>CM059498.1:15871844-17224207 GCA_030378355.1 Eleusine indica | reverse complement strand
CCCAAAAATGCACAATCTACTGTTTTGGGTCCAAGCTTTCTCTTCTTCGGCTTAGGTAAATTAACCTTCGCAAGACAGCCCCAAGTCCTCAATAAATTGATATTGGGTTTTCTCTCATTCCATCCTTCATAGGGAGTGACTTTTCTGTTTTTAGTCACTACCCTATTTAGGACAAAATTTGCTGTCAAGATAGCTTCGCCTCACCATTCATAGGGCATATCGGCGCTCTCTAACATGGCATTCACCAAATCTGTTAGAGTTTGGTTTTTCCTCTCAGCCACCCCATTCACTTAAGGTGAATATGGTGGTGTGACTTCATGGATAATACCATGTTCAACACAGAATTGAGAGAAATCATTTGAGGTATACTCTCCTCCACGATCATCGCGTAATCATTTGATTTTCCTCTCAAGTTGGTTCTCAACCTCGGCCTTGTAAATTTTTAAGTATTGTAAGGCTTCATCTTTAGTTTTTAGCAAGTAAATATAGCAAAAACGAGTAGCATCATCAATCAAAGTCATGAAATATCTCTTACGTCCTCTTGTCAATAATCCATTCATTTCATACAAATCAGAATGAATAAGATCTAATGGTGCCAAATTTCGCTTTTCCTCTGAACTCTTCAATGGTATTCGAGGTTGTTTTGCTTGCACACAAGATTAGCAATGGTGTCAAACCCAATATGACAAAAACGTGAGTACCACACATCAGCCTCACAAATATTTTTTATTAATCATGGATACAACATTCAGATTATAGGAATAATCAGGATATTCAAGCGGAACAAGCCTCCGCTTAAATAGCCTTTGCCAACAAAGTTTCCAAATTTGGATATGACAACTTTATTTGACTCAAACACTAACTTATAGCCATCCCGATACAATAAGGAAACACTAATCAGATTTCTCTTTGTCGTGGGAGCATGTTGCACGTTCTTCAAAAGGATAGTCTTCCCTGAAGTGAGCTTCAGTTCGACCGTACCAACACCAAGAACAGAAGCAGCTGATCCGTTTCCTATTAGGATGGAGGAGGACCGCGTCCCCTGGTAAGAAGAAAACATAGACAAATTAGAACACACATGAACATTGGCACCCGTATCAACCCACCAATCCAAAGATTGAATGGCTGAAAAAACAAATGGTAAATTACCATACCCGGATGGATCGGTCTCATCACCGTTGTTTTTGCCAATGGTCACATTGACTGCCTTCTTCTGCTGTCCATTAGAATTGTCTTTGCGGTGGTGGCAATCTTTCGCAAGATGACCTGGTTTGCCACACACATAGCAGGATCTGTTGTCCTTTTTCATGTTGTTTGAGGCGCCCCTTCCCGGAGGATCGAGGTCCCGAAGGTGCTGATAGCGCAGACACTTGATAATACAACAATGGTCCAAATTTAAGTTGAATTATTACATTATTAAGGTGATCAAAGTGTAGCGGAATGATACAAGTTCAAGTTTGTTTTGAAAAACAGCGGAAGCAAATAACGATAAGAGCTACGAGCTCGATGATGCAACATAGTGATGATTCATGCCCGAAGAACTATCACCCTAGCAGCACACACAATCACTGCAGCGGCAGGTCAGACTCCCAGTAGGCAGTCCAACCCTCAGGGACGTGCATGTCCCAAGGCAACACATCTATAGGCAATTCTATCTCTTCAGTACCTGAAAACCACAGAGGCACAAAGTCTGAGTACTAATTACTCAACAAGACTTACCCGTCAAAGGACCTAGACATGCATTGGCTCTAATAGGGTGGCTTGTTTGAAAAGACTCGCACTAAGCAACCTATTAGTTCTATCAAGTTTTAATTGTCAATTTAATTGGGTTGAGCAGAAATGTAACTTTAGTGATAGCATGAGATAATAACACAGTACATAAAGTAATTACCACATAAGAGCAGTAATAATAATAATCAACAATAACCAAAATAATCTATTTCCATAGTATCATGTGCAACTACGTGATGACTCGGTGACCAAGCGGTACTCATTACTGCGAGGGACAGCAATTGCAATTGATTTACACCAGCTAGGAAAACCCAAAATACACGACGTACACGCACCAATGAAGGTCGTATATGACAGCCTTTCACAAGAAACACTCACAAATTCTCCCGGATCCAGTGACGTCGAGTGGGCATGCCGTTCTGCCAACAGTACTTCGCGGTATGGACCGTCCACTCCAGCAGCAGAAGGGTCAAACAACCAATGCACCATAGCCGTGCTCCAATGCAAGTATTTAATGCTATGTCAGTTTACTAGTGCCCATAAACTAGCATGCATTCAGTACTGTTCAAAACTTGATCAATAGGCCGACCACGGACGGGTCCTAGGGTGGGCAAGGCAGGACTACCGCAATCAACACCCATGTATTGCTGCAAACCTACACATGCATAATCCCTGCCTGGCCATACATCAAAAGTAAACTTCTTTTATAAGTTCAAATTTTAATGATCAAGTCATCCCTTAGTAATAATATCTACCAAGACTATTATTTACTAAGCATAGCATTACAGTACCGAGCCTACCAAGGTTCTAATCATAGTAGTATAGGTCATTTGGGGTAACATGCAAGGTGGGTTTCAAGAAACTCCTATAACCTAGTGCAACAATAAACTTAGACACTAGTAATATTATAAACTAGTAAAACTTAAAAAGGCGAATGCAAACCAGGGCCTGCCTGGATCAGCACAAGTGTTAGCAACTACAGTAGACTCCTGCTCTCCGCACTCCTGGTCTTGCTGGAAGTCCGACTCCTGCTCCTGAGTGTCGTTACGTATTGATGAACAATGGATTAATGGTATTGTCGCAACACCGTTACATGCAATGATATGATAAGGCAATGGTGTTAATGTGATAATTAATCTTTGATATGATAATGCAATGGTGTTAATGTGATAATTAATCTTATTAACTGGTTCTAGAGGACATATGCTTCAAAGAAGCAAATTAGAGTTTCATTAACTTATGTGTGTTAACCAGAATGCAATTAAGATAGTAAAAAAGTGATTCTGGACTTGAGTGATTCATCATGAACAGAGACATGTACAAACTTCATTTTTACCAAGTTATAGCTTCTGGACATTAGTAATTTAATTACTAGCAATTATTCAAGTTAAAGAATTAAATAATTATAGAGTATGAAATATTGCAAAATTAACTTAACCAAAAATCAGGGTGATGTATTAATATGAAATAACAGTGCATGCAAAAGATTAGAATTACTTTGCATTTCTAGAATTAATAAAGAATTAATTAGTGTTTGCATAAGTTATTTAATAATTAAAAATATATGGGCAGAGACAACTTGTGACCATTTTCATAAAACAGGGCACATTTTTATGAAACTAACAAACTTGGTTTGAGGTCGATTGGAGTTGGGATGAATTTACTATGATTTTTGAAAGTTCTCAACAATTTCTGTTGATTCTCTGGTTTTTCTAGTTTATTCGATATTACATGGGCGCCAAGTCAGCAGCCATTTTGTGCCACGTCGGAGCCACATGGGTGGCAGTAGGCGCCAATCGGCTTTGCCAGAGCGCGGCAGCGCGCGGCCGAAGGGCTCGCCATAGTGCTCTACGCGGGGCGGAAAACTCACCGTGGTTGAGGGGAAATGACGTGCAAGCCGAGGCGGAGGGCCTGGTGGGGTTCTCGATGTGGGAAACTCCCCGGAGGTAGGTCGGCGACGAGAGGCGGCGGAAGGCTGAGGTTCCGCGACATCATGCGGATGGCATAAGGCTCGAATTTGGACTCCGTCTTCACCCAGAGCTTCACAAGAGTGAGGCGACGCTCGACATCATGTTCGCGATCAACGAGTAGGGCCGGAGCATGGAGCTCATTGGCGAGGCGGCTCGGATACGATGGCACAGAGGGGATCAGCCGGGGAAAAATGTAACGCCGGCGTCCTCGCGCAAGGAATCTAGGAGGAAAAAGGTTAGGCACGATCAGAAAAGAGTTGCGCGATCTTGAGAAGAGATGGGGAGAGGTGAGGCTCACCAGAAGCATCGAATTTCGTGATGGCGTCAAAGGCAGATGCCGGGAAGCATGGCTCGGAGTTCCTCAAATTGACTCGAACTCATGTGAGGATTGGCCAAGCAGTGGCATTGGAATGCAAAGGGGAACCAGGCGCGGAGTTTGGTGGAGTTGGTAGGCCGGGGAGGTGTGGGAGTGCGAGGTGCGCGAGTGTGCTTGGAGCTCGGCAATGGCGACGAGCAGAGGATGCGGAAATAGGCAGAGGGCAAGGGACTTTATAGGCCGACGCGGTCGGGATGGGGTGGCACGGGGTCGTAGGGTTCCGCGCGTGGTTTTGACTGTTGGCAGGGCGACGAGGAGTGGCGGGATGCCGTGGGACTTGAGCTCCAATGACGGCCATGGCAGACATCGGGTAGAGGGAAAAGTGACGCGCGTTTGCATCGCCTAGCGACGTGCTGCGATGAGGGAGAAGGAAAGCGAGTGCCGGACGGGACATGACATCAGACGGGTGCGCTAGTGCGGTTGTGAGTCCCGGTGGTGGTAGAAGGGGGCGTTGACGGTTGGTTGTGACAAATAGAGAGCAGCAGCATTCTTGGGTAGGGCAAAAGGAGCTCGCCTCTGCGGCGGCTAGCGGCGTGCAGATGGCCGAGTTGGCAGTGGTGATGCGACGGGGCGATTTTGCGTGTGGTTTTGAAACTTGTCGGGGCGATGGGGGGGTTGTCGGGCGCTGGGAATCAGGGAGCAGACGCAGCGGCCATGGCGATCTCTGGCAGGGGAAAAAGCAACGCGAGGCAGCGGCTGCTAGCAGCATGCGGCAAGAAAAGGAAGCGCGCAGAGGTGAGGCGACGGGGGGCGAGCGAGGCGGACGTGGCGCCGAGTCCCGAGGCGAGCAGAGCGCGTGGCGGCAAACTGACACGATGCGAGCGCGCGTGCGCGGGAGGAAGCGCTGAGAGGAAGAAGATAACGCACTTTTGTAGAGGGGCCCTTAGACTTTTGAATAGTTTACAAAAAGGTCCTTTTTGCAGTTTTGTTTTAATTTCCCTATGCTACAAGAGTCCAAATGGATTCAAATTTTATATTTGGGCTTTTAAAGACGTGTAGAATTTATTAGTGAAGTTGGGATTAATTAGTGAAGTTGAATCCTTTCTAGGCTTAAATTAATTATTTGAGGTAATTTCCAATAAGATAAAATTCTAAATTTTGGTATAAAATTCCATTTTAATATTACCATAATGACTATGCTTTTCTTGGTATATGTTGTATAGAAAATTCTTAAAGTGCTTAACACCCTTGTTTCTAGGGTTTTTGATTAACTGTGATTAAATTCAATTTAGGCTTCCACTTAACATTTTATGCTTCTCTTAGCTTAAATCCTTACTTGGCATGCAAGTTAATTAGAAGTGAGACACCTGGGTGTCAGAGTGTGATATCCCGGCCCAGGGCTTATCTCGAAAGAATACTCATACCAACAAGTTGTAACTTCTTTTCCGGAAGCTCATCTCGAAAGAACTCTAAGGTTAAGCGTGCTTGGCCTGGAGCAATTTCACGATGGGTGACCGACCGGGTAGTTCTTCTCGGATGCGCACGAGTGAGGACAAAGTGCGCAGAAAAGACATGTGTTGGTCTGTGAGGACAGTCTTGAGGTCCTAAAGATCTGTCAGGTGTAAGCGGGTCTGGCCTCGGAGGTCTGTGAGGATAGTCTTGAGGTACTAAAGAGCTGCCAGGTGTAAGGGGGTCTGGCCTCGGAGGGACGGGACGTTACATTGTTCTTCTTAAAGTTAGTGATTTTCTTAGGCTTTCCATTGACCTGCATCTTTCTCTTGTTCTTGTTGTAGTAAGTTTTCTTTTGAACTAAAACATTTGCACTAGCACCATTCTTTGCAGCGGCAGAAGTGCTTGGAGCGTCTTTAGCCCTTGTCTTTTCTTCCACATCAAGGGCTATAATCAGATTCTCATTTGAGATATCTTCCCTCTTGTGTTTCAAGCTCATGGAAAAATCTCTCCACGAGGCAGGGAGTTTGGCAAAAATGCCTGCTGCCACAACTCGATCAGGCAGAGGACATCCCAAACTTGCAATCTCTCCGGCCAGAAGCTGTAATTCGTGAGCTTGAGACACTATCGACTTTGCAGCATCAATGCTGAAGTCAAAAAGTTGCTCACACGTGTACAACTGGCGACCGGCTTCAGAGACGGCATATTTGCGCTCAGTGCATCCCACAACTCAGTAGGATCGGTATAATTCATATAAACATCATATAAATTGTTCGCTAAAAGGGTCAAGATGCAGCCAAGCGTCGAATCACATGCTGTGGGAAAAACAGTGGTCTGCTCAACCGTGAATGGCATCACTGGGTGGATCACCCACCACTGTCCCATTGACATAAGCCAGAATCAGACTTTAGTCTGCCAACGACAGAAGTTTTTACCACCGCCAAACCTCTCAGGTTTCATTGCATCCAAAACAGCAGCCATTGCTAGAATAATAGAATAATCACACAAGTAAGATTTCTGGATTGTTGGAAAGATACGTGTTATTCTAATTCCAGAATTTAGTTTTAGAAAAATTTCATAACAATTCAAACTCGAGATACAAACTAACACATGCAGCAGGCAGAGCAATGCAATAAAAATAAGAGGAGCCGTTGGAACTCACGTTGGGTTTGTCGGCGCTTAAAACAATGCAAATTATAGACGAAGCAGATCGTCGATGTAGATGTGGTAGCTCATCGATGAGGCAGCGCAGATCGTCACGGATCAGTCTCGAGCGGACGCGCAAATGTGCTGCCCAGAAACCTTTTTGCCGCCCCTCGTGCGGGCTTCACGGTGGCAAAGGTACAGAGATTTCGCTCACCCTTTTCCTCGGTGCACGCCAAGGAATAGGGCCAGGGAGATGGAAGCAGCTCAACACCACGGCACAGCTCTCCAAAGGAAGGAAGAAGAAAAAGTGGAAACGATTTTTCACGTTCTGGAAACCTGGACGTCTCCAAGGGCCTTATATAGGCACGGCTACCCTCCAGGAGCCGTTTCCTCTCTAATTGCGCCCACATAATTAGCAGTCAATAGCATGGATGGCTTATTAACTCTAATTATGGCAATTAACCCTGTATTAATCCTCTTGATTAGTACATAATGGTTTAGATTTGATAGAGGATACGAGTGACAAAAAGTTACTTAGCTCACAGACACGACACGCCACGATCGCGCGTCGCAAGCCACAAGTCACGCGGGACAACACGCGAAAAAGCGCATATACGCGCACGCGTGCATGTGTACTAGCAATGCTCTCTTTCTCTCCGAGTGCTTTCTTTATTCAGCCATAGGTACGGTTGCTATTTAAGTTGGTATGGACCATCGTAGACTAGCAAGGTGGTACTAAAACCAATAACCACTTAATGCTTTAGAATTTCTCCTGAATAGAACATATAAAATAGACCAAATTCCAACATATTCTGTTCCTATCCATCTCCCAGGACTTCATTGCATTACCTGATGATGAGATGCATGAAGAATCCACATATGTCCGCCGCCTCTCGTTCCATCACAGGAATGTATCTCATGCCCACATTTCAGACATTAAATTATCCCTTATCCGATCGTTGGTGCTCCTTGGAGAGGCTATCGAAGCTATCTTTGAGTTCGGCAGGTACAAACTGCTAAGAGTCTTGGATCTTAAAGAATGCACTACTAAGTTGTATGATGATCATCTCAGAAAGATATGCCAGCTTCGGCTTTTGAAATATCTGAGCCTCGGGGCCACTATTACAGTTTCTAGCCTTCCAAAGCAGATACGAAATCTGAGACTATTGGAAACACTCGATCTAAGAGGAACGTGCGTCAGTGTACTGCCCGGAGATGTCATCCTACTGCCTTGTTTGATTCATCTTTTCGGAAAGTTTCTTTCTGTCATTGTCAATACTAGTAAGGTGGGCAAGCATCTCATGAAAAAACTGAGTGTCTTGGAGACACTAGCAGGATTCGTCACAGATGAATGTCAAACATTTGCTCAGATTATGAGAAAAATGAAGAAATTGAGAAGGTTAAGATATGGTATGAGGGAACCACAACTAATACCAATTCCCAACTTTCAGATGCCATTCAAGAGTTCATTCATGATGCGATGGAGGTCAGCAATCCTGTGCATTCTATATCAATTCATTTAGGTGAGTGCTCAGAAGACCTGCTTGATTCCTTAAATGGCTCGTGCTATCTTTCGTCGTTGAAGTTACAGGGGAAGTTGACCAAATTGCCTCAGTTCGTTACTTTTCTCCGGAACCTCGTGGAGTTGTGCCTTGAATAAAATACTACTAAACTGCCTGTGGGTCTTTTTCACAAACTGAGTAAGCTGAAGTACTTGCAATTTCTCAAACTGGTCGCCCATGATCTCAATGAGTTTGCCATTGGTGACGGATCATTTGAGAAGCTGCTACTGCTAGAAATGATCTGTGGTAAAAACAAAGAAAAGGAATCAGAAAAGGAAGTCCACAGATTTGAAATGAGATAAACATGGTTTTAAGGAAATTCAAAACTATGAGCTCATTTTCACTAGTTTTGACTTAAATCAAAACCATTTGATTAAAAACAGTTGGCTGCCAATGATCAGTGGGCACCAACTGATTTCCATGGTGTCGATTCCCCTTCTCTAAATTAGGCTATAAAAGGACATGAGTTCTCATCTGAAAAATTACCAGAAAAAGGAAGAAGAAGTTCTCTAACAGCGGTTCGTCTACTCAATGTCACACTGGAAAGACAAGCATCCAAACAAACTAAGAAACACATATCACATAGTACCAAACAGCACTGAAAACAAAACTATGAAATATAACGCATTGCTACGATTGCGTGAGCGCAGGAATCGCCAAAATCCGAGTTATGAGCTAAAAGTTACAAAGGTTTAAAGGTCTAGGGTTAAAATAGTAAAATTAGAAAACTACTGTAAATAGTACGAATAGATAATATTTATTCCTACGATCGCAGTGGCGCAAGAATTAATTAGATCGGAGCTATGATTAAAAAGTTACAGAGATTTGAAGTTTTAGGGGCAAAAATATAAAAACAGACAAGTTTAGGGGCCAAAAAATAATTTTAGAAAAGTATAAGGACTAAACTGTAAAAAAGAAGTATAAAATATAATTTTAGAAAATATCAGGGACCAAAAATATAATTTATAACAAGTTCAGGGACTAAATTGTAAAAGTCAGGACTAAAATATAATTATTAGTAAGTCTAGGGGTGTTTTTGTAAAATTACAAGACTAAAATATGATTAAAAACAAGCAGAGGTGTTTCTGTAAAATTACAGAACCTAAAACTAATTACTTAAAAGGCCAGGGGCCTAAATGCAAAAGTAGAATTACCTGATAATTTAATTAATTATTTTAAATCCTAAAATCGTGGACCAGGTCTATACGATCCATGGACCGGGGTTGACTCAGGGGTCCACGGTCCACGGTGGACCCAGAGCATATCCCTTCGGGGGGCTTCTGATCCTGGCCACTAGATCGGGATCCGGCGGCCGAGAGCGACTCCGGCGGGTGGTGGCCGCCGGCGGCCTTAGAGGCGGCGGTGCCATTGGAGGCCCGGACGGAGCTCGGCTCTAGGGAGCTCCGGCGCGCGAGAGGTCCGAGGAAGGGGGCGGCGGGTGCGACGCGGGGAGAGGGCTCACCGGGGAGGCTCGCGTCGCGTCGGGGAGGCTAAGGGGCGACGCTCGACAGCGGCGGCGCGGGAGACGGCAGCGGGGCATGGAGCGCGACGCGGTCAAGGAAGGGGCGCGGGGCGTGCGGGACCCACCCTTTTATAGGGCGTGGTGCCTTAGGTGGCCAGGCGCACACGCCGAGGTGGCGGCGGTGGCCTAGGGTTTGCACGCGGGGCTGGGCTGGCTGGGCCATACGGCTTGCGGGTGGGCCAAGCGTGGGAGTGGGCCGAGGAGTGGGACTGGGCCGTGTGCATACTGGGCCGAGCGGGCGCTGGCAGGCAGGCGGGCACGATGGGCTGTGCGGGAGAAATGGCCCAAGGCCTAAGGAGTGGGGGAGGAGGAGGGAATGGGCCGTGCGGGAGTGATTTCAGCCTAAGGGGGCGGGGAGAAGGAGAGGCTGGGCTGCGGGAAAGAGAAAGGCCCAAGGTCGAAAGAGAGAGAGGAAAGAGAGGGGATCAAAGTTGGGCCGCGGGGGAGAAGTGGCCCAAGCGCCGGCAGGGGCTCTGCTCTTTTCTTTTTCTTTCCTAATATTTTATACTAAATAAAATCATTTCTAATCGAATTTTAAAACACATTTTTACACACAATAAAATCCTAGTGCAACTATAGCATCATGAATGCAACACTCTAATTTTTTTTAAAAATAAACTATTTTGATTATTTTCTTTAGAAAATAATTCTTTTTCTTATTAAAATATTAACAACATATTTAATTCTAGGAAAATTTTAAAATATTCAAAAATTTGAAAATCAGGGTGTTACAATCGCGTTCCCCCTTCCTGCCGCACCAACTGTCGATACTATTATCGGCAGTGGGTCATAGGGTTATCTATGATCCTTATTTATCGATGTAGGCATGCGCGAGACCGAGAGTTGATGAACACACAAGACGCAAGATTTATACAGGTTCAAGCCTCCCAAAGGATGACAACCCTACGTCCTGTGTTATGTGGTGTTGTATAGTGATTGTGTCTAGACCTAATTGTGTAGAGGTGGAGAGGATATGAAGAGATTGTCTATGAGAGAGCCCCCTGCCCACCTTATATATTCGGGGGCAGGGTTACATGATATCTGAATGAGATTCTATCTTTAACTTTCTATCTCTAATATTGACTTATTGCCTACTCCAAGTAATGATGGGCTTTATTTTCATTAGACCCCAGCCCACTCGGCAATATATCCGAGTGGTGAGGTATCCCGGGTATATATATCCGACAGGAGTGAAGATTCTCTTCACTCGCACTAGCAGGGCATGCACACCGTTAAGAAGGTGGACATGCTAGCCGCTAAAATGGACCTCCTCATGAAGAAGATGGACGAACAAGCCAAAGGATATGAAGTCGGCACCGTCAACGCCTTAAACTCTCGCATGACGTACAAGGTCTGCGGCAACACGGGTCACTCGGGCAATGACTGCCCTGAGACTCATGAGGACGTGTTGTACATGAACAACAACAACAACGACTGTCGTCCACAAGGAGGCAACGGGTGGAATCAACCACGCCCATATTATCAAGGAGGTAACAACTTAAACTCTTCCAATACTCAACCCTCCTTTAAAGATCTTGTCTTAGGCCAGGCTAAAATCAATGAAACCTTCACTAAAAGGCTTGCCACCAATGACAAGACTTTACAAAGTATTAATGCTAAGTTAGAAGGTCTTGCTTCTTCCTTTAAAAATCAGCTTAGCTTTAATAAAATGCTAGAAACCCAACTAGCTCAGTTAGCCGCTGCTCTGCCTGCTTCAGGCCGTGGGAAAATCCCGGGGCAACCCGAATCTACCATAGAACCTGTGAATCCGGTGGTGCTTGTGGGGAACCATACCCGCAACTTGCCATATACTAACCATGCAGGCCAAGATGAAGACAATGAATTGAACATCATCCCGGTTATCCAAGGTGATCCAGGAAGCCCGATGATCTCGTGTTCAATTGGGACAGAGTTCTTCGAACAAGCATTATGCGACTTGGGAGCCAGCGTCAGCATCATGCCAAAAGCCATCTTCGACAAGTTGAAGCTCTCAGGCCTAGTCCCAACTCAAATGCAGATTCAGCTCACCGACTCGACATTACGATACCCCGCAGGGATTGTTGAGGAAGTTCTAGTTGAGATTCAAGGATGCTTCGACCCTGTGGATTTTGTGGTGCTCGACATGGAAGTCGAGAATAGTACGCCGCTCATCCTTGGGCGGCCATTTTTAAGCACCACATTCGCACAAATTGACATGGGGGCTAAAGTAATCCGCCTCGACCTTATTGGCAAGGAAGAAGAGTTTGAGATTCAGCCTTGCCTTATAGGTGGAGTCAAAAGCTGGCCGAACCTAGAGGACATCAAGAAACTAGAAACAAAGACAAGGGGGGACAACCTAGAGGATTCCATGGTATATCCCTAGGCACAAGAAAATCACACTCTTGTCACTCAGAAGAAGAAGGCAACAGACACACCTGGACTCTGGAAAAAGAAGCAACCGGTAAAGAAGAATCCTTCACCCAAGAAGCCACCGACCGCACCAAAGATGAAGAAGGTGTGGCGAGTGAAGGAAGTGCAGCCATCCACGTCCACTTCTCTAGGACCGGACGCCGCAACATCAAGCTAAACACGATGGAGAAAAGTCCCGCTCGTCAAAATTGGTGAGCCCTTACCAAAGGTAAATTGGTATTTAACTCATATTTTATTTTCCTTAATTTTTGTACATTTGAATCTTTCCAAACTTTTGGATTCTTTCAAATTTGCCACTGTATTTGCATATTTGGATTTCACACATGCATGTTGGAATTTATTCCAACCCTCTTCTTTGTTTGATAAAAATATAAAATTCGGTTTCAGTTTCCAACTTTGAGAAAATATTTTTTTTTTGAGTAAAATTCTGTCAAAACTTTGGACCTATTCCCTGCGGCTCAGAAAATATAGCTGTTAGGGAGTTATGGGCCAATGTGGGGGATCAGTGGGACCCGCCCACGATCGACCGAACACCCATGTTCGGCCGAAGGGGTGTGGGCCCTACCAACCTTGGCCTTTTGCCTATGGTTGGATTTGGCGCCCCACTAGCCATTTTCGACCATTTGAGATTTTTCCTATAAATTGAGTGCTCGGGGGAGAGTGTTTTGCCATTCCAAGTTCACTTCTCATTTCACTCCCCCCCCCCCCCCTTCACTCATTTGCTCTTGAGCTCTGATATTGCTTCTCCAAAGTTGTCATTCCAAAAACCACCAAAAATATTTCCCTTTTTAGTTTGCTTTGCTTTTTTTTGGATTGTTCAAGTCCTTTGCAAGGTTTAGCAAGGTTAACATGGCCGGCAGATTTTAGTTGCTAACCCATAACCCGTGTTCGAGTTGTTCTTGTGTTTTTTCTTAAGTAGTGCAGATGAAGAAGCCTAAGGCGTTGATGCAGCGGGTGACGCGTTCGAATTCACGCCGTTCACACGGTAGCTCGAGCACACACTTCTCCATCGAGGATGAACCAACAAGGTATACGCCCGTTGAGGACGATATGGAGGAGGATGAGCCACACGTTCTTCTCGCTGACATCAACCTTGAGCTGTTGGATGAACAGGAGCGACGAGTCTATCACCGCCTACGCAACCGCAGTTTCGTCCACACCAGGGTGTATAACGATGACCTATTCTCCATTATAGGTATGGACTCTGAGTTCCTTTCTATTTGGAAAGCATTAGGTTGGACCGAATTTGCACACATCACTAAGACAGATTCACGCCTCCTCACTATCCTGTTTTTGTGCACCTTGCTGAAAGATAATGACGGGGTACGTTTCCGATTGTTCGGGAAGGAATACTGTCTTACTTGGAAAGACCTTAGCATCATTCTTATTTTAAAAGTTATTGCAACACTAACTTAGAAGGTGCAACTACGGGTTTTAAAAAGAGATCTTTTTGGCATAGGATTTCGGGGGAGTTTTCTTGTGAATGTCTTAGGACGAGTGACATTCACAACCCAACTCTACAATTGTGGCATAGGTGGCTTGCTATGACTTGTTTCCCTAGACAAGACACTAGACCTATCTGTAACGTTGAATTGTGTGTCTTATTTGCTACAATTGCTAAAATTCCTATTACAAAGTGGCATAGGTGGCTTGCTATGAGTTTGTTAGCTAAACATGCTTGCCTTGAACTTGAATACTTGAGGGATGCAAAGTGCATGATCTAAGTATAGGTTGTTTTGAGGCATGATATGGTTACAATATGGTTGTTATGATATTTGTCCTAAAGTGAAGCTTAACATCCGGAGACTTTGTTTTTCAAAATGATAAAATTGAAAAGTTCCTCAATGATGAAAATTCCTACCATAGCCATATGTTATACTTCATGGCAAAACCTTCCACATATGCTGCTTGTTTTCACATTGAGCTTTATCAAAATGCTTGCAACCTTTGTGAGATCCATTTCATGCTTTTATGATCAAGATTCACGTACACATTCACCATCATTTGCTAATGCTCCTACACCGGGAGATAGCAATTTCATTCCATTGCATCCACCACCATATGCTTAACTTCTATTCCAGAAGTTAGCAAAATAAATACTTCATGAGTATCATGTTATGACTCTCTCTCAACTGGTTTCATAGAAGGCATGCCTATCAAAAAAATAGAATAAATGCTTGCTCTCAATCTTGAGCATGATGAAAAAAAAGAGAAGAAGAAAAAGAAAAAAGGAAATAGCTATGCCCAAACGCTAACTAAAGAAAGAGAGACTCTACTCAAAAAGGAGTATCCACCATTCCATCATCATCCCACCAAATTCCACACACATGCACATCTTGATCAGATTGTATGACTTGTTTCTCCGTGGGTTCAGTCTTTTGGTTTAGCAATATATGTGTTACAAGTATGTCTCATTTATTCCTACCTAGAGCTCCACGTAAGCCTTATTTAGAGGTAAGAACAAAAAGAGGCAACTTCAATGCCTTGGTAAGGATTTATACACATTGAGCGACCGAGTGAATGGAGGAACTTAGTTTTATTTGCTAAAATCTTTTGAAAAACTCCAGATGAAAAGTGGAACACAGGAACAAGAGAATGGTGTTCTACAAAAGACCATTCGGTCTTTCAACCATCCAAGATGAAGAGGAGTCAAAAGCCCTGCAGGGACTAAGGTAAAAAGGGTGAGTTACCAAATGCCAACTTATTCAATAAAAGATAGATTATTTTGTTGTGCACTTGGTACTATGGGGGAATATAAAACATTATAGCAACTCCTGATCAACAACCTAAAGTTCTATCTTTGCATCGGGACGAGCAAAGGTTCAGCTTGGGGGAGTTTGTTGACGGTCGTTAAATACCATTTCCGGCCATCAACATTACTCAAAATAAAGAAGGATCGTATATTCCCACTATGCATGTTAGTTAGAAATAATAAATATCCACTATTACTTGGAGAAACACTGACATGCAGGAGAAATATCAAAAGAGAGGAGAAAACACACCAATGTGGCGAAGAAACACAACGTCGACCAATCGGAGTTCGCCAACGGGGATTCCCACAAATCAACTGCACCACCTGCAGCACCAAACCGACATATAGATTGCCTAAGCCATGGGAGAAGCAAAGAGGGACCACCCACCAGTGTGCCAGAGCAGCCGGGGGGCCACTGGGCCTCCCCTCTGTTCAGCCAAACAGGCCTGTTCGGCCGAATAGGGAGTGAGCCTAGTGGGGCCCAACTTCCTTAGTCGATTCTCCACCGACTCCCCAAAGGCGGTTGTCCCTCTTAGGGCGGGAGTTACCGACCTTAGAACCGCCTTTGGACAGCTATAAAAGAAAGAGCATGGCTCACTCCTCAACACACACCAAGAAGCATTACTCTCTTTACCATTTCGTGACTTCCTTTAGTTTTAGTGGTGTTAGACTTAGAATAGAGTCTTCTTCAGATCCCAAGTCTTCCTTGGAGTTGTGGTATGGCTCTTGTATCTTTCTCCTTTTGTAAGACTTTATTCTATTTAATATATTTTGTCTTTCTATATAGTTATGTTTGGGTCATGTGTTTCCTGTTTGATTATATGATTCATTCATGTATGTGGTTGCTATGCTTGCATGTTAGTAATGTAGTCATACTATATTACCATATTAGACATAAGCCCTTACTATAGTATTTAATTATGTTGTTATAATGATGCATGACTAATGTGTGACTTAGATCATTTCCATGTGGTTAGTGTTCACTTAAATGTGATTACTCCTTTTCTGATCCATCTCTTAAGGGATTAGGAGTATTGTTCTAGAGATGTAAGCGTGGTGCTTAGATCAATAGAATGCATTATTTGTCATGTAGCCCACAGATTGCTAAGGGTAGGCAGTAGGTGGTGACAGCACTATCTATCCTTTGAAATCCTCCATGTTGGGCTATGCAATAGGCTCTTTGCCGGAATCGTACTATCAATGCAGGGGAAAACCAAATGCTCAGGGTGTGATGATCTGATTGTCTTGCATTGTCATTATATCTATATAATAGTATTTAATATAGACTATATAACTATATAAAAACTACATAGGAACTTAGCTCTTTCTTTGTCCTTCTCCACTAGACTAATATTTATCTAACTTGAGTATGCTATTTGTGTGTCCACTATCATATTTATCTTTATCCTTACCCCTATGAGGACTTTGTCTCATAATCCAATGTGCACATATCTAGAATATGGTAATTAATCTGATCAAGCATATGCCTTCCTTTGGGATAAAATAAATACGATACCCTAAATACTTCTGGGTGAAATGCTACAACGGTATTCTCCATGCGCTTGTGGACTCTCTGCATTCGTTAAAGATTACCAATAAGCATTTCTGGCTTCATTGCTAAGGTAACTTAGTGACGACGTTAAGAATGTCAACAATCATATAGTCAAACAAGAAACACATGACCCAAACATAACTATACCGAAAGACCAAATATATTAAATAGAATAAAGTCTTACAAAAGGAGAAAGATACAAGAGCCATACGACAACTCCAAGGAAGACTTGGGAACTAAAGAAGACTCTATTCTAAGCCTAACTCCACTAAAACTAAAGGGAATCTCAAAATGGTAAAAAGAGTAATGCTTCTTGGTGTGTGCTTTGGAGTGAGGCATCTCCCTTCCTTTTATAGCTGTCCAAAGGCTGTTCTAAGGTCGGTAACTCCAGCCCTAAGGGGGCTAACCGCCTTTGGGAAGTCGGTGGGGAACCACCATTCAAAGATGGGCCCTAGTGGGTTGCCCACCTGTTCGACCGAACACCCCTGTTCGACCCACTGGGGTCCTGCCGCCTCGAGAGCCCTGCTAGGTGGGTCCTAGTGTCCAGTGATATGGTAAGGTCGGTTGTTGAGGCGGTTTGCTTCTGTATGTGGGCCACTCAATCTGTGTACTTGGTTGTGATTGGCCGAAAGTTCATTTCCACGGATCTTGAGGCACTTCTTCACTCCGTTTATGTATTTTCCCTGCATGTTAGTGTTTCTCCAAGCAATAGTGGATATTTATTAATTCTAACTAAATGTATGGTGGGAATATACAATTCTTCTTTAGTTTGAGTAATGTTGATAGCCGGAAATGGTAGTTAACGACCGTCAACATATAGCTTTGAATGATTGATTGTTCCTATTCACAAGGTCAAAACAAGTATATATATTTCTTGCCTTTTCCAAGTTCACCTTTGAGAGAGAGAGAGAGAGAGAGAGAGAGAGAGTCAGTTTTTCTGTTTCAGACAGAGAATGACGGAACTTCCGTCACCCATTGATGGAATTTTCGTCGTCCCCTCTAACTAAAACTCGAGGCTCACGGAAGTTCCGAGAGAACTTCCGCCAATTTCAAAAATTTTCCCGGGTTGTCCAAACCCAAGAGCGATGGAACTTCTGTCACCCATTGACGGAACTTCCGTCACTCCCAGGTTAAAGAGCCCGAAGGCCTCTTCTTCCCTAAGTCAACCGTTCATTTCCTTCTTTTTCTCCTCTCTTCTTCCCCACGAACCCTTGGAGGCTACTTGCGGCGATTTGGAGGTTCAACCAACAGTTCCCATCAAGTTTGAAGCGATTTGACTCCTCCCCTACGGAAGTTCTGATCTTCATCGATTTCTTCCGTTCTTGATCTAGGTATGAGTCCTTGACCTAGATTTCATGTTTTAGGTCAAAAGTTCCAAATGTCTTCGTTTCCCTTGGATAGTTAGGTCCTGTTGTACCTAGTCTATCATATCCTAGAGGCATTTGCGTTGTTGTGGTAGGATTTAGGAGATTAGTTGAAATTGATGCAAACTACAAATGACGGAAGTTCTGTCATGACGAAAGTTCCATGATTTCACCACGAAAGTTCCTTCGACTATAGTTCAGTGCATTGGTTTTTACTCATCTCTTCAATTCTATTTCGATTCATACCTTATTCCTTGATCCATCACATGATGGTAAAGAGAGTAATGCCAAGACCGCATACTCCACACCTTGTGTCCTCCAATGGTGCTAACCAAGAATGCCTCCCAAGCATCAAATGTCCAAGAAGATTCTAGTGAGAGTGGGGATGATCGCTCTCATTCCTCCTCTCCTAGTGAAGAACTTGTGCTCGCATCCAAAAGATGAAAGGTAGTGATCTCCAGGCAGAAGGGTCAGGGCCAAGGCACAAGTAGGGATGCTCAAACAGTCATAATAGAGCAAGGAGGATCACTCCCTCCTCGAAGAGCCAAGGGCAAAGGCAAAGCACCGGCTACGGAAAAGGTAAACGACCAAAGAAAGGAGCAAGTGGTGGTCCAATGGATGTTGTGGAGGGCCTTCATGTCCATGCTCCAGTGTACCTGGATGACTATGTGTACAAGGACTATAAAAAGGACCTTGATGCTCTTATTGAAGGAAGAAAGCAAAATTCTAATCTAGTGGGTGAGCAAGAGGCTACGGACTACCGGTTCTACAGTTGGTTCCAACAGGACTATTATATATCAATGCTCATCGAGATGAACCGGAAGAATAGATTGTCAACACACCAATGGATTGATTGGTCCTACATGGAGTCCAAGGAGGATCAAGTGTTCAAGGACATCATCCAAACATGCAAGGACAAAGGTGTCTATGACCTGATGGGATTCAATTATGATTGGAATGAGGAGGTAATTTGCCAATTCTACTCCACTTTGTATCTTGATGGCAATGGTACTTTCCATTGGAGGACACAAGGTGTGGAGTATGCGATCTCGACAACTCGGTTTGCTAGCTATTTCTTCCAAGGAAGTGAGGACCGTAAGAGGAAGATCATCTTCAATGAGCCTGTGATTAAGCTCGGGACATGGCTTTTTTGTATTATGAGCCAAGTCCCAACGTGTTTGGCTCCACAAATGGACTTCACAACTATTATTTCACTCTCAACCGGATGCTTAGAGTCATTATTGCACCTAAGGGTGGCTATGATACTTCCATTATGGAGACATCAAGAAACATCCTTGCTACGTTTGCTCCGGACGCCAATCCCTTTTGTGTCATGGACTTCATTACAAATGACATTCATATGTCATCTCTTGACACAAGGAGGGTTCTTCCATATGCTTCGTATCTTATGAGGATGATAGAAGCTGAAATGGGGATTATATTTGAGAAGGAGTGCAAGCATCTACCTTTGAGGCCTAGGATGCAATCTGTGACTCGTCCAATGTTTGCCCAACTAGCTGGTGTCTCCTCTACTAGACGTAACAGACTTGCTAGAGCTCATGCAGAGAAAGCACAAGCAGCAGCACAACATGCATCCTCCTCTGCTCCTTCTCCTCTAGAAGATCATCGCCGTCCTTCCTCTCCCATTGTTTCCTTTCTTAAAAGCATTTTCACTGCTTGTTGCTTCAATGCAAAGGAAAATTAGGAGAACAAGAGAGGGATCAAGAAGCAAGTCCGACGCTACAAGAGAGACCAAAGGGCTCAAGGCCATGAAGTGTCTCCGGATGGCTCCGAGTGTGAGCCTGATGGTGAGCCACCGATCTTTGAAGACCCCTTTGCAGGCTATGACTGCGACAATGCTGCTTCTATACCTTCCACCGCTCCTCCTCTGGCCCAAGAAGAAGAAGAAGAAGAAGATGATGATGATGAAAGCACCGAAGACGACGGTGAGTGATTCTTTTTATCAGCATGTCTCTCTTCCTTTTTATTCTTTTTGGTGCTTTGATGCCAAAGGGGGAGAGAAGCGTTGAAAAAGGATATTTAAGCTTGTGTGCTTCTATTCTATCTTTCTGTCTATTATAATAGGCTAGTGGTGAACCTAAGGACAAGTCCTATTTGCTTATGTATTTGAAAACTATTTGTGAATTTTATTGTAATAGTTACTATGCTTTATGGTTGTGTGGTGCTTTCTTAATGCTCTATCTCGATGATTGTGTTAAGTGTGTTTGTGCTCTTATTACTTATCACCTTTTGCACATTTGTACACCTTTAGGCACCCCACTTGTTGCCAAATATAGGGGGAGCTCTCTCACATGTTTTTGTGACTTATGCATATCTTTAGGGGGAGCTCCACTATATTTTGTTGTTATTGTTTCTTTTGATTAATTCCTATATCCTTTTTGATCCAACCAATTCTGAGCGAAACAGAGAGTGACGGAAGTTTCGTCAACCCTTTGATGGAAGTTCTGTCAGTACCAAACCTCTTTTGTCTTGCAACCCGAGAGTTACGGAAGTTCTGTGAGCTCCTTCACGGAAGTTTCGTTAGTGCCAAAATTCCTAGAAAGTTGCAACCCGAGAGTTACGGAACTTTCGTGAGGTCTCTCACAGAAGTTCCATCATCCTTTTGTCTCAGTGTAATTCATCCCTCGCAACAGCTCTTTTTGAAATGACGGAAGTTCTGTGGATTTTTACAAAAGTTCCGTTAGACCCAGAAAACACTCTAACGGCTAGTTTTTGGAGTTTCTCTATATAAAGCTTACCCCTTCCCCCGTGGGAAGGGTTGGACACTTTGACATTTCACTCATTCTTCAGCTAGAGCTCTCCCCTCTCACTCCTTGACTTGTTCTTGAGATTCCAAGTAAAGTGAGAAAGATGCAACCACAAAAGACTAAATTCATCCACTCAAAAGCTTGAGCATATCTTTCCTTCCCCAAACAAGATTTGATTTGCTTGTTACTCTTGGAGACTTGGTCTCCTAGACAGCTAGGCATCGCCCTTGAGCTCCCAACATGTTGTGGTGATACGGGGACGTTTGTGAAGGTGTGATTTACCTCCGGAGGAAAAGAATCAAGTGGAGAAAGAATCCGAGTACAATCCTTGTGATTGCTTGGCGAGGAAAAAGGGTTGAGACAGACCGGGTCACTTTGTGTGGCTTCTCAACGAGGACGTAGGAACTACTTTGTGTGGTTGCCGAACCTCAGGATAAATCTTGTGTCTCTCTTTATTTTTTTCTCGTATTTATTCTTATGCTTGCTTAATTCCTTTATATATTGTGCTCGATTCACTTTGGTATATTATGTTGCTAGCAATCTTTGTAGGAATTGTGATATACTTCGTGCTAGCTTCTTTTCTATCAAGTATTATATCTCTATCTCTTTATTTATCCGCATTTCAATTAGCTTTGGAAAGAGATTAGGTGAAGTTCTGTCAAGTGACATAACTTCCGTGGTGACGGAAGTTCCGTCGTTGTCTGTTTGATTAGTCATAAGTGTTTTATTTAAGGAATTATTTTAAATTTTCTATTCACCCCCTCTAGGCAACTTTCACACTCCTTCAATGTATAATGTGGTTAGACATGTTTTGTCTATAACTTGTTAATCCGTAGGGTTAATATTATATGTGCTATAGTCTTTAGCTTGATGATCCATAGGGTCAAAGTTATGCATGTCTTAGCCCTTGACTTGTTGATCTGTAGGGTCGGAGTTATGCATTCTTTGGTACTTGACTCGTTGATCCATCGGGCTAGAGTTATGTATATTCTTGCTCTCGACTTGTTGGTCCAAAGGGTCAAACTCCTATGGGAATCGAGAGTATTATTTAGCAATATAAGCATGGTGCTTAGATTGATAAGTATCTTTAAGTGCTTCGTTGCCCCACGAACAGGAATAGGTGTAGCGGTAAGGACTTAATTGTCTTTTGTCACGTGTCCTAGTAAAGGATTGCCAACAGGTGGTGACAGCACTGCTGTGCTTATTAATCCTCCATGTCTCAGCTTGACATAGGACTTTGGCTTGTATGTGTTGCATGTATCTAACCTATACATAGGAGTATAGAAATACATAGGGACCCAGCTTAACTCTTTCTAACCCACTTAACCTAGACTTTGGACTAATGTTAGATTGGATTGTTCTGTGTGTCACTACCCATTATTTTTATTATCCTTATCCTATCTATGACTTTGGTATATTATTAGTTATATGGTTATGAACATGCTATCTCTTGACCGTTGCCTTTCCTTGGAAGAACTATAAATGACAGCCATTGGAGTAATCTAGTGGTGAAATGCTATAATTGGATGTCCGTGCGCTTGCGGATTTAACTTGCCCGTACTAACCATCTGTTGATTTCTACCAACAAGTAGTTCTAACGTCTTGCCCAGGCCTACTTATTTGGTGTGACTTAGCGGATGTCAACAAACATTTCTGGCGCTGTTGTCGGGGATAGTAATATTTCTGTTGCGACGTTAAGAAATGTCAACACTAGGTTTAGGCTACAGGATAACCCACAAGGAGGAATCGATCGAGTTGATTAGACATACAAGGAGTTAAAGATGGACTTGTTGTATTTTCCCTTGTAGCATACAACTAAGATTTTTTTTATGTAACCCATGTTGACCGGATATATAAGGCAATAGGATCCACTCGTAGAGGGGAGACACGCATTACAATCATCGTCAATACAATATCCCAGACATGATATAGGTTTTTACTCTCGTCGAGAGAGTCTGAACTTGTCTAAATCGTCTTGTATGCTAACCATCAAATTCTTGGTTTCATGCGTAGCTTTATAAATATATTATCGAGAATAAGTCTTGATACATATCTCTTTTAATTTAGTGATCCAAAGGCTGTAAAGTTGTGAGTGACATGGCATGGCTAATTTGCATGAAAACACGTGATTTAGAAGCATAAATATATGCAACACTGAAAGAACGTAGATGGATCATGGGAGGACTGGAAATTAATAGTTATTTCGTGCAGGGCCTTGAAGTAAATTTACATGTGCATATCTGATGGTTCATATCCAACGGCTGTAAAGTTGTCAGCGGCATGGTATGGCTAATTTGTAAGAAAAAACATGCGTTTACAAAAGAACTGCCTGTTATATTTGGGCCTGCCCAAACGTTTTTACCCATACTCCCTTGTTCAGTTGTTCGTATCTCTCTCTCTTCCCCACTCGGAGAGGAGGGTAGGAAGGAAGAAAGATCCCTCCTCCACGTCGATGGGGAGCTCCTCCAACACCAGCGATGGAGACAAGGAGAAGGGTAAGGCCAACGACGCTGAGCCGTTCTTCAAGGAAGGCGACAGGGTCCTAGCCTACCACGGCCCGCTCCTCTACGAGGCCAAGGTCAGTCAATCTCTCGCTCCCCCTTCCCATCCTAGCCCTAGCCTCTCCTAGGCCTAGCGGACGCCCTGCGGCTTGTTCCATTCCTCGATTGTGCCGCCCCGCGTTTGCTAGGGTTTGTTTCCATCGGTCAACTCGTGGGGCAAAGGACACCCCCACGCTAGTTACTGCCTTTAATTTTGAAACGGATCTTCTGCAGCAGTTGGATATCATGCTTTGCCACACTGGGCAGCCTCGTGTCAGGACACTTCATTTCATTCAATTAACACAACCAAACCAACCATACCAATGCACACATATGACATTGTAGCCGCTCCTTTTTTTTTTCTTCTTCCATATAAACAACTGAATTCACTGCTAATGGGAAGCAATGCTTTAATTTGTTTAGGTCCAACGAATCGAGAATCTGGATGATGAATGGCGCTACTTCGTTCATTACCTGGTAAGCCTAGCCTCCACTGCACAGCCTTCTAATTGTTTCCTCATGGTAACAATTCCTCATTTCCGCTCTAATTTTTCCTCTTGTAGGGTTGGAACAAGAAGTAAGTGCATAACATATCCAAATTCCATCTTTCTGGAGTAGATGGAGTTTGATAAGTCTGATCTATCTTTTTACCTTATCCCTCCATACATTTGACTTTCGGTGATGTTTCATAGGTCTTTGAATCTTAGTAGCAATATGACATGGAAATAACAACTCATGATTATGCTGTTGGCACTATCTTTACATATCGTTACTTACCATCTTCTATATCATTTAAAAAGAGTTCAGCATTCTGAGTATTACTTGTTCTGCAATGCATTTTTGTTGTGCTTGTTTCCTGCATGTCAGCTGAAATGTGCACTGCATCAGGAAACCAAATTATGAATGTCACAGTTGTTTTGTGACCAATTTCTAAATGGAGAGGAACATCGGACCATTTCTGTGTGATTTGACAGTACACAGGGCTCATCTTTCAGTGGAAGATGCCTTTTCTTTACCTAGATGTATTTGTTCCAATGAATTGCATTAGTTACAAAGCCTTATGAGTTAATAAGTTTGATTAACATTTTGTGCATCAGTGTCCGTGACTATGCTTTGCCAAGCCATTTTTGAGGCGTCACCTAGGCGTTGTGAGGTTCTTCATTGCTTTTATTTCTGTTTGAGTTGATTGTGATTTGACTGATGTTTAGCAACGCCAGCCTTTCCTTATGTTCATATTTGGTAGGTCTATCTTTGGTAATTTATATCCTTGATTTTCATTTGAACGATAAAAAGAAATTCTCCATATATTTAACATACCCCATATAAGATATTCAACATGTCCACCCACAAGTGGAAATCACTCTGAATTTTCTTATTGTCAAAGCCGAGGCCTACATTTGTCTTCCTTCTTTCTGTAAAAATAGCTGATAATTCAATTGTTGCTTGTTTATTTGATTTCTTGGTTCATTGATTCTCGGCTTGTATGCTATTTTCTTTTTTTTTTTCTCGAAAACGAAGGAGAGCTGCGCTTCACTATATTACGAAGATAAAGGGAAAGATCCCAGTACAACACACACACACCACACACCCCGTTTAGTTGTTTACATTGGCGCCTTTTATATATTTATGAAGGCGACCTAAGCCTGCTATCAACTAATCACCTAATCACCAGACAGGAGGCCACAAAGGGATGAAATCCCTCGTGCTCCTGCCATAGTCCATAACCGGCGCTCCTCACCAGCTGAAACCAGTAGTAGAGCAATACTGGGAGACGCATCATCAAATACACAACGATTACAATGCTTCCATATGCTCCAAGCCCCCAGAATCACCAATGAATTTAAACCATGTTGTGCCTGGCCACTTGTAGTTTCACTGGCTGCTCCAAGCCCCCAGAATCACCAATGAATTTAAACCATGTTGTGCCTGGCCACTTGTAGTTTCACTGGCTTTAGCCCACCAACCAAAGAAAGAATCATCTCAGGCTGTGGAGCAAGGGATTGGAGCCTGACCTGACTGAGCCAAAGGTACCAAAAATGGCATGTGAAAACACATGATACCAGCAAATGATCAATGGATTCCATCTCTTGGTCGCACAACAAGCAATGTGTCGGATGTGGTAAACCTCGTCGCTCGAGACGATCTGCTGTCCAACATCACTTATGGGCAGCTAACCAAAGGAAGACTTGGCATTTTGCTGGCGCCCAACTCTTCCAAATTCTCTCCCAGGACTCAAAGTGTATCGCTCCCACAAAGAGACTTGATAAGTTGATTTGGCAGAGTACATCCCGCTGGGAGAAAATTGCCAAATGTGTGTATCACTTGTATCAGGCTGCAACTCAATTCCTACGAGAAGGTCCCATAAGTGAAGCCGTTTTTGTATCAGGCTGCATCCTATTTTCATTAGCTGGGTATTTTGACAATGAAGGCAGCTTTTACATATGTTGTAGGATGTTTCCATTTCTTAGTAGGCAAAGTGATTGTATGCTCTTTTGTGTTGCTCAGTTTTGGCAGGTAGGATGCTTTGGACATGGCCTTTTGTTTGATTGTGAAGTACTCCCTCCGTCCCGTTTTGTTCTGCGTATTAGCAGGAGGCAAAAATCCCGAAATCAGCTGCGTATTTGTCTTGCACTGCTGGTTGTCCTCGTCACCTGTGCACACGGCTGTTTGCATGCCTAGCTAGTTAATACAACAATTAGCTACTATTGGCTGGTTTGTTCGCATGCAGCTTTGGGATGTACACGACCCCAACAAACCAAGCATTACGGTGGCTGCTTCTACTAGATTAAAGGGACTCAGGGGTTCTCCTTGGTCTACGTGCCTGGGGCAAATATGCAGAAGAAAACAGGACAGAGGGAGTATATTAAATCTTCCGTATGTGTACACAGAAGCTAGGAACTTATACGTTTTATTTTGCCTGGACACTGATTAAACCAAACCTATGGTAAATCCAACTAGTGCGTCAGGTTTGGGCTCAGGATGTTATACATTATTTGGATAGCTTAGTAGACTGACTTAGGAAATAAGTAAGTTGTACTTGAGGGTTCAGTTTTAGGTGTTGACTGCTGTTTAATTGAATCACTTAATTGGCTTTCAAGGTTAACCATAATTTTTGTATTGCTCCATAATACATTATAGTTCATGAGTTCATTATGTAAAACTGTTTTCACCAGTTCTTGTCAATTCCTTTTTTTGCATCATGTTAAATTTACTGTTATCAGCACTTGACATGTTGTCCTTCCCTGCTGTTCTAATCCAACAAGTACATATTCAATTTCCAATGCCTAAATAGCTGGGATGAATGGGTTGCAAGTGACCGCTTACTGAAGATAACAGAGGAAAATGTATGGAAACAACAAGAGCTTGAAAAGAACCAGGTAGTTGACAAGACAGTCAAGTGTGGAAGGTCAACGCAGCATAAACCAAAAGGCTCCAATGGTTAGCTTAAGAAACAACGCCCCCCTCCCAAACCCAGCACACAATATTATGTCTTTAGAACTGGTGACATGTGCTTGATGACTTGCTTGGTAGATTTTATTCCCATTTGTCTTATGTTGATGTGATTTTATTTTATCTTTTAAAGAAAACATTCTAAATTAAATGGGCTGACGAGTAATAGCATCAAAATTGTTATATTTTATTGCTTGTTGGGACTGTAGAAATTTCATGTTTCTGTGAAGAAATGATGTAGATTACAGTTATAGCAAATATGGAATTGAATTATGATATCGTACCCGTAACTGAACATGGACCATATTGTGAATTAAATTTCTGTTACTATTTCTTGTTGGATTATTGCGAAATAAGAAAGTCAATTGACCTTAATAATAAGCTATTATGCAGTTTTACATATGCTTATAGGATATTAGAAACTTTCCTTTGTGTTTTTTCATAAGTACATATTGATAACCAATTTTTGTTTTGGAAAATTTCTTACTTGACTATGGTCATTGCATTCAGCAGATGCAAAAGGTGATAAAGATGACACTAAGACTCTCAGTATGAATTTTTCTTTTTATTTTCTTGTCATATTATTTCAGCTTGATATATTCTGTTCGCAATTGACACATTTATCATGCTAAAATTCTAGGCAAGGGGAAGAAGCGAAAGATTCAGCCTGGGATTGAGGTGACTCTTATACCTGAATCTTCATGAAGCTCATATTATGTTCTCTTGATCCATATATAATAATGCACTAAGCCTTTCTAGATAATATTGTTGAACTGGATTCATTTTACTCTTTCAGCCTCTTGCTTATCGCAAATGCATTTTTATTACATTTTATCCATTTTATTATATTATGTCTATATCGATAATTTAGGAGAAGGAAAAAAGAACATCAGAGAGCCTTCTAGTGTCACAATTTCCTTTGACACTAAAGAAGCAACTTGTAGATGATTGGGAATTTGTCACGCAGCTGGGTAAGGTATTGGTTTGTTGACTCTGGCCCCTTACATGAATGTCTGCAAATGCACCCTTTAATGTTTTCAGAATTGGATATGAAGTACTTATTGTAATTGGTATGAAACAAAGTGATTCGGTGTCACTAGCAATATTGACCATGCGTATGATCTGCATTGCTTAGAGTTGACATTTAATGTCTTCTTTTTTGAAGAAGAACACATAGATCTGTTTTACGGTTCAACTTTTGTATCTGATTTATTATCATTCTACGTTGGGTAACAGCAGTGGTGGAGCTAGGATTTAAAGCTTGGGTGGGCCGATAAGAAAAATTCCCTAAGCAACAAATTTGACATGCCAACTTGCAATATAATTTTAGGAGCTTAACATAGTAATATAATTTGACATGAAGATTTTTGTACTTTTATTTGCGGGGAAGATTTTTATTTGCTGCAATTTTCAGGAAAAGAAACATGGAATACATACAAATCTGCGGTAAAACAATTCAATTGCATATAAAAGGTTACTAATTTGCCATCCTAGGAAATTCTAGTGCGTATTGCAATTTCAATTGATTCAACGAGAGCCTGATTAAACAATAGCTTGCTGGTCGCTGCTTGCCTGAGCGGAGCTGCAGCCAGAGATCAGAAACGTTCTTGTCAGACTGCCGGAAAGGAACACTACGGCCCGCAGCCCACAGCCACCGTGCGGTGCATACCCATCCCTGGTCGCACAGGGGCGCACCAGCCCAAGCCACACAGGGCACATGAGCAGGGTGAAGGCGCACAGGTCGCAAGGGGCTCAAGGTGCAGAATCTCGTCGATCACCGGCTTGCCACCACCTGCCGTGTTGAAAATAGCAATGTATACTTGAGAATGTTCTAGAGAAATGAAGAGGGTGCATGAGTCAAGTTGTCATGCTTCATAGTGAAGCATGAGAAAACTCTAGAACATAGATATTTTAGAGGGTAGGAAATATCTAAATATTAGGATAAGGATGAGAATTTTCTAGAGAGATATTTCCTAAGAAGAGTGTAGAATGTTGCCACATGGCAACATCCTAGTAGTCATGTACAAGTATAAATAGGGGTGCCCTCCCCCCTCCAAGGCACCATGCCATGGAGTCATAGGAGTCACCATATGTGAAGGCATGGCAAAGGTTGCCATGACTTGGTGTGTCATTTGAGTCCTAGGTAGCATGGCAAGGTTGTCATGGTGTGCTAATGTGTAGGTGTCATGATGAGTCATAGGTAGCCACCTAGCTAGAAGTGTGTATGTGTATAAGTTTGTGTTGTTGAATAAAGGTTGAGCTCTTTTGCAGAGAGTTGGTCTCCTAAGTTAGCATAGTATAGTGAAGGTCTCCTCGTTGTAGAGTGAAGTGTTAGGTTTGGGTCCACAGAAGAAGTGGTATCACACCAGTTTGGTACCATTTCTCGAAAGTCGGTGTTAGCCTAGGGACATCGATTTCCCAACATGCCGGAATGGCTGAAACATTAACCTCCGCCAGTGTGTGCAATCATCCACTCAGCTGGAGTGCAGCACCTGCAGTACAACTTTTTGCTGAACTTCCTGTCAATTATAATTGCGTCTGCTCTGCTGCCTGTTCATTGCAAAGGGCACTCTGGAACTTAATTTCTCTTCATGCGGAGGATCCAGTAGAACATTGTATATTTAGCCATGTATTTGTTTTTTTTCTGATTCATTGATAAACATGACAACTTTGAATATTAATTCAAACAATGAACCTGCTATAAAATGCTGAAATGTTTTGTTGTCCTTCAAGTGGACATCCTTTTATCTTTGCTATTCACTCTAAATGGCTGATATTTTATTGGCCTGCAGGTTGTAAAACTACCTCGATCCCCTAATGTTGATGAAATTCTAAAGAAGTATTTGGAGCACCGGACAAAGAAAGATAACAAGTGCGTATTCTGTGCTGACATGCTTTCTGAATTATCAGCAATTATTTTTCTTGTTACTAACAAGTCATGGAATAGCTTTACTCGAACGATGAATCTTCTTTTTTGGGTTTGCCTCACCATTATATTATACAAATTCACTTATTTCAAGTGACTAGGATTGTTCCATCAGAATATTGACAGTACAAACCAGGTGCCTAACCATGCAAACAATGTTTTTGTGGCGTCATGGCATCCTTTGGCGTTCTACCTCCCCTCACAGCGCCTAGGTGTTTATGGAAGACGCCTAGCCGACGCATAAATACATCTTAGGCACCATGAGAGGCTTCAATGTGGGCAGAGCAGCAGGGGAAGGGGTTGAACAGAGGATTGAGGAAGATTGTGATCTGAACTGCTGGGGATTGGGGAAGATGGTGAGCAGAGGAGGAAAAGTAGCTGGGATGCTTACGAGCTGGCTGGGGAGGAGGCGAGGGTCAGGGTGCTGCAGCTTGGATGGAGAGATGATGACCCGAGGTGCCACTGCCTGGTCCCTGGAGTGTGGAAGCACGAAGCCAGCAACTCGCCCAGCTCAGCCGAGGAGCAGCACCGCTGCCCAGGTCTTGTCGTTGCCCTCCTCTTTCTATTCACTCTTATATCAGTGCTGCTCCCACTTGATTTCCTTGTCTATCTGCGCTCTGTCCTCAATTTCCCTCTTAGCCCATCGATTTCGCGCGCCGTGCCCCTGATTTCCCACCCTTCCTCATGGACATGCTGCTGCTGCTGTGGTGTCCGTCGGATGCCTAACTACGCCTCGTCGACACCATTTTGCTTGTGGCGGACACCATACCACAGCTGTTGTGGCAACCTTGACGCCTCACCAAGGCAGAGTGCCACAATGCCCAGGTGACACCACAGAAACCATGTGTCATGTGGGGACTTTCCTATGCACGGTGCAAGAAGAAGACCGTGTGAGCAGCTGCACCAGACTCCTAGTTGGATTAAGATAGTTTCCTTTTGTTAAAGATTACTTAGAGTTTGTTTAGATCATGTTTGTTAGGCACCGGTTCTAGCTCCAAATAAGCAGCGACCGATAGTTGTCTAAGAATCAAAGTAAAAACAATAGTATATGTATCTCTCTGTCCTTCCTCCTCGGTGCGGCGCCGAAATGGCTCCTCTGTGCCAGCGAGGTCCAGGACCACATCCTACTACTAGTTTCAAGTACAACCTTCGCTATAACCCAGCTACTAATCTCCCTGCATGTGACAATTTGGTATCACATTGCTCTGGTTCCGAGTCCGTGGAGGGAGCAGCAAAGGAACTCGCCGAGAAGGCGACCAAGCGCGCTGAATTCACCCAGATCGTCAAGAAGCTGGCGCCGCTAGAACAGCACGTAGCAACCCTCACAGCCTTGCCCGCCAAGGTTAACAGCCTTCAAGAGTCAGTGACCAAGGGCACCCAGCACGACCAAGCACTCCACCTTGCCGTCGCTTGCTTAGAAGGATTGGCAAGTAGTAAGAACACTGAGTGTGATGCTGAGGACACCTCACCCAACGGTGACACCTTGGGCCACAAAACGGAGCATAGGTTCAGAAGATTTAGCGGTGGCAGGAATCCACGAGGAACGAGTGGACTCGTGATACCATGTTGGGAAGAGAGATTAGGCTCAGAAGAGATTGATTGTATTCCATCTAAACCGATTACAATATATAGGCATGTATAGGAGGGTGGCGCACCCATAGGGAGCCAACCCTAGGCGGCGGCCAGGGGAAAACCCTAGTGGGCCCCATGGGCCAAATATTATACAGGCCTAATACATATTAATTCTAACAAAACTCTTTGTGGGACATAGGACGTATAATGTGAAGTCTGCTATGTGCAACATATCTTAAATTTCATTGTATCCCGGTCCAAAGTCACTTCTTATTCCTTCTTGTATTTTTATTTACTTTTCTTGGTTTTCAGAATGATTCATTTCCTTTCTGCATGTGATTATAATTCCTATCTTTTGGGTTGAAGGATAAATGACTCCTATGCTGAGGTTTTGAAAGGACTGCGCTGTTATTTTGATAAAGCATTGCCTGCAATGCTTTTATATAAGAAAGAACGACAGCAGTATAATGAAGAAGTTAAAGGTGATGTCTCACCATCAACAGTCTATGGAGCTGAGCATCTACTACGCCTTTTTGGTATGTTCCATATTCCATTGTGTTGGATCTGTTTTATGTTCCGTTTGACCCAATGCACTTTAGTTAACACCGAAAAAAAAACTAATAGAAAGAAAAAAATTAACTCACAACCTAAGTTCAGTCTTGATTTGTAAGGACTGTAATTTATTTTCTGTCCTAGCTTTGTGGCGAGCCATCTTGTGCGCACACCTTGTAATACTCTTCTTAATGAAATGATACACAATTCTCCTGCACATTCGAGAAAAAAGTTCAGTCCTGGACTATGAGTCCAGTGTGGTCGACCTAACCAACAGCTCACTAAGTGCTTTAGCACCAGCCGTGTACCAAAGTGGACATTCATTACCCGCAACCTGGAGGAGCCTCGGGTATTCTCCAGAAGATATCATAGTAAATTCCCGTTGTTGTTTTCTTAGTGAAGTGTGTGTTGCGAATATTGAGACGTTCATTCATCTCGTCTTCCAATCTGCTAGTGTCACTAACATTTTAGTGGGATGCTTCGGAAAACAAAATTCAAATTGGGCCAATAAAAAAGTTGCCACCATTAATTGATTGCTTTGAACATTTCTTCTTTTGTACAGTGATAATACAGGCCTTCCTTGTATAGATGCAGTAGAGCCTAAATTATGGAGACTTTTTGTAACAAAACTGTAAAGAAATATGGAGGCAAAGATGTTTATTGGTTTTTGAGAATATTTGTTGGTTCAAATTTGGTCTGCGTATGAAAAGACAAGATTACACTGCTCTACACAGCTTACAGGAAGCAGAGAACAACGGCATTGAGCCAAAAAGCCATTTGTTTTCTGCTGCAACATTTGAATTGAGTACTCGGAATATTAGATTGCAGTAGGTGGCCCATGCCCTTTGAACTTGATTGACCATTTTGTATTCTTCAGGTGTTTGAACTTTAACTGGAAACCATGTTAATGTTCATAAGTGTATATGCCATCCCAAAAACTAAGAATTGGAAGTTTATTTGTCTTCAGGACATCATATTCCTATCTTATGCCAAGTATAATTGATTCTTTGGAATCCGTGATACTGTTCATAGGTGTGTAAGTATATGTTTTTTCTTAGTAGAATCATTTTCTTACGTGCTGACTTGGGGTCATTTCTCAGTGAAACTGCCAGAGTTGCTTGCTTTTGTCAATATGGAAGAAGATGCACTCAACAAACTACAGACGAAATTGCTGGACATTCTAAAGTATGCCACTTTGACAGTCATCAAGAATAGCGGGAGAGCTTGATTCTTACCAACTGAAAATTAATTTACTAAACCACTTGTCCTGTCAGGTTTCTTCAGAAGAATCAGGGTTCCTTCTTCCTATCTTCATACAGCGATGGGGCGAAAGCCAAATAGACGTAAATGATTTGGTCTGAATGTTGTAGTTGTCAGAGTTGTACTGCCTAGGTAGTAGTTTGTGTGTGTTGTTTGATTTAGAAATGTGGCGCACTGTTTGACGGACCGGGTTACAACGATGTCCATGCTCAACAAGCAGTGAGAATGACACCTGCATGTGTTTCACGATCTGTTTTTTGGTTTGGTTTTGGTAGCTGATATCTATGTACTATACTGTTGTAGTAGCATACTCTCTTCCTTCCAATACTGTTGTCTTTCTTTTAAAATCATTGTCGTCATTATTTTAATTTTTGTAGTTACGTTTTATTGTTCATTTTAATAACTTATTTAAAGAAATTATCATGTTTTTATAATTTATTTTATCAGCAAAGAATTGAAATATAACTTATTATTTTACAAATTCAAATTAATATTTTGAATAAAATGAATAGCAAAATGTAACTATAAATGTCAATGGTTACAGAGTATATATAATAAAGGCACTAGCTAGTGACGGGCTGATGACAGTGAAATCGGTAAGTGAAGCGAAATGAATCCGGACGGCTGGGTGAGTGGAGCTAAACCACAGGCGGGAACGGTCGAGGTACGGTCGAGGTGGTGAAAGTATCATAGTGACCGAGAGGGGGGAGTGGGGATCGGGAACTATCTCTATGTTCAATTTTATCAAAATACACTTAAAATAACTTCAACATAATTCTAGTGATGATCACACTAACAAGATAATCCTATGAAAAAAAGACAATCTATACATACTAGTGAATCACACAATTCAATATAACTCTTATGCAATTCTAGTGGTGATCACACTAACAAGATAATCCTATAAAAGGAAAGACAGTCTATTTATACTAGTGGATCACACAAGTCAATACAACTCCTATGCACTTCTAATGATCAACCACGCCAATGCAACTCCTACACATGCTAGTGATCAAATACGGAAGCTTAAACACTACTAGCAAGCAAAGAACCTAAACATGTAAGTCTACACGATAATCAATTAGAACATGACAAGCATACAAACATGAATAACACGGTATGAAAAGACTAAAAGGAAAGGCATCAAAGTAAAGAGCGGAGTAAAAGATGGCTCAATATTTTTTCTCGAGGTCTCGGAAGGATGGCGCCTTCCCCTACTCCTCGTTGGACCACTCCCGCTGGAGTCCCATTCCCTCCCGCTACCAAGTGGAGTTCTCGCACACGAGCCCGCAATCACTCTCGGAGTGAAGACATGGTGTGCGTCACCGCTGCCACCAAGGCACAAGCTCGCCTCCCTTGAGAACTTGCCGGACTCTCGGAGCCGGCACGGGTGCTCACTAGTGATGCCGCTTTCACCGGTGGGCTCAAACCATGTACAAACGTGTGACGTCCTTCACAACCAATCACGATAGGCTCAATCACCGACACCTAACCGGTCTAGGTCTTACCATAGACCAAGAGTAACAACCTAGATCACACCCTCAAAGACACCCTAGCCTTAGATGTGCAAGATCGCTCCTTGTTACTCTCACAAGCACTCTCAAGATATCCAATATCCTCTCCTAGTGCTCTCCTCTTTTCCTCTTGGACCTTACCAAATGCTCTCAGGTATTCCACTGGCCAAGAGTGGTCTCCAAGGCCCGAGCAACGAAGTTATATAGGCTTCCAATCTCAAACTAGCCGTTGCTCCACGAAATCAGCTTTCTGTGCCTACTGACCGGACTGTCCGGTCACTGCCTGACCGGACCGTCCGGTCACTGCAGACTTTGGCTCCAAAGGCTCTACCCACTGCTGATCTCCTACTGACTGGACCGTACGGTTAGCTGACCGGACCGTTCGGTCCGTTTCTCTCTCTAGTCCAGAAACATTTTGGACTCAGCTTCCTCTCTGCCCTGCGCAACTCATACTGACCGGACCATCCGGTCAGTAGACTGGACCGTCCGGTCACTATGAATCCTGGCATAGACAGACTCCTCGGTGCTCGCTGTAAGTTCTAGACATCTTCACCTAGTGACCGTACAGTTCGGTCACCATTGACCCCTCTGTCTGGTCACTATGTCTAGAAGCTGAAACTTGTCGTCTTCACTTGATTTTATTTCCCGGCTTCTCCATTGTCATCTAGTGCCTGTGATTTCACCGAGCAACCTTTTATATCACCGACTAGACATGACCTAAGAGAAATGACCTAGACCCCCTTGATAGTCTGGTATTTCCTATGGACTTAAATCTCTAACAACTAGACAAGTGTTCCCAATACTTGCTCTATAGCTTGTCCTCAGCTTTGATCCATCTCCATCAACCCTTGGACTCCATCAAGCTCACCAAGCCTCCATGCTTGTGGTCATTGTCATCAATCGCCAAGGCAACCGTCATCCATATGATTTGGAGTAGAGATTTAATGATGGTTCCTACATAGACAACACTCGTGTAGACATTAGTCATATTTTATGTTTATCATTCATCACCAAAATATCATACCTTGGGGTGACCTCAATGGTCATGATCCTTACAATCTCCCCCTTTTTGGTGATGGATGACAACCACTACTTATGATGATCCAAAATGAACAAGCAACAGGGAAGCAAGAGAAAAGAAAGGAGTGAAAGATTACCTTGGTTCTTACCTTGGAAGTAGTCTCCCCCTCGGAATGTGCTAGGTGTTGAGGAAGAACTACCCAAACATGTAGCGCACTAGAAGTTGAGCTTGAGTTGAATCGTTGTGCCCGTCATGGTGTCATGGTAGGTGTTCTTGTTGATGTAGACACGTGCCATAGACGTAGATGTTCATGTCGGTGTAGATATTCATTGTTGTTCTTCTCCATGTTGGTGTGGATGTTCATCTTGTCATGATCTTCATATGTACTCCAAGTGAACATGCACCATTGTCTTGATCATCTTCATGTTCTCCACTTCGTCACCATAGTCTTGGCATTTGGATTCTTCATGTTTCTTCTCTCTATCTTCAATTTTCTTCTTTCCATCTTTTGTGTTGGATCTTCATGAACCTCTCCCCCTTTGACTTATTCTCCCCCTTTTTGACTGGGAAGTTGACTTTTGGATCTTCATGTTCTTCTCCCCCTTTGTCACCTATCACCAAAAACCACAAACCAAAGACAAAGCACAAGAGAACCAAGGAGCAAATAATAAGAGACAAGAGGTAGAAAGACTCCCCCTTTCATAGTGCTCCTCCTTGGTCACAATGGTCTTCCACCATAGCTCCCCCTACACACATGACTCAACAAAGAATTTCTCAAGTATGCAATGGTTAGTCATTAGTGTGTTAGGAATATATGAGTCACTTGTCTTTGAGCCGCGCGAGTAGATTTAACCTCGGAGCTCGGTTGAACATGACTCAATGGGCATGAAGCAGAAAGATCACTATGTGATCATCTAGAGGGTCATATACTTACATTGTAAATAAGCAACTCCCCCTAGAAACATGCTTGGATGCATGTAAGGTATCACAATGCAAGAATGCATGAATGCAAAGAATGCAAATGCAACAAGTTTACAAATGCATGATGCGATGCTAAAAGAAAAGGAGAGAAAAACTACAAACCAAGGTGTCAACAACGAGTTGTTCCCTTCTTGAGCTTACTCACAATGGACCATTATTCAAAGCCTTGGGTACACCATGAACCACCTTCCCAAGTTTAACCCATGTCCATTGCTATCTCAAGGAGGTCTGTAGTCAACCTACAAGAGAAGAGAAACAAGCAAAAATAAAGACACAAACAACAAAACAAACAAAAAAAGCTATACAAATTTATAAGAGACAAGCTTTAGGGTTACTCAAGTGAAGTTGGAGAGGTCGAGAACTTTGAGCTCTCCCCTTAGCTTGTTGAAGGTCTTCTCGTCAAGAGGCTTGGTGAAGATATCTGCTAATTGTTCATGAGTTCGCACATGCACCAAGACAATGTCCTTCTTCTCAACATGATCTTGAATGAAATAATGTTTGATCTCTATGTGCTTTGTATCACCATGATCTCTAGTTTTGAGAGCCATCTTGATCGTCTCTTCACTATCACAATAGAGTGGCATTTGAGTGAAGTTGAGACCATAGTCCGAGAGTGTTTTGCCTTATGTAGAGAAGTTGAGCACAACATGCTCCTACTGCCATATACTCCGCCTCGGCTGTAGATAGAGCCATCGAGTTTTGCTTATTTGAGCTCCAAGATACAAGAGATCTTCCAAGGAATTGGCAACCTCCCAATGTACTCTTCCTATTCACTTTGCATCATGTGAAGTCTGAATCTGAATACCCAGGTAACTCAAAGCTTGTTCCTCTAGGGTACCATAACCCCATGGTAGGTGTGTACTTGAGGTATCTTAGTATCCTCTTCACGGCCTTTAAGTGTGACTCTTTTGGATTTGCTTGATAGCGTGCGCACAAGCACACACTAAACATGATGTCCGGTCCTAAGGCGGTGAGATAGAGCAAGGACCCAATCATTGATCTATAGAGCTTGGGGTTCACCGGTTTTCCCTTTTCATCCATGTCCAAAGGTTTGCTTGTTGCCATAGGAGTGCGCAAGGGTTTGCTATTTTCCATGTTGTACCTCTTGAGAAGATCCTTGGTGTACTTTTCTTGATAGATCAAGTTGCCTTCTCTCAATTGCTTCACTTGAAAACCAAGGAACACATGGAGCTCTCCAATCATAGACATTTGAAATTCCCTTTCCATCATTTCCCGGAACTCCTCATTGTACTTCTCATTGGTTGATCCATATATGATATCATCCACATAGATTTGGCACATAAAGAGATCCTTCCCAATATGCCTTGTGAACAAGGTGCTATCAATGCTTCCAATCTTGAATCCATTCTTGAGTAGGAAGTTCTTCAAATGTTCATACCATGTCCTTGGTGCTTGCTTTAGTCCATAGAGAGCCTTATTCAGTTTATACACATGTCTAGGATGTTTGGGATCCTCAAATCCCGGAGGTTGTTCCACATAGACTTTCTCATTTATCTCTCTATTCAATAATTCACTCTTCACATCCATTTGATAGAGCTTGAAGCCATTGTGTGAAGCATAGGCAAGCATGATCCGAATAGCTTCAAGTCGAGCAATGGGAGCAAATGTTTCCTCAAAGTCAATTCCCGCCACTTGAGGGTACCCCTTAGCCACTAGACGAGCGTTGTTTTTCACAATTGCACCTTTCTCATCTTGTTTGTTCTTGAAAACCCACTTGGTGCCAACAATGTTGTGATTCTTAGGTCTCTCAACAAGTTTCCATACCTTGCACCTCTTGAAGTTATTTAATTCTTCTTGCATGGCAATTACCCACTTGTGATCATCCATTGCCTCTTCAATTGTTGTGGGCTCAATCATGGATACGAAAGAGAAGTTCTCAATAGCAACAATGGCCTCATCATCATTTTTCTCATTGTTCACATAGTTGGGCTTGTATTGATTTCTCCTTGTCCTTACTCCTTGAGATGGACTCCCAATGATCAAATCCTGAGTATGGTCCTTGTTGATAGCTTTGGGTCTAGGATGATGTTCTTTTTGAGTGGGAGGTGGTCTAGGTGAAGTATCTTGGGCATCATGGATATCTTGCTCTCTTGAGATATGAGTGTCTTGGATTCTTAGAGAGGTGGGAGAATCACTCATAGGCTTTTTAGCTTTGGACTTAGAGCTTGGATTGGATGGGGGTGCATCATTTGAAGAGCTTGAAGAAGTGGTTCGAGACGGAGTAGATAGGGGAGCTTGTGACTCACTTCTCTCTTGAGTGTTCTCTTGGGTAGGTGGATGCACTCTCAATGAATTTTGGGGGGAGCTAGAAGGTGTGTTGGTGGCATCTTGGTTTGGTTCTTGCACCTTGGAGGATGAAGTTGCTTGAGGTGGTGGAGTGGAGGGCTCAACAATATCATCATCAATAACCTCATGGGGTAACATCTCACCCACGGGCATTCTTCTCATAGCCTCCCTCATGGGTTCATCACCAATGTTCACTTCAAGAAATTCATCTCCCTTTTGAGAACCATTTGACTCATCAAATTCCACATCATAGGTTTCCTCCACACAACCTGTAGCTGTGTTGTAGACCCGATATGCTTTAAAAGTTCCAGAGTACCCAACAAGTATGCCTTCATCCGTTCTACTCTCAAACTTCCCAGGCTTCCTCCTCTTCTTGAGAATGTAGCAAGCGCAGCCAAAGACCTGAAAATAGGAAACATTTGGTTTCCGTCCAACCAATAGCTCATATGGAGTCTTCTTCAACAGCCGATGAAGGTACACATGGTTGGAAGTGTAGCAAGCCATGTTGATTGCTTCAGCCCAAAACCTCTCATGAGTCCCATACTCGTCTAGCATAGCACGAGCAAGAGTGATGAGCGTCTTGTTCTTTCTCTCCACTACTCTATTTTGCTTGGGAATATATGTAGCGGAGAATTCATGTTTGATTCCTTTCTTGTCACAATATTCCTCCACTATTATGTTCTTGAATTCTGTCCTATTATCACTCCTTATCTTCACAATGTTGGCCTTGAATTCATTCTTTGCTCTCCTTGTAAAATTTTCTGAAGACATCACTTGCTTGAGACTTTTCCACAAGAAAGAAGGTCCAAGTGTATCTCGTGAAGTCATCCACAATCACCAAGCAATAGAGATTGCCTCCCAGACTCTTGTAATGTGTTGGCCCAAACAAATCCATGTGCAAGAGCTCCAGAGGACGAGATGTTGACATGAAAGACTTGGTGGGGTGAGAAGAGGCAACTTTCTTCACTGCTTGACAAGCACTGCACAATTTGTCCTTCTCAAAGGTCACATCCTTGATTTCTTCAACTAGATTCCTCTTAACCACTTTCCTGAGCTGACTCATCCCAACATGTGCTAATCTTCTGTGCCACAACCATCCCTTGGTTGATTTTGTGAAGAGACAAGTACTTGGAGGCATGTCGCTAGATTTGAAGTCCGTGACATACAAGTTCCCATGCCTCACTCCATGAAACACTAGCCCTTTCTTGGCATTCTCAATAGTTTCCCCCGTCCTCATCAAATGTGCACTTGAATCCCATGTCACATAACTGACCAATGGATAGAAGGTTGAAGTTGAGGGTTTCCACAAGAAAAACCTTAGAGAGATGGAGATCCTCTGTAATGGCCACCTTGCCTGAGCCTCTGACTCTCCCCTTTGAGTTATCCCCAAAAGTCACCTTCTCACTGTCTTTGTCTTCATCAATGTTGGTGAACATGGTTGGCTTCCCGGTCATGTGTTGGGTGCACCCACTGTCAAGAATCCAATGGGTACCTCCACTCTATTAGTTGACCCTGGTGGTATCCATAAGACAAGCACTAGAGGAAGAAGGGTTAGTATCCAAAGCATTGCTCAATTGACTTCTACTAACCTCATCATGTCGAATGATAAGACCATCCTCATAGATAGGGATTCTTGCAATCCCTTCCTGAAGTCTCCTCCTAATGGGATAGTGAGGAGCACGATACCTCTAATGTCCATGACCATCCCTCATGTGCACATTGTCGAGGTCGATGTAGTAGTGGGGGGGGATCAAAGAGTCTAGTGACGTGCTTGAGCATGTGTGCCACTTGTGAGTGGAGCACAAGTATCATCTCCATTGCTCTCTCAATTGAGAGATCATGTCTTCGGTTGACTACCTCATCAAATAAGAAACTCCTCTCAGGAGCTGTGATTTGTTGGAGGAGCTTGTCAATCACTTCATGTGGTGCAATCCTCCGAAGGCCTCTGAAGGAATTTATCCTACACACAAGATCATAAATGCTTAAGAGAGTATCACAAAGGTCATCATTCACATTTCTCACAAATTCACCAAGTTGAAAGATGAGATCCTGTTGGTGAGCTCGACGAAGATGCCAAAGGTGATCTTGCGGAGGAAGAGGTGGAACAGGTGGGGGCGCTGGAGCCGTAGTGGTGAGATTGATCATCTCAAATGATCGAGTGAGCATTGTAGTTGGCGCTCCCTCTACACCAATGCGTGGTCCACCTGAAGTGCTTGGAGTAGAACTTGGAATGGCACTTTCGGTAGAGCTTGACGAAGCGCTCGATGAGCTTGGTGAAGGTCTTGATCTGAAGGGGTTGTAGAAGCTGTTGCAAAGCAATCTTGTAGAGGGATCAAAGAAGTTTGAGCTTGAAGCTACTTCTTTCCCTTTTCTTGAAGATGCTCCAATGTTTGCCTTGGAAGTCTTCTCCCCGGTCCAGCTTGCGGTGATCTCCTCATCTTCAAAGAGCAACTCAATCACTGCCTCAACAGAGAGACCTTTCTCCATAAGAAGACTGAGGGCGGTGTAGAGGAGCTTGCTACTAGGGAGCAAGGTGAGGATCTTCTCGACTATCACAATCTTGGGAAGCTTGAAGGATTCTTCATTTGATTCAATCTTGTCTACTATACCTCGCAAGCGAGTAAGAGAGTCAAGTAAGTCCTCATTATCATTAGCATGAAAAGCAAAGAACTCCTCAACAAGTGAATTACTAGCAGGATTAAGAGGCACACTATCATCAATCCTAGTCATGCTAGTGGAGCAAGCAAGATCAAGAGAACTAACATCATCAATAATCACATTAGACACACTAGTAGAGCAACCTATCAAGTAATCATTAGAAGAATCTAGGCACTCACTAGAACTAGGCACTACCACACAATCATCACAATCATTATACACATGATCATCGGTAAAGGTATTGACAAAGTCCACAAGAGTATCCATCAACTCATCCGGAATTATGGCATTTAGATAGCTTTTCAAGCGATCCTTCTATGAACCATGACCCGGCCCCGAATGGGATGACATCCCAACTCAATTCGGTCATTACTCAAGGCGGTTAAGCCCTATATTGAGCACTTGGCTCTGATACCACTTGAAAGGATCATAGTGATCGAGAGGGGGGGGGGGGGGGGTGAATCGGGAACTATCTCTATGTACCTATTTTACCAATTCCCAATGCCAATACACTCAAAACAACTCCTACACGATTCTAGTGGTGATCACACTAATAAGATAATCCTATGAAAGGAAAGACAACCTATGCATACTAGTGGATCACAAAAGTCAATACAACTGCTATGGAATTCTAGTGGTGATCACACTAACAAGATAATCCTATGAAAGGAAAGACAACCTATGCATACTAGTGGATCACACAAGTCAATACAACTCCTATGCACTTCTAATGATCAAGCACGCCAATGCAACTCCTCCACATGCTAGTGATCAAATGCTGAAGCTTAAACACTACTAACAAGAAAGGAACCTAAACATGCAAGTCTACATGATTATCAACTAGAACATGACAAGCATACAAGCATGAATAGCACGGTATCAAAAGACTGAAAGGAAAGGCATCAAAGTAAAGAGCGGAGTAAGAGATGGCTCATGATATTTTTTACCGCGGTCTTGGAAGGATGGCGCCTCCCCTACTACTCATTGGACCACTCCCGCCGGAGTCCTGGTCCCTCCCGCCACCAAGTGGAGTTCTCGCACACGAGCCCGTAATCACTCTCGGAGTGAAGACACGGTGTGCATCACCACTGTCACCATGGCACAAGCTCGCCTCTCTCGAGAACTTGCCGGACTCCCGGAGCCGGCACGGGCACTCACAAGCGATGCCCCTATCACCGGCGGGCTCAAACCGCGTACAAACATGTGACGGCCTTCACAACCAATCATGATAGGCTTGATCACCGACACCTAACCGGTCTAGGTCTCACCATAGACCAAGAGTAACAACCTAGATCACACCCTCAAGGACACCGTAGCCTTAGATGTGCAAGATCGCTCCTTGTTACTCTCACAAGCACTCTCAAGATAGCCAATATGCTCTCCTAGTGCTCTCCTCTTTTCCTCTTGGACCTTACCAAATGCTCTCAGGCATTCCACTAGCCAAGAGTACTCTCCAAGACCCCAACAACGAAGTTATATAGGCTTTCAACCTCAAACTAGTTGTTGCTCCACGAAATCAGCTTTCTGGGCCTACTAACCGGACTGTCCGTTCACTGCCTGACCGGATCATCCGGTCACTGCAGACTTTGGCTCCAACGGCTCTGCCCACTGCTGATCTCCTGCTGACTGGACCGTACTGTCAGCTGACTAGACCGTCCGGTCCGTTTCTCTCTCTAGTCCAGAAACATTTCAGACTCAGCTTCCTCTCTGCCCTACGCAACTCATACTGACCGGACCGTCCGATCAGTAGACCAGACCGTCCGATCACTATGAATCCTGGCACAGATAGACTCCTCGCTGCTTGCTATAAGTTCCGGACATCTTTACCTAGTGACCGTATGTTGACGGCTGTTAAGTACCATTTTCAACCGTCAACTATACTCAAATAAAGGAGAATTTGGCATTTCATACACGCATGCTTTATCACAATAATATAGTTCCACTTGTACTTGGAGAACTTTGTGCATGCAGGAGGAAATGTGAAGGAAACACCTCAAAAGGCAAGAAAACACACTTTCGACCAATCAGAGAGCGCCACATGGACGTCACACGGATTGAAGGGCCCATTTACAGCACTTAACCGACGTAACTCCCTGTAATACCGCGGGAACCGACCTCAGGACCCACCTGCCAGCCTCCCCAAGAAAGCACAGGCCAGGAGGGGCCACCCCCAGGTCGGCCGACCTGGTCAGGTCGGCCGACCCAGCCGGGCGCCCTCTCCGCCTTGGCTTCCACGTGTTGGCTCCTCCGTGACTCCTGATGACGGTTTGAGATGCCTTCCGTGGTGGTTACGCTCCCTTGCCGACCTATTGAGGCTATAAATAGGAGGGTGTGCCTTCACATTCAACACACACCACAAGAAGCATTTCTCTCTTGCTAGTAGTAGTTCTTGGAGTTTTAGTGGAGTTAGGCTGAGTCTAGAGCTCTCTAGTCCCAAGTCTTCACTTGGAATTGGTATGGCTCTTGTATCTTTTCCCTTTTGTAAGACTTTACTCTTATCAATATATATATCTTTTCTATATAGTTGTGCTTGGGTCATGAGTTTCTTGTTTGATTTTGTGATCCATATATGTGATAGTATAGTCTACTTGTGTGATAGTAGTTTATATTTATTATACTACTATTGTCATGCTAGTTATATACCGTCACTATAGTCTAGTTTATATGTTATAGTCTCTATGCTTAGTTTTAGCTGATAAAGTATAGCATGGGTTTGGTGATCGTATTCGTACGGTAGCTCTGCCTCGTTAATAGTAATCGCGGAGGGGCAGAGTGCTCTTTGGTCATGCAAGTATGGTACTTGGGTGACTGATTTGCATCAATTATTCGTTAGTCTACTGGTTCGTTGAGGTAGGCGGCAGGTGGTGACAGCCCTGTCCGTCCTTTGAAATCCTCCCCGCTAGGCTAGTGCGTAGGCTCTTGGCGGAAGTCGCCTGTGGATGCAGGGGTAAGTCCGTGCCTGAAGTGCTATACTATTGACTGCTGAACCTGAGTGTGGGTCTGTATGTATTCTACTTAGGCTATGCAACTGTATAGGAATGTATAGTAGGAGTAGCTTAGCCTAGTCTTTCCTCCACTAGACTTTATTTATTTAGTAGGAATCTTCTGTGTGTGTCACACTACCTGGTTATTATCATGTACCCGCCTGTCTTGGTTAGATATCCTTGCTAATTGTTAACATGATCTTATATGTTAGTAACGCTTCTTGATCATAACCTTCCTTTGGGATAAACAAATACGATACCCTGAATACTTCCGGGTGAAATGCTACAGCGGTATTCTCCGTGCGCTTGCGGATTTTACCTACTTGACTCTGGGACATATTAGTGAACCGTTTCTGGCCCCGTGCCGGGAATGATTTATTAATATGGCTTAGCAAAAGTCAACAAGCATTTCTGGCGCCGTTGCCGGGGAAGGCGTATGATTCAAGAAAAATTACTAATGTATATAGTAGTGTTGCAATTATTAAGGTTATCTCCTAAGCAGGTTAACCTTGCTTTGTTTTCTGCATTTTGTATGAAAACAGGGTAGTGTATGACTGGTTTCGACTTGCCAACAAACTTCACTGAAGATCCTGAGTCACTCCTGAGAAGGACACGAGCTAGGCTCACCCCTCCTCGTAAGGAGACTCGGCCAATCGAACCTGTCATTCCCGCACCATCAAGCTCTAAGCAAATGGCCGACAAGACCCTCCGCGAGTTCTCCGCTCCCTCCGCTGCCAACATCCCTACGGGACCAGCTGGCAATGTGGGAGATGCGAACTTCGAGATCAAGACCGGTCTCATCACCATGGTGCAGGCTAGCCCATTCTGTGGGAAAGCCAATGAGGACGCTAGTGCTCATCTCCAGCAATTCCTGGAGATTTGCAACACGTTCAAAAAGAAGGACAGCCTCATCACATTCATGAAGAACTTCCTTGAGAAGGAGAAGGTTGCACAGCAACAACTGATGAAGGCAAGGAGGCAAAGGTCACACATTAAGCAACAGCCTCCGAAGTCCACAGGGCAGCAACCTCCGAGGTCTGCAAAGAAACAGGCTGTGAAGCCTGCAAAACCGCAGCCTCCGAAGCCCGAGAAGCCACCGACCGCAACAAAGACCAAGAAGGTGTGGCGAACGAAACAAGAAGCATCATCCGTGTCTTCATCTCCGGGACCGGACAACGCTTCATCGAGCTGAACGCCGGAGAAAAGTCCCGCTCGTCGGACTTTAAAAGGTGAGTCCTCGCCGGGAGGTTAAACCGGTAGTTATCCATATTTTCTCTTTTAATTGCATATTTGCTTTCCACCACATTTCGATTTTTCCCGACCACTGCATTTCTGCATTTTTGAATTTTTCCAGCCACCTTGGAATTTTTCAAAACTCATTTGCATTTTTAAAAATTTAGAAAATAGGTTTTTGGGCTTTCCATTTTGAAAAGATTTTTTGTCGAGCTTTTTGAGCAAAAAGGCAGCAGGGGACAAATCCCCTAGCCGTTGGGGAACACATAGGAAAAAGGGGGCTGCCAGGAGGCCCACCTGCCAGGTCGGCCGACCTGGTGGGGTCGGCCGACCCCCTGGCCCCACCTTTTCCTATGCTCCTTTCTCCCAACGGCTATATGGCCGTTGTTCTGTCCCTTTCTAACGGCCATCTTGCTTCCTTGGCTATAAAAACCGTCCAGGAGGAGGAGTTTCACCATTCCAAGCTCATCTTTCACCCTCCTTTGCTCACTTGTTGCTCTCCCAAAATTTCGTGTTCTTCAACTTTACTACAGCCCCAAAAACCCAAAAAAATATTTCCCCTCTGTTTTAGTGCATTTGCAAGTTGTTGTGAAAAGAAAACCAATTTCGGAGAAGCTCGGGTTTGTCGTTTTCACTAACGCTCACCCGAACACTTGTTCGATCTTGTTTTTGTTCTTGTCTTGTGTTTGTTCTTGTGTGCAGCCATGTTCAAACGAATGAAGCAAGTCGCCGGAATCAAGCGGAGAAAAAGCACTCGTGCAAGCACGAGTCAAGCATCCTCCGTCGAGCTCACACCAAGTCCGGGGCATGGTGACCCCGAAGCTGAAATTCCGGAGGAAAGGCCAGCCTTGCTCATCACCGAGGAGCATCTCGACATCAAGGACGACCGCGAGGGCCAAGCCATCGCGCTCATGAGAGAACGGCCATTCGGCCACACCCGACGCTTCGATCCGGACTTCCTCGAGAAAATAGGTATGAGAGAAGAATTTGCCTCTATTTTTCGCACTATGGGTTGGCTAAATTTCGTAGAAGTAGATGAGCCGGGCTCTCGTTTGCTTACTATGCAGTTTTTATGCACCCTTAGAAAGTATGATGAAGGCATTTCTTTTCGCTTGTTTGGGCAAGAGCGCTTGGTCACATGGGGTGATCTTCATGCTATGCTAGGTCTAAATCCTAAATGTAGGCTAGACTTAGATAAAGCGCTAAAGGGGTTCCATAAAGAAAGTTTTTGGAAAAAGATTTCCGGAAACGAGTGGGGTCCCAAGCCTAGAACAAGTGCCATCCATAATCCTACACTTAGATTTATGCATGTGTGGTTGGCTATGACCTTGTTTCCTCGAGGTGACATTAGGGTTGTCCGGCAAGATGAATTGAAAATACTTTATGCCATGGTTAAGAAAATTAGGGTGTCACCCGCGGAATGCATGATTGATCAATGGTTAGACAATATAAAGTTGACAGGACCAATTGAGTGCACCTCTTTAGTTACTCGCATTGCGCAGAATTGTAGTCTGCTTGAGAATGTTCATGTTGAATATTTGACGGTAGATAGAGAATTTCTAGGCGAGGACTATTTTGTGCAAGGACATACTTTGAAACATGGTTCAAATAATACCTTGATCTATCACTTTCCCGGGTATACAAATGAATTCCCGTTACCTAACCCGGGTCTTCGTTTGTATCACTGTCGGGCACTAACCCTCCCACTTGAGCCAGTGGGAGAAGTTCGCAGGCATAGTGTTTCAGGGCGACCGACACGTTCCCGTAGGCATATGGAGCCTACACCGGAGTTTCGCACTCCGACCGGAGATCCGGTATGGGAGCAGCCCCCGCCACAGGACGAGGCGGGTGCATCAACATGGCAGGCCGGAGCATGGGAATCTCAGTACGATTACCCCATGCAGACGTCATCAAGTTCAAGCGGACCGCCATCCTTTGCCACTCGGTCATTCTCATCCCGTGGGTTCCGTGAACTCAACTATGGGATGTCCGAGTTGACAAGGAGGGTGGACGACATTGACTTGCGCACCGAGAGCATGCAACAAACTCTCACGCAACATGTCGCCGACACCCAGCAATGGCAGAATTTCAGCGACAACCAATTCCGCCAGCTGAACGCGATGATGGCTCAGAATCAGAACAATTGGGATGCCTTCTTTCGCTCCCAAGGCTACGACCCGAAACAGCAGATATGAGCAAGAACAAGCTTGGGGGAGGACCCCCCTTCTCACGGTAACTTGTATCTTTCCCCTTCCCTTTATTTCTTGCATTTGCTAAATCTAAAAATCCATAAAAATTTGCAAAACATAAAAAGAACAAAAATATTTCCCTTTTTCATGCGCGGTATGAATGTGTATAATTTTCCTATGTTGAAATGATGAATAGTTGCTCTGTCCTTTATTCCTCTCTAAAGCTAGTTTACAACTTAGTACTCTCTCAAGAGTTAGGTTTGTTGGTAAATCTTGCCTTGAACTTGAATCTTGTGGGTAGCATATGCATTCTCTAGTTCTAAGTTGTTGAGAGGTATGATATGATAGATAGGGCTGCTATGATCTTGCTCAACGTAAAGCTTGAATTCCGGAGTTTTATTTTTCAAAATGACAAATCAATAAGTTCCTCAATGATGAAATTCCCACCACAGCCATATGTAGTGTCTACATTTGAAAACCTTTACACATATGCTGCTTGTTTCACATTGAGCTTAGTCAAAATTGTTGTGACCCTAGTAGAACTCTTTTCATGCTTTCTTGATCAAGATCATGTACACACATCCACCGCCATGAGCTATCCTTCTAAATCAAGAAGATAGCATCCACCATATCCACCATATCCACCATATCCACCGTGAGCTATTCTTCTACACCGGAAGAAAGCCACTATCCATCCATCCATCCAAAGAAACACTCCATATATCCATTTGCAAAATTCCTCTCTCAAAGTATTCATTGCAAACTAGGACTATGGCTATGCAAAAAGAAAAGAAAAAAAAAAAAAAGAAAAGAAAAAAAAAATGCTCAAAAAAAAAAAAAAAAAAGAGAGCAAGCAAAAGATAGCCATAGCCTAGAAACTCCAAAAGAGAGAAGGAAAATTCAAAAAGGAGTTATTTCTTCCCATCCACCATTCCTCCGTTCTCCCACACACTTGCACATCTTGATCAAGATTGTTTGAATTAATGTTTTTCTTGGATCCGGTCTTTTGACATAGCAATATTATGTGAACATGAGTGCTTCATATATCCCTACCTTGAGCTCCACATAAAGCCTTATTTAGAAGTAGGTGATTATAGGCAACACTTTGCCTTGGTGAGGAATCATACACATATTGAGTGATCCGAGAGAATCATTTGAGGAACTTGGTTTTTATTTTCAAAATCTTTTGAAAACCTCCGGAACAACATAGCGGAATCTAGAGCAAGTGATTGGTGCCCTGCAATTGTTCTATCTCTCAACCGCCCAAGACAATGAGGTGTAAAAGCCCCATGGATCGAGGTAAATGGGTAAGTTATGCGCCAATATATTTAATTCTAGGAAGAGTACTTTGTTGTGCGCATAGTATTATTGAGGAGTAGGACATTGTAGCAACTCCTGATCAACAACTTAAGTTTATCTTTGCTTCGGGACGAGCAAAGGGTAAGCTTGGGGGAGTTTGTTGACGGCTGTTAAGTACCATTTTCAACCGTCAACTATACTCAAATAAAGGAGAATTTGGCATTTCATACACGCATGCTTTATCACAATAATATAGTTCCACTTGTACTTGGAGAACTTTGTGCATGCAGGAGGAAATGTGAAGGAAACACCTCAAAAGGCAAGAAAACACACTTTCGACCAATCAGAGAGCGCCACATGGACGTCACACGGATTGAAGGGCCCATTTACAGCACTTAACCGACGTAACTCCCTGTAATACCGCGGGAACCGACCTCAGGACCCACCTGCCAGCCTCCCCAAGAAAGCACAGGCCAGGAGGGGCCACCCCCAGGTCGGCCGACCTGGTCAGGTCGGCCGACCCAGCCGGGCGCCCTCTCCGCCTTGGCTTCCACGTGTTGGCTCCTCCGTGACTCCTGATGACGGTTTGAGATGCCTTCCGTGGTGGTTACGCTCCCTTGCCGACCTATTGAGGCTATAAATAGGAGGGTGTGCCTTCACATTCAACACACACCACAAGAAGCATTTCTCTCTTGCTAGTAGTAGTTCTTGGAGTTTTAGTGGAGTTAGGCTGAGTCTAGAGCTCTCTAGTCCCAAGTCTTCACTTGGAATTGGTATGGCTCTTGTATCTTTTCCCTTTTGTAAGACTTTACTCTTATCAATATATATATCTTTTCTATATAGTTGTGCTTGGGTCATGAGTTTCTTGTTTGATTTTGTGATCCATATATGTGATAGTATAGTCTACTTGTGTGATAGTAGTTTATATTTATTATACTACTATTGTCATGCTAGTTATATACCGTCACTATAGTCTAGTTTATATGTTATAGTCTCTATGCTTAGTTTTAGCTGATAAAGTATAGCATGGGTTTGGTGATCGTATTCGTACGGTAGCTCTGCCTCGTTAATAGTAATCGCGGAGGGGCAGAGTGCTCTTTGGTCATGCAAGTATGGTACTTGGGTGACTGATTTGCATCAATTATTCGTTAGTCTACTGGTTCGTTGAGGTAGGCGGCAGGTGGTGACAGCCCTGTCCGTCCTTTGAAATCCTCCCCGCTAGGCTAGTGCGTAGGCTCTTGGCGGAAGTCGCCTGTGGATGCAGGGGTAAGTCCGTGCCTGAAGTGCTATACTATTGACTGCTGAACCTGAGTGTGGGTCTGTATGTATTCTACTTAGGCTATGCAACTGTATAGGAATGTATAGTAGGAGTAGCTTAGCCTAGTCTTTCCTCCACTAGACTTTATTTATTTAGTAGGAATCTTCTGTGTGTGTCACACTACCTGGTTATTATCATGTACCCGCCTGTCTTGGTTAGATATCCTTGCTAATTGTTAACATGATCTTATATGTTAGTAACGCTTCTTGATCATAACCTTCCTTTGGGATAAACAAATACGATACCCTGAATACTTCCGGGTGAAATGCTACAGCGGTATTCTCCGTGCGCTTGCGGATTTTACCTACTTGACTCTGGGACATATTAGTGAACCGTTTCTGGCCCCGTGCCGGGAATGATTTATTAATATGGCTTAGCAAAAGTCAACACCGTACAGTCCGGTCACCATTGACCCCTCTGTCCGGTCACTTTGTCTAGAAGCTGAAACTTGTCATCTTTGTTTGACTTTGTTTCTCGGCTTCTCCACTGTCATCTAGTGCCTATGATTTCATGGAGCAACCTTACACACCACTGACTAGACATGACCTAAGAGAAATGACCTAGACCCCCTTGATAGTCCGGTTTTTCCTATGGACTCAAAGCCCTAACAACTAGACAAGTGTTCCCAACACTTGCTCCATAGCTTGTCCTCAACTTTGATCCATCTCCATCAACCCTTGGGCTCCATAAAGCTCACCAAGCATTTATGCTTGTGGTCATTGTCTTCAATCGCCAAGGCAATCGTCATCCATATGATTTGGAGTAGAGATTTAATGATGGTTCCTACATAGACAACACTCGTGTAGACATTAGTCACGTTTCATGTTTGTCATTCACCACCAAAACATCATACCTTGGGGTGACCTCAATGGTCATTATCCTTACAGGTGGGCGATCGGCTGGAGAAGTAGTGGAATTTTTCGCACACACACCAGGCTGTCCAAAGCCTCCGTGACGATTATCTTGTCTTCTAGTTTCTCCAGCGAAACAAAATCTTCTTCGCACTTGATGCACAAATAGATGGAATAGCAACAAATAGCATATCAAAGAACTTCATATCCGTTGAGCTTAATCTCGTCGCAGACTAACTTTTCCCTTTATTAGCTCTGCTCCCGAACTAAAAAGAGAAATGAGACTGATATTGACGTTGGCCTTGATTTTTTCAAGAAAAGCCCTTTTTTTTAGAAAATGAGCATGAGCAGTAGACTGAACACTCACAAAACCTTGATTTTAAAGTGTGACAGTCATCGCCATCTCTTCTTTTTATATAAGAAGTACTCATTTATTAATTCATGAAACCAGAGTACAAGATTTAGAGACTCTTCTAGATTACATAGTTGTAGCTTCAGAGATATAGAACTGAAGACACACATGTATCTTTGAGTTTTTCCACTAGGACTTGTTGTAAGCATCATGCCATTGGTATGGTCACCTCATAAGGTTGAATTTTTTTGTTAATTGGATGACAAGCATGAAATGCACTTAAAGTCTACACAAGTGTTGTGCGTGCAGGAAATTATCTATTAACTCAAACAATGAACACGATGAATGATCGTCTTGCTGATCGATGTGGACTCGATGGATTGCCATGAGGATCTTGACGGAGAGTCGCAGTGATGGAGATGGATCAAGGCTAAGGACAGCTAGGTTTTTTGTGATCACTTGACTAGTGTGTAGGCTTGAGTCCATAGGGAAAATGGACTAACAAGTGGGCAGGAGTCATTCTCTTAGGTCTCTCTAGTGTTAGGAGTGTCGAGATGCTCAAGTGAGGATCTTGGACACAAGAAGTGGCAGTGGAGAAGGATCGACCAAGGTTGGAAGCAAGGAAACAAAGTTAAGGAGGATAAGGAGTTTCGGCTTTAGATAAGGTCACCGTAAGGTACGGTGGAGTCACCAGAAGGTCCATGGGAGACTGGCTCTTCGTACACGAAAGTATGTGGGTATCACCATAAGCTACAGAGGTTAGGTCATCATAAGTTATGGTGAGTACCAAGAAGTTGTACAAAGAGGTTGCAAGTCGTTGGACTGGTGCACCGGAGGTCACCATAAGCTACGGTGAACCCAGAGAAAACTTATACAGAGAAGGTACATCTTTGTATAGAATTTCAAGGTCACCGTAAGGTGAAGCCAGGCATCGTCATAAGGTACAGTGATCCAAAGGAGGAGAAGAGTTCGAAGCCATGAACTCTCTGTTGATGTTACGACGGGTCACCATAAGCTACAATGACCCAAGGAGAAAATATACAGAGAGGAAGTGCCTCTGTATGGATTTTTGAGGGTTGCCATAAGGTTCCTAGGAGGTGACAAGGCCCGAAGGTCACCATAAATTACAGTGATGAAAGTGCATCTAAGTCCCTAGTGGGTTTTGGTGAGTTGATTGACAAAATGATTAAAGGTCTAATATATTTATTGAGATGATGAACAGGAATTGTATTGTAATACTAGTGTGGACAATCATTCAAATACAAGCTTATGAATATCATTTATATGAGATCACACATTCTATAGGACAATAATTTATGATGTGCAACAAACAAGTGAGCATGAATGAGAAAGAGACATGGTTGTATGATCATATCTTGATATGTCTCTTATGATAATTGTAAAATGAACATGGACATCACTTACCAAGGAAATATCGATCAATATACAAAAGAAGCTAGTCAAAAGTGGACATATTGTAGGGCACAAGGATTTGTGTGGATAAGTATGACAAGTTGATGAAGGAATAACATAAGTTGGCTGCGATGGACCGTACATTGGAAATGGGCAAGCAAGAGGCTTGGCGTCGAAGGACCTATGTGATGGAGAAGAGCAAGTAGAGTTGATTCCGATGGATCGAACTAGCCATGAAGAGCCATATATTTCTAAGTGTCAATCATTTGTTGAAATAAGAAGACAAGGTGATCTATGGATAAAAAGTGCAATATTGACTAAATGAATTCATTAACCATAGTCATCAGCTCAAGATGGATGTTCTCAAACACTACTCATGTTGACAATTCTCATAAAGCAATAATGTTAACGCATCAAGTGAAGAAGACAAAAATGATATATGGATAACAAGTATAGCATTGATCAAATGAAGTCAACATTGATAGTCATTAGCTTCATCTGGATTTGCTCAAGTGATAAACATGTTGATAGCCCAAATAAAGTGATAAAAGATAAAGAGGCAAGTATGAAGACTACAAGCTCAAGAAAAATGAAATGTACTTTTGTTTTTATCTTGAGTATAGATTTGCCATTCTATCAAGGGGGATGCAACATAGGTGTTTTGATGAAGTCTAAAGTGCTCAATTCCTATGGTAGAAGCCATGAGAGAATAACCTTGAAACCTACCCCTTTTAGAGTGCTCGTCTGTGCAAAATAGGTCTGACCGGTTTGGCAAACAAGCCAGATCGGTTTTGGGCATCTAGGGTTTTGACCTTGCTTTGAGTGTGGTAGTCTTGTAGACTTTGCTTAAAGCCCTTTTGTTAAGTGTTGGTGAGTTGAGATCAAATAGGTTGGAGTGGAGTACTTTGTCTAACAGTGTTGGTGTGCTGGTCAGAAATAGGTCAGGCCAGTTTCTGAAACTGGTCAGACTAGTTTTGTCTGACAGTACCAACGGCTAGGTTTTGGGAAATGGTTTAAATACCCCTCTCCCCCTCCTTTGGTGCTGCTGATTCCATAGCATCTCATAATATACCAACAGCCATTGCGCTCTCCCCAACACCTCTTTGTGAGACTTGAGTGATTTGGTGAAAATCTTTGAGTTGGGTTGAGAGATTTGAGCTAAGTGAGCAATCCAAGCCTTGAGCACTTTGTGGTTGCGTCCAGCATTTCGTGAAGCATTTGTTACTCTTGGAGGTGAAGCCTCCTAGAGGGCTAGGTATTGCCTATGAGCTCCCAAGTTGTGGTGAGCCACGGGTTAGTTTGCGAGGGCTGCGATGCCTCCGTAAGGAAAAAGATCAAGCTAGTGGACCAGAGAAAGTGGTTGAAAGAGACCCGGCTTGGAGTTGGCCTTTGAGCGGCTCAAGCTTCCTTAACGGAGACGTAGGATTCACGGGGTGAATCTAAAATTCGGCAAACAAACACTTTTGTCTCCTTGTTCGGTTTGCATCTCTTGTCTGTTTTCTAACTATTGGCATTTCTAAGCATCATCACTAAGTTGCCTTAGCAACGAAGCCTAGAAATGTGTATTGTTTATCTTTAACAAATGCAGAGAGTTCGCAAGCATACAGAGAATACCGTTGTAGCATTTCACCTGGAAGTATTCAGGGTATCGTATTTATTTTATCCCAAAGGAAGGCGGGGGATTTGATCAGAGTAATTACCATGTTCTAAACATTGCACATTGGATTATAAGACAAAGTCCTCATAGGGGTAAGGATAATGATAAACATAGGTAGTGGACACACAGATAGCATACTCCCGTGAAAAGGCTCTTGGCCGGAATCGTACTGTGGATGAAGGGGAAAACCGGATGCCTAGGGTGTGATGATCTAATTGTCTTGCATTGTCATTGTATCTATATAATAGTATATAATGTAGACTATGTTTATCTACTTGAGTATACTATATGTGTGTCCACTACCATGTTTATCTTTATCCTTACCCCTATGAGGACTTTGTCTCATAATCCAATATGCAAATATCTAGAATATGGTAATTACTCTGATCAATCATATGCCTTCCTTTGGGATAAAACAAATATGATACCCTGAATACTTCCGGGTGAAAAGCTACAACGGTATTCTCCGTGCGGTTGCGGACTCTCTGCATTTGTTAAAGATTTCCAATAAACATTTCTGGCTTTGTTGCTAAGGAATGTCAACAAGCATTTCAGGCGCCACTACCGAGGAAGGCAATTGATCAAAAGAATTACCCATATTCTATACTTCCATATGAGATTATTTGGCATTTGCCCAAACAGGCTAAACTTGTCTGTTTTTTCCTCTTGTGTGAAAACAGGGTAGTGCACGACCGGCTTCACCTTGCCTAAAAATTATATTGAAGATCCCAAACAACTCTTGAGAAGGGTACATGCACGTCTCGTCCCTCCTCAAAAAGTTCGTGTCTGCAAGTGAGCCAGTCATCTCCGCACAATCAAGCTTTAAGGTCATGGCCCAGAAGAGTCTTCGTGATTTCTCTGCTCCCTCGGCATCCAACATTCCTGTTGCACCTAACGTCGCGGGAGATGCAAATTTCAAGATCAAGACGGGTCTCATTACCATGGTGCAGGCCAGCCCGTTCTTTGGGAAGGCCAATGAGGACGCCAGCGCCCATCTGCAACAATTTCTAGAAATTTGCAACACCTTCAAGATGAAGGATGTCTCTCAAGACGCCATTTGCCTTTGTCTGTTTCTGTTCTCCCTTCTGGGGAGGGCAAAATAGTGGTTCTACGCGAACAAGGATGTTGTGGGTACCTGGAAAAAGTGTTCAGCCATGTTCCTCGCCAAATTCTTCCCGTTGGGAAAAACCAACGCCCTTCATGGTAGAATTTCAAGCTTTCAGCAGGAGTCCAAGGAGTCATTCTCCGAGGCTTAGGAGAGGCTGCAAGAGTACATTGCCACCTGTCCACATCACAGGATGGATGAATGGCTTATCATCCAGAACTTTTACAACAGGCTGGTTCTATCGGCTCGTTATTATATTGATGTTGCTGCGGGGAGGAGCCTTATTCTCATTGACCATTGATAAGGCTAAAGAACTTATTGAGAAGATGGTTTCTGGAGTGAAAATCGTCTTCACTCGCGCCAGCGGGGCATGCACACCGTTAAGGAGGTGGACATGCTAGCCGCTAAAATGGACCTTCTCATGAAGAAGATGGACGAATAAGACAAAGGGTATAAAGTCGGCACCGTCAACGCCTTAGACTCTCGCATGACGTGCGAGGTCTGCGGCAACATGGGTCACTCGAGCAATGACTGCCCTGAGACTCATGAGGACGTGTTGTACATGAACAACAACAACAACAACGACTATCATCCACAAGGAAGCAACGGGTGGAATCAACCACACCCGTATTATCAAGGAGGTAACAAATTTAACTCTTTCAATAATCAACCCTCCTTTAAAGGTCTTGTCTTAGACCAGGCTAAAATCAATGAAACCTTCACTAAAAAGCTTGCCGCCATTGAAAAGACTTTAGAAAGTGTTAATGCTAAGCTAGAAGGTCTTGCTTCTTCCTTTAAAAATTAGCTTAGTTTTAATAAAATGCTAGAAACCTAACTTGCCTAGCTACCTGCTGCTGTTCCTCCCTTAGAGTCAGGGAAGATCTCAGGGCAAACTGAGTGTCCCATTGAAAATATTAATGCGGTGACCACGAGAGGGGGTAAGGCCACTCGAGATCCGCCATATCCTAACACTATAGGGAAGGACAAGGAAAAAGAAAGACCCTTTGACAAGGATGAAGTGGTACACGATGGGAAGGTGGCTCCACATGAGTTTTCCGACACCACCACTATGCCGTTTCCCTATTGTAACAGGAAGCCGACTGTGGATGAGCAATTCACATGCTTTGTTGAAGTTATCCGGAAGATCCACATCAATGTGCGCTTGTTGGATGCGGTGCATGTACCAACTTATGCCTGCTACCTCGAGGACATCCTCAGCAACAAGGGTCCGATGCCCACCACAGAAGTTGTGAAGTTCACGGAAGAGTGTAGCGCAACTATACTCAATTGGCTTCCTGAAAAGAAGAAAGATCCGGGGTGCCCCATGATCACTTCCTCGATCTGCGTGTAGAAATTCGGTCAAACCCTATGCGACCTTGGTGCGAGCGTCAGTGTGATGCCCAAGGCGGTCTTTGACAAGCTGAACTATACAGCTCTATCCCCTACACCGATGCAACTTCGGCTGGCCGATTCATTGATCCGCTATCCTAAGGGAATTGCAGAAGACGCTCTGGTGAAAATCCAGGATTGCTTCATCCCCATGGATTTTGTGGTGCTCGACATGGATGTTGAGAAGGAAATGTCGCTCATTCTTGGGTACGCATTACTGTTGTTGCCAAAGAAATCCGTTTCCTCATTAATGGGAAGGAGGATGTCGCAACCCTATACCAAAGTATAGAGGGTGCCGTACAGGATCGCCTCGGGAGATGATTAACGAAGTAACCATACATAGCATTCACATATGAACATACATCATTTACAAGGATACATCATTAAGTACATAGCATTACAAGTTCCAGAGTCACTGCGGAAGCAAATTTAGCTACACTACCATACACATATTCTTGGTTCAGATTACATAATTATGCGAAGGCGGAAAGTACGACAAAACACGACGTAGAACCTAAGTAAACCATGCTGGCCCTAGGGCAATGGCTCACTCTGATGTGGATAAGGGTTCCCGATCTTCCGATAGGTTCTGATAATCTTGATTAAGGCGAAGGCGATTTTGAGCTGTGTTTCCTTGAAAACCCGTCTGTTTTCATGAACCCAACACTCGGTCCTACCGTACTCCCCGGGTAGGCCGGAAACATGATTCCGGTAGTGGTTTTGGGCCGTTTTTTCCTTGAAAACCGTCTGTTTCCACAAACTCGACACCTGGCCCTGCCTTCTTGCCCGGATAGGCCGGATACATGATTTTGACGGCTATTTTTGGCTGTTTTCCTTCCAAAACCGTCTGTTTTCTCCAACGCGACACCCGGTCCTGCCAGCCTGCCAAGGTAGGCCGGAAACATGATTCCGGTAGTGGTTTTGGGCGGTTTTCCCTTCAAAAACCATCTGTTTTTTCCAACCCGACACCAGGTCCTGCCTGCCTGCCCCGGTAGGCCGGAGACATGATTTCAGCATTGATTTTGAGCTGTTTTTCCTTGAAATGCCATCTGTTTTTGCGAGCCCAACACCCGGTCCTGCCGGCCTCCCCGGGTAACATGATTTCGGCATTGATTTTGGGCTGTTTTCCCTTAAAACCGTCTGTTTTCACCAACCCGACACCGAGGAAAGCCGGAACTCCGGATTTCGATCTTGGGAGACCTCCAACATCCTGTCCTCAATCGGATACGACGTTTCATGTCCTGTGGCACATGTTTCATAGGTTTCCTCCGAATACACATTGTTGTTTTGTGGCTTCCAAGCTTCCGGTCCCGCCAGCCTGCCCGGGTAGGCCGGAAACATGATTTCAGAAGTGGTTTTAGGCTTTTTTTTTTCCCTTGAAAAACCGTCTGTTTTCTCCAACCCAACACCAGGGAAGGCCAGAACTCTAGTTTTTTACACCAGCTTAGGCAACATTGGAAGCCAAGACCAGGTGCCAACCGGTCATGATCCTTCCCATTCCAAGGTTGTAACCGATGTTAGACACCGTTGAGATTCGGTTATTAAACCTAGAGCAACATCAGGCAACATTCATCCGATAGGTCTAACTAGGGTAGTAAGATGCACCACCATTCTATTTTTTTCGTCACATCGGTGTCTCACGGGTTAGGAAAACACCATGTTTCATCATAGGGCAGCCACTTTCATTCTCGTGAATATTTTGCATCTTTTCCTACACGGCCCGGTTTGGTCAGTTTTAGCAACGTTGGAAGCCAAGACCGGGTCCCAACCGGTCATGACCCACCACATTCCAACGCGCTACCCGGTGTTAGAAACCGGGGGGGGGGGGCGGGGGTTCAGTTAATAAGCCCACATCAATTTCCGGCAACATCCATCCGACCATCTCACAACTGACCCCCCCCCCCACCACCACCCAAGAGTACGGGGGATTTTAGGGCATGCTGGGCACACTTTTCTCGGGTGGCCCAAAAAGTGGGTTCACCTTCATTTTTGCCGATTTTTCAAGCAAACCACTATGCTTTTCTCGGTAGGCCGAAAACTTCATTCCGGCAGTGGTTTTGGGCTGTTTTCTCTTTAAAAACCATCTGTTTTCTCCAACCCGATACCAGGTCGTGTCTGCCTGCCCGGGTAGGCCGGAAACATGATTTCGGCATTGATTTTGAGCTGTTTTTCCTTGAAAACCCGTCTCTTTTCGTGAACCCGACACGCGGTCCTGCCGGCCTACCCGGGTAGGCCGGAAACATGATTTCGGCATTGATTTTGGGCTCTTTTCCCTAAAAAACCCGTCTATTTTTGCCAACCTAGCACCGGGGAAAGCCGGAACTCCGGATTTCGATCTTGGGAGCCCTCCAACATCCCGTCCTCAACTGGATATGATGTTTCATGTCGCGTGGCACATATTTCATAGGTTTCCTTCGAATACACTTCGTTTTTTGTGGCTTCCAAGTTTCCGGTCCCGCCACCTTGCTCGGGTAGGCCGGAAACATGATTTTAGAAGTGGTTTTAGGCTGTTTTTTCTTGAAAAAATCGTCTGTTTCCTCTGACCTGACACCAAGGATGGCCGGAACTCCGGTTTTCAACACCAGCTTAAGCAACATTGGAAGCCAAGACCGGGCGCCAACCGGTCATCCCATTCCAACGTTGTAATCGGTGTTACACACCATTGGGATTCGGTTATTAAACCTAGAGCGACATCAGGCAACATTCATCTGATGGGTCCATGTAGGGTAAGATGCACCACCATTCTATTTTTTTGTCACATCGGTGTCTCAGGGGTTAGGAAAACACCATGTTTCGTCATAGGGCAGCCACTTTTGTTCTCGTGAATATTTTGCATCTTTTCCTACATGGCCCGGTTTGGTCAGTTTTAGCAACATTGGAAGCCAAGACTTGGTTCCAACCGGTCATGACCCACCATATTCCAACGCGCTACCCGGTGTTAGACAAAGGGGCAGTTAATTTATTAAATCCACATCAATATCTGGCAACATCCATCCGATCGTCTCGCAACTTACCACCTCCCCCCAATGTACCTTGGGAGCAGCCCCCCGCCCTAGAATACGAGGGATTTCCGGGCATGCTGGGCACACTTTTTCTCGGGTGGCCCAAAAAGTGGGTTCACCTTCATTTTTGCCGATTTTTCAAGCAAGCCACTATGCTTTTCTCAGTAGGCCAGAAACTTCATTTCGGCATTGGTTTTGGGCTGTTTTCTCATGAAAAACCGTCTGCTTCCACCAACCCGACACCCGGTCCGGCCGGTCAGCCCGGGTATGCCAGAAATGTGATTCCGGCAGTGTATTTGGGCTGTTTTCTCTTGAAAAAATGTCTGTTTTCTCATGAAAAACCGTCTGTTTCCTCCAACCCGACACCCGGTCCGGCCGGTCAGCCTGGGTATGCCAGAAATGTGATTCCGACCGTGTATTTGGGCTGTTTTCTCTTGGAAAAATGTCAGTTTTCATGAACCCGACACCCGGTCCTGCTGGCCTGCCCGGGTGGGCCGAAAACATGATTTCGACGGTGGTTTTGAGCTATTTTCCTACAAAAACCATCTGTTTTCATGAACTCGACACCCGGTCCTGCCGGCCTCCCTAGGTAGGTCTGATACATGATTTCAGCGGCTGTTTTGGTCTGTTTTGCTTCAAAAACCGTCAGTTTTCTTCAACCCGACACCTGGTCCTGCCAGCCAGCCACGGTAGGCCGGAAACATGATTCCGGCAGTTGTTTTGGGCTGTTTTCCCTTCAAAAACCATCTGTTTTCTCCAACCCGACACCAGGTCCTGCCTGCCTGCCCGAGTAGGCCAGAAACATGATTTTGGCATTTATTTTGAGCTGTTTTTCCTTGAAAACCCGTCTGCTTTCGCGAACACGACACCCGGTCCTGCCGGCCTCTCCGGGTAGGCCGGAAACATGATTTCGGCATTGATTTTGGCCTGTTTTCCCTTGAAAACCGTCTGTTTTTGCCATCGTGGCACCGGGGAAAGCCAGAACTCCGAATTTCGATCTTGGGAGCCCTCCAACATCCCGTCCTCAACTGGTCTTTGGACCCACCACATTCCAATGCGCTACCCAATGTAAGACACCGGGGTGGTTTGGCTACTAAGCCCACATCAATATCTGGCAACATCCATCCGACCGTCTCGCAACTGACCACCTCCCCCCAATATACCATAGGACCAGCCCACCGCCCAGGAGTATGAGGGATTTTCGGGCACGCTGGACACAGTTTTTCTCGGGTGGCCCAAAAAGTGATTTCACCTTCATTTTTGCCAATTTTTCAAGCAAACCATAATGTTTCAAGCAAACCACTATGCTTTTCTCGGTAGGCCGAAAACTTCATTTCAGCATTGGTTTTGGGCTGTTTTCTCATCAAAAACCGTCTGTTTTCGTGAACCCGACACCCGGTCCGGCCCGTCTGCCAGGGTAGACCGGAAACATGATTTAGGCAGTGGATTTGCATTGTTTTCTCTTGAAAACTCGTCTGTTTTCACAAATCCGACACCCGGTCCTGCTGGCCTGCCCGGGTAGGCCAGAAACATGATTTCGGCGGTGGTTTTGGGCTGTTTTCCTTCAAAAACCGTCTATTTTTGCCAACCTGACACCGGTCCTGCTGGCCTGCCCGGGTAGGCTGGAAACATGATTCCGGCAGTGGTTTTGGGCTGTTTTCTCTTGAAAAACCATTTGTTTTAACCAACCCGACACCCGGTCCTGTCGGCCTGCCCGGGTACGCCGGAAACATGATTCCGGCAGTGGTTTTGGGCTGTTTCCCTTCAAAAACCGTCTGTTTTTGCCAACCCAACACCGGTCCTACTGGCCTGCTTGGGAAGGCCGGAAACATGATTCCTGCAGTGGTTTTGGGCTGTTTTCTCTTGAAAAACTGTCTGTTTCTGCCAACCCGACACCCGGTCCCGCCGGCCTAACCGGGTAGGCCGGAAACATGATTCCAGCAATGGTTTTGGGCTGTTTTTCCATGATAAACCGTCTGTTTTCACGAACTCAACATCCAGTCCTGCCGGCCTCCCCGGGCAGGTCGGATACATGATTTTCGGCGGCTGTTTTGGTCTATTTTGCTTCAAAAACCGTCTATTTTCTCCAACCCGACACCCGGTCCTGCTGGCCTGCCAGAGTAGGCCGGAAACATGATTGCGGCAGTGGTTTTGGGCTGTTTTCCCTTCAAAAACCATCTGTTTTCTCCAACCCGACACCAGGTCCTGCCTTACTACCCGGGTAGGCTGGAACCATGATTTCGGCATTGATTTTGAGCTGTGTTTCCTTGAAAACCCGTCTGTTTTCATGAACTCAACACTCGGTCCTGCCGGCCTCCCCGGATAGGCCGGAAACATGATTTCAGCATTGATATGGGGCTGTTTTCCCTTAAAAACCGTCTGTTTTCACCAACCCAGCACTGGGGAAATGATGAGGACATCACTCCTATGGATACACACAACACTCCTCCAAATCTGGACTTGCAAGGTCCAATGACTAGAGCTCGTGCACGACGACTAAATTTAGAGGTGAGCTCGTTCCTACGTTCTTCGCTATATGTTACTTTTGAGAATGGTTTGCTACCTAATGATTATTTTATGATTAGAAACCATGGAGAAGACCAGGAGATGATGGGAGAAGAAGCTGGGCACGTGGAGGACCAGCAAGAGCTTGGAAGCCAAAGTGGAGGCCCAATCAAAACCGACTTCGAGTCTGTTTCGGGGCCCAGGACCAGTCTGTATTAAAACAGTTGCCCAGGACGCATACGGACTCGGATTTGGACGTTCTACATATGCACGGAAAGATAAGGAGAAGACCTTTCCAATGCCGCCGGCCTCATGTCAAAATTCATCCGGAGTCATCGGGAATCGTCAAAATAAGACAGAGTCCAGAATCTGTGTCGGTGCTGCGTCGCCTATTTTTGGCTTTTGGGCTTTGTATCTAGTTGAGCCCAATTAGGGGCGCGTCCAGAGGGTCTTGCACGACCCTAGGGTCTTTATATACAGCCGCCGCCGCACCATTAGGGTTCGGGTTTTGCTTAGATCAATTCTGTTCATAAACAGTTTCGCCGTTCATCGGTTTGTGAGACCCCAACTTCGAGAGTTTAATCATACATCTGCAATTGTGTTGCAATCTTCGTTGTTCTTGCTTGTGTTCTTGATTCGCAGGCAGGGATCAGCCTTCTCGGCGAGGTCAATCGTCTTTTGGACGGTTGATAACCAGAGGAGACGTCGTGCTGCGATTGCGGGGTTTAGAACATGCTGTTCTGAAACCGGATCGATTTGTGTGTCGCCTCCGACCAAATCAACTTACCAAGAACCTTTCGGAAGATCGGGAACCCTTGTCCACATCAAGTGGTATCAGAGCTTCAGGTGCACCGTCAGGTTCACACTACCCTTTAGTTTTGTTTTCGTGTTCTTCCTATCGTCCACTGAAAATACCAAAAAAAAAATTTTCCCCCGCCCATAACCACGTGTTTAGCCTTTGCATATTTCAATTTCAGAGTCCGTAGTGTTGAGTTTGTGCCCTAGTTCTTGTTTAGTCGCTGGTTTAGTTTGTGTTTTTGTCGTCAGTAGTGTTTCCCTTGCAACCCTAGCCGCCATCCCCTTCACCATCCTCGGTTTTGTCGGCTTTGTGTGCTAGGGTTGATTGATCAACACGCCCACCCTAATCTCACCCTAAACCTACCCTCACCACCTCGGACCACTTTTCATAAATTCCACTTTCCGCTGCATCCACCTTGCCAAAAAACTCCCTACCCGACCCCAAGCCCGACTCGGATTTCACTCAAAACCCCGGGTTCTTCATAACCGATTCCGACACCCCTTCAGTAAAACAGCCATAACTTTTCGCTCGGTTGTCCGTTTTGGCTGAAATTTTTACAGGAGATTCTAGACGAAAAGTTGAGCATACCCACACTTGGCTACGCCCTGTGTGCCCTCGTCAAAAAATTTAAAAAAAATCGGGAAGATAAAGAAAAAATTCATTCAAGTTGAAACCCGACGTTTTCTGAAACTTCAAGATTTTCTGTAGGCCACGTCCTATCTCGGTTTGAGCTGAAATTTTTTGTGGTTTCTTCCTGTTTACTAGTGAGTTGGAAAAAAATATCAAAAAAATAAAATAAAAAAAAAGAAATTTGGGATTCCTACTAGTGCTCCATCTAGCCCCCTGGAATTTCTGAGTTCGGCTGTTTTACACTAAGCCCCCTGTGATCGACTGTGTCCCTTTGTCTCTTTGTTTCTTCTTTGCTATCACTACTGTTCTAGGACATAGTTAGACCAGCAACTAGGGACAAGTTATTTGGGCACTTATTCAGCTTTACTATCTGTTTTTGATTTGTGTGCCACTCATATATATATATTTGGCCTTCCTAGCTCTACATACTTCTTCTGGACAGCACATAGGTTATTTGGTAACCCTTGCAATCGTGGAACACTTCTCCCTGGTATCCTTCGCTTTGTTGTTTTCAGAACTTTGTAAGAGCTTTGCAAGAAGCTTACTTTTGCTGTGTTGAGAGGCACCACTGTTTAGTAGTTTTGTAGGGATAACCTTCACTTTTTGTTTCCTGTTTTGGTGTTTCTGATGTCAGGAAGCGATGGAGAGGGTGCTTCGCCCGCAAAATTTGATGAGTGCGTGAGCCAAGATCAGTTACAGAAGGCTTTGCAGGCGGTTCAGAGTGATTTGGTAGAGACGATCACCAGGGCCGTCACCGACGCCGTCACCAAGCTTCACCTGGGAGAAAGCATTGAGCGGTTGGATAAGAGAGTCTCTAAGCTAACCGATCAGGTTGTCGAATTGGAGACCGCTCACAAGACCAACAACAACAACAACAACAACAACACCACCACCAACACCAACAACGACGTTGAAGACGATCATGATGAAGCAACGGTGTATAAGGCTGATGGCACCGTCGATAGGTCAGCTACAAGGACCGCAAGGTTACGACGCCGTTTGCAACGTAACCCTCAAGGTATGGGTGGTTTCCACAACCACAACCGTCGCACACAAGGTAACTATGCTCCAGATGATCCGTATGCTAAAATTAAGTTTTCAATTCCTTCGTTTTCGGGTCAGTACGATGGTGATGCTTACCTTGATTGGGAAATGACGGTAGAACAAAAATTTAATGCCCATCTTGTTCCTGAACAACATAGAGTTAGACAAGCCACTAGTGAGTTTAAGGACTTTGCTATTGTTTGGTGGAGTGGTCTAGCTGCTGAAACCGATTTGCCTACTACTTGGGAAGAACTTAAGGTAGAAATGCGTGATCGTTTTATTCCTCCTTCTTTTTATAGAGAAATTCGTAATAAACTGCAGCGTTTAGATCAAGGAGATAAAACTGTTCAGGAGTATTTTAGTGAGCTTCAGAAGGGTTTGATTCGTTGTGCTGTGGTTGAAAAAGTAGAGGATCAGATTTGCCGCTTTTATTCTGGTTTGAGAAAAGAAATTCAGGACATCCTTGATTATAAAGAATTTTATACCCTCAACCAGTGTTTCCAGTATGCTATGCTTGCAGAGAAAGAATCACAGGGACTTTTCCAGGCTTTTGAGGAGTACAGCAAGTCCAGGAATTTCTACCCACCACGGCCGACGGGGACTTCGGGGTTGCCCAAGCCATCTTTCCGGCCGCCCCCACCAGCTAGTGTTGTTTCTGCAGCACCAAGATCAGCCCCTGCCCCTTCTACGCGCTCAGGTAAAAATTCTATGCAGGTACCGGCTAGTAGTGCCTCCTCTGTTGCTTCGACGGGACGCACTACAGGGATTCAGTGCCACCGATGCCATGGTCTTGGCCATGTGCAGAAAGACTGCCCAAGTAGGCGAGCATATGTGGCGACAGATGATGGCGGTTACATGAGCACCTCCGATGTGGAGGATGAGGTGGAGGATGTCGCTGCCACCAGCGGTGACCTCGTCCTTGGAGGCGGAGATACCACGGGCTACATGAATATTATTGTGCAGCGTGTGCTTAGCACACAAATCCAGCAGCCCGAGATGATGCAGCGACATAACTTGTTCCAGATTTTCTTCGTCATCAAGAACCGTCGGGCACGTGTCATCATTGATGGAGGAAGCTGCAACAATTTGGTGAGTTCTGATGTGGTTAAGAAGCTTGATTTGACCACACGCCCACATCCACATCCATACTACATTCAGTGGTTAAATGACTCTGGAAAAGCTAAGGTAACACAAACTTGCAGAGTTCCTTTTTCCATTGGTTCCTATGTGGATTCTGTTGATTGTGATGTTGTACCCATGCAAGCTTGTTCACTTTTATTGGGTAGACCTTGGGAATTTGATAATGATGCTGTACACCATGGTAAAAGTAATAAGTACACTTTTATGCATAAAGGAACTAAAATTACTTTGTTACCAATGACCCCTGCTGAAATTGTACAAGCTGATTTAGAACGAGCTGCTAGTTTGAAAAATAAAAGCCCTGAAAGTCAGCAACCTGTTAATTCTGCTTCTACACCAAGTAATGTTAATGATTCTTCAAGTTCTAAGGGTGCTGCAATTAAATTACAAGGTCGTTCATGTCTTGCCACAAAATCTGAGCTTGCTGAAATTTCTACTGATGATATTTGCTATGCTTTGATATGCAAACAAGCCTTGTTTTTGCTTGGTGATATTGCTTCTAGTGCTTTGCCTCCTGCTGTCACTAACCTTTTGCAGGAGTATGAGGATGTTTTCCCAGCTGAGATACCCTCGGGCTTGCCACCTTTGAGAGGGATTGAGCATCAAATTGATTTGATTCCTGGTGCTACTTTGCCAAACCGTGCTGCTTATAGGACCAACCCTGAGGAGACTAAGGAGATACAACGACAAGTCCAAGACCTTTTGGATCGTGGGTATGTTCGTCAATCACTTAGTCCTTGTGCTGTTCCTGTACTTTTGGTTCCTAAGAAAGATGGTTCTTGGCGTATGTGTGTAGATTGTAGAGCCATTAATAACATTACTATTAGGTATCGTCATCCTATTCCTAGGCTAGACGACATGCTTGATGAGTTATGTGGTGCTATAATTTTCACTAAAATTGATTTGCGTAGTGGCTACCATCAAATTAGAATGAAACTTGGAGATGAATGGAAAACAGCTTTTAAAACCAAATTTGGGTTGTATGAGTGGTTAGTAATGCCTTTTGGGTTAACTAATGCACCCAGTACTTTCATGCGTTTGATGAATGAGGTTTTAAGACCTTTTATTGGCAAATTTGTGGTTGTCTACTTTGATGATATCTTGATTTACAGCAAATCTATGGATGATCATATGATTCATTTGCGTGCTGTTTTTGATGCTTTGCGAGTTGCACGTTTATTTGGTAACCTTGAGAAGTGCACCTTTTGCACGGATCGAGTCTCTTTTCTTGGCTATGTTGTGACTCCACAGGGAATTGAGGTGGATGAGGCGAAGATTGAAGCCATAAAGAGCTGGCCTGTACCAAAAACTATCACACAGGTGAGGAGTTTTCTTGGTCTTGCAGGTTTCTACCGCCGCTTTGTCAAAGATTTCAGCACCATTGCTGCACCATTGCATGAGTTGACAAAGAAGGGCGTTGACTTCCATTTTGGTAAGGTACATCATGAGTCTTTTGATGCTTTGAAGGACAAACTTACACATGCACCATTGCTGCAATTACCCAATTTTGATAAGACTTTTGAGCTTGAATGTGATGCTAGTGGTATAGGCATTGGTGGTGTTTTGATGCAAGATGGTAAACCTGTTGCATACTTTAGTGAGAAAATTACTGGGCCTGTTTTGAATTATTCCACGTATGATAAGGAACTATATGCACTTGTACGTTCTTTAGAGACGTGGCGTCATTATTTGTTGCCCAAAGAATTTGTTATTCATTCTGATCATGAATCACTTAAGTATATTCGTTCTCAATGCAATTTGAACCGTAGACATGCTAAATGGGTTGAGTTTATTGAGTCTTTTCCTTATATTATTAAACATAAGAAAGGGAAGGATAATGTGATTGCTGATGCTTTATCTAGGCGATATACTTTGTTGTCTCAACTTGATTGTAGAATTTTTGGACTTGAGGCAATTAAAGAACAATATGTTGCTGATGTTGATTTTAAAGATGTATTGCTGCACTGTAAAGAAGGTCGTGCTTGGCACAAATTTGTGTTGAATGATGGTTTCTTGTTTAGAGCTAACCGCCTATGCATTCCAGTTGGTTCCGTTCGTCTTTTATTGTTGCAGGAGGCGCATGGAGGTGGATTGATGGGTCATTTTGGTGCTAAGAAGACGGAGGATATTTTGGCCACACACTTCTTTTGGCCAAGGATGAGGAAAGATGTTGAGCGTTTTGTTGCTCGCTGCACTACATGTCAAAAAGCTAAGTCTCGATTGAATCCACATGGTTTATACACGCCACTTCCTGTTCCTTCTATTCCTTGGGCGGATATTTCTATGGACTTTATTTTAGGACTGCCTAGGACTAAGAGGGGGAGTGATAGCATTTTTGTTGTTGTGGATCGTTTTTCCAAGATGGCACACTTTATACCATGTCATAAAACTGATGATGCTAGTTACATTGCTGATCTTTTTTTCAAAGAAATTGTACGTTTGCATGGTATGCCTTCTACTATTGTTTCAGATCGTGATGCAAAATTCTTGAGTCATTTTTGGCGCACGCTTTGGAATAAGTTGGGTACAAAGTTGTTATTTTCTACAACTTGTCATCCACAAACTGATGGACAAACTGAGGTTGTGAACCGCACTTTGGGTACTATGTTGCGAGCTATTTTGAAGAAAAATTTGAAGCAATGGGAAGAATGCTTACCTCATGTTGAGTTTGCTTATAATCGGGCAACACATTCTACTACCAAGGTAAGTCCATTCAAGGTAGTGTATGGTTTTGATCCCCGTACTCCACTTGATATACTTCCTCTACCTATTAATGAGAGAGTTCATGTTGATGCTAAGGAGCGTGCTGAATTTATTTTGCAAATGCATGAGACCACTAGACTTAGCATTGAAAAGATGAATGAAAAGTATAAAATTGCTGGCAGTAAGGGTAGAAAGGAAGTAAAGCTTGATGTAGGAGATTTAGTGTGGTTACACTTAAGGAAGGATAGATTTCCAGAATTGAGAAAGTCTAAACTAATGCCTAGAGCTGATGGTCCATTCAAAATAATAGAGAAGATTAATGATAATGCATACAAACTTGAGTTGCCTCCCGAGTTCGGGGTTAGTCCTACTTTTAACATTTTAGATTTGAAACCATACTTGGGAGAAGAGGATGAGCTCGAGTCGAGGACGACTCCACTTCAAGAGGGGGAGGATGATGAGGACATCACTCCTATGGATACACACAACACTCCTCCAAATCTGGACTTGCAAGGTCCAATGACTAGAGCTCGTGCACGACGACTAAATTTAGAGGTGAGCTCGTTCCTACGTTCTTCGCTATATGTTACTTTTGAGAATGGTTTGCTACCTAATGATTATTTTATGATTAGAAACCATGGAGAAGACCAGGAGATGATGGGAGAAGGAGCTGGGCACGTGGAGGACCAGCAAGAGCTTGGAAGCCAAAGTGGAGGCCCAATCAAAACCGACTTCGAGTCTGTTTCGGGGCCCAGGACCAGTCTGTATTAAAACAGTTGCCCAGGACGCATACGGACTCGGATTTGGACGTTCTACATATGCACGGAAAGATAAGGAGAAGACCTTTCCAATGCCGCCGGTCTCATGTCAAAATTCATCCGGAGTCATCGGGAATCGTCAAAACAAGACAGAGTCCAGAATCTGTGTCGGTGCTGCGTCGCCTATTTTTGGCTTTTGGGCTTTGTATCTAGTTGAGCCCAATTGGGGGCGCGTCCAGAGGGTCTTGCACGACCCTAGGGTCTTTATATACAGCCGCCGCCGCACCATTAGGGTTCGGGTTTTGCTTAGATCAATTCTGTTCATAAACAGTTTCGCCGTTCATCGGTTTGTGAGACCCCAACTTCGAGAGTTTAATCATACATCTGCAATTGTGTTGCAATCTTCGTTGTTCTTGCTTGTGTTCTTGATTCGCAGGCAGGGATCAGCCTTCTCGGCGAGGTCAATCGTCTTTTGGACGGTTGATAACCAGAGGAGACGTCGTGCTGCGATTGCGGGGTTTAGAACGTGCTGTTCTGAAACCGGATCGATTTGTGTGTCGCCTCCGACCAAATCAACTTACCAAGAACCTTTCGGAAGATCGGGAACCCTTGTCCACATCAGGAAAGCCAGAACTTTGGATTTCGATCTTGGAAACCCTCCAACATCCTGTCCTCAGCTGGATACGAAGTTTCATGTCCCGTGGCACATGTTTCATAGGTTTCCTCCTAATACACTTCATTTTTTGTGGCTTCCAAGCTTCCGGTCCTGCCAGCCTGCCCGGGTAGGCCGAAAACATGAGCCAGAAGGAGAAGCTTTCTACCTTCTGTAAGGCACTTTCCCTCGGCTAGATAGGAGTGTTGGCCACCACCACGGTGGCTATTTATGATGAATGTTGCATGATATGAAAGAGATTTACTTCGATAGATATTGAACATTGTAATAGAGATGCAAATGTCGTGGCTCATGATTCGGATACTAAGGCCTTCTCATGAAGAGAAAATTGTATTTGGGTTGATGAATCCCCTAGGTTTATTTTAGGTGCCTTGGAAAGTGATGTAACTATTCTTTCGAATCAATAAAGCTAATCAAATGGCTTTTTAAAATTCAATGCAAGAAAATTATGTTTTCCTTAAAAAACAATAGATCTGACTGCAACATGGAAAAAGGTACGTAGTCTGCTTTTTGCTGATCTTGTGCTGACATGCGGAATATACCTGTGGCAGAAGCACATGTATATGACAAGTAACTATGGGTATCCTAAGCGAAGATCCATGAAAAAATTCACCATAGACACTATGACCTACAGGTTACACATAAAAAAACTGCTTGAATTATGATCGGTGCTCTTGTCGCCCAGAATTTTCTCAAAAATTCAGTCGAGGTTGCAATATTTATAAATAACCCACTCTAAACTTAAGCTTAGCCGTAAGTTGCAAATTCTGGCTCTTATGTTTAGGACACTAGCAAGGACAAATAGCCATGCTTTTCTATAATTTACACAAGTAGACTCGTAGTTATTCATCCAACTGAATGAACTAACATGGGCTAGATTCTTCTCTTTTATCCATAACAGTTAAGAGTATTATTTGATCTAAAAACGTTAAGAGCCTTATATGCAATCAGCTCAAAAAAAGAAACTTGTCTGGACAACAATATACAAGTTACATACGACAATTGAAAACCTACTAGTGTTTATGTTAATTACACAGTAAAACATAAGTGTAGGATGAATAAAATACAATATCCCTCGTGACCCCATCTAAGCTTTAATGTTGTGCAGCAATGGAAATTATATTATTAGACTAATCCGAAGTTCTTCCACATGAAACGCTGTCTGAGTGATGCCAGAGTGCCAATTGCATGCGCTAACCACGAACAAGAATAATATGGCCAAACGCATGCGCGCTGTCAATATGCTCCCAGCAGGGTTTTCCGAGTCCAAAGATGGTGTTCACTCAACTACTTCTACTAATGCATGTCTCGGGTTAAACTAATCGATCCAGTAAGCACCATCATTCTTTAAGGATTTGTGTCAGCATTTCTTCATTAAATTAATGCTACTTCGACATTGTCGTGGTTTTTGAACCACCGTGCAGTACGTGCTTATACCTACTATTCATTGACGAGGTATACACACTACATGCACAGCTGCACCATTTGTTTCGAGAGACCTAGGGCATGATCTCATGAGCATTATCATTCGTTAATGAAGAGGTGGACACAAAACCAGTGTTGTAGAGGGGCCAAAACGCTACCCATCAAAAGATAAATACAACAACAAAATGTGCGATTGAAGCAACATCTCTGACGACGAGGGGTGGGAGCTAGAAAGGCCTATCTAGGGGAGGACATGCCAACCATGTGCACACACATGCATTTGTCATCTAAACCTATTAGTACAATGAAATTACCCTATATCTGTACATACACATACATAATTAGCAGTACAAGTGTATGTACTGCTACAAACAAGCATGAATAAGTGTAAACAGTGATAAGATATTGTGGTACATATATATACGAGATACTTATCCACTCGGTAATATGGCCGAGTGGGCCAGAGGCTCGGTTATGAAGCATTGGAGATTAAGGCCCAGAAGATAACTATTCGGATATTTGTTTAGAGTAGGCTATAAGTTAGGTCAAGAGATATGATGTATAGATAGAATCAAATATAACCGAATGGTAGGTTACCATGTAAACCACTGCCCTTCGGTTATATAAGGAGGGCAGGGGGTCCTCAAAGATGATCAGAACTCGTATTGCGAATCAAAACCTAGTGCGAACCCCAAAAATACAACAACACCAAACATGACGTAGGGTTGTTATCCTTCGGGAGGCCCAAACCTGTATAAATCCTGTGTCTTGTGTCCATCGGCTTTCATACTCATACGCAAACCTAGAATCACTATCGAGATTATTTCCCAATAGTTGTCATGCCAGGTAGGGATAGCGTTGAGTTTAACTGTGTTGAAATCAATGGCTTTCTTTGACGTCAAGTTCCACCTAGGAGACAAGATCCGCTTCGGCTCTTTCAGCTTCGTTGCTGATGAGAATGAGAGCCTCGTCAAGCAATGCTTGGCGGAACTTCCGGTAGCCGTCGTGCCTTTAGATCCAGGGGTCGGCAAAGCCCCATCGGCCGACCATGAGATCGGTCTGATCTGCCGGCTCTCGCTCAGCCTCAACAACGCAGCGGCGGTTCTCCAGGCGGAGACCCTCCTGAGTTCCTTCTCAGCGTTGCCCATAGTGGACCGATCGGCAAGCCTGGCCGACTCAGATCCGACTGTGGTTGATCTCCTGACTCCTTACACGGAAGAGTCGGATGAAGATCCCAATACTTTTCTCGAGTCAAGATTAGTAGCTACAATCAGTGTCTGTCATGAGTCAATCCTAGACTTGATCGAAGAGCCAAGTGATACTGAAAGCTGCTCGTCGGATTACTACGAGGTCTTCATGGTAGCACCGGCTGCCCCAGGAGGAGGCACTGTCGGGGAGCCATCCACGACAGGCTCCGCACGGGGGGTAGCAGCAGATGCAGATCATCAAGACGGGTAGGAGACCGAGCTTGAAGACGATGACCCAGAAGCCGACACTCCTCCGCTCTGATGACTGGACACTCGCCAAAACAGATCTTGGGTCGTGTAGAACTTGGACATGGGTGACCTTACCTTATAACTGGATGGTGAGGAGGTCTTCAAGACCCCGCAGCACAACATCACAACTACGGCAGCCCTGCTGAACTCGTTAGAGCCTATGCTCCAAGTAAGTCTATTGTTGACACCATAGGTCAACAAGCTGAAAGCACACATTAATGCGGCAGCGGTACTAGAGATGCACAACATGCGTTCTACGCCGAGTAAATCAGAGTCAGGCACTGCTAGCTCAGTGCCTAGTCAGGAAAGAAGAGATCGGCAACGAACCGATCGGCAGGCGACCCCTCCGACTGAACCACGGCGGCGGCCTATCACGGACTACCATGATCGGAACCCACATGCTGATCTTTGTAGCGGCATACCACCACGTGACACCCGGGTCTGGCTGAACAACAGGTATCAAGAGCGGGATGAAGCGGCCCGCCGAGAATATGAAGACGAACGACGTCGCCGTGGCTTCGTTGATGACCGGTACTACGAGCACAACGACAGAAGAGAGCCGCCCCTAGACGATTGATATTATGATCGACGGAATGATGGACAGCGCGAGGACAGACATCGCCAAGAAGCTGGTCACGAACGGGAGCGAACACCCATCTTCGAGGATTATGATGATGAGGCCAGCATCAGGGCCTGCACCCGAGAGTTGCGAACTATCAACTGGCTGGCTGGCTTTAAACTACTCGGCATTGAGAAATACAATGGCAAGACAGGCCCGCATGATTAGCTCCATGTCTATGCGACGGCCATCCGAGCACTCGGCGGTGACAGCTTTGTTATGGCCAATTATTTGCATGTATGTTTGGCCCCAACAGCCAGAACCTGGCTCACTAATCTGCCTACCAATTCCATTAGTTCCTGGACAGAGTTGTGCAAGAAGTTCACGACCAACTCACAGGCAACGTTTGACAGGCCCGGGAATCACTGGGAGCTCGCTAGGATCAAGCAGCGGGACCGAGAGCCGTTGCGAGAATACATCCAATGCTTTTGCCAAGTGAAAAACACCATCCCCAACATATCAGATGCTCTGGTCATTGCTGCCTTCTAGGGCGGGCTTCGCGATGATGACTTAATCAAGAAGATCGAGAGATTGGATGTTGCTGGAAGTCTGACACTCAAAGAGTTGTTCACCATGGCCGATAAGTACGTAGCTGACAATTCGGCGCTTTTCCAAGTTCGTCAATACAAGGACGAGGTACCGTGAAATCTTGGTCAGTCGGGCCCGTCCAATTACAATAAGGACGGTGACAGGAAGCAAAAGCAGGACAGAACGGTTGCCAACACCGAGCATCTTTACCGGAAAAGATAGTTCACTCAGGATGACTTTGACAAAATGCTTGAAGGCCCTTGTGTGTTGCATGACGGCACTCACAAAGCCAAAGAATGCTTCAAGCTGAAGAGCTTTGTGCACCATGCTCTGAAGGTCTGCAAAGGTGCCCTTGGATTCCTAAGGGTGGCAAAAAGGACGCGGACAAGGAATATGAAGAGAAGGAAGCGTTCCAAGACCCCGAGCGCGAGGCCAACTACATCTGTGGAAGGTCTATGGCTCATTCAAAGCGCCAGCAAAAGATCCTTTACCGAGAGGTTCACTCGGTATCATCAGCAATCCTGCAATACCTTCGTTGGTCAGAAGTCCCGATAACTTTTAATCGGTCGAACCATCTGGATCACATCCCTAGACCAGGCAACTACCCGCTAGTACTGTCGCCAACTGTTAATAGAGTTCAACTCCATAGAGTACTGCTAGACGGTGGAAGCAGCCTGGACATCCTTTTTGTGAAGACCTTTAAGGAGCTTGGCATATCCTTCACCGACCTCAAGCCCAGTAGGTCACCCTTTCATGGTGTGATCCCCAGCATGCAGACTGTCCCGCTGGGATAGATCACTCTGCCAGTAACATTTGGCACCCGGGAGAACCACAGGACGGAGCACATCACCTTTGAGGTTGCGGATCTAGACTCCACATACCACGCCATTATTGGGCGGCCAACCATCATGGCACATTATCCATACATGATGATGAAGCTGCCGAGACCAAAAGGAGTCATCTCGCTGCACTCGGACGTAAGAACCTCCTACGACTGTGACAACCAGAGTTGCAAATTAGGAGAAAAGATGGTGACGGTGTCAGAGCTCGCAGAATTAAAGATGGTGGTTGTAAACATGGAAGAGACAACCCACGATCACCCTCCGAAAAAGGTGCTGACGGCCACGGTGTAGGCAGAGACTCTGGAGTCAAAAAAGATTCAGCTAGATGATAATGATGTACCCAAGACCACCAATATTGGGGTCAACCTAGATGCTAAATTGGAAAGCGTGCTCATCCTTTTCCTCCGTAACAATAAAGACATATTTGCATGGAAACCTTTTGACATGCCGGGTGTCCCAAGGGAAAAGGCTGAGCACAAACTACATGTTCGACCGAGCGCTAAGCCTGTGCGGCAGTGTCTTAGATGATTTTTGTAGGATCGTAAGGACGCAATTAGAAAAGAAATTGGTCAATTACTGGCGGCCGGTTTCATCAAAGAAGTATTTCACCCCGATTGGTTAGCTAACCCAGTATTGGTGTGGAAAAAGAATAAGGAGTGGTGAATGTGCATGGATTACACCAGCCTTAACAAAGCCTATCCCAAGGATCCATTCGCCCTCCCTCGTATCGACCAAGTGGTCGACTCAACGGCTGGTTGCGCTATATTGTGCTTCTTAGACGCCTACTCAAGGTACCATCAGATCCCCCTACATGAGTCCGACCAGCTGAAAACGTCGTTCATTATGCCCTTCAGAGCTTTTTGTTATACAACGATGCCTTTTGGGCTAAAGAACGTGGGAGCCATGTACTAGCGGACAATGCAACGATGCTTGGATAGCCAGATCGGAAGGAACACCGAAGCCTACGTAGACGACATGGTGGTCAAAACTCGACTTATTTCCAACTTAATACAAGACCTGGCCGAGACATTTGACAACCTTCAAAAGTACAGCATGAAGCTGAACCCCGAGAAATGCGTTTTTGGTGTCCCATCTGGGAAGCTACTCGATTTCTTGGTCTCACACCAAGGAATTGAGGCAAATCTAGAGAAAATAAATGCCATATTGCAGATGGGACGCCCACACTCTCAGAAAGATATCCAGAAGTTGACCGGCTGCATGGCGGCACTTAGCCGATTCGTGTCATGACTCGGCATCAGGGGATTATCTTTCTTCCGACTGCTCAAGAAGCAGGATTCATTTGCCTGGAATGACAAAGCCCAATAAGCCTTGGAAGAATTCAAGGCCTACATTAGTGGCCCATTGGTGTTGACACCCCCCGAACCAAAGGAAACTTTGCAGTTGTACATTTCTGCAACCACACACGTTGTCAGCACAGTGCTGGCGGTCGAACGGGCGGAAGATGGCAAGGCTCAAAAGGTGTAGCATCCGGTGTATTTCGTCAGCAAGGTCTTATCAGATTCTAAAATACGGTACTTTCAGCTCCAAAAGCTAGTGTACGCATTACCAATGACGTCTCGTAAGTTGAAGCATTATTTTGAAGATCACTCGATCAAAGTTCATACATCCTTCGGGCTGGGTGAACTGCTACACAACTGGGATGCAACCGGGAAAATAGCCAAGTGGGCTGTTGAGCTTGGATCATATGAGATTACCTTCAAGCCTTGTGATGCAATCAAAGGCCAGGTGCTGTCCGATTTCATCGCCGAGTGGACTGAGTCCGAGTTACCGCCGACACCACAGAAAACAAGCTACTGGACCATATCATTTGACGGCTCCTTACAACTGGAGGGGGCCAGGGCAGGGGTAATACTAGTATCCCCAGACGGAGTCAAGATGCGCCATGTCCTCCGAATGCATTTTCGCGCATCAAACAATGCAGCGGAGTACGAGGCTCTCCTACATGGGTTGTGAACGGCCATATCACTCGGCGTCAGATGGATAAGTATCTCCGGCGACTCGGTGCTTGTAATCAATCAAGTGACTAAAGAATGGTGTTGTTTTGATGAAAGCATGACAGCATACTGCGCTGAAGTTCGGAAGCTCGAAGACAAGTTTGATGGCATCGAGTACAAGCACGTCCTTCAAAAGTTCAATGAGGATGCAGCTGAGCTAAAATACCCGATGGAGTATTTCTCGATGATCTACACAAGCCATCTATACTAACCTAGCAAACTGTGGTGGAGGTTGTCCCAGGCAAAGAGGCAACACCGCAAGTCGTGTTATTAGAAATAGACTGGAGAACTCCATTCATCGAGTATTTAAACGGTGCAACACTGCCCGTCGACAAAGAAGAAGCCCTTCGTATCATCTGCAAGTCAAGGCTATACTGCACTGTTGACAATCTCTTGTATAAACAAAGCCCATAAGGGGTATTGTTGAAGTGCTTGTCACTGGAGGAGGGCATCGCCGTATTAAAGGAAATCCATGCCGGCATATGTGGTAACCACGCGGGTCCCTCGACTATAGCAACCAAAGCAATGAGACAAGGGATTTATTGGCCCACCGTGATTGCCGACGCAAAAGATATTGTCCGAAACTGCGAAGGTTGCCAATTTTTTGCCAGCCAGATGCACGTACCTACCATCGAACTTCAAAATATCCTGATAACATGGCCGTTCTCAGTCTGGGATTTAGATATCGTGGGCCCTTTTCAAAAGGCTCAAGGAGGTTTCACTCATTTGTTTGTGGCAGTGGACAAATTCTCTAAATGGATTGAAGCGAAACCAGTCGGAAAAATTTCCACAAAAAAGGCCGTCGAGTTCATGACTGAAATAGTAACTGAGTTTGGTGCTCCACACAAGATCATCACTGACAATGGTAGTCAGTTCATGGCACAAGAGTTTAAGGACTTCGCAAATCAGGTGGGCTTCAAGATTGGCTATGCTTCTGCCGCCCATCCACAAAGTAACGGCCAGGTCGAGCGGGCGAATGGCCTCCTATTGTCCGGAATTAAGCCTCGCATATTTAACAGATTAGAGAAGTACGCTCGATGTTGGGTTCGAGAATTACCATCAGTACTATGGGGGCTTCGCACCAATATCAGTCGAGCCACGAGGCACTCGCCGTTTTCATTAGTTTACGGATCCGAAACTATGTTGCTGACCGAAGTATTGTTTACCTTGCCGCGTGTGGTAGCATATGTAGAAAAGACTTCCAACGAACATCGGTGTGACGACCTCCTGTTGTTGGAAGAAAAACGTGATGCCACTCTGGTTCGGTCAGCCAAGTATTAGTAAAGCCAACGGCGGTCTCATGATAAAAACGTCAGGTCATGGGATTTCGTAGTAGGTGATCTGGTTTTAAAGCAAGTTCAGTCTACGGTTGGCAATCACAAGCTGTCGGCTCCATGGGAAGGACCTTTTATCGTAAAGGAGGTCCTCGGCCAGGTGCATATTGATTGATGCGCGAGGATGGGTCAGACCTTCCTAGTTCTTGGAACATATCTCAGCTACGTTGTTTCTATGCTTAGCTCTAGCAGTTTGTTTATATTTGTACACATCTGAATTTTTAATAAATACATATAACTTGCAGTCATGATAATTTGTCATACAATTTATGATTTCTGTGAAATAATCTCTTACCTTGTTTAATATAGTCATGACTCAAATTTTGATTCTTGGTATTACCACAACTCGCACATGTTGACCAAGTGGGTTCTTAGTCCCCAGGGTTCATGTTGTCTGTTGTGGATCGAGGCAATTTTCCTAATTCGCATATGCTTGACCGAGTGGGTTCTTAGTCTCCATGGTTCATATCGGTTATTGGGAACATTGTTTAGAATGCTGACATGCGTTGTGTATTGGTTGTGAGTGTTTAACACGAGTTCATACAATACATAAACAAAGCAGCATGGCCCAAGAATTCGTCACAACACTGGTGATGGATCTAGATCCTAAGGGTCTACTGAATTACATTTCATTACATCATTAGTTGTGAAATATCGTCTGATAACAGTAATACAAACCATTACTCTTTGGGTAATGGTTCTAGTTCTATCTAGTCAATTAAAATGTTTGTAGTTTCCTGCGCCTCCGTTACCAGAGCTTCGCATTGTTCGTCAGAAAGGTCTTCATGGAAACCTTCAGCAACCACATCCAGTTTAATCTTTGGCGATAGCTAGTACTTGAGCACCTGCCAGTCCTGCAATACACCGGGCATGTTCTCTCACTCGGCTTGGGGCTTCTTGTAGCTGAGTGAGAAGGTCTTGACACCTGGGTGGTTTTTCTTCCGGCATGATGTATTGGGCAACCAACTCCGCGTCTTTTTGCAGAGCTGCAAGAGACCAACGAAGATTTTCATCACCTTCAATAAATTTCTTTTGTAACAGCTCATAAGCCCTTTTTGATCCTACAGGAACATAATTATTACACATTTCTCCTGCAGAACTGGACTCGGTGGTGCAGGTAATTTAGGCTCAAAAACTTACCTCTTAGACGTTTTTTGGCGTCGGCCTTTTCCACTTCAAGTGTGGCCGCCTTTGCCTTGTACTCTTCTTTGAGATTTTCTACTTCCTTGAAGGTTCTTCTAAATTTATTTAATTCATCTATGGCCTTCTTGAACATTGTTTCAGCTTCAGCCAGTCCGGTTTCTAGCTGAGCATTTCTTTGGTTTTGAATCTTGATTTTTTCTTCAGCATCTGTTACATAAGCAGAATGGATCGGTAGCTGGAGTTTAAGCTATAAGAGCGTGCAAAATTATACCTTCAGCCTTCTTTTTCCAATGAGCCTGGGATTCTTCCATGGTTTTGAAGCCGTTCTTTAGTTTTTCAAAATTGTTTTTGATTTCATTCGAAGCTTGAAGTTGTTTTTTCAGCTCTTCATTTTGACTTTTCAAATCAATGATAACACTAGAGGACGCTACCAAAGCTTTCACACGGTCTTTTAACTCAGCAATCATTATTGCCGAGTCAGCCTCATTCTTGTATTTAGAAACAAACTCTTAAGATAACTCTACGATAAGAAAATCTGAAAAATGTGGTGCAATAACAGATCACTTGGTTTATGTCATGTAAATTATTGACAACGTACCTGACAATTTAAATTGAAGTTCGTCCATCTGGGATGAACGCGTCTTCAACTCGAGAGATAGACGACCGACTTCAAGCCTCTCTTTGGCAAGCTCATCTTCGGTCTCCATTGATTTTGCGCAAGTTCTCTCCACAAGTTGCAGAAGTTTGCTCTTATTAGCCATGTGTGACTTCAAGCGCTGCAATACAATTGTAAGAAGAAGAGGTGTATCATTTCCTTGAGTGATAATCAAAAATAAGCATACATCCAGCTTTTTACTTGGAACAACTGGTAAGCTTTTTTAGTTAAGCCCTCGAATATCTTCAGTTCTTCTTGTTCATCAGATTCATCAAAGCCGGCAATGGCAAATTTACCAGTATGGTATACTGTCTAGGTAGGGACAGTTTCTTCTGAGATTGCTTCCTTCACCACTCGGTGAATTGGAGTTGGCGTGCATCTTCATCAGGGCCGATGGGATAATCGTATGCTGGCTCCGGCATCTTTTCAAAAACCAAGGTTGGCTCTTCTGTGTTGACTGGTGAAGAGGTAGTGTCACAACCCCCTTGGACCGAAGTTCCTGAGGTGCTGATTAAGCAGACACAAGATAATACAACAATCGACCAAGTTCAAATTATGAAGGAAAGAGTGTTATTAATTATACATCAGAGTTAAGTATCAAGTGCAGCGGAAATTATTACAAAGTTCAGTTTTGAAAACAGCGGAAGAAAACATGATTAAGCGTCTACAATATACAACTCGACGATAATAGCAGATGTGATAAATCCGAGCCCATACGGATTATCACCTAGCATCACACAAAAACAGCCGCTACTCAGTCTCCCAATGGGCAGACCATCCCTCTAGGATAGTAATATCCCAAGAAAGAACACCCTTAGGTAACTCATATGCATCAGTGTTATTACCTGAAATAATAAAAACAACAACATGGCAAAGCCTAAGCTACTAAGCTCAACAAGTCTTACCCGATAAGTATTAAATATAGACATGCATAGGCTCAGAGATGGATAAAAGTAAATTTAGTGAACATTCTAGTATCTATAATAGTGTAAGGTAACTAACATATAAAGATATAAAGTACAACAAGCAATCTGAAATTTAAATCAAGTACAAAATAAATCAAGTTCAGATTCACTAAAACACCATATTCTTCATCCAAACATTCCATTCATTATTATTATTGAGGTTTTTAAGCTACGATGTGACTCAGTGAACAAGCGTTACTCATTACTGCGAGCGACAGTGATTGCAATCGTTTTACACCAGCTGGGAAAATCCAAAATATATGGCATACGCATCATTTAAGAACATGTATGACAACTTTTCACAAAGTCATAATACAAGTTGGTCCGGGTCCAAAGTCCCGAGTGGACAGCCATTCCAAAGTACGTCGGGAATCTGTCCACTCCTACCGGATCACACGACCAAGAATTTGGTTGCCGTCCAATATGAATATGACAATGCTAGATCAGTTTACTAGTTCCCATATACTAGCATGCATTCGGTACTGTTCAATACTTGTTCGAAGGGGTCGACAACGAATGGGTCCTAGGTCGACACAGACAGGGCTACAACCTTGCAAGCCATGTCCTTTGAAGGCACATGATCTTTGCCCTTTCACCTACGGGGCCTGTCCATATCTCAAATTTTAGTTGTTGACATAAACGGACTGCCATCATGCGAGACAAAAACCACCACAGGTCTTTTGCCTTCGCCCTTTCCAATACAGACCTGTTTAGTCTAAATTTTAACATTCTTACTTCACCATGTGACTATCATCATTTTATTACTATTCCAAGTACCATAACAGTGTAGATTCTACAACTAAACAAAATAGTTTCTCTATTAACTACCTGTACTTGTATACCATGTCTAAATAAAATAGGACATATCCAGGAAATGCGGGTGGATTTTCATCGAACTCGTAAACTTAATGCACAAATAACTATACACATCTAGCAATTTAATTACTGGAATTTAATCATATTAAGTACAAAGGAATGTTCTGGGGCTTGTCTTGAGCTTCAATTACAGGGTCAGTACTGATGTTAGAGTCTTCTTGAGTAGAGAAACCGAAGAATCCTTCTGAAAATCCTCCTCAGTAGAGTTAACGTTTCCTATAAAAATACCGACATGTCAATATAAAGAAATGCGTAGAAAATGCAACAATATGTGATGCACATGTCAAATGAAATAGATCAAATCATTGTAGTCCTTAGCATAGTTCTAGAAGACATATGCTTCAGAGCTAGTGAATCTAATAAGAAAAATTTTTAACTAAAATTTCCTAATGCATTTAAATATGGTTATTGAGACATGAAAAGCAAAATCATTTAGTAAAATATTACTATGGAACTGAACATGAGTGATTTACAGATGATAGATACTTATATAAACATCAATTTTACCAAGTTTCATAATTATATTGTGAGCAAAAAAATTATAATGCATTTAACAAGATTTCTGCATAAACAAATTATAGTAAAATAAATACAGAAGATAAATTCCTACAAAAATTCATGATGATACATCATACTGAACATGATTTTTGTGCATAAGTGCAAACCCTAAAAGTGTACAGAAAGTGCTTTAATGCATTTCTAAGCATTTCAAAGATAAAATCATATTTAATTTTATGTCCAGAAACTAGGGTCAAGTAATTATATTCTGGATAGAGCATGTCATGGGAAGTCTAAAACAATTGTAAATGCTAATTGTCAAATCTACAACTAAGAATATGAATTTATTAAGCTTTACACTAAATAATTCACACATCAAAACTTTTCATATAAAACATGTGCACTAATATGCTCAATGCATAGATCACATCACAAGGAAACCAACAAAATCTATTTTACTATTTTAGGAAACCTAAAACTCTAGAGATGAATTTTACAAGGTTTAAGCGTTTTCTGGATTTAAATTTCAAACCTCGCTTTATTTATAGAATTGCCATCAGTTCATTTGAAATGAACCGAGCGTGTGCTCGCGCTCACGCGGCGGCGCGGCTATCGGAGCAACTTCAGAGCTTGTCGGCGGGTTCGGTGTTCAACAAAGTTGGAGTTCGTGTTCACCAGGACGTCGAGCACACCAAGGCGAGGACGCTGGCGGGGTTCAGGAGTAAAGGAGCTCATCGGAGTTATGTCAGCGGCGAGAAGCGGCGGAAAACTGAAGTTTGGCGACGACGGGAAGTCGACGGGAAGGTCCAGAGAAGGAACGCGGAGGTCAAAGAGCACCAGGGGTTTATGACGGAGCTTGACGTGGTCGCCGAGGAGATGGATGAGGTCTAGATCAAGCTACCACCGTGGAGCTCCTATGGCGGCCGACGACGCGGAAGGGGAAAAGTGAACTCTGTTTAGGACTCGACAAAGAAATCCAAAGAGTCAATGATCAAAATGATGCGCAAAGACCTCATGCACGAATGGGATCAAGAATCTAGCTTTGAAACTCACCGAGAAGGAAGAATTTCACAAAATCAAGGTTTCGGTCACCATGAACAGAGAGTTCAATTTTTCTTCAAATTCTTGCAGCACGGTTGATAATCAAAACTGATTTTTCTCTGGGAGTTTCCTAACCTCAAGATGCATTCATCTTGCGCTTTGGCTTGATTGAGATGCAGCAGGGTGGTCAGTTGAGGCGAGAGACAGAGAGGCGACAATGGCAAGCGGCGGAGGAAGAAACGAGGCCGGGAGAGAGATGAGAGTGCGGAGACGCCTAGGAAATGGATGGGAAAGCCGAGGGAGAGAGTCGGGCGACGATCGAGGAGGGGTTTTGATCGGGGGAGGCGTCAGTTGAACGGTGACACACGGGCGCGCGCGTGTCGGCGTGCATGGCCGTCGGGTGCCAGCGAGAAAGAGAAGGAGAGAACAGAGAGAGACTAACGAGTGGGTCCCATGACCAGTGTTTAATCTTTTTCAAGAATTAACTCGGCCACAACTTTAAATTAGCAAATAAAATAGCTGCTGGCTCCAATTTAATCTAGGAAAATTTGTACAGAAACCTTAAGTTCTGTAGCTCACAATGTGACAGGTGGCAAGGTTCAAAACCAAATAGATTCAATTTGCCATTTATTTGAATATAGTTAAAATTCAAACTTCTAAGAATTAATTAGGACATTTCCTCTTTGAATAAAATTCTGAGAAAATTCCTAAAATTCTTTTATGGCAAACCCTATCACATAAAATTTTGATAGCACCAAGTTGTATGGAAACATTTGAAGTTGCTTCACAACCTAACCATACTTTGGTTTGAATTCAAATTCAAATAAATTTGAAATGCAACCAAAATTGAATTATGACTTGCTAAACCAGAATCAGCTGCAATCATATGATCAAAATAATGTAATGACACTGGGGTGTCACAGGTAGCAGGGGTTATGGTTGTCCTCGGAACATTTAGATCCGGCACAGAAGGGGTCTCTGACCTGTTGGTTTCTTTTCTTGTCCTGGGGGATGATGGAGTAGCATCAACATCACTCGGCCTCTTAGCCGAGTGATCAGAGGCATCATCCTTGGATGTCCCTGACTTTACCTTTGCTTGATCTTCTTTGGGAACAGTGCTTTGAGGTGTCACGCTGCCCAAAGAAGTGGTGTCGAATGATCTACAAGACATCTAACTATTAGCAGAGTCGTTTTATAGCAAATTAGAATCATGGTCATTCAACACGCTTACCTTGGCCGGCGTTTAAACTTCAATCCTGATAGTTTTGATGGGAGATTCAATAGCCTAGAATCCTTCACAGCGTCAGGGGTATCTTCAGTTGAGGCATGCTTCGTATTCTTATCGCTCGGGGGCCTCTGCTCTTTTGAAGGCTTGGTTTTTGCATCACCTCCAGGTCCTTCCCGAGTGGTTGATGACTCAGCTGTAGCTTTTTTCTTTGCCCCTTCTTGGAGTCTAGCAGTTCTTTCAGAAAAGACTCGTCTTCGTCAGATTCTTCAATCTGGGCTTTACGACGCTTGTGAGCCGGTGGTTGACTTGGTGACTTCTCTTGCATCACAGGAGGCAGTGGGGGGCTTGAGGAATATATGTCGAGGTTATGCAATTCATATTACATGTTATTCATTTTTTATGTTCACCAACATATTGAGAATAACAGATTTGGCGGTGGTTACTTACTTCATTCCTGGGGATCTTGGAATGATGTCCGACTTTCGCAGACCCCGGGGTCCAATCAAGAAGGGAGGAAAAATATTCTCAAGCCAGAGTGTTAGTTCCCGTTCTGACAACTCTTCAGGCACTTCCATGGTGGGATCTCTGTTGAGATTGAACTTCCAACCAGGGACATGGCGTTTCTTGATGGGTTGGACTCGGCGATATATGAAGCTCGAGGCAATGTCCACTCCACTATATCCCTTTGATTTCAGCTCAGCAATTTGCTCTAAGATTGTATTGACCAGAGTCTTTTTGTTCGGGGACGCCTTCGCGGACCATTCAGGCCAGGGCACAGGAGCTTCAGCAGTGAATTCTAACAAAGGGGGTGCATGGTTTCCATGGTAAAACCAATCCGTGTGCCACCCTTTGTTCATCGAAGGAAGAGGAACTTTGATATATTTTGACTTATTCCTCAATTGAAATCCTATGCCTCAAATCACGTTGTTGTTGTTTGATTTCAGAACAAACAGATCCTTGAAAGTGTTGAAATGGGGGGCGATCCCCAGAAATACCTCGCACAAATGAATGAAGATAGAGATATGGAGAATCGAGTTTGGATTTAGATTCACAAGGTTTATTCCATAGAAGAACAGCAGCCCTCGGAAGAAATCACTGCATGGAATCCCAAATCCATGGTAGAAAAAGGATGTGAAAACAGTGATGTAATCTACCGGGGGTTGCGGGAACTTCTGACCTATTGCTTCAATCCAATCCCGGGTTTGCTGATCTTGGAGCACTCCATCGATCACGAGCCCGTTGATCTTCTCCACATCCATGGCAAAAACCGGGAACTCCCTGATCCCAACGGGGATGTCGAAGACTGCCTCATCGTCGGTTTTACCAGGGGAAGCTTGCTTCTTGGACTGGGATTTGGTGCTTTGGCAAGTGCGCTTGGGCGCCATTTGAATTGGTGTCTAGAGAAATGGAGATGAGCAGAAACCTCCGAGAGGAAATAGGGATCCAAGATCTAGGGTTTGTGCGGGATCGATGGCGACGGCTAGAATGCTGAGTGAAGAAGGTGAAGGGGTGCACGCGTATATATATGTATATACTAATAAGTTGACCTAGCGGGCAAGCATGGTTCGCGGTTTGTCGCCCTGATATGATGATACTGTTCATAACATTTATTGCGTACCAAAATGTGGATTCTTGGTGATTTAATATTGAAATCACTCGAACAGCAGATAAGTCCCATAACTGGGGGCTATAATATCTTTGTTTTGTGATTTATCATTAAAATCACTCGAACGACTAATGGTTCTAAGCTTTGGGGTTACAGTACACTTGCTTAGCATTAAGCTCTATTAATCACTTGGAGGGAGTGGTAGTACCAACCTTGGGGGCTATGGTTCTTAATTTTTGACATATCACTCAGAGGGACTGGTAGCACCAATCTTGAGGGCTACGGTCCTTCATTTTTGACATATCACTCAGAGGGAGTGGTAGCACCATTCTTGGGGGCTACGGCTCTTAATTAGCATATCATTCGGAGGAAATGATAATTTTTAACCCTGGAGGCTGCGGTTTCCTCTTAGTGTTACTTCAGAAGTTATTTTCTTTCAATAACCACATCATTGGGGGTTATAATTGGATAAGAAAATTTGATGGATGATTAAGATTGTTAATTTCGAACTCACAAGGCATTTTAAGAACAGTCTCAATACCTTCTGAGTTGGGGGCTATGCTCATGGAATGTGCCTTTTTAATTACCTATAAAGGAAGGGTACCTTTATGTATAGCAAGAGAAGCACTTTTCAATTTTGAAAAGTATTAAGACAAGTTGAAGATTTGTATTCAAAGTTGGAAAGTTCTTTGGGGCTACTGTGGTACATATATATACGGGATACTTATCCACTCGGTAATATGGCCGAGTGGGTCGGAGGCTCGGTTATGAAGCATTGCAGATTAAGGCCCAGAAGATAACTATTCGAATATTTGTTTAGAGTAGGCTACAAGTTAGGTCAAGAGATATGATGTATAGATAGAATCAAATATAACCGAATGATAGGTTACCATGTAAACCACTGCCCTTCGGTTATATAAGGAAGGCGGGGGGTCCTCAAAGATGATCAGAACTCGTATTAGAAATCGAAACCCAGTGCGAACCCCAGAAATACAACAACACCAAACAGGACATAGGGTTGTTATCCTTCGGGAGGCCCGAACCTGTATAAACCCTGTGTCCTGTGTCCATCAGCTTTCGTACTCATACGCATACCTAGAATCACTATCGAGATTATTTCCCGACAGATATGTATCTATTACATAAATAAGGCCAGTCTCAATGGGTCTTTCATTGACAATTAATTAGTTGTCATATCAAATTTTCAGATGACATGACAAGAAATTTAAGAAGAGAGAGAGAAGATGTGTTTCATCTAGATGAAAGGCTATTTATACTCTTTTCTAGAGGATGAAAGACAAATGAAAGTGGATTGAGACTTTTTCCTTTCATATTTCACATTTTATATAGCACATTTGATCATCACACCATGTCGTAATTAATGTTCTATTAAATATATGAAATTGTGAAAGAAAAGTAGACATTGAGAGAGACAATTTCATTCTCCTTTCAAAGAGCAAAAATCTGGTATGGCAACATTGGTAACTGCGAAATGAAAGATTGGCCTAAATACCTATATTTGCTAGTGTTGCAGGGGTAAATATGTACATTTCCATCACCACTAGCCTTCATGTTTCCAGGTGCTATGGTGGGGATAGGTGTCCTTTATTTCTACCTAGAAGCTAGTTTAATTAAATATATATCTTCACTAAATCACATGCATGCGATGTGCTAGTAACTGAGTCTCATCCAATAAGCTTCGTTCTGCACGATGTGAAATAATATCACATCATTGGACAAATAATAATAAAAAAACGAGAGAGACAGATGGCTAGTTCTCTACAGGGCTTACATTTATCGTCTCGCATGCTATGCTATTGTGGAATCGGATAATGCAGAATTGAGTCTGCCGATGATCTCCTCTGCAGTGACGGTGGTGAAGCCTTCCAACACCTGAAATCAACAAACAATTAATCAATTCGTCCAACACATCATAAATCGACTATGTTTAGTTACTGATATCCATGTACGTACGGCCTTAAGTATATGGCTCTGGTTTGCCGTTTCCTCGACTATATTGCACTTTTTGACCTCATATCAGGCTTACATGTAGCCAGTCAGACTGATCTAAATTCTAATTAAAGGATCGCCATTCTTATTGAGAGAACTAGATTGGTTTTAAACCAAAATCGGTTTTCTATATATGGACAAGAGCTGATTGATAGATGAATGGTTGTATAAATCAAATAACTGGTCAGCTTATGATAATAGGTAAGAATAACTGAGAAACTTTGGTGCAATTCTCACCAAAGTCCGGAGACTAAAATCATGAACATAGATGATATACTATATTTTTAATTTCTTGAGTAATATCACAAAACTGCAACTTTTGAAGTCTATTTCATAAAACTACAACTACTTCAGCCCTTAGTATAGAAAACCTAAAAGTTTTGTAGCCTGGTCCCACCTGTCAGTCACACAAATAAGACATGGTCTGGTCCCACTTGTTATCCATAGACAAGTGTCACAAGACTTGTAATTTTCAGAAATAGGTTTAAAAAGGTTGTAGCTTTGTGATACAATGGTACAAACAGTTGTAGGTTTCTGAAATTTATTCTAAATTCTTATATCAGATAAATTTTCTATCTTCAAATTTTTATAAATATTTGTTCCAAATTTGAAATAGAATTATTTTTCTATGTATAATTTCATTGTGTATGGTGTTCAGTGTCGTGTTTTTATCATATAACAAAGAAACTCAACTGTACGGTAAGACCTCCACCATATAGTATTAACAAAGCATAAGTGGCATTCACCTCCAGTAGCTAATTGAAAGGTTATTTGGCTCTATGATACATCAAAACTATTGTAAAAAGAAAAAAGTTAACAGCCAAAGTTGCTAGGCTAATTTGTGAAAAACTAGAGCTAGTTTATCAGCTCAATTTGTCTCTGCACTTAAAACTGATAAAATACATTTTGCTACCTCCATACCAAATTAACTTCATTCATGGAGTTGATCAAAACCAAAGCATTTTAAGTACGACTACTTTTATTGAAAGGAAAAGTACCGATGGGTATGACATCGAACTAGTACAATAAAAAGTACCCTACATACATAGAAAAAGGCTGTAGATTTTAATATGCTTAATGATAGTACACTAGTAGCAATTCATTATATCTAACAAGTTTTGTTGCTTATTAAATATTTATGACCAGCATTTTATCATGATAATATTCTAGCTAAATATTCATACGGTTGTACGATACAAATATAAGTTTTGTAAGGAGCTTTTTTACTATATTTGAAGTGGTAGCAGCAAATATAAATTTGATTGTTGAGAAAAATGATAATGAAACATTGGTAGAACACAATGCAAGTTACAATTTCGGTATCACATTTCCAACAACAATATAAATAAAAGTATGGTTTCGGTATCAAATAAATGGTACCACCAATTGTTACTTTTGAGGACTGACAAAAGATATATACCTGAGTTGTCAAATTTTGTACTCTTTTAAGGACTGTATAAAAGTGAGTCACAAATTTAGTGCTCGCCAAAATAATGCAAAGTTGGAAATGTAATGCCTGACTAATCAAATGAAAAGAAAAAATACCCGAAAAACTTAAAGGAGATATAGAAGATAAGGAGGACTTGCCCTCGCCGTGATGGTTATGATCAGAGTGGAAGCCGAGAACGCCATGACATTGGCGTCGATGATGCCTAGGTGGAGCTTCTCAACTTCCGTGAGCACCTTCACAATCACCCCCTTGCCATTCTCGCAGTGGATCTTCACCATGATGCTCTTGCCGGAGAAAAGCACCTCGACATCCGGCAGTGTGTTCCTGGCCACGGGCGTGCCATGGCATGGCTTCTTATTAATCAGTATCACGGTATTATTGATGCTCCTGAGGTCACTGTCGACTGCCTCCCGGGCCTTGAGACTTTCTTTGAGCTCCTTGACGTAGCTCGTCGCGCTGGAAAGGATCGTTGCCTTGTCCATCTGTCCACCGAATTATGTATATATCAACCGTTAAATTGTGCAACTAGCTCTGTGTCAGGTTGGGATTGATGTCCAGGAAGTTCTGTGATCTGGCAGACCTTGGTAAGGCTGGGGATGACGGCAGAGAGCTCGACGAAGCGCTGGTTGATCTTCTCCCGACGCTTCCGTTCCTCCATAATGTGTTCCCTCGCGTACGGCGCCAAGGACGCAGTCCTAGCACACCTTAGGCTGGCTGTCCTCGTCGGCTGCGACCTGTACGACAGCTCCGACGGGCCAGGTGCGGTGGAAGCGCTGAAGTTCCAGCTCGCGGCCGCGTTGCCACCAATACGGCTGCTGAGGGCATTCCTGCCCAAGTTCGGCAACAACGGAGGCAACCGTAGGACGTCGCAGTCCGCGGGCGCGGCGGCAGCGGCAGCAGCGATATGGTTCACGCTGCCGTCCGTGCTGCCTCCAGGAATCCAGGTGTTCGCTGCAGGGCCTCCCATGGTGAGATCTTGCACGTGCGAGGGGTCGCGAAACACTTGAGGCGAGGCCCTATCACCCACTGTCGACGCCGGTTGCTCCTGCTGCAGCGTCGTGTTCATTGCCCATTGCATGAACAGGGTCGAGTCCTCCATGTTGCAGCGCCAACGCCTGCGTTAGCTAGCTATAGCTACAAATGTAACTGCGCCAGATCGTCATCGGGTACGAACAAGAACCTTAATCAATTGCAAGTTGAAGAATTTTAGGCTTTTGGCATATATAATGATCGATATAGAATAATCCTATGATAATTTGTTATGGTATGGTGGTGTGAATGATGGGGGCCAGTACGATGATATTAGCAAGAAACCTTATTGATTCAGAAAGGTACTTTTAAAAACAAAAATGTGGCCCTCTTGCCATCAACTGCAAATATGTGTACTAAGAAATTTAGTTACCTCACACCTTTGCGGACGATCTGCAAAAACGTGACTGATGTTACAAGCTAGTCCCATCCACTATAATTAACAACAGAAGAAGCATGGGCAGTGCCCCTTTTATAGCAACCACCACAAACTGTTCCCCCTGTCTCTCTCCATTGTTTGCTCCATTAAGGCCTCTTCCTTCATACCATCCAAAGGCCAAAGAAATGAATAATCATATCTCCAGATTATGCTTATGTGGACAAGATCATTTGAAAACGATATTTGCACCTCCATGAAAGCGATGCATTAGGTAAAAGGCAACAATTCATGTCAAGGTGATTGACCTGATGGTAAGATTTGGGTAGCTTGGGGCAGTAGATTGACGAATAATACCTAGTCTTCTTGCTGAGTAGTATAGATAGACATGGCCTGTTTGGTTGATGCCATGTAAAAACTGTCTGACTCCGGCATCCGATTTCGGATGCCTGCGCCTAGCGTCACTGCCTGACGAAAGAGCTGCCTGGCAGGGCAGCAAGCAAACAAGCTGATACTGCCAAATCCACATCCATATTCCATAAACATGGAAATCAGAAATATAGCCAGATCAATTTAAAAATCATAGAAACCAAAGAGTAAATATTTTGGTATATTCCTAGCATGATATTTAAAAAAACACACGATATGCACAATTGGATGAATACCCTCATGGCTTGCAGAGGCAAGAAGCCTTGCCTCAAAATAAGGCAGGATCATGGGATTACAATAACAGGAATCATAATCTATTAAATACAAAAAATATGCCAAATATTCTATATCATCTTTCGTGTCATATCATGAACCAAATACAATGGGAACTGGGATTTAACCGAAAGTGGAGGTCGACAAGCCTGTGACCCCTTATACCACCTCTGTTGCCCCCTCCACCCTGCAGTCATTGCATCGATGTGTCACCATTTTGTAAATGGATCATAAGTTCATAACATCCCTTCTGTTGTTGATGTAGCCAAGGATAATGTAGGCGTGGTTATAGAAGTGGAGGAGGAGCTTAGTCCCAGACACTACAATGTAAGCATACAAATGCATAAAATCAATGGTGTCCAGCTAACTAGCTCACTAGATGATGGGACCCATAATAAAAGGTGATAGAACACTTAGGCTTGACAATTGATGCCCCAAAATCAGCCTGTGCACAACATACGCTCCAGAGACATTCTAGAGACTATGTTGGATATGACTCTAACTCAAACTGTCAGCCATCGCAACGAGGAGGATCAGTACCATGGGTGGCATCAGCGTCTAGATAGGCGGTGACCCCAGTGATGGCACGAGAACGAGCATGGACTCTAAGGGTAGTTTGATGCTTCATTCTCAAGGACGACAAGCTGGTGAGAATGATGATCTAACATGATAATTAATGCAGATAGATGGGACATTCATATGTGAAGTGTGTTGCACTATCCTTCAATTATATCATGGAAGAAGAGGTATCATAGAGGTTAAAACCAAGATGATGATATTTGGAGACAAGGAACATTGATAAATGGTAGGGTGATGCAAACCGATTTATTTCATCAGAAAGAGAAAGCCTGATCTGAATTTCACATAACAAAAAACATCTAGTAACTGGTTTACATCGGCAACTCGCCTAAACTATGGATTCTCACCCTATAAGAAAGCAACCGTAGTCACTTCATTGTTAAACCATGCTTATAAGTCACTTCCATATGTCGAGTGTACCCTTTACCTACGAGGAGCAAGATCATTACCCAGGTATGCATATTTTTTTGACTGAAACTGTGGGGGAGATCCCCACATTTGATTTATAAAAACAAAGGAGCAGCCACAAGGGCTGAAGTTATAGGAACAACTTAACATAAATAGAACAGAACAAAATGGAATAAAAATTAAAGGGGCTGAATCCAAAACAAGAGAGAATTCTGCAAATCAAGTAGGAATTTGATGAGTGCGTCATAATCTCCTCCTTGAATAGACCAGACTTCAAAAGATGGTTGGATGGCATCGAAGATTTGCCCATTTCTAACTTTCCAAATGCACCAAGCTGATATAGGGATTGTTTCCATGAAGATGGGTCCTATGAATTGTTGTTGAGCCATTTGAATCATGTCAAAAAGGAGACCGAAGGAGTCCATTTGATATTTAGCTTTCTCCAGCACCTATTACTGAATGAGCACCCGAAGAACAGATGGCATCTTGTTTCTTCTAGGTTGGCTGCGCAAAGGACACAATTATATTCTGAGTCAATGTGATAATTCCTTCTTTTTGAGAATATTTCTAGTGTTCAGTCGATCCTGATACAGCAGCCAAGAAAAAACCTTTGATTTTTAGAATGTATTTTGATTTCCAACTCCATTTTATTGGCGCAACAGGTTAGATTTTGAAAGATAGAGCTGTAATGCTTATTTGAAGTGTATTGTGTGGACCCGCACTACAGTGACCAGACATCCTTCTCCTTCGGGTTATAGACCATCTCTTCGCGTTCTCCTTGCAGTGTCAGCATTTCTGGGTATGCTTGACTGTTAAGTGGCAGTTGGAACAGATAATGAAGCTCATTCTGACTGATCACTGCCCAGGTATGCATATTGCGGAAGCTATGGATACCGAGCAACTATATATATGCTGTCCAACTCTCCCAAAATTGGTTAAAAAAAAGATAAATAATTCACTTATAATTCAGCACTTCCCCTGACATAGAGGCTCTCTCTCAAGCCTCATAGATAGAAGACAAGTTCACTACAATTTCCTTTAACAAATTGTTCTGTCAAGATTTGAGCTCTAGATCTTGAAGGTGATTCCTTAGTTGAGAAGGCTTGGTAAACAATTCCCTTCCCCTTCAACCCTCCCCATCATGGGAAGGCTCCCTTATGCCTTAGATGTGGAATAAGACTATAGAAGTCAGGTGCAATTTATTATGATAAAACTTGACCATGCATTCAAACTCAACATATGACACAGTACTAATCTAAGCTCAAGATCTCCAACTCACTTAGAAGTCTAAGCTGAAAGATAAACTGCAGCCTCAACTTTTCTTGATCTCTTTAAAGATATTTGCTACTTATTATGTCCAAATAAGTTGTCCACATATTTTTTACAAAAATCTTATTTACACAACATCTTGATACAACTATAGCAGCTCCAAAATTTTCACATACAGTAATGATATACTATTACATGACAAAAAGATTTGCTAATGCTCATTCAGCATGATTTATGTATTGTGGACTGCAGCTAGGTCCTCCTTGTCACAGGCTGCCGGATGCGGTAATTTGTACAGATCATGATATTTCCGTTCTGTTGCTATTTTCTGTCCAGTTAGAAGACCATGGACATGAAATTATTGTTTCTTGTTTGCAAAATTTTCAATCTATCTAAGCCAAACAAGGATCGACCTTGGCAACCACATCATCATTTCACACAAACACGAAAAGGTTGCACCTTTTTAGAGAGAGATAATTGGGACCGACTTCTTTTCTCGCGTGAAATGAGGTCCTTACTTTGAGCAACTACGATTGAATCTTATCAACAGATCAAACTAGTAGAACCCTCAATTTTATTGTAGGCACATGAAATTTTAATCACAACAGAAGTGAGTTTACATGACTGTTCTTAAACATCCCAACAAACCGAGTAACCACACGTGCATTAACAACTTAGCTGCCACGGTAAGTGGTGAACGAGAAAGGGGAATGCAAGAGCGGAACATGGAAATGCTCTGCCGTCTGGTTTGCTTTGATCTCGAATATGATGCTGACATAGGGGAAGAAACCTGACGGTGCATACTTAGCAGTATTGAAGCTGATGCGATAGAAACCAGGAGTGACGTTGTCGACAATGTCCATCATCTGGCCACTGCGGCCATCGTTGTTTGTGACCGAAGTGCCTATAGTTGCCCATGCATTGAGATCTTTGTTCTCGAATAACGGAGGAGTTGAAGCATTCTTCCACACTTCCAGCTGAACTTCGATTCCAGATGCAGGCAACCCACGAGCAACATCCAAGACGTGAGTTGTAATGGGCGGCCGAGTCCGGCTTGAGCTACCTGTAATTTCAGGAGCTTTATTGGCAGAAGGCGGCTGGGAAAGAGTCCCAAGATGTGCTCCGATAATCCGCATGCGATCTTTCAAACATTTGGTTGATGAGAAAGCAGAGTAACCCACATGACATATATTGGAAAATAACTATCAATATACTAGCAAATACTAACAAGACACATGAAACAATGAAGATGATAATGAATGTACATATTGAGTAGGTACAGTTCAACTGTAATAAAATAAATGAAATTTGATTCTGATCACCTCCATAAGCCCAATCACCAATTCTAGATCATTAGTTCATAAATAACTGTGAGTTTTTTTGCTTTTATTCCAACTTTTCGACAGGTAGAACTGAATAGTTAGAATGGTGTTCATGCTGTATGCACGTAGTGGACCATTATGAATGAAACGGCTTGCTACAGATGAGGGATGGATAACGAAGTTCTGAAACATGCCAAGGACATATATTTTAGTAAGAGTTTACAAACAGAATGAAGGCAACTGATACCTGCTGCTTTATCAGATTTTATGGCAGGGCCTTCAGTTCCACTAGAGGGAACCATAGGCTCTGATGAGAAAAGCTTTGCAAGACGCAGTTCAGTAATCTTAAGTTCTTCCTGTGCAGCAACCTCAAGTTCAATAATTGGCCTATTCACGTAACGCCTCTGAAAATATAAGCAAGAGAACTTGAAACCCATTGAAACAATAGAAGGAATCGATCAATGTATCTTAAAGTTAATGCTTTGATGATGAAGCCAATAAATAGCATAAGCAGTGCACTGTATCCAGGATGAAACAAATGTATCCCTGACACTGGAAGCAAGATAAACAACATGAGTTTTAGTTTTCATAATGATAAGCCAGAATTATTAAGGAAATGATTTTTATTTCCTTCTCATAAAGGAGAAAAGTTTTTATTTCAGTGATGATATTCTGTATACTCCTAGTGCATCTCCCAAACAGCACTAATTTCATTCTTCTTTCCCTGCATGTTTTAATTTTCCAGTAGCCCGGATAAAACATGTCATTCTGAAGGCAGAAACTTTAGCAAGGATCTAACAAAATAGGGAAAATTCTAAGTGCTAACATGATTTCAAATTTGTTGTAACGAGGAACCAAATAATCATAATTATCAATCAATTATGGGAAACAAATTCTGAAACGAAAAGATTAGACATGCAGACCTTAAGCTCAGCTAAGACCTCAGGTGTAGTCCTCCCAGATGCACAGATCATGAACACGATCCCAAACTTCTCTCTGTACTGGGCATTCCACTCTGCCAACTCCTACAGCAGGTGAAAAAACTGAATTGAGTTCACAGGTTTTACATGTCACGGATGCAACTAACACGGTGGGCAATTTTAGCACCTGGGCAGTGGAATCCGTGGCTGTGGAGAGTGCTGCCGATTGCTCCTCCTTGCACCACCTAAATCCGAAGAAATACATATGTCAGGACAGAAAGTGGCCACTCGCATATTGATGTCACCTCGTTTGCCCGACCCACCAGGTAAGAGTGAATGATTCATTTTGCTTCAATAAATTAGTATTTCACTTCATTATGGCGCACAGTTATACGATATAATTGCTACTTTCACGAGGCTGTTTTAATTCTAGTCTGAAATAGTTGGAACTAGATGCAAAATTCGCACACAGCCACAGTAACTGACGAGCAGCAACAGCAAGAGTGGGGAACTGAAAGCTACAGCAGAGTTGACAGGAAGACGGGGAGAAGAAAGGGAAGGCAGTGCACCGACTTTGGGACGGAGGGGGAAGTGGTCCCGATGGCCGGGTGCGCGGCGAAGGCCTCCAGCCACCCGTTCACGTCCACCTTGATCCGATCCGGCGGTTCATGGGGCAGCAAGAAGCACCGATCATGTCAGTGCGCGGAGCGAAGGGCAAAGGTAAACAAAGAGGAGCAAGGAAGCAATTCTCCAAGGCACCTCGTTGAGCCAGATGCGGCGGGCCGCGAGGAGCGCGTCGGCGAGGGTTGCGAAGGGGGAGGCAGCCGCCATCGCGGCGGCGAAGCGCCGGCTGCCGTTGATCCGCAGCACGTCCTCGATGGACAGAGACAACGGAGGTGCCATCTCGCCGGCGGGTATCCGACTCGGCTGCGCGGGCCTCTGCAGCCGAAGAGGAACTGATAGACTGGTGATGGCTCAGTTTTTTTTCCTTTTTTATATAGTGATGGCAGTAGGAGTAGGAGCTAGCGATGATTGATTTATTTTTATTTTTATTATTTTTTTTTAGACGTAAGGACGATTGATTTGGTGTAGTGAGTCAGTGACTAGAGCTGTCTCCGGTTTTGTTAAAGCGATGCTAGGCGTCAGGTTTTGTTACAGCAAAGCTAGGCGTCGTGGTGATCCGATCGGAGATCTGGGGAGCTTAGGCCCTGTTTGGCAGTAATAGACCAGATTCTGCTCCTAATGTTCAGAAGTTAGACAAAAAGGTTCAAAACAAAACGGATTATACTCATTTTTTAAAGCACTTCTTAAGTTTGTATTTAGAATTTTGAAGTACCAAAAACATAATTTCTTCTGACTTCTCTAGAACATTCAGAAGAAAATCCTTTTTATCAAATGATTATTTTCTAAAGAATCTATTTTTTTTAAAGAATCTATATTGTTAATAAAATTTGGTTTTTTTGAAAACTCTTTTCTAAAAGAAGTCCTAAAAGGGTCTTAGAACAGGGAGCCTTAGAACACGTTGAATACTATACAAAATTACAGGAACTCCTCTTCATGTATTGTGATTACAACCTTAAATATGCAAATGATGATGGGTGTCAACTAACCACAAATCCTACGCTCTTGAGCAAACTAAGAGGTTTGTGCCATATAGACATTATTAAACAAAACTGACATGCCAAGAGGAAAGCTGATAACAAATACGCAGAGGTACACAAACGACACTTAACATTAACGAATCAGCCAGTTATGCAGAATAACCTAACATTCCACACTTTGTTAACAGAGTACCAACATAATGACTAGACAATTTAAACATTAGACACATCTAGTAACACCAACAAGGTAGTAGCGTCATATAGCGCACAAATAGGAACATAACATGAGCCCACAAAACAAACCCTACTAAAGTGTCTTTTTAACATCACGACACAAGATTAACAGACTACTACGACACACTTCGTCTCTTGTAATTCTGGAGGGTGTTAATTAAGCCCTCTCGCCACGGATCCTCCTGGCCAGCTGAATGTCTTTAGGCATGATGGTCACACGCTTGGCGTGGATGGCACACAGGTTGGTGTCCTCAAACAGACCAACAAGGTAGGCCTCAGCAGCCTCCTGGAGGGCAAGGACAGCATGGCTCTGGAAACGCAGATCAGTCTGCAGAACAAAGACGGGTTCATTAATCAGTCATCGAGATCACATACATGCTGCATAAGCACAATTTATGGTGCCAAGTGAAAACAACGAACCTTGAAGTCCTGTGCAATTTCCCTAACAAGCCTCTGGAAAGGCAGCTTCCTGATCAACAACTCAGTGCTCTTCTGGTACTTGCGGATCTCACTGTTTAACAGCATTTGCAGCAAAGTAAATCAGTAATCACAGGGCACAGAACAAGACTTGACAGGACACAAATCGAAGCATTATTTGTTACTAACCGGAGGGCAACAGTTCCAGGGCGGTAACGGTGGGGCTTCTTCACTCCTCCAGTGGTCGGGGCTGACTTACGAGCAGCCTACAAAGCAATGCAGAAATGAGTTTTACTCAGCTGGGGACTGAAACAACATTCAGAATTGTAGCAAACAAAAAAGAAACAGCATCATATCTGAAGAAAATTACCTTGGTCGCAAGCTGCTTCCTGGGAGCCTTTCCTCCCGTGGACTTGCGAGCGGTCTGCTTGGTACGGGCCATCTACAAGGAAGGATGGATAACATATTTTTCAGAACTCCAAGGTAATTTTGAACCTATATCTAAAGAATGTTAACAGTTTGAATCTCAAAACAGGCTCAAACAAGCACTCAAAAGAGTAACAAAATATAAACAATGCATACAATATGATAACACCCATCATACATATCAGCATTGCAATTTTATTTTTAGAGCTCATTAAAATATAAAAGGCATGACAAAAAATATCAAACAGGATCTTCAAAGATAATATCCAACCCATAAGATTGCTACTAGCTAAAGCCCAAGCCCATCTAACCACTAAAGATACCATTACTAATGTTAAATTTTCTATCTCAAAAATGGAATATAATTATTATCTAAGCAAAGCAAATAGGCAGCAACATAAAGAACTACAAGCTAATTTATTATTGAAGCCTCGCAATCTACAACTAAAATTCACAGACCTAAAATCAAGCATGGACAGGTTTAACGAAAGGTGAAACATACCCCAATTGCTGGCAGCGTTAAGCAATTACAACACATAAACCATACGAATACAAGACACTATTTGCTTCTAGAGAACCAGTCAGTGATCTTGGGGTACCAGGAATGCCAAGCTAGCAAATTAAATTTTTGCAATTAGACTTGATCACATAACTCAGCAGCATGCATAGAACCTCCAAAAATTTGCAATTAGACTTGCAAAGATGTAAGGGAAGCTATTCCCAATGCCAATGAGCACAGGACAGATGGTATTGAAAACTGACATGTCTTAAACTAATCATCAGAACGCATAGTTTAACTTCAAGCATTGTCAATCATACTTGCAGGTGCTTAACAATATATCAATTCTAATTGGCGAGAACAGTCACTAAATCCACGAAATAGCTAGGTTATCAAACTACAAGCAAACAAACAAATGAAAGTCGCATGTAGAAAACACATGTGTAGACCATAGTTGAGCCACCCGTAGGAATCCCAAACAAGAGGCAAACCGCTACGGAGCACCAAATCCCTCAATTCACCGATAATTCAATCAGCGCTGCAGTTGCACACGTAATTTCAAAATTGCGCCATCGCACCTAACCACCACCAACGAACTCCAAACAATCATAGCCGAACCCTCGAATACCGCATCAACCAGCACTCCCGAAGAGGTTCCCCCTCGAAATCGACGCAAATCAACCGTGCAAACCCTAATCCCCAAAATCTAGCAGAGGCGCAGCCATGCGGAGCCCTAGCCCAGCCGATCCAGACCAACGAACGCTTAAACGAATCAATCAGACCCCGCGCGCGACCGCGAGAACTAAGACAGCGAATCCTCACACCAGAAGGGAAGGGGGGGACGGCTCGAGAGGGGAGGCTTACCTCTGCTTCGCTCTCTTCGCACGCTTCGAATCGGGGACGCCGCGCGAGGAAGAGCAGGCCGGGAAAAATGAGCCGATGGAGAGAAGGCCTTATATTTATAGAACGGCATCCCCGTGGTATATCCGGTCGAGCCTGACGGACGGCAGTGATTGGCTGCGGATGTGTTTCTTTCCCGCCGATCGGACGGTGTCGAAGGGATTTGAGGTTTCAGGCGAGGATCGCCAAGGCGGACTGCAACGTTCTGATTGGCTGAGGCTGGTGTCACCCGGATCGACGAGTTAAGGCGTTCGTACGGTGACGTGAGGCTGTGGTTTGCTCGGGGACGGGTAGCTGCCGAGTCGCTGTACTGGCCGTTGGATTTGGTGGGGACCAGGTGCCTCGTTGCTGCTATTGTTTCGCCATGTGCTGCTTTCCGAGCTTCCATACCAGTACTACGAGTCTGGGATTATACGAAAGGAATAATCCAACTATTTTACGAGTAATACGTCATTTATTAAATTTTAATTTTTATTATTTTAAAATTTAAAATTATAATATTATATTATATTAATTCAGATAAAAAAGCTTTCCATCTCTGGCCTTCGGCGAGATGACCTCGGAATATTTTTATGAGTAAAAATAAAACTATACAAGATGCCATTGTTAATTTTTTCAATGTATTATTTTAGAATTTTAAATGGTGCTAATCTATTTGTATGTATTGAAAAGGGAATTAAGAATAGCTATTTTTCCACCATAATACTGAAGAGGTGGAACCCGCAATTTTATACTAGTAGTGTTTTAAACTATATGTAAATACTTCATCCAAATTTAAATTGTTGACACGGTTGACTTTTTTAATATTCGTCTTATTCACAAAAATTAATCATTATAAGATATTTACTAAAATTTATTTTGTTTGTTGGATGATTAAAACTGTCTTTGAATTAACGATGTCAACAATTTAAATCCGGAGTATGTTTCTTGCAGGAAAAAAAAACATATTCTATGTGGACGAGGACGACGTAAAACTGTCTTTTATTGTCCCGTAGAAAAACCTATCTTATCATTTTCTTAACTCCCATCCCTAAACACATGTTGTATTCGTTAGAGAAAAATAAACACATGTTGAATGACGATACCATATTTGGGTGGTTTGATCTAAAAACAGCCATCCAACATTCTCCCCGTACGTCCCCATCTGCCCGCAATTACACAAATGTAATGGCTGAGAAATACGGAAATTGTTGAAGATCCTCGTTCCTCTAGAACAAACTCTAATGCACCCAAAAAAAAAGGGAACATACCGACGGGGCAATATCACTGCTCAAAATCACTCTATTTTCAGTATTACCATGAAATTCCATTCCATTTCGGTATGAATGGACCCTGGACAAGAATTCTATGAAAAAAAAAGGCATTTGCAAGGCTAAGCAACAGAACACCTTGTATTCAAGTTTTGGAAAATCCATACGTTGCAACTTTTGAACGTGGTCCGGTCCAATGGGCTTAGAAAAAAAAAACGGGCGTATTGGCCGCAACGAAGTAATATTCTCAAACACCGATCAGCTATTGCCAGCATAATGTCAGTGCAACGATGGAAAACATGAATCTTTTCAAGTAGAAGGGATCATAACTGTGATGCGAGTTTCTCAGCAACGCAGAAAATGCTCGTTAGGAAGAGTCACAGAACATTCCTCAAGTCAAAAAAGAATATTTTATTCTGTAATAAAGTTCTCCAAAAAAAGACGATTCCTCCGTCTCCGATAACTCCGCACCAGTTACCATCAGAGTGAGGCGGGCATGGCATCGTGAGTTCATTGCCAACGCATAGGATTACAGAGGCCCAGGGAAGGTGCCATTCTCACGTTGCTCATTCCAGCGCTCAACCTGCACATATGGAACACATATCAGTCCCAAAACAGAAATATAACGAATTTTTGAGTGACTAGACTATTGGCAGGTTGGTTTATGTTCAGATTGCAACAAGACAATACACCAGAGCAAGAAATATGATTACATACTTAAATGTGCGCATGTGCAATAATTTTTATCAAACATCTCAAAATGAATATGCTCAACTTCGACTACAAACTCATATACTCATACTTTACTTTGTCAATCACATTTACTACCTCCGGTTTTATTTTCTTGTCGTTATGATAAGGAAAGCAGTTCATTTTGAAACTAAAATGTTTCTGAATGTCAAGAAAATAAAACCGGAGGGTGTAAATGCCAATAGTGCCTAGCATCATAAGAATTATCTCACATAAGTATATGGCTTAAGTATGCAAAGCAACACAAACATATTATTCCAGAAGATATGTTGTATTTAGTTGCCATTCCCATCCATTCATTACACAAGCGTTAACCCTTCAGAGGGAAAATCAGTATATCCCGCTTAACAAACTACAACATAACATATAAGGATAACCAAGGATATGGAACATTTTTATATCAATGCTTATGACTGCTAATGTGCAGGTTCATAGAATCTAATCCTTGCTTAGGAACCAAGGTCATGTTTGGTCTCTTTATAACCTTGCCGCAAGCTGAGGACCAATTTCCTGCGTTCTCTCAAAAAAGGCAAATAAATCCTTACTCATTTTGCCAAACAAAAGGAACTAAGTATTAATTTTTCACTCAATCCATGAGGTACAAGGTGAGGAAAAGGTACTGACAAAAATTACTGACATTACAATCTGACCACGCCACAAATACTAATACTAACTAGGGATGCAGGTGGGTACCCAATATGTAGTTGTGGATCAGGGCTCTAGTTCATTTGTTCTACTAGCTTCATAAGGTGCGAGAAAAATCTAGTTCATTTTAGAGACTTTTGGTCCGACCCACTGGCCCAAAAAATGAAAACCTGCATCCCTAAACCTTACTGATCTCAAAACCACAACAGGCCAAAAAAAATAGAGGATACACAACAGTGTTGGAAACAAGAATTACATACCCATTCACCAGGGCAAAGAGAACGATAGTACTTTGCGAACTTATCACACTCAGGAGCACCCTCTCCTTTGGCAGCTACACACCTGATATGATAATAAAAGTTACTGACAATGCAGCAAGCAATGTTAATATATAACACCTTTTATGAAAGATCATGCAATAGCATATCCTACCTGTGGTACTCAACATAGCGTGTGAAACAGTGCCTTGTTTGATTTGTTGTAGGGAAACGAAAATCTGCTGGAGCTGTTTCAATCTGCATATCACAACATGCTTAACACTCATTATAAATTGTACTTGTGAAATAATATTCCAAACAGTTTTTTACTGCACCAGACCTTAATCTCAGGTTTCTCCTCAGCGTCTTCCTCTTCGGCAGTCTCATTTGTTTCCTCTGCTGCAGGGTTGGTTTCCTCTGCTTCTGGCTTGTCAGCAACATCTTGCGCTTCAGAAGTCTCATTCTTGTCTTCTACAGCAGTTGTAGTCTCATCAGCTGGAGGGGTTCCATCATTTGTGACAGGGGCCGCTTCAGTCTCAGTGACACTAGAGGGCTTCTCCTCAGCGACCTTTTCCACTGGAACCTCCTGCGGTGGGAGTGAATATTCCTGTAGATGGAAATTTAGTCAATTATTGGTTCTGGGTCATAAAGTTAAAGTCCAAAATCATAGAGGAAAACCATTGCAGAACATAAAACCCAAATGATCATTATACATCATGCATGCATTCAACTTGAATTTTTCTATTAATAATTTATCTTAGTAAATAGACGACACAAATCAAACTGTGCATATATCACAAGCCAAGTGATTATTTGGTCAATATAGAACCCAAATGCCAGCATGCATATATGACTTTGCACAAGGAACCAATTCAAGACATACTCAGCAACAATGATTTATTAAAGTTAATATTCCGTTAAGTTTTGCCAACCACAAACACCAGAACCACTTGCGCCTGTGCTAAAATCTTAAAGGCAACTTAACAATTAAACAAGCAGGTCAGTTTCACTAGTGGTTACTATGAATGTACTGGTGCTGTATTGAAACCCATATGCCTTGCAAAAGTAAAAGATAATTAAAGTCCGTATATATTCAACTTCATCTGATTAATGCATATAATAAACACAACAAATTTAATACATGACATGAACTTTTAAACTCAAACAAACATGGCACTAAAGTTCCCTGCAGCATTTGCAAACATAGGCACATCCAATGCCATGATCTAGTAAATACTGCACAGTAATGGTAAAATGATGTTCCATGCTGGTCCTATAAAGAAAATGATGACTATGCATGACATATATTGTCGTATACTACAATACTTTTCAAAAACCAGTCACCTAGGAGGCTGCATCCTACCACGTCGGGTCTAACTGTTACCTAGACTGACAAGGTGGTTGCCACATCTGCTAAATCTTCACTGATATAGGTACTTTGAATGAAATTCTAGGTATTAACTATTAAGACCTCCCTTATAAAGAATAAAGGACCTTGGCACTGAGCAAATATCCAAAAGTTGGCCTAATTTCCTTTGCCATATTTATGGATGAGACCAACTGAAGGCTGATCATAGGATCTCTAATAAGTACAACATCTTCTCATTACAGAAGATATCTAAGACCAAGAAATCTCTCCTCCAGCATCTGATGTCCAGAATCATTCCAAATTAATATTTATATCATAGAAATCCTAGCATAATATTTATAGTTGTGCAGAATCAATAACCCTTCTATGGCATTTGCGCATCAATAATTCTCTCCACTATTTATAGAGTACCATCAATCTTCAGGTCTATCGGCCTGCTACTTACAATATTACTCCGAAAAGTCTAGCTGTTTAGGCAATGAATCAAACACTGCACCAAAGACAACAACACCATACCAGAGGCTAATCTCCATCTTCATTCACAACGAGAAAGCTAATAGTATTATCTAACCAATTCCGACTACAGGCAGCTGAACTATTATCTTTCCGCTTACAATCCCACTACTCAGGTCCCCCAATCTCACCAAATTTGAAACAATAAAATTAACGAATCGCCATTTCAGGACCTATCACGTCAAACACACGACTCACCAAACCGGAGCTCAACCCAAACCCTGTCTAGAACCCTATCGCGCAAGAGGCTACCGGAGTACCGGGAACAAGCAGATCTGGAGCCGCCCGCTAGATCTGCACCTACCGAGACGCAGTTTTCAGATCGCGAGCGTCTGGCGCAAGAGGAAGATGGGGGATCTGGGACTCTACTTACCTCGGCGAGGGACGGCGCCTTGGCTTCGGCGGCCATGGGCGAAGCAGTCCGGAAGCTTCTAGAAGTGGCGGCTGCGAGTGAGGGAAAGGTGAGACGGCTGTGAAGCGATAGAAAAGGAGGGCGAAGGTGCAGCAGGTTACAGCACCGTTTGGACTGGGCCGAGCTGTAAAATGAGGACAGCCTATACCCAACTACTAGTGGTTCCTATGGGCCGGGCTGTAAAAGAGGACAAAAGTGGGACTCCAGAGTTTGAATGGGCTAAAATCAGAATATACGGCGTGTACGGCTACTATTTGAAAGACATGTCCAAGTCATTTTTTTTTTTAACGAGCCGACAGGGGATCCAAGTCATTTCTAGACAGCATAAAATGAATTGCTAAGTTTCTATAATACACTGTCAATTATTTTTTTTTAAAAATGATCATAATCAGTACTGCAGTATACCAACAGTAAAAAATTCATATAGAATGCATGCTCTTGACGACAAGAAACAATCTCTAGATGGTAATGAGTTGTCTAAATTACTAGACAACATTATTCTCTCTCCTCTTTCTCTCATTTGTACCACTCAAAATATTAGGTGACATTGGGGTGGACAACATCCGAAAGGACGAGCAATGCTTTGCACGTTGAAGCCCTGACAGCCCTTCATGGCTTGGAGAGAGCAACGCATTTAGGAATGACAAGAATCACTCTGGAGGCTTAAAATATAATAAGTTGTTACAATAAAATAATAGAGAAGATTTCAAATAAAAAACATGGTGATAAAATTATAAAAATAACATATAAGTACACATCACGGTAAAAAATGTTCGATGGGGACAGGTAAATGAAATCCTCACTGGTTCATCCCACTATCGCATGAGAAGTAGAATGGCTTCAACTCACTTGAGAGCATCACATGCATATCTTAACCTTCTAAAATGAAAAGGAATGAAGTTAATTGTTTACATGCAAATAAGTAACACAATGCAATAAAGGCAAACAAAACAAATATAAAAGTAATATGGTCTTACTATAGTCAGTATTTTTTTAGCAAAAGTAGCTTTTGTCTGCTTTGTATTGAAAGCTATAAGAATAAGAAACCAAACTTGTCTATCTCTTGTGGTTGGTTGGTGTGGTCTCTTGCTTTTATTTGACACGTTATTTTTTCTCTTTCAAACTAAAAGGTCAGAAACCATTCAGGCAATACATATATAACTGCACACAGCATAAAGAATGACTATGATAGTCGTTGTTGTTGCACAGTCTGAACTGAGATAACCAAGACACCAGAATGGAAACATATCGCTTCCCACATTAAATTGAGCTAATCTGACATTTTACCAAATAAATTCTTCAGGTTTACTGAGACATTCCATGTGAATGAATAGAGAAACAGAACTATGTGGGAATACCACAACCAGAAAGTTGTACTTGATTCATTTGTAATCTCAAAAGACCATATGTTGATCTACACAGAATATAAATATTCATCTTAATTGAAATCTTTGCATCCATAAATAGGAATAGCAGTAGCAGTTAACGCATTGCTTGAGTAGTAAAATTGTACTTCCAGCATCAGATCAACCTATAGTAAAAAAAAAAGTTCTTGCTTCATAGCCATGTCAGAAGGATGACTACAGTGTTGGCTAATCTAGGAAGAATGTGTTTCTTCTAATTATTTCTAGGAATCAAGTTATAACATATATTGTTGTATCCTTCCTGCTAGAAGGATAGGATGATTGAAACAACATACTAAAGATTCAGACAACACTCGATCCAACCAGAAAAGAGGATGGCTACTACTAAATTGTGACAACCAACAAACAATTTGCAAAACAAAGACAACAGTTGTCAATTAGAGTCCGATTTTCAGTAAATGCACCTCCAAGCATCATTTCTATTATAAGATCAATTTATCAATTCCCTAATTCATGGTTTCTTAATTGTTATGAACAAATTGATCTCGCACAGTAAATTTGGCTTTTGCATTACAGTTTACCTCCTATTATCCTTTTCTACGATTTCATAGAACGCCAGTTTGAACTGTACAAGAGCATGGTGGTTACTGTTAATTTGCAGTAACCAATAGATAGTTACACAAAAAAATTTCAGGTAGAAAAAAAAGCAGGTATATGCACCTGTAAGCACTGTCACTATAAGAGATCAGTATGTTCATTCTAATAACTTATTGTTTTTTATTTGCATAGAACCAATTGATTTCTTGCTACCTATAACTTTATTGCATCAGAGTTAACCTCCTCTCCCTTTCTACAACGGTGAATATGTCCAATAGTTAAAGGAGAAAATAGTAGAGTCCCCTTGAGTCTAACTCCTAAAGTCCAAATTGCATGAAAGATTCTATATAGTTGTAAGCTTCATGACCATTGATGATTGGATCCCCGAGGTATGAATATTTTGGTGATTAATGACAACTATGAAATTATATGCTAATATCTACACGAGTATTGTCTATGCAGATATCATCTCTAATCTCTCTATAAATCCTATTGATGATGGTTGCCTTGACGATGGATGACAATGACCACAAGCATGGAGGCTTGCGAGCTTGATGAAGTCCAAGGGTTGATGGAGATGAATCAAGACTAAGGACGAGCAATAGAACAAGTGTTTGAAACACTTGTCTAGCTGTTATGGCTTTGAGTCTATAGGAAAAACTGGACTATCAAGAGGGTCTAGGTCATGTCTATTTAGGTCATGCTAGTCGGTGATGTGCATGGATGCTCAGTGAAATCACAGGCACTAGATGACAGTGGAGAAGCCAAGGAGCTGTTCGGAGAAGCCGGGAAATGAAGTCAAGCGAGAACTTTTAGCTTCTGGACAGAGTAACCAGACAGAGGGGTCAGTGGAGACCGGACTGTACAGTCACTAAAGGAGAAGGCAGTCTAGAGAGAAGTCTTGCAAGGAATCTGTTTGCGCTGGAAACCATAGAGACCGGACATGGAGACATTCCGCGGGACACTAGGGACACGGCTGATCATTGAGCAGACAGATGACACCTAGGGTCTGAGGAGGAGTACCAGGAGGAGGGCGACCGCTTTGGCCACAGGGGTTGTACCACCAGCTTGGTCGTAGGGTACTCCGACTTCTTGTTAGAGGAGGTCGTCGAGACCTACGAAGCAGGGATCCTCCAGGCAGCAGGAGGAGTCTGAGTAGGAGGAGTCAGAGGATGACAGTGAGTCAGAGTCTAAGGAGGTCGAGGGATCTGAGGAGGAGGAGCCAGCACAGCCTCAACAGCAGACAGCTCACCGGGCAGGAGACCCGCACTGCACATGTGCCGTGTGCACCAAGAGGCTGCAGAGACTCATGGACGCAACTGGAGAGGGAGACATCCTTAAGGTTCCTACTTGGGATCTTAAGGTGAGTCGCCTTGTCTCTTTTGAGCAGTGGGTTCCAGTTCTTACGGACCCTACTGGAGGAGAGAGGTACTGGACTAGTCTCCAGAGGAGTATTGCCAAGGGACTGAGATGCTACCTTGCTAAGAAGGGCAATCCGAACGGTTTGTGCCACAGCAGTACACGACATACCAGGATATGAGGAGAGCCACATGCACGGACATGGAGCAGTACTTCAGTTACTTACCTGGACTTGCAGACTTAGTCACCAGCCCCTACAGATACCGGAAGGACATAGTGATGAAATTCTATGCTACACTGTGGGTGGCCAGAGATCGTTCTGAGATCTGGTTCTTGTTCAGACGAGAGCCCCAGCGCTTGACCAGGGAGGACCTCATAGCTGCACTGGGACTTCTAGCTTTAGATCTGTAGTTGTATAGGAGTGCCTACGGGACCTTCGCTCCACCCTGTAGACCATAGGGAGGGATGCTATCTTCGGATGACATGGTGTCGATTGCCTTTCCACCACCATACACTCCAGGATTTGATAGACACCCTGCTAGGTTCACTACAGAGGTGAAGGTGGTTAGAGCGATAGTCACCAGGACTATTATTCCTAGGATAGGGTACAGAGAGGAGTTCACACTTCTGCACCAGTGGGCAGTGGCAGGTATATTGAGGAGACAACACTTCGACTTGGCAAGCTTGTTTATTGCTGAGATAAATAAGGTTATTTCAGAGAGGGTTGGAGGTTATTTACAGAGAGGAGTTCACACTTCTGCACCATTGATGATTGGATCCCCGAGGTATGAATATTTTGGTGATTAATGACAACTATGAAATTGTGGGCTAATATCTATATGAGTGTTGTCTATGCAGATATCATCTCTAATCTCTCTACAAATCTTATTGATGATGGCTGCATTGGTGATGGATGACAATGACCACAAGCATGGAGGCTTGCGAGCTTGATGAAGTCCAAGGGTTGATGGAGATGGATCAAGGCTAAGGACGAGCAATGGAGCAAGTGTTTGGAACACTTGTCTAGTTGTTAGGGCTTTGAGTTCATAGGAAAAAGCAGACTATCAAGGGGGTATAGGTCACTTCTCTTTAGGTCATGTTAGTCAGTGATGTGCATGGATGCTCAGTAAAATCACAGACACTAGGTGACAGTGGAAAAGCCAAGGAGCTGTTCGGAGAAGTCAGGAAACGAAATCAAGCGAGGATGAGAAGTTTCAGCTTCTGGACAGAGTGACCGGACAGAGAGGTCAGTGGAAACCGGACTGTATGGTCACTAAAGGAGAAGGCAGTCCAGAGAGAAGTCTTGCGAGGAATCTGTTTGCGTTAGAGACCATAGAGACCGGACGGTCCGGTCTACAGACCAGACAGTCTGGTCTGTATGGGTGAAGGGCGGGACAGAGAGGAAGCAAGATCTCTGGAGTCCGATGAACTTGTCCGACGCATCAGACATGTCCGATGGACAGAGATACCGGACGACCCAGTCTGTAGACCGGTCAGTATAGGGAAGTCGCCTAGACAGAGGAGCCAACGGTTTTGGGAACCGTTCCAGAGAGACCGGATGGTCCGGTCTGGCGGTGATCGGACAGTCTGGTCATTGGCGGTCTAAAAAGGTGATTTCATGGAGCAACGACTTGTTAGAGGTTGGAAGCCTATATTACTTCGTTGTTGAGGTCTTGGAGACCTCTCTTGGCCAGTGGAATTACTTGGAGCATTTGGCGAGAGCCAAGAGGAAAATAGAAGAGCACTAGGAGAGAATATTGGATATCTTGAGAGTGCTAGTGGGAGTAACTTGAGCATCTATCCACATCAAAGGCTAGAGTGTTCTTAGGGTGTGATCTAGATTGTTACTCTTGGTCTATGGTGAGACCTAGACCGGTTAGGTGTTGGTGATTGAGCCTATTGTGATCTGTTGTGAAGGCCGTCACACGTTTGTATCCGGTTTGAGCCCGCCGATGAAAGGGACATCGCTAGTGAGCGCCCGTGTTGGCTCGAGAAGTCTGACAAGTTCTCGAGGGAGGCGAGCTTGTGCCTTGATAGCAGCGGTGACGCAACCATGTCTTTACTCCAGGAGTGATTGTGGGCTCGTGTGCGAGAACTCCACTTGGTGGCAGGAGGGACCGGCACTCCGGCGGGAGTGGTCCAACGAGGATTAGGGGAAGGCGCCATCCTTCGAGACATTGGAAAAAAAAATCATGAGTATTCCTTGATCCTCTCTTTACTATTCCGTAATTGTGTGCTCTAGTGAGTAGGTTAAATTGTGGCTGGCGTAGGCTAGTGTGTTTAGCTTCCGTATTTGCTCTCATCATGAACACTAGCATGTGTAGGGTCTTGACCTCCTAGAATTGATAGGTTGATATGATTGCTAGTATCTAGTGGTGTAAAATTGAAGTATTTGGATTCGTGATCGGCTTACCAATTCACCCCCTCCCTCTCGGTACGCCTTCGGTCCTTACAATAGTGTCATCCAGTTCATTGAAATGTGAAGTGTGTACATTCAGATTTTTCATTATATACGTTCATCGAGAGCAATAAAATCTTTTGCAAACTCATTATATACTTTCACCTCTCCTTCCACACTAGAGAAGACATTTCAAAGATCCTGGAGAAGAAATTTCAAAGATTCTAACACCGAGGATAAACTTCATACAAACTGCCTTCATACCTTTTGGTTTAACAACCAAGTGAAGAATGAACAGGGCTTACCTTAATGTTCTCACTAGAAAAAAGAAGCTCCACAATACAAAAATAGGATTAGCATTTTTCCCCTCTGTAATGAAATTTGAAGGTAATTTATTCAAATATGGCTATCAATATTCCAAAAGACAAATATATGGTTAAAAGAATAAGTAAATACCTTAGAGGAATGATACTGAATATATAAATCCAATAGAGTACTTGTCCAAAAAGTGGATTTGAGAATTTTCACCTGAGGGTTCTTCATGTCTTACCTCCCCAATGAAGACGATGGTCTGATTCTTATGGCGGTGGCAGAGGAACTTCAAATCCCAAAGCCAAAGATTGTGCAACCTGCTCATTTGTCTCACTCAATCCTTCCACAATATATAACTTATATTTGATCGATTTTAATTAATCAAATCAATGGCGGTAAGAATGATATACAATAATATATGCAGAACTCAAGTAAATATATGAAAGCAGACAGTTCTGAATATACCAACTACGATTCTTCAATCCAACCAATGCTCAGAAAACTCTTGCCTGCGTGTGAAGCACCCATCATAAATCAGGTCACTTTACAACTTTGATGGCATTTGCAGCAACGACTAAAAGCTTTGATAAGCAGAAGTAAAAACACAATCAAGGTCATTTTACATTGATGCTATTATTGCAGGAACAAATCAATTTTCAGCTATTGCAATTATGTTGCAGGAATAACCGATTCAAAAGTACCATGTTTGTCTTTAAATTAATAAACATTTCCATAAATGCAAGGATTTCTCAGATAACTAATGAAATGTTCAATCAACCTCAATATAGATGAGAAATCAAAACATGGAACTAAAAAATATATAGCACCAGAATGCCCAAAACTCCTTGCCGAGCATACCTCGTATAACTCAATAAATTAGTTTAACCAGAACTGTTTAACTAAAATCATAATAAATTGGTCGTTGTCCCTAGTTATTTAGTGCATTAATAATTTTGAATAAAGTTTAAACACACCATAACTGAAGGTATATTCAGAATAGAGAAGACAAAGCACCTAGATGTCCTTCGTGGTCATGATCGGAGATTTGGAGGTTCATTGAGCAGCGCAGCAGTGGTGTAGATCAAGCGGTCAGAGTAAAACTACATTTTCTTTGCTAGCTACATCACAAAAGACATCGGAAAAATTAATTCGCTAAAATATTTGTGCATAAGAACCGATCAAGAATCTTCTTAAAGGAAATAGAATCGTTATCGTTTTGCCTTACTGCAGGATACATCAAAGGAGAAATCATGAGTGTCATGACCTTGCGCTCCCGGCCGCCATCACCCTACATCGTTGCCGCACCCTCATACACCTCATCGCCCACCATCCTGTTCGTGCCCCGACAACCGCCGTCAACCGCCATCATGGTCGTGTGCTTGCCTTCACTGTCGCCCACCGCTGTGGACGTCGCACCTCGATCATGAAGAAAGGCATTGGGCGGCACGATTGAGAAGAAGTCCACCGACTCGGGGAGACGTCATGGCCGCACCCAACGCAGTGGCGTCAGACTGTGTCCGCCTCTAGGGTTTTGGAAGCAACATACGGGGAAGGAGAACATAGAGGGAGGGATTGGGTGATTCAGAATTTGCGAGGCCATTCCAATGACAGGACGTGATCGCAAGGGCTTTCCTTCACTACTGTCCATAGGTATGGCAATCAAAATTATGTATTATGGAAGTGCAACGTGAATCAAGGCTGCGGGGGCGGGCGCCGAGTGGGCGTAGGATCTTGGTGAAAAAAGTTTTTCTCAGAGTGGGCTATGAGTGAGCGATTTGAACTATTTTGGTGAGTGAAAGGTGAAGGAATTCCTTCATCCGATGGACCCTCTACAATCTAGCGGCTGCATGGAGAATTGAATATCTGATCCTAGGGTCCTGGTTGATGGGTACAAAATATTTTAGGTGAAAAAAATTTTATAGGAACTCATTCCTTACTAGTTTAGATGACTGTAATAGGATGGCTAACCGTTTGGCCAACCATGGTGTAGCAGCCTTCCGTGGTGGAGGGCATGCTTAGCTTTGTAACCAACTTGCACTACCACAATAACATACTGTAGAGGCGGCCCAAAACAGATAGTAACAGCGGGCATGGCTACCCACCGTTATGTTTTCGCAACTGAAAATCATCCACTATGGCGGCGGTAGAAAAGTCCAGGGCATAAACTGCCGCTAGAACAAGATTAGTAGCAGCGGGTGAAAATGTCACCCGCCACTACCACCAAACCCAAAAAACAAAAAGAAAAAACCTCGCCTCCGAGCCCGGCAGATCCAGGCCCATCCACCTTGGCCCGAGCCTGTGCCGCCAGATCTTGAGGGAAAACTCCGACGATGACAGTGAAGCCCGCGCACCCGTTGAAGAAGGAGGAGGGCGGCTCCTTGCGCTGTTGCTCGCCGCGCTTGCGCCGTCAGCCCGCGTGCCCATTGAGGAGGGAAGCGGACGTCCGACACAGCCCACGCGTGACCTCTTGCCGGCCTCCATCGTCGCCGCCCACGAGGCAGACGAATCCGACGCAGCCCACCCACGAGGTGGATGGATCCGCTGCCACCCGGTCTCGAGTCGGGCGGATCTGCTGCAGCCCACGAGCGAGGCGGGTGGATCTCGCTGACTGCCACCGCTGCCACCAACGAGGTGGATGGATCTGTGCTGCCCGGCCTCGAGGCGGGCGGATCCGCTGCTACCCGCGCGCCACCAGCCCGGCTAGGGGAGGGAGAGGAGCGGGCGGCGCGCGGAGAGAGGAGGAATAGGAGGGGGCGGGGTGGGGAGAGAGGAGGGAGGGGGGTGGTCGCACCGATGGTGGGGGAGGAGGAGGGTGGGCGCCGACGGGGGAGAGGGAGGAGAGTGGACACCGACAGGGCAGAGGGAGGAGGAAGGGAGAGGTGGGGAGCCAGCGTGGTGATGGGAGTGGAGGCGGGGGAGACGGAGAAGGGAGAGGCGGGGGAGAGGGTGGGAAAGTTATCCCTAGCCGGTATTATATAGGTCCGTTGGTTAGATAGGACGAAGTGGGCCAGAACAAGCCCATTAGCGGCACTTCACGTTTTGAACCGCCGCTAAAATGTTTTTTAGTGGCGGTTCACATTTTGAACCGCCGCTAAAATGTTTTTTAGCGGTGGTTTCCATTCTAAACTGCCTCTAAAAATGATATATCATTTTCAGCTGCGGATTTCTTTAGATGGACCGGTAGTATAAAATAGGTTCCACCGCTAAAAGCCTATTTTGTTGTAGTGTTGGTCTCCGCTTCTGGTTTATGAAGTGGTTGGAGTTTCCAAAAATAAAATTCTTATGTGGCATATCTCCTAATATCTAATGCCACTCTCTACTGCACATGGTGGTGTAATGAGTTCCAGCAAAAGGCGTCCTAGACTGTGATTTATTCCACTAGCGGGTTCAGTTTGAGTAATTTTTGCAATTTTATGGATTAGGATTTCGCAAAACGGTGCTTTGGGTTATTGAATGTGGTTCAATAAATTGGCTACATCACCTTTAAAATTTCTTGGGAATAAGAGAAATCATATGTATAACCGGTAAGTTTATGAGTCTTTACTGAGCCCTGTTTCACACAACTCCAGATCTTTCAAAAATCCATGTGTATATTTGGTTTAGTAATTTGTTTCTTACATTACACCAAAATTAAAAACAGGAAATACTTTTAGCTTAAAAACTCAAAACACTAATTTTATTTTGAATGGGCCTGTTAAACAGTAGCATGCACGTTACGTGCTTAGGCTATTTTAGACTGTTTTCTCTCACGCGATCACGCGTTATTCTCGGCAGGACTCCTTCCTTCCTCCACGGATTCTGTTTCTATAAGCCGTTGGTTAGGATATGGAAAGGAGCCGTCTATTTATGTAATTGCTCTTTGTCGAATACATCTATTGCGTGATTTCTATCCGCTCTCATGGCATCAGAGGGTTCGGTCCTCTCACCGTACGCTTCCGCCTAATCCCGTCGCTGCCCTCTTCCGCCGCGGCGCGACCTTACTCCAACCCTCCCCTCCCATCGCCGTCTTCAGTGCGATGTCTCCCGAGGAGCTTGCAGCCGCCAAAGCGCAGGCCGACGCCGATGCCAAGGCGAAGGCCGACGCCGACGCCGCTGCCAAGGCCGCAGCTGACGCCCACGCCAAGGCACGGGCTGATGCCGAGGCCGACGCCCTCTACGCCGCGCAGGAACGCGGCCAACTTCATGCCCAAGCCATTGCCGTCTCCAACATCAAGACAATGGTGCCGTTCGTCCTCGAGCAAACCTCCGACAACTTCTCCCGTTGGCGCAACTACTTCCTCAACGTCCTCGGCAAATATGATCTCACGGATCTCGTACTTTCCGACGAGGACTTCTCCTCCGACCCGCACTGGCATCGAATGGACTGCACCGTCAAGTCGTGGCTGTATAGCACAGTCGCCCCTGATCTTGTGGAGATCGTCTCCACCGCATCACCAACGTCCCGCTCCATCTGGTTGGGTCTTCTTGAACAGTTCGTCGGCAACAAGGAACGACGGGCTCTCATCCTTGATGCTGAGTTCCGGAATTTCGAACAAGGCGATCTCTCAATCTCTGAGTATTGCCGCAAACTCAAGTCCATGGCTGACGCCCTTGCCGACCTCGGCGAGCCCGTCCCGGACCGGACTCTAGTGCTCAACGTTCTTCGGGGCCTGAACGAGAAATTCGCTCACATGGCGTCGCTCATCACCCACAGGGACCGTATGCCCACCTTCATCCAGCTTCGGGCAGATCTTCGTGTCGAAGAAACCATCATCAAGACCCGGCGGTCGTCCTCTACGGCACTCGTCGCTGGCTCCACCCCGACGTCCGGCCAGGCACCTCGGCCCCCTGCTCCGACTCCGCCCCAACAGCCTGGCGGCTCCAGCCACCTGGCTCAGGCCGGCAATCCAGCCCACAACACCGGCTACGGCCGCGGTGGCCAGGGCCGAGGCCGCAACAGGCGACAGCGGCCCAACAACGGGCAGGGTGGCCAAGGCGCACAGGGAGGAGGCCCGACCGGCGCACAGGGTGGCGGACAGGCCGCTTCCCAGCCTGGATGGAATCCTTACACTGGAACTTTCACCATGTGGGCCGGCCCACGTGCCCCTGGCGTCATGGGCCCTCGTCACCAATCTGCTCCGGCCCCTCAGCAGCCTCCGCAGCAGGCCTTCACTGCCTCCCACGCCGGCCCAGCGCAGCAGCCCATGCTGCAGTTCGGGCCTGCACAGTATGGCCTGCCGCCTCACTTTGGTGGCCTCCCGCAGTACCCTCCTCCGGTGTACCCGCCCATGGTCTGGGACCAGAATCAACTGGCGCAGTCGTTCAACACTATGCAGCTCCAACCTCCTCCCACTAATGAATGGTGTTTCGACTCCGGCGCGTCATCTCACATGGCCTCCTCCTCTGGTACTCTCTCCTCTCCTCAACCTATGAATTCTTCTACTCCTTCATCTATCATTGTGGGCAACGGTTCTCTTTTACCAGTCACTTCCACAGGGTCCACCTCTTTTCCTAGTTATAGAGGTCCTTTATTTTTACACTCTGTGCTTATTTCTCCTCATATTATCAAGAATCTTATTTCTGTGCGTCGTTTCACCACTGACAATAACGTTTCTGTTGAATTTGATCCTCTTGGTCTCTCTGTGAAGGATCTCATTACGAAGAACGTGATCGTCAGGTGCAATAGCACCGGGGAGCTCTATACCTTCCGCCCACCTGCGCCCATTGCTCTCACAGCCGTCACCAGCAATGCTACCCTTTGGCATCGTCGTCTCGGCCATCTCGGTCTTGAAGCTTTATCTCATTTAGCTTCTTATATTAAGTTTTCTTGTAATAAAAATGAGCTTGAAACTCTTTGTCATGCTTGTCAGTTAGGGCGTCATATCCGTCTTCCTTTTCATAGGTCCACTTCTCGAGCTGTTAAAAATTTTGATTTGATCCATTGTGACTTGTGGACATCACCAGTTTTGAGTGTCTCTGGTTACAAATATTATCTTGTCATTTTAGATGATTGCTCTCATTATCTGTGGACCTTTCCCTTGCGCCTCAAATCTGACGCCTTTGCCACTCTAACTCATTTTTTTGCTTATGCCTCCACCCAGTTCGGTGCCACTGTCAAGAGCGTCCAGTGTGACAATGGTCGCGAGTTTGACAACTCCTCTACGCGCGCTTTCTTTTGCACACACGGAGCCACCATGCGCATGTCATGTCCCCATACCTCACCTCAAAACGGTAGAGCCGAGCGCATTATCCGTACCACTAATAATATCATGCGTTCCCTCATGTTTCAGGCTAGCATTCCGGCATCTTATTGGGTTGAAGCACTTCATGCCGCCACCTATCTTCTAAATCGCCATCCCACTAAGACACTAGACTTTGCCACTCCGCATTTTGCTCTCTTCGGCACCCAGCCATCTTATGAGCATCTTCGTGTCTTTGGTTGTAAGTGTTACCCTAATTTATCCGCCACTGCGCCGCACAAACTTGCGCCTCGCTCTACCCTTTGCGTCTTCCTCGGTTATCCCTCCGATCACAAGGGCTATCGGTGTCTTGACCTCACCACAAATCGTATCATCTTATCTCGTCACGTCGTCTTCGACGAGTCGTCCTTTCCTTTTGCAGAGCTCCCCGCTCCCTTGTCGTCCTCTAATCTCGATTTTTTGGATGAACTTGATTACGTGCCAAGTCCTATTGGCACTCGTCTTCTTGCAGGTCGCCACGGAGATCACCCTGCTGCCCCTGATGGATCCGTTCCTCAGGCCGTTGCCAGCAGGGCCACTGGTGCCGACGCGCCATCCCCGGATCCCCTGTCTCGACTGCGCGGACCTCCTCCTGGATTTCCCGCTGTCCCGGCACATGCTGCAGGCGGCAGCTTCCCGCGGTCCCCACCCGTGGGCCCCCCGCCAGCAAACAGCTCCACGCCGGGCTCCTCTGCACCGACAGCTGCAGACGGCAGCTCCCCGCGGTCCCCACTCGCGGGCTCCCCTTCGGCCGTCAGTCCCGCGCAGGGCGCCTCCGCACCGCCCGCAGGGCGTAGCCCTCTGCCGCTGTCACCTGCTGCCGACGGCAGCCTTCCTAGAACGCCACAGCCGGCGGTCTCCCCCCTGCCCCGCCTTGCCGTGCACGCTCCGGCCGTGACAAATGACCACACCATGCAGACCAGAGGCAAAGCAGGTTTTCGACAGCCCAAAGAAATTTTTGATCTTCATACTGATGTGCTTTCTCCTCTTCCCAAGACATACCGTGGAGCTTTAGCTGACCCCAACTGGCGTGATGCGATGAATGCCGAGTTCACTGCACTCCTGGAGAACCATACCTGGGATCTGATTCCCCCGCCACCTGGAGTCAACATTGTCACAGGCAAATGGGTCTATCGTCACAAGATGCATCCAGATGGCTCTCTTGACAGATATAAAGCTCGTTGGGTTCTTCGCGGATTTACTCAACGTCCTGGTATTGATTTTGGTGAGACGTTCAGTCCAGTTGTAAAGCCTGCTACTATTCGTACTGTTCTGTCTATTGCAGTTTCACAGGACTGGCCCATACATCAGCTTGATGTGAAGAATGCTTTTCTTCATGGTACTCTCTCTGAGACTGTGTATTGTGCTCAGCCATCTGGTTTTGTTGACCCATCTCGCCCGGATCATGTCTGTCGGCTCAACAAATCACTGTATGGTTTGAAACAGGCTCCGCGTGCTTGGTACAGCAGGTTTGCAGTTTTTATACAATCTCTGGGATTTGTTGGTGCTAAATCAAATACCTCGTTATTTGTCTATCGCCAAGGCTCAGACACAGTTTACCTTTTGCTATATGTTGATGATATTGTGCTCACTGCTTCATCCTCAGCTGCTCTTCAGCGGGTCATCTCTGCTCTCACCTCTGAATTCAGCATGAAGGATCTTGGGCCACTTCATCATTTTTTGGGTATGACTGTCTCTCGCAGCTCCACTGGTCTCTTTCTTTCTCAGCGCCACTACATACTAGAAATTTTGGATCGGGCTGGTATGTCGGATTGCAAGCCTTGCACCACTCCTGTGGATACTTGTGCTAAATTGTCACCGGATGGAGATCCAGTTGCAGATGCCACCCACTTCAGAGGTCTCGCTGGTGCTCTACAGTACCTCACCTTTACTCGGCCAGACATCGCCTATGCTGTTCAGCAGATCTGTCTATTTATGCATGATCCGCGCGAGCCTCATCTGGCTTTGGTTAAGCGCGTTCTTCGCTACATAAAGGGCACGCTTGACTTTGGACTTCAGATACATCGCTCTCCCTCTTCGGATCTTGTGGCTTATTCTGAAGCTGATTGGGCAGGTTGCCCCGACACTCGTCGCTCTACTTCTGGCTATGCGGTCTTTATGGGTGATAATCTTATTTCTTGGTCTTCCAAGCGCCAGCCTACAGTTTCTCGCTCCAGTGCCGAGGCAGAATATCGTGCAGTTGCTAATGCCGTTGCTGAGACTTGTTGGCTACGTCAATTACTCACTGAGCTTTTTTGCCCTGTCCGGCGCGCCACTTTAGTTTACTGTGACAATATAAGTGCCGTTTATCTCTCGACTAATCCCGTGCAACATCAACGCACGAAACACATCGAGATTGATTTGCACTTTGTCCGTGATAAAGTTGCCGCTGGGAGCGTTCGAGTTCTTCATGTGCCTACCACCTCTCAGTATGCCGATATCTTCACCAAGGGGTTGCCTTCGTCCATCTTTGTGGAATTTCGGTCCAGCCTGAACGTCCGTATCTGTGGCTAAGTTACGACGATCAGACTGCGGGGGTGTGTTAAACAGTAGCATGCACGTTACGTGCTTAGGCTATTTTAGACTGTTTTCTCTCACGCGATCACGCGTTATTCTCGGCAGGACTCCTTCCTTCCTCCACGGATTCTGTTTCTATAAGCCGTTGGTTAGGATATGGAAAGGAGCCGTCTATTTATGTAATTGCTCTTTGTCGAATACATCTATTGCGTGATTTCTATCCGCTCTCAGGGCCAGATGGTCAACAAATTGATTACAAGACCTGATTTATAAAAGATTTTTGTTATTTGGCAAAAACAAAGCTTTGAATTGAGATATACTAGAACGGGTGACCGCCTATGATAGTGTGTAGTACATTGGTTGGGCGAGCTAAATGGTTTATGTTGTCACTGTATCCGTCCATAGTCACCTACAAACGTCCAATCATAGAGGGATATTATAGCTGTTCCACTCGTGTAAACACATGGATGGAACTGATGGTGGAAATATCTTGTCTACTACTCCCTCCATCTCAAAGTCTTCTTTAGAGAAATCAGAAATTGGCAAAGTCTCTCTCGCGCAACTGTGGGAACCGTTTCGTTGCACGTATGTGGGTCTTTCCCGATAGAAAATTAATTAGTACTAATTATGCTAGTCTGGCTGGCATACGGACCCATTAGTTGACGTGCACACAGGGTTCGAATAACCGGCAGAAACTGGCCGGTTATTCTGGTTAACCGGATAACCGGTCCCGACCGATCGCGCTAACCGATCGGTTAGCCGGAGAAAACCGGACTTGGTACTGTAGCAATACGGTTAACCGTCCGGTTATCCCGGTTAACTGGTCGTTTTTCACCGAACCAAGCCGGCCGGTTAAATCGGTTATTTGAACCCTGCGTGCACATGCACAACAGAGCAAAACGATGGAAAACGAGGAGCAAGCGCCGGACCATTATCATTTATTGGTCACTGTTCTGCTGGCTTATGTGAGAAAGACTTTGGGTGTGTTTGGTTATCATTTATTGGTCACTGTTCTGCTGGCTTATGTGAGAAAGACTTTGGGTGTGTTTGGTTAGGCTGTGACTGCAAAAAAAAGCTGCTGTGAGCTATGGGCTGTAAAAAAAACTGCTGTGAAATGTCAGCTGTAAGAAAGCCAAAAGTCGTTTGCCTAAAGTAGCTGTGAGAAACCTGCTGTCAGATATCAATTACAAAATAATATGTTGCTTACAAATTTACATGTAATTAAAAAAGAAAAATGTAATTTATTAAAAATTGTATTCACTATTAATGTATGGTCAAAATTTTAAAAAATCATTTTGGAAATACCCGAAATTGTGGGGGGTTTCTATAAAAATTGTCAAGACACAAAAATACAAGGATTAATTACAAGTTTTTGTGAGGGCCTTTTTGTAAAATATCGTTTCATGTCGTCCTCATCCTCTGCTTGCCTCCAGTCATCATTGCTGACCTCAAAAAGCTCTAATCGACATAGGGAGAAGAGGAGATAGTGACCAGGAAGTTGGGGGGGTCAAGTCACCAGGCTATGGTGCCATCATTTGATGTCGGATTTCGTGTCGGAGCTATGGGGATGTGCTGATTATGGGGATGGGCGGCTATGCTGGGTTGACTTCCTCGATGGTGGCTGCTAGCTTCGAGGCAGCGAAGATGGCCACTAGAAGAGGTGGAGGAGGATGGGCCCCGTAGCTCCTGGTCGTGAGAGGAGGAGGAGGAGGGACGCCGTCGTCGACTCACCGTTGGCCTCTCGGACGAGGAGGAGGAGGAGGAGGAGGAGGAGGGGCGTCGTCATCGTTGCCGCTGGCCTCTCAGACGAGGAGGAGGGGCGCCATCACCATTGGCCTCTCGGACGAGGAGGAGGGGCACCGCTGGCTGCTGGCCGTGAGAGGAGGAGGAGGGGCATCGTCACCGTCGCTGCTGGCTACTGGCCGTGAGAGGAGGAGGAGGGGTGTCGTCGCCGTCGCTGCTGGCCTCGGACAAGGAGAATGGGCGCTGCTGCAGGGAGGAGAGCCGTGGGGACGGACGACCAAAGAGAGAGGATGAGGTAGTCATGAACGGAATAGAAACGAACCGGTATCCACTTACCAGTGGCATGGCAGGTAATTTCGATGAAATTACCAACACCACAGCCGCTGGAAGCAGGCCGACCTTGCTGTGGAAAATGAACTGGCAAAAGTTTTGCTCTTTGGTTAGGCTACTAACTTTTTGGAAGTAAAAATTGGTTTGGAAGCCTAACCAAACAGACCCTTTGAGATGTAGGGAGTATGTAGATGGTGACGCTTCAGACAATGGGAACACGCACATCTCATCGATGAGTGTGTGTGTGTGAAAAAGAACACTTGGATCTCAACAATAGAGCAGCCTAGCAGGGCGTGGTAGAGGCAGGCACGAGCAGGCGCTCGCGCTCACAGGTAGTTGCCCTTGGACTAGCACGCAGAAACCTTAAACTTTGCCGCGCCCAAAACAACTTGAGCACGCGTGCTTCCTCTGTTTCGGCTCTGCCATTGGTTCGATTGCCACGAGGAATGAAATGAAAGCGATGGGGACCCTTGTTTCCACGCGCAGCCGGTATCGTCAATCGATCGAGGCGCGCTCGCTCGTGGAACGCGTTGAAACTCTCCCGTGCTAGCAGCCAGTGGCGCCTGCGTGCGTCTCGACAAGTGAACGAGCGGCCGGGCTACGCCGTTGTTGCGGCTCTTCCCAAGCAAGCTCGGCCATCCATCACAAGCTGCTATTACCTGTTGCGTTGCTTTTGTGATGTTTGCGTGAGTGAAGAGACGCACGTCTCGTCCGCCGCGCGCTATGCGCTGTAGGAAATAAATCTTTGCCTTTCTAATTAGTAGTTTGATTACCTAATTTAGCTTTTGCTTAATATGGTAGTAGATGATTTTGGTGCCTAACCACTCCATATGGTTATGGTATGTATCGGCCGAATATTTGGAGGTCCTGATTTTGTTTCCTTTATAATTGTCTAATTATGCATAGGAATATAACCTGAAAAACTGTCAATTGTAGCATCAAAAACCTATGTGCTTCTCCCTTACGTGAGTTTGTGTTCACGTGTGTGTACGTGTGTTGGCCAGGCAATCTCTCCGGCGGCGTACACGTCATTTTCCTGCGAGATTCTAACAATTGATATCAGAGCTAGGTTCGTCCAAGGCGTGAAGATATCGGGCAAGAAGGTCGGCGGCACCTCCGGCGACGGCATCGTGAACCAGCAAGTAATTCGTGAGGTGGGCAGCGGGAGTAGCTACCCCGTTCTCACCAAGACCAATTACTCCGATTGGGCGCTGCTCATGAAGATGAAGTTCAAGGCCAGAGCCCTTTGGAACGTCATCGAGAACGGTGGCACCGACGCCCAGGAGGAGATGATGGCGCTCGACGCGTTGTGCGGCGTGGTACCACCGGAGATGGTGTTGTCGATTGCCAAGAAGGAGATGACCAAGGAGGCCTGAGACACGATTGCGACCATGAGGATTGGCGATGATCGCGTGAAGAAGTCAATGGCACAGCAGCTGCGCTGGCAATTCGACCTGACCACATTCGGCGACGGCGAGACCGTCGAGGACTACGCGCTCCGTCTAGAGAGCATGGCGGCGCACATCAACACACTGGGTGAGGAGTTGAAGGATTCAGAGATCATGGCAAAGATCTTGCGTAGCCTACCGCCTCGGTTCAAGCAGATCATGATCGCCATCAAAACACTTCTTGACGTGTCGACGATGTCGATCGTCGATCTGACGGGGCGGCTAAAGGAGCCCGAGGAGGCTTTCAAGGAAGCTCCGGTGTCGCTGCAGCATGAGGACAAGTTGTACCTGACGGAGGAGGAGTGGAACTCGCGGAGGAAGAAGCGCCAGGAAGAACACGGCGGCGGCGCGAGCAGCGGCTTGGCGCGTCGTGGCGGTGGCGGCGGCAGGCGTGGGCGTGGGCGTGGATGTGGCAGTCCACCAAGCGGGCCGTCGACTTCAAACCGGCCCACCGACGATGAATGCCAGCGCTGTGGCAAGATGGGCCACTGGGCTCGAGAGTGCAGGTCGAAGCCCAAGAAGGAGCAGGTTCACGTTGCGCAAGATGAAGAGGAGGCATCACTCTGGCTCGTGACGGCATCACCAACACTCGCATCGGTGGTCGACACGCCTGCCAGTGATGATTCGACGCTGCAGGAGGCAGGCCGTGAGCATGGCATTGGCGGGTCTAGGGCGGCATCGACGGGATCCATCGCCCAACTTGAGATCCGGGAGGAGAAGGTGTTCGCCCACCTCGGAGAAGAGAAGGATCAGGAGGCGGAGACCTGGGTCCTGGACACGGCGCCACCAACCATATGACTAGATCTAGGTCCGCCTTCACCAAGCTGGAGACGGTGCTGCTCGGCACCGTGCAGTTTGACGATGACTCGGTGGCACGCATCGAAGGACAGGGCACCGTCGTCTTCGAGTGCAAGAACGGGGAGGTCCAGTAGCTCCCTGGAGTCTACTTCATTCCGCGGCTAATGACAAACATAATCAACATCGGTCAGCTCGACGAGAGCGGCTACAAGACCGAGATCGATGATGGGGTGATGATAGTTCGCAAACCTGGTGGCAAGCTGCTGGCGAAGGTGGCACGTGCAGACAACCACCTATACAACATCCAGCTGAAGGTGGCGCAACCATCATGCCTGGCAGTACACGGGCGTGACGACGAGGAGGCATGGCGCTGGCACGAGTGTTTCGGCCATGTCAACATGGCGGCGCTGAGAAAGCTAGCTCGGGAGGAGCTAGTGCCTGGCTTGCCGGTGATTGGGCAAGTCAATCACCTATGCGAGGCATGCCAAGCCGGGAAGCAGAGGCGCACTTCGTTTTCAGCACAAGCGGAGTACCGGGCACGGCAGCGACTCGAGCTGGTGCACAATGATCTCTGTGGGCCCATCTCACTGACGACTCCCGTAGGTAACAAGTACTTTTTGCTGTTGGTGGATGACCTCAGCAGGTACATGTGGGTAGTCGTGATTCCTTCAAAGGATCATGCAGCGGCTGCCATCAGGGAGATCCAGTCGCAAGCTGAGGGTGACTCGGGGGTCAAGCTAAAGGTACCCCGAACTGATCGTGGTGGCAAGTTCACTGCAACGGAGTTCGCGGAGTACTGCACGGGCGAGGACGTGCATCGCTAGCACACTATGCACTACAGCCCGCAGCAGAACGACGTCATCGAGCGCCGGAATGGCATGGTGGTGGCTACAGCGAGGAGCATGCTCAAGGCGAAGGGGCTCCTCGGCTGGTTCTAGGGCGAGGCAGTTAACACCGCTGTGTATATGCTGAACCATTGCCCAACAAAGAGCATGGATGGGATGACCCCGTTTGAGGCGTGGCACGAGAAGAATACGGCGGAGCACCACCTTCGTATGTTTGGCTACATCGTCTACATCCGGAACACGACGTCGCACCTGAAGAAGCTTGATGACCGTGGCTGGAAGATGATCTTCGTTGGCTACGAGCGTGGCTCCAAGGCGTACCGTGCTTACGACCCCATCGCAAAGTGGTGTTTGACGAACAAGCCCAGTGGGACTAGGGCACCATCGACAGCGAAGGCGAGCCGATTGGTGTCAACGACGTGTTCACGGTGGAGTACACCACCTGGGGACAAGCCGCACCTAGTGATGAGACAGTCGAGCTGCCTGCGGGAGATGCACCAGGAGAACAGTTGCCGCCTCTGGGTGTTGGGGCTGACAAGTCGGAGCCTGGCTCACCGGACGGTGTCGACGATGACAACCTCGACGCTGACCACGATGATGATGCGCCTCTTCGGTTCCGTAGCATCAACGACATCATCGGGTAGGCGTCACCACATGGGCTCGCACCACGCACACTGGTGATGGAGGAGCTTCATGCGGTGAGCGCCGACGAGCCCGCTTCATTCACCAAGGTGGAGGGTAGCCCCAGTTGGAGGAAGGCGATGATGGAGGAGATGGACTCCATCGAGGAGAACGGCACATGGTGCCTTGCCGACCTCCCACCTAGACGCAAGGCAATAGGCGTGAAGTGGGTCTTCAAGGTGAAGCGGGACGAACACGGGGCGGTGTCCAAGCACAAGGCGCGCCTTGTGGTGAAGGGCTACGCACAGCGGCACGACATCGACTACGACGAGGTGTTCGCGCCGGTGTCCCGGCTCGACTCGGTGCGCCTGCTCATCACCCTCGTGGCGCAAGAGAGGTGAGAGGTGCACCACATGCACGTCAAATCGGTGTTCCTCAATGGGGACCTGTAGGAAGAGGTCTATGTCAAGCAGCCGACCGGTTTCGTCATCAACGGCAAGGAGCACAAGGTGCTCAAGTTGCGAAAGGCACTGTATGGCCTGCATCAAGCGCCGCGTGCTTGGAACGCGAAGCTCGACAGCACATTGCTGTCACTCGGCTTCAGGAAGAGCCCTTCGGAGCACGCCATCTATGTCACGCAGGGTCGCGACACTCGACTAGTGGTTGGGGTCTATCGCAGGAGAAAAGAAGATGTCATTTGCCTCAAATTGAAAGTCAAAAATTCACTCAAGAATGAAGGATTCATGTTGTTTTTATTTCTAATCTTGAGTATAGGTAAACCATACTATTAAGAGAGGTATAATTTACAAATTTAGTAAAGTCAAATACTCAAACTTCCCATAAATTCTTTTTTGTCGGCCTTTATTTTTACCTTCATTGGCAGTACCGGTGGTCCTCACCGACAGTGCCAATCCACTCTCCCAGAGGCGCCGTGATGCCCAGACACTTCTCTGGCTTCTGTCTTGTCATCATCGGCAGTGTCGGTTGCTTTACCCAGAGAAGTGTGTTCTCTCTGGCTCTCTGGCTGTAGCTCATCGGTAGTGCCGATCACCCTAATCAATAGTGTCGGTCGGTTCTACTAGAGAACAACGTTTTCTATCTCGCTCTCTGCTTGTAGCTCATCGGCAGTGCCGGTCACCCTAATCGGTAGTGCCGGTCGGTTCTACCAGAGAACCATTTTTTTTTGTCTCGCTCAGCCTATAGCTCGTCGGCAGTGCCGGTCCCCTGTCCACAGAAACTATCAACCATCAGGCTCTCTGGCTGACTGCGATCGGCAGTGCCGATCTTGCTAATCGGCAGTGCCGGTCAAGGTCTCCAGAAATGACTTGTCTTCTCTGTGGCTGCGTCATCGGCAGTGTCGATGTCTTGATCAGCAGTGCCGGTGCGGGCCGAATCCTTGCCTACAGATCTATGACAGTGTGTCAGAAACCCTACCGACAGTGCAGATGGCTCGATCGGCAGTGCTGGTGCGGGGCGTCCAGACAAGCAAACGACTCTTTTTGAGCCCCTTGTATAAAAGGCCCTCACCCCACTTTTGAGCTTCACTCTCCTCACTCTCCCTCTCCAAGTCCAAGCTTCATTCCTTGAGCTACGGTTTGAGTGAGCCATTGATTCCTAGTGAAAAGAGCACCCCTCCACTCTTGAGCATTTGATTTAATCACTTTTGTAACTTGTGCTTGTTACTCTTGGAGCTTTGCTCCTAGACGGTTAGAGGTGCCCGTAGAGCTCCCAACTTGTGTGGTGACGTCTTGGGAGTTTGTATCACCCATCCCGTAAGGGATTTGATAGTGGAGAACTCGAGCTCGATCTTTGTGGTCGTTTGAGTGAGAATAGGATTGAAAGAGACCCGGTCCTTTATGGACTTCTCAACGTAGACGTAGGGTTCTTTATGAGCCTGAATTTCGGTAACAAATCTTGTGTCTCCGTGAGCCCTTTTATTTGCTTGTTTTATCATTTCTTATTGTTATTGTGTTTCCTTTATTCTACTATTGTAGTCAATTATCACATAGTAACCGCGAAACCACTTAAACCTAGATTTCATACGACTATCTGATCATCCATCGGCACTACCGATCTCCCATCAGCAATGAACACCGGCACTGCCGATCACCATCACCGGTACTGCCGGTCAGTCTAATAAATTTGTTTAAGTCTAATTTTACAGTTTTTTTAGATTTGCCTATTCATCCCTCCCTCTAGGCAACTTTCAATTGGTATCAGAGCGGGATCTTCTTGAAGGCTTAACCGCTTGAAGATAAAGATGACAAAGGGAAAGGAAATTCTGCCTAGTGGATCGTCCGAGGGTGATGCACATGGAGAAAATCCAAGGATTGAAGATATTGATAAAGATGAGCTACCAAAAACCTACAACAATGTCATGTTTGATTATTATGATCTCAAACAAGATCGCATTGGGCAAGGGTCCGGTAGACTCCCCTACTTTGATGGACAATTTTATCATCATTGGAAATGCAAGATGATGATGTATTTCGAATCCATGAGTCCTTACGTTGTAAATATAACCAAGAATGGTTTTTTGTGGGGAAATAGAGACAATCCAACCCGTAAGGATCAAATTAATATTCATCGCAATGCCATGGCTGCTAGTGCAATTGTTTTCGCACTTAGTGCCATCGAGTATGACAAGGTAGCCGGAATAAAGAATGCCAACCAACTATGGAGAAAACTTGAGGTTATCTATGAGGGCATTGATTCCGTCAAAGATACAAGACTTGAAGAATTGCAAAATGAGTTCAACCTATTCATCATGGGTCCGGGAGAAGGCCCAAAGGAAGTTCATGATAGGCTCATGAGAATTGTGAATCAAAGAAGAGCACTAGGAGCTAGAATGACCGATTTGGATATCAACAAGAGACTACTACAAGCATTGAGACCTTGGGAAGGACAACTTTAAAACATTCTCCACCGATGAAGTGCTCGGGAAGCTTCTTTCCCAAAAGCAACAAAATGATCAAGCCAACAAAATAAATGCCTTGATCAAGCAAATTGAGGGAGCGAATGGTGACAAAAATAATATAGCACTCAATGCTACACGAGAAAAGCAAGAGAGGAAGAAGAAGAAAGTGGTTGACTCTAGTGATGAAGATAGTGATGACGAGATGACTTTGCTTGTGAGGAGATTCAAGTCATTTCTCAAGGAAGATGGCTACAAGAAGAAAAGCTTTGACAAGGGCAAAGCAAGAAGGTCAAAAAGTACTTGCTATGAATGTCGTGATGAAGGACATTTCATTGTGGAATGTCCAAAGAAGAAGAACAAAGATGAAAGAAGGAAAGACAAGCACCACAAGAAAGACAAGAAGTATAAGAAGAATAGAAGAGGTGAAGCTCACATTGGTCAAGAATGGAATTCCGATGATTCATCCTCTTCATCATCTTCCTCATCCGAATCTGACTCGGATGACGGAGGCGTTGCTACACTTGCCATTAGCGTCACTCCGACCAACACTTCTCTATTTGGGAGCTTGAGTGATGATGATGACAACAACACTCACAAGTGCCTCATGGCAAGAGGATCGAAGGTAACAAAATCTAAACACAAGCGTTCCTCTTATGCTAGTAGTAGTGATGATGATGATGATGATGATGATGTTAATGCTTCACTTTCTAAAATGCTTGAATTTTTGGAATTACTTAAAAAACAAAAGGAAGAAAATGATAGGCAAGAGGAGCTACTTGAGAAACAAGAAGACTTGCTTATTCTTGAAAAGAAAAGAAACCTTGAACTAGAGAAGCTCCTAGAAGAAGAGAGAAAGAAAAATAATGACTTAACTATGTCTCTCATTAAAATTGAGAAAATACTTGTGAGAATGATAAGAGCATTAAAGATGAACTTTAAGAGAAGTATGAGGATTTGGAAAAGACTCATAAGTCTCTTGAAGAACAATATAGGATTCTGTCAACTTTCACATCCTCCTCAACTAATTCCTCTCATGCTTGCACTAGCAAAGGATATGATAGATGATATAATATTAATGTTGATGCTTGTGCTACTAATATCAACTTGATTGATGATTTGAACAAGCAAGTAAAAGCTCTTGAAAGCAAAATACAACATGAGAAAGATGTTGTTGATGATGAGAAGGCAAAGTATGCAAGAGGTGCATACTCATATACTAGAATGCCACATGTCATGGATGGCATTGGTTATATTGAGGGTGTAAAGCATAATGCTCGGGAGAACAAGAATGGGAAGGAATTACTTAAGTTCACCAAGGAAGGATCTTACCAAAAGAAGCAAGCCAAGAACAAAAATATTAATCATTCTTCTTTTGTTAATGATTCTCATGCTAATATGCCTAATGCTACTTGTGCACTCTTTCATGATTTTGATGCTTCATATGTGCTCATGAGAAACATGCATGGTCGTGTGTTTGCCAAATATGTTGGGCCACGCAACAAGAGACCAAAGGCTTGTGTGTGGGTGTCCAAAGTGCTTGTGACTAACGTAAAAGGACTCAAGCAAATTTGGGTACCTAAAAACAAAGCTTAATTTGTGTTGTAGGACTGTGTCTCCGGAGGATCAAGTTGGGTGATTGATAGTGGATGCACCAATCATATGACCGGAGACAAAAAGATGTTCAAGTCATTCGAGCCAAGTCATAACAAAAATGAGTACATCACATTTGGTGACAATGGAACGGGACAAGTACTAGGTTATGGTAAAGTCCCTCTCACTCCTTCATATTACCTTTCTAAGGTTATGCTTGTTGATCACGTTAACTTCAATCTTTTGTCCATTTCGCAATTTTGTAAAATGGACTATGATTGTTTGTTCAACGACTGTGGTGTGACCGTCTATAAGAGAAGTGATGGCTCGGTTGCTTTTAAGGGTTTGCTTAAAAGAAAGCTTTATGTTGTGGACTTCTTCACGGATGAAGCTAGACTTGGTACATGCTTATTAGCGAAGTCCAACATGGGTTGGTTGTGGCATAGAAGGCTAGCCCATGTTGGTATGAGAAATCTTCACAAACTCCAAAAGGGTGGGCACATCATAGGACTAACCGACGTTTGCTTTGAGAAGGATAAAGTTTGCAGTGCATGCCAAGCGGGAAAGCAAGTCGGAGCATCACACCCCGCCAAGGATGTGATGACCACCACAAGGCCATTGAAGATGTTGCACATGGGCCTCTTCGGCCTTGTCTCCTACATGAGTATTGGTGGTAACAAATATGGTCTTGTAATTGTTGATGACTTTTCTCGCTTCACCTGGATATTCTTTTTGCATGATAAAGGTGAAGTAAAAGATGTGCTCAAGACGTTCATGAAAAGAGCACAAAATGAATATGAAGTCAAGATCAAGAAAATAAGGAGTGACAACGGCACCGAATTTAAGAACACTTAAGTTGAAGAGTATCTCGATGAAGAAGGCATCAAGCATGAATTTTTGGCACCCTACTCCCCTCAACAAAATGGGGTGGCTGAAAGAAAGAACTGCACGCTCATTGAGATGGCAAGAACAATGCTTGATGAATACAAGACGTCCGACCGCTTTTGGGCCGAGGCCGTCAACACCGCATGCCACGCCTCCAACCGGTTGTATCTCCATCAACTATTGAAGAAAACACCATATGAGCTACTAACCGGTAACAAGCCTAATATTTCCTACTTTCGTGTTTTTAGGAGCAAATGCTTTATGCTAAACAAGAAACCCAAGACTTCTAAGTTTGCTCCAAAAGTTGATGAAGGTTTCTTGCTTGGTTATGGGTCGAATGTTCATGCCTATCGTGTATTCAACAAAACCACCGGTTGTGTTGAAATTTCACGTGACGTGACATTTGATAAATCTAATGGCTCTCAAGGGGAGCAAGTTGTTAATGATGGTGTAGATGATGAAGCTCCTAGAAGTGTAATAAAAAGGATGGCTATTGGTGATGTGAGATCACATGAAACTTCAAGTATTGAAAATCAACCCTCCCCCTCAAGACAAAACCAGCATCATGAGAATGAAGAATTAGATCACGCAAGTGGTCAAGATCAAGATGTTGGGGATCATGAACAATCATCAAGCAATGATTCTCAAAGACATGATGAAGAGGTTGATAAAGATGGTGGTCAAGAAAGCTCACACCCACCGCACCCAAGGGTGCATCAAAATGTACAACGTGATCACCCCGTCGAGCAAATTCTTGGAGATATTGACAAGGGAGTAATCACTAGATCTCAAGTTAGTAGTTTTTGTGAACATTACTCTTTTGTCTCTTCTATGGAGCCATTTAGGGTAGAACAAGCACTTGAGGACGCAGATTGGGTGATGGCCATGCAAGAAGAATTGAACAACTTCACAAGAAATGAAGTGTGGACACTGGAGGAAAGGCCAAAGAACAAGAATGTTGTGGGCACCAAATGGGTGTTCCGCAACAAACAAAATGAAGATGGTGTTGTGACAAGAAACAAGGCAAGGCTCGTGGCAAAAAGGTATTCACAAGTGGAAGGTTTGGATTTTGATGAAACTTATGCCCCCGTAGCAAGGCTTGAATCTATTAGAATATTACTTGCTTTTGCTACTCACCATGATTTTAAGTTGTACCAAATGGACGTGAAAAGTGCATTCCTAAATGGGCCAATCAAGGAAGAGGTGTATGTGGAGCAACCACCGGGCTTTGAAGACTCTAAGTATCCTAACCATGTTTATAAACTCCATAAGGCGCTCTATGGGCTTAAGCTAGCCCCGAGAGCATGGTATGAATGCCTTAGGGATTTTCTTGTTAAAAAGGATTTTGTGATTGGCAAGGACGATCCAAATCTCTTCACTAAGCGTTTTGGTGATGATATCTTCGTATGCCAAATATATGTCGATGACATTATATTTGGTTCTACTAACCAAACCTTTTGTGATGAATTTAGCAAGATAATGACCAAAAGGTTCGAGATGTCCATGATGGGAGAATTGACATTCTTTCTAGGCTTCCAAGTGAAGCAACTCAAGGAGGGCACCTTCATATGTCAAGCAAAGTACACACAAGACTTATTGAAGAAATTTGACATGGACAAGGCAAACCCCATCAAAACTCCCATGTCAACAAATGGCTACCTCGACCTCAACAAAAAAGATGAACCCGTTGATCAAAAGGTATATCGCTCCATAATTGCTCTTTGCTTTATCTTTGTGCATCTAGGCCCGACATCATGCTTAGTGTGTGTATGTGTGCACGTTTTCAAGCCGCTTCTATGGAGTGTCACATGGTGGCCGTTAAGAGAATATTGTGATATTCGGTTCACACACCCAACATAGGGCTTTGGTACCCCAAGGGCTCAAAGTTCAACCTATTAGGCTATTCCGATGCGGATTATGCTGGGGATAAGGTAGATAGAAAGAGTACCGTCGGGACATGCCAATTTTTGGGTAGGTCTCTAGTATCATGGTCATCCAAGAAACAAAATTCCGTTGCACTTTCCACGGCCAAAGCGGAGTATGTTGCAGCCAGTAGTTGTTGTGCACAACTCCTTTGGATGAGACAAACTATAAGGGACTACGGTTACAAATTGAGCCGTGTTCCTCTCACATGTGATAATGAGAGTGCCATAAAGCTTGCTTATAACCCCGTTGAACATTTGCGCACAAAGCATATAGACATTCACCACCACTTCTTGAGAGATCATTCTATAAAAGAGGATATAGAAGTTAGCCATGTGCGAACCGATGATCAACTAGCCGATATATTCACCAAGCCCCTAGATGAGAAGAGATTTTGCTGTCTTGGGAGTGAACTAAATATTCTTGACTCTAGCAATGTGATGTAGAGAATGTGCACATCTAAATGGTGATTGTTTTATTATTGCAAAAATCATTGCTTTATGTCAAAAATCTCTTATTTTTGCTATTGGTGCTAAGTTTTGATCTCTAGATCAAATCTTGTCAAAATATGGTCATTGTTATGAGATGTTGATTGTTGGCTGACCATAGGATGTCAAGATATCCTTCTGTCCATCAAAAACTATTTTGAAAATTCCCCTCCTACCTTCTTCTGTTCTCTGGTCTATCTGATCTTCAGTGGATCGGCACTGCCGATCAGATGTCTAACAGAGACAGCCTTCTGTCTAGGATTTTTGTCCCTTGGGCAGCCCTCATCGTCACTACCGATGCTTACCATTAGCACTGCCGATACAGGCCTAGACCTTGTGCTTTAACCCGCACCGGCACTACCGACGCCTAGCACCAGCACTGCCGATGCGGGGTCCAGCCTTTGAAATCCACTCGGTCCCCTGACGGGACCGAGTCTTTTCTCAGTTCCTCACTTTCCTCGCTGCCTCTCTCTCCTCACAAACCCTAACCAAAATCCTCCACTCCAAAAACTTGCTAATCTTCATGGAATCAAGCAGGGAGTGGATCAAATCATCTCCTAGGCTTTCCCTCCTCCATCTCTCGAATTTGAAGGACTTTTTGAAGGTATTTTTTGAAAATCTCCATCTTTTGAATCTCGCAATGCCTCTTGTTTTTGCGTAATTTCACTTGATAGAGATATTCATCTAGGAGTAATTTAGTCGCCCATGCAGTTTGGTAAAGTTTTAGTGGTTAAATCTCAATTTTTAGTGGATTTAGGGTTTGATCCCCCCTCGGTCGGCACTGCCGATGGCCCCCACCGGCACTGCCGATCGAGGGATCTAGAAACCCTAAGTGACCGTTGTAGCAGTCAGTTTGTATTGATCGGCACTGCCGATGGCTGCCACCGGCACTGCCGGTTGGGCCAGCCAGAGAGCAGTTTCACTCGGGCTGCTTCCTATTTAACCCACCGGCACTGCCGTTGGTTCCCACCGGCACTGCCGGTTGGGCCAACCAGAGAGCAGTTTCACTCGGGCTGCTTCCTGTTTGACCCACCGGCACTACCGATTGGGCCAACCAGAGAGTAGTTTCACTCGGGCTGCTTCCTGTTTGACCCACCGGCACTGCCGATCAAAGCAAACCAGAGAGTAATTTAGTACTGTTTCTGTTGCAATCTTTTCACACAACTTCTTCTCTCCTTGATAGATGGCAGGTGGCAAGCGATAGAAGCATCCGTGCACTCCCAGTGACTCGGATGAGGACTTTGATCCTGACGTCTCCCCCATTGTTCGTCGTGGTGGGGGAGGCAAGCGAGGCCGAGGCTGTGACTTCGGCCAAACCACCTCCCGTGGGGTTGGCCTTGGTCGTGGCAAGGGCAAAGGAAAGGCCCTTCCGCCATGGCAGTCTCTCCTAGTGAGGAGGAGGAAGAGTCAGAGGAGGCAGAAGAGGACGAGCAAAGTGAGCAGCAAGAGAAAGAGAGTGGTGGAGAGGGTGAGGAGTCTGAGGATGAGGTCTATCAGCCTCAGCCTAGACCTCTTCGCTCCTCTATCACTTATCAGATGCTGGCACCTCAGGTATCTGATGACTTCATGGTCCCTGTCTCTCTGTCTAGGGATGAGATGAAGGAGTACAGGCATACCAACCCCTGGACCCAGCCCAAGCATCCAGGGATTTCAGATGTCAGATTTTGGGACTTGACACAGGTGTCCTGGTACCGGAACATTCTCAAGAAGACTACTCACAGAGTTGTTCCCATGAAGTGCATTGACTGGCAACGGATGGCAGTAGCTAATGATCCCACTTTTGAGCTGATCCAGGCAGAGTGTGATAGGAGAAACTTGACTGCTATCATGGGCATGCACCAGCACTAGAACGATGAGATCATTGCCCAGTTTTACTCTAATTTGTGGGTTGAGCATGATGAGGAAAATCAGCTGGATTCCAAGATGCACTGGACCATTGAGGGGAACAGATTCAGTATCACCTATTTCAACTTCACTCACATCCTTGGATTTGATGACTCAGATTATGAGAAGGTGAAGGCCACAGTGTTTGATCCTCAGGGGGACAGTGAGTGGGGTTTCATGTATGATGCTAGGTATGCTGACCCCAAGCATGGTGTTGAGTTTGGTTCATATCATGGCATGAAGCCATATTTTCGAGTTCTCAACAACATGCTCAGGGTGACATTGACTCCTAAGGTGGGGGACCACACTCACATTCACAGCTCCACCAAGACCTTGATGTTTGCTATGAAAGAGGAAGCAGAGCCCTTCAGTGTGTTTGAGTTCATATGGACAGAGATTCTCTACAACTCCTATACCAGTAAGGCCTCTTTGATCTATGCTCCTTACATCATAAAGATGATTCTGCGTGTTGTGGGCTGTCAGTTTATTTGTGATCACAAACATCCCTCAGTCACGCCGAAGAAGTTTCCTTTGATTGCATCTCCTCCCCACGGTGGCACCCCTCCAGCTGCAGATGTGCCTCAGAGTTCTTCAGCAGCAGCAGCAGTAGTGGGAGCAGCAGCCGGCACTAGTGCTGCCCCTCCCCCTCACCGTCGGCCTTCGAAGGTCTTCCGAGCCATCAGGTCTATGTTTAGCATCTGTCGGGACACTGCAGTGGCAGTTAGAGAGCAGCAGCAGGCTCTTTCTCAGATCCAGACCGATATGAGGACCCTCACCGCCACCGCCAGTGTTGAGCTTCCACCTCCCACTCCGTTCACTCCTCTGCCGGACATGGGTACTTATGATGATCCCTGGGGTATCTACACTCAGGCTACACAGGTTGTCCAGGAGGCTTAGGATGATGATGATGAGGACGACGACGATGCTTCCACGGATGAGTGAGGCTTGAGGTGACACTTTTCCTCTTTTTGGTGTTGTGATGCCAAAGGGGGAGAAGAAGAGATGGGGGTTCAGTTAGTTTTCTTGTTTATTTTGTGAGTTGTGAGAGTGATAGACGATTTGTACTTGTTTGCTTGTGGTTTGTGGTTTGTAAAACTCTCTATTCATGCTTTATCAGTTATTGTGCTATTCATGTTCCGTGTGATGATATATTGTTGGTTTTCTCTTTCTAGTTGCATTTGTGTCAAAATACTTGTCATGTGCATTGTTTCATGTCTTATGCTTAACTTTTGCAAATTGTCTCACGTGCACGGTGTTAGGGGGAGCTCTCACACTTTTCTTTAATATGTGTATTGTTACTCATTGATTATTATCTCTCATATGCACACACTTAGGGGGAGCTCCACATCTCTTTTATATCACAAAATGAAATTTATTGCACATTTCTATGAAATCTAATTGTATTATCATCAATCACCAAAAAGGGGGAGATTGAAAGTGCATCTAGGCCCCTAATTTTATTTTGGTGATTGACGTCAATACAATTAAGAATGGACTAATGCTTTCATTGAGTATGTGTGTAGATGGCTATCTCAATTGATGAATGAAATGCATTGAAACAAAAAAAGGAGAAAAAAAGATGTCATTTGCCTCAAATTGAAAGTCGAAAATTCACTCAAGAATGAAGGATTCATGTTGTTTTTATTTCTAATCTTGAGTATAGGTAAATCGTACTATTAAGAGGGGTATAATTTACAAATTTGGTAAATTCAAATGCTCAAACTTCCCATAAATTCCTTTTTGTCGTCCTTTGTTTTTACCTTCATCGGTAGTGCCGGTGGTCCTCACCGGCAGTGCCGATCCACTCTCCCAGAGGCGCTATGATGCCCAGACACTAATCTGGCTTCTGTCTTGTCATCATCGGCAGTGCCGGTGGCCTCATCGGCAGTGCCGGTTGCTTCATCCAGAGAAGTGTGTTCTCTCTGGCTCTCTGGCTGTAGCTCATCGGCAGTGCCGATCACCCTGATCGGCAGTGCCGGTTGGTTCTACCAGAGAACCACGTTTTCTCTTTGGCTCTCTGGCTGTAGCTCATCGACAGTGCTGGTCACCCTGATCAGCAGTGCCGGTCGGTTCTACCAGAGAACCACTTTTTTTGGTCTGGCTCAGCCTATAGCTCCTCGGCAGTGCCGATCCCCTGATCGGCAGTGCCGGTCCCCTCTCCACAGAAACTGTCAACCATCAGGCTCTCTGGCTGACTGCGATCGGCAGTGCCGATCTTGCTGATCAGCAGTGCCGGTCAAGGTCTCTAGAAATGACTTGTCTTCTCTGTGGCTGTGTCATCGGCAGTGTCGATGTCTTGATCGGCAGTGCTGATGCGGGCCGAATCTTTGCCTGCAGATCTATGACAGTGTGTAAGAAACCCTACCGGCAGTGCCGATGGCTCGATCGGCAGTGCCGGTGCGGGGCGTCCAGACAGGCCAACGACTCTTTTTGAGCCCCTTATATAAAAGGCCCTCACTCCACTTCGTGCCACCTCTCTAGAACCCGAAAATCATTTTGCACTTTTGAGCTTCACTCTCCTCACTCTCCCTCTCCAAGTCCACGTTTTATTCCTTGAGCTAGGGTTTGAGTGAGCCATTGATTCCTAGAGAAAAGAGCACCCCTCCACTCTTGAGCATTCGATTTAATCACCTTTGTAGCTTGTGCTTGTTACTCTTGGAGCTTTGCTCCTAGACGGTTAGAGGTGCCCGTAGAGCTCCCAACTTGTGTGGTGACGTCTTGGGAGTTTGTATCATCCATCCCGTAAGGGATTTGATAGTGGAGAACTCGAGCTCGATCTTTGTGGTCGCTTGAGTGAGAATAGGGTTGAAAGAGACCCGGTCCTTTGTGGACTTCTCAACGGAGACATAGGGTTCTTTGTGAGTCCGAACTTCGGTAACAAATCTTGTATCTCCGTGAGCCCTTTTCTTTCCTTGTTTTATCATTTCTTATTGTTATTGTGTTTCCTTTATTGTACTGTTCTAGTCAATTATCACATAGTAACCGCGAAACCACTTAAATCTAGATTTCATACGACTATCTGATCATCCATCGGCACTGCCGATCTCCCATCGGCAGTGGACCCGGCACTGCCGATCACCATCACCGGCACTGCCGGTCAGTCTAATAAATTTGTTTAAGTCCAATTTCGTAGTTTTTTTATATTTGCCTATTCAACCCCCCCCCCCCTCTAGGCAACTTTCATACCTCAACATTGAAGTGAAGCAGAGCGTGAGGGGGATCTCGCTGAGCCAAGACGCCTACGTCGGCAAGATCCTGGAGAGATGCGGCATGGCCGGGTGTAACCCCTGCCAAACACCTATGGAGACACGGCTTAAGCTGAGCAAGCTCAGTGAGCAGCCGCCGGTCGACGCGATGATGTACAGGAGCATCGTCAGGAGCCTAAGGTACTTGGTTAATACTCGCCCTGATCTAGCATTTGCGGTCGGGTTTGTTAGCCGGTTCCTGGAGGACCCGTGGGAGGACCACCTCGCCACGGTGAAGCGCATCTTGTGTTATGTGGCCGGGACCCAGAATTGGGGACTCTGGTTCGGCCGGAAGGAGGAGGGTGAAGCCAAGCTCACTGGCTTCAGTGACAGCGATTACATCGGAGATGTCGATGCTAGGAAGAGCATGACAGGTGTGATCTTCTTCCTCAGCAGCAGCCCGATCACCTGGCAGTCCATGAAGCAGAAGGTGGTGGCGCAATCAAGCTGCGAGGTGGAGTATATAGCAGCTGCCAATGCTGCTTGTCAGGCATTGTGGTTGGCTCGGGTGCTTGCAGAAGTGCAGGGTTCAGCACCGAGCGCGCCACTGCTGCGGGTGGACAACAAGTCCACCATTGCTTTAATCAAGAATCTAGTGATCCATGGACAAAGTAAGCATATCCAGGTGAAGTATCACCTAGTCCGGGAGTCTGTGAAAGATGGCTTGATCCGTGTCGAGTTCATCAGGAGCGAGGAACAACTTGACGACATTTTTACGAAGCCGCTCAACAAGACTAAGTTTCATGAGCTACGTATCAAGATCGGCCTGATCGATGTTGAACAAGGCAAGATTTAGGAGAAGATTGTAGAAAATAAATCCTTGCCTTCCTAATTAGTAGTTTGATTACCTAGTTTAGCTTTTGCTTAATATGGTAGTAGATGATTTTGGTGCCTAACCACTCCATATGGTTATGGTATGTATCGGCCGAATGTTTGGAGGCCCTGATTTTGTTTTCTTTATAATTGTTTATTTATGCATAGAAATACAATCTGAAAAATTGTCAATTATAGCACCAAAAACCTATGTACTTTTTCCTTGCGTGAGTTTATATTCATGTGTGTGTGCATATGTTGATCAGGCAATCTCTCCGACGAACGTGCGCGTCGTTTCTCCGAGGAGATTCTAACATGGGCTCCTGCTGCGCGTGGTTTGTATCGAAGGGCGTGCGCAGTAGATCGTGCAGCCACTGTGGTCACCCACCGTATGCCAATAGTCCACAGCGGCCGTAGAGGCGCAAGGAGTAACAATACAAGGATCGGTTCCGTGCATCCAGTACGTAGTGTCACAAAACTTCCGCCGACGAGGGAGACTGGCGCTGTTTTCTGCTCACGTGGTCAGCTTCTACGACGACGGCCGCGCCAGTCTTCAAAACTAATAACATGCTGGGCGATCAGCTCGCCCGCACGGTCCTTCAGACCTTCACCATTCCTCGTCATTGGCGACCCGGCGTTCGGTCTCTGCCGCCATACAGGATAGGGGATACGGTACATCCTGGACGATCAGCTCTGTTTTGAATAGGAATTTAGGGTAAGTTTGCGGCGCTCGCCTAATTAATGTCGTGTTAAATTTAACTTCCCTTTCGATTATTCGATCGAGCTGTGGGATTTGCTGGTTGCTTCCACGCGAGCGAGGGCATGGGAGCGAGTTCCATCAGAAAAAAGACAGCATGGAGCGAGGCCACTCATTTGCAGTCATGCGTCTGCTCTCTTGCACCCTTTAATTGTTTAGAGATCATGCGTGCAAGTGGCATCATATTGAATTTGGCTCATGTAGATCAATGTATATAAGCAGACTTCCTTCACAACGGAGGATTCTTGAAACATAGAAAAACATTGTTAAACACAATGTTTTTATATATAATATATAAAGTGACAATCACATTTTTCTTCTTAAAGTATAACTGTCGAAGTTTAAACAATACCACACACTCTGAAAACACATGGAGACTACCATGCCACAACTCCAAACTTATCGAAACCTTTCAGAAAGGCTCCGTGCAGGGGCTAACTAAACATTTCTTTTCCCTTGCACCTCGACGTGCTTTGCCACGCCATCCATCAACGACCTTTTCAGAATACATAAGCTGATAAAGCTCCTTTGCTATCTGCAGAAAGCGCCACTGTTTCCTTTCCCAAAAAAGTGAGTAGAGTTTCGTTCCTTCTTTTGTTTTTGCTTACCCCGTGGTCTGGTGTTTGATGATGAGCGCAGATCAAATATTTTCTTCATTTTTTAATTATTATCATTGATATTTTTATTTATCTTTGATCACCCATTTAATTTAAAATATTACTTTAAATATATAAAATTATAAATTATATTTGAACTAGTAAAATACTCGTGTGTTGCCATGGGTATTTGTTAAAAAATTTTATGGTTAGAATGTTCTTTTGTAACAGTAAAAGGTTTTCAATTAATTAATTTTTTTGGCTTGAGCATTTGCTCTATTTTTATTTTGCTTTATCTTTTTGAGTTTAGAAAAGAATATTTATTATAATAATTTTAGAGTGAGTTATTATTAGAATTCTTGTTATTAGTTTCCATCCAAAATATGATGTTAAAGCAATAGATGATTAATTATTGTTAGTATGAGATATTGAATTAAAATCGGAGTCCAATTCAATAAAGGATTAAAAAATGATTCAAAAAAACTCAAACTAATTGGTTAATCATTATAGGATACAAACTAAATACGACAACGTTACGAACATATCTGAACACGAAAAAAGTGATCTAAACGACCTCACCTCAATTAATAAGTTGTAGAGATTCTTTACTTATAAAATAAATTATAAAAAACATATAATTTTTTAACAAGATTAATAATCAAATATAAATTAAAAATTTAACAACAATAATAATTTAAAAACAGAGGTGATAGCATTTTTTCACAGTCATCACGTCGAAAAGAAGAAGAGAAAAAACGGCTGCGATGATGATAACATGCTAGGCCCATGTCTTCGGCGGCGCCCCCCTGGCTGCGAGTGGGTAGGCGGTAAACCCCGGACGGCACCAGCGACGACACATGGACGAGCTACAGTTGTAGGAGGTCTCTTTCTCCTTGCTCCACGCCTCAAAACTCAACTCCGTCCCGACTCCCCTGCCCAGCTGCCGACCTCCCTTCCCCATCCCCCGCCACGAGGGCCCATCATCCATCTCCGCTAGCTCCTGTTTAACTCCATCGTGCTGCGCGTTCGCTCCAGCGTTTCCTCGCCTCCCCTGTTCTTGGCTTGAGGAGTTCCAGTGATCGAGCTGAGCCATCGAGGAGTCAAGGCTCAAGAAAGAAGGCGGATGGAGCGGTACGAGGTGATCCGGGACATTGGGTCTGGAAACTTTGGTGTGGCCAAGCTCGTCCGCGACGTCCGGACCAAGGACCTCTACGCCGTCAAGTTCATCGAGAGGGGGCTGAAGGTAACCATCATTCCATCAATCAGCTCCTGACTGTTGTTTTACACCAAACAAAAGATTTGATTTATTTATTTTTTCATTCCTCCTGCTTGGAGGCGTTCGTTAGTAGTGCGCGTATGTAGCAGCAGCCGTTTGTTCGATTCGTCACTCCCTCATCACGTGCTGCACTTGTGGTTAATTCATGCGTAAGAGGAAAGGAGCTGTTTGCTACAGATGTTTGCACAGTTCGCAGCGGAATTGTTGTTGGTTCGGCTTTCTCTCATCGGGCGTCCCTCCAAAATGTTGGTGGGGTTCAGTTTGGTGCGCCGCAAGTCCTGAATTTTGACGTCCTCCTTCCGGATCTGTCAGCCGAAATTTTGGAGCTTTCTTCACGTCGTGCAGACATAAAACTTTGTCCGATTATCGCAAGAGTTTGTGCTTGGTTTATGCCTCTGCGTATTTCCAGCAAAATCCCAGCAAAACTTTTTTCTTTTCCTTCCTCTCTGTCTGTCTTTGTGAAGTTCTTTTATATCCCGTAGTTTTCCACCGAAAACAGACGTCATCCGCAGAGTTTGTGCCGTTTATCAGCTAAATTGTTGCTGGTGTGTTGGGTGATTCGGTCAATTCTATCTTCTTTGACTGTGAGCCTCCTAGATTTTTTCTCACGTGATTAAAATAATGAACACTCTCTTGCGTACGGCATTTGCTATGAGGAAGTTACCAGAACCGAACTATACGATAATTAATGCCACCTATATTAGGTCCTCCACAAATGCCAAATGATTACCTTGACGCAACCATTATACGTGTTTCGGTAAAGTTTATTATATTATTTGGAATCCTTTTATAGACGTTTCTAGCATAAGCATTAGCTGTTCATGCTTGCACGTGACAAGAAAATCTTTTAGTTGGGCTCATTGATTGATCCTACCGTTATATATAGTGTGCCAAAAATTATATATATATATATAATTTTTCATGAGGTCCTGTACATGATTGAATATGGGTGTTCCATTCGAATTGCTCTTTTTGTTCCTGTTATTACATTGTTAGATTTTTCTGTACTTCCTGCAGAATGTTCCTCATGTTTTCCTGTATATTGAGGCTTCTATATGTCCACTCCAATCAACTAATTCCATCTTCCATGTTTCTTCCTGTTTCTAAGATCGATGAACATGTTCAGAGGGAGATTATGAACCACCGGTCATTGAAGCATCCGAACATAATCAGATTCAAGGAGGTAAATTCTCTGACCTTAAGGAAAGAAATCTTTCTCATATGTATTCAAGGCATGCGGGCCTTCAAACAAAACATAATAAATCTGTATGGTTGCAAGTTCTTAGTTGAGCCAGCTATAATACAATGACTGATGTCAAACATTCTTATGTAATTGTCAATGTGTAATTGTTTCTTCAGTCCTCTGCAAAGACCTGTTCCAGATAGAAAGCGACGGTTATCTGTATTTTGCCCTATTTCAAGTAGGAGGACTAATGGAATATGTAACGTGTAAGTTTAGTTACAGATTTTAGAAGGCTCTTCTGATGGCGACTCCTGTCTTTCTGTTCCACGACTGTCACTTTAGTGTGTGCTCGTGTGGTTGAAAAGTCAACAGGTTGATAGGCTAGTCGCGTACTATAATTAATGATTATGCTAGCGACAGAGTTTGGCTTATCCCTTGAGGTGTTTTGCTCTACTGAGAAAAGTTGCTTTGATATTTATTGTTAGTACATTCCTCGGCACAATATGATTATGTGGTATTTACGGCAAGTAATGCGCTAGCCACAAATTATATCTGACAGGATTACAGGCTCTTATAATCTCTTATAGTCCTGCTTCATCTTGTTGGATTTTTATGTCTTATTTCCTCACTTTACATTTTAGCATGGCTACCCACTCCTTGGGGCGTATGGAAGTTGCTGTGTTCCAACTTCGATAGGATATGTTATATTGTATGCCTTCAACAGTAATTATACTTTTTTTAAGAATACGAAGGAGAGCTGCCCATATTTCTATGAAGAGATAATAAAATTATTTACAGACAACAGCGTGTCACGCTTTTGTGTTTGCAACTCTCAAGAGCTAGTGTATCACAACACACGTTACACAACCACAAGAAAGAAAGGAGCATCACACTCTGGAATCCTATAATTACAAGCCAGAATTAGGAAATTGTGATGAGATTCTTAGACAAGGGATAGTTTGGTCATGTGATTTTAGGATATAATCCTGCAGGCAGAGCATATAAATTGCAGCATTGTCATTCGGAATCCTTAGCCTGGTGAAGAAGAAGCTTTCTAGCAGTTTTTGTAGTCTATTTCTTTTCTTGTGAACGTGCATTTGATAGTTGGCTACTTGGCTGATATAGGTTTCTGACTCACACAAGTTCATTCGACAGACCAGTCATACTTACCTCTATCTGATGTTTCTCTTTATTCGACAGATCAGTCAGACCAATTGGACTGATTGTCGAGGTTAAATCTTCAAAAATAATTTTTGGGTTAAAAAATTAAAGTAGTACTTAAGTTTTTCAGGTCGTGCTAACTCCCACACATTTGGCAATAGTTATGGAATATGCTTCCGGTGGTGAGCTATTTGAAAGGATTTGCAATGCGGGGAGATTTAGTGAGAATGAGGTAAAGAGTGTTTGCCATATTTTTTAATTTTTTTAGGGCATATTTTTAAAATTTTGTTGTGAGGGCTTATGTCAATATATTAACTGTTTACTCCTTACTCTCAACAGGCAAGGTTCTTCTTTCAACAACTGATTTCGGGAGTAAGCTATTGTCATTCAATGGTACAGATTCTGTTAAGTTTCACTTGCACACATAGTGACTTGTGGCAATACAATACTCAGTCAGTAACATCTATATCTTTATCCCTTGCAGCAAGTGTGCCACAGGGATCTGAAGCTAGAAAACACCCTTTTAGATGGAAGTGTTGCTCCTCGACTTAAGATTTGTGATTTCGGTTACTCCAAGGTACACCTGTGCAGATTTTAGTTTTCCATGATAAATCTTTTATCACCTAAATCATTACTATTACTTTGGACCCTTTGCATTTTCAGTCTTCTGTGCTGCACTCTCAACCAAAATCAACTGTTGGCACACCTGCGTACATTGCTCCGGAGGTTCTCTCTAGAAAAGAATATGATGGAAAGGTAATGTCTGTTTTTATGATTATGCAGTTTCAACTATTACCTGGGTACCATTATGTTAGTGCAACTGAAGCCTTGAAACTTCGCCCTGTGCAAATTTTAGGTTGCTGATGTTTGGTCATGCGGAGTAACACTATATGTGATGCTTGTTGGTGCATATCCTTTTGAGGACCCTGATGATCCAAGGAACTTTCGCAAGACAATCAGCGTTAGTACACCAATTCTCCGTCTTCATGATATTCATGAAAAATAAAGAAACAGACCATTGACAATTCGAACAACGATATGGAATTTATTGGTGTATTTCGCAGAGAATACTCAGTGTACAGTACTCAATTCCGGACTATGTTCGAATTTCAATGGAATGCAGGCATCTGCTGTCCCGGATATTTGTCGGTAATCCTGAGCAGGTAATCCTTCTCTTGAAATCGTTCATCTTGAAAGTGCCGAGCTTCATCAGTCTTTCAGTATGTCATACTCATCTTTTTCTTCGTCATGCAGCGAATTACCATTCCAGAGATCAAGAATCACCCATGGTTCCTGAAGAATCTGCCCATCGAGATGACCGACGAGTACCAACAGCAGATGAAGTTGGCAGACATGAACACCCCGGAGCAAAGCCTAGAGGAGGTCATGGCGATCATCCAGGAGGCGCGGAAACCAGGGGATGCCCTGAGGCTTGCTGGGCAGGTACCCTGCCCCCTAGGAAGCATGGACCTTGATGACACTGATTTGGACGATATTGACGACATTGACATTGAGAATAGCGGCGATTTCGTTTGTGCGATGTGAGCAATGCGTTGGTTCAAATGCAGCGAGCTTCCTTGGTTTGGTGTGGATCCTTGTGTATCGCTTTGATTTTCTTCTGGTGGATCACATATTTTATGTAACCAAGAAATTGGCATTGCTGTGAATAACATATATGCAGCATGAGCTTATATATTCTGATACCTATATAAAATCCCTTGTGTTTTTAGTGCTGTATCAAATTTTCATTCAGGCTATTAAGTCACCATCAGCTCCTCTGCAAATTCCTTCTTCCGAAATTATGCGAGCGGCATTTAGCTGACTGAACCAATGAATGCTTAACATTTGCCAAGCTTCGGAGCTAATCGACAAACCCTGTTTCTGTTTAGATGGGCCAAATCTCAGCCCAGTCCATGCTTTGAACTAGACGTTGCCCTGAAAGTAGTAGTCTAAACTAATAAAGGAGTTCCTGCGAAATATGAGAAATCTTGTACCCATCAATCTCCATCCTTTGATTAAAATAGATCCATCTAATTTAACCACAAGTTTTAGATATGTAAGAAAAAGTTACACAATTTAACACCCTCACAGCCTTGTGTCAACCAAACTTTTTTCATCCAAAACTTTACTTACCCGCCACGCGTACCCGCCGAATCACACGCACCCGCGGCACATTCAGCGTCCGGAAATCTCACCACCATCGGCTCCTCACGCGCCGCCACTCTCCTCTCGCCTCCTGCTAATCAACCCTAGCCCCCAATCCTCTCTCTCACCTTGCTTCCCTCTCCGTCGAGGACGCCTCGGTGTGCTCCCCGCGCCAGTGAACACCAGGTCCCGGCGGCCACCGTGCCGGCCATGCCCCCCCCCCCCCGATCCCCCTCCTTCTGACCGGCTCAGCTCCCCCCCCCCCCCCTCCTTTCTGCTAGCACGCCAGCCGCCGCCCTGCAAACCCTAGCCGCCGCCGTCCCTCCCCGTGACCCTGCCTTTCCCTCCTCCCGCGCCGCCTAGCGCGTGCCTCACGGCACCTTCTCCCCTCGCCCTCCTCCTGCTCAGCTTGCCTCGCCCATGCCCCCCCCCCCCTTCCCTCTCCTGCTGCCGCATGTGCATGGCGGACTCCCCACCACCCTCGTCCGTCGGAGGCCACTTGGATGGCGGCGGATCCGGTCGCCGAAGCCACTCCCACATCAGAGGTCGTCGTGATGAAGGTGGATCTACTTACCGAACCTCCACGGTGGGGTCCTGCTAGGCGGGCCCCTCGGTCCCCTCCGTCGGAGAGCTTCAGCTGGAGGACGACGAGCTCTCGACCTCCTCTGGTGGCTTCCGCAGGCTCACAGAGAGCCTCAGGCTGGGGGATTGGGTCGACGGAGACAAGGGGAAGGAGGTCGCGGGATCCCCTTCTCCCGGCCCGTCGCCGGCTGCCCCGTCGCCCAGGCCGGGCCGGGCCGCAATTTCCATGGTGAGCAACAGCGGAGAGTCAGCAGAGAACTAGATCACCCACGATGGGAGGGTGCTGTAGCCGAACGAGAACAATTTTGAGTTGTCTCTGTAGGCAGCCAAATTCCTCTTCGTGTTCATTAAACGCCACTGGTGTGGTCACCAAGGATTCAAAAACCGTTTGAGCCGGTGAAACCGCTCCGTACCGGTTTGCTGAAAACTGTGAAAACCGGTCGGCTAACCGGCCAAAATTCGAAAATGGCACCGTTTGAATTAGAAAACGGTTAGCCGACCGGTTTTGCCGGTTAGCCGAGCGGTTTCAACGGTTTTCGGTTAGAAAGTCACAGAAACCGGAATTGAAATAAATAAATGAAAAATAAGGTGAAAAATGGTGTAAAAATGCTGAAAATTTTAACATGAAGTTTGTTAAGTATTTGTAGTAGGCATAAGCATACATTATCAATATATGGTTCATAGAACACTCATAATATAAATTTCACAAGGATTCAAATATAGTTCATACATGTCCATTTTAAAAGTATATAGGTAAATAAAACATAGTTTATGTAGTAATACAAGTGATGCAATGGCCTGCACTCAAGACCATGGTGCCTCATTCCAATTGTAACATGCCCGGTTATACTCCTCGGTAGACATGACCGTAATCCCTTGTTCTCGCAACAAATCCGCCTTATATTGTTGTCAACTTAATCCTGTCCAATGTGAAGTTATTTGCCATTGTGAAAATATCTGGTTATAAAAGTCTGAATCTTGCCACTCATATACCCATGTTGGAGGCCGTTCAAGGGTTGCATCAGTAAGCATGTAATGAATGTAACCAGGCGTTGTGTCACTAGTTAGGGTAAATGAAGACTCACTTTCGTCAGGGGAGAGGTAGGATCCGTAATGATGTTGGGGAGAATAGAAAGAATGAACGGTGGGGGGTAGGGAGAAGAGGATAAGGTGAGTTTTTTTTTGTTTTTCTTTTTTTTTTCATTTCATCTTTCTGTAATTTTTTTCCTGTCAAACTTTCTTAATTTTATAATATTGTTTCATCATAATTCAAAGGTTTTCCTTTAGTTTTTTGTCATATTTTTTAATATAAATTTTTTCAAATTTTCAAAAATTTGAATTTTGTCCGGTTGAAAACCGGTTGTCCGATAAAACCGGACCGGGCCGGTTTTGTTGAAAACCGCGGTTTTCGACCAGTTTCCAACGGTTTTTGAACCCTTGGTGGTCACTGCAAGCCCATCGCATCGCAGGTAATGGATCAAGCCTGCCGGTCTTTTGTTCGGTAGTTGTATTTGATTTCCTATTGACCAAGAATTCTTTCATCCTTTCATGAATGTTCACCTTTGGTCTACAGAAAATATGCTAGGAGGAAGCAGCTGCGGCATTCAGTTTTTAGGCTCCCACATTGGCTCCAACTGTATGGATTGTTTTAGTTTTTGCTAAACCATGTGCTGCATTGATTAGTGTAAAACCTCCATGCCACTTAGTCTTAAAATACCAGAACAAATTAAATATCTAAAGTTTTCCAATCCTCATTGAAAAGTACTGTTGCTGTTCCCAACATGTGTGGAGAGAGATCGTGAGGTCAAACAACCTATTTCAAACACAATCATTCTATCACAGAAATTATATTTCCTTAATGAGCTGCTTGATTTGTTGCAGCATAATTGATTATTTAGTCTAGCTGTATTTTGTAGGAGATAGGTTTGAAGAAATCATAGAACTACAATTAGCAGGTTCTTCTATGCCTGGTTGATTTTATTTATGGTTACATGCTTGATTCTTTTAAGAAATTGCATGATGTGTAGAAATTATTGATCACTATTTTGTAGCACTGGCTCTTGGAGCAGTTGTATACACTTCGAGTAACATTTGCATATTCCTGTGTTTGGTTTAGAAAAATACTTTTGTTTTTTCAAGCACAGGACCCAACCTGTGTCTCAATGTGCAAGAGAGGTGAATGGAATTACAAAGTATGCTAATTTTCAAGTGAAGCCAGCTTGTCAAACCCAAGCGTGGAAAAATGTTGACAACAATTTTGTCTTTAGGTGAGAATTGTGTCTTAGATAAGCACCGCATTCTTCTATGTGATCAGTCTCTAGAGTTCAGTAGCTCACCATGTTTGAGCTTGTACAGGTTTGCAAGCAGTTTATTCATGAATAGTTTTTGGTCGGGGCTATTGCGTTTTTACCCCTAACCTGACTTCCTATTACGTTTTTATCCCTCGTTTTTCAATCTTGCGATTTTACCCCTGTGATTTGAAAACGAAGACACCGTTTGCCCCTAATTTTTGATGCCGTTAGCCTGACATCGATTAAAGATTTAAAGAAAATAAAACAATATTCAGGATATTAGGAAAAGACTACACTACCCTCCTCTCTCTTTCCTTTTCCCTTCTTTCTTTTTTCCTTTTTCCTCTAACTTCCAAGACTCACATCCGAGACTGCCTCCATTGGGTAACCCTAACCCTAGCACCAGGCGAGCGGGCGTGGTCGAGCGTGCAGGCAACACGAGGCGGGCGGGCGCTACGCGAGGAGGGTCGGGCGGGCGCTGCGCGAGGCGGCGAGTCGGGCGCTGCGCGAGGTGGGCGGGCGGGCGCTGCGAGGCTCGCAAACTCTACAGGGCGGACGGGCGAGGCTGGCGGACGTGGCGCGAGGCGGCCGGGAGCGGACGCGACGCAAGGTGGCCGGGAGCGCGAGCCGGGTGGGCGCGGCGCAAGGCAGCCGGGAGCAGGGGCCGGTGCATGCTGTATGGTTGCTTTCTTCCAGGGATTCTGAGCTGCAACACAATGGACACGAGGTATGCAGATACAAGGTAAAAGAATAAGCTTTACTTCATTGTATTGGACCTTGTGTTGTGGGTTAAATTGTTATGTTTGTGTTCTATTGTGCTTTGACTGTTAAGTGTTGTTAGCTGTAATTACACATGCTATCTTGTGATTTGTAGGTCCACTAACCAGAATTTGAAAGTTATAATTAAAGTTCGTTCCTATTTTGCTTTGCCAGATGATGAACCAAAGCACTATTTTCAAAGAACTACACCGCCATCATTTGTTCTCAACAAGAATAATTGTGTGCTACTGAATTTGATAGAACACATAAGCGACAAATGCGTATGGGGTTCAAAGCAATACATTACCTTGTGTCTTTCGTTGCCGGGTGATGTTGCAATTGAGATAAAATTTGATGAACACCTTCTTGAGTGGTTTGAACTTAATGTTGAAAGTGGAGTTATGTGTATTGATGTGGTAATTAAAGATTTCATTGGGCCATTACAATTTTCTCCAACAAAACGTCGGTGTCACCCACAAGTTTCTGTTGTGATGTATAGGTTTGGTTATCAGTACAGATGCATGCAAAGGATTGGAGTTGGTTGTACATGATGTGTACCCGGGTGTGGAACATAGGGAGTGTATGCGGCACTTATGGAAGAACATGAAGAAGCATTACTATGGGCCACTTTTCTCTCAAAATATGTGGGCTGCTGCAAAAGGCTTCACAATTGAGAAGTATAAATATCACACGGGAAAGATAGAGGAAAAAACTTCTGATGCCATTGCATGGTTGGATGATAACCATCCATTTGTCTGGTCAAGAAGCAAATTTTCTGAAGATTCTAAGGTAGATTACATCAATAACAACCTCTTCGAATGTTTTAATAGTTGGATCTCAAAAGTCAAAGATCATCAAATTGTTGACATGCTTGATAAGATAAGAATAATGCTGATAACCAAGTTTGTGGATAGATTCAAGGTTGCTTGTAACATGGTAGGTACAATCATTCCTTCTATTATTGACGAGTTAAATGCTAGAAGCAAGATGATAAAGGGTCATGAGGTCTTAATAGTTAGAGGCATCACAGCTGAAGTAACTGTGTCTACAATGAGACATGCAGTGAATTTGGATGACAAGACATGTAGCTGTAGAGCTTGGCAAGTGACCGGACTACCTTGTGACCATGCTTTATCAGTCATTGTAAAGCTTAGTAGAGAGGTTCAGATGGAAGAATTTGTCCATGAATACTATACTGTTGACAAGTTGAGAAAGACATGTGGAGGTGTTTTCAAACCAATGACATCAAAACATCAGTGGCCACAAGTTAATTTAAGCTATAAAATCTGCAAGCCTAAATTGAGGAGAAAGCCTGGGAGACCAAGAGTTTCTAGGATTAAAGCATCGGATGAGGTTGGTACTAAGAAGAGGAGAAAATGTACTGAATGTGATGAACTAGGCCATTCAGCCAAGTTTTGTCAAGGAGGTCCCACCGCTAGAGAGAAGAAAAGGCGTCTTTCAGCTTCCAATGCATCAACTGTGGATGGCGGTGATCCAAGTGTGACACACGCATCAAAGTAAGTGTGTTGGATTTTAAAATTATTAGAATTTTACAATTAATTGTTATAATGTGTCAACTAACTTAACATTATTCCTGTTATGTGAAGTGCAAGTGAAAGTGCTACTGCTAGTGCAAGTGATACTGGAAGAGGAAGGGGAAGGGGAAGAGGAAGGTGAGGAAGAGGGAGGCTAGCTGCATGGTTTGGAATTGAATGATCATGTTGTGTTCTTTTTGTTGGGAGTGTAATGACATGTATTTGTTGGACATGTGACTTGTTGCGCTTTTGCTAAACTTGCACGATGTGACTTATTATTTTGCTTTAATTAGATGTGTATGTCATTGCTCCAATATTGTTGTTGAAATGATGCTGAAATATGCTGAAATGATGTTGAAATCATTGCTGGAATATTGTCAAAAATGATGTTGAATTGATGTCAAAATGCTGTTGAAATGTTGTCAAAAAGATTCCACAATGTTGCTGAAACAGGGGTAAAATCGCAAATTTGGGCAAGGGCATTTTAGAATATTCATCCCATATTTACTACCGTTAACAGCACATAACGGAGCAGGGGTAAAACGTGTCTTTGTTTTCAAATCGCAGGGGTAAAATCACAAGATTGAAAAATGAGGGGTAAAAACGTAATAGGAAGTCGGGTTAGGGGTAAAAATGCAATAGCCCCTTTTTGGTCACGGAGAGTTGCATAAATCAACAGGAAGAATATTGCTGGTGTATTGCACTATGTAAATGGTTTTTTAATCAATAATCTCTGCAATTTCTTGTTTTTGCGTTGAATTTTTTCAATGCCACTGCATGTGATTAACCACGGTGAAGGGGTTGCCTATAATGTGTTTGATGCAATGCCAATGTCAGGAGCACTTCTAAATTTTCTCTTTATTATTACTAAAAAATTTATGCTATGCTGAGGCGGTCTTGGAATTCCTGGCTATATTCATATATTGTGTGACTTTCGGAGCATACTTAACTTTCTTTTTTGTTTCTCTTTCTTTTGTGACATGCACTATGTTCTGAATTTTTACATATATTGCAGCCAGTTTTAGACATCATCTATAGTTTCTTTAAAAAAAATGTTTGGGCTTAGGTCGTTTTCGGCTGTTCGCATATATCTGTAACCAGATTCAAGCTAAGGAATTCACTAACTGAAGTATCAGGTCTGATGGGTCGAGAGGCATCTCATGTTGCCTTCTAATACAGGTGAGTGATGGATATGTTATGTTTCTGTACTTGCATGTTTCATCAAAATAAATAAAAAAAACTTACTTGCAGGTGAGTTGAATTGTATTACTAATGCGGTTTCAACATTGATCTTTGAGGTAAAGTCACTTTTAGATCTGCTCACAGTTCATTTCTGCAATACAGGAAAATTTTGGTCTTTGTATTTATTTTCTTTTTAGTGTATTCAGTTTCAGTAATTCATAAAACTATCAAACTTCAAAATGCAGAATCATTTTAATGTACATGCATTGCTCTATGACAAATGTTGGGTGCATTTTACATATCCTGGACTTAATTGTTTTTTATTCATGGTGTTTTGTACTTTAAATTTTGGTTGTTAATTAGAAAGGGATAGGTGCTGCTTTGTACTGTTTTTATGAGCAGTGCTTCCACCCTTCACTCTTCTAAAACCTTTGTGTAGACAATATTGCAGCAGATTCTTCAGGTATCTCCACTTCCTCATTAGCGAAAATCTGATACTTAATAAATTGCTGCAGGACCAAGTTTATGCTTAGCATTGCACCTTCGCTGTCTTTGTTGCATTTTTTTTTCTTGTTGCATGGGTGAAAGAAGGACAGCTCCGGTTGCTTGGATCTATCCACAAAATGCAAGTGAGATTCAATATTACTCCAGATTGTCCCGACATGTCACGTGAGAAGGGCAGCTCTGGTTGCTTGGATGATTCAACAATGCATGTTAGATTTCATTTTTTTATTCTAGAGAGTTCTCTAAAGTCCACTCCAGAGTCATTAGCGAAAATCTGATACTTTATAAATTGCTGCAGGGCCAAGTTTATGCTTAGCATTGCACCTTCGCTGTCTTTGTTGCATTTTTTTTCTTGTTGGCAATTGAGCTTAGATGTTAGAGTCTGCATAATGGAATCAATATATATTGTCTTGTTGATTAACATCTCTGTTAGTGAATGTATGTGGAAGCTTAAACCAAAGTCCAGGTTGTTTCTATATGATGCAGTATTATTTTTGGTTTCTTTAATAAGAACTAAGACACCGCAAGACACTGCAAGGTGAGCACTGCACCTGATCCCCCATCCTGCTGCCTATTGATTTTCAACCGCATCACTTGAGCTCCATCTGTTCTGCTTAGCAGTTGCCAACATGTTTATAGATTACAGAAATGCATGAGAGAGTAATTGTCAGTGACTTCGATTGGTTCCCATCTCTGCTCCACTTCGTGAGTCCTCATTAGAGTACAGAGTCCAAAATGATCCATTGGCAGAATTAATTCACTATAGTTTTTCACTTCCTTCCACTGTCTATTTCACTTTTGCCTTTTTTTCTGTTGCTTGATCCTAAGGTATACTGGTTTTAGGCCTTTAGAAGCAATTATGTATCAGGAGTAGAGTTGATGCCTCTTCCACATGCTGCTCCATTTTATTCCAGTTGGATGCAGGTCTTAGCTCAATAGTTGTTATAGACAGTTAATTGATTTCTTTTTTTCTTACAAGGAGTTGCTTGCTGAGGGTGAACAGAGAAAATAAGATGACGGTGATGGTCAGCATTTGGACCCAGCTAGGTGAAAGCATGTGTGGTGGTTTGCATCTGTGGTCACTCCCAAAATGCTTTTCAATGGATGTTTTATGTATTCTCTATTTATTTGCAAACGCTATATTATATCCTAACAATATAATGCATGCTTACCTGGTTTATCAACTCCTTGATTTGGGATGTAGAACTCCATTACATTGGAGCGGTTGCCTGTTTATACATTCAGTGCATTTCATTTTTACACGATGCTATTCTTTTGTTTTAGGTGCATATATGCGTTGCTAGACTTGCTGCCTATGTTTTCATGATCTGACATACACCTTTTTAGTTAGGGTGTAACCTTTTCATGAATTTGCCCCTATGGAGCCTGAGATGAGGATGGTTCGGTTTTCTTTTTCTCACTTTCTATATTTGATTCAGATGAGCACAAAAGAATGCTATATTCTGTATATTTTTCAAGTTTTGACATATAAGTAGTATTGATATGTAAGAGCAAAAACATCATCATTTGAATTTTGAACCCCGATACCTTTCCATGTCGTTGGATGCCCATTCTAAGTTTGTTTTAAGATGAAACAAAGTGAAATGGGCAGGGAATATGGAATATATTAGTTTCCCTCAGCGCTATTCCCCTAACGTGGCGAGATTCACTATGACGTAATAATAATGATTCGATGTTATGTACTAATATAAAATTATTTATAGTGTCACTGTTATAAATTATATACCTCTCGTAGCACGTGTGGCACAAGATTTTAGACCAACCAAGTTCTTTAATTCAATTAATCTATACATGGGATCGAGTAAAGCTGTAGTCGTGAGCTATTTTGTGGGTAGGGAATTTATAAATTTGGCATGTACATCTGACCTTTGGATACTATAAACAAATCACGTGTCCATATTTGAAGGCGATTGTAAATTAGGAAACTCCAGCCATTATAGTATTTATTCTCTTATTAAAAGATTTAGTTCTGCTGTATATGAAAGTTCCATAAAACACACAACCTAAACGTGGAAATTAATTGGCCACGGTCATTTATTTGCCAAGCTCCTGCCCCTGTGTAACCAACTCATGCGGCGGGCTCTTCACATATGCTCGTCGACGCCTACGGACGTCCCATACGACGACGACTATGCAAGTCTATTATTTTTTCAATCAGCTTGTTATTGTTTTTCACAAGACTATCATTTTCAATGCCATTTGTGTATGTCCTGATGATTGATACCGATGTAATTTTCTGTGCCATTTTTAACCACAAATTCATCAGCTTGTTCTTAGGTTTCCGTTGTAATTAATCGTACTGACATTTTTAACCACAAATAGATCGGTTCGGATGTCATAGCATTAGTTATTTGACAAATTATTAGTGCTTACGATCTTGTCAAAACAAATTTTTAATTATTTTGGACCTCATACAAAATACTATTATCGTTTCAGTATTAGAAGCACGTGCGTGCCGCACGTGCATAGTAACTAGTTCCTATAAGCAGTTCAAGATCAAAGAATGCAGGAACTGCCATTCATGCTTCCTCTGTTTTCGCTTGAACACAAAATTTGGCAAAAATATAGTGACATGGTGAAATCTATCCTATCGGTTTTGTTAATGTGCTCAAATGGTAAATTTGACACTGTCAGTACATAACTCTTCGTTGAGATGATCAAAATGGATATGTGTATCATCCGATTTAAAACTCAGTACACGAAAGTTAGAACATTTAGAAGAGTTCAGAAATCTAGAAAATCGGTCACGGACAGGCCGGTTTTGAGGGTCTAGAGTCAGGAGTTAGATTTCGATACAAAATTTGTGACATTAATCTTTCAGGTCTCAAGTGCAGCTTCTTTTACATCCTAACGGGGCAAAATATAGTGACATGGAAGAGAAGCGCTTAAGAAGGGCGTGATTAAAAGAATTGGACCTGGGTCGAGTATCAAAATATGGGAAGATAACTGGGTGCAAGGGATTTCATCACTGAAACCCAGAGTCCGACTGGAGGAGTCATCTTGTGAGACAGTCGATCACTTATTCTTCCCAGGAACTAGGGTCTGGAATGAACCTCTGATACGGGAGTCTTTTATCGACATGGATGCGGAGGAAATTCTCAAACTAAAACCAGGGAGTAGACTTCCTACAGATGTATTGGCATGGGCCTTTGAGAGGCATGGTCATTACTCGGTCAGGTCGGCATACAGAGTTTTAAAGGCTGACCAAGACCGACGGGCCTCCGAAGAAGTACCGGGTACATCTACAAATGATCGCTGGTGGAAGGTGCTTTGGAAAATGAAGATACCACCCAAGATACGGATCTTCTGGTGGCGGGTCATTCAGGGTTTTTTGCCTTCGAGAGCTGAACTGAGAAGAAGGCATATACTAAAGGAGGGGCACTGTGACGTCTGTGGGAACCAAAACGAATCAATTTTCCACGTAGCAGTTGAGTGCACTCTGGCAAAACAATTCTGGACTTTGGCGCGGGAGTTGTTTGGGAGGAAACTGCCTCATCTGCACCCGGCGACATGGGCCAAGGATATCATTAGTGGAAATCTATGTTCTCACGAGGATGCCGGCTTTTTTGTCTGTGGAGTATGGTCTTTGTGGTCAGGGCGGAATTCGAGGAACCATGGCCGTAAGAACTGGTCTGTTCAATCAGCTGCCCGCCATGTAGCAAAGATGCTGGAAGACTTGATATGTGCAAAAGGGGAACCGGAGCAGCCACGGATCAGACCCCCAATCCCGCTGGAGACCACCGGAAGAGGGCTGGCATAAAGTAAATAGCGATGGATCTTACATTGAGGAGGACCATTGTGGCAGTGGGGGAGTGGTGATACGTGATCACCTCGGTCAGATCCTGAGAGCGGAAGCAAGATGGCATGAAAGGCTAACGGATGCTCTGGCGGCAAGAGATGGTCTGTTTTTAGCTCAGTCTTTGGGTGTCACTAAAGTAATCCTGGAGCTGGACAACCTATCCCTGGTTAACGCCCTGAACATCACTAGAGATAATTGCTCATCGCTGGCTGGATTATGGTATGAGATCAAGGAGCTAGGCAGGTTTTTCAGAGATTTGTCAGTTGTTTTCGTGAGGCAAGAAGCAAATCAAGCAGCCCATGAATGTGCGAAAGTGGCAAGCCGCACAAATAGGGTATGTAATTGGTCAACCTCTCTTCCAGAGTCTATAAGGAAGAGGGTTGTTGAAGATTGTAATCCTGCCATAGATTAATACAGCTCCTATGTTTACCCTCAAAAAAAAAAAAAAAACGGGGCAAAGGTTACGATAGATTAGGCTGGTTTTCGCGAACTGCACAATGCGATTTGCATGTTCGCGAAACCTGCACGTGGACGTGTTGTGTCTCGGCGTGATTTTGTGTCAACACCCTCTTAAAAGGTCCGCTGTGAATATTTGTGAAAGAGCAAAACTTAAAAGTTGAAACGAGCAATTATTCTAGCTTGGTCACTGAAACTCTATTCTTTTGTACTACTCTGTTCTGTTTTTCTTGTTGTCAGGACAAACTAATTGATGTAAATTTGCGTTGGCCAGCTTGTCCAAACTCGTAACAACAAGAATTCCAGAACGGAGGGAGTATAACTTTTGTGACATTAAGCTTTTAGGACCCAATGCAGTTTTGACTGGATTTACAGTCTGAAAACACAAAGTAGGATCTGCCAAATAAAGCAAAAGAACCGGTTAATGGTGACACGAACAATGGAACACAAAGGTCGTCCCGCGATCAACATATAAGAGAAAATGGAAGCCGCATGCTATTGTTAATAGTGGGAGGGAGCGAGATCGATGTGACGGACGGCCGGGGGCAACGAACTTCACACGTACTAACAATATACGAAGACTACAGAAAGCGGCGGGGCTTCTTCACGCCTTCTGATGCCGGGTGGCGCTGGCCGGCCGGCGCCCGGTTGTTCTTGTTCTTGCGTGCCATATGCGGCGGCGCGCACAGGCCCAGCACCAAGGTCCGCTCGACCGCGGGGGCCGTCTCGTCCTGCTGCTTCGTGGCCACTGGGCCGGCGGGTGGCTGCCACGGCTGGAAGACGCGCGCGAGACGGCGTTGCTCCTCCTCCTCGTCGTCGTCTTGGCCGTTGGCCTTGCGTTGGTACTCGGCCCTGGCGTCCCGCAGCAGCGCGTCGAAGAAGAGGTCCCGCGCGAGCTCCGTGTCCTCGTCGAACAGCGCCTCCCACAGCCTCACCACCTGCGCCCGCGACACCGCCGCGGAACGCCCGCCGTCTCCCTCCGCCGCCTTCTTCTTGTTGTCCATGGCTTCTTTAATTTCTTTCTTCTACCGCCGTCGTTGTGCTCTGCACTGCACTGAGCTAAACTATGTAGTATAGCTGTGGATGGATGGCTAGGTGATGGCGCGATGGAGAGAGTTGCTGTGACTGCGACTGCGAGCCTTATAGGGAGGGGACGAGGGGGTGCGTCCAAAATCTCGAGTCGGACTCGGAGTGTCGACTTCGTGTCGGCCTGCCCCTGACAGTCTCGCGAACTTGGCAAATCCAATCCAAACGCGAAGGAGTTTCCATGCTCGCTCGTGGCTCATCGATGAACCCGTCGGGAGCCGGACCCACCCGCCGCGCGCGCCACCAATGATGAACAAGGTCGCGTGAAGAGCCTGGCCATTGCCAACGTCACGTGAAGAGCCTTGCGTGGCACCAGACCGGCCGGGGCAACCACACCAGTCCCGTTCTTTGCTACTCCCACGACCCTACGCGCAAGGAGCACTGCAGAAGAAAAGGAGACACACAGCATTAACGCTATATGCTTTGTTGCTGGGAGTTTGGACGTACTCTCTCCGTTCTAAATTCGCTCCCTGAGTGAGCTTCTCTATAGTACTAGTGACTCCGGGCGTCTCCTGGTCCCAAGCTTCGTTTCCAATCCTAAACATTGCCCACTTGACGGCAGCAGGTCCTTGGCCTGCAATGCACGGAAAATCGATCCCACAACGGCATGCGATCGCCGTCCTTATCTTAACGGCCAGGGTTAGCTCCACCGGTCTTTGAGATATATGCTGGTCAACACCCGGTTTTCTGTTCCCCCGGAACGCCAGATCCGTTTTTGGACTTGTCCCGTTATTCCTTTTGAGCTGATCGTCGCTCCTTCTTCCCCGAGCTCACCAGCTAGCCCAGCTCCCGTGTCGAAACGATCCGCCATGCCGCAGTTCGGTAGAATCCACGCAGTTCACGCCTCAACACGCATCGGAGCTCCCGCACTAGCTTCTTCTTCCAATCCCAACTGACGCCATTGTTGCATTGCTTCACCTTATGCTATTCCACTCCTTTCATTTTTTACAATTTCCCTGTCCGCACTAGGCCCCTGTGTGCCCGATCTGGTGTCATTTTCACCTCTCTTTGCAACTGCACACACTGTTGCAATCCCAGTAACCAAGTTTTCCAACTCAATCGCGATCCTACAGTCATCCCCGAGCTTATATGCGTGGTTGCGGTCATGCTGTTGTTGAGCGTGTTGCCGGCTCTGGTCGTAATCGAGCACACCATTTCTTCAGCTGCACCGTACATCATTTCACCACTCTGTTTTTTATTTAATTTTATTCATCATCGTTCATGTTGCAGTGTCTGACTTTCACAATTGCTGCTTTGGAAGATCAGCTCGCTGAGTGCCGATAGTGCCGATAGTGCCGATATTTGCTCCGTGCCAAGAATGCTAAGATTATATCCTTGGAGTACGATCTGTCCAAAATTGCTGACAACATTCCAAGCGCTGAAACAAATTGTTCTAGCAATGAAGCTCATAATATGATTGATGGAAGACAGGGTCGTTTTGTTCTGCTCATAATTGTTCTTATTGTTTCATTGTGGCTTGTTATTATTACCTGATATATTGGTCCATGAACCTTGCCTACTATGTAACATTTTAGCTATTTTTATGTCAGTCATTTCATTTGTTGTATCTGTTGTAAACGTGTTAATGTTTAATAATTGAGTAATTTCTACAAGTGAAGTCCAGTTTATACTTATCCCTTAAGCAATTTTGCTGTTACTATCACATCGTGTTTATGTTTCATATTTGCGCAATTTCTATAACACAAGTCAACTTAAGCATTTTTTTTCTAGCAGATATCTTTTCACTCCTGTGTCAACAACTGATTATTTTTAATAGGCTTCTCTTTAGACAGATTTTCATTGATGAATACACAAGACACTTCTCTTGATGGAAGCAATATTCCATTTAGACAATTCACACAGATGTTGGTACAAACAAACTTATAAATCTTCAGCCAGCAATAATCCTTTTGATGCTTTCAGGCTGCTCACCTATGTTCCCATACATCTTCAGTAGTTGATAAAGCATGCTCATCTCGAACATGGTCACCGAATCCTGCTGTAAAAATTTTCAATCAACCATTTGTTGTTAGTTATCATTCATTTTCAGATTAAATAAATGTTCAGTTGTTATTCAACTAATTTAAATAAAACAATCTTACAACTGTCATAGTCTTGCAACTTTATGCCACATCCGCCAACTTGAAAAAAAAATTCATCCAAAATACATTGACATTTCATATTTCAGAAGCTAAAATATAAAGCTCATAAATAATTAAACGACCGTGCATGCTTTAACCTCATCCTTATGCAACAGTAGGGGAGCCTTGATATTACATCCTCTAGATTTCCACGAGAAACAGAATGTGAACTATTAATCCTAAAGCATGTTATTTCAGTTATTTCACTGCAAATTCTCATCAGGAACGGAAAACACATTGCTTCAATTGCGGTACATATGTAAAAATAAGAGAACTACATGCAGCAAGAAATACAACACTTACACATATCACTCCTGAAGGAAATGGAAGTGAGATTTTTTTGAAACATATATTCAGCTGAGGCAAGCCCTGCTATAACATGGGTTCGGGCATAGAGCTGTAAACAAAAGGGAGTATATTATTAAGAAGTTAGATGAAGTATATTATTTTCATTTTTTATTGTTATAGCAGAGCTCAACAGTGCAAAAATAATCAGAAAAGAGGGTCCATGACCAATACACGATCTGAAGGATATATCTGAAAAGGATATGCTGTAACTGCCACTTTAAAGTAACATGTGAATTAATAAAAATATGACATAGAATGTTTCTTGATTTATTCTAGTACTCCCATTGTAATAATCAATTCAAATTAGAGGACAACACGGTATATAGTCTAATATTGCAAGTCGGAGAAGAAAGATAAATGAAACTAAGAAGAAATGAAACTGCCCCTGACTAGGCATTAATACACAGTAATGCTCATGGTGAATAAAACAGAACAAATAAAGCTCATTTCAAACAAATTGTTTTTAGCGCAAGTGCAACGACAAACTTAGTTAGACCAAATTAATAATTCCAATATCCTGCAAGCAAAGTTTCAAATACAATGCTCACTTGCATTTAACATTTTTTCCGGTTGCAAATGAGATGTAGATCAAATGTATAAGACTTGCTCTTAATAATCAGTACATTATTTACCTAATGGTCAATGGTATATAAAATTAAATGCTTCCGAAACATAATGCAATTTTCTATATGCTAATTGTGCCATAGACAACAACGATTCTACAAGCTTTTATCTGAGATACTTTTCGTACCTTGATAGAAGCAACTGCAGCTCGAAGATGCGCTCACTGCTGAGTGGTTCATTGGGACCGAAAGGCAAGGAGTGAATGGCGCTACAAATGATTCAGTATAGTTTGATTCGTAGTTTCTGCAGGTGGGTGGACGTCCGGTCGCCTTGTCCGCCATTGCTAGGTTTTGAGTTCTTGGGAATTTGGGATAGGAAGAAGAGGATAAGGGCAGAGCACTCACGGGCGTGTTGGAGGCATGGGTGGGCAGGGGATGGTTCATGTGCCCTTGCAACTCGTTTCCGTTTCATTCAAAATATGCCGTTCCAGCTGGGCACCTCATCTGCGTTGACCAATACAAATCTCAAAGCAATAAGTGGTTATGTGCGGATCAGATAAGAACGGCGACCGCTGCTCATTGTGGTAAATTCGGTCTCTGCAATGCAAGGCAATATCTTGGTGAGCAAGCACAAACAAGTTGGCACGCTCTTCACAATATATTTAGCGCTGATCCGCAGAGTAGACAAGTTTGGATTGAACACTGCTGCACAGTGTGTATATATATAAACCAACAAAAGCACTGGCACTCCATCCATCTACAGGTCAACACCAATTCGATCAACAGCAACAATGTCCTTCTTCTCTTATCAATTGCAAAACAGCGCGCTGTCCCTCCTTGTCATCGTCCTGCTCCCTGTGATCTGGTACCACCTCTCAAGAACAACACTGAGACTGAGAGAGAAGAAACCTGGGCCACCTCCCGGCGTTCGTGAAGAACCGGCACCGGTTCCTGGACCGGTAGACGGAGCTGATCGTGAACAGCCCGGAGCTGCGTATGGGGTTCTGGATCCCCGGGATGCGCACCGGCATCGTGACCGGCAACCCGGCCGACGTGGAGCACTTTCCTGCGCGGCAACTTCGGCAACTACCCCAAGGGCGAGCACGCCACGTCCATGCTCCGCGACTTCCTGGGCCACGGCCTCTTCAACTCGGACGGCGAGCAGTGGCTGTGGCAGCGCAAGAACGCCAGCCTCCAGTTCACCAGCCGCTCGCTCCGCGGGTTCGTCGTGCAGGCCGAGGTCGCCGACCGCCTGATCCCGCTGCTCCGGCGGGCGGCCACCAGCGGCGAGGTGGTGGACTTGCTGGACGTGCTGGAGCGGTTCGCGTTCGACACCATCTGCAAGGTGGCGTTCGGGCACGACCCGTGCTGCCTCGCGGACGGCGGGGTGGTCGACGAGGCGAGGTCGGAGTTCATGCGCGCGTTCGGCGAGGCGCAGGACCTCGTCGTGGGGAGGTTCCTGGACCCCGTGGAGGTCTCGTGGAAGGTCAAGAAGTCCTGGCCAGGTTCCAGCTGGCGAGCAACGACAACGAGCACAGCAGCGACGAGACGCTCCGGGACGTCGTGCTCAACTTCCTCATAGACCACCTCCTCCTCGCACCACCCCTTCTCACACGTATTTTCTTTAAGAGCCTGACATTTAAGCACCATAAGCATGTTAATTTCTTTGATTTTCATTCTAAAATCTGCTGACGTGGCGGCCCGCATCGTGCGAGAAATGCACTACCTCCACGCGGCGCTGACGGAGTCGATGCGGCTGTACCCGCCCGTGCCCATCGACTCGCAGTCCTGCGCCGCGGACGACGCGCTGCCCGACGGCAAAGGGTGGACCGTCACCTACAGCGCCTACGCCATGGGCCGCATCCAGGCGATATGGGGCCACGACTGCATGGAGTTCAGGCCGGAGCGCTGGCTGGACAACAGCGGCGCGTTCCAGCCGGCGAGCCCGTTCCGGTACACCGTGTTCCATGCGGGGCCCAGGATGTGTCTAGGGAAGGAGATGGCGTACCTGCAGATGAAGTCCATTGTCGCCAGCGTGTTCAAAGAATTTGTGCTCGACGTCGTCGGGAAAGAGGCGCGCGCCCGTGTGCCCGACCACGTGCTCTCCGTCACGCTCAGAATGAAGGGTGGCTTGCCTGTCAAAGTAAGGACAAGGCTGCTAAGGCTCCGTAAAAACATGGATTCTTTCACAACAAGCAGTTCCGGGGTATGAAGGAAAGAGCTCTGGATGCTCTCATGGCTGCTAGGGATGGAAGGAAAGCGAGCTGTGTGTCAAATCATTCAAAATCCATTGCTTCTGCGCCTTGTACGATTCACTGCCTATGTACGTCCCTGTCTTTCCCCCAAATTAGGGAGAAGAAACCCCCCTATTTCCACTTCCGTTGCATCCAAAATTGAGCTGTCCACAAACATATCCCCTTTCTTTATTGGGGTAGATACGCAGGAGCAAAATAACCAAGTTCTTATTTCCTAATCCATTGTTTATTTGGGTATTTGAATTCTAGATCCGATACACATACGACTTTACTCCCCAAAAGCATGGAGATTAAAGCACGAGGGAGCTATGTAGTACATCCTTAAGATTTTTTAGTATTTGATTTGATGAAGATGAGGAACCGTCATTATTATCAGTGGCAACAAAACATTTTTTTAAGCCTAGTACATAACATATTATTTGAACTCATTGTCATATTATTGATATTTTCATCGTAGCTTCTAACCTAAATATGATCTTCATGTTTGTCAGATGATTTTTATTTTGTGGGTTTGAAGGTCTCACTTGTAAACAGTATGCTGCTGATCGCAGAAGAGAAGACAAATACTAAAAAAAGAATCTTTAGTACCCAAACATGTCATAGTTTATCTCAAAACTACAAAAAAAACTTCAGTTTCTAAATACTATGGTATTAGCTAGCCTATGGCTTTAGAAAACTACAACACCCAAACAGGGCCTTAAGGTTGGATTCCCTTGGATGAACTTATTGAATATTAGGGATTGCAACTGAAAACAAAACTTGTTACAATTTTATTTTTATGAAACAGGATCATGCTACAAATAGTGAAAGTGAAGAGCAGCAAATTACCGTGCCTTATTTCTAGTTGCCTCTGAATTTGGTAGGCTCTTTCATTGCATGGCCCCGCCGCAGAAGCACCCCTTCGTGCCGATTCTGCGTCATAGGCCTTGGGGCGGCGTGTGAAAATCAACCCCTTAGCTCACCCTTAAAATATATAGGGCATGGGATGGGGAGATATTTTAGAAGGGTCAATGTGAAAACTCCTGAAAACATAGAGTAACACGTGTTCGTTGGAAAAAGTAGTCAAATCGACTAGTGTTTGAGACAGGAGAAAATACATTGTTCTTGCATCCTCCCATACGAAAATATGATATTCTCCAGCTCCTCTTTTTTTTTTTTGAAATGACAAAAATGTTCTCTTAATAAGTTTGCAAGCACTATACAACTGTACTGCAGAGTAATGCAACCTATGCTCATTAACAGTAATCCTGAATCTGAATTTTGTTACAAGAACGTCATATCTCCGTAGATTTGTAGACACCAAATGTTCTTGTTCTTGTGTTTGAGCGTACAACCCGAACAGAAAATGGTTATCGGTTGTGTAACTCATTTACAGAACATCTTGCAGAATTATTGACTGCTGCCCAAACTAGAATTTTACATGTCTCAATCATGATTATCTTACCAGCGTTAGCTGTGCCGCCGATTACAGAGTGCAGGACTGCTGCTGCTGGTACCGATTCAGCTCTTCCCAGACGAAGTGCTCTACATCCTCCCAACATGTCGCATCCCTCAGCTCTTTCCACAGGCTGAAAATAGCAGCCAAGACATTGTCCTCGTGTAGTATACAGAAGCACCTGCAGAAAAATCCAGATGAGTGTTGCTGCAATACATGAAAATTGATAATGCATCCTGGGTGCAGGGTTTGTCTAAATGTTTCTGCCACCAGTGTACTAGGCACCGTTTGTCTAAATATTTCTGCCACCATTGCTCGATAGCACACACAAAAAAAGAAGTGTGATGAATTGAGATTTTTTACTGAAAATCCTACGTTAACAACAGAAAGGTTTTAAAATGTCAAATGAAGATACAAAAGAGGCAACGATAAAATGTGGATAGTCTGAATGCTAATTCTGAATCAAGTACAATGTACTTACATTGCGCGGTATGATGCCCTGCTGAACTTTGAATTTTGCAGAGACTTGCATATATCAGTATTTGACTCCCCTCTGAGAAATGGAAGCTGGTAGCTTAGTAGGAACTCCCTGAGAAGATCATTATCACCACGGAAAACATCCAAGTGCAGTGGAATTATATCACACAAAGGATCCCCTGTTAACACAAACAGTATTAGATTTCACCAGATCATTGTATACTTGATTCAGATTGAGAAACAAAAACTACATACAATATTATATCCAAGAAGATACACCAAGACAAAAAGAAAATGGACTGCCCTACATACGAATCCATCGCACACATGGTTATTAGTTATTACCGTGGTTGAAGAAACAGATTAATAGATAGCCAGCTTCTAGTACATATTCAAATATCAATTTTGAAAAAAAAAATGAACTCCAAAGTTCCATACAACAAATAAGATCGTTCTGAAACTCGGAACTGGTAAACTTTATATTTTTTGCTGGACGAATAGCTTCATCAGTTTGTTTTAGGAACGAAAATAATGTAACCAAAGCTTTGTTACTATGAAACATATAGTCAATCAACTGCTCACCGACGGACAGATCACTGAAATCAATAATGTGAATAGCATTCATTTGTTCCAGATCTCCATCAGCTTTTTCGCTCTCAGTGGAACAACACAATTTACGGATCGTCTCAATGAGTATGTTATCATCCATGATATCCGAATGTATCCAAGAGGGGGATGGGTAGACCATGTGACCGTCATCCTGTTGCTTAATTTGCAAACAGTAAACTCAAAGTTTGACACGAGATATGCATATTACATATAAAGAAGACAAAACTGCAAATGTACCTCAACAAACTTGATTAGGAAACCCATATCGGCAGGAAGATATTCTTCAGCCTTCTCAAGTAGAATTTGTGGAACAGTGCTCCCCCTATGTGGACAGACAAACGTTGTTCAGGTATAAAAACAATGTTATCACATTCAACAGCAATAGCATATCACGAAAAATGTCCATACCAAACAAATGAATAATAGCTGCATTCTATACCTATGTAGCATGCCTCTACCAATGTTTCTGAAACACCAAGCACATTGGAGTACCATATTTTAAGTTGCCATGAGACTATTATATTTTGATGACTAGTTCTTAGCACTCTGGTCGCAAATCTATTTTGGAGGATAGGCCCTTGATGTTTTAAACTACACACGACATGCTCTGGACAGAATAAAGATCAAAAAAATTAAGACTCTTTTAGTGGCTCTAAACTGTCCACCAAAGCTACGCCGGCCAAGCCAATAGACTTCACAGAACTCCAACTTACCAGTTAGCTAGGTGTTTCTTCACATTCTTCTGCCTGCCATTTAGAGTAAAAACTAGTTCCTTCCATTCAGGTGGAACTGTGGCAGCATCACCAACTTCCCCTGTCATTTCCTGCATATTATTCTCACCACATTCAGGTGGAGACTCCATATCTGGAAGAGGTAATAGATGTATATTTCGCATTTGAACACCCAACAATGATGCAAGAGGAATAATGTCCGCCTTGGACAGCTTGTCACGTCTGAAAGGAAATAATTAGCTCCAGATTTTCATAATTACTACACATTTCTATTATCACGTGAGCGGCAAACAAAACTTACATGTGAGCAAAAATATCTCCTTTGCACTTTCTGGTAACCATATAGGGCCAAATCGGTCTTTTTGAAATATCAGATGAATTGTTCATTCCAAATCGTTGCTTGCTCCATAACCCAAGAGGAAAATGGCTATTTGCATGATAAACCTCCAATGGGTAGTGCTTAGCCAAAACATCTGGTATCCCTTTTCCATCCCACGGAACTGTCCTGTAATTATCATCCTTGTACTCAAGAAATCCACTTGCAATAATCTCAGGGATGTGATTGATCAAAGGAGAGCCAATCTTTTGCAGGAGGTGATAGAACTCAAGCTGCAGAAGAAAGATGAATATCAGAAATGACATTTTTTATTACAACAACTGCAGTGGCCGATACAGTACCTCTGTGCCCAAACCATGAACGGAATAACCCAACCCTCCTTCAGCATATATTTTAATCACGTTGCCTGAGACAATGAAGACCTGAAAAGTTTGTAGCATACGTTATATAGAATACCAAAAACTGGCCTGTAAACATCTTGAGATTTGTTATTACAATGTTAAATTTCATTCTCATAGCTCAGATCCATGATGTGATGGTACATTGGGGAACAATTATACAGCATCCACCAACTTGCTGAAGTTATGACCTTCTTACTGAGCCCAACAAGTAAACTAAGTTGCACGGCATGAATTTGTTTCTGATAGATGTACTGATAGGTGTAGCTAGTGGACTCTAGTAATAAAGTAAGTTGCATAGCATGACTTTGTTCCTAATAAGTGTAGCTTGTGGAGTAGCATTTAAAATCAACATGGTTACAAAGATCATCGGAGTTTTATGTTGTGAATAGTCCTACTGATTCAACAAAATATTTCGTTGATAGCTGTAACTTTCAGGTACTAAACAGAACAAGTGGGTACTTACTGGGTTGCTGCCTGTGCCAACAGGAAGTTTCTCATCCTCTGTGGGCAGTGGTAAACTATGGCATGCACATATTTCCTCTAAGCATGAATACCATTTGTCAGCACTTATTGCTAGGCAAGCACCCTGCAAGAACATGAAGTTCAGTTACCACAAGAAAACAAACATCCTCGTGAAACAGTTAAACATCTTCTAAGAGATAACATTACATGTTAACAATGTACAGAGAATTGGGGACACTAAAATTTATCAAGTCAATAGTGCAAAACACACCTTCCATATTAGTTCTCTCAGTTCAGGTTTAAGAACCCAAAGCCTGCGCAGCCATTCTCTTGCCTCTCTCTGACCAATTGAATTAGTTGGGCTCCAGATGGAAGAATAGTGATCCCTTTCTTTCTCAAGGAATTGGGATAAGAAATCTATGTCATAAGAGAAAACCTGATTCTCCAAACTCTCCTGAACACCAGAGAACTCAAATGCAGAATACTGATTTTCACTATTTGAAGTTCTTAGAGTTTCTGAAGCTTTCAGCCTTTTTTCCTTACGGCTCAGGTCAGAGTGATTCCATCGATTCACTGTGCCAGCTGGATGATGTTCCATATCTTTAACATAATTGCCTGGAACAGCAAGTAAGCCAGCACGACAGACTCCTTTGTGACAGTGACCAGGTGCCATATCCAGACATACATACTGAAAATTGGATTGATTGACAAAGTTTTGGGTCACTGCAACCGTTGTCTCTAGGTTCAAAACACAATGCCACCACCCACTAGGAACAAATATGGTCTCTCCTGGTAACTGTGTGCATTCCAGTGGCTTCTCGTGTTCAGCAAGATGTGGATAGATATCAAGCCACCACTGCAAGTAACATATTAATGTTAAATGATATGGACATAAGAAACAGAAAGAGACTTTGGAGAAAAGATAATATAGTAGTAAGTACATTACTTGCAACGATGTCGGGGTATCAATGTCTACATCACCGTCCTCATCACTTACGTGTACTGTGACACCACCGGGCACTCTTCCTGGAGGGTACAATGCCCATCTAGAAAATAGGATGGATAATTTGAGTGGGAAAATCTGCTTGTACTGATACAAAACTTAGCATTTTACATCACAGGGACAATCAGCAAAGGTGGTTAAGGTTGAACTCAATATATGCATTCATTAGTCCAAAGTAGAAGTGGATGCCATAAAAAGATTGGTGAAAATAAGCGACATTTTTAAATTAATGATTAAAAACCATAATAAGCGGATTAAGGAACAATCCTTTTTTTATTTGAGGTTTTAGAAGCTGACTAGATGCAGTAGAAACATTTTCATGGCCTCAAAAAAACATTAGTTGAGGAATTAACAGGTTTAGTATAGACCCATTTAGTTACAAGAAACAAATGAATAAAAAAAAAGTGGTGCTGGTATCACCACCAAGGTTATAAAATATAGTCAAAACAAAAGAGACAGACCTTTTTCGACCGCAAAGAAGAGTGTTCCATGCACTCGTGAGTCCTGGATCAACATGCCAAGAAGCACCAGATCTCTCTGGTCCAATAATAAGCCATCTGAATGCCGGTCGCTGGTCATAATCCAAAATACCAAAAAAGTCCTCTTGGAATAAATAAGGGACACTGTAATCTTCAAGTAGTGGTGGTGCTGATTCTCCAAACTGCAATGATTTGTCAATTGAGTTTTTATCCTGATAACTTTTGCACAAAAGAAACAAAGTTATCAAGAATAAAGAACCTTGTCATCAAATATGTAAAGAGGATCTTCATCATGCTGCAGTTCCATGTAAGAAACATAATCCTTAAGTTTCATAGCTATCTTCTGCGGGCTTCTTTGTGATATCCTGAATGGAACTTCACCAAAATCCTTCGTAAGTTGCTGCAGTGTCCATTTAGTCTTTGCGGGCCAGGTTTCAGCCAACTTAGTAAGCAATACCTGACAACAGAAATAATAGACTATCAGGTGGGGTGGGGGGCAATTCAAGAATAAAATGCAGAAAATCAAAAGGTTGTTAAATTCGATTGATCAAAAAGCTTTATTCAATTCTTACAGGGCCTTTTCCATCATATTCGGAATGGAATTGGTCCAATGAAATGTCATCTTTCCTTTCCACGTGTCCATCGTCAAAGGAAAAGCTACTCAAAGTAGTAAAACATCTATACCATCTCCTGTACAGATATAAAGAATTGAACCCTGCACGGAAAAGAATGTAAAGAATAAGCAGAAAAACATGCATAAAAATGCAGAAATGGAAAACATACAGTTTATGTTAATTACCATCAAACTGACGAGGCTTTTGCCAAATGTTATTATTCTCTGAACATAAACCAAGCCTGAAAGTGAAGCAATCAGTAATTCAGTATGCAACCTTTTCGCAATGATCACAAATGATTAGTAAGAATGATCTCTTAGTCGCTAAAGGTAACATGATATAGGGAGCTTAACATGAATCAGTAACACATTACTGAATATTAAATGAAAAGTTGAAGTGTAACACACCTACATAGTGTGGTTTTCTTCCAAGAACCTTTGTATTCAAGAGGACCCCCAATCGAAAGACATTTGCTCATCCAAAGTGGTTCTTCATTGCAAAGTATGTACATGACACTGGCAAGTGATTTAAGAATTAACATGATGTCACATCCTTCAAGAACTTGGCAGAGATACAGGCAAAACAAATATTTTTCAGAAGCAAAGTTTTCAAGCTCATGTTGGCTAAGTAATGTCTAGTAACATCGCTGTGAGCAAATGATAAGGAAACTGGAAAAGATAATCAGGTATGTAAATCTAAAGAAAAGAGGCAGTCTTGATATAGAAATTTCACTTATCTTTCTTAAATTATTATATTTGTATAAAGGAACGATTACTCCTCCTCCCCTCCCCAATTTATATTATTTTTAAGTCTTGTAAGGGTTTAAACTTTAAAATCTCAATTGGATTTGATTGCAGAATGGCCTAATTGCTTCAGAGATGATAATTTATTCTGAAACACCAAAGCTACCTAGATGTCCGGTTGTTCCGTGGTATAACTTGATTTTCGATCCTAGCTGTTTCCTTTTCCTCCCCATCTAATCGGTACAAAACAGATTCCAGAATCCAGCATTCATGATCCAAGTTAGTTCACATAGCACGTGAAAAAATCATGCACGCACTTGAAACTTCAGGTGGATACTGTAGCATATCTCGTTTCGAGAAAAAAAAAAAAAACTGTATCGCACGCATCAGTAATCTTGTTTCTAGTTCTAGCTGGGAATCAAAAACGGCCCTGACGAATGAGTCCCATCCCCAGGAACTTGCCATTTCCCCACGTTCTGGTCCCGACGCTCTCATCGGCGTCACCAAGTTACAAATTACAATCGCCGGGGACCTTGCGATGCTGCAAAATTCGGCGACCCGTGTGACAAGTGAGCACCTGAAGCCCGAGAATTCGGACCCTCGAACCTGCGATCCTAGCCAGCACGCGGAGCTAAAAATCACGAGACATGCCAGAAGAGAACTGCGTGCGGATGGGTACCTGCTGGCGCAGGCGAGGCGGCCGATGTCGGCGGGCGGGAGGAGGTCCACTACGGCGCAAAGCACCTCATCCGGGAGCACGGCCAGGGCGCCCAGCGCCGCCTCCCTCCGGCCGTTGCCCGCCGCTTCCATCGTTGAGGTCCGCCGGCCCGGCTCGGTGTGGGCTGGGTCAGGTTCAGTTGAGTTGGGGCGACGATGGTCAGATCGGCGGTGGGAATTGCGCGTCCGAAGCGAGACGAGCCACGCGGTGCGGTGGTCCGAAGGAATTATTTATAGCGTGGAATATCTTTTTGACGCTTTATTTTGCTTTCTTGAGATGAAGCCGTGGACGGGAATTGGGTTTGGGCACTGGACGCTTCCTCGACGCGTTGATGCTGATGTGATGCCAACGGCAGACGGCACCGGACACTGGGTGCCGATGCGTTAACCGAGTCTGGAGGCATAGTTATTGGGAACGAACAATCTAGCCGTGTCATTCCTTCCTTTTCGTGTTAAAATGGAAAAATGAACGTCATTTCTTTTCAGGATTGTATTTTTTTTCTTTTTTTGGTGAGGTTAACTCCTTGGATTCATTTTTTGGTGAGGTTAACTCGTTGGATTTATTAGAGCATCTCCAATAAGACATACAAATTTTACTTGTAAAATTTGAAAGCTTAAATTTACAACTAACTCTAGTAAAAGCATGCATATGAGACTCTCATTCTTTATAGAATTCACTGGTAGAAAAAAAATCCAATCGATTCGTCCAGTGCGAACAATCTAGTCGTATCATTTCCTCTTTTTCGTGTTAAAATGGAAAAATCAGACGTCATTTCTTCTCAAAATTGCATTTTTTTTTCCCTTTCTTGGTGAGGTTAACTCGTTGGATTCATTAGAGCATCTCTAATGGAACATGCAAATTCCACTTGCAAAATTTGGGACTTCAAATTTGCAACTAACTTCAGTAGAAGCATGCATATGAGACTCTTATTCTTTGTGGGAGCCACTGGCAGAAAAAAATTCAATCGATTCGTCCAGCGCCCTCGCCTAGTTCTCGTTGCCGGCCCTGCTCTCGCCACCGCCCTCGCCTTGCTCATGGCCGTCTGAGCCCGTTCCCCGCCCGCGTCGCCTCTGGCTCCCCGCTTGCTCCTCTCGCGTCGACTCCTTCCCCGCCTGCCGTCCCTGGCACGCCCGCTCGGCACGGCTGCATGCTCCTCGCTCCAAGCATCGCGGCCCCGCACTTGCCTCCGACGCCGCCACCTCTCCCGCGCCGATCCCCGGTGCCCTGCCCAGATCTTAGGCAAGCTCGGGACACTGGAGAGGGAGGAGTTGCCGAGAGGGATAGGAGACGAGGTGCTCGCGCTCGGAGCAGCCCTCCATGGGCACCACCCGCGCTCAGGCCGACCTCCGTCAGCGCTCGGTCCCGGAGCCACCCTACATCGGCGGCTATGCTCGGGCTGTTTTCCGTCATTGGTGCCCAGGCCTAGGGAGCTTTAGCCCGAATCCGGTGGAGAGGAGGCGAGGACGGACGGGCCGGCGGCGAGGAGGGGGGTGTGACATCCCAAGCCACAAAAATGTTGGTTAAGATAACACCATGTTAATTTTCTGCTTAATTCAAAATTTCAAATAAATAAAGTGTCAAAGAAAAAGGGGAATTAACTTGAATAGAAATTCCACTAATTGGCCAAATAGTAGCTTTTCAAAAACCTGGCAAAACTCAATGGAAGTGTGCCCATATTTTTGCATATTCCAGCAGGGCATATCAAGAAAGAATTTTGGGGAATTTACTGGAATTTTTAATAAAGGTTAACCCCCCTAAAAAAATTTCCTAAGTGCAGAAAAAGCACCTCTGTTCCAGGAATTTTAGTTAATTCTCCAGAGGGAATCTCGACGGGGCCACAAAAGAAAAGTTGGCAAGTGGGATTTGCTGAACCCGCACAAAACTTTGCTAAGGATTTGCAGCAACGTAATTGGAGAATTTAGCAAATTACCGAACACTGTTCTAGTCAATCGAGGTCAACCCCTCCCTGTCCTTGAGCCGTTCTCCGATCGACATCGCCGTCCTCTCCCGCCGGCCACCGCGCGCTCTCTCTCTCCCTTGCCCATTCCGGCCACTGCTCCGCCTGCCAGCGCTGTGCCATCGGCGCCGCCTTGAAGGCGACCACCGTCGAGCCAACCGCCTGCTGCCAGCTCGCCCCCGCTCTCTCTCCCCCCTTTTCCCGGTTATAAGCGCCCGGCGGCAAGAGCCCCTCCCCGCGCTCCCGGCAAGTAACCGCCCCCCCCCCCACACCTTCCTCTACCCTCTCGCCCCACTCCAGAGGCTCCCGGCCCCTACATCTCCATCGCCGACGAAAGCAGCGGCGGGATTTCGAGCCGCGCCTCTGTTTTCGGCCGCCATGATCGCCACCCCGTCGAGCTACGCCTAGGCCGCCTCCCGTCCGCTCCTACCTCCTCAAATCGTTGCGCAAGGGTCTCCCCTGGCAGTTCCCTAACCCGCTCCCCCTCTGCCGCAGGGACCTCGCCGGAATCGGTAAAGGAAGTAGCCGCCGCCGTCGGATTCTTCCCCACCCCGCCGACGAGACCCCCCTTCCGGCCCTCCCCGTCGCCTAGCTCCCCCACGCCGTCAATCTCCACACCGAGGTGATGCTCTCCCTCCACTCCCCGACCCTTCTCGCTCGCCGTGCTCGCCGCGCAACGCCGCCGTACCCCGCCTCTGCTCCGCCGCTCGTCGTCGGCCGTCTCCGGCGCTTTCCGCGGGGTACCCACCGGACCCACGAGGTCGCCGTGAGGTGCTGAACATGTGGGCACACGAGGTTGGCCGGGCCGCGCTGCTGGTTTGGCCGCTGGCCGGGCTCGCCGGCACCGGCCACCGCGCGCGCGCGCGCGCCCGCGAGGGTTTGAAATCGCTGGGTGGCAGTTCTGTAAATTGCCCCCAACTTTGCTAAAAAACTTCAAAAATTCATAACTCAAAAAATAAAAGTCCAATGAGCATGAAACCAATTTTGCTGGATTCCTAAAATCTTCCTCTACCAGAAAAACAAGATGAGATCCAAGGTTATGCAGTAGGTTAGTAGAATTAAATCACCAAAGTTAGGACCTTGCTAAGAGTATTAAATTAATAATTCAAAATCTACAACTGATAAAATCATGGGATTTGGTCAGTAAGCACTTCATGTCATTCCTAAACTTTCTGCTAAAGCACATTTCCATCTTTTATGCAAATTTTAGTGTTATTGCATAATCCCCATTTTTAGTAAATAAATTTCTATAAATGCTTGGGTAGGATTTTAATTCTGAAATTTTGCATTCCTACTCTTTGAGCATTTCTACATAAGTATAAAATCTCCATGAAAAATGTTTGGGCACCATCAGTGTGCTTTTGGCTGTTAAAGTTACTCATTCCTAATTAACTTGAGAATTTCAATATAATTGTTGCCTAATATATGCATATGGTTATTATTAGTGGTAAATCCATCCTTGGGACAGCCCATGCAACATGTTAATCTTGACTTACAGTGAAGTTATGATTTTCTTTTGCATAATAATGATTCACAATTAATGTATATATCTAGATTAGTCAGGGCTACAATTAAAAGTGAACATGTAAAACTCTAGGAGGTTGCAATTAACCTTGCAAAATAAAATTTCTATGTTCTCTGCATAGGTAGTTTAATTGGGAAATGAGCCCTGGGTAAGTGGGAAGTCAAGGAGCCTTGCATGTTTGCTAAGTGGGCCTCGATGGCATACTCGTAATTGGATATAGGTGATATGCTCATTTATTACCATGCCTCCCATTTCCCTAATTAGAAGTTTGTCCCCTGAAAGTTAATAATTGCCAGAGTGTGGTACAAACATGTCATCTCATGCATGAGCATCATTCCATCAAATCCTATTTATTGAGGAAGTGTCATGCATCATCGTCCAACTCCTGACCATGCATTGCACTGCATTGACTAGGGAACGAGACTGGGAGCAAGGACGTGGCAAGCAACCCTGAGGAGCCCGAAGTTGAGCTCAACCCCGTCGAAAACTTTAACTACGATCACTCCCAAGGCAAGCCCCGGTGCACCCCTACGGATTTACGAGTCCTTTTATTTTGCCACCATAGAGGGATATTGTATTGTGCATTAGGTATAGGGCTTGGATGGAAACCCACTTGCATACACAAACTGTGACCTATACTTAGTTACGTCAGTAAGCCTTTCGTTAGCAACTGCTAGGCTTAAATTAGTGGAGTCAACGGTAGGCTATGGGATCACTTGATTCAATCGTGATCCACGTGAAGAATAAAATTGGTTAAAATTTGGGAACCTACCGTTGCAACCACGCGGACAAGTATTGAACAGTACCAAGTGCATACCTCTATATGGGAATTGGTAAACCTAGTAACTTGGGCGCCGTATTGTTGGACGGTATTACTCATCGATCCAGAGGTGATGTGAATGGCACGGTGGATGCACGGGTCGAGGACCGCTGGAGAGTGCACGGGTTAAGCCTCGGATACAAAGTACTGTATCACGGGGAGGACGTGTACTCGGGATCGATGGCCCCGGATCGACTTTATCGCAACCTCGTGAACGGTGGCCATACGTGTTCTTAAATGATGCGTATGTCGTGCATTTGGGTTATTCTCCTGCAGGATGTAAATCAATTCGAATTGCCGTCTCTCGCGGTCATGAGTATCTCTTGTTTCGAGCAGGGGCAATGATACTTTAAGTAGAGAAATTTGTCTTGGATGCCGATATTTATTTACTCTATGGATACAAATTGCTGTGTTGTATTGTTCTTTATATTTGAATAGTCTTAGTAGCTAGCTAGGATCCACTATAGCTCCTTCCCGCAACAAGCAATTAAAATCTTGGTTAAGGAATAAGTATCGCATCATAGAATTAATAGGTGCTTTTATGCAAATATCAAATAAACCCGGTCGGCCCCCTGCATACTAGGAGTCGGTTTTAGTAAACCCCTTTTGGACGGGTAAGTCTTGCGGAGTATGTTAGATACTCAGGCTTTGCGATTATGTGGTTTTTCAGGTTTGCCTCAAGCGACTTATTGCGATTGCTGTAACAAAATTGTGTGGGAAGGCGAGGAGCCCCAGAATTGGACCATTGAATGGGTCCCCGGCTCCCCTAATCAAGACGAGTGAGCCACTACCCTAGGGCCGGCGTGGCTCGCTTAGGCTTGGCGGAGTGTTTGTCGTATCTCCCACCTCCGCATAATTATGAAATATGAACCAAGAACATATGTATAATAATGTAACTAAATTTGCTTCCGCCATGACTCTTGAGCTGTAATATTATACCCTTAATGCTGTATCTCTGTAAATGATGGATGTTCTGTGTGAATGCTATGTACGGTTACTTCGTTAACCATCTCCCGAGGCGATCCTGTACGGCACACTCTATACTTCGGTATAGGGTCGTGACAGGGGGCCGGCCAGGCGCGATGGAGGGAGAGGGCGACCGACCGACGGTGAGGGAAGGGAGAGAGCGGTCAGCCGGCGGTGGGGAGAGGGAGGCGACACGATTGGATGGTCGGGGGCAAGAGAGATGAGGAAGAGAGAGAAAGGGGAGAAGAGAGGAAAAGGAGAAAAAAATTAGAAAAATAGAAAAACAGTGGGACCCACATATTTAGGAGGGAGATAGGAGGCTCCTATTATTGAGAGTTTGAGACCAAATTTTAGGAGGGTATGAAAAATAGGAACCTATTTAGAAGCGCACTGGAGTTGAGGTTTTTGCTGGACTCCTAAAGTTTCGTATATGACTCCTGTTTAGGAGCCCCACTGTAGATGCTCTTAGTATGTTATATGTTCACTAAACAATCCTACTATATATACGACTATATTTTATATTTATCGTATACTATTTAGAAACATGAATAATCAAGATCAATAAAATTATAGTGTTAGTAAATATTTTTTTTGCAAAACCGTGTTAGTACATACCTAATCACCAAATACACGTATATGCTAGCTTTTTTGTTTGTAGATAATAGTAGGAGAGGACAATCGTGTGAATATCATTTTTATTCATTGAAACACTATGTTAGATGTATTCAAAATTTCATATGTGCCAACGTGCCAACGGTGGTAGCGCGCGAGTTGCGACGCTCCCACCCGGGTTCCATCCCTGGGATCTACCCTGGTGTCGTGTTGGGACTTTTGTCCGTGAAAAAAATCCTTCGTTCTTTCCGATCGAAGTATAGGTAAAAAAAAAACTCGTATCATAGTTCACACGACCAGCTAAGTTCTTGTTTATGGTTAAAAAAAAGGTTTAAGAATTTTTCTCGGTCTATGTGAAAACTCTCTTTTCTTTAGATAATGGTGTCAGGGTGGATTCTTCCCCGGTAATTTGAGTTTTTTAAAATTTCATATATAGGCAGTGGCGGAGCCGGAGAAGGGCAGGAGGGGCCAATAAGCCTAAACGCCAAATACTAATCAATAAATTTATAATGTATTAATATTTTTTTAGAGTTATTAGTGATAATTTTAAAAGCAAAATCAAATAAATTTACAAGTAAATTATGCTGTGAACATAGATTAATTGTGCCTAAATGTCAGATTCTTAAGAAATTTTGTAAACTAAGAGGGGGCCACATAAATAGGTTTGACAATGGCGAGAAAACACTACTCCCTCCACAAGTATTTTTGAGTTTGGTCGAAATTAATTTAGTTCAACTTTGCTAAATAATATATGTAAAAATAAATTATTTAAAATAAAAAGTTAATATTATGATAGATAGTATTATGATCATTCGTATCATTTTTTATATTTTCATTCTTAATAATATTTTTACTATGACAATTAAATTTATCAATGTTTAACTTTAACCATATCTAAAATTACTTATATTTATGAATGAAGGAGTACAAAAATAACTATCCCTCGTGCCAAAGGCTAATCAAACAAGCAACACCCAAATTTCATTGTGGCGTCGCAGACTTTTATTAGAATTCCTTTTGGGTGCAAAACAATTTAATAACACCACCAAATCTACACCACCGTACATGTGTGTAGGAACCTAGATAGCAGGTAAAGCTCGAATCATATTCTTTTTTTTGTTGGCGTAGAATCTTAGGTGGGCTTATGACATTTATTTCACCTTTACTTTTTGTAGTGGATGAGAAATGTCTGGTGTGACCCATATTCGTGATGGGCATAGCGTTGTAAATAGTATAGACTACTGTTATGAGCTAGTATTCCAGACTGAAAGATGCCGTCAGCAAAATCATTTGTTCAGCAGAAATTATTTCCTCCTCTGGAAGTAGTGCATGATGCAAGGCACAGATGTACTTCTGGCTCTGAGGGAAACCTCTTATCCACAAATGCCCTTGATTGTATTTTTCGCTACACCCATTAGCAAATATACGAACAAATTATAAATTTCTGCTGACAACAGCCACTTCTGATTTTAGTGTTTCCGCCGAGTAGGCTCTTCTTCTTTGTAAGGGTGACTCGGTTACAATCTGTGCGTCATTCTTTATTTCTTTTCTATCTTCAATTATTATTATTCCATCTCATGAGGTTCTGAACACGGTTGAAATAACCGGGGTTAACCGGCCGGTTAACCCGGTTAACCGGAAAACCGGTCCGGACCGGTTATCCCGGCCGGCCGGTTAACCTCCAGTTATGATTTAAAAAAATTAAAATTTTAAAAAAAATCATATTAGACATAGCCGAAATAACCGAATGGTTAACCGAAATAACCGGCCGGTTAACCGGTGAAATCGTACAAAAATTAGTAATTTTGAATTTAAAAATATGTGTTTAAAATATATCAATAAAACCGACCTAACCGCCCGGTTAACCGGAATAACCGGTTGGTTAACCGGTATAACCGGCCCTCGGCCGCATGCTCCCCAAATCGATTTTTGTCCGGTTAACCAGGCTTGACCAGTTTTACCGGTTCATCAGGTTATGTAAACCTTGGTTCTGGAGTCCATTTCAATGTTAGCATTAACATTTTTTTGACAAAAAAAAAATGTCTACTCCTGAATGTTCCTGTTCTCATCCCTTTAATTCACCGGGAAAAAAATGCATTTTGGAAGGATGCAACAGAAAGAGGACTGAAGCTGATAATTGAGTAACATTTCACCAAATCAACTCTTCTATCTTAAATTATTATTCTGTTATCCATGAGGGTAACAGTGAATGAGGTGTCGACGAATGTAACCATACATAGCATTACATAGTATATGTACGAACACAAACAATAAAACTGCAACCTCCCTCAGTGCATAGAAAGCTCGTATGTATATGATTGTACAAAGAGCAACCACCAACAAATGAAATACGCATCACATACTGCCGCAACTATCTAGCTCCCGCCATGTTTATCCATTCAGAGACCGAAAGGTGGCAATGGCAAGATGCCATTGAGCCCAGATGACGACCGGATCCTTCTCTTCCTCAGCCTCTCAGCGATGATGAAGGAGAGCTCCAGAGACTGGGACGCATTCAGCCTCGGGTCACAGTGAGTGTGGTAGCGGTCACTCAGGTCATCAAAAGTCACGGTGCGTGATCCACCAATGCATTCAGTAACGTTTTGCCCAGTCATCTCAAGGTGGACACCTCCTGGGTGGCTTCCTTCTTGCTCATGCACATCAAAGAACGCCCGTACCTCAGCCTGTTACACATGAAAAAGAACCTGGTTATTAGTCCATGTATATCTGTAAAAGACAATTAAGAGTACGCTACAGCTGAAAGAAGAGTGGCTAACTAATGCTACCGAATAATATGTGTGCAGCTGATTTAATAAATCCAGAGGACATACAGAGTTTTGACCTTTCTATTAGCATACAATCATTGAGAACATATATGAGTTAACGAACGCTGAGGCCTTTTTAATTGAGCAATTCATTATATACAGTCTGAATTCTGAAGTCATTCATTAATCTAATGGTGCCCAATATTACTACATTTTTCTTTCCAAGGCATACAAGAACCATTGCAATTTCTGATCAACTTAACTATAAACCTCCAATAGTATATAACAAGTCATCAACAACCAGGTGGCAAAAAATGTTGCTGTCAGTGTAAAGTATTCCTTGTTAGTTTAATACAATGTATGCTTATATATGTCATGAAGAACAAGAGATACAATACACTACTAACAATAAATGATATAAGTACTTAAGTAGGCAGATGTCACCATCTTCTGCCCTTGAACATACACTATTAACACAATATCTTGTCTAATATTGTCCATTATCCATGGTCAACGCTGAAGCATTTGCAGGCAAAGTATCAAATCAATCGTTTGTTCTAGAAGATGCTTACTACACCTAATATTGTTGAATGATATAAGACCACTCAACCTCCAGAACTATAACCAATCAGTTCCCCCATCACAGAGAACTGAGAAGTGATTTCTATAGACCAAATTGCATCAGAACCATATCATTAACTTGAAAATATATTCATCTATTAGTTTGACCGTACCAAAAGAGTTTTTTCCATACCGTGTCCAGTCCAACAACCATCACCGTGAAACATACGATGGGCATGTGTGTATGTACCGAACATTCATTCGCAACAACAGGGAAGACTGCTTGCTAGGGCCCTCAATCGCTTACACTAACCTGTCTTGTAATTTCATTTCACTATGGTTGATGTGCCAAGGATAAAACCTATGGGCGGGGGCATGTTCCACACCCCTTGAAGGCCCTTTAGTGCTCATGGAGGTTGTATTACATATTCACATCACATCTGAGAAAAACCATTAAAGGAGAACAGTTGATATAAATAAAATCGGAAACGTACCAGAATGGAGTCGAAGGGACGAGTCTTGAGACCGCAAGGAGCCTTAATCGTGTTCCCATGCATGGGGTCAGTAATCCAAGTGACAATTTGCCCAGCATGGCGAACAGCACGGATAAGATGAGGCAACTTGACCCTCATGTTCTCTGCACCCATCCTTGTGATGATGGTAATCCTCCCAGGCTTGTTTGATGGGTTCAATATCTCAATCAGTTTCACCAACTCGGTGGGGTTCATCTTGTCACTCACCTGCAATAAACGTTTTGCAAACGTTGAGAATCTAAAGGCATAATTAATTTGGTTAATAAATAGTGGGCTCTGATGTTAACCTTGATGCCGAGAGGGTTGGCAATACCCCTGAGGAACTCAACATGAGCCCCGTCGAGCTGGCGAGTGCGTTCACCAACCCAGAGCATGTGGGCAGAACAGTCATAGAAAAGACCAGAGGTTGAGTCCTGACGGGTTAAAGCTTGCTCGTAGGGCAGGAGAAGACACTCATGCGAGGTCCAGAACTCAGTGCTGTTCATGGATGGGTGGTCCACTGTCAGCCCAGCAGCAGACATGAATCCAAGAGCTTCATCAACCCGATGTGCCAATTCGCGGTACCTACAAAGCATCCCCACAATGGCAGATCATTAGACAACCTCACTGCTACCAAACGGACGAAATTTAATAATTTCCCCTAGAACAATTAATTTGATAAGAATCCCTATATATTTCTTTAACATAGGAACAGACATTATATGGCAGCGACTGGTTTGTCGTCCTCCACTACCGTAGTATACCAACATTCGAGATACTATAAGTAAATATATGCAATGTGAATTATTTATAGTTTTATTGGATCATACAGATCGAATTATGCATGATCCATGATGTTAACGTTCGACCTCAAAAAAGGAAAAGTAGAAAATACTAGTAGTCTTATTTAAGAAGGGTGGAACAAAGTGGAGGGTGTCGACAGAAGGCATCCCAATTCAAAAGATTCCCTTGGATGGCTATGAAGAATGACATGATTTGGTAATAGGTATTTTAGGTGTGTTAGTTTCTTGGGGTCTAAATTTTAGTGCTGTCACATCAATCATTCGAACGCTAAAAAATGATAATTAAATATAAACTAAATATAAAACTAATTACACAGTTGGATGCTAATTTGTAAGATAAATCTATTAAGCCTAATTAAGGCATTATTAGGAAATGTTTACTGTAGCATCATATTATCTAATTATGACTCAATTAGTCTTAAAAGATTCTCGTCATTTAGAGGGTGAGCAATAAGTATTTTATTTCCACTACAGAACCTTAATAGTATTTGAACAGGTTTGGATACTCCCCACACGTTCTCTGCAGCTCTAGTTTTTTGTTTTATTTTTCCCCTTGTTATGTTGACCGGGGGATCCATAAGTGGGTGAAAACGATTTAACGAAGCAGTCAAGTTTAGCTCGACAGTGACACTGTCACGTTTTTCAGAAAAAAACCCACCAATCACCGTCCGTCAAGATCACACATACAAAAAAAAACAAATCATACGGAAAGCAAAACATGAAAGATCTTTTTACCTGTCGCCCTGCTCGCTGTGATCTGTGAAATCAAGGTTCCACTGCGTGACGCGCTGCATGGCGGCGTAGCCTCCGGTGGCGAAGGCGCGGAGCAGGTTGAGCGTGGCGGCCGACTGCGCGTAGGCCCGGATCATCCTCTGCGGGTCCGGGTTGCGGCTCTTCTCGTCGAACGCGTCGCCGTTGATGTTGTCGCCCCGGTAGCTGGGCAGCTTCACCCCGTCCCTTACCTCGAACGCCTCCGACCTGGGCTTCGCGAATTGTCCGGCCATCCTACCAACCTGCTCATCACCGATTCAACCATTTCAGAGTTGGATCAGATTGTGTTTTTTTTTTTCAAATAAAAGAAGAAAACCGCATTAATTTTTTTTTGGGAATGTTGTGGAGACATGGGCGATGGATTGGCACGGACCTTGATGACTGGCATTTGGGCGCCGAACATGAGTACGGCGGACATCTGGAGGAGGACACGGAAGGTGTCGCGGATGTTGTTGCCGTTGAACTCCTTGAAGCTCTCGGCGCAGTCGCCGCCCTGTAGGAGGAAGGCGCGGCCCATGGCGGCCTCGGCGAGGCGCTCCTCGAGCCGCCGCGCCTCCCCGGCGAACACGATCGGCGGGAACGCCTCGATCGTGTTGAGCACGGACTCCAGCTCCGCCGCGTTCGGGTACTCGGGCAGCTGCAGCGCCTTCTTCGTCCTCCAGCTGTCCACCGCCCACTTACCAGAAGGCGCGGCCGCGGGCGCCTTCGGGACCGGAGCTGTGCCCTTCTCCGGCGCCACCACGGGGGACGAGGTCTTCGCCGCCGCCGGGACGGAGTTGTGGCCCTTGGACGGCTCGGCGGCGTGGACCGCGCGGATGGTGTGGCGACTCAGCGGTAGGAACGAAGGTCCACGGCGGGGCTGTCCTCCGGATACGGCGGCGGCCGCGGCCGCGGCGTTGGTGGCGAGCGCCATTGCGCAGCGGAAATGCGGGCTCGAGCGGAGTTAGAATCTACGGTTAGGGTTCTGGGGGTAGTGGAGGAGGCGATGCGGGCGGGTGGCGCGGTGTCTCCTGGGGCGGAAGGGAGCGTGGCGAGGGGCTCTTATAGGTGGCCGGAGACGGGAAGCGAAGAGGCGGGCGGTTGGTGCGATGGGGTGGTGGCGCGGTAGTTGGAAGACGCGACTCGGGAAGGAGGAGGCAAGTTTTCGGGATTATTTTTATTTTTTGTTTGGGCGCTGCTTCATGCTTGCGCTTGCCTCCACTTGGAACCAGACCCGGAAGGTTAGGTAAAGAGCATGACCGGTGGGACCGGGTCGTGAGTAGGTGGGCACAGAGCAGACTTGTCAGTTGTCACGGCTCGGCTCACCTGGAGCTGAACTGACACCGGCTGCAGCCGGTTGTAATTGCTGCTGATTAGTGGGGTTTTAGTGATGGGAGTGGGTGATGTAGATTGGAGTATAGGAGTACGATGTTAACCTGCCAACTGACGGTGGCACGTGTCTTTTATGGTTCGGTTTCCTTTTTCGTTTCTAATAATTGATAGTAAGTGTGGATACTACTGATTCCTAGATCATTACTATTTGGTCTTTGGAGTAGATACTCCTAACAAAGAGAGGCAGGATTCATCAAGAATACGAAGGGGACGATGCTTCTTCTTTAGTTCATTCTCAATGCATATTTTTTATTTCATTGTTTTCAAAACAAATTTTACGAAAGATTGTCAACTTTCTTTCATGGGAATGAAAGATCTCTCACAAGAAATGAAAGTTTGTCTTTCCTCTCCTCATAAATATTTTACCAAGTCAGCAAAAAATACATATTATATAACATAGAATTTAATTCTTATAAAAAGATGCATTGAGACTGGCCTTATGAGACTACGTAACAATCGACTGATTAACATTTAAAGACACCCCAGAATTGGCATTATGTTGTACTAGTGTTTACAAAATCTAATATAGGGTCTTTCCCTACGGTTGCATTCATATATAACCTTTTTTGTAAGGCTAGTTCCAATGGAGGATTTCATTTTGTTGTTTTCAAGAGTAACATGTCATCAAAATAATTTGAAACTACAAATTAAATAACCTCTCTAATGCATAATTTTATTTTGGTGTTTCATTGTACTTAATTCAATATTCTTTCATTGATTGTCTATAGGATGAAATGAAACCCCTCTCATCTAATGTTAGTATTATAGTGTTTTAATTCTAGGAAATTATGTATACCCAGTTTCATCTAAATAAAACTCCATTTCCTTTCTCTCCTCATAACTTTATTATCATGTCATCAAAACTGTTTATATGGCATCTCATTTATTAAAAATGAAACTCTCACTGGGAGTAGCCTAACATAATTTTATAGAAATTAATTAATCATACAAATTTCATTGAAAATTGCATGGTTTAGATAAAAGAATCTAGTAGTCCAAAGGTAACTTAAAATCTCACCTTTTAACAATTTGTAAGTTTTTTACACAATGTCCATTCTGACATATTATAAAGAGATGTTAGATTGTGAAAAACTATACATAATTTTTTTGTTGTATCTCTCATCCAGTACATGTTAGGTTTAGTATAATTATATTGTGAAAATAATGCTAGTCTGATTCATCTTCTTTGACCAATTAAAGTAAAGCAATTGGGCAGAGCCCACGAGGCTAGAACAGTCCGGAATTGTTAAATCATCTAATCACCATCTCGACTACTAGTACTGACAGGGAAGACAAGGACCACTAGCTGAGTTGAGCAAGCCGGCTCGCCGGTGTCAAGCCGAGCCAGAAGCCGCAGGATCGGTAACTGTTGTAACCACCACGATGACGGGCGTAATACCTACCTTCCTCACGAGCATGTCAAGTTGGACCACCAGCCCCACTATACAGTGTCCTCTGAACTACTCGTACAAGATAGTACTCCAGCACTGTCGTAGGGTCAGCGACATCTCGCTGCAGGTTACCCCTCCTGCACAAGAAGCCGATGACCGTGTGGCACTGTGGCCGTAAGATCGGATCCAACAGAATTGTGTGGCCTACAGATCGCTATTACCGGTGTGACTCCACCCTGCATGCAGTCATATTCATATATATTGGCTCCGTGAAACGACAACTAACCGTATGGTGTCCCTGTGTTTAGTCATGCTTGAAATGGATTACGGAGTCAATCTTGAAACGTCTCTCCTGCCAGTTCTTTATCCCAGTATCATAATAGGTAGTGCACAATGAACGAAAAGAAAACAATTTCACACGATCATGTATAACAAAGGAATGTCTAACGTTGTGCAGACACGAAGCTAAATTGGTAGCTTTTTCTCGGTGAATCACAGTTTGGAAAGAGCCAAAAGAAATGGTTGCGCCTTATTGATAAATTTCAATGACACATTGCATTAAATTTTGATGTTATGAAAGTAAGCATGTGCACATATCAATGTCGACACATATATCATATGGAGAAGCTAATGGGAAAGAAAAAAAGAAATAACATTTTTAGGGTTTTCTCTAATCCCATCTTGGACCTCTCTCTCTCTCTGTGTGTGTGTGTGTGTGTGTGTGTGTTTGTCTAAAAATAGGGTCTTCAACCCCAGCCTTCATTGAAGGCCATAAAGCCTTCATGTAGGGCTTTATGTGATGTTTTGTATAAAGTGATTTAAAAAAGACTCTCGAGTAGACTAAAAATTATCCTCCCTGAATTAATTAGCAATCATCAGAGTGCTTTTGTTCCGGGAAGATTAATAACAGATAACATACTCCTGGCCTGTGAGAGCATCCATAGAATTAAGAAGAAGAAGGGGAAAAGAGGTCTGTGTGCTGTTAAGCTTGATATGAACAAAACCTATGACAGGGTTGAGTGGAATTTCTTATAGAAAATTATGATGAAAATGGGGTTTGATGTGAGGTGGGTTCAAATGATAATGTCCTGTGTCACCTCGGTGAAATATAAGGTCAGATTTAATTCAGTAGAGACTGATATTTTTACTCTTTCAAGGGGGATTAGACAGGGGGACCATCTCTCCCCGTACTTATTCTTGTTGGTGGTTGAGGGTCTGTCTTGTATGCTACAGGGAACCGAAAGGAGAGGTGAACTAGAAGGAGTTACTATTTGTAGAAATGCCCCCACTGTCTCGCATCTGCTTTTTGCAGATCATTCTCTGATTTTGATGCATGCGGATAAAAGGAATACTGAAAATCTCAAATCAATTCTAGATAGATATTATGAAAGCTCGGGTCAGAAAGTTAGTGAGGAGAAATCTAGCATCTATTTTAGTGGAATACACATGTTGATGTCAAGGGGGAGGTCTGTGAAGCTCTAAACATCATGACTGAGTCCCTAAATGATAAATATTTGGGACTCCCGGCGCTAGTAGGAGCGGATAGGAGTGATTGCTTTATGCACTTGATTGACAGAGTGCGCTAAAAAACAAAAGGATGGAAAGAGAAGTGACTAAGTATGGGAGGAAAGGAAATTCTTATAAAGGCTATTGCCCAAGCCGTGCCAGTGTTTGCAATGATGGTTTTTAACATCCCAAAAAATATTTGCAAAGGAATGATAGATGCCATTGCGCAATTCTGGTGGGGAGATGATGAAGAACAGAGGAGATTACACTTGGTGGCTTGGTGGAAGTTATGCATACCAAAGGCAAGAGGAGGAATGAGTTTCAGAGATCTACATTGTTTCAACTTGGCAATGCTGGCAAAATAGGTGTAAAGGCTCCTTTGTGAGCCAGAATCTCTGTGTGCAAGAGTGTTAAGGTCAAAGTATTATCCTGATGGGAATCTGTTGAATGCAAAACTAAAGAGTGGGAGTTCCTATACCTGGCAAAGTATAATGGCTGGTTTGGAGTGCTTCAAACGAGGATATATATGGAGAGTCGGTGATGGAAAGCAAATAAACATTTGGGAAGATAATTGGATACCATGAAGTCAAAATCTGAAAATTCAGACGCCGAGAGGTAATAATCTAGTAACACATGTTGATTAATTGATCCAGCAACCGGCACGTGGGATGAGGATCTTGTGAATGGATTGTTTTGGTCAATTGATGCGCACCGCATACTGCAAATCCCTGTTCTTCATGGAAGGGAGGACTTGGTTGCGTGGCATCATAACCAGATCATCCTTGTATGCAGGAGGTACTGGAAATAGGAAGGTATGAGATAAGCTCTGGAAATTGCATATTCCGGCGAACACAAATCTTTGGATGGAGAATCCTACATGGACTTATCCCATGTCGAGGAATACTAGCAAATAGGCATATTGGGAACAGTGGTGGATGCCCTATTTGTGAATGATGTAATTTGTTTTTCGAATCAATAAAGAGTGCCGGATGGCTTCCCTAAAAAAAGCCTTCATGTAGGGCTCAAACATGGATGGCAGAGCTCCCAGCTGGAGACCCTGATCAATTGGACACCATGCGTTCTCTCTCTCTCTCTCTCTCTCTCTCTCGCCCTTCTACGTTCTTTAGTTTTCTAATTGATGAAAGGAAGATCATTTTGCCTTTGTTTCTCATTTCTAAATCATCATCTTCATAAATGAAGATGATGTGAATACCACCTGATTTTGATCCATGGATGGTGGCATTTGATGTTTTCCACCACAACAATGTCTGATTTTCTGGATCATATTTTCTCTCTTAAACAGAAACTACAGGGTCCACTACCGGTTGGATCCAACTCGTATTTTGAGTAGACACCACACACCCACCAACCTATTTATACTTTCATCCTCACTTCGCATAAAAAGGCTACACCAAGGTTAGTGGTGGTAGACAAACTAGCCTTATATGTGGGACTTTCTCACACTAAAATAGCGAAGTAGTACTAAATTTTCATGTCCTTATACACAAAAGTATTCATGGGCCACTATGGACCTAATCTTAATGGGTTGTGATGTTACGACCACCGCAGAGGCCTCCATAATGCAAGTTCAGTCTTCTTTACATGGTGAGCTCTGTTCCTCTAGAAACCGTTTCTTCGTTTTGTAGGGCTGCTATAAAATTCAATAGCTCTTTTTTCTAAGCACCAATTTGCTGTTTCAATATTGGAACCATCAAAAATCATAGTCGCATCTCCATTTGCCGACCAATGCATGCATGCAAAGCTTGATCTCATCCTTTTGGCTGCCATGGTTCCCTGCACCTCCCCAAGCTGTCCTCGAGCTGCTCCAATCGGCCTTTCTCAAGGAGAGAAACCCCTCATCAAACGGATTCCTCAAGGAGAGGGAGTTCCTTTCCTGACCTCCAGGTGAATGAGCCTTCATGGCTAGGGCAGTCTCCTGCCGCCGCCATAAACGAAGCTCTCAGCTTGTGAAGATAAAACATATTGCATAAGATTTTTTTTTTGCCTGGGCCAAGTAACAAACCAGGGGAAAGCTTATTATGAACGTATGTGAGGAGGATTCCATGAATGGATAGGTGCTGGACTTCCAACATCGAGTCCTGAAAGCTTAAGAATCCTAACATCCTACGACACCATCGTACATAAAAAAAACAAGGATTCAAAATGTACGTAAATAACTTTGCAACACAACAAAAATCAGGTTGGAATTTATTGAGGAGTAGAAATTACGTAAAAGAATAATCAAATCTGATGTCTAAAATTAACAAATGGTTATATATTGGAAGACCAAATTTTCTCATAAATATTCTTTAATGTTAGCATTTGCTGAGAGACACTGAGAAATGACGGTTTTGTTCACAACACACTCAATCACGATTTTGTTTGAGACACTCACAATCGTGAACAAGAATATTGGTTATCTTGTATGGAGAAGAGAGAGAGAGAAAAAACTTTTTAAATGACCATTTTACTGTTGCAACTAATTTGAACACATCTCATAAGTCAATCATATTCTTTAATATAATTAACCATGACCATGTAACATGTGATAGTTTACATTATCAAATATATTACAATTCTTTGCAAGGGTAAAATGTCCATTTTAAAAGTTTAATGTAAATAAAATAATCAATATTCTAATGATTAAGATATCTGTTAGCCAATTGCTACAATTCAATAGTTCCATCTAGCAAATACAATATCAAGTAGTGTACTAAAGCAAAGGACAATATTGAATTGAAGGATGTCCATCAGCAAATTGTTAGGTTGATCTCCTAGTTGGCCACAACCAACTAGACCCTTTACCAATGTCCTGATCAGGGACATCCAGCCTAAGCAAAACTGGTGAGTCCTATCACGCAACACCATAATAGAGAGGTGGGGGCCATGGCTCGTAATATGAGGTGCGTCGTCCCATAGTACACATCCCACCTCCGTCCCTGATCCGATCTAGAGGTCGACGCTGAAGCGACGGAATACGCGACCAGCCACTGCCGCCCATGCCTGTCTCCGTCCCCGTCAACGACCGGCGAGCCTCTCTGCACCGCCATCGTCGCCGGCGTCATGTTCAGCATCGGCAACGGAAGGCCAGGTACGCCGACTACAGCACCTTACCCGCTCGATCCACTCCTCGCGGTCTTAGTTTGCTAACACAAATTTGCCCATATTGAAAAGGATGCAGTATCTTGCTTCATGCAAGAGAGCATTGTTATAATTGGTAGAATAAACGAACATTTGAAGAAGAGTTAAAAATCTAGAATAAAGTTTTTTTGTAATTTCTTCTATCAGTAAAAAAAAAAAAGGAAAATTCTCTACTTAGACGCAGGGACGCATATAAATCCCCTGCTTGATCGACGAACTGGTAGCTTTTTCACTGACCGCACCTACCAATTGGTCGTATCCGGCACACAATGTAGCACTAGCACGCTTCTTTTCTTTTAGACAAAAAACAGACGATTTTGTCGTAGCAGCACTTAGTGAGGACCGCAAGAACAGAAACCGCGAGTATTAATAAAAGTTCGGCTTGGTCCCCAACTTTTCTATAAAAAATTATATATTAGGTATACGTGGCCCGGCAAGGATGAGTGGAGCTGGAGGTCAAAACTCAGAAGCAAATTCGCATTTGCTTCACTTTCACATCGGAGAGATCACCAACCAAATCCAAGAACCTTTGATTATTTTCCTTCACCAACCCAAATCCAAACGAAGGATGATGTCAACATGGCTTCCTTTGATGTGGCTGGCTCGGCTAGAAGGCGCGGGAAAACTCACCTACCACACCCAGGTGTAGAACTAGTGCCACACCATCACCAAGGACTACGGAGTCTATTTTCTTTTTCTTTTTTTCTTAAAAAATCAACTTACGTTAATCAGAAATCCTACTTTTCAGTCGATAAAGAAAAAAGAAATGAGAATGGCAGGTTAGAGCATCTCCAACTATTATCTAAATGAGATTTCTAAACCAAAATTTAGAAAATAATTAATTAAAAAAACAAACCTCCAGCCGTTCTCTAAATGAGGTCTCTAAACATAGCACCTACTAAAACAAGATATATGACTCTACATATTTAGCAACTCGATTGGAACTCTATAAAGATAAATTCTTATGGTTTTTTTTTACTTCTAACAGATTATTATGCCACATGTGATATGATTTTAATTTTTAGAAAATAAATTATTGGAAGTTGTTGGAGGACGTGACTTTTTTTTACTCCCAGTAGATTTAGAAACCTCCTAAATCATGTATTTAGGGAGTAATTTGTTACATAATAATTAGAGATGCTCTAATTGATCCCAAAAGAGTATTTTTAGGAGCAGTCCAAAAATTATTAGGGAGAAGTTTTCTTGTCTCCTCCAACAATTCTCCTTAAAAATAAATCATGAATATTTTTAATTGGGCCACATCAGCATCTGGGACCACTGTAATATTAATTCCCTACTAAATATAAGGATTGGGGGGTCTCAATTTTCTCCTCATTTCTAGCTATAAATGAGGTGAATTTAGGAAGAGAATAAATCTGTGAATTGTAATAGGAAACTATTGGAGATGATTTTTAGATTAAACCCTATTAATTTTATTTAGGGAGAGTTTATGAGACTTTCTTGGAGATGCTTTTAGGGCTGTCAAAATTACCAGGGTACGGAATTTGCTGCTATTGAACTTAGAAAAGGGTTCGGGGAGGTAGGCCATCGCGATGGTGGTGGCGGAGGCACCGGGAGCTGGCGGTTGGGCCATATTAGAACGGGGGAGCTTGATTTGGACGGTTATCGTGATAGGAAAGAAACTGTGGACCCGATGGCGGGACGGCCGGGGGGGGGGGGGGGGGGGGGGGCAAGGCGTTGGCAACCAACGCCGGATGAAGACATGAAAGAGAGTCAGTGAACCGTTTGGCTGAAGGTTGAAGATAATGACTCATCCATTGGATGAGCATCCAATGGCCAACCGTCTACTGAAGGAACCTTCAATGTTCGTCGCAACGGAAAAAAAACTTTAATACGCGGGCTTTGTCTCAATAGCGAAGATCTGGACCCTTCAATGTGTCCTAGTAAAGTTTGGTGACTCGGATCAAAGTGCAGGTTAGGTGAAGTAGATGTGTTAGTTAATCACCACGCTTATAACGTTCGCGACTCCTAGTAAAGTTTAGCCACTCAGAAACAATCTGAACTCACACAAAAATTGGAAGTACTTGCTAATGGCGTCAAACACCCAGCAGCAGCGGTCCGCGTCCACTGCTCATAGATCACAGGAAGTAGCTAACAAGTAAAACTAACCAGCCAGAATTACAAGTACTATGTACCATACTAAAAAAGAAATTATCAGCTCAACAATATTCACCAACTCTTTTCATGTCTTGTTAGGCTTATAATAAAAGTCGGGACAACCCTAATTAATCCTTGGATCTTTGTTGGCGTCAAACACCCCGCAGCAGCTGTCCACTCCTCATAGATCACAGGAAGTAGCAACAAGTAATGCCGTGTCTCACCGTTACCGAGTGTCATAACTTCTGTGTTGGATAAATTATCACTTTTAGTTTTATATTAATTTAAAAATAAATTATAAACATGATTAATAGATTGCATGATAAATTAAACAAATCTACGCAAGATCTAGACAAGTTTATAAGAACAATCAAGATCACTGTATCTATCATACTATACATAACTATCACAGATAAACAGATCACAACAGCTAGTATGAAAGATATAGTTTGAGATGAGAATACGTACGTTTTCTTCTGAACAGGGTAGAGTAGGCGGTGACGACGTGCAGTACCATCACGTTGTTAGCGATAACAGGTAAGACCGACTCGATGTCGAGGAAGATGAGCCGTGGCGACGAGCTTGACGAAGACGAGAAAGCGATCGAGCAGTCGTGCAGAGCGCTTTCCAAAAACCTTATTTGCCCTCTCCTGGTGCAGGATCGCAAAGGACGACGGTTCCGGAGACCTGCTCTCCCATTGGCCGGTGCACGCCGACAATCGGGATGGAGAAGTCTTAGCAGCGCAACAGTAGCGAGAGGCGAAACTCTAGGCGATTACGTGATATGATTTGCGGTGGTACCCGTACATATTTATAGGGGAGAACCATTAGGGTTGGACATCCCGTAACCGAGTCGGTTATCATATTAATACGCCGGCTTTCATATTGGACACGTAGCAGAAAAAAGTACAAAAAGAAGCCGCGCCCCCGTAAGGCAAGAGACCGAATTTCGACGGACCATTCACGCAGGTGATGTACGGCCGCGCCCACGCCCTGCCCCGTCCGGCCCGGCGAGACGAGTGAGCGCGCACGTGTGTTCTTCCTTTCTCCCATCCACACACTTGCAAGAGATACTAGAGCAACCAACCTTATAAGTTGGATTCCCTCCACCTCCAGTAGTAATGTGGGACTAAATATTTACACTCCCACCACTTATGAATGGACCTTTAAAATTTTCTAAAAATTATTATGAATATTAATGGACCAAGCCCACAAAATTCTAGCAATCTACACTCGGCAAAGATCTTTGTTGCCGAGTGTCCGACATAATGTTCTTGGTAAATATGTCGGCACTCGACAACTACAACTACGGATTTTCGGTAGTGATTGACTTTATTTTATCAGATAATCTATATCTATCTGATTTTTGCGAATGCCTAATCCTTACGTCTGCACATATTTAGCTTTGTACTATCTATCACTTTCGTCCTTATGGGGGCGCACACACAGGTGTGCAAAATATATATCGATGCATTGATCATGATACTCCGGCACATTGAGCACGTTGTATGCGTTTGTAACCGAAAAAAAATAACAGTGGAGTTTTCAGCAGTGAGACACGGCCAACGTCGTCCATGCGCAGACAATAATGAATTGTGAGCCACCAACGGTTGGGCTCAAAGGTTGTCGGCTGATGTCTGATCCGGTCAGCATCGTGTTCCTTATTCCCATGTAGGAGGACGCTTATTTTCAAAGTAAATGAAAAGAGAAAATCTAAATGCATTAGAGTGTTTCGGCCATCTTAAATAGTCTTTTTTTTTCTCTACTCTCCCGGCGCCCTCCTTCACAACTCCGGTGGTGCTCCGACCGAATTAATATTTGGAACTAGGGGGTAAGGGTTTGAGATTACAGATTAGGGACTTACTATCGAAGTCCAGCAACCTTAGAGGTAAACCGCGGCGGATGCAGCACGGGTCAAGAGTGTAATACTGAAAAGATCTTAATGTCACCAGAAGGGGGGGGGGGGTGGGGGGTGAATAGGCGATTAAAACAAATTTGCAGCGGATGAATCCGGATAAGTCCGGGCAGGGCCAGACTAGTCCTAGAGCTGAACTTAAACTTTAGATTTCCAGACAAATTCAGGATCCGGACTAGTCCGGACTGCGCGACAGAAAGATGAATAAAAACATGTTTTTGACAATTTAGGTACAAATCGACTTCAACCAAGTTATTCTAAACATATATATAAGCAAATACACCAAATGAATTGAACCAACAATAAGTATAATGAAATAATAATTCAGTGTAAGCAAATCAAGCACAAATATAAGGAACTAGATAAAGAACATGCAAACCAATTGTAAGACGTGATGATTTGTTTCCCGAAGTTTAGATTCTTCAAGAATCCTACGTCTCCGTTGAGGAGCTCCAAAGAGCCGGGTCTCTTTCAACTCAAATCCTCACCGAGCAATCACAAAGTTCGAGCTCGGATTTTCTTCCTTCCCTTGCGGAGGTGAATCGACACCTTCACAAACTTCCCGAGGCTCACCACAAAGCTTGGGAGCTCACCGGGCGATGTCATGCTATCTAGGGAATGAATCTCCAAGAGTAACAAATGCCACAAAGATTGCTTGCTTTGAACTCAAGTGCCCAACAATGGAATTAGCTCTCTTTCACTCAATCTCTCACCCACAAGGTGTAGCACTAAGCAATGGGGAGTGGAGAGGTTGTTTCTTGGCCTAAAAGAGTGCTTCTTTGCTATGGAATCGGCAGCAAACCATTGGGGATGAAGGGGGGGGGGGTATATAGGAAGTTTTTAAAAACTAGCCGTTATGTTCTATCAGTGGCCGTCTTAGTCCGGCCACAGGGGCCGTCCTAGTCCAGACCAACTCAGAACAGAACAAATATTATCGTTGTTAGTCTCTCAGCCGTCTTAGTCCGGGTAATCCCATCTTAGTCCGGCTGACCCTAGAACCCGTCCTAGTCCGGGTTTGGCCGTCCTAGCCCGGGTCAGGCGAAAACAGAACCAAAATGGTTCTGGACCAGCCTGAGCCATCCTAGTCCGGCTGGACCCATCTAAGTCCGGGAGTCCTTAGAAAAAATGGCATAACTTTTGCTCTCGAAGTCTGATTTAGGTGATCTTGGACTTTATGAAAAGATAATTCAGAGGGTTATCCATCCTCACTAAGAACAAGCCCTAAATGCACCCAAATAAATGTTAAACTCTCATAAAAGTTTGTTAGATCATTTTAAGCACCAAGACATAAGCAAAGCTATCAATGTTGCATCCCTCTTGATAGTATGACATTCCTATACTCAAAAGTAAATAGAAAACTATGCCAATAGGAACACCTTCATGTCATAATCTTTCAATATCTTGAGGGCTGCCAATGCATGAGCATTTCACCATTTGAACATTTAGTTGTTGATCAACTATCGATAAGCATATATGTCTAACATTATTATACCTTTGCCTTGAGCATGTCCACTTGAGATTTTAGATTTGATGTTCATCAACTCATAAAGTGCAACCGCAATCTTTCTATTTCCTTGGGCATGTCCACATGATATTTTGGGATTGATGTTCATCAACTCATAAAGTGTATGTGACCACTTCCATATGTTCAACCCACTTGAAGTTCTTCAACATGTGAAATTCAACCATTGCTCTTAATTTCAATTTTACTTGATGTGGGTAAACCCATGAGTACCATGCTCTTCCATTTCACATTTCAATTATTCTTTAAATAAGTGATGTAGATAATCCATAGCTTCACATAGTCTTGCATGGTTTATCGCGCTAAGCCTACACTTGCTCTTCACCATTGCCTCTGGTTCTTCAGTGCCAAGCCTCTTGCTTGCCCTTCACCTTTGCACATGGTCCGTCGCAGCCAAGTCTTGCTCAACCTTCACCGCCTTTTCATGTAATGCTACTTTATATCCATCATCATCAATATGCTCACTATTATTTCAATAACCAAGTTGATATATTTCTTTTCTCAAGTGTCTTGATTTTCTTCTTGTCTTAATAATTACTTAGCTTCAAGTTATTGGCCAATAATATCTACTTAAATTATTGACACTTTATCATGTTGACACCATCAACTATTGATATTCAATCATCTTCTATGATGTGTTTCTAGCTTCAACCATAAGTGTTGATTATGTCTACCGACACCTTCATCAACATATTGATCACTATTATCCTTTATCAAGCATCTTCATCAAATAACTTATTGAGTCAACCATATTGTCATCAATCTACAAGCTTATCCATGTTGATTCTTAACACTTGTCATAAACATTCTTGTTCAATGTTATAGCTTGATCTTCTTCCTTGATGCCGGAACATAACCTATCATGCAAGGTAACAAACTCATATAATTAATCCAAGCCTAGAGACCTAGACCTTTCAAATACACCCAATAATTTTGGTAAAAACTCTAATATTCCTTATGTTCAATATATTGCAAAAAGAAAATCGTGTTGGGCCAGCCTACTTTATCCTCAATCAGGCTTTTTGGTATACCGCCAAAGGCCAAAAATCAGATTCTATTAGGTGCCACAGCTCTATGTTGGATGATATGGTTGAATAGAAATGATATGGTATTTAACAAGACTAAGACTAACTCCTCTTTGCAGGTAATTTTCAGGGCAACACATTGGTTCGGTGGTGGTCCTTGCTATATAAGGTGGACGAGAGGTCAATCTTTAAGGATGGGTGTCGACTCTTGGAGACGGTGATCATGCAAATCTTTGCAAAGTTTGGTTGGAGCTTCTGACATATGATTGAGGGCTAGTTCTCTCTTTAGTAGAGTGGGGTGTAAGCTTTGTGGTTCTAGTAGATTGAATGAGAGAGGCTTAGGTCTCTGTGGGTTTTCAATCTCTTAAACTTTTTGTTCTACTTTTGGAGTCTTTGTACTCGTTGTAAGACCTAGGCTTCATGTACCCTTTGGTATAGCGGGCGGAACTTGTTCCATTATCTAAAAAAAACTTGCTCCTCAATCAGGAGTCAGGCACGTACCCACACAACTAACTTTACATGATGCTCAGAAAAAAAGCTAACTTTACATTGAACAATCCCTAAAAAAACTTTACATTGATCGATCGATTGACTGCGTCGCACTGACGCCTGAACTTCCCTTGCGGCTTACAGCTGCAACTCTAGCACTAGCAGTTAGGGTTCTTCGTTTGCTGTGGATGTGATGCCGGCTGATAACATGCCGGCCACTGATGCGACTGCAAGCGATCCAAGCATGGTTGTAGGGACAGCACCCGAGGCAATTCCAGCGACAACATCCCAGAAGGTTTTGAACCAGTTTTGGGTCATCCTAGACAGTTACTCTTTGACCGCTCATGTCGCCCAGGAAGGGCGACTCGGGCCGACGCCTTCCTATGCAGCAGGGTTACCGCCGCTGCCTATGGCCCCCGTTTCTTCTCGCCTGCGGCCTCCACACTGGTGGAAAGAAGGAACGGGGATCTTCTCTACTTTGCTCTAGTTTTTTTTTCAATAATTTTCCTTCCCCGAATACATGGACTAGATGATTGTTGATTCGATGTCTTCAATCTGGCTTTCTATCTCATACTGGATTTTCTCACGAGGATGCGCCACTTTTTCGAAAGACGACATGTTCTACATAGAGAAATTAAGGTATGCTGGCCTAGTTCTCTTCGAGGATGGATTGGATCTGTTTTCCCCTTTGGTGGAATCGTTCTTCTGGCTGCTAGTTCTACTAGCGGTGGCGGATCTACTCTTCCGGCCGTTGATGGTGACAACTAATCGGTTCAACCTATTAAGAGATATAGTCTGTTTAGATATCTGAATGCGTGTAACTCTCTAGTGTTGTCGTGACTTGATCTACAACATGAATAGATAGAGATGTAGTTTGAATAGGATTTATCTGTAACTATCATAGATACTCAGGTTGCTGGACAGGACCGGCATATATATGTACAAGCCCCGTGAAGGGCGCTTCTTCACCTGATTAACACGCATCCGTCGAGCACCACATAGAGTCGACGTTCCACCCAAGCGCCTCTGAATTTCTACATGGTAATCAGAGCCGTAATCTACCACAAATCGATCTAGATCGCCATGGCTAGCTAATCATCATCATCGTCGAGTTCTGCTCATCCGCTCCTCGCCACGCCGGTTGCGAAAAAGCTTACCAAGAACAACCATGCCCTGTGGAAGGCACAGGTGCGCGCCACCATCCGTGTTGCTCACCTGCTAGGCTACCGCGCGAGAGACGTCAAGAAGCCACCTGCCTAGAATGACGGAAAAGATGCATCGGGCAAGGAGACCAAAGTGCTGAATCCGGCACTAGAAGATTGGGAGGCCACGGACCAGCAGGTCTTAGGCTACCTCCTCTCTTCTCTATCAAGGGACGTGCTCGTCCAAGTCGCTGTGTTAGAGACAGCGGTAGAAGTATGGGCATTGCTTGAAGACATGTATGCGTCACAGACGCGCTCCCGATCTGTGAACACATGGATCACGCTCGCTACAACCCAGAAGGGTAATCTCTCTGTCACTGAGTACTATGGGAAGATGAAGGCTCTCGAAGATGAGATGGTGGCTGCAGGACGGTCGCTAGAAAATAAAGAATTAATCAAGTACATCCTCCGACCTTGATGAAGACTTCAATCCGGTGGTGTCTGCTCTGTGCGCCAAATCGGACCAACTGACCATGGGGGAAGCATTCTCCTAGTTGCTCAGTTGGGAGAAGCGCCATGAGCTGCAATGTTCAAGGGTCCGCGTGGCAAATGCCGCGAATCACAGACACCCCATGTACCTTGATGGCGCTCCTGCCAATCGTGGCCGCGGCAGTTTTGCCCGTGGGTGTGGTGGCGCACTCACTAGAGGAGGTCGCGCCTAGCCCGGGCGTGGCAATGGTGGACGCGGTGGCCAAGGCTATCCCAGTGGCGCTCCCAACAAGACCAGAAACTACTCCTACGTTGACGATCCCAGGGATCCATGTCAAGTTTGTTATAAAAAAGGGCATAATGCTGCTGAATGTTGGCATCGATTTGATGAAAATTTTGTACCCAATGAGAAGCTTGTTACAGCAGCAACTGGGGCATATGGTGTTGACTCGTATTGGATTACCGATAAGGGTGCTACAGATCATGTGACTGGAGAATTGGACAAGCTGGTCATCAAGGGGAAGTACAACAGCAGAGATCAAATTCACACCGCGAATGGGTCAGGTATGAAAATTAGTCATGTTGGTCATGCTACTATTTCATCCCCTAGCCGTGATATTCACTTAAATAATGTTCTTTATGTTCCTCAAGCCAAGAAAAATCTTGCTTCTATTCATCGTATTGCTACTGATAATGATGTTTTCCTTGAATATCACTCACGCTATTTTTTGATTAAGGATCGGGCAACAAAGAATGTTCTTCTTAAAGGACACTGCCGCAATGGTCTCTACCCCTTACCTGCCGTACCAATAAAAGAAGCCTTAGGCGCAACCAAGCTAGAGTTCTCTAGGTGGCACAATCGCCTTGGGCATCCATCATCTTCCATAGTTAAGCAAGTTGTCACTAGCAATAATCTTCCGTGTCTTCATAATTCAGCTAAAGAGTCTGTGTGTGATGCTTGCCAATAAGCAAGGAGTCAACAGCTGCCTTATCCTAAGTCGTCTAGTGTGTCTACCTTTCCTTTACAACTTGTCTTCTCTGATGTTTGGGGTGCTGCTCCCGAGTCTGTAGGAAGAAAGAAATACTATGTGAGCTTTATTGATGATTTCAGCAAATTTACTTGGATTTATTTGCTCAAATTTAAATCTGAAGTGTTTGAAAAATTTCAAGAGTTTCAAGCTCTTGTTGAAAGGTTGTTTGATAGAAAAATTCTTGCTATGCAAACTAAGGGGGGGGGGGGGGGGGAGAGAGAGAGAGAATATCGAAAGCTGAATTCTTTCTTCTCCAAAATAGGAATCACTCATTTTGTTTCTTGTCTTCATACTCATCAACAAAATGGTGCAGTAGAGCGCAAACATCGACACATTATTGAAGTTGGCCTTTCTCTTTTGTCTCATGCATCTATGCCTTTGAAGTATCGGGATGAAGCTTTCTTATTGGCAGCCTATTTTATAAATTGCATTCCTAGCAAAGTTACACAAGGTCAAACACCCGTGGAATTCTTGTTTCATAAAAAGGCAGATTATTCTAGTCTAAGAGTTTTTGGTTGTGCCTGTTGGCCGAATTTGCGTCCTTATAATACTCATAAGCTTGATTTTTGCTCAAAACAATGTTGCTTCCTTGGTTATAGTAACCAACACAAAGGATATAAATGCCGTTATATTTCTACTGGCCGTGTGTATATCTCTAGAGATGTTGTATTCGATGAAAATATATTTCCTTCTGCCAAATTACCTTCGAATGCAGGTGCACGTCTCCGCGCTGAAATAGCCCTTCTTCATCCAACTTTGTACACACCTATCTCTTCTAGGGGGGGGGGGGGGGGAATAATATAAGAACCTTCAGATACTAATAGTTCACATGGTACCACTAATGTTGTTTTCTCTGAGGTTGATGGTCTTTAGGAAGAAGAGTTGGAAGAAATAGCAGCTGCAACAAGAAATACAGGCGAACATGCTACAAGCACATGATACGAGGAAGAGTGCTGGTGTCAGGTGAAAAATCCTCGGGCTGATGCCGAGGGATCTGTGGCAGCATCCATGCCAGTTTCTGCTACATCGGTCGCAACAGGCATAGAAACACCCGCGGTGCGCGCATCGGAGCCGTGCACGTCGGGCCAATCAGGCCGTGCCACACCAGAGACAAGCGGGCCATTGCGGGACTTCTCTACTCCGCGAGTCCATCATCCAGTGCGCGAGGTGCGCGATCATCAACAGGCCAGGACATGTGCCCACAGAAGACTGGGCACACGGCAGCTAAGTTCCACTCAGGATCTGGTGCGGGTGGTGTAGCTGAGGAATTTTTTGCGGCTACGGCACAGGGAGGACTTTCAGCTCGCCCGTCTACTTGTCTACAACATGGAATTGAAAAACCAAAGGTATATACTGATGGTACAATTAGATATGGTTTATTAACTACTACTGGTGAGCCATGCAGTGCTGAAGATGCACTAGCAGATAAAAATTGGAGAACAGCAATGGAGGCAGAGTATAGTGCGTTAATGAAGAATCAAACATGACACCTTGTTCCACCTCAGAAGGGAAGGAATGTGATAGGGTGCGAATGGGTCTACAAAATCAAACGAAAGGTTGATGGGAGTTTGGACTGGTATAAAGCTCGCTTGGTAGCCAAAGGTTTTAAATAAAGGTATGATACTGATTATGAGGATACTTTTAGTCCTATTGTCAAGTCAGCTACTATCAGAGTAGTGCTATCAATTGTTGTGTCTCAAGGCTGGAGTCTTAGGCAACTCGATGTGCAGAATGCTTTCCTTCATGGCTACCAAGATGAAGAAGTTTATACGCATCAGCCTCCTGGTTTTGAAGACAAAACAAAGGTTAATTTTGTTTGCAAACTTGATAAAGCTCTTTATGGTATTAATCCATGGGCGTGGTATTCTAGATTGAGTTCAAAGTTGATTCAACTTGGTTTTCATGCATCCAAAGCTGATACTTCATTATTCTTTTATAATAAGAACGACATCACTATGTTTGTGCTAGTCTATGTCAATGATATAATTGTTGCTAGTTCTACAGAAAAGGCTTCATCAGCTTTGTTGCAGGATCTCAATAAAGAGTTTGCTCTAAAGGATCTTGGAAGTTTACATTATTTTCTAGGAATTGAAGTACACAAGATACGAGATGGTATTTTATTAAATCAAGAGAAATACGCTGCTGATATTTTAAAGAGAGTTGGTATGTCAGATTGCAAGCCGATTACTACTCCTTTGTCTACTAGTGAAAAATTGTCACTTCATGAAGGGTCACCTTTAGGTCCAAATGATGCAGCAAAATATAGGAGTATAGTTGAAGCTTTACAATACTTAACTCTGACTAGACCTGATATTAGTTTTTCTATTAATAAAGTTTGTCAATTTCTTCATGCTCCTACAATAGTACATTGGGCAGTAGTTAAGAGAATTCAGATATATTGAGCAATGTACTCAGCTAGGGTTAAAAATTCAGAAGTCCAAATATACTTTGATAAGTGCTTTTTCAGATGTTGATTGGGTAGGAAGTATAGATGATAGAAGATCAACCAGTGGCTTTACTATTTATCTTGGTTCTAATTTGGTTTCATGGTGTGCACGCAAGCAAGCCATAGTTTCAAGGTCTAGTATAGAAGCAGAGTATAAAGCAGTTGCAAATACAACAACTGAAGTCATGTGGATTCAAACTTCACTTTCTGAATTGGGAATATCAAGTCCTTGAGCAGTGAAAATGTGGTGTGATAATATTGGTGCTAAATACTTATCAGCTAATCCAGTTTTTTATGCTAGAATGAAGCATATTGAAGTTGACTTTCATTTTATGCATGAAAGGGTGGCAAGGACATTGTTGGAAATTGAATATATTTCATCCGGTGATCAAATAGCAGATGGCTATACAAAGGTTTTGCCAGTTCAGTTACTTGAAAATTTCAAGAGACATCTCAACCTTATGAAGGTTTAGATTGAGGGAGGATATTAAGAGATATAGTCTGTTTAGATATCTGAATGCGTGTAACTCTCTAGTGTTGTCATGACTTGATCTGCAACCTGAATAGATAGAGATGTAGTTTGAATAGGATTTATCTGTAACTATCATAGATACTCAGGTTGCTGGATAGCACCGGCATATATATGTACAAGCCACGTGAAGGGCGCTTCTTCACCTGATTAACACGCATCCGTCGAGAACCACATAGGGCCAACATTCCACATATGTGGAGTCTTCTGTTGGTGGAATTTGTGACCCTCGAGTCCGGATCTGGTGAAGTTTCATGGTGATGGTGTTTCCTAAAGCAGTTGATGTTGCCGGATGTGGAGAAGATGAAGGTTAGAGACCTAGTGGCGTGCTTCAATGTAATTTTATTTTATGTCGAGGTCTCATTTGTAAAAGGTGTTGTAATTGAATGAAATCGGTTCCCTTTCTAAAAAAGAAACATCTTAGAAGGTTTGTGACAACGAATTACAAATTGGTCCATTAGTGAATATCTGTTGTTATGGAGCGTGCTTAATTAAATTTCAGCTCTAGATCAAGAAAAAAGGAAGAAATTTTGTGGTTATAAATTTAAAGTCTTTTTGAAGTAGAGCTTAAAAGAGATCAATTTTTGAAAAGTTTTAAATATGATCATAATTATTTTGTACTGAGTACATCCAATTTGAAAAAGTTGCGTTAAGGTAACACTACTATAAAAAGACTCTATAGCGGTGGAAGCTATTCTGTAGTAGTGGCGAATCCAATGAAATTCACAGCTAAAAATGTTCTACTATTTTTAGAAAATGTTCATATTGTGAACCACCGCTAAAAGTCTTTTTGGAGGCAATTCATAATATGAACAAACGCTAAATTTTTTTTGAGGCGGTTCTTGGATGGACCTATATAAGAACCAATTAGTGTTTACTTCTCCCCCCCCCACCTCAACCTAACCAGCTCCCCTCTTGACGTCGTTGCCACCCCTCCCTCATCTCCCCCTCTCCTCACTTCGCCACCAGCTCCCCTCGTCCCTCTCCCCCACAGGTGCTCCTCCTCCTCCCTCTCCCCCGTTGTCCTTGCCCCCCTCCTCCCTTTCCCAATTGTATCGCCCCCTCCTCCCTCTCCCCTATTGGCGCTGCCCCATCTCCACCACCGTCACCGTCTCCCCTCCTCCTCCCTCCTTCGCTAGCGCCTCCTCATCCTCCTCATTCCTCCAAGAAAGTGGTGGCAGCGACGAGGGCGGATCTCGCGGGCGGCGGTGATGACAGGTCCCGCGGGTGGCGACATGGGATGCGAGCAGTCCTGTGGGCGGCGACCCCTCTTTGGCACGGATCCGATAGAGCGCGGCCAGATCCATCGCTTGGTGGCGGCGGCGAGGGCTTAATCCATGGGCGACAACATAGCTCTTAATTCCTCTATGGCGGCCCTTCTTCGATACGGATCCGACCGAAGTGCGGCTAGATCTAGCACTGGGCGGCGGCGACGAGGGCGAATCCCGCGAGGGGTGGCAAGGGCTAGTCCCGCGGGCAATGGCATGGAGCACGGGTGGTCTTGCGGCGGCGGCCCCTCTCCGGCCAGAGCACGCCCAGATCCAACCTTGGTGGCGGTGAGGGCGGATCCCACATACGGTCTCGTGGACGGTGGTGCATTTTTTATAATATTTCAAAGTGAACGAGTAGCGGTGATTGAATATGACACATGTCGCTAAAATTCATTCTAAATGGTGGTTCGTTCCATCCTTAGGAGATCCACCGCTATAACTTCTAATTTTTAGCTACGCCAGTGTAGCAGCGAGGTGGTCAAACCGCTACAGACCTTTTTGTTGGTAGTGTAAGCTTCACCACGAAAGGACATATTGACGGGGGTGGTGGTTGGTGGGCAGCGCTGCAAGGGCAACGGGACTGCCATTTATCATTGTGGTGGATGATGGTGATCGGAGAAGACCGGTATTGAGCGAGGATGCAGGATGATGGAGGTGGGTGGCAAGAAAGCTTGAGGGAGGAAGAAGCATTGGTTATGGTTGAACAAGTACTCCATTCATTGGATCATAATTCAATTGCTCTAAAATTCGTGTGCCGGGAAGCCTAGAAATGCTCTGAGTGACGGTTAGAAAATCTGAAAATAAAAAGTACACATGGAATTGAGATTACACTACACTTAAGCATACACATTCCTTTTATAAATTATAATATAAACTTATACATTCACATAAAAGTACGAGCACTCATCCATATAAGGTCCTGTTTGGATTTACCTTAGTTTTTTAAAAATTATTTTTTTTATTTTTCGTTTTTAGAAACTGGTTTGTAAATAAAAACTGAGTGGAGATGTTTGGATACTAATTTTTATAATCTATAAACTAGCTTTTAGGTAGTTAATGTACTAGAATGAGGCAAAAACTAGCATTACCTGGATTGAGCTAGATTAAGAATTTCGATTTATAGAATCTGACATAAAAACTAACCTGTTTAGAGGCCCTCTAGTTTATAGAAACTAATTTTTTAAAAACTGAAGCGATCGAAACATGACCTAAATACAAGCTAGAGATCCTACCTCATAAACATATGATGCTAAGCATATGCATTTGAGAAAAATATATCATTTTGTTAGATAAGACTATGGATCTTGCGTGCTAAAATTTTGTCAAATTAAAGGAAAATAATTTACCTCAAACTTTGGTACAGCAATGCGGAACTAGTCAACAATACCAGTTATTTTGATCTCATAAGAGTCATGCTAGCTGGAATTACACTATAGCGTCGTTATTGTGATATATAGACCGTCCTATCAGCAAAGTAGTTAATTTTCTAATTTCTTATGTAGCAAATGATTGTACTTTTATTGTCTTGACATTTTTACGTGGCTGCTTGCGCAGTGGTGCGTGGTCCCTGTGCGGCTGTGCAGTGCCGAGCCCAAATAAAATATCCAGCAATGTCCCAGACTAGATACAGTGTGGGAATATGCCGTTTCTTGTACCACACGGCCGTGCAAATTTTAATGGGAGTTACTATTTTTTAGCTGAAAGTTTATATAACTTTCAGTCATCTTTTTAAGTTATTAAATCTATATCCAACAGTTTATAATTATTATATAAAAAATTTTTAAAAAAAATTAAAATATAAAGTAATAAACTATAAACTGAAAGTTTTCAGTCGATTAAAAGCTAAGAAACATGAATTTTAATTCCTCATGCAGTCATACGGTCACAGTCAGGGAAGTAGAAAATCTCACGCGGTCACCGGACCGTAAAACAATATGCACAATCACTTTTTTTTTCTCAAAAACACAGAAGGGCTGTACATTATTTCATTAAGAAGGAAAGAATTGCAAAGTACAACACGCCCACCGTCTCTGAGTGACATTCGCGCCACTAAAACTGTTGTGAGCGACCATAACGAAACCGCTATACTGCTGATGCTGCAGGGAGGCGTGAAAGCTCTTGAGCACCAGCGATACCCCATAACTGCCCCTCCTCAATGAGAGCCAAGGTTCTGGACACATTTGGCGAGGCTCCATTGAAGGCTCTATTAATGTTGGGCTGCTTCCAATCATCCAGGCTCCCAAGACTATAAGTGAATTCAGACCCTTCCGAAGACCGGTGGAGCTAACTTATCCGTCTTGACCCACCATTTTTCAAAGGAGGTGTCATCAGCCTGTGGTGCTAGCATTGAGAGACCCACCCTGTCCAGCAGTCTGAACCAAATCTGCCTAGAAAAGACACAACCAATTAGGATGTGCTGAATATCTTCCTCTTCTTGAGCAGAGTCATTTTCCTATTGCCTTATTGTTCATATCTAAAATAGATTTTCATATGCCCGTATCTTTTCAATTTTCTGTTGATGACGTTAGGGTAAGTGAAAAAAAATAGATGGATTTATGCGTTTCCCCCCTGAGTGTAACATAACAATTTTTTTTTTGCTAGTAGAGTGTAACATAACTAGAGGGAGCTTCACAGAATCTGGTAGTGGTTAAGCATGCATTACATGTTTTTCATGCGGAAATCGTCTACGTTGGGCCGTTTGTGTTATTGAGCTCCTTGTTCCAACATGGCCATGCTATCTGGTTCAGAGAAGCTCTCCAAATAAGGGGTAAGAGTTAGCATGTAGCTCTAATACTGAAATGACAATTCTATATTAACATGCTCCCCTGCAGACAGTGGCGGAGGACCAACATGGCAAGGGAGGGCAAGCGCCATACCTTGATTTTGGTTCAACCATGATGTTTCTCAATGACACTTCTGTTTTTGCTACTACCAAGCTCTAATTTCTGAGCCAGTATCCTACATTCGCCATACCTTAACTTATCCTTGTCCTCCGCCACTGCCTGCAGAACACTACAAGGAAAAAGGAAAACACTCCAAGTCCCCCTAACCGGCGGACGCCCTCCTCCCGCCATGGCTGTGACATCCTCATATGAACAAGAACCTTGGACAAAAATTTGAACTGAAAGTTTGATCAAATTTGAAAGCCATTTAAGCTAATTTAAATGACCATTGAACTACAATTTAAATATTTTCAACATAACCTAGTACCACCAAAAATATATGTGGTATGTCCTGGTGAAAAAGGATTTTGGTGAATTTACCATAATTTTATCTCACCAGTTAATGCCCCAAATAAATGGTCTAATGTCCCAAAACCACCCCTCTTTATAAAAATTCTATTCAAATTTTATTAAGGACTAATGGCCGTTAGCATTTTTGTAAAATTATTCACATTATGAGGAGTTTTCCCATATTTTTAGTTTCATTTGATCAGTATTGGATTAATCCCCACGAAAATAACAAACATCAGTGGTTTATAGAAGTTTGAAAATAAAAGAAAAAGAAAAAATCCCACGGGACCCACCTATCAGCCACGGTGAGAAAACACACCAGGGGCACCGCCCGCTCACTCGGCTCGCGCGTCGCCGCATGGCCGCCGGCGTACGGCTAACGGCTGTTGCCGCGGATCGAATGCCCCACCACCACTCCGATATCCCCTTTGTGCCCTCTCCTTCTGTCCGAACGCGCCACTCCCTCTCTTCTCCCTCTGCTCTCTCTTCCGCCGTGCCGCTCGCCATTGCCGCCGTGCAAGCTCTGACTCCCGACCGCTGCACCGCCTCCCCGCCCCAGCCGTGAACATCTTGAGCTTCGTCCTGACGTCCTGGTGCTCCCGTGAAGCTGTTGTCCTTCCTCGACTCCAAGCCGCCGACAATCGAACCTTTCTTCCTCGCCTGTGACCGCCGCTCCACCATGTCGCACAAGCTCGCCGGTGAGTCCTGGTTCGATTCCTTCCGCGTGCTTCTCGCCCCCGGCCCCGCGAACCCTCCGGTGCTCACCCAGCCCCCTTCCGTGCAGATCCGACGTCGGACCACCGTCGCCGCCCGCCGTCGCTCCGCCTCACCGTCGTCGTACTAGCCCCGATGAGCCGCCTCCCTCCCTCTCGCGCGCCGCGTGTTCGCTCTCACCCACCGACCGCCGTTGCGCAAATGCAGCTCCCGCCACCAACCCTGCTGGCAGCCGTGCCCGCGCCACCGCGCACGGCCGAGCGCCGCCGTCGCGCGCGCTCGGCTCGGTCGAGCTGGCCGATGGGCCACGCTGGCCACTGGGCCACGCCCGCTTGGGCCAGATCTGGCTCAGGAGCGTCCCTCCGCGTGTGTTTCGGCCCACTAGGCTGCTGGGATGCGGCCCACGATCACTAAAAATGGTTTTTCCCCTTTATTCATTTCCAGGAAAATATTAAAAATTGTAAAATGCATAGTAAAGTAATTAATACAAATTTTGAAGCAAGGTAAGTTTTGTTGGCCTTGTATAGAATTGTACTATTATAGGAAAATGCTAAATCACGTTGTATATTAATATTATTTTCAGAATTAAAATAAATATGAAAAATACTTATAAATTCATAACTAATTATAGGGAGCTGATAAAATCTTGAAACTTGGCCACCAATTATGTTGTTCAGTTTCTAGTCTTCTTAGAAAATGTCTTGAGGTGAGTCTCTGTATTTTAGTCATAATTAAAATGAATACCTTTTTCCTTATTTTAAATTTTTAAAATTATTGGCTCATTGCATGTCTATGAAACTTGGGCCGTAATTCACCCCTGGCATGACCTAGTTACAGTAAATCCTCCATGAGCATTTGGTTTCCAGAATAATGCTAAAATAATTAATTGTCTTGTAGCTCTATTAATTCACTTGGCGCTATAAATTAATTCTGATATTTTGGGTTGACTGTTATGTCTTTCATGTCAAACATCATATAAGCTGTAGGTAATGCCTTAACCAGCACACCTTAGTAATGTACACGTTGCACCTTTGTTCGGTTATCGCACCCCACCATACTTTTATACAACGTCATCGCGATAAGATACTGGAGTCCATGACGGAAATACATTAAACGCACTCACCCTATGCCTCTACTATATATGTTATATTTACAGAACTAATGAACACACCCCGTGCTCATCATACCTATCAGTGTTACTTAAATGGACTGCCATGAATCTTCTCTCATGCACAGCAGCACGTTTGCATCATGTAGATCACGAGGTGAACCACGTGGAGATGGGACCGGAGCAGGAGCCAGAAGGGATCGGTGGTGTTTTAGCTGACCAAGAGCAGAACCCAGACAAGCCCCGGTGCATCCCACCCATCTTTAATTTTTACTCTATCACTAGTTAGGAATGTAGGCTTGACTATGCATTAAGTGATAGGAGTTGGTTGAAACCCTAGCGTTACAGTAGGACCCTTCTTCCCGATATTTAGCCTCAGGATGGTAGTCGCTTCTCTTAATTTAGGACGATCATTCACCGAGTGGTATGGAGACCACTGGTAGACAGAAAATGTTATCACTAGGGAATGATGACGGATGAAAAAGGTGTGGATGGAATCACAATGAAGAACGGACGAGCAATTAGGTGGAAAGGGAATGACAGGTTGTCTTCAAGGAGGTAGCCCCGTCCGAGTCACCTAAGGCTACGCCTCGTGTCCGGCCCATGGGATCAAGTTTGAACATACTGTTTGCATGCTGGAGTTATGGGCCTAATAAACCGACGTAGCTACGACTACTGCCTGATCAGAAGATAGCCTTCTCCCTTCTTTAGTGGAACTGGGGCTGAGAGGAGGGAGCAATCCACCCACGGATGGCGGCACGGGGTGCATCGCGTTGAGGGACCCTTCTCGGAAGAGTCTGGATCCGAAAGATCCTGCGGTATCGTAAGCAAAAGGTTGCTCCATGCGGCTTCAAGGAAGCGCGTATGGGTCGTACAAGCAGGTTTCTCCTGCAGGATATAAATCGATTCGAGTCGCTGCTCCTCACAGTAACGAGTACCACTTGATCGCTGCTCCGGAACAGTGTCGGAAGCCATTAAGATGATGAGTGAGTTTAATACTACTGTTTGAAGTTATTAAGATTGTTTTACGACATTAATTGCTATAGCTTAGTGCAAACTAAATTTATTATTCCGTATGACAACTTAACTTGCTGCTAAAACTTAAAAATAAGAATCCACTCGTATGCTGGCTTTCTGGCAAAATAAACCCTATCCCTAGTCTTTGCATTGTCTAGGTGTCGGCTATAGTTGGCCATATTGACGGGTCAGTCTTACTGAGTAAATTAGTTACTCAGAACGTAGTTCTATGTGGTTTTCAGATGACCAGGGTGGAGACTGCCACTGCGGTGGGAGGTTCTACTGGGAAGGCCAGCGTCCTGACTGCTGGAACATCGAGTGGGAGTTGTGCACGAACGAAGACGAGGAGTAGTCTTTTGATTGCAGGTACGGTGTTCGAGCAACACACCTATCATGACCGGATTGTTCACTGTATGTTGCCGTGAGAGGACGATTGTATCTTATCTATCCCGTCGAACTATATAAATCACTATTGAACAATTTTGCTTCCGTATTTTATTTTATTAAAACTCTGGTTTATAATATAAATTTGAATTTATATAAAAACTCTGTATTTTACCTATGTTCTTGTTGCAACTATATTCTCCTGTCATGTGTTGTACTATTGAGCGTCACAGCGCGTGCCGCCATCCGAGAAAGATTCTGAAACGGAGCCGTCTCCGTGGTAAGGCGGTTCTGTGACAATGACTACTGCCCGTTGGTGGCGCCGTGGCTGTAATGTGGAGCTCTACAATGGATGAGCTTGACGAAGAGTTTACGCTCAACCATATGCCGATTAATTTCTCTATTCACATCAACACAGCCTACAACACAGGGATAACACAGCAAGCGTTAAGTTGACAGCCGACGGGTCATACCACGACCAGTGTCATCGTAACCAGCTGGAGATGGCCCATTTTGTGTGTTACAAAGGTTGGTGCATTTCTTGTGTCAGTCTACATGGCCCATTTGTTTAGTGCAGATAAAAAGGAAAAGTTTACAGCTTTAAAGAAAAGGGGTGGTGGCGCAGTTGGCTAGCGCGTAGGTCTCATAGCTAATTGAGTTATCCTGAGGTCGAGAGTTCGAGCCTCTCTCACCCCATATTTTGTGCAATTTTTTTTTCTCTCCTTGAGCCTCTAGGATTTTGGCCCATCCCTCAGTCACGCCAACTTATTTGGCATGTCTCATGTATATAGTCACGCCAAGTATGTTGGCATGACAAAATAAAACGTAATAAAATAGACTTGATTTAAAAAAGTCGTCTCACATGCATTTAGTCATGCCGGTTAGTTTGGCGTGACCGTATTCATGTGTCATGCTAGACAGGGCCAGATTCTGACAATATAGATTTGGAGAGGTCACTTATAAAATATTAGTCAAAAAAGGGCCAAAATGTCAAAAAAGTTTGAGCCTCGACAATGCTAACTCTTACCCCTTTGGAGGGCGTCTTCTCTTCCTTTTTAATACGACTTTCGGCCAAGAATTTGCACCCTATTCTGCCTCACCCACTTGGTGAATAAAAGCATCAAATGCTTCCACGAAGTAAAGCAGTCGCCAAACTTTCGAGCGTTTTCAAAAAAGTCTCATATACTTTCTCTAAATCAAATTAATGAGATTTAATTTAAAAACAATTTTCAATAGCTTCTTAAAACAACTCACAGATTTATTCTTTCTCTAAATTCACCTTATTTGTAGCTAAAAAATAAGGAGAAAGTTGGAGACACTAATCCTTATATTTTTAAGAGAAATAATGTCATTGTGGCTTTAGATGCTAACGTAGCCTCTCTGACACCATATTTTTTTACAGTTTTTTTTTCTTGCCTTGAGCCTCTAGGATTTATCCTCTCATCGTGAGGCCAAGAGTTCGAAACTCTCTTAGCACAACCTTATTTCCCTTGTTTTTCCTTACCATCTCATTTGAGGCTTTGAGCCTCGACAATGCTAACTCTTACCCCTTTCGAGAGCTTCTTCTCTCTTTTTTTTTAATACAACTTTGGGCCAAGAATTTGCACCCTATTCTGCGTCATCTACTTGGCGAATAAAAGCATCAAATGCCTCCACGAAGTAAAGCAGTGGCCAAATCGAAAGGCGGCTCTTAGAGTATCTTTAAAAAAGTCTCATAAACTTTCTCTAAATCAAAATAAACAAGATTTAATCTAGAAAACAATTTTCAATGACTTCTCAAAACAATATATAGATTTATTCTTTCTTTAAATTTATATCATTTGTAGCTAGAAACAAGGAGAAAGTTGAAGGTCCTAATTTTTATATTTTTAAGAGAATTAATGTCACTATGGCTTCAAATTTTAACATAGTCCAATCAAAATTTTCTTGATTCATTTTTAGGTAGAACTGTTGGAAAAGATAAGAAAAATTATCTCAATAATTTTTAGGATGTTACTAACAACAATTTTTTGATGATGCTCTTATGTCCTTCCTCATCTAATCATGAGCACATGTCTCTACAACGGTCCAACGATTTGTTTTTCCAAATAGAATTGCTCACCTTTCTTCAATCGATAACAAGAATAATGTTCCTACTAGGTGGCCAGACGAGGCTTACTACGACCTATTGCTTCCCTGGCCACATGAGCCTCCGCTGCAGTGAATTTAGTGATAGCAGCACCAGCAGCAGCTCGCTGCCGGTCACCGGCCAATCCCACAAGTGCATTTAAAAGAAAATAAAAAAAAATAGGGCCTTTAGCCCCTGCCGCTATTGGAGACTAAATGACCCACAGTCCGATATCCCACAAGTGCGTTTCAACGAGAGCAAGCAGCGGCAGCCGCACCATGGCCGCGCCACGGACGATATGCGCCCGCTGCGGCGCGTACCTGTCCGTTCCGTCCGGCGCGCGCTCCGTGCGGTGCCCGCTTTGCGACGCCGTCAGTGTCGAGCGCCACCCGCACAACGCCGTCACGCGTGTCGTGCGCCACCCGCACAACGCCGCCGTCGGCTTCGTCAAGGGCCTCATCGGCTCGATCGTGTCTCCAGGAGCGCTACAGAGGCCGCCACCTGAGCCCTCCCAGGTGCCGGCGAGCTACCCGCGAGTACGCGGCTGCAAGAAGCGCGCGCTCCTCGTCGGAATCAGCTACGTCGGCACCGAGTACGAGCTCAAGGGCACTGTCAACGACGTCTACTGCATGGGCTTCCTGCTCCGCAAGCGGTTCAACTTCCCGATCGACTGTATCCTCGTCATGACGCGTAAGTTTCACGACCAATAGACACCTGCCAGTTCCAACATCTTATCTTGTCAAGCACTGAGGCAGGGGGGCTTGTGAATTGCGACGATCTCGGTTGACAGAGGAGGAGAAGGAACCGTACAAGATCCCGACCAAGCATAACATCAGGCAAGCGATGCGGTGGCTGGTGGACGGATCCAGCAGCGGCGACTCCCTGGTGTTCTACTTCTCCGGCCACGGCATACAGGAGGTGGACACCGATGGCGACGAGATGGACGGCTATGACGAGGCGATCTGCCCGCTGGACGTGGCGGACCAGGGCGCCATACTCGACGACGAGATCAACGAGACAATTGTCCGGCCGCTCGGCCCCGGCGTCAAGCTGCACGCCATCGTCGATACCTGCCACAGTGGCACCATCCTTGACCTCGAGTACCTCTGCCGCATATCCAGGTAAATAACTGTGTTAGTAGGAATCAACAACAGCATTGCAGTGTCTCTGTTTCGTTCAGCCTTTTGAATCGGCTGGTCACAAGACCTTAGTGGATTTGAGTGATTGCTCGATCTTTGTCTTCAAGGACCGGATATTGGCAATGGGAGAACCAGAGCCTCCCGTCTGGCGGTCCCAAATGCACCAGCGGCGGCCTCGCTATCTCGATCAGTGGCTGCAGCGACAACAAAACAGCGGAAGACACCACGGTCAGTGACATCGATTGATATACTTGCCACTGCATTTTCTGGACAGTTCTCACGGCTCAATGCAAAGTTGCCTTAGAAATTGTATTTCCCTTTGCGTTTGTCCGTGTAGGCGTTCTCCGGCTCCATCTCGACTGGTGCCATGACGTACAGCTTCATCAAGGCAGTGGAGTCCCAACCGGGCGCCACCTACGGCCGCCTAATCACGGGGATGAGGGCGACTATCCGTAGCAATGGCGGAGAGTCGGGTATCCCCGGGCGCATTGGTACCTTTTTCTGCCGGACTATCAATTTCAACCGCGCGCAGGTAGAGTTACTATAAAATGTTTAAAACTCGCTGAGCGAAACGTGTCAGACCATGCTGATTCCCTTCCTGAAATCGATTCGTTCTGCAGGAGCCCCAGCTGTGCACCTCAGAACCGTTTGATATCTACAGGAAGCCATTTCTCTTGTGATCCAACATGTTATCGATTTGCTATGTCAATTAATTGTAATAAAATATGTAAAGAATGAAGTCGTGATTTAGTGGGGTGGGGGAAGAAGTTATTTAACAAGTGGCGTGCACGAGCCACATGACATGCTGTTTTTCAGAATTTCAGTAGCATTTTAAGTTAGACAAATCATTGACAGAGACAGAGAGACAAACATGTTGACAAGGGCATGCATATAATGAGTCCTCCAGAATGACCTATGGAGGCATATGGGGCAATCACATAAATACTCAGCATCAAGAATCTAGAAAGAAATAATTGGTCATATGCCAGTTGCTCCGACATTCCAATGCTTATGGAACCCAACTTGCCAGCCAAAGCATAAAGTCTTCTTTTGCCTGCTTCTACAAGACAGGCTCAACAACAGACGTCGACTGCAAACCAAAAAACTTGAATTTGGAATCATATACCTGTGACTTTGCATCTTACAGAAGGAAGAAACCCTCAAGCACCTAACTTTGCCAGAACATGTTGGGATGCAGTTACAATCAATCTACCTACACACTTACCGACCCTGCAAATAATCAATCAACTGGCTCAAAGGAAGACTATCAATACCTTTCTACATGGATATAATTATCATCATGTGTTAGAGTATATATTTTTTAGATAATGAGAAGACTGTATTAATCTCAGCTTTGGCTCTAAAGAAAACTGCAGCCCATTGCCTTAGCTTTCAATAGAGTTACAGCCAAATATAATCGCCAGTATCGGCCATCACCATTCGTACACAATTGTCGCACTGATGAGACAAAACAATTAAAACAAGAAGCAAAAGGAAAAACAACTCCTCACAAACAATCTTCTTATGGATGAAGGAGTTCCCATGCAGTACTATAGCAAATGATGAGGACATCCGCAAAGACATAGCAACTATAACCCATAATGGTTCCACCGATGTAGATGTTGCACCTATCGAAGCCATTATGGCCTAATACCTAGAGTATAGTTGGGACTTAGCCACAAATGTGAGTTGAAGCTGGGCCACGAGTTGAACGATCGTCGAAGAATGAGCGCCATACATTGAATATGTGATGCCAATGTGATACAATACCATGTAGTAGAGGAGTTGGCCACCAACACCATTCTTCAGTTCTTGCTGCTTGTCGTAAGATTGTCAAAGTGACCCAATCTGCTAAAGTATAACAGGCGGTTCTGTCCCCAGCCATCAACATCAATGTTTGATCTTGTCACTTATAGATGCAAACTATCACACAATGAGAGGATGATGGAATCACCACCAAGTTGGCATAATTCACCATGAGTGATCACATCCATAGCGAATCTGTTGTCCTTAGTTGTTGTTCGTCTTTACTGACACAAGTATTTATGCTGCAAGATGGTTTTGATGGGATGGAGAGGCAGCATCGCCATTGTCGGTCATCATCTCAAGGGAAGCGAGGGGACAAGGCCACCCCAACTCTCCGTCAAGCCGTTGCTCATCCAATAACCATCTGAAGGGTGCAGCGAGCACCGCCCAAGGTGGGCACAATGCTGCCCTATGGACGAACTCGTAGCATGTAGCTCAAATCTGCTGGTGAGAGGCATGACAGCATGATGATTTGGACAACGAAGAATACACCACCGAAAGAAGCCATCAACGCCGCCATGGTCGCACATGGGCCATGTCTCATGCCCAACTGCATGCAAGAGAAGGATGTTGGCGTTGTCTAGACACTCATTTTATGTTGTAAGAGAGGTGTTTTTATGTCTTATTTTTATAACAATTAACCCCAATTATTGTGTATATCCGTAATTTTCTTCTTTGTGTAAAATGTGAAGGAAATAGGTGAAAATAGAGAACTTATGGATCAAGAGCAATGAAACGGACCAAGAAGGAAGAAATGCAAGGCCATGTCGATCGGTACAACCCATGTGCCGAACGACACGAGAAGATAAGGCCCAAATCTAGAACCCACTCGGCGGTAGAAAAGCCCAATTCCTTATTCAGAGTCGGTGTCGGTGCGACCTAGCCTAGAACATGAGAATATAAGGAAGAGAGAGAGAGTTGAGTCAGAAAAGGGGGATCAAGAAACTCCGGACCAAGGATTTTCAAGGATAATTGTGGCGGTGACAGCAACGAACACTTGCCATAATCACCAAAAAGGAGGATTGTGCCAACCGACACAACGTTGTACCAATTGGCACGTGTGCTTTTCATGTTGTGTTCTCGCATCTAGCTGAACCATGCCCATGGAGGATGAGTGAGTAGTCCTCGTATGCTCCCCTGTGGAGACGGAGATCTAGTGATATAAACTCTCAGCACTTGTGTATTAATTCGATGTGTACAGCCTATGTGATTGTGCATGATCTAAATATATGAACTTATTAGCATTGCTAGATGTTTAGCTGTTTTATGATGACCACATAGTGCAAGAAACCAGTAGGGACCAATTAGCTCCTGCTGTGATAGGGCCAGAGTGAGCGGAACCATCATGTCATATGTAGAATACTGGACATATCAAATGAATCAACAGTGTGAGTTGCATGCTAGTTACCTCAACCATAAGAGGGAATCCTTTGTTTCTAATTGTTTCTAGCTTTTCATAAACACCATTTTTAATACTTTAAGTTGGTAAATTAAATAATAGTAAAGGTCGTGTTTGCTCTCTGTAGATTCGGTTAAACCTTGGAATACTCTAAGAGTAAATAAGCTATAATTGTACACCGTCTTCTTACGGTATATATAAGTGGGTGCGTACAAATAACTAACAAGCATATTTCCTGGCGCCGTTGCTAGGGGCAAGATAGTTCTTTTACTGTTTATTTGCTTTACTAACCTCTAATCCCCTCTTCTCTAGTTTTGTTTTGTGTTTTTCTTTGTGTTTTCAAGATGGGTACTTTAGAGCCGTCTCAGACAGTTAGGGATCACTCATTACCGTCCGCGGAATTGTTGATTCCATAAACTTTGGATGAGAAGGTCAAGAAGGTCACTGCTTCTTCATGTGTGCTAAACCTAATTATCACTAGTTGATAGCCTCACGGGATGCTGCGGGATTTGTAGAATAATGTGACTTTTAAGATCGAATCTTTATGGGTTATATATAGTTCAATTGTTTTAAGAAGTTCTCTTAGTTCTGTTGGACAATAATCATTGTATATATCACGCAGTTTAATTACATTGGTAGTACCATGCATTCTATGTTATTTTGCACTTTAAAATAGTGGAATATAAATATAAGTATTTGTTGAAAAAATAAATATATCATGTGAAAGAGGTGGAATATAAATGGAAACACATAGCCGAGATTACATATATTCTATGGAAAGTGATCTTACTGTATCATCAGTCTCTCATGAACTTTACACCACAGCTACCGCTTAGGTGCACTGTTTTAACAGAAGGCGAAACTAAAACACCTTCCAAATATACCGGTTCTTGACAATAGAACGATAAAAAGAATTGCAAAATCTGAGCAGAACGAAACAGAAACAGTAACCAACTCTGCTGCTTCAAATTAAAATAAATTCTAAGAATTATTATTAGAACTGAAGCAGGATAAGCAAAATGATGGACGGTCGATATATTATAATAAAATTAGAAACTATCGGATTTCCTAGTAGCTTAATGTACAATTGCTAAATTTTTGAAGCGCACCAGAGCTGTAAGCGATCACTGGTTCAGAGAGAGAGAGAGAGAGAGACCTGCTAATCGAAAGGGCTTTTGACGCCGTATGATGGAGACTTGGTCGGTTAAATACACAAACAGAGGAGAGAGAGTCGAGGAAAATAAATCAGGAAACGGAAAATTGAATGAAGAAATAACAGAAGGGTGGCAATGGATGGAGTCAATGCATGGTTGAAATGACACTGACGGTGTGCATTTATTTGTTTCATTTCACATTACGACGTGTAAATTTGGAAGCGGGCAGCCAAGCACCGGCTGGACGGACATGATGTCACAGGATATTTGATCGGACGGTGCTGATAAAGAAGATGACGTGGCTGCACCACATTTGAGAGAAATAGAGTTAATGATGTTTAGTGGGTTGCATCTTCTAAATATAATAGTTATACCCCGCGCGTTGCAGCGGGATATCTTAAATATTAAAGGAATATTATATTTGCTAAATGCAAATTCGACAAATTAGAGTTAGTGGTTGTAATGCGTTAGTCTGCAGTAAAATATAATTGCAGGGATAGCAGTAATTAGATGGCTAGAACACCAACGATATAATACTACTATTTTGTAGAATTGATGATTAGTTCTAGACTGCACACTTAGCATTTGATTCTTGTATGTTAGGAAGGGACATCTCTGTAGATACCATAATTATCAAGAAAGTACATGAAATGTTCAACAACTATGGGATCACATTCATGCATATGTAATACATACAGAAAAAAAAAAACAGAAAGAATGGGGCAACCTAGGAATTCTCTTTTTTTGAGGGGGGGGGGGGGGCGGGGAGGGGGGACTGCACATGCGCATCGACCTATACAAATACAACAAAATAAACACTATTATTTTGTAAAGAAAACAAATGTATTGTCTCAAGGTTTTTTTCTGAGAAAGATACTCGTTGGAATACATATAGTATTCTACATGAAAAATCATCCAGAGTCCTCTAAACAAATGAGAGAGATCGATGCAGTCTTGCAAATAATTTGAGGTGACATGAAGATTTGAGGTGGATGAAGGGTAGAAGAATTAGACTGACAAAGAACCTGTCCCAAACAATTAACAAAATAACGCACATGATTAGTATGGAAATTAAGTGAACCGTTATTGGGATGTGGTAGAAAAATTAGATGAAAGTTCAGAGAAGAGAAAGTTACTCGTTAGAATACATATAGTACTCCACATGAAAAATCATCCAGAGTCCACTAACCAAATGAGAGAGAGATCGATGCAGTTCTGTAAATAATTGAAGGTGACATGAAGATTTGAGGTGGGTGAAGGGGAGAAGAACTTGTCCCAAACAATTAACAAAATAACGCACGTGATTAGTAGGGAAATCAGGTGAACCGTTGATGGGATGTGGTAGCAAAATTAGATGGAAAGTTCAGAGAAGAGAGTAACCTGATGCCATCACCTTGTGGTCGCAGGCTCTATATATAGCAAAGTGAAACATGTCTGACACCGCGAAGTATGTAGATCGCCAAAAGAAGAACGTAAAATGTTGAGCAATTAAAACCTTAGTTAAAATGGTAGAGTTCCGGGTTGCCTAGTTTCCGCAAGTGTCGCTGAACGCTTGCTTGATTTATTTGAGTCTTTGAACGCCAAAAGAAGAACGGAAAAAATTTGCTTATGGGCAATTAAAACGACGGAGGTATCTGTGGCCAAGTTTCTTTGAACATCAATAGAAGAACGGGAAACGTTGCTTATGGGCATTTGAAACATCGATTAAAACGTACGGTAGTCTAAGTGGCCGCATGTGTCGCTGTAACGCTTGCTTAATTTACTTGGCTCTTTGTGATGGCTTGGCCTACTCGAAGCTAAGGCAGGAATGGTTGTTTCATCAATCAGAATGGACGTTTAGGATGAAAACAAAACTGACAATCAGACGGATAAAACAATGTTGATGACGTGGCTTCATGTGGTTGCAACGAATTTGAACTTAATGCCTCTTAGTGGGTTGCATCTTCTAAACATATGTAGATATAGATTAATATGACGGAAAGCAACAAGTTGTAGGGGACAAAGGACGAGAACCCTTACACACATCTACAAGATGTAGAAGTCCTCTGTTAAACATTTAAACATGAAGGAGTGCCCTAGAATTGGAATAGATGGTTGTTGTTTTCATTCTCTCTTGATGGAAGGGCTAAGGATTGGTAAAGTCCACGGCTCGTGAAGCTAATGGAAATTGGGAGAAGTTGGTGGGGCCTTCTGTTTTCATTTTTTCCCATTAGCTAAAATACAAAGACTGAGAAGGGAGGTGATCAACTTTGAGCAAAGAAAGGAAGAGAGCCTCGCTCAAGCATGGTCATGTTTCTAGCCCCTGTTAAAAGGATCTAATTTGGAGATGAATGACAATTTAGTTGCACAGATATTTTATATGTCCCTCGAAGGACCTTCCACGATGCACTTAGACGGATCAGCTATGGGAAGTTTCTTGAATTTAACAGCCAGCACTGGATGGATCTCCTGGTTAAAATGCAAATGCAAATGCATGTCATCTCGTGTAAACAGGTTCCCAAGGCAGCCAAGAATGAGCATCCTATCCTGTCTCACCCACACGCCGAATAATAAAAAGCATCAAATGCCCCCATTTAGTAAAGCAGGCTGGCCAAATCGAAAGGAGAACCTTATGTGTCCTACGCTATCTAATCCACACGCCGAATAATAAAAAGCATCAAATTTCTCTACCTTCTCTAATGCTTGTTTTTTTTTTCAAATAACGTTGTTCACCTGAGACCTTGATTTGTTCACTCGATAACACGAATAATGTTCCTAGGTAGCTAGACGTACGAGGCCTACGACCTATTGCTTCCCTGGCGAGCTGAACCTCTCCGTCCCAATGTGCATTTCAAAGAGAGCGAGCAGCGGCAGTCGTACTATGGCGCCGCGGACGATATGCGCCCGCTGCGGCGCGTACCTGTCCGTTCCGTCCGGCGTGCGCTCCGTGCAGTGCCCGCTCTGCCACGCCGTCACGGGCGTCGAGCGCCACCTGCACAACGCCGCTGTGGGCTTCTTCAAGGGCCTCATCAGTTCGATCGTGTCTCCAGGAGCGCAGCAGCAGCCGCCAACTGAGCCCTCCCATCAGCTGCCGGCGAGCTACCCGCGCGTACGCGGCTGCAAGAAGCGCGCGCTCCTCGTCGGGATCAGCTACGCCGGTACCGAGTACGAGCTCAAGGGCACTGTCAATGACGTGAACTGCATGAGCTTCTTGCTCCGCGAGCGGTTTGATTTCCCCAGCGACTGCATCCTCGTCATGACGCGTAAGTTCACAACCAACAGATACCTGCCAGGGCCTTGTGGATTGTGATGAACTGTGTTGATCGGCAGAAGAGAACAAGGACCCGGACAAGGTGCCGACCAAGTACAACCTCCGGCAAGCGATGCGGTGGCTCGTGGACGGCGCCAGCTCCGGCGACTCCCTGGTGTTCCACTTCTCCGGCCACGGCACACAGGAGCTGGACACCAACGGCGACGAGGTGGACGGCTACGACGAGGCCATCTGCCCGGCGGACGTCGAATACAAGGGCGTGATCCTCGACGACGAGATCAACGCGACCATCGTCCGGCCGCTCGGACCCGGCGTCAAGCTGCATGCCATCATCGACACCTGTCACAGCGGCACTATCCTCGACCTCCCATACCTCTGCCGCATATCCAGGTACAGACTGCACGGCAATGTCTCTGTTTTCCAGAAATCTGAATCTTCATGGCTGTAATTGTTCGGTCCTTCTCTGCTAGGACCGGGTTCTGGCAATGGGAGAACCACAGCCGCCCGTCCGGCGAGCCCAAGAGCACGAACGGCGGTCTCGCCATCTCGATCAGCGGCTGTAGCGACAGCCAAACATCGGAAGACACCACGGTCAGTCACATCGATCGATCTACTTGCCACTGCATTTTTCCTACAGTTTTACCGCTCAATGTGTAGTTGCCTTTATTTGTCCGTGAAGGCGTTCTCCGGCGACTCCACCTCGACTGGTGCCATGACATACAGCTTCATCAAGGCGGTGGAGTCCGAACCGGACACCACCTATGGCCGCCTACTCATGGGTATGAGGGCGACCATCCGTAACAATGGCGGAGACTCTGGCATCCCCGGGCCCATTGGCACCTTCTTCTGCCAGGCTATCAACTTCAGTCGCGCGCAGGTACTAAAATGTTTCAAACTCGTGTGTAAGGCCATGCTGATCCCCTCTTTGTAATCGATTGGTTCTGCAGGAGCCGCAGCTCTGCGCTTCGGAAATGTTTGATATCTACAGGAAGCAGTTTGTCTTGTGATCCAACATGTGATCGATTTTCTACGTTAATTAATTGTAAATATCTAAAGAATGAACTCATCATTGGCATAAATTGTAGGTATATTCTTTGGACACCCGGCCCAAAAATTTCAATTTTGGGATGGCAACATTTTAACCAATTAATTTTTTTAAAAATTATTTATAGTTGGAAAAGATTTTCTTATTTATTTGTATTTACTGAAACTACAAGAGTTTGTTTTGTGTGATGGAAAGTTATTTATAAATATTAGAATAGATTAAGGACATTAGTTGGATTAACCCTTGATTATTTCTTTTCTCACTAATATCCCATATGGACCAAAAGTCATAGAAACAATCAATTGGACCGAACCGAGGACTACCTTATTACCAGGCCATCTCCTTCCACTCTTTTTAGGGTGTGTTTGGTTCAAGGGACGTCTTGGGATAGGACCATCCCATCCTTTTTTAGAGTTGTTTGTTTGGGAGACATAGTAGGATGAGATGAACCCAGTAGGGAATATTCTCCAAATATCCGGGACGGAGAGAGCAGGCCAAAACCAATCGGACGAGTCCATCCCACCTCCCCGATGCATCACGTGAGCCACGCATGCGCGGTGTGGTCATCGAGCGCCCGCCCCGCGTTTCACCCCGTCGGTCGATACCGATTGGAAAAGGAAAAAACAATAAAAAACACTAACACTAAACCCTACCCCGCCTTATCCCGAAGCAGCGACGACTGGCGGCGGCAAGGGCGACCCCGCGCGACTGGCGGCGGCGAGGGCAACCCGGCGTGGCGGGCGGCGGCGCGGCATGCAGCGACGAGGGTGCGACGCGGCGGGCGTCGGTGAGCATGACCCAGCACGGCAGGCTACAGGAACCAGGCGTGGTGGGCTACGGTGGGCGGCGGGGATCTGGCGCGGTGGGCTACGACGACCTAGCGTGGTGGGCTGCGGCGACCACCCGACTTCTCCTTCCTACACGGATCTTGCTCTGCCTCCATCTCTTTCCAGTGGATCTTGGCCAAAGCTCCATCAAAGGTATGAAACCAATGCTCAATCCCCAGCTCTTCACTCTGATTTGCATATGATGTGCAATGCATGTGGTTAGGATCCATTGTTTGGGGAAAATTTGTCACTTTTGTCTTTCATTGTTGTATTGTAGATGGAAAACAGGACCAAGTTTTTTATTTGTGCTGCTGTAGCACATATGTTTTTGCAAATGATGGCCATGATCATTCAATCTAGAAAAAGAAAGAGAGATGAAAGCAGACCTGCTATTTGCTATGGGCCAATGACTGAAAGAGATAGAATTAGAGCTGAATATCTAGACACTAGAGTTTAGAAAAATGATACAACCTGTATTAACATGCTTAGAATTAATAAGGATCGCTTCCTTCGGTTTAGTAAGCTGTTCAGGGAGCGTGGCTTGCTAGAAGATACTATTCATTTGTCTGTTGAGGAGCAAATGACCATGTTTTTAAATGCCATAGGGCATAACCTTAAAAATAGATTAGTTGCCACTAACTTCGATAGATCTGGAGAAACTGTGACTCGGTATTTCAACAAAGTACTTCATACTATCGGTGAGCTACGAGATGAGCTAATTAGGCCCCCTTCACTGGACATTCCAGCCAAAATAGAAGGGAACCCAAGATGGGATCCTTATTTCAAAGTTCATCACTATCTCATTTCTAGAATTGTAGTTATATAGAAGGGTGTGTTGTCCCTAACCCTTTACAAATTTTCTTGAACATAACATAGGATTGTATTGGAGCAATTGATGGAACTCAGATAAGAGCATCTGTTCCTAAGGATATGGAGCTTGCCTTTAGTGGTAGGAAGTCATATTGCTAGCAAAATGTATTAGCAGCCGTTGAATTTGATCTTCGGTTCACATACGTTTTGGCTAGTTGGGAAGGGACAGCACATGATGCCCTAGTTTTAAGAGATGCTTTAGAACGTGAACCTGGCCTATGTGTACCACAAGATAATAGAAATGTGTTTTACTTATTCTCCATGGCATTTTGATGATATACGACCATGTGACCTACTTTAGCTTGATTTGTTAGGAAAATTCTACCTAGTTGATGCTAGATATGGAGCTAAATCAGGATTTTTATCTTATTTCCTTGGTGTCTGGTATCACTTGAATGAATATGGACCCAATAATCCAGTGCAAAATGAGAAGGAGTTGTTTAATCTTAGGCATGCAGCTCTTTGGGTCATGGTAGAACGTGCATTCAGGTCACTGTAAAGGAGATTCAAAATTCTTGATGATGCCACCCCATTTTTCCCTTTTAAGACCCAAGTAGACATTGTTGTTGCTTGTTCCATTATTCAAAGCCTTGCTACATCTGCAGCTGGTCAAGCAAGTGAACATGCTTATATGGTCAATTTTAGGCAGGGAATTGCTGATGAGATGTGAGCAGACTACCAGGCCTACCTTGCCAGCTGAAATAGTTCGTTTGCTGTACTGAATTTGCATGAACATAATAGTTGTTTGCTGTATTGAATTTGTAGCATTTGTATGGACATAATAGTTGTTTTCTATACTGAATTTTTATGGACATAATAATTGTTTGTTATACTGAATTTGTATGGACACATTTGGCTGGATAATGAATCTGTATGCTACTGAATTTTAATTGTTGAACATATTTTATTTCTGTTTTATTTACTTTGGAGGAAATGGATTCAGAGGGCTTTGGAGAACATGCTCAGGGAAGTGGTCAAGCTTCATGGACATCTTCCATGTCCTCCTTCATGCTTTCGTATCTGGCCAATATAGTGGCTAATGGCACTAAGACATCATCAGACTTCTGTGACATCCCCACCCACGAATGAGGGGGTTGGTCGAAGGATCGAACATCGGGTGATATCTTGACGAAGCAAGAGTTCAAAAGTATACACAAATGAGCATAAAAGAATTGTGTGAAGCAATTTATCTCATGTTAGATTCCTATCATGAAGCACATCAAGCCTGTACACGTGCCTCATTATCAAAAGAACACCTGCACAAAATAACTTAGAGAAAGGCCCTGAGCAACTAATACTCAGCAAGACTTACCCGTCAAAATGACACGCTAAGGCCGACACCTAGGATGCAGGAGGCTGACCAAAGATTGTTGAAATAATTGCAAAAACAACACTAATAATTGATCCTTATTTTCATATTTTAGCCAAGTTAATAGAGTTTTTGCATAAAATAAATATTGTGTAGCTATACTATAACAAACATAGTTGTAATATAATTTATAGAAATATAATATCATCATCATCATCATTTCACTTTTACTTCGATGTGACAGCGATCACAAGTGGTACTCAATAACCGTGAGGAACGGTGACTCAAATCGATTTACATCCTCCAGGAGAAACCCAAATGCACGGCGTACGCACACTCCCAGAGTCACGTACGACAACCTTTCGCAAGATCACCATAGAGTCGGCCGGGTTTTACGCGCTCCCTGATACATGTCCTCCACACGATACCCGATATTCGTGGTTAGACCATGCACCCTTCCACCACTCATACCACCCAAATGCCGCCATGCACTTATGATCATTCCCAAAGAGCGATGAGAGACCGTCCAACTACTATGATAATCAAGCTACATCGTTTTACTAGTGCCCATATCACTAGCATGCACTTTGTACTGTTCAAAACTTGATCAACAGGGCCACACTCGAATTTGGTTCTTAATTAACACAAACAGGGTTATGGCAAACAAGGGCCAACCTTGCCACCTCAACCTACACATGCAATTCCCCGTTCGGTCTTCAATTAATCCATCTTTATGTTAAAGTTTAACTAGTAATAAATTCCCGAGCCATCCTATATCAAGTAGTCTCTGTACCACTCGATTTTACTACCGATGACTCGATATTAAGCATAGCAAAATCTAACGGATGGCTGTACAAGTAGACTCACACCCATAGGATTTTGTTTTGCCTACATGCAACTAGGCTTCAATCATTTTCCTACACATAATGCACAATATATGACACGCATATAAATGATACAAAATAAAAGCTTTGAAACATAGGAGTGCACTGGGGCTTGCCTTGAGTCCGAGCAATGTTAGCATACACAAAGTTATAGCCAAACCATCCTCTATCTCTGCGGCATCAATCTCCTTGTCCTCATTACCGACTCACTTCCTAGTAAAATGATGCACGATGCAAGTCAAGAATACGATAAGGAAATTCATGGAACTTCCTTAATAAATTGATGTAATGATATGATGCATGGGAGTAGATATTTAGTGTTACCATTAAGCATTAGATTATTTTACTAAACATATTTCCAATTTCTTGGTATATGAGATTAGTTTTGCAATGCAACTAACAATGATGCAAGCACTTAAATAGAGTAGGGACAAGGCATCACAACTAATTAAGTAATTAATAGTAGCAATGTGTTAAGGTAATGCCACTATCTTATTTATGAAAATCATGCACTCCCATTTCTTGATAAGTCTTTAGTTAACATGCATGATCAAACTAAAGATGTGGGTGTAGCATGATAACATGAGTATACGATTATTTAGTAAGAAGGGTGACTAGGCATTTAGTGAGATAATACTCAGCATGACATGATAAGTAAGTAAATCTACATTTGTCTATTTTCTTATTTAACTTTCTATTTACATGGGATGAGTTATTGCCATGCAAGCAACGGTGCAATGATTTAATTGAGAAGTAACCTAGCATGGACATGCAACATGATCAGTGATTAAGTAATTCATATCAAGTCCTAAAATTGGAATAAGTGCTGCTGATATGTTTGGATGCAAAAGGCTTAATCTTAAACTAATTAGTTAGGTGCTCAACTAGTATTCAAGCATATTTTTACTCTTAATTTGCTTAACATGATTTTGAAATATGTGGCAAGGGGCATGACAAGAGACTTATGTACCAAAGATGATGGCAAGAATATGTAGCATTATTTTCTAATAGTAAAAATGGTGGAAACACTAAAATATTCATTGCAGATAAAATACTTGGAATTTAAATATGCCACTTGGTGAGATTTATGGCAATGATACAATGAACATGTGTGAACAAATTTAGATATTAAACATGTATTATTGTAGAGTTATGATTTTATTTGTATTTTTGCTTATTAAATGCACTCGTAAATAAATATGAAGTTTCAGTGTGCTTTATCAATTGATTAAAATAGTATATAATCAGAGGATACCAAAAAGTATCTATTTGCAATTTTCCATCAAGTATATTTTTCTTGTATTAATTTTTGGATTTAAATCATTTTTTTCTTATTTAAATGCGTGGATAACAAAAGTTGGTGTTACTCTGGTTTAGCATTTTATTAAAATTAAGAATATTCTTAGAAGTCCAGAAACTAGTCTCTTGCCTTTATCTTCCAAGTAAATATTTATGTGCACATGTTTGAACAATAGGATAAATGTTTTTGACTGATAAAAAAACAAATAAAGCAATACCTGGCCACTTGGAGCGAAAGGGACCAGGCCCAGCAGAATCAGGCGTAGCGGGGAGACCACCTGGGCCAGATTTGGCCCAGGCACGGCGATGGCCGAGGCCGAATAGGCCCAGGTGGCCAGGCCAGCTAGAGCCGGGGTGTCGTGCGCATGCTCGCGGTGCACGATGGCGGCGAGGCTTCTGCAGAACAGAGGGGCTCCGGCGGGGGCTCGCTCCACCTCAGATGACGGAAGGGGGACCGTAAGGAGGCGCAACACGTGGAGGAGGATGTAGAGGCTGGCCGGACACGCGGTGCAATGTGGGAAGGCGGGGACGGGCGGAGCCGAGGCGGCCAACGGCGGCGGCGGCGGCCGCGTTCCCGGGGCACGGATGCGAGAACCCGAACTGAGGCGAGCCAACTTGATGCGCGATGAACCAAGAAGATTTCCGGCGCGAGGAATTCAAGAGTGGTGGACCGAGTAAGGAGGATGAGGAGGAGGGGGTTGTCGCCGTTGTCGAGGAAGGAGAGCCCAAATCCGAGCTCGACGCGGCAAGGGGAAAGGAGCGGGCACGTAGATCGGAGGAGGAGGTCACGACGGGGCTCTGGGAGAGGTTTGGCGACGGGGGAGGCTCTGTAGAGGCAGGGCGCCATGGCTATGGGCTGGGCATCCATGGCGGCTTCGGTGTGCTCAACGAGAGAACAGAGGCCCATTCAAGGTGTTTGACGGCAAATGGGTGTGAGAATGTTTGCAGGGAGGGAGAGGGAATGCAGGCAAAGCGGCCTGGTAGCTCGGCCAGGACGGGGATAGGTCGGGGCGGTCAGGCGACGAAGTTCTACTTCCGGCTGCCATGGCGATCGAGACTGGAAACCAGAGAGAAGCGAGACAGAGAACGATCCATAGAGAGAAACCAGGGGCGATCGGGGGGAGAAGTTCTGGGGGGTTGGGGTCTTCGATCCGACCAGGGGCTCGGCCGGCCGTACGCCGGCGGTCACGTGGTGGGCAGCGAGTCGCGGGGTGGGTTGTGTTTTCTCAGAGAGGCTGATGGGTGGGGGCCACCTAGGTTCAAGACTCCTAGATCAGAGCTAGTTAAGCAATTTCAAGCAGTGATTTAAAACATCTAATGAATTTTTCAAAGAAATAAAATTGCACCATTACTTAGAGCACGGTGAGAGGAAGACCATGGTGAAGACATGCATAATCTTTATGGTATGGTCTAGGATATATTGAATTTTGAACATAGCTAATTAGTTATGGAGAGTCGGGAGAGATTTTTGGGCCTGAAATCCTTAATCTTTAGGCACTTTGTAAAATCCATTTAGGGCATCAATTGAGGTCTAAATTTAACAAGGGTTCCACATCCATGAATAGTGATGCTTGTAGAAACCAAATTTGGATGATGGTGTTCTGGAAGAGAAATTATGAGGGAGTTATTTAATTTCCAAATTGCTTGACTGGCAAGGCATGAAATCTGCTCAGAAACTTGCCATTAGCTAAAAAATTCAAAAGTAATTATTCTTGATATTATTAAATCCATCCAAAATTATATATATTCCTCGTAAAGATTGGATCTCAATTATGAGTATGATCTGGTCTAATGGTTTCTTATAAAATTTGCAATTTGAATTTTTTTTTAAAGTAACCCTGTTTCTGAACTTTGTGTGATGTATTTGACTTACTTACCCATGAGATAAAACCACCATAAATTCTTTAAAATTCTTATTTCATTCATGAATTAAGATTATTAAATTTAATTGGGTCACTTATATTACAATATTTGAACTTCTAGTTAAAAGCTCATTTGAGTCAATTCAAATAAATTAGAACTTAAGTTTTTTAAAAAAATTCTATCCTTGATTTTTGCTTTCTTTCCTTGGCGGTCTACGATGCTGAGGTGACACCTGGGGTGTCACAGCTTCAAGAAAGTCCACCTCAATGCATGTGCTAGGGCTGTGAATGAGAAGTTCAATACCACTGGGACTGGTGATCAGATCAAGAACCACTTGAAGACATAGCAAAGGAAATATGCAAAGCTGCAAAGGCTTAGGAAAGTTAGTGCTTCTGGTTGGGATGAAGTGAATGACATTATAACTCTTGATCTTTGTTTACAAGTCTGCTAGTCCATCCTACAATGACTATATCCAGGTAACTTTGCAACTGCTAGTCCATCCTACATTCCGTTCCATCTTTGTTTACAAGTCTGCTAGTAATTGTGACTATTTTTCTGTTGTAGGATCCCAAATCTAACAAATCTGATGCTGAATATTTCAACAAACCACTTGAGAACTATGCTACTGGACATTATGCAAAAGACTCAAGTTAAGCTCTTGGTACTGAAAATGTTGGCCATGAAGATGTGTCGGATGTTTCTATTGTTCCAAGCACTCCTGACAAAAATGGGGCATCTTCATCAGCCACTAGACCCAACAAGAGAGCAAGGACTATTGAAAATGAAGACATCGAAGGGCTCATTTGAGCTTTCAAAAGCAGCAGGGACAGGATAGCAAAAGCTTTGGAGAAGCTGACAGGAAACATGGAGTTATCAGCTGACTTGATCGTTAAGGTGCAAGAACTCCTAGGTTTTGATGATACACACAAGTGCTATTACTACTCTCATCTGGTTGAAAACCCTTGGGTTGGAAGAGCTTTCTATGATGCTCCATTTGAGTACAAACTGAACTTCATGGCAAAGTGGATTAGTGAGAAGTTTCCTGGTTGAGGTTGTGAACCTATAAGATGTGTCACTGTTATTTTGTAACTATCACAAAAATTTGTCATGTGGCTTAGTTACGTAATGCTTATCTATAACTAGCTAGTTCAAAACTTGTGTACGAACCTGTCATGTGACTACCACATCCAACTATTATGTCGTCATGTTAAGAACCTGTCATGTGACTAAGTATGATGTTTATAACCTATCATATGGTTTAAGTATGATGGTTATACAGTTTGTTTCATTTTGTATTTTGAGTTGTTTTTTTTTGTATATGGTTGTTTCTTGTGTGACAACTAGCAAAAAAGGGGGTAACTACACCATCTTCATGAGAAGGTAACCCTATCTGATGTTCTCTGTCATATCCCTCCAATCAAACATGGAACGGGATGGTTCCATCCCATTTTATCCCTTCAATCAAACACAAAACTGGCTTTGTCCCATCCCTCTAAACACTTGGACCGTCCCATCCCAAAAAACTGGGATGGTCTCATCCTAGTTGCTGACGTTTCGGACCCTGCTTGTCATCCACAACCTCCAGCAATTTTGCAACTGCTGCCGCACACGATCCCAACGCCGTTCCTTTCTCTCTTGCAACCTCTCACTCCTTTTAAACTGGACCCAAGTCCATCGCAACACCACAAAAGTGACCTATAAAGGTGGGTGAAAATATACTGTAGCGGCGGGCAGGCCACCCCGCCATAAAGCAAACGCAACAACAAATAAGCATTTGTAGCAGCGGGTGATCTGAGACCGAAACAAACCGCCGCTACAAACACCTTTTTAGTGGCGGTTGAAGATATGAACCGCTGCTACTACTCGAGCAATATAGCGGTGGCTGAAGACGTCAACTGCCGCTAATACTCTGAAGCAACAGCGGCGATTGACAGCCTCAACCGCCGCTACTTGTTTTTTTAAAAAAAATAATATATACACAGAAATCACAGAACCTGCATACAGAATATTGATAACATCTCATCATAGAATATTTACAACATCTCATCACAATCACAATATATGTATACAATAGTTGTTCAATGCATATGGAATTACAAAATGTCTTATATGAACCCAAATGCATAGTCATTATCTTCCTTTAGCTCATTGGACTCATATGGTTGATTTGAACCAGCCCACTCACAAAAGGGCTTATGCTTTGTTGCTAGTAAACCGTTTGAATCAAAACACTTGCCTTTTTGATTAATTACCTCTCTCAAAAGAAAATGACAAAAAAAAAGCTACAACTAGATACATAGTATTTGTACTCAAGTGATCTAGTCATTCCTTTTCGTCTTTACAACCCAATCTGTCTTTTTCCTTGCGGCTTTCTGTGTCATATGAGCAGACTATGTTAATAACAGATATTAAAAATCAAGAATAAAGTAAGATGGACATAAAAAAACCAACTTATCTCTTCATGGGACTCCTCGATGATATGGGTCAGGTAAGTTCAAGTGCTAGACGAGAACACACATGTGTAGTAGCCATAATGCATACTTCTCGTATTTGCTTATGACACTATAAATTAAAGAACACATGTTAGTTACACTTATGATAATTATATGGATGAAAAGTGCGAGAAGGACTTGTATGATATGCATATAAATCTTACCCAGAACTTATGATAAAAGTACATTGTTCTTTTTCCGTTTAGGATGGCATGGCCCTTTGGGTTCGATATATTTCTCGTAAGAACTGAACGATTGACAAAATCATATCATTAGATGATATTAATATCATCAAACCATGCATACATAGACTAATTTTTTACCGATCTATGAGTTCTAGAATATCTTTGTATAACTTCTTGTCGTAGTCTAGACTATCAAGCCCTAGAAGCTACCCTTCTTTGGGAAATATCATGAGATAGATCCAATAATCGCTACAACAATATTGGCAAAAAAGTTATTTACGATTATATTTAACTTAAACATAGGATAGATGACCAAGGCAGTAGTGGTCCAACTTACATGAAGTTGTAGGGGGCCAAAATCGCTTCTCTATCCTACCACTTCATGAAGCAGTCGTATAAGTAATTTGTAAGCCTAGTGCTTGCTTCAATTGTCATGACCGCCTTCATTTTACCTAGCTCAGTTGGTGTCTTATCCGGATGCTTCTTCGGATCTACCCTTGGGTTGATATTGCTTTGGTTGATGCAGCTTGGGTTGATGTAAGCGATCTTCCAATCTTTTCTATTGATAGTCTTTCTTTGAAAAAAGGAATTCATGCTACAAAAAAAGCATAAGATAATATATTCACTTGTGCTTAAAATACAAGGAGATCGAACGCGACACTTACATGCACCACAAGGTGATGAAGGTGACGTCTATCTTACCTAGGGAAAACATTAAGTAGACATCCTCCTAGAATAAGGGTAATATTTGTTCCCCACATCCGTCGTTGAACACCATTTTTAGAATCTTACAATGATCATCGAGACCCCTTCGTTCGATGCCATCATGTACCAGTCGTGCAACTTTTGCATCTCCTACGGCAGGTTCTTGCACATGTTTTTTGATATAAGGGGCTTACCGAATATGAATTTTGGGTAGTCCACATCGTCCTAAGGGTTCTCCAAAATTTGATTGTCGTATGACAATATGTCCCGAGGATCTTGCAGGATGATTTTATCGGTGCTTGAAAAACACCTTTCATTTCGGCCAAGTACTTATTAATATTTGCATTTTTTTGTGAGTCCTTTGGCCATTTGTCAAAATCGGTAATCGTCTTTGGAATTATGACCCCTCTGGACAGAGGATCAAGGTGAACTGGCGGACGCTCGATGACCGTTGTGGACGTAGGCTCGGCAGCAAGTGGCGGAGGCTCGACAACAACTTTGGCTGCACTTAACAGAGGAGACTCGTGGTGACTATAGAGTATTGGACTGTGAGTTGTTTCAGATTCAGCAAATAGAGATTGGACCTTGTTTCCCGAAGCAGCCACACACACAATAGACAGGTGTCCTCCTGCCGTGAGTGGTTGGCTCGCATGAAATGACCCGTGACCAGACAACGAGGCTAGAGAAGCTCGATCGTGGCATCGAGAGGACAACATCACGTCGTTTCCACAAGATGAAAGGGACAATAGCATCTTGGAGAGTTTCTATACCCGCCTCAGGTATCGAACATTTAATTTCATTATCTGCATATCCATGTATTATTTCCAACACGGAGACCCGCACGTAACCGGGAGGGATATCAACCCTATTATTAAGCGTCTGTCCGAGAAGTGCCATACTTGATGCAACCTTCATCGTCTTCCCCCTGTAACAAAATGGCATATGCAACTCACAAGGAGTATCCTTAGTGATGTCATGCGTTTCAGGTTGTGTGGAGACTGATGGTTGCGTGGACGAGGACGTACCATGACAGAAGGTGTCCGTAGCAGCTAGCAGGTTGAGCACTAGTACTGTCCCCTACTGCAAACTGCTAAGGTCCACACGACCGCTTTGTGTGTCAAGAGCGAACATAAGAAATTGTGTAAGGTATGCTTCTTGTACAGGTCTGAGGATGTACCGGAGAAATCATCTTTCCATGTGGCCGATGATGACACTCCTCATACCCGACCTCCGTGTTAATTGGTCCCAATAGCCTTTGTGAGCTTGTCCTTGTGATATTGAGGTCTAAACAGACCAGACTGCGTCTCCGCCATGATGGGACCTTTCAAGACTTCGACAACTTTAGTTGTCACAGGATACTTCACAACAATCTCTCCTTCTTCGGTTATGTCAGAGTGAGCATATACCCAATTCCGAGTACACTCATTAGTGTTTGACAGCGGATCAGGTTTTCCTTCCGCGTGGATCTTTGCTTCCCTCTCTCTCCAAATTGGAATCTTCTTTTTGTACTTGCCCGGACCTAATCGTAGTTTGTTCTTGTTGAGCTCAACCATCTTTTCACTGAGCTCCTTTGAGGCATTGCAGGTCTTCTACGCAACAAACTCATCCCACTCTTGCTGATTGGTATTTCCATGCTTGTCGAATGTGGTTTGTTTTTTCTTGACATATTGGCAGTTGAGCATGGACTTGTAATCTCGAAAGATGCCACTAAGAGTTTTCATCGTTTCCTTCTTGGCTCTCTTGAGATTTGCTGGCTAGAATCAAATGGTTGCCATGACGTCCTCCAACATCTCGTCTTTTTGGGCATCTGGGACTTTGCACCAATCTTGCCATGTGATTTTACATGAGTCCCTCACCTCTTTGCTGCATCGGTTCCTCCATTTGGCATTGACACCAGCAGGTTCAATCGGTGCACCATCTATGGGGTATAGTGCAATAACCTCATAGATACCCTCTGCCTTGTTCACATTGCGTTGACTGCTCTTTTGTTTGTGTGTGGACACTTGGGTAGGTACCTCTTCGGCTTGCTGCTCGAGGGCCTCATCGGTTGTGACCTGTTCCGCAAATAGCCGACTGGCACTTCGTCAGGGACCCTAGGATATAAGTAGTAGAATTTAGTTGAAAAACATCTATGGGATAAGTTAATTGAACAAATGAGGAAGATTATCTTTCACGAGATACCTCCTCTTCAGGCACGTAATCAGGGTCCGGGGTCCCCGATCGACGTTCCTTAGGTGGTGGAGGATGCGGATCCTCTGGTTCTTCCCATTGTCCACTTGAATGTTCATCATATGCCTCTTGCGAGGGCATCTTGTCTGTCATGATGATAAGGATTTGACACCTTATATTAGATATGATGACTAGTTTAGAAAACAAGGAGTATAATACATAAGTAGTAGAGAGAGACAAGGAGAAGAATAAAAAAAAGTTTTAGAGGTTTCCTCTTAGTGCGGATTGCCTAATGAACGGCCTTCTAACGCTGTAAGATCCTTGACTCGTACGATAACATGTATCCAACATCCTATGATATGGTCCATGTCATCATACTAGTCTTACTTAGCCCGCTTTTATCATTGAGCATGGGTCAATCACCTACGTAGCATCCATATTTATTTTGGAGGAGAAAGTATATAGGGAAGTGAGCATCAACCTAGTAACTATGGCTGCAAATATATATGGCAGCAAAATAAATATGACAACAAATAAATGTGGTAAGAAGTAGTTTTTCTCTCATTGCGGGTTGTCAGATCAACGGCCTTCCAACATTGTAAGATCCTTGACTCGTATGGTAACATGTATCCAACATCCTAAGATATGGTCCATGTTACCATACTAGTCTCACTTAGCCAGCTTTCATTATTGAGCATGGGTTGATCAGTTTGCAGCATCCATACTTATTTTGGAGCAGCAAGTATATAGGACAGTGAGCATCAAAACTATGGCAGCAAAATAAATATGGCAAGTATATGGCTTCATATTTCATATATTTGCATTCTGTCAAAATAGATAATATAACAACCTAGAACAATTAAGCAGAAAAATACTAGGATATGAGGAGTGAGATCAAACTAGTAATTATGGGGCATCAAGCATGAAACTTATAGCTTTTTTACTTGACAAAAAGTGGGAAGCAACAAATAGTGGCAAGACCACTACCAGATCAAGCGAACCAAGAAATCAAACTAGTAACAACTCAATCATGGTACTTTAACCCCCCCCCCCTCTGTCAACCTTCTTCTTAGCAATATATCAAGTTGGTAACTACTATCAGAAACTATCAAAAAAAATTATAAAATCGTATTCACTATGGTATTCCTTAAATTGTCAACCACCACTATAAAGATGCATCATTTGTAGCGGCGGTTGATAATGCCAACTACCACTACAAATGGTTCTATAACGGCGGTTTGATCCACGGCAACCCCTAGGGCTCTTTAGCAGGGGCTCACTTTGTGTTGTGCCGCTACAGATTTTTTTTGAGACGCCGTTATAGAGCTGTTTTGTGGTAGTGTCAGGACAGTTCCCACACATTCGAACCATGACCCCATTTGCCACCTTCCGAAGCAGCAACACATCACCACTGCCATTTTCATTGACTATAGCAAAAAGCTACGCTCCCATGTCGATCTGTGCCATCAAGCCGTCTCTGTGCTCTCCAATGCGACTCCAGCACTGTGAAGCTGCGCAAGAGCTGCCCACCACTCCTCGTCATCTGTCCACTACTAGATGTCGCCCTCGTCGAGCTCCATTGAGAAGCATTGCCCATCACCATGGTGAGAACAACTCCAACCGGTTTTGCCTACTTTTAGCCTCCTGGTCAGTGCGCCGTGTTCCCCTCTCCATTTTCCCCCTATCCTTGTAGACTTTAGCCCAGCCACTACTAGAAAGATATCCTTGTTGATATGTTTTAGTTGAGGGTTAAATACATTTCTGCCATCTATACAATAAAATAAAGGCATTTTTCGAAAGCGTGTCAAAGGCATATCCACACGGACTTTATCATATACTTGTAAATATGGATTATACAAACAGTTCTAGAATATATGAGATATTTTGTTGAGATGATATAAACGATTTTACACATCTACATACACATTCATAGTTACGTTATGTGACTTATCAATTATTATAGACATATTCTTGTGACGTCTTCATAAAGCTAAACATGATTTTGATCGATACATTATTATTACGTATCTACTAACACAAACACACTTTGCATAATATTTTAAAAAATATTTGAACCCGTTACCTATTTGTTTATTATAAACATTTAATCATCTGATCCGGCAACCAATCCTAATTATAGTTAAGGCATTTATTCTTTTCTATTTATGTCTTCTAAATGTTTTAATGTCTGTAGGATTCTCAATAGCGTATAAAAAATATACTGAAATAAAAGGAAAATTTGTCTGAAACACACTAACAAAATATGGTTTTGTCTTGAACACATAAAATAAATTGAATTTAGCTGATACACACTATGGTTTTAAGAAAATTTGTCTGAGACACACTATGACCATATAACTTTTATTTTCAACTTTTTTTCTTAATATATAAAATACATCATAAATTGAAACTTTGCACAAGTATAAAATAGAGCAAGATTTGTTTTGATTGTTTGGATGGTTTGCTCGATAAATTAAATATTAAAAAATGAGTAAACAATAAAATTATCAAAAAAAATTCTAGGTTTATTTTTTATTAGTAGAGAATACAACCATGCATATTTGTGCCAAGTTTTAATTTCTGATGTATTTTATACATTGACATAGAAAAGTTAAAAATAATAGTTAAATGATTATAATGTGCCTCAGACAATTTTTTGTTTGATGTGTTTTGAATAAAGTCATATTTTATATCAGCTAAATTCGATTTATTTGATGTGTTTTGAATAAAGTCATGTTTTGTTAGTGTGTTTCAGAAAAATTTTCCTAAATAAAAATATATGCGATTATTGTGTGTCTAATACCATCTCATTTTTATACGCTTTGTAAAACATGTCAACAAGCGCCTTTAGTTGAGGCTGGATGTAATCAAAACGTATCTAATCACATCAAGACATTCTCAAACTATATCAAGAATCGTATTTTGATGGGCTAGTGATGGTCGAAAACGTGTCTAATATCATATCACTTCAAGATGCTTTCAAAAGCATGTCAAAATGCATTTTTATGATGGCTACCAATAGTTCCAAGGGTGTCTATTGTCATGTCACTTTGAGATGTTATAAAATACGTGTCAGCAAATATGTTTATTTTTTACCAACGTTGAAGCATATCTATTATTATATCTCTCTGGCACATTTTTCAAAATATATCAAAGACGTTTTTAGATATTGATATAGTGATGTTTATAAAAACGTAGCTACACAATTGTGTCTAGAAGTTTTTTTTTTTGTAACGAGCAGCAATGGTGTTGCCGCCGTAGAAGTCAACCAGCAGCAGCTTTAGTTTAGTTGCTGTGGCCTCCATCGTTAGATCTGCTAGCAACGATTACTATTAGATGATTTCATACCCCGTCATCTTAATCCACCATGAGCCATAGACCAGCCCCTTCCTAGCGCCAACTTTCTCTCCCGAACTCCCGCCTTCCGGTGTCGTTTGTTCTGCCGCGGAGGCGACGCCCGCCCGCCCCGTGCCGCCTCTGCTCTGGCGCTGCCGCCCCGTGCCTCGCCCTCCAGCGCCGCCCTTCGCTTTGCACTATCGCCCTCTAGTGCCTCCCTCCGGAGCTGGTCCGCACACTGCCCCTCGCCTCGTGTGCTCAGTGCTTCGTCACTGCCCACTGTTGACTTTTGCTAAGCCATATTAATAAATCATTCCCGGCACGGGGCCAGAAACGGTTCACTAATATGTCCCAGAGTCAAGTAGGTAAAATCCGCAAGCGCACGGAGAATACCGCTGTAGCATTTCACCCGGAAGTATTCAGGGTATCGTATTTGTTTATCCCAGAGGAAGGTTATGATCAAGAAGCGTTACTAACATATAAGATCATGTTGACAATTAGCAAGGATATCTAACCAAGACAGGCGGGTACATGATAATAACCGGGTAGTGTGACACACACAGAAGATTCCTACTAAATAAATAAAGTCTAGTGGAGGAAAGACTAGGCTAAGCTACTCCTACTATACATTCCTATACAGTTGCATAGCCTAAGTAAAATACATACAGACCCACACTCAGGTTCAGCAGTCAATAGTATAGCACTTCAGGCACGGACTTACCCCTGCATCCACAGGCGACTTCCGCCAAGAGCCTACGCACTAGCCTAGCGGGGAGGATTTCAAAGGACGGACAGGGCTGTCACCACCTGCCGCCTACCTCAACGAACCAGTAGACTAACGAATAATTGATGCAAATCAGTCACCCAAGTACCATACTTGCATGACCAAAGAGCACTCTGCCCCTCCGCGATTACTATTAACGAGGCAGAGTTACCGTACGAATACGATCACCAAACCCATGCTATACTTTATCAGCTAAAACTAAGCATAGAGACTATAACATATAAACTAGACTATAGTGACGGTATATAACTAGCATGACAATAGTAGTATAATAAATATAAACTACTATCACACAAGTAGACTATACTATCACATATATGGATCACAATATCAAACAAGAAACTCATGACCCAAGCACAACTATATAGAAAATATATATATATTGATAAGAGCAAAGTCTTACAAAAGGAAAAAGATACAAGAGCCATACCAATTCCAAGTGAAGACTTGGGACTAGAGAGCTCTAGACTCAGCCTAACTCCACTAAAACTCCAAGAACTACTATTAGCAAGAGAGAAATGCTTCTTGTGGTGTGTGTTGAATGTGAAGGCACACCCTCCTATTTATAGCCTCAATAGGTCGGCAAGGGAGCGTAACCGCCACGGAAGGCATCTCAAACCGTCATCAGGAGTCGCGGAGGAGCCAACACGTGGAAGCCCAGGCGGAGAGGGCGCCCGGCTGGGTCGGCCGACCTGACCAGGTCGGCCGACCTGGGGGTGGCCCCTCCTGGCCTGTGCTTTCTCCAGGTGGCTGTCCTGTGGGTCCTGAGGTCGGTTCCCGCGGTATTACAGGGAGTTACGTCGGTTAAGTGCTGCAAATGGGCCCTTCAATCCGTGTGACGTCCATGTGGCGCTCTCTGATTGGTCGAAAGTGTGTTTTCTTGCCTTTTGAGGTGTTTCCTTCACATTCCCTCCTGCATGCACAAAGTTCTCCAAGTACAAGTGGAACTATATTATTGTGATAAAGCATGCGTGTATGAAATGCCAAATTCTCCTTTATTTGAGTATAGTTGACGGTTGAAAATGGTACTTAACAGCCGTCAACACCCACCTGCCCCTCGCCTCGCCCTCTGGCGCCATGCTTCATGTTGGCCGACATGTACGGGCCCGACAAGCCAACGGCACGGCTCGGTCCATGTAAAACGAGGCGTGTGGTTCTTGGGCTTGGCCTCGGGCCCATTGTGCCGTGTAAAACGAGGCACGGCTGGTTAGCCAGCTTGGGTCATGTTGGCCCATTAAGCAAATGACCCGACCCATCACGGGCTCGACTCATGCTAGCGCAGCACGACCCATTGGCCACCTATATTCTAATCCCTATCCTTGTTTGGCTTGTTATGGGAGTTGACGGAGGGAATTTAAGAGGGAGTTCTATTCCACAGTTTGTTTTCTGGGTTTAGAAGGAGGGAATTAAGCTATACACTATAATGAACGATGCGGATTTGATCTTCTTTAACTAATCATCATACTCCCATCCAATTACCACCTCTCCCTAGGTAGATTGGTGGGAGCTCATCAACGAACTCCCCTTACTCATCCCACTCAAAATTTTCCTGTCTCACCAAACAAACATTAGATTTCAACTACCCTTGAACACATTAACCCTATTTTTTAAGGATGTGTCATTTTATAAGTTGCATGTTTGTCTTAAATTGAATCCTATAGTATGCTTACTAGTTATTTCTCATTACTCCTTGAAGCCAGTTGGATAGAGTCTATGTTTTCGGTAGAATCATGCTTAGATTTATAGGGTTAGGAACTAGTTATTAATTTGACTAATGCTCGACTTAACAATTTTGGGATGGTAATGGTAATGGGAAGTGCAACATGGAGCTTAGGGAATCTTACCAGGATGGTTTGTTTGGTATGGTGCTTGCATGCATGAGATTTTAGTGTGTGCTAGTACCTGGTCTAGATTCTAAGGACCGGTTTATGAAGCTTGTAACCCGGCTGAACAGCGTAACCATGAGATCAATATTGATACGGCCTGACCAATTAATTAGGTGTTCAGTTATCCTTGCACATGCCATTTTGATGTTGAGTAGCGCAAGAGGGGGTCTTTGCAGCGGAGGGAAAATGGACTCCAAGTATGCTGTTAGTGGTAAAACTTTAGCAGGTGCTTACAGGATAAGTGATGCTTTGTAAAGGCCTTGTAGTGTGACTCTGGATGCACACAATGAAAGTGTGAAACGAATGGAAAGTGTGACTCGCGGTGAATGTGTGCAAACCTTGCATGGATAAAACTGTTATGACAACCGTACTCACAATCAAGAGCGGGTTATTCATGATTAGTGGGACTTGGTTGGTTGGATGGTTTGGTCAGTTAGTAGTTGGATGGAAGCTGATAAGTCGGTAGCCAGGTGTTGGGACCCTGGTGAGCTTGGTAGTCAGATTGAGAATCCGATGAGTTGTCTTGTATGGAGCTTGAAGATTTCAATTAGAAAATAGGTTGTTCATAAATGGGTTTAGATTAGCTTGGCATAGTGCAGTGAATCATGAGTTAAGCTCTCCTTGGCATTAGCCTGCATGTGATTTATTCCCATATTTGTTGAGTACGATATGTATTCACACTTGCTATATTCTATATTACAGATGCTGCTTAGTGAAGAGAAGAATCATCAATGAAGACGGTGCATCGAAGGTCACTTTGCCGCTAGTCAAATTTTCCGTGGTATGCTTCAAGTTTTCTTCTTTCACTGTTGTTCAAAACTCGATAATCTTTTTAAAGTTGATTGTATTTGATATGGAACTATTGGTCCTACATGTATGATTAAACTGATTCTGGCATACATATGGAGTGCATCTGATTTTATGTTAATAAATTGGGTGTGACATTCTTTCAGTGGACGATTACAGGGTCTAGAGACATACAAGGTTAAGATAGGCACATGCAACATGATTAGTGGCCAAGTGAGTTAAATAAGATCCTAAACTCCGAAGACATGTAGCTTACATGTTGGTACATGCAAATGGTTAAGCTTAAGTTAATTAGTTATGCACTTAAGCTAATTATTTATGCCTATTTGCATTCATAATTTCATAATGAAGAATAATGAACAACAGAAATAAATGTAGCTTACATGTTGGTACATGCATTCAAAGTTTCATAATTTCATCATGCTCAGAGATTAGATAAGTAATTATTGGCATTTTAAGTGTTTAATTTGCTCTAGAATAAATATTGACATGTAGAGGGGTTTAGCATTTTTATAAACTCTAACATGGTCAGAGAAGTGCAACGAAATTTATTTTACAATTGTGTGCCAAGTATTTATTTTTCAACAATTTTCATAAACTTTACAACATTTTCTGCTCCAAAGAGAATGTATTGAAAAAGGAAAAAAGGGGGCCAATCAGATCTAGGCCGCACCAGTTATGTAGCACATGGCGCGGGCGCGAAGGGAGCGCCCCGAGCGTGCGGCAATGGCAAGGCCATGGCGGCAAGAAGGGAGGCCGGGGAGGACGACATCCAATAAAGGGAGGATGAGGGCATCAAGGCAGCATGTCCAACAAAGGTGCAGGGCGGTGAATCTTACCAGGTTTGGTGGGCGATGGGCAGCGGCCGACGGAGACGGACGGCAGCGATGTTCCGGGGAACTAGCTGCATCAGGGCAAAGCGGAAGTTGTCAACGGGATGTGAGAGGAGAAAAGGCACTCGTCTGCGAGGGGAATTGGAAGATGCTCATCGGAGCAGGGAGAATGCGGCATTGCAGGAACAAGTTGCCCTGCCAACCTGCTTAATGCTTTTTTTTTTTGTTTGTCAAATTCATGAGGTGATGTCTTATCCCAGCAAACAACAAACTTTATTATACAATAAATGGCATGTCGCTTTAGTTGGATTATCATTATCCTGATGCTTGTCATTTTACTTCAATTGCAGAATAAGCAGACATAGAACCATAGCTACCATTCCATTATTATATTCTTCTTGTTACCAGAAAATTAATCTGTATCATTTTTCAGTTACTTGCCACTCGAGCACTGCATGTTCTAAGATTTCTGGTTTTTGATTCGGGCATGTGACTTATACACTCTGAGATGACATCATTAGCAATGATTTTGTTCTTTCAACGTTAGAACTGGACCTATCTTTGTTCTTAAATGATTAGTTAAGGTTGTTGCGAGCTTCAGTATTGTAACTTTGTGATTCATCTTGCTTTTCTACAACAGCCTAGCTTGATACTTAGAGTAGTTAGCACCTTCGTTATATATCAATCATAACTGCTGTCTTGTACTTGATTTGGGTGTGATACTGGAAGTTTCAGTTTCTTGAACTTCACCTTTTTTTATTGAATTTGGGTGTGATACTGGAAGCATTCTACTATTTATTGTCCTGCTGCCTTGTAGTTGATTTGGGTGCGATACTGGAAGTTTCAGTTTCTTTGACTTCAGCTTTTTTTTTTTTATTGAATTTGGGTGTGATACTGGAAGTATTCTACTATTTATTGTCCTGTTGCCTTGTAGTTGATTTTATTTAGTTCAGCGTTTTTCATTCTAAACATAACTGCATAGTTTTTCCCATTCTGAAAACAGTCAACTTTTTGAACTCATGTATATGGTCCAATTATTTGACTCCATATTTGTATTTGAGCAGTGTAGAAGTTCTAATGATTGTTTGAGTAGATATTGATCCACACATGCCACCGGTTGGTGATTTTATTCTTCATTCTACTGAGTAGCTTTGCAATGAAATCTCTATCTGTTTAAGATCATGAGCTATTTCAGTGTGGTTATGTTGCAATGTGTAGGGAGTGGATTGGGGCATGCTTATCTTTTGGTTATTTGTGCTGGCCCTCCATCCTTTCCTTTTGTTCGATCAGATAGATAACTTCTAATATTTTTCAGCATTCCAATGTATTTACACTATGCATGACTTGACTGCTTGATAATTTATTTACACTATTATGTCAGCTTATTTTCTAACACTGGATGATCCACTCTCTGTTATGTGCTGGAAGAGAAGAACTTTATACCTGAGCATATTGCTTCACAACATCATAATGGTAAGAATATATAGCACCTACAATTGATGATGTGATCTCTTTAATTGATGCTACTAGATTTTCATTTTATGTGTATGCAACTCTCTAACAATCCTATCATTGTTAGGTGATTTCCAATGAACCTTGATCATGTGGCGACGAAAGTGAGAGCGATGTTCATGAAGAACAACATCAGCCAGGGACTAATCGTCGAGTCCGAAAATGAAGGACAGGAACAAAGTGGCCAATAGACAAGATAACAGTAACTGACATTGATGAAGGGGGCTTGCCCATAAACAAGAGGCAAAAGTTGAGGTTGCGGAGGATTTCAGGTGTTATTGCAAGACAAAGGCTCTCCTTTGTCATGCCAAATTTCAATTCTCTCAGCCATGATGAAAAATGTGAGTTTTTTTTATAAATATTTCATGCCTCACTTGGAGTTTCCTGAACATATGAAGGATTTGGGGTTTAAGATGGTCATGAAGACTACAGCAAAGGCTTGGAGAACACACTAAAGTAGCCTTGTATGCAATTTTCTCTCAAAAGGATTGGAACCATTTGGGAAGCACCCATATATCAAACCAGAAGATTGGGATGAGTTCATGCAATTGAAGGAAATTGAAGAATCATTAGCAGAAAATGAAAGATACAAGAGGATTTGAGAAAAGAATGTACATGATCACAACATGGGCTCAATGGGATATGATGGGAAACAAGTGCAACGGGAGGCAAAGACAATGAACTATATACTCGAGGGATCCAAAATTCATGGAAGTACCTCATGGATGGTCTAGGAATTGGCCGTGAGGAAGGAGTAAACTTGAAGTGTCAGATGGTGTTGTGACGATCAAGTGGAAGAAACAGGCCACTCAAAAGGTGTCTGAGGAAATCAAAGATAAGATTTCCCTGAACATCCAGGTCACGTGCGTGGTGTGCCCAGCTACATGGGCTGGAAGCATGCATGGTCTGAGTTTTCATATATGTATAGGAAGAGGAGAAGGACTGGTCCACTGGATGTGCAACAAATAAAGGGTGACCTCAGAGTGGAGGTAGCAAAAGATGTCATGGTCTTGCTTGCAGCTCAAGGATGGTGGCCCCCAACTAAGAACCCAAGCCCCGCATCTGGGCGGAGGAGTAGCTGCACGTCTACCTCAGAGGTTGGAGATGAAGAGAAGATCCCACTTCAATTGCAGATAGAAAAAGATGGAGATCGAGAGCAGATGGATATGGAGCAAGATGGAGATCAAGAGCAGATGGATATGGAGCAAGATACAGGTCAAGAGCAGATGGATATGGAGCAAGATAGAGATTAAGAGCATGGATATGGAGCAAGATGGATATCAAGAGCAGATGGAGACGGGGCAAGATGGATATCAAGAGCAGATGGATTTAGATCCAGATTCTATAGATCGTTTGAGTGAACCAACACCATGTTCCCTTGTAATCAACCCTAGAGGTTATCAAAGGGAGGTTGCAAGGGGTCAAGTTTACCCTCAGCAGACAATACTACATACAATCCCTATTCTTGATGGGTATGCAGTAGTCAAAGTGGAGTTTGTACACCCCACCTTTGCTATCATGTGCCTGTAACTCCTCCTAATGATGAGACCCAGAATCTCGGAAAGGCTCTCTTGCAAAGGATCCAATGGAGCAGAACTTGTATTGTACTGAACCCTGAACCAATGGATGGTCCTTCTCAAAGTGTGGCCCAGGCTTTAAAAAGCAGCAACACAAAGAGTTCATATGGTCGAGCACAGAGCGATCCAGTTATACAATTTGTTGTTGCAGCCAATACCTCAAAGAAGGATTGAAAGGACTGAGTGAGCGAGGGGGGGGGGGGTTGAATCGAGAACTCACTATGTGTACCAAATTTGCCAATTTCTAAAACAAAACACTCACTCAGCTCTTATAACAATTCTAGTGGTGATCACACTAGTAAGATAATGGTCCTATGAAAGGAACAACAAGCTAAGCATACTAGTGTATCACATAAGACAATACAACTCCTATGCAAGCTAGCAATAAAGACATGCGGAAGCAAACAACAAGCTAGCAAAAGAGCCCACTCATGCAATGCTACAAGATAAAGAACTAGAGCACACAAGCATGAGTAGCACAATACATACGAGGGTGATCAATCACGCCAAAGCAACTCCTATACATGGTAGTGATCTAATGCGAAAGCTAAACACTACTAGCAAGTAGAGAAGCCTATTCATGCAAGTCTATAAGGTAATCAAGTAGAGCAAGATAAGCACACAAACATAAATAGCACGGTATGTAAATGCGAAAGGTAAAACATCATAGTAAGAAATAGAATAAGAGATGGCTCATAATTTTTTCTCGAGGTCTCGGAAGGATGGCACCTTCTCCTACTCCTCGTTGGACCACTCTCGTCGGAGTACCAGTCCATCCCACCACCAAGTGGAGTTCTCGCACACGACCCCGCAATCACTCCCGGAGTGAAGACACGGTTGCGTCACCACTACCACCAAGGCACAAGCTCGCCTCCCTCGAGAACTTGTCGGACTCCCCGAGCCGACACGGGTGCTCACTATTGATGCCCCTTTTAACGGCGGGCTCAAACCATGTATAAACATGTGATGACCTTAACAACCAATCATGATAGGCTCGATCACCGACACCTAACCGGTCTAGGTCTCACCATAGACCAAGAGTAACAACTTAGATCACACCCTCAAATACACCATAGCCTTAGATGCGTATAGATGCTCAAGTTACGCTCACTAGCACTCTCAAGATATCGAATATCCTCTCCTAGTGCTCCTCTCTTGGCCCTTTGGCTCTCAACTGATGCTTCCAACTATCCCAATGGCCAAAGGCAGTCTCCAAGACCCTAGCAACGAGTTTATATAGGCTTCAAACCTCAATCTAGCCTTTACTCCACAAAACAGCCTTCTAGACGCACTGACCGGATGGTCCGATCACTGTCCAGATCGGACAGTCTGGTCTCCATCGGATGGCTCCTCCAGAGTCATGTTCAGCGAGTTCATCCACCAGCACCCAGACTCAATGATCAATTGCTCTCTGTCTACCGCTGTCTCCATACTGGCCGTACAGTCCGGTCTTCATCGCTGAAACTCCAAACAGAGGCATTGCAACCACTTCCTCATCTGTTTCAAAATTGTCTCTACTGACCGTACAGTCCGGTCTCTACAACTCTACGCCACAGATTTCCTCTTGACCAACTTCTCCTCTGTTCTGGATTTCCTCCTGATGACCAGACCGTCTGGTCTGTAGAACCTCTCTGTCCGGTCTCTATCTCCAGAAGCTGAAACTCCTTGTCCTCGCTTGACTTTGGTTTCCGGCTTCTTCCAACAGCTCCTTGGCTTCTCCACTATCACCTATTGCCTATGATTTCACTGAGCATCTATGTATATCACCGACTAGCATGACCTAAGAGACATAACCTAGACCCCCTTGATAGTCCGGTTTTTCCTGTGGACTCAAATCCCTAACAATTAGACAAGTGTTCCAAACACTTGCTCCATAGCTTGTCCTTAGCCTTGATCCATCTCCATCAACCCTTGGACTCTATCAAGCCTCCATGCTTGTGGTCATTGTCATCCATCGCCAAGGCAACTGTCAACAATCATCATAGAATAGTAAAGACTATCTACACGCAAAACACTCGTGTAGACATTAGTCACATTTCATGTTTGTCATCCATCACCAGAACATTCATACCTTAGGGTAACCTCAATGGTCATGATTCTTACAAGGATGCTACCAAGAGTGTGTCAGAGAAGCAACAACAAAAGGTTGCTTGCACATCTGCTGCAGTAAATATCTTCTTTAAGAAGGCTCTTGGTGCCAATTCAGAGAAGCACAAGCCCCTTAAATGCTATGAGACCACTGCTGGTTTGGATTCCCATAAGCTGCACGCTGCCAAAAGCACTTAGAGGGCTGTTTGTGAGATTTTAGAGAAGCGACAGGTCGCCAAAAGCTCTATAAAGGATGCTGCTGCTGTCACGGAACCAAAGAACCAACCTAAGAAAAGCGAGCCAAGTGCATGGAATGCGCCAAACCCAAATTTCAAACTTGGACAACCAATGCTAACATCTATAGAACTTGAGAGTGTTGGATCAGCAACATCTGCTCTTCATGCACACACTACAAGAAATATGATATTCTATGACGTTTCAATTTCGTTACAAAATATAAAAAATACGTCATAATATATATTTTACAACATTCAGGTGACGAAAATCAATTTGTCGTTGAATATCTGTTATAAAAGATATTCAGTGACATTTTTACCAGTTTTCGTCACAAATTCATCACGACGATCCGTGCTTCGTGCTAACTTATAACATTCTATTTTTGTTGGTATCTATGTCCAAAACGTCATAAATTCTATGTCTAATTTAAATATGATCTAGACCCATTTACAATGATGGGCTGAATTATTTAAAGCAAGTCATCTGATGACAATGAACCAGGCCTAGTAGAACCATGGGCCTAGCCTATTGACAACCGTGGGCTACACCCCTTCAAGACCATGGGCCATACCCATTCAAAACTACGTATCAGGTCCATTCAAAACCACGATCCAGGCCCAACTTGAATTACAAACCCAATCAAAACACTAAATTGAGCCCATTTTGTCAAAACCATTTAAATTCAGCTTATAATTTATAAAAATAACAATAACCAGTAAAAGGTAAATGTCCAGATCACATAACACATAACAAATTTACAATAACACAGCCCATTTACATCCATAGATTCATAAGTACAAAATACATAAGTTACAATAATTTTCCCAACAGATTTGCAACTTGGTAAAAAAGTCCAAAATACAGCAACACATGTTCAAAAGTACCTGTCAAATGACATTCATATCTACCAAAAGATTTAGTTAGCTATCCAGCCAGCTAAGTAGCAACAGACTAATCAAATTATAGTCACATACTAGCCAAGTATCAAAATATACCATCAAAGTACTTCTTTTTAAGCTTGTGTCTAAGTTGTCTCTGTCCAGACTTCGGCAAATTAGCACATGCATCAACCACCTTGCTGGTGGTGTCAATGGCAAAATTAGCCTAGATAAGAGTTAAAATGAATAAGTTACTGTTACAAACATTACACATAATAAAAGAATTGTAAATAAATAGTAAATATGATGTATAGATGCCCAAAGAGAAGTGACCTTTTACATAATACTTATTACGTGTTCAAAGGTAGGAAGATACATATATGCATTTATGCAAGGAGAAATAATAGTCTACTAACAATACTTATGCACTCATAATTTTGCATGTCAAGGAAGATAAATTGAACAAAATAAGAGCATTCCAACATGAAGTCACATATGGTTTTTCAAACAATCATTTAGCAATATCAATAGTGCACCATTGTCATGCCATAGATGCTAAACTGAACAAAAAAGAAGACATGATTTACTAGATGATAGGTAAACGTGTTTGCATTTTAACAATTAGAGAAAATCAGTACAAGGGCACCACAGTTGGTTTTATCAGCATAAGAGCAAAGATTAATAAGATACATTTGTATTCAATGTGCAAGATAAAATGAAATAAAGAAACCATTGTTTTCAATGTGGCATAAAACTTCAAATTTGTCATCATTACTAGGACTACTGAGTCATTGTAATTTGTGTGGTCAATCTACTAGTACTACTTTAAGAAGCATACAAAGACCATATCAACATGGAAACAAAGATAAAACAACAATATATAATAAAGCACTATATATCGATAGAATTTTTCTAGTCAGTAGTTTGTAAGTTCAAGTTAACTTGGAATGAGTCGGTTAAGAGAGACTTGAAGGAGTGGGATATCCCTTAGGAGCTAGCTATGGATAGGAGCGCTTGGAGACTAGCAATAGACGTGTCGGAACCGTGATTCTTTTTTTTTTCTTCTTTCTTGCTTACTCATTTTTCCTTCTTTTGGCTTTTGTTCCTTTTGTTTTTATCCCTTTTGGGGGTTTCTTTTCTTTCTTTTGGCTTTTGTTCCTTTGTCTCTCCTTTTTTGGGTTCTCATGGGTTTTATTTCTAGCCTACCCTAACTTGCTTGGGATAAAAAGGCTTTGTTGTTGTTGTTGTTGTTTGTAAGTTCAAAGAAACATGCATGCATAAAAAGAGCACCAAGAAGCAACCTTTTGATTCCAAAATTCTAGCTTCTAGCACAGCAAAGGTCATCACTTAGAAAGCAAGATTTATCAATTTATCAATAACATTTGCAGGTAGATTTCTCAACAGCAACTTAAATATGAACACTAACACATACTACACTAGTAATCTAGCCACCTTCATATTGAACATAGATTGGTAAGCCAAGATAGAAGTTGTGTAAACGACTGCAACTAGCTTTGAGAGACCCAGATGACTGTGTAAATGACTGCAACTAGCTTTGAGAGACCCAGATGACTGTGTAAATGACTGGCAATATCATAAATGGTGTGGCAATCAGTCATACTCAAGTTCCTCATCAGGGAAGTAACTAGTGTTAGGCTTAAAAAGAGACACAGATCAAATAGCTTTGATACTTGAAGCAAAAGTCAATGGATACTGCACAAGGTAGACTTATGTTGCATACAACTTATCCATGAACTGTGCTCTAGAAAGGTAAATCTTTGATGTGACAGCGCAGCATATAATAACTCAGCTTTAGCAATGTTACACAGTGAAAATTTGAACTAATGCATAACAAATAATGAGCTCTTTTCTACAGAGAAGTTTCAGGATTGCATAAGTTGTTTTGTTAATACTAATTTCATTCATCTCACTCGCCCTAATGTAAAAAGGAAAGGAAAAGAAAAAGCATGGAGGCAATGCATCTTAATCAGACATTTTCTTGAATAGGATGCAAGCACGGTGGAGCACTGAAGCATAGGCCAATATGATTAGGACGGATCCTCACATCAAGTGCACTCCCCAAATTAGAGACGCCAAGCATTAAAGTCCTATATCTAAAATCTTTAGCTTAAGAAAATCTTTATGGAATCATTACCTTGTTGATGTGCACTCCTTGTGTTTGCCGCATGTGCTGAAACGCAGAGGAGGACGTTGCTGGTCTGGTGAACGAGAGGCGGCCCAGATCTATTGAGGAAGGGGACTACCGGCGGAGTGCTGCCCCAGATCCATCGAGGAGGAGCATACACTGCTGGACCCTTCGAGGAGGAGCTAGCACGCGCCTTGCCGTGGTGCTCCTTGCTATCGCCAGGCCATGAAGGCCCAACGCCACCGCCGAGCGCAACACCAGCTCTGCGATCAAGGGGCCCCCGTGCTGATGATGTCGAGAAGTCCCGCACGCTACCGCTCCCAAGCGCCACCAGCGCTTTGGAGAAGACCGTCTCTGGGGCATGTATAGGCGGATCCACATGCCATGTGAAGAAGCTGCACGCCACCGATGAGCTATGGTTGTGGTGGGAAAAAGAGAGCAGCGGTGGCGAAGGGGAACGGGAGTGGGTCGGAAGCTGAGCAGAAGGGGTGCGGGGCAGTGGCGGAGGTGGAGGGAGGGATATACGGTAAGAGCTAGGGTTCCAAGCAATGCTAGGGTTAAAATAGGGATGACAATTTCATCCACGGATATGACCCCGATGGGTGTAGGTGTGGGTGTGATTTTACATCCATATGTGTGATCCGCATCTGACCTGAGCCAATTCGGATGTGGGGTGGGTTTTAATTTTCACCTATAGGTGATCCATGGGTACCCGAAACTAGTCTAACAAATATTTTTTTGGCCTAGCCGACAGAAGCAACCAGCAAACCCTATCTCTAATTCCCTACCCCTCCCCCCTTGTTGGCAGCCCCCGGTAGTCCCGCGTGTTGCCCGTCGACACCTCCCCATCTCGCTCACGTCGGCGGCTGTCACGCGCTCGCCTGCGAGCACCTCCCCATCTCGCTCTCGACACTGCAGGTATCTCCCATCTCACTCATGGCACTGGCCGCCGCAAACCGCCAGTCTGCCCTGCTCCCCTCTTCGGCTCTTTCTCGCTCTCGTGATGGCGGTGGCGCCACAAAGAGCTACAGGCTCGCACAAGCGCGACATCAACATCGCAAAGGTGTGTGGTTGTCCTCTTGACAACATCCGATGGCATGTCGACCCATGCCAAGGTCATCATGTTAAACCCGATGGGTGACCCGACATCCACCCGAAACCCGTGGGTGTGGACGTGGGTGTCAACTTTGACCCATGGATGCGGGTGTCATTTTTCACCTGAGCACTTTTTTATGGTGGATGGGTTTTGGCTCCATCCGACCCGAACCTAACCCATTGCCATCCCTAGGTTGAAATAGGACAAGGGATTTGGCGTAGAAAAGGTTTTACGCTACCGAATGTGAGACATGTCATACTATGACAAGTCGGCGCTACTTGATAGTGATTATAACAAAGGACGCGTCCAAGATGGAATACACTTTCGCTGATCGAAAACATGAAACCTTGTTCATTTCAATTTTTATCTTTTTTTATCTCCGAAAATATGTTTAGTTTTGAGCTGAAATTTATCATCTCACTGTCCCATATGAATTTAAACCTTTGTAATTTCTTTTAGAATTTTTAAGTGCTTTTCCCCTTGTTGTGTCTTAGAAATTGAGGATATATCATACACTATAAGAACTTTAAAACCAAATGCAGGTGGAAATGAATTTGTAGAAGTGCAGCTGCTTTTAAAAATATGACGAAATACCTCTATGTATAGAGATTGATAATGTGTACAAATATACACAATTTTATTGACAAATACACATTTGTTGGAAATTTTAAAAAAAATTAAGCACATGGTGAAAAGTGACTATTAATGATGGTTCTATAATCATAATCTTAATCATCATTACCAGTATGGATTTCTTCCAAGTTATACATAATATTTTGATTATATTATAGAAAAAAGAATCAACTCATTTGAACTTCATATGAGAATTATATACATGTTTCAATTTAAAAGTACAAATCAAAATAAAAAACCAAACAGAGAGGGAAGAACATGACAAGAACTCTGCTTTATGTTCTGCGCCGACAGGTGGGATCCACCTATGCATTGGTGAATTTGGGCATCTGAACTAGGAAAACAGGTGTTAAAAAAAAGGTGAAGTAGCGTAGTGGTTTGTGTTATTTTTTTGGAACTGTAGATCTGGGGTTCGATCACCAGTGCACACATCGGAATCGGCTCTACTTTTTTCTGTTTAGTTTCACGAAAATGCTTTTAGTTCGAGAGGCCCATCACCATCAGCTGGGCTTGCTCGGCCTGTTCGTCGTGATGGGCTGGCTAAGGTGGGCTGAGAGAAGGCGTAGTGGCAGCCCATGGACGTGAGAGAGGGAGAGATGGGATCGGCCTAGAAGCGTGCACGTCCTGGGTTCGAATCCCATCAGACATGAGGGCTTTGAGTTTTTTTTTTTTCCAATATCGTTTACAACTGGACACTTTAGTTCAAATACTTTAAGGTTCGATACTTGACATAACATGATATGTAGCGTAGTGTTCAGGGACTTGTCTCAAATCCTTCATGTTGCTGGGTTCAAATATCCTTGGATGCAAGATGTTTTTCTTTTTTATTTTTCACAATTGGGCCGACTATTCTATTTTTTCAATTTTCCTCACAAAATATATACATCATTAATAAAAATTAAAAAACTATTCTAATTTGTATTTTTTATTATTTAAAAGATAATCGTACTTTATAATAGATTTTAGAAAACAAACTATGTGATATATTTACATAACAATTGATTGCTTTATGATTTTTTTGTATAAAAAAGTATTTTTTAGATAACAACATTTTAATTTTATACTAAATGGCCCAAAAATTTTGGAAAAATATAAACTAAAAATTTAATGACGATAGTTCTTAATTACGACAATTTACTTGCATCGTAAAATTGTGATGTTGCTACTTTACCTTCTACGACAAATAATAGTTCGTCACAATATGACATTGGTTTAGTTTGCGACGATTTATGTATGGCTATTACGACACACTTGAAATCTTCATCGCTAAATTAAGTGAAACATCATAAAACGGAATGTCCCGTGACATTTTAACTAAATGTCACTCTATAAACGTTGCAGAATATCAAATTTCTTATAGTGTTACGTGAACTTGAGCGATTACATTTGGGCATTGATGACAACCATACTCCTGCTAATCTCGATGTTGATATCGACATGGGGACAAGTGATGATGAGGATTATGATCCAGCCGTTTCCGATGATGATGATTATTTCTAGATGAACATGTATGAATTTTATTTGCTAATTGTTATTTATAGATAAACATTTATAATACTTTAATATTTTAAATTCTATTTTATGTACTCTTTTATCGTATGCTGATTGTTTTCTTATTTTTCATTGCAGGTGAGTGGACAAATATTGTGGGTGGCGGCGGGCTGGTGAAGTCAATGGCGTCGTTGTACAAGAAGGCCATGCCAGGGAAAAGAGGGAGGCCCAGTGCAGCTGAGGAGTCCGGGAGCGGTCGAGGAAGAGGTAAAAGTGGAGGCTGTCGAGGGAATGAGAAGGATGGAGGAGGAGGCCGAGGGAGGGCGAGAGCGAGGGAGCCCTCGCCTGTAGTTGAGCAGTCCTCGTCCTCGTCCTCGTCCTCGTCGTCGGAGGAGGAGCAGCACGAGGAGGAGTAGCAGGAGGAGGAGCACGAGGGGGGGGGGGGGAGGGAGGAGCAGGAGACAGGGGGTTCCACTTCCTCTGCGTCGTCAGAGGTGTGGTTGAGAGGTCCTTCGGAGCTTCGAAGCGACCAATACTTCTTGCCAGACGGCCGTTAATTCGACCCGATCTGCCTAAGTACGTATTTTACATGCTATGACAACTTGTTCATTTGATTCATAGAGAAGCATAATAGAAATTACTTATTTTTCTTAATCACTTATGCAGGAGTTGGGTGGTGCTCGCTTCAGAAGATCACGATCGCCATGTCAATGGCATCCTGGGTCTTTTGGTAAAGACACACTTTCTGAGCATAGTTCCTTATGCCGGAGAGCGCGTGTTGGCCTATACGTGGAAGCACTACTTTTCTGCTGAGGATGAGTATGATCGGGATGGCAGGATCTTCGACAATAAGGCGGAATGTGTGCTCGGGAAGCTGTGGGTAAGTCTTCCTCGCATTGCATTGCTCAATACATCATATTCATAGGACACTTTTGAAATCATGATGTTACACATCGAATGTATTTGCAAGATTTCTATGGATGCGAGATAGGATACGAGGACAGAGCAAAGATCATGGCTCACCGTGTATGTTCTAAGCTCGTGAGGGACATGTTTTACGAGGCACGTATTCAGGATGTGATTGTGTACCACGCCCAGCACCTTAAAGTTAAGGTCACCAAAACTCAAGCGAGAAACATGAAGCTTACCAGAGATGAATACATGCAGGTAAATATAGAATAGTAATATTAATATTTTTCTAACATTAAGTATGATTAATTTGCTCTTCTTAATTATATGTCATGTACTTAATGATGTGTAGGTGCCTGCGTGGTGGTGTGCTACCAATGCGCCTGCCTGGGAAGCTGTTATGGACAAGTGGTGTGCGGAGGGCTGGGAGAAGACGCATAATGCTTGTGGGGAGCGTCGTTTGCTGATGCGAGGTCCAGCACACCATCAAGGGAATCTTTCCCTTAAGCAATATGCGGTGAGATGGGTACACGAATTCTTTTATTTATTCTAACTCTCAATACTGTATAATTTCTAATCTTACTTCTATTTTGTTCCGCAGTCGGCGTCATATGATGGTTGTCCTTGCACCTAGTTCGAGGCATTTGCTTTGGCCGTAAGGGCAAGGCCACGGCGCCCGACATCCAGTACGACCTGGAAGCCCCGCCCACGGCGTACAACAATTCCTTCGTCCACATCCGCCTCACAAAGTACACATCGATGGGAAGGGAGATCCATGAGCCTGAGTGGGATCCTACCGCCCATGATCTTGATGGGGTAGTCGTGATGAGGGTGGGAGGAGGCAGGAACCATGGGCGGTACTAGATTGAAGAAGACACGCTCGACACGGCGACTATGCCCACTCTCTCTGTGATACGAGCGAGGAGCACAAGCTCAAGCCCGGCTATACGCCCTCGACCGAACACTACATAGTCCCAGGTGGAGGCACTTCAGGTAACTTCAGTTATATTCATCATTGATTTGCTGGTTTTGCACATGACTTTTTTGCATTGTAATAATAAGATCACATGTTACAGGCCCAGCTCGCTGCAGAGAGGAAGGCAAGGGAGGACATGGAACAGGATTTCGGGAGGAGGCTCGAGCACCACCAGCAGCAATTGACTCAGTGGATGGCATCAGTTGGTCAGAGTTTAGGTACAGCCCTGCCGCCGATGCCGTTGTTTGCTCTACCTTCTCGGCCACCTACTACGGCTAGTACTCCTATGAGTATGAACATTTTAGTTTCTGTTTTGTCCATAGTAGAGCATTCATTACAATAACCAAACTCAACATCTCTTATTTGTGCAGAATCAATCGGCGGGATCGACTGCATGGAGTCAATGGCCTGAGGGGAATCAAGATGAGAACTTGTCGCCAGCTGGTGGGCAAGGCTTTCGTCGTTAGTGAACTTTCTATCTTAATATTTTTTTTATTTGAGTTTATGAACTGTCTCGGATGTCATGTGAATGATTGTTATGTTTCTGAACCTCCTATATAATGGTTATTATGAAACATTTGTGTTGAGAATCTACAGGATGATATTTGAATGCCAGTGATGATATTTGAATACCTGTGATGATATTTGAATTGCTGTGATCATATATGTTGAATATTGGTTATTTTTTTGGTCTGGGGACAGCTAATTTTAATAAATTGCTGACAGATTATTAAGCCTTTGCCGTGTACCTTGGTCATGGCACGCGGTAAAGGAGGGAGTTTCTGCCAACCTAGAAATAACCTTTGTCGTGTGCCATGACCTCGACACACGGCAAAGATTGAACCTTTGTCGTGGGCCTGGTCCTTGGCCCACGACAAGAGAATTTGGCCTTTGCCGTGTGTCGAAAGTCGGGCACACGGCAAATCTGCCGTCACCGTGGGGCACCGTCACTGGCTTTTTTCTGCCGTGTGTCGGGTGCGGCACACGGCAAATATTTTACCGTGTGTCCGAGGGAAAACACATAGCAAAGGCACTTTTGCCGATGAAATTTTTACCGTGCACGCTTTACCGTGTGCAAAGCACGACAAAAGCTTTACCGTGGGGATTTTGGCTTTTACCGTGTGCCTTTGGCACACGGCAAATATGTTGTTTGCCGTAGTGTATGGTGAGCGTGTGGGGGTCGTTATATTGTTATGAGTGATGTGGTCAATCATGCATCAGAATATGCATAGCAGACATACTCTTGTTGAGGCAGGGTCGTTTTGACGCTAATCTGAAAGGGAAATAATATACACCCTCCAAGGTTTTGTACGGCCTAACCCCAACTAGCTAAGGAGTTGGGACCTTTTTAGGACTGGTTGCATTGGTAATGTATTAACGACATCTAATCTACAAAAAGCCCAAGTTAGTGAAATGCGATCACCGGAGTCTCAATAAAACTCAGGCAACTATATGACATGATCGACCTATGAATTTTGTTTATCCTTGCCCTCAAAAAATATCTGTTTATCCTTGCAGTTGACCTAAAAGTTTGCTTCTTCTGTTCTTCATATAAGAGTCAGTGTGACAATTAACAGAAAATTGAACCATACCGTGCAAAAAATTTCCTAGGCAAATTTCAATTGCAAACATGATGATCCAGATTCCACAACATTCACGGTTCCTGAACCCACTGTGAAAGGACAGTACTCTGCATTACAGACCCAGAAAATTCAAAGTGCCACTGTTGGAAGCAGCATATGGCAGACTGCGCTACAGGAAGAGAGCAATTATTTGCTATAGAGCACGACAACATAGCTTGTTGACATGACTTTGTATACCTATAATTGAGCTGAAATGACTTCGTTGATACACCATAAAACTGTAGAATGTCAGACAACTGAATTTTATCCCTATTGTCTTTTTTAAGTTAACTTTGACCTTTCGTCTTATTCAAAGTACTAATTCAAATTAAATATACAAAATTTTAAGTTATACTTTATTTTCTTTAGTAATAAAATACACTATAACAACATATATAATAATTTTTATAAAATTTTCAAATAAGATGAATAATCAAACATAATTTAAAAATTTACCAAAAAAGGTTTATTGTTCAGACCGAATTATATAACTAAGAATTCCAAAGTCTTGTTTTTTCTGTCCCATTATCGTGTAAGAACCGTAAATCCGAAAATAAACAGGATATCTCGGGTCACGGTTGCTGGTCAGAACAGGATTTTCCCGTCCCGTTTTCACCCCTACCAAGATAGAAGAATTCCTCTCATTTTGGATTCCAATTCATTTCAGAATATAATTCGGTTTTTATTTTTTGCACTCATATTTTATATGATTTGTTGTCCACCCAAGCTAGGCCAAGTGCCAGAGGGGTTGGATTTGTTTTCGATTCCTGTAATAACAAGTATAAAGTGGTGAAAACTTTTTATCGACGGGAACATCATATGGAGGTCAATCGTTGATCTGAGGTGCTCATAACAATGGAACCAAAGTTATGGAGGCCAACTGCTAACGATCATCCATCCGATCCATGGGGTAGCTCCTGCTCACGTCCGAGGTTTCATTTACTGGAGGGTTGATTTGCACGATTCTTCCCTTTCGCTCAATCGGACGTTAGACGCCGTTCGCCCACCCCGCCTTCTCCTCACTGATAGTAGACCCGCTATGTCAGATGCTTCTTTGTCCTTGAGCTTTCATCACGTGCCATCGCTGGCGAGCTTGCGATGCAGCCGCCGACGCGGAGAATCTTTATTGCGCGTAGGTTTGTACCCCGAGATTCAATATCTCCTCCTCTAAACATAGAAAACGGGCGGTGAGCCGGAGAATTTAGCACAATGGCGGTCGTGGGCGGTGGTGGAGGCAGCTGGAGCGCCGCCGAAGCCGGGTGGGAGGCACGGATGCGGGGGCATCGTGTGCCAACTAGTTAGCGCGGCGGAGGTGGCAGGGGCGCTGCTGCAGCCAAGCGGGAGGTGGCAGAGGTGGGGGCGAACATCATGATAATTTAGCGTGACGGTGCTTGCGAGCAGCGGCGACGGAGGCACCGCCAAAGCCAGATGAGAGGTGACAGAGGCGGGGGTGAACATGAGGAGGAAGAACTGAAGAAGGGGGTGGGCTACAATCGAGTTTGTGTCGGTTTAGTTGGACCCTAGCAGGCCCGTTGATTTGCCAATTGAAATGGACCTCAAGGTGTTGGTTCGCTTCAGTTTAGCTAACGACATTTTCAGCTTGATTTCATATCCTTCACGCGAAGCACGGCCTATTATTAATTTCATAGAATCGGAGGGTGAATGTGCTGCACCGTCTCACTTCCACAAGAAACAAGTTATTTTTCATGGTACACTACATGAAAACTTTTGTGCCAAAGCAAAAGAATAGGATAGTGGTCACGTATAACGATAGCCACCTTTTGCGATCCCTAGACTTAGAGTTCTTTGTTGTAGGATTCAGTGACTTTTATAAACTCATGAATTTTGATGCATTAGATGTGTCACTTATGCGCTGCTATATATTATAAGTTGCAATTTCCTCCCTTTGCATGTAGCTAGTTTGCATCTGCCATTTTTGTACGTTACTGTGTTTTGTTACATTATACATACTATTTTCTGACATGGGGTACTTGTATTAACTAGGCACATGCTTTCGGAAATTAAAGCAAAGTGTTTGCCTGTTGGGTTCCTTATCATGAGTTGATGGCTCTGCCTACCATACGTGTCGATGAGTCTTATGTGGTGGAGTATGTGACAAAGGCATTCTGAAGCCTTGCTAAGAAAAAATGCACTATGTTTGCCCACAACCCAGGTAACCACTAGATTCTAATCATAGTCATTCTAAACTGGAACAAGGCCTTGTATTTTGATTCTCAGAGGTCCAAGGCTCGTGACCATAGAAAGTTGAAAGAGGTCCTTGATGAGTGAGTTCTCTAACTAGTTTGTTTTCTAAATTATTTAATTATTTACTAAACTTTGTACTGCTATTGACACACCTACACGATTTTGTTTCTAGGGCTTTCTTAAACTACTCCAGTACTTGTAGGGTGACTAATAACAACAAGTTGGTACATGTGACTAAGTTCCCTATAAGTGCTTGTTTTCAATCATCTATGACATTTTCTTGCTATTTGTGACCTTTGTGCTTTCATATTTCTTGCTGGACATAGCTGTCACATTCATTTGTTGGCCAATAAGTTGCCTTACTGTTGCAGTGCCACCAACAATGTCCTGCCAATGAATGTGCATTCTATACAGCGCATCACATGACAGAAGCACTTGGATTACTAGATGTTAATGAACCCAAGATGCACCTGTTTCTAGTTGTCATTCATGGCCTTTTCATTGAAGATGGATGCTGCAGCCGAATAAAAGTTCATGGTTTTCTCACACTATACATCTAAGAGTAAATATAGTCAATGTGCCATAGTTTGATAATCTGTTAGTTTTATTTCTAATCTTTGCAAGCCGTTAGACAATCTAAATGTTCATGCTTCTATAGTAGCTTGGCAGCTATTTATTTTTCTTACGTAAAAATCTATTGTTCCACCAGCTGTTTATTTGCACATAAGTGCATATCAGTTTTACATGAACCTATAGCTTTTGTTCCTTGCTCATTGAATCTTGTCCAGGCAACCTTTTTGGCTATTCCATCATATTTTCAAGTAAATCATCATGGTTGTTGTTTACTAGCTAAGGAGGCGCGCTACGCTGCGCTGATTTAGGGGTAACAAACTAACTTATATGGTGCTGTTAATAATTGGTTAGACATTGTTGGTATTGTGTTTTGACTGATCCTACGGTTAATTTGGAAAAGGAAAAATCAACACACAAGGAAAGAATGAGACGGAGCCAGAACAGAGAACAATGAAATAAAACCTGGCAACGAAGGCGTGGACCAGCCAGCGATGATGCCAAGAGCAACGGCGATGAAAGAAACGGAGAGAAAGAGCCCGAGCACCGTGGAACAGGGAGAAGAGAACCGACCTGAGATAGCCTTCGACGGTCATGCAGGAGGCGTCTAGAGCACGTGTCTACAACAACCAGGAAGGAATCCAACGCAAAGGTGGGCCTGGTCAGGTAGGCTACGCAGACGTAATGGGCCAGGAACAACTAAACGGGCCAAAACAGCTAGAGGCCAATTAATCAGGGAAACTGAAAAGCAGGCCCACACACGGGCGTTATGACCAGATCGAGAAACCAAAAAGCCGCATGGTAAAACAACACACAAGGAGTAATCACACGCGTCAAAAGCAGACACGATCCACGATAGTGAAAACAACCTGAGAGCCGGAAATCCTTCTGCGGTATGCTTACTAATATTTGCTTACCTAGCCGTATGCTTTTGCTAGTAGCCCTTGCATGTTGTTTGGTCTGTGAGCAGCTCATCCATCCTATTCACAGAAATATAGCAGCTCTCGTGTACCTCGATCAAGCAATCCTTGTGCTTCATTGCTTTGCAAGTGTAAGCCTAATTGAATTATCATTGCTCACTGAGCTCTTTGTTTATTTGTTCTTCCTCTAGCACATTGTTTGTGCTCATGACCCTGCTCCTAATAAGACCTAAGAGTTGTGTTTCAATTTCATCTGTTGCTGATTTGGTATCTCACATAAACAATCTTTATCTATATAACTAGATAGAATCTTGTTGTTTAAGGAACCAAATTGACAGCATCACTTAATTTGCTTTTTTGAACAAGTAATTCATCCTTTGTTGTACATTTGAACCTAACATGATAATCAATGTGCTGACTTGTTACGTTTTCCCAAACAACTACATAGGAATTCGTTGTGGTGACAACTTCCCTTGCTGAACATGAGTTGGACCAAATTCAAGAAATGTTGCATCTTTCATAATGTGCAAAGTCATCGACAAGAAAGGGCAGTTCCATTATCGGAATCCAGGAATTGCAATATATTAGATTCTTGTGATGTGAGTTCATGTAGCATATTTGAAACTGTTGTGTATACATGTTGCTGCCTGTGAAATGTTTATGATCCTATGGATCTGTGAGCCTTTCAACAGTTTGCCTCATGTTTTACGATTGGTCTGTCTGTGAAACCATGTGCTATTTGTCTGTCTCTAAAACCATATGTATTTACCTGTCTGTGAAACAATGTGCTATTTATCTATCTCTGAACATACCATCTGTGAACAAGCATGGCTATTTTGTGCAAAAAAAAAAAAACAATACAATTGCAGATGTGTGTCGATTTAACCGTGTCTTCAATTAGTAAAGATTTGTAGACACGTAACATCAAGCAGCGTCTATAACAAAAAGCAATTGTAGACACGTATTGTCTAACACAGCCTGCAATAAGAAGGAATTGCGGACTCGTAACATCCAGCAACGTCTGCATTAAAAAGGAATTGCAGACTTGTGAAGTATAGCAGTGCCTTTAGTTAAAAGTAATTGGAGACTCTGTTTTCATTCGGATTTGTCTCCAACAACTATCATTGCTGATGTCAGATTCACGTCTCCAATTACAGACTCATTGTAGATGTAAATTTGCAGACGTGACACAAACACGAGTGTCTGCTATTAACCTTTCTTGCATAGTGATTGTGAAATCAAAATAAAATAGTTTTGTTGCTCAAAGGATAAAAGAAATGTGGGGTTGATCCACACGACTTGAGCTATATTTTGAAAGTGAGCTTCTGCCCCAAACTTGAAACCAAGGTTAAATTCAAAATTCCCAAGAGGGCAAGTTTATGTCTTTTGCAGGAGTTACTTAGGGCATTTACAATTTAAGAAAAAATATAGGATTTTGGTGGACCCAACTTATGTTGTAGAAGTTTGACTTGTAGTTCAAACTATCATCAATTTTAATTAAATTTGAATTCAAATGGGTTCAAGAAAGGCCTAAATTTTCAGTGTGACTTCATCTTTAGCCCAAGAGTTTGTCTAAGGTGCTAATCTTGCAATTGTAACACCGGGGGTGTGACTCCAAGACCCTATCTCACTTCTCGATATGGTACCCGTGACTACTATATATGTCTGTTAGTTTCTTTATGTGTTGTTGAAACCTGACTATCTTTCTTCTTGCATAGGCTTGATCTGCCAATATAATCCCATTTAGCATCAACGAGTTGTTTCAAGTAAATTGTTTTTTGTAGTTTTGTTTGGCCATATCTCTCTATGTGGCTCAACAATATAGGTTGTGTTTGGTTGGGTGCATGAGGCCCAACCTGGCTCCCTGGATGCAGCCTTCTCTAGTTTGGTAGCTTGCGCAGCCCGCTGAGCCAGGCCCAGTTGATGCAAAAGACCCCCTTAGGCTAGGCTGATGAGGCACAGTCGAGCGTATGAGCGCATCCAGGCCCAACTCGTGCCTGCCTGCACCCGCCACTAACCCAACTGATGCACCCGCCGCATCCGCGTTTGCATAAAACCAGCTTTGAGAAGTGTTAGGGTTACCGCTCCCCGCTCTCGTGCCGCACTCGTTGCTCTCGCGCTCGCCTCTCGCTCAGCTCTCTGCTCGGCGCCGGTCTCGTAGCTTTTTTGCTCACCTCTCTGCTTTGCGCCGCTCTCCTCCCGGTCTATCACCGGCAGCAGGTGAGCTCCCTCACCCAGCGGGAAGCCGACGGCATCCAATCACTGATGGTGGTAGCGGTGGTGGATTCGTATTGCTTTATCTTTGATTCCCTCCTTTCTTGTGCAGATCCGCACATTTTAGATTTTCTTGACTCCTTTCTTTGTATGGATTTGTGCTATTTTCCATGGTGGTCATGTTTTATATGTTCTTTTCTGCATGCTGTTCATTTTTATTGAAAGCAACTAATGTATTAGGCATACCGCAAGTTCTTTATGGTTGACATCATGTTTGCCTAGATCTATAACATGCACCGAGCTTTAGATTCATGATCAATGATGTACGGTGCCTATGGGTGGCGCATGCTTTGCATGTCGCAGCCAAGGCTCTTTTTTTGGTTCAGTTTGAATGATTTTTTGCTAGCAATGAGCACAGTACGTTTTCCATCTGTTTGTGCTATGTTCTTGGTTTTTGTAGACATGGATCCTACCACTAAGCATCGTCATCTGAATGTTAGAACTGCTGCCTTAGTTGCTGTGCTCGCTGCTTGGTTTTTTACATGGATTAGACGTCGGTTGCAGGGACACAGGCCTGCACTTGCCTACGGTCCCATGGTAGAGAGGGATCAGTAAAGAATGAATAATCTCCGGTACATCTATGATTCTGACGATGTAAACTGTGTTGAGCAGTTGCGTATGAAGAGGGCCCCATTTCTTCAGTTGTGTGATCTATTTAGGTCTAGGGCCCTCCTTTATGACAGCATACACAGTTCTATTGAGGAACAAGTTGCCATGTTTTTGAATGTTGTTGGCCATAACCAGAGGTTTAGGTCTGTCAAGATGACCTTTAGGAGATCAATTGAAACAATAAGTAGGTACTTCTAAGAGGTTTTGTATGTTGTGGGTGAGCATAGGAATGAGATGATTGTGGCGCCCTCCACTGTTGTGCCACCTAAAATATTGAACAATAGAAGATGGTATCCATTCTTTAAGGTTAGCTTCCACTGAAATATTCTAAAACTTGGTGTGTAAAACCAACTTGTTCTAATTAACTGTAGTAACAATTTGCTAATGAAATGTAGGACTCTATTGGGGCTATTGATGGAACTCATGTGTTAGCTAGGGTCCCTAGAAGCCAGAAAGCTGCTTTTTTGGAGAGAAAACACACCATAACCCAGAATGTGTTGGCTGCTGTGGATTTTGACCTGAGGTTTACATTTGTGTTTGCTGGGTGGAGGGTTCAGCACATGATGCTCGCGTACTTGCTCATGCCTTGGAAAGGCATGATGGGTTAAGGGTTCCACTAGGTAACATAAGTTAGCCAACATACCTACCTAATTCATCTGATAATTGCCATAGTCTAATAGTTTAAATGTACATTGATAGGGAAATTCTACCTGGCTGATGCTGGATATGCTGTGAGGCTAGGCTTTCTTCCACCATACCGTGCTACCAGGTATCATCTGAGTGAATATGGTGGAAGGAGTCCATAAAACCCAGGGAGCTATTCAACCTAAGACACTCTTCCCTTAGGATCACAGTAGAGAGGCATTTGCTGTACTTAAAAATAGGTTTAAAATTTTGTACAACAAGCCCTTCCACCCTTACAAGACTCAAGTCAAGCTTGTGTTGGGCTGTTGTATCCTTCATAACTAGATACTTAGGCATGATCATGATGCTCATGTACCAGCTGAAGATACATGGAATGCTAACAATGTTAACGAGGTAGCCACAAATGATGTCCAGATGGACAATGTGACATGGGCAGCAAAGAGGGACATATGGGCGCAACAGATGTGGGACAATAGGGAAAACCGTTGAACTGTGTGATTGTTCTATGTCTGCACTTTCCTTGCACTAAGTATGATTGTGATGGTTTGTACTGCGGGTAGTTGTTGTATGATTTATGTGAACCCAAATTGAGACCATGGATCTATTGCAATGATGTCCTTTTATTTGCTTATGATTATTTGTTGTTGCATCTTTCCATTGCTTTTGTTCTGTATGTTGGCATGCATATCTAATTATGTCATGACATAGGCATGGCTGAGTTGGGTGCTAGTGGTGTGGGCAATGGTGAAGGGGTTGAGGTGCATGTTCCTCCTCCTCCTCCTGCTGCTCCAGGTGCTAGGTAACCACTTAGATGGACCTCTGTGATGTCCAACGTTGTTCTGTAGCGTTTTGTTACCCTGGTAGGTGAGGGTGTCAAGACGGATAAGGGGTTCAAGGAGGTTCATTTGAACGCAATGGGTAAGGCATTGAGTGAGTTCATTGGCATCAACGTCTCTGGCACACAAGTGTACAATCACCTGCGCAAGTGGCGTGGAAGATGGGTCAGAGTGTGCAAGCTCAAAGAGTTGACTGGATCACTATGGGATGAGGATAACTTCATGATCACTTTGGATGAAGAACACTATGTTGGCCATGCCAAGGTAAAATAATTAGCTTATTGTTGATGTTTTATTTGAAAGTTATTCAACTACTATGATGTTATGTGGCACTAACTGAAGCTTTCTTTTGATGTTGCAGGACAACCCCATGGATGAAGAATACCTCAACAAACCCATTGAACACTACCTGGCCATGCAAATCATCTTTGGTAGTAAGGTGGCTACTGGCATGTTTGCCATAGGTTCCAATGAACCATTGGGCCAGCTCCCGAGTCATGGACAATGCCGTTTTGGGTGCTCTTTGAGCAAGGTAGGGGTAAGGGGGTAGCCGTGCCTGGTGGGCACTTATCAGGTGGTAAGATTGCATGTGCCATTGCATTTGAACTTCTGTGATGGTTCATTTATGATCAAGAATTTGAACTTCATTATTCCCTGGTTGTGTACTTCTGTTCATTTATTGTTGTTGTTCATTATTCTTCATTATGATCAAGAATTTAAACTTCATTATTCAAGTGCCATTTCAACTGCCGGTGATGAAAGTGACAGTTTCAGGCTGATGCAACTTCCCTTTGAGCATGTCTATCTTTCTTCTTGATGTTGCTTTGGTATCCACTGTAATTTCTTGATTTTGTTGCTGTTTGAAGTTGATTTTGCTGCAGTTTGAAGTTGATTTTCCTATCTCCTATTTGCTTATTCTCAAAGGGAAAAAATGATGCTACATGTCACATATGAGGCCTACTTTTCAATTCACAAATTATTATTTCTACTTATACTTTGCTTATTTCCTTAATAGTATGCGGTGGTACATGGTGTATCATGGCCATCAACCTGGTGTCTACGCAACAGGCCCGAGTGTCATGCAATGGTTAATGGCTACAAGAACAACTCCTTTGAGAGCTTCTCCTCCAAGCAAGAAGCTTATACGGCTTTCTTATACTTTTGTAACAAAGTAACAAATGAGCAAATTACAAAATCTGTTGATGAAGAAAATGTTAGATATTTCTCATGCCAATCATGGAAAGATGTTATAATATGTTTGCAATTTATAATTATTAGCATCCTGCTATTCAAACTCATGTACTGATAATTTATTCAGTGAAAATAAATATTAATTTGTGTTCAGTGGAGACTTTGTAATTCAAAAGTTAATATGGCGGCAGCTAGAGCAGACGGTGGGAACTGCTCTCTGTTTTTTGGTGCCAAGGGGGGTAGAGAGAAGATGGCGGGAGAAGGAAAAAAATGAAGTGGTAACCGGACCAACACAGATGCACGATAAGGCAACCGATCACACATGCAACCCACCAAACATGATACCCGAACATCCAGATGTAGGCCCAGAACATGAAACAGACTACCAAACACGATATTATCAAATACAGCCCACCAGATGCAAGTGAACCAAACATGGATATTTGTATGAGTCCAGCCTGGCTCACCTAGGCCTCGTTCCCCACCTCAGCCTGGCCCAGTCCTATGAGGGAACCAAACACAACCATATTGTTTTTTTCTGCCCGGGTTCGAGCCTCTCAAACCAACTTTTAATTTGCCGTTTTTTCGTGGCATCTCTCTTTGAGCCTCGACAATGCATGCATGCATCTACTCTTGTATAAAGAAGTTTCGAAGCAGCCAAGAATGTGAATCCTATTCTGCCTCACCCACACGCCGAATAAAAGCATCGAATGCCGCCACGGAATAAAGCAGGCTTTGGCCAAACCGAAAGGAGAGAACCTTCTGTCCCTCGTTGTCTAATCACGAACGCATAACGATTTATCTACCACCCCAACTCAATTTTCTTTAATTTTTTCTGTATCATTGTTCAGCCTTCTTCACACAAGCAAGAATGTTCCAATAGGTAGACGAGGCTTACGACTTATTGCTGGCAGCAGCAGCTCTCCACGTGTGCGTCTGACGTGAACGTCAGATCAACCAGGGAGGGAGGTGATCGACAGCGACCAGCGGCAGAGCCGCGCACACCATGGCGCCAAAGACGCTGTGCCGCCGCTGCGGCGCGTACCTTTCCGTTCCCTCCGGCGTGCGCACCGTGACGTGCCCGATCTGCCGCACCGTCACGCCCGTGGCGCGCCGCCCGCACGGTGTGCACCACGCCGCCGTCGGATTCATCAAGGGCCTCATCAGCTCCATCGTGTCCCCTGGAGCGCAGCAGCCGCCGCTTCATCTGTCGTCGTCCGAATCACTGCGACCGGGAGGGTCCGGCGGGTCGCAGCTGCCGGCGAGCTACCCGCGCGCCCGCGGCTGCAAGAAGCGCGCGCTCCTAGTCGGGATCAGCTACGCCGGCACCTCCAAGTACGAGCTCAAGGGCACAGTCAACGACGTCAACTGCATGAGCTTCATGCTCCGCCAGCGGTTCAACTTCCCCAGCGACTGCATCCTCGTCATGACACGTAAGTTCACAACCATCATAGTCATACTGCTAATATATAGACACACGTGCTACAGTAGTGCCAAGATATTGTCAAATGTCAAGGACGGGGTTGAGTGCCTTGTGTAATTGTGATGATCTGTGGTGTGGTCGGCAGAGGAGGACAAGGACCCGTACAAGGTGCCGACCAAGTACAACCTCCGGCGAGCGATGCGGTGGCTCGTGGACGGCGCCAGCTACGGCGACTCCCTGGTGTTCCACTTCTCCGGCCACGGCGTGCAGAAGCTGGACACCAACGGCGACGAGGTGGACGGCTATGACGAGGCGCTCTGCCCGATGGACTTCGAGTACAGCGGTGTCATCCTCGACGACGAGGTCAACGCGACAATCGTCCGGCCGCTCGGACCCGGCGTGACGCTGCACGCCATCGTCGACACCTGCCACAGCGGAACCATCCTCGACCTGCCATACCTCTGCCGCATATCCAGGTACAAACAGCACGGTAGTTTCTCTGTTTTGCAGCAATCTGAATCTTCATGGCTGTATTATATTGTAATCGCTCGGTCGTTCTCTTCTAGGACCGGGTACTGGCAATGGGAGAACCACAGCCGCCCGTCGGGCGAGACCAAGGGCACCAACGGCGGGCTCGCCATCTCGATCAGCGGATGTAGCGACAGCCAAACATCGGAAGACACCACTGTCAGTCACATCGATGGATCTACTTGCCACTGCATTTTTTTGTAAAGTTTTCACAGCTCAATGCGTTTAGTTGCCTTTGTCCGTGAAGGTGTTATCTGGTTCCATCTCCACCGGCGCCATGACGTACAGCTTCATCAAGGCGGTGGAGTCCGAGCCGGGCACCACCTACGGCCGCCTGCTCACGGCGATGAGGGCGACCATCCGTGACAATGGCGGAGAGTTCGGCATCCCAGGGCCCATCGGCACCTTCTTCCGCAGGGTCATCACCTTCAGCTGCGCGCAGGTAGAGTTAGAAAATTCGCTGAATGAAACTAACGTGTATGCCCATGCTCATTCCCTGCTTATAATTTATATTGGTGCCGCAGGAGCCGCAGCTCTGCGCTTCGGAACCGTTTGACATCTTCCGGAAGCAGTTTGTCTTGTGATCGAACATGTGATCGTTTTGCAACGTTGATTAATTATACAGCATTAGAAGAGCGAATCATGATTGACCGAATCTGTAGGTGTGTTCTTTTAAGTTCAGCATATCAAGAGCCAATCATGTTGCCACGGGGAAGCAAAAATTAGCACGGATCAAAACACGTGCTCACTTTTCAAATGCACTAACAGAGTGTTCAAATGATGATATTGACACATTCAAACCTTTTGGATTCATCTTTATCTTAATCATATTTATTACGAAACACAGTATGGCTCTGCTGCAGGGTTTAGGCGCTCTACACATATCAGGTACGGTGTATATATACAGGGCCAATAGATGTGCGGCACCTGTTCTATATGGACCAAAAATTAGCCTGGAAGAGAATACCGATCGAATTTCTGAGATATCTAAAACATGATGCCTTGTGCAATTCACTTTCTTTCATACGCAGATATCACAATGTTTGTTCAGTTTTTGTGTGCATTTCTTATGGAAGCTCGTGATACAATTGCATGTATGCTTGCATCATCGTTGATCACTCTATCAAAATGAATCATCTTAAAATCAGCAGCAACAACAACAATAACTAAGCTTTTAATCTCAAGTAAGTTGAGGTAGGTTAGAGATGAAATCCAGAAAAACCTAAGTATAAGAGCAAAACAAACAAATATAAGAAAGAAGACAAAGAAGAAAAGAGGTGAGAAAGGAGCAATAAAAAACAAACAAAAAAGAGAGAAAAAAAAATAAAATTGGAAAAAAATAAAAGAAGCGAAGAGGTGTAAAAAGGACGATATAAAACTAAACAAAAGAAAAGAAAAAAAAGAATCAAGGTTCTGGTAATTCATATGTAATCATAATTGACATATAAGTACAAGTACAAATAAATTAGGTGCATATGGAGCATTATCTTGCCTACAGTCAATAGTAAAAATAGAAAAACTAAACATCAATCTATCACACCTATAGCAGCTATTGCGAAAGCATAATAGATGGTGCATCTTGAAATGAAGTCGAAGATTACTTGGCTAAATAGACAAGAAATTACTTTACATAAGCAACATGTTGTTTGTACAATCTGCTACACAATAGACAAACCCACTCTTTTGAGCAATGAGTGTCACAAGTATGCCAATAGTAGAACTAAATAACCATATTGACCCCATCAAACTCAGTCAACCCTATATTTGTTAAATAGATTGTTTACTGTACCAATTTTACTCCAAGAAACCAATTAATTCATTTTAAACTAATACTCTTTTCATTGGGCTAACCATCATTTTTGTGATAATATGATTGACACTCCTAAATTCTAATAAAAAAAAAATCATTGTTGAGTCAAATTTGATGATCAACACTAAACTTTTATGAAACAAAACATCGATGTGAGGTCCAGACAAAGCGCAAAATGAGGAACCAAGATTAGTCCCATAAAACACCCCAACTCATAGAGCATGAACTTCGGGAAGTTGGAGAGAAGTTAGACTAGCATGTATGAGGTATCCCTTGACTTCATCGCACTTCTTTGCGCACCTTTTCCAAACTCGGAAGCATGCATCCTTGAGTGCAAACTGATAGTTCTTACCTGGTAGTGAGGGTTCTTCCCTGGTTTTGATGGAATGATTATGGAAACCCACAGTACAGCATGATCAACCATTAAACCTTCTCCATGGAGGTGTTCGACAACGAGGTCGTCCCGTCCACGCTCAGCAGCATCGCGCCCATCCTGCGCGTCACCGCCGAGATCGAGCCCGAGCGCCCCCGAGTCGCTTACCTCTGTACGTGCATTCGTTTTCGCGGGGATACGTATGGTGCATTTCGCATGCAGTTTTGATGCGTTTGGGTTTGGATTTTGTGGCAGAGCAAGCACTCCTGGTGAATTTTTTTGGCGTCGGATCAATGCCGCGTAGGCTGTGTGTACTTGGAAAAGTTTTGTTCTACTTCTCTATGATTTTGTAATGGTAGATATAACATATGTGAGGATGAAATTACCAAAAACATTTGGCCCATAAGATTGAAAGCTATAATTCATGAAGCTGGTGAAGTGTGGTACCATGTTTTTTATTGGGCTCCTATTTTCTATGCCCTTCCTTCTCATCTTGGACATTGGTCACGTGAACTCCAGCATCAAAGAAAACACGGAGTTGTGCAACATCTCTTTATTCTCCTTCAAGTTTACAGAGACCTTAATTAATCTGGATTTGAAATCTTCACGTGATGCTATGACAGGTATCGTATTCTCTGTTGGTTACTTATCGGCGGAAGCCGAAGGCAATGGGGAGACGGCCCACCGATTGTTCGGCCACTGGAATAAAGGAAGCTTTGCTTTTTGTGCTTTCTGATGTTTGCAGATGCCGTTGACACAAAATGGGCACAACGCATCGTAGTTGTTCAAAATGCACATCTATCGTCCGTCTAGAACATTGTACTGTAGGTCGACAGCGACCACGGTTCCATTGTCATGGGCAACAACACGAGGCCGCTCGGCATGGGGAGAGCAAGGGCGACGCCGACATGGTGGTGCAGCCATTGCGGAGTAAGCCTCACCAGCGGTAGCGTCCGGTGCGCGTTCTGCGGGCGCGCGAGGACGCACGTCGAGCACCGGCAGCACCGCGGTGCCGACACGAGGGACGTCTCGGTTGTTCCCACATCGCCGCCACCGCGGATGGCGCCAGGCTCCATGTGGAGGCTTGAGGTGCCGGCGAGCTACCCCAAGGTGTGCGGCAAGAAGCGGGCGCTCCTCGTCGGCGTGAGCTACACGGGCACCACGTACGAGCTCAAAGGCACGGTCAACGACGTCAAGCAAATGAGGCGGCTCCTCTGCGACAAGTTCGATTTCCCCAGCGACTCCATCCTGGAGCTAACAGGTAATAATCCTTCCTTTTTCATTGCTCAAGAATCAACACGTTATGATTAATAACTGGTGGTTGTGATGTCAGAGGAGGAGAGCGACCCGTACAGGGTTCCGACGAAGGAGAACCTGCTGCGGGCGATGCGGTGGCTGGTTGCCGGCAGCAGCAGCGGGGACTCCCTGGTGTTCCACTTCTCCGGCCACGGCGTGCAGAAGCTGGACTTCAACGACGACGAGGTGGACGGGTACAACGAGGCGCTGTGCCCGGTGGACTTCGAGCAGAGCGGCAAGATCCTGGACGACGAGATCAACGAGACCATCGTCCGGCCGCTGGGCAGCGGAGTCAAGCTGCACGCCATCGTTGATACCTGCCACAGCGGCACCATCCTCGACCTCCCTTACCTTTGCCGTATGTCCAGGTACAATAGTACAAAAGATTCATTAGCTGTAGTGCGGCTAAAGCAGAACAGACAGAGTATTTCAGTTCTTCAAAACTCTGTCCATTTTTTGTTTGTTTCAAGAACTGGGTACTGGCAGTGGGAGAATCACTGCCACCCTTCGAGGACGCCGAAGCGCCCGAGCGGAGGCCTGGCCATCTCCATCAGCGGCTGCAGCGACGACCAGAAGTCCGCAGACAGCAGCGTACGTGTCTCTCTATCTCTCTTTGTGAGAAACTTTACTCTGTTTTTGTTAAGTTTGGAGTTGCATATACAGGGATTTTCTGAATCGGAAGCTATCGGCGCTATGACGGACAGCTTCATCAAGGCCGTGGAGGCCGAGCCAGGGACGACATACGGCCGGCTGATGTGCGCGATGAGGGCGCGGATCCGCGACGGCCAAGGGAACCCACGCCTCCCCGGGCGCCTCGGCTCTTTCGTGCGCCGGATGATCGTGTCCAGCAGCGTGCAGGTGAGAAATGCTGGCGTCAATCTAGCCTCGGTTCTCCCTTCTGCTCACGTCTCATGTCATGTATGTCGGAGCACCGACAGATCTCCTCATCTCTGCTTATTCCAAACTGTGTGCAGGAGCCTCAGCTGTGTTCCTCGGAGGTGTTCGACATCTACCGGAAGCCGTTCCTCCTCTGATTTTGCCTGCTGCCACCATCACTACAATTGATTCGTATGGAGCTTAACTTTAATGCGGATACTTTGCTTAATTACAACAACCACGGCATCAGGTGCTGTGATACAACCAGAAAATGGATTGGATTCTTTCTCTGGTCAGGCTTATGCCATCATCAAACGGATATTGCGTGAAACACCTGATTCATATGAACAAGATATTACGAAATGCAATTACAATTGTGTGTCATCTGTATTTGAGAAATTTGTCTGAAACACACCAATAAAACGTGGTTTCGTCTTGAACACACTATCAAAATCAAATTTAGCTGAAACGCACTTCGATTGTAAAAAAAAAATCGTTTATGACACATTATGACCATTTATCTATTATTTTTAACTTTTCTATCTCAATATATAAAATACGTTAGAATTTAAAACTTGACATACATATATATTGTAGCATTTTATATCCGTAAAAAATAGAGCTAGAATTGTTTCTATTGTTTGAATGGCTTGATCGATAAATTAAATATTAAAACAATGAGCCAACAATAGAAACAGTCAAAAAAATTCTAGCTCTATTTTTTACTGATAGAGAATACAACAATGTATAGGTGTGCCAAGTTTCTAATTATAACGTCTTTTATATATTGAGATATAAAAGTTGAGAATAATAGTTAAATAGCCATAATGTGTCACAGACTAATATTTCCACAATCGAAGTGTGTTCTAGCTATATTCGATTTTGACGATGTGTTGAGGATGAAATCAAGCTTTGTTGGCGTGTTCTAGACAAATTTTCCTCTGTATTTACACCATTGCAAAGAAATAACTTCTACTATACATAACAAATAGATGGCCATAGTTATCCGGGAGTACTGTAAAAACTCCCGAATAAGTAGATACAAAATTCATGCACATATAAGTGTTAAGCATATTTGATGCTTGTCATTCAATCATTAAAATATTCATACTTTGAGATTTTCAACCTAAATAGTCTTGAAGCTTACAAAGATGACAAACTTATAGAGATTCTCTTTCAGATTCCCACAGCTCATGGCACCTTGCATTATATGCTTATGTTGTAGGGTTCTACTTATACTTCACAGTTTAAATTGTAGAGAGAATAATAAGTCACACACTCCAGTTGTTTCTTGCTTGCCCCCGCATCTCCCCTCTTGGGCGACTCGGGTGAAAACCCTAGCTCCACCTGCCGGCACCTTCCCTCTCCCCTCCACAGCCACGCCGCCGCCAGAGTGCTGCGTTGCTAACGCGTACGGGCACAAGGACGGCGGCGGCGAGGTGTTCCTCTCTTCCAAGTAGCTCCACCCGCGAGCTCAAAGAGACATGGCGCAAGGGATGTTGGGCGGCGGGCTTGAGGTTGCTACGACTGGATTTAGGCCCTTCACGGCTCGATCTGGTGTTGGAGCGGTGATGGAGGGCCGGATCTGGAATCTTCACGGCCAGATCCGGCGAGACGCGTCGGTGGTGTGGTGTGAAGACGGCATCGCGGCTTGGCGCGAGGGGAGGCGGCGCGATGGCAGGCGCGCAAGGAGGCATCGCTGCGGCGCGCGACAGCAGGCACACATGGAGGCGGTGCGACGGCAGCAACGTGGCCGTGTTCGCTGGGAGGTGGAGCATGGGAGCATGGTGCTGGTGGTCCTGTGAGATGGTGACCGGCGGTGGTGCTCCGGGCAGGTGGCTGAGGGTGAGGTGTGGAGGTGCACGGTGTGGTGCTGGTGATGCGGCAGTGCGTGGTTGAGGTAGGGTGGTGGTGCGCGGTGGTGGTGATGTCGTGGTGCGACAACGCATGTCTGTGGTGCTGTGGTGAGGTTGGGAGCACCGAAGATGCTGGTCTGGTGGTGGTGCTATGGATGTCGGCCATGGTGATGGTGAGCTGTTTGTCCTGGCTGTGCTATCAGTGTCGTGGTGTCTATACAACATGTATGGTTGGGTTGTGTAGGGCTCGGGCGCAAGCCTTGCTTGGTGTTCAGCCGATGCCGTCAACGATGACATCCTCAGATGTCGTTTCCCTCACTGGAGGCGTTGTCGAGATGCCCTTAAATCAGCTAATCATGCAGGGTCTTCAGGTGAAAACCCAAGCTCTAGCTTGCTGGAGCGGGCAACAACGGCGTTTCGAATGTCATGACCTCCATGGAGGTGTTGTTTTTGGAGTCTTGTTGTATTAGTTGTCTATCAACATTGTCAGCAGCAGCTAGGATGAGTATCGATGAGGCCATGTCTCAGGGAGCCTACGCTCCAAGTCTCATGGTGGTAGTGCTACACTGAAGTCGGAGTTGCTGCATCTTGGTGTGTGATTGAGCTTGGCGACGATGACACCTAGCAGGTCATTGCGAGACATATCGGGCGAAACGCCGTCGAGGCATGTGCTGAAGTCTGCTGTGAAGAAGTCGAAGCTGCATGTCTTGTTGGCATGCTTGGCAACGATGAAATGCAATAGGCTCCATCGATGTACAGGGGGTGGAGATGTTCCTTCGGTCAATGTCTGTTGTTTTAGTGGATTGGCTGCTCAAGGAACATTGTTGTTGTTCTTTAGTTTAGTTTTTTTTTCCTTTGCTTTGTGTAGCTTAAGTTGTACGGTGTGGTCTTGTTTTCCTTAATATGATACAACTTCCTCTTATTAATACATGTCGGAACACTTAGTTTCCGGAACTTAAAAAAAAAACAGTTTAAATTATGAATTACGGGCAGATGACCAGCAGCGGATGAACCTGTGAACAGCAACGACCCTTGGTCTGCTAAATGATCCAAAAATGGATTGGTAGTTATCATGAGGATGCCAAGATGTGATTTTCTCTTCTGCTTCTCCCTCTTCTATTGAGTCATGACTCTTCATCTTCGTTCACGCTCTACTATTCGCACCTCCGAACCCTTTGTTGTTCCTGTCAGTGACTGTGCCATAGATTCCACATTGGTTCTAGTTCTCAAGCAGTATGACCACCGTGATTTTAAATAGTTGGGTTCGTGTATTATTGATTCCAAACCTTTTTTTTGGTTTTTCTACTCGCCAAGCTCACTGACGGCTTGTCGACTCGGGTGCCCATTTTAATTGTTGGACGACCGCAGGATATTGCCGCGTTTGCATGCTGGCTCTAACGTCAAGAGACCCACCACCCAGTTGCATGACACATAAAGGATGTCGGCGACCAATTGTACGACACATCAAGGATGCCGGCAAGGCAATCCACTCACGCCTATATGGACTATGTGCACTTGTAGGCGATCTACTATGAAGGAGGTGTGTGTGTAGCAATTCCATTATAGAAATGAAAAGTACCATTCTTTAGTCGCTGCTCCCTCACGGCCTCACCTTCGCCTAGCTCTAAACTCCGAGCAACCAGCGGCACCGACCTACTCCCTCCGTTCTAAATTATAAGTTGTTTTCGATTTTTAGATACTGACGTTTGACCGTTTGTCTTATTTAAAATTTTTATGCAAATATAAAAATATATATGATATACTTCAAGTGTATCTAATGATAAAACAAACTATAATAAAATAAATGATGTTTGAATAAATTTTATTGAATAAGACGGACGGTCAAATATAACATCTCAAAATCCAGAACAACTTATAATTTAGAACGAAGGGAGTACATGACTACATTTGAGGAAATACTTATACAGCACCCCAACCACGTGACCATAAATGTTACATTCACAACCATAAAATTATCTTCTGTGATCATAAAATTATCAAAGTTACACCCACAACCATAAAAGTTTTACATCATAACCATAATTTTTTTAAAAATTTGTCCTCATAACCATATATGTTTTCACGTGACCATAAAACTTTACAAGGTGGTAAATAACTTATTTTAGACGTTGTGCCAAATAGGAGTTATCTATATTTGCAAACATGAATTGCTCATTATTTCTTATATTAAAGTTTTTGATACATGACACCGTGAGACTACCGTAGGGCTATGGCAAGAGGGAACTATGTTTCATGCTATGATTCCAGCCTATAATTGATAGTTGTCTGATGGTTTTGAGATATTTTATCCACTAATTTTACGGTTCCACACAATGTCTACTATATATTGCTTAATTATTTTATAGTACTTTCTCTTTGTTCGAAAATATAAGCATTTGTTGACTTTCTGAAACTACATTTGACTATTTGTTTTATTCAAAAAATTTGTGAAAATTTTATTTAATTTATTATGAATTGTTTTGTTATTAGATATATTCTAAACATTGCTTATTTGTTTTTATAATTTAAAAAAAATATTTGAATAAAACAAATGGCCAAATGGAGTCACAGAAAGGCAACAAATGCTTACATTTTGAAATGGAGGTAGTAATTCTTTAATCTCCTGATTTGTAAAATAAAAAGGAAGATAGATGAGTTGTTCAAAATAATTTTTACAATAGTCCATTAAAGGTTCTTTTATGTTACCTTACGAGATGGTTGTTTCACAAAATGAGCTCGTTCTGTCAGCTCCGATTACCTCTTCCACGTCATAAAAACTTATACTCATCACCCTTTTGATCATCCCCGGCTCTCCGCTGCTCACTTTGCCTCTTTAGACACTAACAAAGGCTCATCTCAAACGGTTAGTAAGGCTAGTTCCATTGGACCCTTTCATAGCATACTTTCCAAAAGTGACACGTCAGTTTTAAGGTTTTGCTTTATGAAATAAAACAGCATCTCTCAGTGCCTATTTTTATATCACAGTTTCATATGTTTGTCAAAATTTAAATTGTTGCTAGGTGGTCATCAGTGTTTGGTTGAACTTGGTTGGAATGAAAGAAAAGACCCTCATCCACTTTTATTTGACTTTCATTTTATTGGAAAGGGTGTCTATTGACTTTTATGGGGATAAAAGGCATTTGTTCTCTTACATAATAAATTCCTTATCATGTTATTATTTTTTCTAATATGACATCTAATTAAATTCAAACAAAAGGGCCATTGACACTGGCCTAAGTCTACATTTCCTATAGACAGGCAACCATGATTGATATTACGTCAGATCACAACCATCCTTCTTCTAACGGTTACTTTAACCGTGAGAAATATGAAGCATAAGAGATATCAGGAACCAGACATTGTGAAAATATTTGAAACTATACGAAATACTGGGCCAAATAGATAGTACATTACAGAACTTATTTCTTACAAAGTAAGCAGAAAATACAAGTAAACCAGGCTGTGCATTTGAGACTTTAGCCACCGCATGAAGTTGCAGACCTGAGAAAATTTGGAAGGACATCTAAAAACTACCCATGTTAATTTTAAATACCTTTAGAAATAGAAAATGGACAATCATTTGCAGATAAGTATGAGAAGGTATATAAAGGCTATAAGAATATGTACCACCGAATAAAGCAATGTCCGTCCAAGCACACACCCAACTTTTCACATTCTTATCTTCACTCTTCAGCATCTTTTAGCTGAGAACATTCCACATTTAAGTGCCTAGCATGTCCTCCACTTGGCACTCAAAGCACAATAATTGGCCTCTTGCATACTAATAAAAGGCGTACATGTGAAATTAGAAATATGATCAAATTTATATACACCGATACAATATATGACCCTTCTCTACCATCTGGTAGGACCGTGGGCATAGAATCAGGACACAAAACAGAGCATTGCTGATGAAAAACATTCAAAAGTTCCTGAACAGAGATAACCTGCCATGGGTCAAACTACTTTGGGATAACTACTACCACTCAGGAACACTACCAGGACATAGTAAGAAAGGTTCATTCTGGTGGCGAGACATTGTCAAGTTCATGGATTTGTATAAAGTAGTGGCCTCGGTTCAATTTAACAATGGCACCACAATTCAATTTTGGCATGATTCCTATAATGGATGCCCTCACAGCATTTCCTTCCATCATCTTCACTCATTTGCAAGCAACAGCAATCTCCTTCTGCACCAAGCAGTCCAGGCAGAACACTTTGCTGACCTGTTTCAACAGCCTTTGAGCTCAGAAGCATACCAGCAATGGCAGACACTGAATGATCATATCAGTAATATCCAACTAAATGACTCAGCGGACATTTGGAAACATATGGGGCAAGGAGCGAAATACTCAGCTGCCCGAGTATACAAACAGCTAATGGGTCATATCCAAGTACACCCTGCTTTTAGATGGTTATGGCAAGTCTATGGTCAACCGGAACATAACATAAGGTCGTCTTCTGGTTGCTCCTCCAAAACCGTCTAAGCACTAGAAATATTCTGAGAAGAAGAAACATGCACCTTGACTCATTTACCTGCGACCTATGTATTTTACAAAAGGAGGAAACACTCAAACACCTCTTCATAAGATGTAGTTTCGCTCAGCAATGCTGGGCTTCCATAGGCATACAAATTGCAAGAGGTCTCACCATTCCACAGATAGTCGCGTGGCTCAAAAACCGACTTGCAGTTCCATTCCATATGGACATTGTTATCCTGATGTGCTGGAGCATCTGGATAACTCGGAATAGATGGATTTTTGATAATGAAGATCCAACAGTTGATAACTGCAGAAATAAGTTCTTCAAGGAAATGGCGATGCTAGCACATCGAGCCAAGGAGTCCATGGCGAATAGAATGAAGACATGGATGGCAGAAATTCTCTAGTTTCTCTGTTACCTTTTGGTTTTCTTTTATTTCCTTTCTTCTTCTATTTATTTTTGTCCTCTGTAACTATACCCTTTTTAATAATTCAATAAAATTTCTGTAGGGGCTTGCCCTTCCAGTTTCTTAAAAAAAAAAGGACCATGGGCACTAACACCCCTCTACTTTTCACAGAGAACACATTCGCATAGAACACTGGCAGTAAGGGACCTTGTGGACGGTCGTTTTCCAACCACATATTAAAAGCCTCTTGTTGTGTGTACTAATTATATTGAACGGCTTGCTATTGTCTCGGCTCCTCTGCGACTCCCCCTGAGGCTTGGTCAGCTCTTGCATTCTTTCCTTCTTGCTGTGGTGAATATCTATCTCTATCTTCATTTTCTACTAATTTTCTAGGAGCTCCGCCAGACATAAGGGTCGCATCGTTGGAAGCATGCACAGAGAGGCAAAAAAGTTCTTATATATTCCGTTATCCTGTGAGACTATTCTTATATATTCTCTCTTTAATTCATCCTGCCTTCTTTCTGTTAGCTTTAGTGCTCCTCTTTCTAAGTTTTCTGTGAGACAATTCTTATATATATTTTTCTCGAATGTAATTCTTATATATATTCCCTCTTTAATTCATGTTGTGTTCCTTCTGTTAGCGTTAGTTTTCCTCTTTTTAAGTTGCAATTGGGTTACTATTTAGACATATAGATATGGAGAGCTTCCACTATTGCCCTTGGTTACATTTTACTTATGTCCTTGGTAACTCTATAATCTATTACCTATATTCTGGTGGGTTCAAACAATTGTTGATGAGGTATGAGGAGATTTTGTTAATAATCTCTCACTCATATATTCGGACAATGGATATGGATCCAACCATCTAGATTCCTTCTCCCTCAATCTTCTAAAAATAATTTCACTAATAACAAATTCTAGCTTCAAAAACATAATGTTCCTTGTCTGCGTCTTATTTGTTCCTTAGAATATGGCTGAGAAATATGACACATATAGATCACCTAGGAACGACATGTTCCAACTTCAAGTGAAAATATTCCAATTTCATAAATAACTATTCCACATACACACTCTATTTAATTCAAAAATATCATAGAGATTTACATAATCTCAGTTAACTCAATGAATTGTTGATCAATTGTAGTTTTATTGGAATATATCTCATATATGTGTGTCTAGATTACTCAATTGAGACTCATATCTTCCATGAATTTTAGTTTTTCTATTGTGTCTTACTCTGCCAAAAATAAGTGTTGGACATAATCTCACTCTCATGGTTTGCATGTATTTTCATGGGAGAATTTATCCCAGACATGACTTATACCGTAGTGTTCTTAGCTGTCCTTTGTGTTCCCGTCATTCATCTGCCTCTCCCTATCATCATCAATTTGAGAATAGAAGGAGTATGTATCTTACCCCCATGGTATTTCCCTAAGAAAAGCAACCTATGCAGTGAGGTCAAACCTACTGCAAGCCCTCTACATGAGAGCCCGACCATAAAACATCGATCAATACATGCCCATAATAAGGTAACCAAAGTGTGATCCTTTTCAACCCGTCTGAAATTTTGCTTCCACGAGGAATCAAATCCATAACGCCGAGGGTGTGACTAGAGAGTACTAACAATTACCCTATGACCCACTAGAACTTTAGCATTGATGCCTTGTTGGATATGTAATAATAATGCTGCACTCATTACAGTGTTTTTGTTCCCATGTCTTCTTTTACTTAGCATCAATGAATCACTAGTGAGATCATAACTTTATATTCTATGAAGTTTGATATTAATTAACAAATGTTTCACTAGATTCCAGCAAAAGATCTCCCTTAGTGATTTTCCTCATTGAGACATGATTGTTTTGAATGTTTCTGAAAAAATTTGGGTTTGCAGAACTTTTTGTTCTCTTGATTCAATACCAATCAAAGTGGTAAATTTTGACCTACATTTTGTGCAAATGGTTGCTATGACATTCAATAATAACTAACTGATATCTACATTATGTTTCAAGAGTTTATGTGCAAATGGTAGCTACGTAATTTATATTTTATTCCATGATTTTATGCAGGACATCACGTGCGACAGTCAAGAAAAGAAGCTTCCACAAAGAGATACTTCATATAAGAGAATTGCTTTTTTGAACACTGTTCTATCCAGATTCAAATGGTTGAACGCTGTTATGGTGTGGTGAGACAGAAGGACAAAAAATCCCATAATGATAGTAGTGGAAGACCAATTGTTGTCCCAAAACGAAGGGACAATAATATTGCAACCCGGGACATTTCAACCAATGTTACTACTGATCCTGCCGTAGCTCCGCCGACACCAGAAACAAGACAAAACAATAGTCGCACGGGCCTGTTTTCATGCTGCGGTTGTTTCTCATCTCCTGGAAACTGAAAGTCATGAGTTCTAAATAAAGTGATTCTGGAAGCATCTAAAGCACGACCATGACTCAGTATGCTGTTAATTTGTTGATGTTTATTATACCTATTCTACCAAAATGCGAACATACATTTGTGTTGTTATGAATTTGCTAAAGGATACATATATACTAAATGGATAGGTTGGATTGAATACCTTTTTCATTTTGGACATATGAGTTGCTTTCTAAACATTGTATAGAAGCTAGATCTTGTATCAAAAGTGTTGTTATTTATGATTACCACGTCTGACTTTAAAACCAAATTAATGTTGTTGTATGTGATTTGGTACCAAAGTATTATACAATGACATTGTAAACTTTATGCTTTGGGTAGTGATTAATAGTTTTCATGATGAATGCTAATTAACACAACCATTACACAACTAATTATAATTCAGGTAGGAAGTCAACCTGTGTTATATTTTTTTAGTGAGTGTCATGTGGCTTGATAGCTAATAATTAGAGGTCGCCTTGATGAGGAGTATTGGCCAGGAGACAAAAAATTAAGGGTAAGTCAAGATATAAGTGTCTATATAGAGATTAGATACACGTAGATGTGAAGGATTTTATCTTTCTTATAGGCATGCCCATACTATTAAAGGGGTTGTAGTTAGTACCTACCAAGGCTTTGAATAGAGTAGTGTATCATGGAACACTTCGGTACTCTAGCATTGGAGAGATCAGATGAAGCCCCAAAGAGTGGAAGAAGTCAAAGAAAGGTGAACAAAACAATCACTTAGCTGAATTGGCGTCATTTGTGTTCACTAGATGGTCTAATGAGTGCCTCTCACGGTAGTGGTTATTTCCTAACTTTGACTACCAATTGGCCTCAAACATGTAACACAATCAAAGACATAAGGAAAAATACATTTTGTACTTACTACTTCCACAAGTTTGGGTGAGATATGTTATGCAGTTTCAAAACCTGATGAAATATGGCAAAATCCTTGGCACACTGGAACAAGTAGTGATGTGAACAAGGGTTTCCGATCTTCCGAAAGGTTCTTGTTAAGTTGATTTGGTCGGAGGCGACACATAAATCGATTCGGCTTCAGAATAGCACGTTCTAAACCCCGCAATCGCAGCACGATGTCTTCTCTGGTTATCAACGGTCCAAAGACGATTGACCTTGCCGAGAAGGCTAATCCCTGCCTACGAATCAAGAACACAAGCAAGAACAACGAAGAAGGCAACACAATTGCAGATGTATGATTAAACTCTCGAAATTGGGGTCTCACAAACCGATGAACGGCGACACTATTTATGAACAGAATTGATCTAAGCAAAACCCAAACCCTAATGAAGAGGCGGCGGCTGTATATGAGGACCCTAGGGTCGTGCAATGCCCTCTGGATGCAGCCCTAAGTGGGCTCAACTCGATACATGGTCCAAAGACCGATTACGGTGTTGCAGCACCAGGACAGTTCTGGAAGTCGATTTGTTTCTGCGATTGCCAATGGCTCGGGACGAATTTTGACATGGGACCGGTTGGGTTGGAAAGTTCTTTTCGTTATCTTTCCAGGCATATATAGAACGTCCAAATCCGAATTTGTATGCATCCTGAGCGTCCGTTTTAGTGTAGACTGGTCCTGGGCTCCGAAACAGACTCGAAGTCGGTTTTGATTAGGCCTCCACCTTGGCTTGGACGTCCTTGCTGGCCCATCACGTCTCCAATCACGTCCCCAGCTATCTCGTCATCATCTTCATGGTTTCTAACAACAATTAATTCATTAGGTAGCAATCTATTCTCAAAACCACATAATAAAAACATTAGAAACGATCTCACCTGTAAATTCAGGTGATGCACATGAACTTTCATCTTAGTTGGAGGAGTGTTGTGTGTATCCATGAGTGTGATGTACTCATCAAGTAGTATCGTTAACTTGTGGCTTACAAAGTATGGAAAAACATGTTCAATGTGATAATTATAACTTCAATTACTTTTCATTATAGAATTCCTTCATTGACTCTTGAATTGTTCAAAGTGGTCGGTTTACAATAGTAACAATGTGAGCTTTTAGTGCAACAATTAACATGATAAGGAGGGGTTTAGGAAATGCTCATTGATTAAAGTGGATCAATTGTGTCTTTCCCTTTATATTGGAAGGATCTAGGAGTCCAAGAGGGAGGGGTGGGGGTGAATTGGACCATTAAAGTGGATCTTCGAGCCGATCAATTTCCACCAATTCTTCCACCTTGCTCCTTGATTACACACAAGTGCGGAATTAAAGACGGTAAGTAAAGAGAGGTTTAGGAAATGCTCATTGATTTTTAGGCCGAGGTATCGGGAGGATGGCGCCTCCCCTTAGTCCTCTTTAGATCAACTCCCGCCAGAGTATTGATCCCTCCCGCCACCACCCGTGGAGTCCTTGCACAATCCCATATCACTCCCGGAATGACGGCGTGGTTGCATGACCACTGCTCATCGAGCCCTCAGCTTCACGAGCTTGGGCTTGCGTCTCTCAAGGACTTGCTGCACTCTTGGAGTGCACGCACCGGTGCTCTCTCACAATGCTGTTTTCAAAGGCGAGCTCAAACCTTATACAGACTTGTGATGGCCTTCACAACAGGTCACTATAATGATATGCTCGATCACTGAGAACTAACAAGTAACAACACTAATCCTGTCTACAACGTCTCCTAGGCTAGAGACTCGGGAAGCTCTTGTGTTACTCTTCAAGACACTCATAGATAGCTCCAATCTTTCCTCTAGTGTCTCCTCTTGTCCTCCTGGCTCTATCCAAGTTTTCCCAGCTCTCTAAACGGCCAAGAGAGGTTATAAAGACCCCAACAGTAGCTATATATAGTCTCCAACTACTCCACCTGCCGTTGTCAAAAAGTTGGCGCAACTGAGAACCAACCACCGTAATGTACCACCATACACTATGGCAACTAGTGAGTATAGTTGCCGTGCAGTACGACAACCTCGGCACGACGATATGACCTCTGATCTCCAATGCCTCTCTGTGCACAAATCCTCCTAGGTCATCATACCTTAAGGTGAGCTCGCCATAAGGTCTTCATAGAGTACCATTTTCTGTCCAGTCCAAATACTGTATTCACCGTACCTTATGTTGACCCTGCCATATCGTCAACGACATCTCCTGAGTTCTGGCCTCTTCCTTCTTCTCCTAGGTCACCATACCTTATGACGACTTCATCGTAAGGTCTCTAGAGAGTACCTAAAAGTGGCCTTCCACGCTCCTTGACTCGCCGTATCTTACGGCGACCTTCTGAGCACCAGTCCAGAGACTCTGCCCCTCCCTGCACAACTTCTTGGTATTCACCGTACCTTATGGTGACTTAACCTCTGCACCATGCGGTGATACCCACGTACCTACATGTACAAGAGCATTTCTCAATGGACCCTAAGGTGACCTCACCGTACCTTATGGTGACTTGTCTTGAAGCTGAAACTTGTTGTCCTCTTGACTTGTCTCCAAGCTTCCAAACCTCGATCAATCCCTCTCCTTGCCACTCTAAGTGTCCTAGAGCTATACTTGAGCATCCCAACACTCTAACCCTAGAGAAGCCTAAGAGAATGACTCATGCCCTAGTGGTAGTCTGGTTTTACTATGGACTCAAGCCTACGCACTAGCCAAGTGATCACAACACACTTGGACTGAGCTGTCCTTAATCTTGATCCATCTCCATCACCGTGACTCTCCATAAAGATCTTCATGGCACTCCACTGAGTCCTCAATGATTGTCAAGGTGACCATTCATCATGTTCGTGTTTGAGATAATAATTTGTTCTACATCCACAACACTAGATGTAGGCATTATTAACCATTTCATGTTGTTACTCAATCACTAAGACATTCATACCTTGGGATTTCCAAACACCAATGGTCATGAAGCTTACAATCTCCCCCTTTTCGGTGATTCACGACAACACTACTTATCTCAATTGAACCAAGATCTAGAAGAAGGATAAACTAAAGACTAAAGCACAAACCTTACCTCAAGATCAATTCACCAAGTGTTCATATGGATATAAAGGAAAAGAGTTGCTCTATGATGGTCGGTGATGTGTGGTGGCATGCACAAGATATACCATCTCCAGATGTGCTGGTGCCTCAACCCTTAGATGAGAAGGCCACGGCCTCCTCGTATGTGTTGAACCCCATTATCATTAGCATGGCTGAAGCAAACAAATTCTTTGGAGCAAAAGAGGAGAACCCGTATACTCACTTACAAGATTTGGAGGCACTTTGCCAAACATTCCATCATGAAGGAGTGCCTCGGGATCTTTATAGGTGGCTGCTTTTCCCATTCTCTTTGGGAGGAAAAGCCAAAGAGTGGCACAAGGTAGCATCTCGAGAAGCAAAAGGTAAGTGGAGTGAGTTAGTTGGAATTTTTTGTCTCCACTATTTTTCTTTGCCAAAGGTGCAGAAGTTGAGAAGGGAAGTGGTGAACTTCTTACAAGAAGATGAAGAATCTCTTGCGGAAGCCTGGACGCGTTTTCAAATATTGTTGAAACAAGGACCTGACCTTGGCATTGATGAGAATATGTGCGCTCGGACCTTCTACATGGCCATAAACAAGGAATAGAGGATGCATTTGGACGGATCGGCCGAAGGAAGTTTTCTGAGATTAACAGCCAAGGCAGGGATCGAATTGTTAGGCAAAATTGCCGAGAATGAAGCTTTGCACAAGCATTGGGAAGAATATTTAGAACCAAATCGGCAATGCCCAGAAGTTATGAAGAAGGAAGAGTCGCCAGCTGAACAGATCTTGATGTCCGAGAGCAGATCAATGATTACTTCGGGGCAATTCGAAGAAATAGAGCCCGCCAAACTCACCTCTGTGGGTCTGACGTGTGCGTCGATCGGCGCAGTCTCTGAGCCGATCGGCGCAGCCGTGGCAACAGGAGAACCGATCACCCTGACGACTCCGTCAAGTAGCAAAGATTATACCAAGATAGAAACTGCGATTCTGGACAACCACCTGAAGGAATTTGAAGGGAAGTTTGCTAAACCGAAGGGGGATAGAACATTGGCAAATGCTAAACCACTTGATGAATTTGAGCCGATGGACTGGATTCCCATTGATTTTTCACAAGAATTGCTTAATATGAGAAGATCCTTCAGTCCGCAAGATGCCTCCGAAGCCAGAATGGAGTATAATTTCCCAAGTAATCGCCTCAAGTCAAAAGTTTTTGATCAAGAGATTATTGGGAGAGTTTTAGGGAAGCTTTATAAGGATGATATAGAGCTTGATGGAACAGAGGTGAAACAAGCAAAGAGATTGCTAGACAGTTGCTTTGAGCCATCCCCCTATGAAAGATTATATGGTGTGTATGCTTTAGGAGTGACTAAAGAGGAAAAAGGAGAACCATACATACCCTGTGAGATATCGAGAAAGTAATTTCCGAAAGCCTTGTGTGACTTTGGCTCCCGTGTCAGCTTGATGACTTACGATGCATTCATGAGCATGCCTTATGGAACTCAACAGCGGCTGATGGGGACTGAACTTGAGCTGATCATGGCGGATGGTAGGAAAACCAAGCCACTAGGAGTGATCAAGAATGTCGAAATTGAGATCAGCTCGAAAACAATGCCGGTAGATTTCTTCATTCTAGACAATAAGGAAACTGGGGTTGAAGATATCATTCTGGGAAGGCCATTCTTAAGATTAGTACAAGCTGTTCTGGATGCTGGGAAAGGTCAAATCACGCTACACCTAGGAGAGGAAGAAGTGCAATTTCAATTTAATGATCCGTCTCATCAAGACTCTTCTTGCTATCAGGAATTCTGCCCGGAGGAAGACGAGAGGATAGGGATGGATATGGGAGACCCACTGGATCACATCATGCGTGAAACTGACAAGTGTACTGCCAGCGCTGATCGGCGTGTCCCTTGCGCCGATCGGCTCAGTCATACTGGTAGCGCCGATTGGCGCGACCCTTGTGCCGATCGGCTCAATCATACTGGCAGCGCCGATCGGCGCGTCCCTTGCACCGATCGACTCAACCAGGAAAATCCTGATTTTGAACCTCTCGGGGAGTTGGATCCAGACAAAGCGCCAGAAGTGGAACAAAAGGAACTTTCGAAGGAGCTACGCTATGAATATCTAGGAAAGAATAGAACATATCCAGTTATTGTGAACAACGCCCTAACGAAAGAAGAAACAGAGAGGCTTCTTGTTGTGCTCAAAAGGTATAAGAAGGCCATTGGTTACACATTGGATGACATAAAGGGAATCAGCCCCGCATTTTGCACCCACAAGATTAACTTGGAGGAGAATACTAAACTAGTGGTTGAAGGGATGCGAAGGTTGAAGGAATCAATGAAGCCGGTGGTTAAAAAGGAGATTTTGAAGCTGCTTAATGTAGGTATGATCTACCCTGTTGCTGATAGTGAATGGGTTAGTCCAGTGCATTGTATACCCAAGAAAGGAGGGTTGACAATAGTACCTAACGAGAACAATGAGTTGATCCCTCAAAGAACTGTAACTGGATGGAGAATGTGCATAGATTATAGAAGCTTGAACAAAGTTTCGAAGAAAGATCACTATCCTCTTCCGTTCATTGATGAGATGCTTGAAAGATTAGCAAGGAATTCATAATTTTGTTATTTGGATGGATATAGTGGTTTCTTTCAAATACCGGTAAGACCAGAAGATCAGCAGAAAACTATTTTTACTTGCCCTTTTGGGACATATGCATATAGAAGGATGCCATTTGGTCTTTGCAATGCGCCTGCAACATTTCAATGATGCATGAATGCAATATTCACTGAATTCACAGAAGATATTATGAAGGTATTTATGGATGACTTCTCCGTACATGGTGCTGATTTTGATAGCTGTTTGGAGAATTTGGAGAAAGTTTTGAAAAGGTGTGTTGAATGCGACTTAGTTCTTGATTGGGAGAAGTGTCACTTCATGGTAACAGAAGGGATAGTACTTGGTCATGTCATATCTAAAAGAGGAATAGAGGTTGATAAGGCAAAGATATCTACAGTTGAGAAATTACCTTCCCCTACTGATCTTACAACTTCTATCGCGTTTGAGAAGTTTTCTTGGACATGCCAACTTCTATCGTAGATTTGTTAAGGATTATTCAAAGATTGCTAAACCCCTGATAGAATTGTTAAAGCAAGATACAGAATTTGTTATGTACAAGGAAAGACTCTGGGCCTTCAGAAGATTAAAGGAAGCTCTATGCTCTGCACCCGTTATGCAGCCACCTGATTGGAGTCTACCTTTTGAAATTATTTGTGATGCAAGTGACAATGCAGTTGGAGCTGTTCTTGGACAACGGAAGGAAGGTAAAGTCCATACTATTTATTATGCTAGCAAAACTTTGAATGAGGCACAAATAAATTATACAACAACTGAGAAGGAGATGCTAGCTGTTATATTTGCTTTTGAGAAGTGTAGATCCTACATTCTAAATTCTAAGGTGATCGTATATACTGATCATGCTGCTATAAGATACTTGGTTTCAAAGGAGTCTAAACCTCGGTTAATGCGATGGGTATTGATGCTGCAAGAATTTGATTTGGAGATAAGAGATAAGAAAGGAGTAGAAAATTCTATAGCAGATCATTTATCTCGTCTTGAATCACCATCAACTGAGCCAATAAGAGATGAAATGCGACAAGAGCAGTTGTTTGCCGCATTTGATCGTAGAGAGAACTGGATGATGGATATTATCAAAGGTTTCAAGGGACAAACTGATCTGATGAACAAGAACACAAGGAAAAGAGTTAAGAGTGAAATGAGAAAATTTATATGGGCCGACCCATACTTGTATAGGTATTGCGAGGATGGAGCAGTACGGAGATGTGTACCCAGAGAAGAAAGAGCAAGCATTTTGGCAAAATGTCATTCTTCGGATTATGGGGGACATTATGGCTACTTCAGAACACAGGCAAAGGTATGGGCAAGTGGATTCTATTGGCCTACCATGCATGAAGATGCAAAAAGGTATGTTGCAATGTGTGCTCAATGCCAACGAATAGGGAATGTTAACAGTAGGAATGCAATGCCTCTTAAGTACAATCTTCAAGTCGATGTCTTTGATGTTTGGGATATGGATTTTATGAGACCCTTTGTGAATTCTCATGGTTTCGAGTATATATTGGTCGCCGTTGATTATGTCTCCAAGTGGGTTGATGCAATGGCATGCAAGGCTAACACTACAAGAGAATCAAGGAGTATACTTCAAGAGCAGATATTTCCTAGGTACAAAGTACCGAGGATAATAATTACAGATGGAGGATCCCATTTTATAGGAGGAGAATTTGCTAGGTTTTTAATCATATCTGGAGTTGAACATAGAATTGGAATGACATACCATCCCCAGACAAATGGACAAGCAGAAACTTCAAATAAGCAATTAAAGGGAATTCTGCAGAAGATTGTTACAAAGGAAGGAAAAGATTGGGCCATGAACCTTAATGGAGCGTTATGGGCATATACGACGGCATTCAAGACACCAATTGGTATGACACCGTATCAATTCGTCTATGGAAATCGTGTCACCTACCGGTGGAATTGGAACATAAGGCTTATTGGGCTATAAAAGAGATGAATCTGGATCTTGATGCCGCCGGCATGAAAAGGAAGATACAAATAAGTGAATTAGAAGAGATGAGATTACGTGCATAGGAGAATGCAGCTATATACAAAGAGAAAACAAAGAAGTGGTACGATAAGAAACTTTTGAAGAAGGAGTTCAAGGAAGGAGATCGGGTGCTCCTATTTAATTCACGATTCAGATTATTTGGTAAAGGCAAACTGCGAAGCAAATAGGAGGGACCTTATCTCGTGAATACGGTGTTACCTTCGGGAGCAGTAATCATAAAGGATGGCAAGAGAAACAAGTACATGGTGAATGGACAACGTCTAAAGGTATACCTAGAACCCGACACATTTGAATTAAAATCTTTTGATGTGTATTTCACTGCTTAGTACCCCATGTGGTCGAGCTTAACGACGTAAAACAAAAGCTTGTGTGTATTTTAATTTCCGTAGTTTTTCTTTTTGGCAATTTAGTGTACCGCGCCGATCGGCAGAGTCCTTTTTGTTTTGAGTCAGTTTCGGACCTTGCCTTTTTAAGACTCGTTAAATTCCACGAATAAGAGAAAGAGTCCTAGTCCAATTGGAAATCAAGGGATATAAATATGAGGTGACAGCAAACCCACGGATCAACTCGTATTACATTGTCACCAGAACAAACCCTAAGAGCAAACCCACGGATCCCTTGCGCCGATCGGCGCGTCTCTGGAGCTGATCGGCTCGGCGGCGGATTTCCTCAGCCCTTTGCAAATTGGCCCTGGGAAGAAGTCGACCAAGTGTTGACACCAACACGAGATGATCCCCTCGTCTGGTCAAATCTGCGGAAGAAATTCATGAAGGAAAGCGAAGCTGACGCGTGGAACGCCGACAAGGTGAAGATGGACAATGAACTTCGGCAGATGATGAAAAGAGTATTGGTGCGCAAAGGAAAATCTGTAGCACCTATTGAAAGTGAAGTAGTTTCTCAAAGGTATACCATGGAAAGTCTTCTTGATCTTGCTACGCCCTTGTCGTATGAGGATTTCTTATCTTTTGAAAGATCATTGACTGAGCAAGAGAAGGAAGAGCTAGATGAAGAGAGAACCCTCACAATTCATAGGTGTCGACTTTATGGTGAACATGACATTGCCGCCAAGTATGAACTCAAGCTGCGAGAGGAAGTCGAAGAAGCTATGTACCAGCAGGATGTGGAGACGGATCTTCAAGCTAGAACGGATGAATCCTTTCCCAAGGTTCTTACCGATTGGGAAAGTTTTCAAGAAAACAAGATTCATAGGAACAGTTGTATTGAGGGTTGCAAGTGTTTCTTTTGTGCTAAAGATCCTCAACGCAAGGTGGAACTCCAATTGGCAGAAGATCCAGCTTTCATACCTAGAGATTTGATATATGATGATGGCTGTCGTGCAGTTCCTGGAGGAAGGACACCTACGGAGATTAATGATGAGATTTTACGAAGGCAGTAGAATAAGGTGATCCGTGAGCGTAATCTAGAGCAGTTAGATAAGTATATGAAGGAAGCTGCTGGCTGCACCGATCGGCGCAACGCTGGAGCCGATCGGCATGATCTGAAGATGGTTGAATTTATTGATCTGACGGTTCTACCAATAAAGACGAAGAAACTGCTGCAAGGAAGTGTAAGACTACACCAGAGGTTCGCAGATCCGCTAGACTATTGGGTAAGCCAATTCAGAATTATTTCGAATGGGATAGCGACTATACGTCATACTATTTGGAAACTTTGGAAAGCGGTGATCCTAGTGTGCCTGGAAATTTTAGTGATGATTTTGATATGTAAGGAAGCTTTGGTAGTCCTAAGTTCAAAAATCAGGAAACACTTGTAGAATGCAGTAATGACAGGGCAGCAGGAACTTTAACAAGAGTAATGGTAATGCAGAGGGAAGTGGAGGAAGTCGCAATGGTGGGAGAACACCACTGCGCCGATCGGCTCAGCTTGTGCGCCGATTAGTCGGAGGAATTTGAACACTGCCCTCTCCTTACAGCGTTGAAAATCATAACCTGCAACCGCCTGCTTGCTGTCCTGTCTACCGAAGAAACATTGAGAGACTGTATCTAGAAAGAGATCGTGCTTACAGGAATCAAAGAGATGTGGACCGCAGAATCCAGAATACAATCGAGATGAACAAAGCGGACTACACTTTTCTCGTAAGGAATATAAGACGAATTTTCTGAGTCTTGAACAGGCATGGTCTGCATGATTAGTGTGTTGAGCTTCTTTTCTGGCAATGAGGACATTGCACATTTTGAGTGTGGGGGAAGGGCTTTGCCATTAGTCATAGTTTTTAAGTGTTTTTGAGTCCAGTTTCTCAGTTTTTAAGTGTTTTTGAGTCTAGTTTCTCAGTTTTTGAGTGTTTTTTATGAGTGTTTATTTAAGTTTGTGTGTGTGCTTAAGAGAGTCATGAATCATGTTGAGAGTTGCTTCTAGGTCTTTTATGTAGTTTGAATTCTTGCATTGTCTTTAATAAAGTTAGTGTCGATTGTCAAATTGAAAGTGCCCCATGCTATTTATCTTGTCTTTCTGATGATCGATTGGTTGATTACTTGAATTTGTTGGTTACCACTTAACTTTTGAGCTTTATATTTGTGAAAATTTCTTTTGACTCATCATAAGCTAAAGCAAAAGCAAGGTCTAAATATGCCTACATAGCCGAGTGAATGAGAGCAAGCTACACATTTGAACTAAGTGGATTGTAAGTAACTTTGTCAACTTTTTGCTCATGATTTCGACCAAGTTTGGAACGGATGATCTATTTTGTTTATCTCTGTATTTCTAGCCATTCTTATCCAATTAAATTCCTTGCTATCATGAAAACCATACATCTTTGTTTCTCCCTCATCCTTGATACAACCTATATTCTCAATAAAAGGGAATTCAGAAAGTTTCCACTGCTGATACAAAGATTGCTGATCATATCAGGGAATATAAAAAAAAAAGAGGTGAAAGAAAAAGAAAAAAAGAAAAAATAGGTCGCGGCGGTCGGCATGACGCTTGCGTCGATCGACGCTGTTGCAAAAAGAGAAAAAAAAGAGGTTATTATAAAAAAGGGGTAAAGAGAAAAAATAAATTCCCTGAGAAGCTGTAAGGTCATCAAAGAAAGCAGATTTCTGATTATTCCTCATTCTTTGCCAATTGTTCTCATTGAATTTTCTTTAGATCTTCTACATTCCTCTTCTCCATTAAAAGTTATTTTCCAAGAAAATCCTTTCTTAATAGGCATGATTGAGCACATTGTTGACATGGTTAATCTTATGGTTTAATTTAGTTATATAGCCCTCCAAGATCCATATACAATCCTTGATTAGATAGGAGAGGGAAGGAAATACACTTGAGAGACCTAGAGAAGACCAAATGCTTGATGTTTGATGCTAAAAGATGAGTTGAGGAGAACTAAAATTGTTTTTGAAAAAGTTTTGTGGTAATTTGATTAAGTTCAAGTAAGATACGCCGATTGGTTAAAAGGAGATGAGAGAAAATCTTTGTGGAGGGATAATGAGTAAAAATAATGATTGAGATTGACTGCATGAGAGATGGTGTGAAAATTCTTATTACATATTTGATTTTGTATTGCTCGAGGACTAGCAATGATTTGAGTGTGAGGGAACTGTTGGTGGTTTCTAGATGTCCATTTTATCTACCAAAAAGGGATGTTTTGCGTCTTAATTTGGTGGTTTGGACTAACAATTAACCCCATATTTGCATATATTTGTAGTTGTTCTGTTTTGGATGTAATCACAGGAAATAGGTGTAAAACAGGGCAATTATGGATAAAGAGCTGAAGAGTAATGAAGATGGGCCAAATTCGGAGTCGCGCCGATCGGCGCAGGAGGAAAAGATGACTGAAATACGATCCAGTCCAGGAAAGACGAAGGCCCAGCCCAGTATGAGTTAGAGTCGGTGGAAGTTGACCTAATCTCGTCGATTATAAAAGGAAGATAATTATCAAAAGCCAAAGGGGACCAAGGGGAGACGACAATCGCAAGAACCAATTATTAAAACTAGGGTTCCAGGATATTGGCGGCGGAGGTTCATCAACACCGACGAGATCCACCAGAAGGGGGGCCACGCCGATTGGCGCAACGCTTGAGCCAATCGGCTCGGGCGCGTTCCAGTGCTATTTCTCAACCCTCTACTATGTCTAGCAGAAGGATGAGTGAGTAGTCTCATATTCTCTTCTCTGGTGCGGGGATCTGGTCATGTAACTCTCATGCTTGTTGATGAACTTATTGCACATCTATCTATCCTTTTCATTAGTGTATCGGCCAATACACTTTTGCCCATTACATAGTGCAAGAAACCAGTAGGGAGCTAATAGCCTCTATAGTGATAGCCGGGGTGAACGAAACCACCTTGTCTTGTAGAATATTAGAGTCATCACTTGAGTTGATAAGAATAAGGTTGTATGCTAGTGAACCAATCCTAAGGAGAGAATCCTTCATTATCCTGTTGCCTCTTCAATAATATTCACCTTCCACTTTCTCACCGTCATCATTCACACCAACCAACTCATTGCAATCTGTTAGCAACCCTTTAATAGTATTAGTTCCACTCGTTCCCTGTGGATTCAATAACCTTGGAATACTCTGAGGGAAAAAGAGCTACAACTGTACGCCGTCCTCTTGTGGTATATAAGTGGGTGCGTAGATACGACCAACAAGGCTCCAGATCAAATGCAAAAACTCTGCTAAGATCCCAAAGTCTAGAATTCTGAAATTCAAGGATGAGCTTCATGCTATCCACATCAAGGTAAAAGGCCTATTGTGATGTGGACAAGGGTTCCCGATCTTCCTAAAGGTTCTAGTAATCTTGATTTGGCTTCTAAACAACACGTTCAGAACCCCGCAATCACGGCACAACGTCTCCTCTAGTTATCAACCATACAAGAATGATTGACCTCGCCGAGAAGGCTAATCCCTGCCTGCGAATCAAGAACACAAGCAAGAACAACTAAGAATGCAACACAATTGCACATGAATTATTAAGCTCACGAAGTTGGGGTCTCACAAACCGATGAACGACGACACTGTTTATGAACAGAATTGATCTAAGCAAAACCCGAACCCTAATGGTGTGGTGGTGGCTGTATATAAAGACTCTAGTGTAAGCCTTTCTGGATGTGCCCCTAATTGGGCTCAACTAGATACAAAGCCCAAAGACCAAAAAACAGGCGACGCAGCACCGATACAGATTCTAGACCCTGTCTTGTTTCGATGATTCTCTATGACTCCGGATGAATTTTTATATCAGTCCAGTGGCATTGGAAAGGTATTCTCCTTAGCTTTCTGTGCATATGTAGAACCTCCAAATCCGAGTCCGTATGCATCCTGGGTATCCATTTTAGTGCAGACTGGTCCTAGGCCCCAAAACAGACTCGAATTCGGTTTTGATTGGGCCTCCACCTTGGCTTCCAAGTCCTTGCTGGTCCTCCACGTTCCCAAGTCCTTCTCTCATCATCTCCTGGTCCTCTCCATGGTTCATAATCATAAAATAATCATTAGGTAGCAAACCATTCTCAAAAGTAACATATAACGAAGAACGTAGGAACAAGCTCACCTCTAAATTTAGTCGTCATGCACGATCTCTAGTCATTGGACCTTGCAAGTCCAGAATTGGAGGAGTGCTGTGTGTATCTATAGGAGTGATGTCCTCATCATCCTCCCCGTCTTGAAGTGGAGTTGTTCTCGACTCAAGCTCATCCTCTTCTCCCAAGTATGGTTTTAAATCTAAAATGTTAAAAAGTAGGACTAACCCCGAACTCGGGAGGCAACTCAAGTTTGTATGCATTATCATTAATCTTCTTAATTATTTTGAATGGACCATCAGCTCTAGGCATTAATTTAGACTTTCTCAATTCTAGAAATCTATCCTTCCTCAAGTGTAACCACACTAAATCTCCTACATCAAGATTTACTTCCATTCTACCTTTACTACCAGCAATTTATACTTTTCATTCATCTTTTTAATGCTAAGTCGAGTGGTCTCATGCATTTGCAAAATAAATTCAGCACGCTCCTTAGCATTAACATGAACTCTCTCATTAATAGGTAAAGGAAGTATATCAAGTGGAGTACGGGGATCAAAACCATACACTACCCTTGAAGGGACTTACCTTGGTAGTAGAATGTGTTGCCTGATTATAAGCAAACTCAACATGAGGCAAACAATTGCTTCAAATTTTTCTTCAAAATAGTTCTCAACATAGTGCCCAAAGTGTGGTTCACAACCTCAGTTTTTCCATCAATTTGTGGATGATAAGTTGTAGAAAACAACAACTTGGTACCCAACTTATTCCAAAGTGTGCGCCAAAAGTGACTCAAGAATTTTGTGGCATGATCTAAAATAATAGTAGAAGGCATACCATGCAAACGTACAATTTCTTTGAAAAAGAGGTCAGCAATATGACTAGCATCATTGGTCTTATGACATTGCATAAAGTGTGCCATCTTAGAAAAATGATCCACAACAACAAAAATGCTATCTCTCCCCCTCTTTGTCCTAGGCAATCCTAAAACAAAGTCCATAGAAATATCCGCCCAAGGAATAGAAGGAACAGGAAGTGGCATGTATAAACCATGTGGATTCAAGTGAGACTTAGCTTTTTGACATGTAGTGCAGCGAGCAATAAAATGCTCAACATCTTTCCTCATCCTTAGCCAAAAGAAGTGTGTAGCCAAAATATCCTCCGTCTTCTTAGCACCAAAATGACCCATCAATCCACCTCCATGTGCCTCCTACAATAACAAAAGACGAACGAAACCAACTAGAATGCATAGACGGTTAGCTCTAAACAAGAATCCATCATTCAACACAAATTTGTTCCAAGCATGACCTTGTATACATTGCAGCATTACATCCTTAAAATCAGCATCATCAGTATATTGTTCTTTAATTGCCTCAAGTCCAAAAATTCTATAATCAAGTTGAGACAACAAAGTATAGTGCCTAGATAAAGCATAAGCAATCACATTATCCTTCCCTTTCTTATGTTTAATATTATAAGGAAAAGACTCAGTAAACTCCACCCATTTAGCATGTCTACGGTTCAAATTGCATTGTGAGCGAATATACTTAAGCGATTCATGATCAGAATAAATAACAAATTCTTTGGGTAACAAATAATGGAAAAGACTCAATAAACGTGTAAGAGCATATAATTCCTTATCATAAGTGGAGTAAGTCAAAATAGGCCCAGTAATTTTTCTCGCTAAAGTATGCAACAGGTTTACCATCTTGCATCAAAGCACCACCAACGCCTATACCACTAGCATCACATTCAAGCTCAAAAATCTTATCAAAATTGGGTAGTTGTAGCAATGGTGCATGTGTAAGTTTGTCCTTAAAAGCATCAAAGGACTCATGATGTACCTTACCCCAATGGAACTCAATGCCCTTCTTTGTCAACTCATGCAATGGTGCAGCAAGTGTGCTGAAATCTTTGACAAAGCGGCGGTAGAAACCTACGAGACCAAGAAAACTCCTCACCTGTGTGATAGTTATTGGTACAAGCTAGCTCTTTATGGCTTCAATCTTTACCTCATCCACCTCAATTCCCTATGGATTCACAACATTGCCAAGAAAAGAAACTTGATCCGTGCAAAAGGTGCACTTCTCAAGGTTACCAAATAATCGTGCAGCTCGCAAAGCATCAAAAACAGCACGCAAATGAATCATATGACCATCCATGGATTTGCTATAAATCAAGATATCATCAAAGTAAACTATCACAAATTTGCCAATAAAAGCTCTTAAAACCTCATTCATCAAACGCATGAAAGTACTAGATGCATTAGTTAAATAAAAAGACATTACTAACCACTCATACAACCAGAATTTGGTTTTGAAAGCTGTTTTCCATTCATCTCCATGTTTCATTCTAATTTGATGGTAGCCACTACGCAAATCAATTTTAGTGAAAAATATAGCACCACATAACTCATCAAGCATGTCGTCTAGCCTAGGAATAGGATGACGATACCTAATAGTAATGTTCTTAATGGCTCTATAATCTACACACATACGCCAAGTACCATCTTTCTTAGGAACCAAAAGTACATGAAGAACACAAGGACTAAGTGATTGACGAACATACCCATGATCCAAAAGGTCTGGGACTTGTCATTGTATTTGCTTAGTCTCCTCAGGGTTGGTCCTATAAGCAGCACGGTTTGGTAAAGTAGCACCTAGAATCAAATCAATTTGATGCTAAATCCCTCTCAAAGGTGGCAATCCCGGGGGTATATCGGCTGGGAAAACATCCTCATACTCCTGCAAAAGGTTAGTGATAGTAGGAGGCAAAGCACTAGAACCAATATCATCAAGCAAAAACAAAGCTTGTTTGCATATCAAAGCATAGCAAATATCATCAGCAACAGAAATTTTAGCAAGCTCAGATTTTATTGCAAGATATGAATGACCTTGTAATTTAATTCCAGCATCGTTAGAACTTGAAGAATCATTAACATTACTAGGTGTAGAATCAGAATTAACAGGTTGCTGAATTTAAGGACCTTTATTTTTCAAACTAGCAGGTTGTACAATTTCGGCAGGAGTCATTAGTAACAAAGTAATTTTAGTTCCTTTATGCATAAAAGTATACCATGGTGTGTAACATCATTATCAAATTTCCAAGGTCTACCCAATAAAAGTGAACATGCTTGCATGGGTACAACATCACAATCAACAGAATCCACATAAGAATCAATGAAAAAAGGAACTCTGCAAGTTTGTGTTACCTTAGCTTTTCTAGAGTTATTTAACCATTGAATGTAGTATGGATGTGGATGTGGGCATGTGGTCAAATTAAGCTTCTTCACCACATCAGAACTCACCAAATTGTTGCAGCTTCCTCTATCAATGATGACAAGTGCTCGGCGGTTCTTGATGACGAAGAAAATCTAGAACAAGTTATGTTGTTGCATCGTCTTGGGCTGCTGGATTTGTGTGCTAACCACACGCTACACAATAATATTCATGTAGCCCGTGGTATCTCCGCGTCCAAGAACGAGGTCGCCGCCGGTGGCAGCGACATCCTCCTCCTCATCCTCCACATCTGAGGTGCTCATGTAACCGTCATCGTCTGTCGCCACATATGCTCGCCTACTTGGGCAATCTTTCTGCACATGATCAAGTCCATGGCAGCTGTGGCACCGAATCCCTGTAGTGCGTCGCGTCGAAGCGACAAAGGAGGCACAACTAGCTGATACCTGCATAGAATTTTTACCTAAGCGCGTAGAAGGTGTAGGGGCTGATCTTGGTGCTGTAGAAACAACATTGGTTCCCTTGGCAGCTACTAGTGGGGGCGGCCGGAAAGATGGCTTGGGCAGCCCCGAAGTCCCCGTCGGCCATGGTGGGTAGAAGGTACTAGACTTGCTGTACTCCTCAAAAGCCTTGAAAAGTCCCTGCGATTCTTTCTCTGTAAGCATAGAATACTGGAAACACTGGTTGAGGGTATAAATTCTTTATAATCAAGGATGTCCTGAATTTGTTTTCTCAAACCAGAATAAAAGTGGCAAATATGAACCTCTACTTTTTCAACTATAACACAATGAATCAAACCCTTTTGAAGCTCACTAAAGTAATCCTGAATAGTTTTATCTCCTTGATCTAAGCACTATAGTTTATTATGAATCTCTCTATATAAAGAAGGAGGAACAAAATGATCACGCATTGCTACCTTAAGTTCTTCCCAAGTAGTAGTCAAATCAGTTTCAACAGCTAGACCACTCCACCAAACAATAGCAAATTCCTTAAACTCACTAGTGGCTTGTCTAACTCTATGTTGTTCAGAAACAAGGTGGGCATTAAATTTTTGATCTACAGTCATCTCCCAATCAAGATAAGCATCACCATCATACTGACCCGAAAACTAAGGAATTGAAAACTTAATTTTAGCATACGAGTCATTTGGAGCATGGTTACCTTGTGGGCGATGGTTGTGGTTGTGGTTGTGGTTGTGGAAACCACCCATACCTTGAGTGTTATGTTGCAAATGACGTCATAATCTTGTGGTCCTTGTAGTTGACCTATCCACGGTGCCATCAACCTTATACACCATGTCTTCATCATGGTCATCTTCAACGTTGTTGGTATTGGTGTTTGTGTTGATGGTTTTGTGAGTAGTCTCCAACTCGATAACCTGATCGGTTAACTTAGAGACTCTCTTATCCAACCGCTCAATGCTTTCTCCCAGGTGAAGCTTGGTGACCGCGTCGGTGATGGCCCTGGTGATCGTCTCTGCCAAACCACTTTGAACTACCTACAAAGCCTTCTGTAGTTGACCTTGGCTCATGCACTCATCAAATTTTAAGGACAAAACACCCTCTCCATTGCTTCCTGACATCAGAAACACCAAAACAGGTAACAAACAGTGAAGGTTATCCCTACAAAACTACTAACTAATGGTGCCTCTCACACAGTAGAAGTTCTGAAAGGCAAAGCAAAGGATACCAGGGAGGTGTGTTCCACGATTACAAGGGTCACAAAATAACCTGTGTGTTGTCCAGGAAGGCCAAATATATATATATATATATATATATATATATATATATATATATATATATATATATATATATATATATATATATATATATATAGTGGCACACAAATCAAAAACAGAGAGTAAAGATGAATAAGTGCCGTAAGTAACTTGTCCTTAGTTGTTGGTCTAACTATGTCCTAGAACAGTAGTGATAGCAATGGCAGAAACAAGTGTAAAAGGAGAATAGAGCACAGCAGGGGGCTATGTGTAAAACAACCAAATCTCCAAATTCTAGGGGGCTAGATGGAGCGCTAGTAGAAATCCCAAATTTTATTATTTTATTTTTTTGATATTTTTCTCCAACTCAGTGGCAATGGGGGAGAACCCACAGGAAATTTCAACTCAAACAGAGGTAGGATGTGGCCTACAAAAAATCTACAAGTTTCAAAAAACATCGGATTTCAACTCGAATGAATTTTTTCTTTATCTTCCCAATTTTTTTTAATTTTTTTGAGAAAGGCAAATGGCCTTTGCCATTTTGGGGAGGTCCCTTTTCGAGTCATGAAGCTTCTATAAACATTTCAGCCAAAACAGACAACCGAGCAAAAAGTTATGACCGTTTTATCGAAGGTGTGTTGAAACCGGTTTTGAAGAAACCCGAGGCCGGGTTTGAGGGAAACCCGAGTTGGGTTTGGGGTCGGATTTGGAATCAGGTAGGGGTTTTTTTGGCGAGGATGGAGCGGAAAGTGGACTTTGTGAAGATTGGTCTGAGGTGTGGAGGGTGGGTTGAGGCTGGGTTTTGGGCAGGATTAGGGTGGGCGTGTTGGTGTTGATCAATCAACCCTAGCACACAAAACCAAACAAACAGAGGGTGGTGAAGGGGATGGCGGTTAGGGTTTCAAGGGAAAAACTACTGATGACAAAAACACAAACTAAACCAGCGACTAAACAAGAACTAGGGCACAAACTCAACACTACAGACTTTGTGAGGATTGGTCCGAGGTGTTGAGGGTGGGTTATGGGCTGGCGGGGGGAATTTTTTTTTTTTGCTTTTCTGTGGACGATAGGAAGAACATGAAAATGAAACTAAAGGGTAGTGCGTACCTGATGGTGCACCTGAAGCTCTGATTACCATTTGATGTGGACAAGGATTTCCGATCTTTCGAAAGGTTCTGGTAATCTTGATTTGGGCGAAGGTGAAACACAAATCGATCCGGCTTCTAAACAACACGTTCAGAACCTCGCAATCATAGTACAACGTCTCCTCTGGTTATCAACCGTCCAAGAATGATTGACCTCACTGAGAAGGCTAATGCCTATCTACGAATCAAGAACACAAGCAGGAACAACAAAGAATGCAACACAATTGCAGAAGAATGATTAAGCTCACGAAGTTGGGGTCTCACAAACCGATGAACGATGACACTGTTTATGAATAGAATTGATCTAAGCAAAAACTGAACCCTAATGGTGTGATGGTGACTGGATATAAAGACCCTAGGGTCATGCTAGACTCTCTGGACATGACCCTAATTGGGCTCAACTAGATACAAAGCCCAAAGACCAAAAAAACAAGCGATGCAGCACCGACACAGATTCTCAACCCTCTCTTGTTTTGATGATTCCTGATGACTCCTGATGAGTTTTGATATGATGCCAGCTTCATTGGAAAGTTCTTCTCCTTAGCTTTCCGTGCATATGTAGAACGCCCAAATCCGAGTCTGTATGCGTCCTGGGCGTCTGTTTTAGTGCAGACTGGTTCTGGGCCCCGAAACAGACTCGAAGTCGGTTTTGATTGAGCCTCCACCTTGGCTTCCAAGTCTTTGCTGGTCCTCCAAGTTCCCAAGTCCTTCTCCCATCATCTCCTGGTCCTCTCCATGGTTCCTAATCATAAAATAATCATTAGATAGCAAACCATTCTCAAAAGAAACATATAACAAAAAACGTAGGAATGAGCTTACCTCTAAATTTAGTCGTCATGCACGAGCTCTAGTCATTGGACATTACAAATCCAGAATTGGAGAAGTGTTGTGTGTATCCATAGGACTGATGTCCTCATCATATTACAAGCTAAAACTAAAGAGCGAGACTACTACAATGATGATGATGAAGATACTTTGGATGATCCAGAAATTAGGGAGAATGTGACAAAACCAACGTGGATACAAACAATTTAAGGATGCCAAAACAAGGCAATCAGGGCAGCAAGGATAGAGGTTAGAAAGGGAACAACAGTAGTCAAGAGGAAGAAGAGACAAATAAAAGATCAGGTAGTAAAACAGTCAACATGTGGTCAACCCTATTCAGAGAAGAAGACAAAAGTGGATGGAATGATATGGTGGGGGAGCATTCATGTCTGAATATCCTTAGTCAAATGGAATTAGCAAATACAGAGTCTGAAGGAGAGGAAGTGGGTAGAAACCTAATGATATGTTGGGGGTGTAGATGCCACAAAACCTGATAGAACCTGATATCGTGTCTGCAAGGGTACTTGAATAGACCCCTTTTAGCAAGTACCCTTGCAAGAGTTAAACTTGATAGAAGCTTTGAACAAAGTCTGATGGTGCAGAAATGACTGGCTCACTTGCAGATATGAACTTTGAGGAGGGACGAGACGTGCACGTACCCTTCTTAAGAGTTGTTTGGAATCTTCAATATAATTTTTAGGCAAGGTGAAGCTAGTCATGCACTACCCTGTTTTCACACAAAAGGAGAAAACAGACAAGTTTAGCCTATTTTGGCGCATGGCAAATAATCTCATACGCAAGTATAGAATATGGGCAATTCTTTTGATCAATTACCTTCCCCGGCAACGGCGCCAGAAATGCTTGTTGACATTTCTTAACATCGTCACTAAGTTTTCTTAGCAACAAAGCTAGAAATGTTTATTGGTAATCTTTAACGAATGCAGAGAGTCCACAAGTGCATGGAGAATACCGTTGTAGCATTTCATCTAGAAGTATTCAGGGTATCGTATTTGTTTTATCCCAAAGGAAGGCATATGATTGATCATAGTAATTACCATATTCTAAATATTTTCACAATGGATTATGAGACAAAGTGCTCATAGGGGTAAGTATGAAGATAAACATGGTAGTGGACAAACAGATAGCATACTCATGTTAGAGAAATATTAGTTTAGTGGAGAAGGACAGAGAAAGAGCTAGGTTCCTATGTTGCTTTTATCCAGTTACATAGTCTACATTATATACTATTATATAGATACAATGACAATGCAAGACAATCAGATCATCACATCATCGACATCCGGTTTTCCCCTGCATCCACAGTACGATTCCGGCCAAGAGCCTACTGCATAGCCGAACGTGAGGGATTTCAAAGGACAGATAGGGCTATCACCACCTACTACCTACCCCTAGTAATCCGTGGGCTACACGACAAATTATGCATTCTATTGATCTAAGAAACACACTTGCATCTCTAGAACAATACTCCTAATCCCTTAAGCGATGGATCAGAAAAGGAGTAATCACATTTAAGTGAACAATAAGCACATGGAAATGATCTAAGTCACACATTAGTCATGCATCATTATAACAACATGAATAAAGACTATAGTAAGGGCTTATGTCTAACATGGTAATATAATATGACTACATTACAAACATGAAAGCATAATAACCACATACATGACTGGATCATATAATCAAACAAGAAACACATGACCCAAACATAACTATATAGAAAGACAAAATGATGAGGACATCACCCTTATGGATACACCCAGCACTCCACCAACCAAAATACAAGTTCATGCGCGACAGTTGAATTTACGGGTGAGCTTGTTCCTAATGATTCTTTTATGTGATTTTGAGAATAGATTGCTACCTAATGAATTAATTGTTATTAGAAACCATGGAGATGATGATGAGATAGCTGGGGAGGTGATTGGAGACGTGATGGGCCAGTAAGGACGTCCAAGCCAAGGTGGAGGCCCAATCAAAACCGACTTCGAGTCTGTTTCGGAGCCCAGGACCAGTCTGCACTAAAAAGGATGCCCAGGACGCATACGGACTCGGATTTGGACGTTCTATATATGCCTGGAAAGATAACGAAAAGCCCTTTCCAACCCAACTGGTCCCATGTCAAAATTCGTCCCGAGCCGTCGGCAATCGCCGAAACAATTCGACTTCCAGAATCTGTCCTGGTGCTGCGACACCGTAACCGGTCTTTGGGCCATGTATGGAGTTGAGCCCACTTAGGGCTGCGTCCAGGGGGTCTTGCACGACCCTAGGGTCCTCATATACAGCCGCCGCCTCTTCATTAGGGTTTGGGTTTTGCTTAGATTATTCTGTTGATAACAGTTTCGCCGTTTGATCGGTTTGTGAGACCCCAACTTGTGAGATTCATCGTATACTTGCAAATTTGGTTGCATTCTTCTTTGTTCTTGCTTGTGTTCTTGATTTGCAGGCAAGGATAAGCCTTCTCGGCGAGGTCAATCGTTCTTGAACGGTTGATAACCAGAGGAGACGTTGTGCTGCGATTGCGGGGTTCAGAACGTGTCGTTCGGAAGCCGGATCGATTTGTGTATCGCCTCCGCCTTAATCAAGATTATCAGAACCTATCGGAAGATCGGGAACCCTTGTCCACATCACAAAATATATTAAATAGAATAAAGTCTTACAAAAAGAGAACGATACAAGAGCCATACCAAACCTCCAAGAAAGACTTGGGAACTGAAGAAGACTCTACTCTGAGCCTAACTCCACTAAAACTAAAGGCAATCACGAAATGGTAAAGAGAGTAATGCTTCTTGGTGTGTGCTTTGGAGTAAGGCCTCTCCCTTCTATTTATACTATCCAAAGTCAGTTCCTGGATTCGGTAACCATCGCCAAACATGCACAACCGTCATTAGGGAGTCCCCTTGGGTGCTGTCGCCTCTGGTGCACAACCAGGAGCCAACACATGGCAGCCATGCTCTAGGGGGGCCACTCCTCGTTTGGCCGAACACCCCTGTTTGACTGAACAGGGGGGGGGGTCCCCTCGGGTGCTGCCGCCTCTGCTGGCCTGCTAGGTGGGTCCCCCTACCCAGTGACATTGTAAGGTCAGTTGTTAAGTCGGTTTGCTTCTGTAAGTGGGCCAGTTAATCCGCGGGAGTCCCAGTTCGTGAGCTCTGATTGGTGGAAGTTGTGTTTCTTCGCCACATGGGTGTGTTTCCTCCTCCATTTTATTATTTTTCCTACATGTCAGTCATTCTCCAAGCAATAGTGGATATTTATTATTTCTAACTAACATGCATGTTGGGAATATACAATCCTTCTTTATTTTGAGTAATATTGATGGTCGGAAATGGTTTTTAACGACCATCAACAAACTCCCCAAAACTTAACCTTTGCTCGTCCCGATGCAAAGATCGAACTTTAGGTTGTTGATCAGGAGTTGCTACAATGTTTTATATTCTTCCATAGTACCAAGTGCACAACAAAAATACTCTACCTTCAATTGAATAAGTTGGCATTTGGTAACTCACCCTTTTTACCTTAGTCCCTGCGGGGCTTTTGGCTTCTCTTCATCTTGGGGGGGGGGGGGGGGGGGGGGGTGGTTGAAAGACAGCACGGTCTTTTGTAGGACACCATTCTCTCATCCCTGTGTTCCACTTTTCATCCGGAGTTTTTCAAAAGATTTTTTCAAATAAAACTAAGTTCCTCCAATGATTCACTCGGTCGCTTAATGTGCATAAATCCTTACCAACGCATTGAAGTTGCCTCTTGTTATTCCAACCTCTAAATAAGGCACGTGTGTGGAATTTGATGGAATGATGGTGGAATGGTGGATACTCCTTTTTGAGTGGACTCTCTCTTTCTTTAATTAGCACTTGGACATGGTTATTTCTTTTCTTCTTCTTTTCTCTCTATTTTTTTCATCATGCTCAAGATTCAGAGGAAGCATTTATTCTATTTTTGATAGCCATGCCTTCCATGCAACCAATTGAGAGAGAGTCATAACATGATATTCATGGAGTATTTATTTTGTTATCTTCTGGAATAGAAGTTAAGCATATGGTAGTGGATGCAATGTAATGATAGTGCTATGTCCTGGTGTAGGAGCATTAGCAAATGATGGTGTATGTGTACGTGAATCTTTATCATAAAAGCATGAAATGGATCTCACAAAGGTTGCAAGCACTTTGATAAAGCTCAATGTGAAAACAAGCAGCATATGTGGAAGGTTTTGCAATGAAGTATAACATATGGCCGTGGTAGGAATTTTCATGATTGAGGAACTTTTTAATTTTATCATTTTGAAAAATAGAGTCTCCGGATGTTAAGCTTCCCTTTGGGACAAAGATCATAGCAGCCCTATTCTAACCATATCATGTCTCACAACAACCTAGACTTAGATCATGCATTTTGTAACCCACAAGTATTCAAGTTCAAGGCAAGCATGTTTAGCCAACAAACTAAAAAATTGGGAGAGTACTAAGTTGTATTCAAGGGATTATAAAAAGATATAAAATAGAGCAACTATTCATCATCTCAACATGAAGGCAAGAACATCCCTAGCATGCATGACCACCTATTATTTTTGTTCTTTTTAGTTTTGCAAATTTTTTATTTTGTTTTATGAGGGTAAGTCCAACAAAGGAAAAAGAAAGAAGGGAAAGATAAACTCACCTTGGCGGGGGTGCTCTCCCCTAATCTTGTCGTTGCTCATGGCTATTGGTTAGGATTGAATCCTCTCCAATGGTAGTATGCTGCCGTATAGTCGTGGTGTGCTTGAAGCTGCTTCTGGAGGTGACAAAACTAGTCGTCACTGTGCTGCTGCCACTCTGGTGGTCTGGGTGTGAGTAGGAAGGTGGTTTTGCATTTCCCCTGTTCTCACATCTAGATCGTCCATCCTCTAGGTAAGATGCCTCAATTCCAAACCATAGTCATGATGACTAAAGCCCGAAAATGAGTGACATCCATCATGATGTGGAGGTGTCTTGATCGACTCGGGGCCTTGTCCCCGTTGTGCACTACTATCTTCCTGCCAAGATGAACCCCCAGTCTCATACTGCTGCGGCGTGAACATCCAAGTGGGGTCGCCGGAATGCTCTAAGCCTATAGTGTATTCATGGACTGGTGGTGTAGTCATGGCTGCACTAGTGGTGGCATGCCTCGTACTTCTTGTATGTCGATTGGCGGACCTGCCAGGCATTCCTTCTTTCTGCAGTTGTATGGTTAGTTCCCAACAACTATACAAATAATATCTCGGGTTAGGCAGCGGGATTTCGTTTGTATAGCCGGGGTAATAAAAGATAATAGAACAATCGGAACCCTTCTTTAAAGTGTGACCCTACTCAAGAAATTTATAGTGTATCATGGGATGGGGCTCAGACAGATAATCAAATCTAGTGTTGAATAAAGCCCCGACCCCTGCCGCAATACAGGTCAATAAAGAGGTGCATTCAATGGGTCCCGATCCTTTAATATAATCTAAGCATTGGCTAAGCATAGCTTCAACCGGAGCAATAGGAATTTTAGCAATTGCAGCAAACAAGACACACAATTCATCGTTATGGATAGGTCTAGTGTCTTGTTTAGAGAAACAAGTCATAGAAAGCCACCTACGCCATAGTTATACAGTTGGGTTGTGAATGTCACTCATCCTAAGACGTTCACAAGAAAACTCTCCCGAAATCCTTTGCCAAAATGACCCCTTTCCAAAACCCATGGTTGCACCTTCTTAGTTAGTGTTGCAATAGCTTTTAAAATTAAGAATGATGCTAAGTTCTTTCCAGGTGAGACAGTATTTCTTCCCGAACAAGCGAAAAAGTACCCTGTTGTTATCTTTTAGCAAGGTGCACAAAAACTAGATAGTGAGGAGGCGTGAACCTGCCTCAGTGATGTATGCAAATTTGGTCCAACCTTAAGCTTTCAAATAGAAAGGAACTCAAGGTCCATACCTATAATGGAGAGTAGGTCATCGTCGTACGCTCTAGTGTGGATGAAACTATGATTTTGTAGGAGGTGGTAGACTCGTCTTTCCCGTTCATCCAACAGCTCGAGGTCGGTGTCTGCAAGAAGAACATGTGGCTCGTCCTCCTCCATGTCGTCCTCAACGGGTGTGTACCTCATTGATTCCTGCACGATGGAGAGGGTCGTGCTCAAGCTACCGTGTGAATGGCGTGAGCTCGATTGCGTCACTCGCTGCAGCAACGCCTTAGCCTTCTTCATCTGCACCACTTAAGCAAAACACGAGAGCAACTCGAACACGAGTTATGGGTTAACAAATAAAATCTGCTGGCTGTTTTGATCTTGCCAAGCTTTGCAACGGACTTGAACAATCCCAAAAACAAAGCAAACTAAAAACGGAAATATTTTTGATGGTTTTTGGAATGACAACTTTAGAGAAGCAATGTGAGAGCTCAAGAGAAAATGAGTAAAGGAGGGAGTGAAATCAGAAGTGACTTTGCAATGGCAAAACAATCACCCCCGGACACTCAATTTATAGGAAAAATCCCAAATGGTCAAGAACGGCTAATGGGGAGCCAAATCCAACCATTGGCAAAAGGCCAAGGTTGGTGGGGCCCACACCCCTTCGGCCGAACATGGGTGTTTGGCCGACCATGGAAGGGTCTACTGGTCCCCTACTTTGACCCATAACTCCCTAACAGCTATATTTTTCTGAGCTACAGGGGTTAGGTCCAAAGTTTCGATAGAATTTTACTTAGAAAAATATTTTCACAAAGTTGGAAACCGAAAACCAAATTTTGTATTTTTGTCAAACAAAGAAGAGGGTTGAAATAAATTCTAACATGCATGTGTGAAATCCAAATATGCAAATGCAGAGGCAAATTTGAAAGAATCCAAAAGTTTGGAAAAATTCAAAGGTGCAAAAATTGAGGAAAATAAAATATGAGATAAAGAACCAATTTACCTTTGGCAAGAGCTCACCAATTTTTAAAGTCCGACGAGTGGGACATTTCTCCATCATGTTTAGCTCGATGTTGTAGCGTCCAGTCCTGGAGAAGTTGACGTAGATGGCTGCACTTCCTTCACTCGCCACACCTTCTTCATCTTTGGTGTGGTAGGTTGCTTCTTGGATGAAGGATTGTTTTTTACCAGTTGCTTCTTTTTCCAGAGTCCAGATGTTCTTGTTGTCTTCCTCTTCTGAGTGACAAGAGTGTGATTTTCTTGTGCCCAGAGATTTATCATGGAATCCTCTAGGCTGTCCCCCCCTTGTCTTCGTCCCTAATTCCTTGACGTCCTAAATGTTCGGCCAGCTTTTGACTCCGCCTATGAGGCAAGGCTGAAAATCAAACTCTGCCTCCTTGCCATTGAAGTTGAGACGGACTATTTTAGCCCCCATGTCAATTTGTGCGAATGTGGTGTTTAAGAATGGCCGCCCAAGGATGAGCGGCGTACTCCTATCGACTTCCATGTCGAGCTCCACAAATTTCACAAGGACGAACCATCCGCGGATCTCAACCAGAACTTCCTCGACAATCCCGGCGGGGTGTCACAAATGTCGAGTCGGCAAGCTGAATCTGCATCTGAGTTGGGACTAGGCCTGAGAGGTTCATCTTGTTGAAGATAGCTTTTGGCATGATGCTGATGCTGGCTCCAAGGTCGCATAACGCTTGTTCGAAGAACTCTGTCCCAATTGAACACGAGATCATCAGGCTTCCTGGATCACCTTGGATGATTGGGATGATGTTCAATTCATCTTCTTCATCATTTTCTACATTGTTAGTTTTTGGCGAGCTGCAGTATAGTCCCCCACAAGCATCATCGCATTCATAGTTTTTGTGGTAGATTCGGGTTGCTCCTGAATTTTCCCACAGTTTGATGCAGGCAAAGCAGTGGCCAACTAAGCTAGTTGGGTTTCTAGCATTTTATGAAAACTAAGCTGGTTTTTAAAGGAAGAAGCAAGACTTTCTAGCTTAGCATAAACACTTTCTAAAGTCTTGTCACTGGCGGCAAGCTTTTTAGTGAAGGTTTCATTGATTTTATCCAGGCCTAAGACAAGATCTTTAAAGCAGGGTTGAGAATTAGAAGAGTTAAAGTTGTTACCTCCTTGATAATACCAATGTGGTTGATTCCACCGGTTGCCTCCTTGTGGACAATAGCCATTGTTGTTGTTGTTCCTGTTGAACCTCTCAGTGCAGTCATTGCCCGAGTGACCTGTGTTGCTGCAGACCTCGCACGTCATGCAGAGTCTAAGGCGTTGACGGTGCCGACTTCATATCCTTTGGCTCGTTCGACCATCTTCTTCATGAGGAGGTCCATTTTAGCGGCTAGCATGTCTACCACCTTAACGGTGTGCATGCCCCGCTGGCACAAGTGAAGGCAATTTTCACTCCATCCTTGGTTGGAAACCATCTTCTCAATAAGTTCTTTAGCCTTATCAATGGTCAGTGAGAAGAAGGCTCCTCCCGCAGTAGCATCAATATGATCACGGGTAGATGGAGTCAGCCTGTTGTAAAAGTTCTGGATGATCATCCATTCATCCATCTCGTGATAAGGACATACGACAATGTATTCTTGCAGCCTCTCCCAAGCTTGGGAGATTGACTCCTTGGACTCCTGCTGGAAGCTTGAAATTCTTCCATGAAGGGAGTTGGTTTTGCCTAGCGGGAAGAATTTGGTGAGGAACGTGGATGAACACTTTTCCTAGGTACCCACAGCATCCTTGTTCGTGTAGAACCACTGTTTTGCCCTCCCCAGAAGGGAGAATGGAAACAGACGAAGGCGAATGGCGTCTTGAGAGACGTCCTTCATCTTAAAGCTACTGCAAATCTCCAAAAATTGTTGCAGATGGGCGTTGATGTCCTCTTTGGCCTTCCCATAGAATGGGCTGGCCTGCACCATGGTAATGAGACCCGTTTTGATCTCTAAATTCGCATCTCCTATGACATTGGGTGCAACAGGAATGTTGGACCCAAGGGAGCAGAGAAATCATGGAGACTCTTCTGTGCCATGATCTTGAAGCTTGATAGTGCGGAAATGATTGGCTCACTTGCAGACACGAACTTTTGAGGAGAGACGAGACGTGCACGTACTCTTCTCAAGATTTGTTTTGGATCTTCAATATAATTTTCAGGCAAGGTGAAGCCGGTCATGCACTACCCTATTTTCACACAAAAGGAGAAAACAGACAATTTTAGCCTATTTGGACGAATGCCAAATAATCTCATATGCAAGTATAGAATATGGGTAATTCTTTTAATCAATTGCCTTCCCCAGCAACGGCACCAGAAATACTTGTTGACATTTCTTAACATCGTCATTAAGTTTCCATAGCAACAAAGCTAGAAATGTTTATTGGTAATCTTTAACGAATGTAGAGAGTCCGCAAGCGCATGAAGAATACCGTTGTAGCATTTCACCCGGAAGTATTTAGGGTATCATATTTGTTTTGTCACAAAGGAAGGCATATGATTGATCATAGTAAGTACCATATTCTAGATATTTGCACACTGGATTATGAGACAAAGTCCTCACAGGGGTAAGTATAAAGATAAACATGGTAGTGGACACACAGATAGCATACTCAAGTTAGATAAATATTAGTTTAGTGGAGAAGGACAAAGAAAGAGCTAAGTTCCTATGATGCATTTATATAGTTACATAGCTCTACATTATATACTATTATATAGATACAATGACAATGCAAGACAACTAGATCATCACACCCTGGGCATCCAGTTTTCCCCTGCTTCCACAGTACGATTCCGACCAAGAGCCTATTGCATAGCCGAACATGGGGGGTTTCAAATGACAGATAGGGCTGTCACCACCTACTGCCTACCCCTAGCAATCCGTGGGCTACACGACAAATAATGAATTCTATTGATTTAAGCACCACGCTTACATCTCTAGAACAATACTCCTAATCCCTTAAGCGATGGATCAGAAAAGGAGTAATCACATTTAAGTGAACACTAAGCATGTGGAAATGATCTAAGTCACACATTAGTCATGCATCATTATAATGACATAAATAAAGACTATAGTAAGGGCTTATGTCTAACATGGTAATAAAGTTTGACTACATTACTAACATGCAAGCATGATAATTACATACATGAATGGATCTTATAATCAAACAAGAAACATATGACCCAAACATAACTATATAGAAAGACTAAATATATTAAATAGAACAAAGTCTTACAAAAGGGGAAGATACAAGAGGCACACCACAACTCCAAGGAAGACTTGGGAACTGAAGAAGACTCTATTCTAAACCTAACTCCACTAAAACTAAAGGGAATCATGAAATGGTAAAGAGAGTAACGCTTCTTGGTGTGTGCTTTGGAGTGAGACCTCTCCCTTCTATTTATATTGCCCAAAGTCAGTTTCTCGAGTTGGTAACTGCCGCCAAACATGCACAACCGTCATTGGGGAGCCACCAGGAGCCAACATGTGGCAACCATGCACCAGTGGGGCCCCTTTTTGTTCAGCCGAACACCCCTGTTCGATCGAACGGGGGGGGGGGGGAGTCGCCTTGGGTGCTGCCGCCTCTGGTGGCCTATCAGGTGGGTCCCCCTACCCAGTGACACTGTAAGATCGGTTGTTAAGTCAGTTTGCTTCTGTAAGTGGGACAGTCAATCCGTGTAAGTCCCAGCTGGCGAGCTCTAATTGGTGGAAGTTGTGTTTCTTCGCCACATGGGTGTGTTTCCTCTTCTATTTCATTATTTCTCCTGCATGTCAGTGATTCTCCAAGCAATAGTGGATATTTATTATTTCTAAGTAACATGCATGGTGATAATATAAAAACCTTCTTTATTTTGAGTAATATGATGGTCGGAAATTGTATTTAACGACTGTCAATAGGAGGTGGACAGCCGTCTGTCTGCGGTAGCTTCGGCCAACAAGCCCCAATCTCCACAAGCGGAAGCCGACTCGACTCACAGTCCCATAATCTATAGTGAAAATGAGCCTCTTCCGGTCATCGCTGAAGGTTCCATACAGGTTGTGACTATTCAAGTCGAGCCTTCGCCTGTTGTCATCGAGCCTCCATCAACAGTGATTGCGATGGTTGAAGTTGAGGCTCCGGTAATTCAAGTCGACCCTGCGCTTTTCTTCGTCAAGGCATCAATAATCCCAAAGACGATTACCGGTTTTGACAAAGAGCCAAAGGACCCAAAAAGAAAAAAAAAGATGTTGATAAGTACCTCGGTGGATTGAAAAAGCGTCTAGCAACGACCAGTAAGCTCGTCCTACAAGATCCAGATCCTCGGGAGATATTGTCGTACGATGATCCGATGTTAGACAACCCGATAGACGATGTGAACTATCTAGAATTCAAATTCGGTAAGCCCCTTCTATCAAAAAACATGTACAAGAACCTACCATGGGAGATGCAAAAGTTGCACGACTGGTACATGTTGGCGTCGAAGGAAGGGATCACCGCAATCACTTGTAAGATTCCAAATATGATGTTCAACGAAGGAGGCAATGAATAAATCTTACCCCTATTTTGGGAGGATGTCCACTTAATGTTTCGCCTAGGCAAGATGCACATCACCTTCATCACCTTGTGGTGCATGTATGCGTCACGTTCGGTCTACTTCATATTTTAAGCACAATTCAATATATTATCTTATGTCTTTCTTTGTAGCATCAATTCCTTTTTCCAAAAAAATGTAATCGATAGATAAGATTGGAGGGTGGCCTACGTCAACCTGAACTGCATCAACCAAAGCACGATCAACCCAACGGTAGATCCGGAAAAGCACCCAGATAAGACACAGGCAGAGCTAGATGAAATAAAGGCGGTCCTGACAATAGAAGCAAGGACTCGCGTTACAAATTATTTATATGACTGCTACATGGCATGGCAAGATAGACAATGCATTTTGGCCCCCTACAACTTCAAGTAAGCTGGACCACTACCGCCTTCATTATCTATCATATGTTAAAGTTAAATCCAATCATAATTAACTTATTGTCAATATTATTGTAGTGATCATTGGATCTGTCTCATGATAATTCTCAAAAATGGGTACGTTCTGGCGTTGTATAGTCTGGACAACGACAAAACATTGTATAGTGACATTTTGGGACTCATACATAGGTAACAAATTAGTCTATGTATGTATGATTTGATAATGTTAATACAATCTAATGATATGCTTTTGTCGATCATTCAGTGCTTATGAGAAATATGTCAAAGCGGGAGGGCCATGCCATCATAAACGGAAAATGAAGGTGTACTTCCGTCATAGATTTTGGATAAGATTTATATGCATCTAATACATGTCTTTATCATAGTATCCATCCATATAAAGTGTAAGTAACTTGTGCTCTCTATTTCATAGTGCTATAAGAAAGTACGAGGAAGTGTGCACTGTGGCTACTACACGTATGTGTTCTCGTCTAACACATCAACTTACCTGACCCATGTCGTTGAGGAGTCAAATGAAGAGGTAAGTTGATTTCGTTTATGTCCATTTTACTTTATTCTTGATTTTTAAGATCTTGTATTAACATGCTCTACTCATGTGACACAGAAAGCCATAAGGCAAAAGGCAGCTATAAAGACGAAAAGACATGATGATATCAAAAAGGGTATGATTCCTAGAAATAAAGTTCACTTGAGTACAAATTCTATGTAACTAGTTGTAGCTTGTCTTTGTAATTTTCTTTTGAGAGAGGTACTTTGGCCGGGAGGGAAGTGCTTTGATTTGAAGGGTTTACTAGCAACAAAGCATAGGTCGCTTTGTGAGTGGGCTGGTTCGAAACAACCATATGAGCACAAGGAGCCAGAGCAAAGTGATGACTATGCATTTGATTCATACAAGACATTGTAATTGCATATGCATTTGTGACGTTAATGCTATTGTACATATTTGTGACTGTGATGAAGTGCCTTAGCATATTCTAAGAAGTTTGTGACTATGATGAAATGCTTTATATATTCTGTGAATTTTATATGCAGTGCTGTGATTTCTGTATATATACTAATTTTTTTTTCAAAAATGACAAGTAGCGGGGTTGAAGATGTCAACCGCCGCTACTACTCGAGCAAAGTAGCAGTGGTTGATGATGTCAACCACCGCTACTGTTCTAGCAAAATAGCGGCGGTTGACATCCTCAACCGCTGCTGCAAAGGAATCTGTAACGGGCAGTTTGTTTTGGTGGCAGAGCACCCACCGTAACAAACGCTTATTTGTAGCTGTGATTGTGTAGCGGCGGGGTGGTCTACCCGCCGCTACAGTGGGTTTTAAACCGCTGCTACAGAGCTATTTTCTGGTAGTGATTCCTTCAAATAGGAAATTTAGTTGGTCAGATAGAAAAGATAACCTTATTCCTACAAGGCTAGACAGTTTTTTTTTTCAACGGACTGGGAGGCTGCTTACCCCCTGGCAACAGTGAAAGCCTTACTTAAAGAAAATAGTGATCATTGTCCTATCCTCTTAAACATGGGTGGTAACATGTTGTTTGCCAAGAAAATTTTCAGGTTTGAAAAATGATGGCTAGAGAATTCCGATTTTAATTCTCTGGTGACCAAAGTTTGGAGCTCTAATTTTGTTCACAATAATCCGATGGAAGTCTGGCAAGTTAATGTTGGGAACTTTAGAAAAGTAGTTAGAGGTTGGGCTTCCAATGTGATCGCTAAGCAAAATAAATATATAATATAGGTTGCTGATGAATATAATTTTATGGATTTTGAATCTGAAAATAAAACTTTAGAAAGTTTTGAAATAGATAGGATGAAACTTATTGCTAAAGAACTAGATAAACTTTGGGCCCTTAAAAAGAACATGGTGAGACAAAGATCAAGAGATAGAGATAGAGATATTTTAGAAGGAGATAGAAATACTGCCTATTTTCAGGCAGTAGCCAATCAAAGAAATAGGAAAAAACATATAGAAGTCCTTCATAGCCCGAATAGGCTAGTAGATTCCATAGAAGAAATGACTAAGGTAGCGGTAAATTTCTATAAAGATTTGTTCAAACATGAAACTAGAGGTAATGCTAGGTTAGGTGCTAAAATCTGGGAGAATAGTGATTTGGTTACTGAGGTAGAAAATCAAGACCTAGAAGCACCTTTCTCTGAAGAAGAGATTAAGAATGCAATCTTTAGTTGCTATCCATAGGGTGCCCCTGGCCCTGATGGTTTATCATTCTTATTCTATCAAAAACATTGGGACATTATTAAATTTGATTTGGTTAGGATGGTTAATGCTTTTCATGATGGTAACCTGGAACTTTTCAAATTAATTTTGCTATGATTACTCTGATTCCTAAGGAAATAGGTGCAAGGAACGTGAAACAATTTAGACCGATTAGTCTCTTGAACTGTATTTTTAAAATTTTCTCTAAGCTTTCAACTATTTGAAAGACCGAGAAGGCAACTAGAGGGAGGAGGGGTGAATGGGAGCACATTAAAATTCTTTACAAAAACTTGGCCTATGTCCCAAAATCAATCGAACCCAACCCTAAAATAAGTCACTAAGGTTACACACACCAACTTGTGGCGTGCTAAACCTAGGAATGACTAGTACAATGGAAGAGAATAGAAGAAGCACACGAAAACAGCTAGGACTGAAGACTACCAAAGAACAATACTCAAAACAGCCTCACTGAACTACCATCGCCAGTGCCGATCACAGGCATCGGTAGTATCGATAAGCACCATCGGCAGTGTCGTTCATATCGTCGGTATTGCCGATTGACATCAGAAAGAAAACAAAATTCCTAGTCAGGAGATCATAAGTGTCGATCAAGATTTTCATTCACGCACTGGCAATGCCGATACAAAGATAGGCAGTGTCGATCAGGGCATCAGCAATGCCGATCGACAATTTAGACAGAGCATCGTCAGTGCCCATCGAATCATCGATAGTGCTGATTGATAACAGAAGGAAGACAAAATTCCCGATCAGGTCATCGACAGTGCCAATCCAAATTTTTCTTCCCGCACCAGCAGTGCCGATCGACCCTCGACAGAATAGAAATTAGTTCGGGATTAGGTAAGAACTTGACCAAAACCTAATCAAACGAACTCCAAATCATGCAATTTTTGGAGCAGGTAATCCCCAACACATCACGACCCTACTCCAAGTAGATCCACTCAAATAGCACAAGGAATCATCACGAATTTCAGATCTTGCGCGAAGAACACCAAAAAGGGAAAACTTGAGAAATCCTTCAAATCGAAGGTGCTAGATCTCTTGATTCGGTCCAGGACCCATATAGGATTGTTTTAGGTCATCATAGCACTGAGATCCCCAAGAAATCTACCCCAAAAACTCACTAAAAAATGAGATTAAAAATTCCCACAAAAATAGCTCCGAAAATAGAGAAAAAGGAAAATTCGGGATTTAGGGAGAAAGGAAGATCTTGAGCACGAAATTAAATCTCATATCATTGATCCTTGCATACAAATTCATGGATACATAGATAGGAAGCCACTCTCTTCCTTCCACTATTTGGAAGAGAAAGAGATGTCTCTCACACACTCTCTCCTCTCCTCTATTACATGAAGACCTCTCCTAGCACTTTGAAGTGAAGACCTAGCAAGGTGAATGAAAAGAGAGGCACAAGGGACACCCAAAAGTCCACTTCTTCCACCAGCCCTACCTCTCCTTATATAGGCCTAGGGGTTTTCCTAAAGACCATCCTACCCCTCACCTACAATACACTGCCACCTACCATCAGGGGCACAACCGTCCATCTTTTTTCTGATCGCCCGAACGCCCTCGGGCCCTTCACAACTTTGCTTCCCCTCGATGCAAGCTTCACGATGGTGCCACGTGCACCTCCAATCGCCGCCACCGGTTTTGAGGCCCAAACCGGAAAACCGCCTTGCACGCTTCTCAAAGTGAGACTTTCTGCTTGCTTCCTCCAAAACAAGACTTCTCGATCTTGACGCGTGTCACCTCATCCCATGATCCTCCTCGTCGGCAAGTCTCTCCCGCTTCCGGTCCATTGAAAGCCTCTAGTTGCACCGACACCCGGTCACCTTTGACTTAGTCAACCCCACCGACTTGATCAACACCCATTGTTTTGAGGCTCAACCGCGAAACTGTCCATGCTCCTTGCCTCTCCACGTGTACGGTGTGGATCGCCCTTGACTTCACTCGGCTTCTTGATCGTCTGGCCCCAAGTCTCCTACTTGTGCCCGATCCTCGCAACCGTCCGGCTCCGAGTCTCCTGCTTGTGCCCGATCCTCTCGCCGTTGACCGCCAAGTTGACTCCAGTGACCTACACATCATGAGACAAGAAAACACATTTTCCTTCTTCTGCAAACTCTCCAACATCTTTACCAACTCCGGTTAGTCAAAACCATAATCATGCACACACTCATGCAATCCCCAGATTCCTGCATTTCAACTCAAACATCAAACTCAACCAATGTCAATTACTCATCACATATCTCAAATCACGACACATATCAACATGGCTCAAACCGAATAAGCACATCCAAATGGCTCAAACCAAATGCACAAATATTAGAGATTAGAGATTGAAATGCGAAACCGAATAAGCACATCCAAATGGCTCAAACCCAAAGAAAAGGTGAAAAGTAGCCATCTAGCATAAGAGGGATCACAAAACCAAGAGTTGACAAACAAAGCCACTCGAGAACGCAAAGACTGCAATGATTGTGAAAAGCGCATGAAAACGCTCAAGGACATGATATGCGTCCCCTCAACTTGTGGTAGGTCTCATGTAATGCAAAATGGATCCTTTTAAGTTTCTTAGCATTATTTGCGCATGACCCAATATTTTCTCCCCTTTTGGCAATGAACTCATCAAAGAAGCAAAAGAACAAGCAAACATGCAATGCAGGAAAGTGCAAACCTAAGGTGCTTCAACAATTATGCAAACAAACATTTAACCTTGCTAATCATAAACATAGAGCTATGAAGTGTACAAGCAATAGCTCACTATCATACAAAGACCAAAAATAGATAGCATGGCATAGACACAAGAGCTACACATGCTAAGCAAAAAGATTGACTAGCTCAGATAGAATCAAATTTGCTTATCAAGAGAAAAGCTGCCACCACATGTATAAGTACTCCCATCCAAGACAAAACAAGCATCAAGTGAATCAAAAGAAACTAGCCAGTCTCAATCTCAACCAAGGCAATAAGCATTTATAGAAAATAAGCTCTACAAACGCTCACATATGCAATAGAGACTCATAAGAAAAGAGAAAATCATTATTCTTATATGATCCTCATGTAGCTTCTAATCCATGCGAAGGATCGCACGGCTAGGTACGGCAAACACCCACGAGGCTTCGAAGCACAATTTTTGGATTTAGCATTTTTATGTTACTTCTTATCCATGCGGAGGGTCGCTCGACTGGGTATGGCAAACACCCCGAGGCTTCGAAGCACAATCAACTTATTTTGAAAATTAAAAGCACAAAGATGAGCATGCCTTTGCGGCAAAAGGAACAAACGTTCCCACAATGTTCCATCATGAGCTAAACATTTGCAAAGCCACATTTCTCAAACACAAGGTGCCAAAGCCAAGATATCTTCTAGACTAGCCTCAACACAAGTCTTGACAGGGGTGAGCAAGTTTTAGCAAGATTAGTTCATAAAGTTCACAAGAAGCTAAGTTTACCTTTAAGATTAGCAAGTTGCTCAAAAGAGTCTATAACAAGCCATCTAGAAAATCTAAGCATGAGAGATTACTATCTCATCCACACAACTTAGCTCAAGCTCAATCATAGCAATGAGAAATGCAAGAAAGCATAAGAATCAAAGCTCATCTACCAATGCATATATTACAAATAAGATGCAATGCGAAAAGGTAAGATACATATTTACAAAACACCAACTCCAAGATCAAAGAGCAACTCCCCCTCAAACAATGCCATAGGGATGGCAAACACAAAGTTCCAAATCATCAAACCACAAGAACAACTAATCTCAAAGATTCAACAAAGAGCAACTCCCCCTTAACCAAGCCAGTATCCCCCTCAACAAAACAAATGAAGAATCAATTGAAAAGAGGGCAACAAGACTATAGAAGGAGCACAACTCGTGACTCGTGAAAAAGTAAGGGAGGTATTAATAAGATGGAATAAAAAACACAAATCTCAAGAGGAAAGCACAAATGTAAATTGTGCAAAGCATGAGAAGATATAGCATGGGTCACATTAGGTAACATGAAATTGTGACAAAAGAGACTGGAGCAGATACAAAGCTAGCAAGCCACAAGGTAAGTGAACCATGATGTACACATGCTACTTAGAACAATATGCATGCAAAGCACAATCTAGGACAAGAGAGAACTAAAGCCATATACAAGATGACCATGCCAATGTGATAAAGTGAGCACATGAACAAGCATCTCATGCCACAAATAATGTACATGAAGGTAAAAGGGTGAGTGTATGAGAAAGCTCACAAAATAGGTGAAGACATACAAGCCTCTTGGAGGCCATGAAAAAGGGGACGAAGAACCATCACATCTCAATCATGCAAAAGATCAAGATCCATCAACCTCATGTTCTCCGCCCCGCGTCCCAAACCAACATATGAGATGAGAAAGGTGCCCCAGTCTTTGATCCTAAAGGACTAGTATGCAAATACTTGGGAACCCATGACTTGGACACACGAGCAATAGATGCACTCAACTTATCATGAGGGTTAGCATGATGCAAATTGTGGTTCAAATAAGAAGACCTTGAAACACCCTTAGAAGCATGTCGCAAATTAGCAACTCAAGAAGAAAAACGAGTGGAACCATGAGAAACACGATGAGAACCTCTTAAAGGGACAACACAAGAAGAACCAATACAAGCATCATGAGAACGATGTCATGAACCAATACAAGATGTAGTAGGAGCATGTCCATGAGCACGTCTTGACCCGCAAGAAAAGGAGTCATAGAATCCATCAATAAAGCGATGTCTCGTGCTAGGCTCATGAGTGTTCATGCTATGAGAAAAGTTATGATCACCCGAAGAGTAAGAAGCACGAGATTGGCGCATGTCTCTAGCATGCCTGAAGCAAAACTCAAATTGATGTCCATCCTTCCCACAATATGAGCAATGGAACAAAGGCCTATGACGAGGCATGGTTTGAAAGGATGAAGCACCACTCTCGCTCATATGAGAAGTCCCTTGGGATTTGCAAGAAGAATTGGAAGCATCTTTCAACTTAGGATCAAGATTAGGTTCACACATGTCATGAGAAGGACGATGTGTGTTCCTAAAAGCTTTAGCACACACTCGACGCTCGTGTTTGACACGACGAAAGCAATACTCAATAACATGCCCATCTTTCTAGCAAAAGGTGCAATGGTACTTTTATTTTGGGGATGGTGTACCATTTGAGAGAGAAGCACCTTTATCAATTGAAATCATTTGGGCAACACTAGAAGAGCCAAAAAAACAAGCCAAAGAAGAGTCCAAAACAATAGTGCAAATGCCAACATCCAAAGACTCACGCTAAACATGATTAGACTCCAACTTGGCACTCATATCATCGCGTATTTGCTTTAAAGCCTCAATCTCATTTTTCAAATCATTGCAAGAAGTGCAAGACATGGAAGACACAACACTTGTATGCATGTCATGCAAAGCTTCATGATTATCAAAATAATCTAGACAAGCATCATCATGCAAAGCAGAGGAAAAAAAGCTAGAAGGAAAAGAATAAATTGCAGCAATTTCAGCCCTAGCATTTTCAAGTTGGTCTACACAAGTGGAATAGTCTAGTTTGAACTTTTCATTTTCAGCAAGCATGCCAATACAAGAATTACAACCTTTTTCTAGCCAAGGACATAAGATTGCCAATTTCAACTCTAGCACAATCAAGATCTTTATGTAAGGCAAACATATAGGATTGTTTTAGGTCATCATAGCACTAAGATCCCCAAGAAATCTACCCCAAAAACTCACTAAAAAATGAGATTAAAAATTCCCACAAAAATAGCTCCGAAAATAGAGAAAAAGGAAAATTCGGTATTTAGGGAGAAAGGAAGATCTTGAGCACGAAATTAAATCTCATATCATTGATCCTTGCATACAAATTCATGGATACATGGATAGGAAGCCACTCTCTTCCTTCCACTATTTGGAAGAGAAAGAGATGTCTCTCACACACTCTCTCCTCTCCTCTATTACATGAAGACCTCTCCTAGCACTTTGAAGTGAAGACCTAGCAAGGTTAATGGAAAGAGAGGCACAAGGGACACCCAAAAGTCCACTTCTTCCACCAGCCCTACCTCTCCTTATATAGTCCTAGGGGTTTTCCTAAAGACCATCCTACCCCTCACCTACAATACACTGCCACCTACCATCAGGGGCACAACCGTCCATCTTTTTTTTGATCGCCCGAACGCCCTCGGGCCCTTCACAACTTTGCTTCCCCTCGATGCAAGCTTCACGATGGTGCCACGTGCACCTCCAATCGCCGCCACCGGTTTTGAGGCCCAAACCGGAAAACCGCCTTGCATGCTTCTCAAAGCGAGACTTTCTGCTTGCTTCCTCCGAAACAAGACTTCTCGATCTTGACGCGTGTCACCTCATCCCGTGATCCTCCTCGTCGGCAAGTCTCTCCCGCTTTCGTTCCATTGAAAGCCTCTACTTGCACCGACACCCGGTCACCTTTGACTTAGTCAACCCCGCCGACTTGATCAACACCCATTGTTTTGAGGCTCAACCGCGAAACTGTCCATGCTCCTTGCCTCTCCACGTGTACGGTGTGGATCACCCTTGACTTCACTCAGCTTCTTGATCGTCTGGCTCCAAGTCTCCTACTTGTGCCCGATCCTCGCAACCGTCCGGCTCCGAGTCTCCTGCTTGTGCCCGATCCTCTCGCCGTTGACCGCCAAGTTGACTCTAGTGACCTACACATCATGAGACAAGAAAACACATTTTCCTTCTTCTGCAAACTCTCCAACATCTTTACCAACTCCGGTTAGTCAAAACCATAATCATGCACACACTCATGCAATCCCCAGATTCTTGCATTTCAACTCAAACATCAAACTCAACCAATGTCAATTACTCATCACATATCTCAAATCACGACACATATCAACATGGCTCAAACCGAACAAGCACATCCAAATGGCTCAAACCAAATGCACAAATATTAGAGATTAGAGATTGAAATGCGAAACCGAATAAGCACATCCAAATGGCTCAAACCCAAAGAAAAGGTGAAAAGTAGCCATCTAGCATAAGAGGGATCACAAAACCAAGAGTTGACAAACAAAGCCACTCGAGAACGCAAGACAAACAAGGCAAAGAAGCTCTAGCGTACAACTTCTCAATAACACTTCTAGCACAAGCCAATTGCTTTTCACAAGAAGAACAATCATGCATCAACTTCTTATTTTCAGATTTTGAGTGAGCAAGGGAGGCATTCAATTCATCAATCTTTTTTTACCAAGGCATCATATTTATCACAAGGCAAAGAGGTCGTAGACTTGCAAGAAATAGGAGCACACACATCAAATCTAGACATCGAGCACAAATCTCCAGGCATGGAATTTCTCAACTTCTTTATAAGCTTTGTGATGGTCACATCATAAGTACTGTCTCTAAGGAATAAACTCTCAATGCCCGCGATGAGGTTACCTTTGGTCATCTTCTGAAGTTTCGGGATAACATCCCCGAGCACAAGCTCTTCATCCTTGTAAAGCTTGAGAAGATCCATCACTTCAAGAACACCCTTCTCAAAGCCAATTGCATCCGTCTCCTTGAGATCATCCTTGTCAACCGCCACCTTTCAGCTCCGCTTGTTGTCATCCTCAATAGCAATTCCGCACATCTCAAAACCTGAGAACAAAGACAGACAAGAGCGAGCACTTGGTGCCATTGTAAAAGCACCAGTGAGTGTTAGCAATAAGCCGACACAAGAAAAAGTACTTCTCAATGTCGTCTTTGGATCACAAGGTCGATTAAGGTCAACTAGTGATCAAACCGGCTCTGATACTAATTGAAGGACCGAGAAGGCGACTAGAGGGGGGTGAATGGGAGCCAATTAAAATTCTTCACAAGAACTTGGCCTATCTCCAAAAATCAACCGAACCCAACCTTAAAGCAAGTCACCAAGGTTACACACACCAACTTGTGATGTGCTAACCCTAGGAATGACTAGTACAGCGGAAGAATAGAAGAAGCACACGAAAACAGCTAGGACTGAAGACTACCAAAGAATAGTACTCAAAACAGACTCACTAAACTACCATCGGCACTGCCGTTCATATCGTCGGTATTGCTGATTGATATCAGAAAGAAAACAAAATTCCTAGTTAGGACATCAGAAGTGCTGATCAAGATTTTCACTCTGCACCAGCAGTGCCAAGACAAAGATAGGTAGTGCCGATCAGGGCATCAGCAGTACCGATCGACAATTTAGAATAAGGTACTGGGAAATCTACTCAATCATTAATGAAAAAACTTCTACTATTGCTGACATTTGGGATGGTGAAAATCTAACATGTACTTTTAGGAGATATGTAGATAGCATATTACTTAACCTTTGTGAGAAAGTTGTTCATATAGCTTCAACTATAGAATTTACTGACATTGAAGATAGCCTAGTCTGGCATTTTGGTTCTAATGGTATTTACTCCTCCCAATCGCTCTATAGAGTGTTGAACTTTAGAGGAGTTCAACCAGTTTTCCTACCGGCGGTGTAGAAAATTCACACGCCAGCAAGAGTTCACTTTTTTCTATGGTTGCTGTCCAAAAATAAAATCCTTACTAGAGATAATGTTGAAAAAAGGAAAGCAATTGATTACAACTTATGTTTATTCTGTACTGAAAGAGAGTCACTTACCCACTTATTCTTTGAATGTGTTGTTGCCCAACAGATCTAGGAAGGTGTTTCTGAGATCCTGGGCAACATGGGTATAAAAAGTTATGAGAATGTAACTTTTAAATGACTTTGTGATAAAAAAATATTTAGTTACTAATATGTTCATTGCAACATGCTTATGGGTTATTTGAAAAGTAAGAAATCTCCTATGTTTTCATAGTGGACAATGGAGAAGTGCAGCACAGATCTGGACAAAGATCATGATCATGTTCAGAAATTGAGGCTCCTCTACCCAGTCAAGGATTTGCAAGAATATTCCTTGATCTTGGAGAAGATCTAGAAGAAGAATACCAGACCAGCAAGAATCAAGTGAAGAATGGAGATGATGAAATTATTAACTGGTGGCCGAAAACAGTTGGGGCTTGAGGAGAAGATAGGACCGAGAGAGAAAGAGCTACTCTCTCCAACTGGTGGGCAGTCTCGTGTACTGTTACTTATCTTTTGACATTGTCGTATGTGTGAATCGGGTGGGTGTGTCGAGTTTGGTTCTAAGAGTAAACTCTGTGGTGCTATAAACTGGATGGGTGCTGATACTTTTAAGTAAAGCAGGGGCTTGGCCCTTTAAATCTAAAAAAAATGCTCTGCTGCAAGATGAACCTTATCAGCCAAAATTGCAGCTGCCATCACTCTTCGAATCAATGAACCTGTTGATGGATCTTAATCCATCTTGCCAGAGATCAGCCAAAGGGTCAGAAGAGATCAACCCCGTAGCCTTCTCCGGTGAAGCCCACTCCGGTGTCTTCCACCCCGTGCCTTCTTGTTAGTACAGCAGAGGAAGAAGACAGAATAGGGAGGAAGAAATGGTAGTGTTCTTTCGAAGGACGGAGGAAAGATTACGTCTCGACAAGGTTTTTTGTTACAAGTAATTTCGTAACCCTAACTGACTCTAGGCCACGCCCTAAATAGGCACGCACACGCTACCCTCATACCCAGTCTAGTCCGGTATACTTCTTGCTGGGCCGATGGAGATGAGCTTCTCTAGGACGGCCCACCTGCCCACTCGGCCCCTGTGTGCTTGACGATGGTGCGATGGTAGCGGCCTTAACATCCCCTGCTTTGAACGCCGCTTGTCCCCAAGCAGGCACAAAAGGAAACTGTTGACACAGCGCTTCCTTATCCTCCTAAGTAGCCATTGAAGCTGGCATAGATGACCATTTCACCAGCACATGCAGAACCTAAAAGGAAGACAATTCCATAGGTAAATCAGAATTGACAGGAAGATTAGTACCCACCGCCTTCTTGAGCTGTGAAACATGGAATATTGGGTGAATTAGAGTGCCCTTCAGCAATTGAAACTTGTATGCAACCGACCCCACCTTCTGAAGTATCTTAAAAGGACCAAATAAATTGAACAATAATTTCTGATTTGCACATGGTGCTAAGGATGACAGGACATAAGGCTGCAGCTTAAGAAACACCAGATTACCCACTTCGAAGCTTCTTTCAGTTCTATTTTTATCATCTTGAGACTTCATACGATTACGGGTCCGGTCTAGATGTTGTTTGATCAGCAAAGACATCACCTCTCGTTGCTTAAGCCACTGGTCAAGATCATCGTTTTCGCAATTATCACCAGACGATAACCCAAAGTGTCACAGGGAATAACCATACAAAGCTTCAAATGGAGAGCGTCCAATAGCCGAGTGAAAGCTGGAGTGATACCAATACTCCGCAAGCGGCAACCAAGAACTCCATTGCTTAGGACAGGCATGGACAGAGCAACGTAGATAGGTTTCCATGCACTGGTTCATGCGCTCTGACTACCCGTCCGATTGAGGATGATACGCCGAACTCATGTATAACTCAACTTTGGCCAACTTGAACAACTCCTTCTACAAATTGCTTGTGAATACACGGTCTGTGTCAGACACTATGGATTGGGGCAGACCATGCAAATGGAAGATGTGATCCAAGAATACCTTTGCCACACTTGCAGCTATGAATGGATGTTTAAGTGCCAAAAAATGTGCATACTTCGTGAATTTATCAACCACAACCAGAATGCAATTGACTGAATTTGACGGAGGCAACCCCTCAACAAAGTCCATGGTGACAATCTGCCAAGCACCAATCGACACGGGAAGAGGCTGGAGTAACCCAGGAGACTTGGTTCGATCAGGTTTATCTTGTTGGCAGGTGATACAAGATTTCACAAAATTCTGTACATCCGTTTTCATACCTTTCCATGCAAAGAGCTCTTTCAATCTCCTATAAGTTACCGGTATACCAGAGTGACCTCCTAGGGCAGAGGAATGGAACGCTCTAATTATCTTCAGCTGCAAGTATGGGCTATTGCCAATCCATATTCTAGAATTATACCTCAGCAACCCATTATGCAAGGAATAATTTGGTAATGTTGTGCAATCAATAGCCAACTTGGCCAGGATATCACGGGCATGTTGATCAGTCCCATAGCTAGCAACCACCTCCTCAAGCCACTGCCACACACAAGAAGTCACAACAAGACATGGCCAGCCACCTCAGGTCTCCTGGACAGTGCGTTTGCAGCCCCATTTTCTGACCCCTTCTTATAAATAATCTTCTAATTGAGTCCCAACAGCTTAGTAAAAACCTTTTGCTACCAGTGAGTATGAAGTCTTTGATATGCCAAATGAGAAAGACTTTTATGATCAGTCGAGATGATGAACTCCCAAAACTGTAAATAAGACCTCCACTGTTCAACTGCCAACAATATTGCAAGGTATTCTTTCTCATATGTGGACAAACCTCTCATCTTGGGCCCCAAGTCTTTACTGATATAAGCAATCGGATAATGGTCTTGCATAAGAATAGAACCAACTCCGAGATCACTGGCATCGGCCTCTATGAGAAACTGTTTGTTAAAATTGGGTAGAGCAAGCACTGGAGCCTCAATTCGTGTTGTCTTGAGGGTCTGAAATGCCTTGTTTTGAACTTCAGTCCACACATACACACTGCCCTTCTTCAGCAAATCAGTGAGTGGTCTAGCAATGATACCAAAATGTTGCACAAACTTCTTGTAATATCCAGCTAGACCCAAGAACCCCCTAAGTTCCTTAACATTAACTTGACCTGGACAATTAACTACAGATTCTACCTTGCTTGGACTAGTGGCCACCCCCTCTTCATTAACCACATACCCCTAGTAAGAGATTTAGCTAGTGGCAAAAGAACACTTAGAGAGTTTTGCCTTCCACTGGTCCTTTTGCAGCAGCTGCAACACCTGATCCAAATTACTCAAATGTTGTTCAAACGTCCTGCTGTAAACTAAAATATCATCAAAGAAGACCAACACACACTTCCTCAGGAGGGACTACAGAGATGAATTCTTTGCTTTTTGAAATGTGTGGGGTGCATCTGTGAGCCCAAAGGACATGACACAGAATTCATAATGACCAAATGAGTTTGGAAAGCTATTTTATGCTAGTCACTGGGTTGCATGAGTATCTGGTGGAACCCGGAGCACAGATCCAAACTAGAGAACCAGCTAGCATCATTGAGCTCATCCAAGAATTCATCAATGATTGGCACTGGAAACTTCGCTTTCATAGTCGGAGTGTTCAAGTGTCTGTAATCCACACAAAAGCGGTAGGTCTTATCTTTTTTCTTGACCAGCAGCACCGACGAGGAGAAGGGACTTGAGCTGTGTTGAATGACTCCTCTGTCCAACATTTCCTTTACCTGCTTCTCAATCTCGTAGTGTTCTTTCGAAGGCCGGAGGAAAGATTATGTCTCGACAAGGTTTTTGATTACATGTAATTTCATAACCCTAACTGACTCCAGGCCATGCCCTAAATAGGCAGGCAGACGCTACCCTCATACCTAGTCGGGTTCGGTATACTTCTTGCTGGGCCGACGAAGGCGAGCTTCTCTGGGACGGCGCACCTTCCCACTGGGCTCCTATGTGCTTAACGATGGTGCAATGGTAGCGGCCTTAACACTTCCTCACTTTGGCCACAATGCTTGTCTTCCTCACTTCGTCCCAGGGGCGCCGATCCTCGACGGGAACAATCCTCAAGCGCCCATGGCCCCTCATCGCCACTTCCTCCTTGTTAAAAGTGGATCCATTGCAACACGATCTTACCACTACTACAAAAACGACGTATAGTGGTGCAACGAAAATCCATGTGGCGGCGATTTCAAACAAACCCGCAGCTACAGTTTTGGTACAGTAATGTATCAATTTTAGCGGCAGTTCATGTCACGGACCCGCCTTACCACGGAGACGGCTCCATTCCAGGATCTCCCTCGGGTGGCGACACGCGCTGTGGCGCCCAATAGCACAACACATGACAGAGAAAAATAATTGCAACAAGAGCATAGGTGGGGAAACAGAGTTTTACATAAATCCGAAGTTATATTACAAACCAGAGTTTTGATAGAAGTAAATTGCGGAAGCGAATTGTTCAATATTGGTTCACTAGTTCGACGAAATAGGTAAGATACAATCGCCCTCTCACGGCGACACACAGGGAACATCCCGGCCATAATAGGTACTTGCCCAAGCACCATACCGGCAAGCAAGGACTACTCATCGTCTTCATTCGTGCACAGCTCCCATTCGATGTTCCAGCAATCGGGGCGCTGGCCCTCCCAATGGAATCTCCCACCGCAGTGGCAGTCTCCGTCCTGGTCATCTGAAAACCACATAGAGCTACGCCCTGAGTAACTAATTTACTCAGCAAGATTGACCCGTCAAAATGGCCAGCTACAGCCGACGCCTAGACATGCAAAGGCTGGGGATAGGGTTTATATTGCCAGAAAGCCAGCCTAAGAGTGGATCCTTTTTATTAACAGGTAAAATTGCACTCGGGGCATAATTTATTAAGTTGACATGATTCTGATCTTCAAATGAGCAGAGGTGATTTATTATAATTAGATTATACGAGGAGTGATTTATTTGCCAAGTTTCACTTTCATGCACCAAGCTAATAATTGTAATTAATTATTATGAGGAAAAAGGTCATTAAATTAATTTCAGCTCATATACAGAGACTTACCCTATGACATTTTTCCAGGGAGACTAAAACTGATAACCCTACTTGGTGACCAAATTTCAAGATTTTATCAGCTCTCTGTAATTAATTATGAATTTATGAGTGTTTTTATCATATAATTAAATCCTAAAAGTAAAATTAACATGCACTGTGATTTAGCATTTTTCCTTATTAGTACTTGGAAGACAAGGATAACCAAATTTATTTTGCTTCAAAATTCCTATTAATAATTTTACTATGCATTTTACAAGTTTATCTCATTTCTGGAAATGGATTTAAATGAGAAAATCGATTTTTATTTCATGGGCCGCATCCAGCCAGAGCGAGAGGCTAAAACTTGCACGGCCCAACGGCCGAGCGCGCGCACGGGACGTTCTCGGGCCAGGCGCGGCCCGAGAGCGAGGCCAGGCCGACAGGCCATCGCGGCCCAGTGGCCATCCCGGCCGTTGGCCAGCTCGGCCTGAGCCGAGCGCGCGCACGGCGGCGCGGCCACGCGCGGTGGCACGGGCACGACGGCCGGCAGGGGTGGCGACGGTGGCAGCATTGCCTAGATGGTAAACAGAGGACTCCGAGGGACACGCGGCGCATGAAAAGAGGAAGGGTGGCTCACCGGGGTTAGCTCGACGACGACGAGACGGGGCTACGGCGGTCGGCGGCGATGTTCCGGACGAGTGGCTGTACGGGTGGAAGCCGAGTGAGGTCGGGAAGGAAAAAGGAGGGCACTCATGCGTGCCCGTGCAAGGAATCGCCCAGGAGCTCACCGTGGGGGTCGGGCGACGCGGAGGGGCGGCGGTCGGAGGCGGGGAAGAAGAGGTCGATTCACGGCGGCTCGGAGGGGAAACAAAGACGGCAGCTCCGCGGGGAGCACCAGGGCGTTGGCACGAAGCTGGTGGTGCTCGTGGCAGGGGCGGGGAGGCGGTGCAGCGGTCGGGCACCGGGAGCTCGCGCGGCGATGATGGCGAGCGCCTCGGTGGAAGAGAGTGCAGAGAAAAGGGAGTCGCGTGCGAGAGAGAGAGAATGGGCAGGGGGGTGTTCGGACCGCGGGGGCGATAGGGGGGATGTCGGAACGGGGTGGGGGCATCGATCCGCGGCTTCGGCCGTTGGCCGTACACCGGCGACCACGCGGCGCGCGCCGAGTCGGGCAGGGCAGCGGCAGCCGGGTGTGTTTCTTTTGAGTCGCTGACAGGTGGGTCCCACAGGGAGTTTTCTTTTTCTTTTCTTTTTCCAATCCTAACAGCCGACTGCATTTGTTATTTGTGATAGAATTAATCTAGAGCTGCTAAAATCAGACAAAAAATAAGGCAGACTCCCCATAATGTGCTGGTTTTTATAAAAATACTAACTACCAACAGTTCCCATTAAAATTTACTTAGGAATTTTGTGAGTAGAGCTGGTTTTTGACCATTCTAGTATTTATTTGGGGCCTTTATTTATGGAAGAAAAATCTGAGAAAATCCCCAAAATTCTACTTGACCATGACCATCCACATATAATTTTTTCAGTGGTGACTTTTACTGAAAATTTGGGACTTGTAGTGCAAGTGTTATTCAATTTGGGTTTGAATTTGATTTGAAATGACAACTTAAATTCATATTTTTAGTGATAGGATCTTGTGATGACTAAGTGTTACTCTTGGGACCACTATGACACCAGGAGTGTCACAGCCCTTCCCCCTTAAGGATGTGTTGACGGGTTACCTAAGTGGTGGCATAGGAACTTGGGGTAGTGGCTTTGCAGGAACTCTTCAGTTTCCCAAGTAGCTTCCCTGGCGGTATGGTTGCTCCATTGAACTTTATAGAACTTCAGCGTCTTCTTATGTGTCGCTCGCTCCTTCTCGTCTAGCACTTTCACCGGATGCTCGACATAGGCCAGGTCGGGTTGTAGTTGCTGGGTGCTCTCCAGTGGTATGTCCACCGGTGTCTTTAAACATCTCTTGAGTTGGGACATGTGGAACGTGTCATGCACTCCAGCGAGTTCCACTGGCAGTTGGAGTTGGTAGGCTACGGGTCCGCATCTCGCAATGATAGGGTAGGGACCAATATATCGAGGTGCTAACTTCCCGCGAATTCCAAACCGTTGTACACCCTTGGTGGGTGACACTCGGAGGTAGACCATATCGCCGACCCTGAATTCCAATGGGCGGCGCCTTTTATCTACATAACTTTTCTGCCTGGACTTTGCTGCACGTAAGTTTGATTGGATTTCAAGTACCTTCTGTTCAGCTTGTTGCACTTGCTCCGGACCAAATATTATCCTCTCCCCTGGTTCCGACCAGCTCAGTGGTGTGCAACAGCGGCACCCATAGAGAGCCTCGAATGGTGCCATCCTGATGCTTTCCTGGTAGCTATTGTTGTAGGCAAATTCTGCCAAGGGTAGGCACTCATCCCACTTTTTGTTGTGATTCAATACGTACGCCCTTAACATGTCTTCCAATACTTGATTAACCCTTTCGGTCTGACCGTCCGTTTGGGGGTGGTACGCGGAACCTCTAATCAACCTGGTGCCCAGTGTTTCATGTAGCTGCTCCCAAAAGCGTCCCACAAACTGGGAGCCTCTGTCGGATACGATAGTCTTGGGCACTCCGTGCAAACACAGGATTCGCTCAATGTAGAGTTGCGCATATTTTTGCATCTTGAACCGCGTCGACACAGGGATGAAGTGGGCGACCTTTGTCAATCGGTCAACAATGACCCATACGGAGTCGAATTTATGCAACGTCAACGGTAGACCAACGATGAAATCCATGTTGATATCTTTCCATTTCCAGGCTAGAACACTCAAGGGTTGTAGTTGGCCTGCCTTCTTCAGATGATCGGCCTTGACTCGGCGGCAGGTATCGCACTCTGCGACATAACGTGCTATTTCCCTTTTCATGCGAGTCCACCAATATTTGGATCTCAAATCATGATACATTTTGTTGCTGCCCGGATGCATGGAGTACTTTGTAATATGAGCCTTGTCCAGAATTTTCTTGCGGAGTTCCAGATCCTTAGGAACCACCAGTCGATCCTTGAACCATAAAACACCTTCTGCATCTTCTCGAAAGCATTGCACCTTAGGATCGCCCTCTTTTATTCTCCTCTTGAGATGTGCTATGCCTCTGTCATTTTTCTGGGCACCCACTATTTCTTCCCTAAGGTAGGAATTAACGCTAAGTTGTAGAGGTCTCCGTGGGGTGTTACCTGAACATAATGACCATCTTGGACTTGTGGGCCGACTAGGATGTGGTGACAGTGAGCCTTGTGGCTTAGGGCGTCAGCCACGACATTCGCTTTTCCCGGGTGGTAATGGACTTCCAACTCATAATCCTTAATCAATTCCAACCAACGGCGCTATCTCATGTTCAGGTGGTCTTGAGTGAAGATGTACTTCAAACTTTTGTGGTCGGTGTATATACGAACTAAATTCCCAAGGAGGTAATGTCTCCACATCAATAAGGCCAATACCACTGCTGCTAATTCCAGGTCATGCACGGGGTAATTCTGCTCGTGCTTCTTCAATTGCCTTGATCCATAAGCAATAACTCTACCGTCTTGCATAAGCACGCATCCCAATCCAATACCCGACGCATCACAATAGACATCGAACGGCTTCCCCAAGTCCGGTTGAGCTAATACTGGGGCCGTGGTCAGGTGCTTCTTCAAGGTTTGAAAAGCACCTTCGCAGCCTTCATCCCATATGAATTTCTTATCCTTCTTAAGCAACTTGGTCATGGGCTTTGCAATTTTGGAGAAATTAGGAATGAAACGGCGGTAGTAGCCAGCTAATCCCAGAAACCTACGTATATGTAATACGGTCTTCGGTGTCTTCCAATTCAGTACATCTCTTACCTTGCTGGGATCTACTGCGATGCCTTCTTCCGAGACAATATGGCCTAAAAATGGTACTTGCTTCAACCAAAACTCGCACTTGCTAAACTTAGCATATAGCTGGTGCTCCCTTAACCTCTATAAGACAACACGGAGATGCTCTGCATGTTCTTCCTCTGACTTTGAGTAGACTAGGATGTCGTCAATGAATACCACCACAAACTTGTCCAACTCAGGCATGAACACTGAGTTCATGAGATACATGAAGTGTGTCGGTGCATTTGTCAATCCGAACGACATCACTAAATACTCATATAGACCGTATCGGGTAGAAAAGGCTGTCTTGGGGACGTCTTCGGCACGAATTTTAATCTGATGGTAACCCGACCGGAGATCAATCTTGGAGAACACCTTAGCTCCTATCAACTGGTCGAAGAGGATGTCAATACGGGGCAGTGGGTATTTGTTCTTGACAGTCACCGCATTGAGGGGTCGGTAGTCTACACACAGCCTCAGGGTCTCATCTTTCTTCCTCACGAATAGTGCCGGACAACCCCAAGGCGAGGAGCTTGGTCGAATGAATCCCTTATCCAGCAGCTCCTTAAGTTGCTCCTTCAACTCAGCTAGTTCCTTAGGTGCCATTTTATACGGCCTTTTGGACATAGGTGCCGTCCCTGGCTGAAGCTCAATCTTGAACTCAACATCCCGATCCGGTGGAAGTCCTGGGAGATCGTCAGGGAATACGTCCGGAAATTCCCTAACCACTGGAATATCCTTTATTTGCCCGGCGGTGGTGTGGTGAACGCTTGGTGCCGCCAGTTGGGGTGGTCGTACCCGGAAGCTTACGCTACCATGGGTGGAAGAGTTTAGGTGCACAGTGTAGGCGTCTATGTCCAGTATAGCTTTATGTTGCCTCATCCAAGGCATGCCCAGAATGATGTCAATGTTGCACCCCTCTAAGACCATGCACTTGGTAGGGTAGACTTTTGATCCTAGGGTTATTGGGAGTTTCTCTATTTCATATAGAGCTGAGGTTTGTCCACCGGCTGATCTAATGTGTATCGTGCTTTCATAAGGGTGCGAGGCAGCCGGTACTTATCAACGAAGAACCCACTAACAAAGCTATGTGATGCTCCTGAGTCAAACAGAACTAGTGTGGGGTGGTCTCGAACAGAGAACATACCAGCAAGGATGGGGCTGTTCTCCGGAGTCTCCTCTAGGGTGGTGTTGTTCACTCGCCCAGCACGAACTGGCCCTCGGTTGTTGCGGTTGTTGTTGGTGTTGTTATTCCTCGGCAGGTTCTGGCCAGTGCTCTTCTTGGGGTGCGGGCACTCCCACGAGAAATGCCCAGGATGACCGTAGTTGTAGCAGGGAAAAGACCCGGTCTGAGCGTTCGGCTGCTGGGGTGGGCGAAATCCACCTTGACTCTGCTGCTGATGCGGTACCGGGGGTCGCTGCTATGCTGGCTGAGGCGGGCGCACAACAGGTGCCGGTACGGGGGCGGAATGGTACCTCTGTCCCGAGGGGGTGGTGTACACCATGCGGAACTTCTGCGGGGGTCCACTGGATAGCCCTATAGCACTTGCGGAGCGCTTCCATTCTGCCATCACCCTGCGATATCCATCTTCCGCGACGATCGCGTTGTTGACAAACTCAGCGAATGAGCCTCCCATGTTGAGGTTGAGGCGGTCCTGTAGCTCAGCACTTAGCCCCTCCAAGAAATGGTCCTTGTGCTTGGCGGGGGTGTCCACTTGTTCTGGGGCGTGTAGTGCCAACCGGTTGAACTCTTCGCAGTATTCCTCGACACTGCGGTTGCCCTTCTTTTGTGCGGTGAATTCACACGCCTTCCTGCGGACGAGCCCCGCAGGGATGTAGTGAGCGCGGAACGCATCCTTGAACTCGTCCCACGTAATCTGCTGGTCTGTTCCCACAGAGGTGACATGGTTGGCCCACCATGCCCTAGCCGCACCATGCAGTTGCTGCGCGGCGAACAACGTCTTTTGCACAGGCGTGTAGTTAAGGAGTCCAAATTTGGACTCGAGCATGCGAAGGAAGTTCTCCGCCTCTATAGGTTCAGTGGTTGAGCTGAACGTGGGCGGCCTGATGGCGAGGAAATCAGAGTAGGTGTGGTTCTGCGGTGCTCCGTCGTTGTGGCCCCTAGCATTACGGGCTGCTAGGTTCTGTTGTGCTAGCTCCCGCATGAACTCCGCTTGCTGTTGCTGGCTCTCCATCATAGTCGCGAAAAACTGCGCCATCATTTGCATGGGGTTGGATGGCGGCGGCGGTGGTGGAGTCCCTTGTGGAGAGTCAGTCCCCCTAGCCCTGGAACCTTCGGGCTGCTCGCCATGCAGCTCATTGGTGTTGCGGGTCCGCACCATTCTGAAATGTAAGAATAAGGGGTCCAATTAGTCTCTTGTCCAACATGATCATTATAGGTTACCAAAGCCAATAACACAGCACACGGGGCAGCAAGTTGGTAAACAACATAATTTCAATAAAGCGGGAGTTTTCCAAGTTAACATGTTTCTAGTACAAGTCAACAGTTCCACTCTACATAAACTCGGAATATGTGGCCATCGAGTTTGCAAAAGCTATTCACGCGGGTGATCCCCAAAATACAACAACCACGCGTGGAGCGTCCCAAAGCTATCCATCTACCATGCCTTACAAGTACGACCTAGTCACGTCTACTACTACTACCATGCCCTATCACTGGCGGTGCCATAGGGTCCTGGACGGTCCACGTCGGTCGGAGCTGGTGGCTCGTAGTCCACGTCGGACTCCTCGCCCACGTCCTCCTCGGGCTCCTCCTCCACGGGTGTTGCCGGCGGTGCAGCAACCGCATCCAACTGAGCCTAGAGGTCCGGGTTCTCATGAGCCAGGGTCTCCAGGTCCTCCGCCATAAGGTCCATCTCCTGCTGGGCACTCGCCAGCTGCTGCTGCAGGTGCTCGTTGTGGTTTGCCCGCTACTGCATAATCAACCCTCGTCTATCCACCTCCTGCGCGAGAGTGTTGCGCTGCTCAGTGACCTCCGACACGCGAGTCTCACTCGCCTCAAGGGCCGCAGTCAACCGCTGAATCTCTCTATGCTGTGCATCGACCTGTGTCTGCAGGTCGTTCCTCTGCAGCCACACCTGCTTAGCATCCGCCAGCAAGATTCTGCTGCGGCTGCTAGACTCCTCATCCAAGTTGAGGAGGTACTCGGAGTAGTGAGCTACGTGGTGGTATCCCGCGTGGTACTTCGGGTAGTCGTCACGAGAGACGCGTCTCACGCGCCTCTACCACACTGGGTTAGCCTGGTGCCAAATGGGGATCATCTCGAACGGAGTCCCCGAGAGCGCTGCTACGTTGCGCCCACAGAAGTGAGTGAGAGCCCAGTGGGCGACTCTCTCCAGACCCTCTCTGAGGCTCCCAGCCGTGATGGTGCTCTCCATACCCGCCAAGTCGGGGTTGCGCGGGTGTGGGGAGACACTGAGATGCACCTTTGCAAAAGGCACACCGTGGCGGCGAGTCTCACGCCCACGGTACGAAGGCTGCTCCTCGTAGCCCAGGGCGCGTAGCATCTATCACAGGAGGGTGGGAAAGCCACGGTGGTGTAGACCGGTAGTATAACGCCACCCGTCGTGCTGGAATAGCTCAAACCCGTGCTCATCCATCTGGAACATAAACCCAAATAGTGAGTACTCGTTCCTAACGCAGAGGGTGCAGGCCAAAATAAATCAATTTGATGCAATGAGTGATACACAGAACCTGGCCACCACGGGGGGTTACATATTCTAGAGGGGAATTCAGTTACTGCGCAAAATGGTATGTTCTGTCCTAGGGTACAGCAGCTAGTTTCTCGAGCTTTTCTGCAATCCTACTTACGGATTCTGGACAGTAGCTGAACACTAAGTGGTAGGGTTTTTCTTGACAGAACCGGGTTACTCTAAAGATTTGATCCTAGCGCTGTCTCTGCGGTCTCAACTCTAAAGACCTTCCAGAAAGTGCAAATACAGCCCCTAGGGGTAATCGGAGCAAGGAGGTATGCATTTTACACGATAGGTTAAAATCTGAGATTTATATTAACCCAATTTCGACGTGCTGACTTGGACGGCCAAAATGGTATTGTCCGGAAATTTTTAAACCAAAATCTTCTTATTTGAACGTACAGAGAGTTCATTCTCGATTTCAATAAGTATTCGTCTGCAAGCTTTTGACTTTCAGGTGGAAAGATATCGATTTTTATATGGACGACCCGTCTGCTGAAATTTCAGTTTCTTGTTGATGTCTTGATGCTTTTTAATAGTTTTCATTTATGCATATAATTTCGGCCTACCCGTCCTCACCAAATAAAATTCGGTCACGAATAGGACCATACGTATAGTCGGTGGCAATCGATCTCTCAAGTCAGTTGTATACTACCCGTTTCTTACGAGAATCGTGGTTAGCGTACCTACAGAAGATTCATTCCAGAAACATTACATCAAATCAAAAGAAACGAGCCGAAAATAATCCCTTATTATTGTCCTAGGGCAGGACACTAATGTTTTACGCAATCAGCCCGCGTTCACACCATTGTGCTAGCTTCCCATGTTACAGTCCAGTAGGCGGGACACATACCTGCGTTGACGATGCCATAGATGCAGTATTTACCACGGAGACGGCTCCGTTCCAGGATCTCCCTCGGGTGGCGACACGCGCTGTGGCGCCCAATAGTACAACACATGACAGAGAAAAATAATTACAACAAGAGCATAGGTGGGTAAACAGAGTTTTACATAAATCCGAAGTTATATTACAAACCAGAGTTTTGACAGAAGTAAATTGCGGAAGCGAATTGTTCAACATTGGTTCACCAGTTCGACGAAATAGCTAAGATATAATCGCCCTCTAATGGCGACACACAGGGAACATCCCGGCCATAATAGGTACTTGCCTAAGCACCGTACCGGCAAGCAAGGACTACTCCTTGTCTTCATTCGTGCACAGCTCCCATTCGATGTTCCAGCAATCGGGGCGCTGGCCCTCCCAATGGAATCTCCCACCGCAGTGCCAGTCTCCGTCCTGATCATCTGAAAACCACATAGAGCTACGCCCTGAGTAACTAATTCACTCAGCAAGACTGACCCGTCAAAATGGCCAGCTACAGCCGACGCCTAGACATGCAAAGGCTGGGGATAGCATTTATATTGCTAGAAAGCCAGCCTAAGAGTGGATCCTTAATTTTTCAAGTTTTAGCATCAAGTTAAGTTATCATGCGAAATAATCATAAATTTAGTTTGCACTAAAGCTATACAATCATGGTTACAGTACAATCTTAATAATTCCAAACAGCAGTATTAAACCCACTCATCATCTTAATGGCTTCCAGCACTGTTCCGGAGTAGCGATCAAGTGGTGCTCGTTACTGTGAGGGGCAGCGACTCGAATCCATTTTCATCATGCAGGAGAAACCTGCTTGCACGACCGATACGCGCTTCCGGGAAGCCGCATGGAGCAACCTTTCGCTTACGGTGCCGTAGGGTCTTCCAGGTCCAGACTTCCCCGAGAAGGGTCCCCCAACGCGATGCGCCCCGTGCCGCCATCCGTGGGTGTATTGCTCCCTCCTCTCAGCCCCAGTTCCACCAAAGAAGGGAGAAGGCTATCTTCCGACCAAACAGTACATTCACACTTGATCCCATGGGCCGGACACGAGGCGTAGCCTTAGGTGACTCGGACGGGGCTACCTCCTTGAAGACAAGTTGTTCTGTCCTTTCCACCTAGTTGCCCGTCCGGTCTTCATTGTGATTCCATCCACCCTTTCCTTCATCCGATCTCATTCCCCAGTGGTAATATTCTCTATCTACGAGTGGTCTCCATACCACTCGATGAGTAGCCATCCTAATTGAAGCAGAGCGACTACCGTCCTGAGGTTAATAATCGGGAAAGAGGGACCTACTGCACGCTAGGGTTTCAATCAACTCCTATCACTTAATGCACAGGCAACTTACATCCCTAGCTAGTGGCAGAATAAAAATTTAAAACGGGAATAATGCACCGGGGCTTGCCTTGGGTCTGCTCTTGTTCAGCAACGGCACCTTCGGCTCCTTCGGTTTCCCGCTCCGGTCCCGTCTCCACGTGGTTCACGGCGTGATCTATATGATGCAAAAGATGCTGCTTATAAGAGAAGATTCATGGCACTTCCTCAATAAATACGTTAATGTACACTGTTATTCGTGGAAGTAAGCGGGGTGTGTTGATGCATTCAGTAGTATATCTTATTGAGTGGGGCACAGGGTGAGGGCGTTTCGTGTATTTCCTTCATGGACTCTAGAATTTACTCGCGACGACGTCGCACCAAAGTACGGTGTGTTTGTGTGGCCCGGGGTTCAGTTACGTAAGTGATGTCCATGACCAGTAGGTGTTAACTAATTAGTGTTTTCATGTGTCGAGTAAAACCCTCGCAAGGTACTAAGTACCCGTGAAACAGCCCTAAAGCGGAACCATTTTTATTAACGGGTAAAATTGCACTCGGGGCATAATTTATTAAGTTGACATGATTCTGATCTTCAAATGAGCAGGGTTGATTTATTATAATTAGATTATACCAGGAGTGATTTATTTGCCAAGTTTCACTTTCATGCACCAAGCTAATAATTGTAATTAATTATTATGAGGAAAAAGGTCATTAAATTAATTTCAGCTAATATACAGAGACTTACCCTATGACATTTTCCAGGGAGACTAAAACGTATAACCCTACTTGGTGACCAAATTTCAAGATTTTATCAGCTCTCTGTACTTAATTATGAATTTATGAGTGTTTTTATCATATAATTAAATCCTAAAAGTAAAATTAACATGCACTGTGATTTAGCATTTTTCCTTATTAGTACTAGTCCAGACAAGGCTAACCAAATTTATTTTACCTCAAAATTCCTATTAATCATTTTACTATGCATTTTACAAGTTTATCTCATTACTAGAAATGGATTTAAATGAGAAAATCGATTTTTATTTCGTGGGCCGCATCCAGCCAGCCCGACGGGCTGAAACTCGCGCGGCCCAACGGCCGAGCGCGCGCACGGGACGTTCTCAGGCCAGGCGCGGCCCGAGACCGAGACCAGGCCCACAGGCCATCGCGGCCCAGTGGCCATCCCGACCGCTGGCCAGCTCGGCCTGAGCCGAGCGCGCGCGCGGCGGCGCGGCCACGCACGGTGGCGCGGGCACGGCGACCGGCAGGGGTGGCGACGGCGGCAGCATTGGCGAGATAGTAAACGGAGGACTCCGAGGGACACGCGGCGCACGAAAAGAGGAAGGGTGGCTCACCAGGGTTAGCTCGACGACGACGAGGCGGGGCTCCGGCGGTCGGCGGCGATGTTCCGGACGAGTGGCTGCACGGGTGGAAGCTGAGTGAGGTCGGGAAGGAAAAAGGAGGGCACTCACGCGTGCAGGTCGGGCGACGCGGAGGGGCGGCGGTCGGAGGCGGGGAAGAAGAGGTCGATTCACGGTGGCTCGGAGGGGAAACGAAGACGGCAGCTCCGCGGGGAGCACCAGGGCGTTGGCAGGAAGCTGGTGGTGCTCACGGCAGGGGCGGGAAGGCGGTGCAGCGGCTGGGCACCGGGAGCTCGCGTGGCGGTGATGGCGAGCGCCTCGGCGGAAGAGAGAGCAGAGAAAAGGGTGTCGCGTGCGAGAGAGAGAGAATGGGCAGGGGGGTGTTCGGACCGCGGGGGCGACAGGGGGGATGTCGGAACGGGGTGGGGGCGTCGATCCGCGGCTTTGGCCGTTGGCCGTACGCCGGCGACCACGCGGCGCGCGCCGAGTCGGGAAGGGCAGCGGCAGCCGGGTGTGTTTTTTTTGAGTCGTTGAGAGGCGGGTCCCACGGGGAGTTTTCTTTTTCTTTTCTTTTTCCAATCCTAACAGCCAACTGCATTTGTTATTTTTGTTAGAATTAATCTAGAGCTGCTAAAATCAGACCAAAAATAAGGCAGACTCCCATAATATGCTGGGTTTTATAAAAATACTAACTACCAACAGTTCCCATTAAAATTTACTTAGGAATTTTGTGAGTAGAGCTGGTTTTTGACCATTCTAGTATTTATTTGGGGCCTTTACTTATGGAAGAAAAATCTGAGAAAATCCCCAAAATTCTACTTGACCATGACCATCCACATATAATTTTTGCAGTGGTGACTTTTAATCAAAATTTGGGACTTGTAGTGCAAGTGTTATTCAATTTGGGTTTGAATTTGATTTGAAATGACAACTTAAATTCAAATTTTTAGTGATAAGGTCTTGTGATGACTAAGTGTTACTCTTGAGAACACTACGACACCAGGAGTGTCACAGTTCACAAAGTGAGTCGCCCCTATAAATTGATCTTTTTGAGGCAGGTCACTTTATGGGCCGTCGTTACAAATAAATCAGCATTTGCAGTAGCGGCCCATGTTTCTACCCGCCGCTATGCTTGGCCCATTAGCCCAGTAGCCTATCAGCAACAATAAAAACGAGCAAACCTAACCTAACTTGCCTACTCCTCCCATCTCTTCTTCCCTTAGCCGCTGCCTACTCCCTGCCCTTCCTCACTTGGCCGCCTCCTCCTCTCTCCACCTCTTCCCCCTCCCGTCATTGTCGCATGATGGAGGCCCATGAAGGCCCGCCTGGCCTTCCACGTCGTCGGCCTCCTCCCGCGCCTCGCCTCCCTTCCACATCCCCTCCTCTACCCAGCACCGTTCCTCGCCCTGGAGGTGGCGGATCCGATGAGGACCTCCTCGGCCATATGGTGGGGCGACACATCTGAGCGAGCTCCGATGCGGAGGCAGCATCCATGGCGGATCCGATGAGGACCTCCTCAGCCATGAGGAGCGCCCCCCCCCTCCCTCTCCGACCACGCGGGCGGTGCCGTCCGACCTCCTCCTCTCCTCCATCAAGCGGCATGGGATCCAATGTCGCTCTCCCTCCTCTCCAAGTGCGGCTCTGAGCTGTGGGGTCACTAGGGGCGGCGGCCTCCTCCCCTCCGGGCTCTAGTGAGCTCCATCTCGGGTATGACGACAGGATCCAAAGGAGGCGAGCTTGGCGACAGACGTGGCGGCGAGATCCAGAGGCGATTCGGCGATGGGCACGGATCCGGTCCGGTCGCGGCCAGATCCGGCGGTTGTGGAGTGCGGCGCAGTCAGGTCCCGTGGGCGCGGCGGCGCGGACGGAGGCAGACGGGCCTAGATGGGCTCAGAAGCGAGCTTTTTTGTTTCCTTCCAAGTGAGGTAGCCGCGGGTGACATTGTCATCCGCTGCTACTATTCGTGAGGTAGCGGCGGTTTGTTTCCTTCCAAGTGAGTCCACCGCTATAAACACTTTTTTTCCAGCTACGTTTGCGTAGCGGCGGGGTGGCCTTGCCCGCCACTATAGTGCATCTGCAACCGCCGCAATAGAGCTTTTTTGTTGTAGTGTACAGAGTAATGAACTGATTTTTAGTGGCAAGATTTGTAAGCTTAATGATCGTGAGACAAAAAAAATAATGATTTTTTAACCTTCTTCCATGAAGCAGTTCACACTATCATCGTGGGAAGTAGCCAGTTTTTGCGACTGTTGAGGGATGCTTGCCATCGAGGGGGTACAAAACATTGCTACAGGTGCAAGCAACCTTGTCTCGGAAGGCTAATATTTTTATTCCCTGCCAAACGCCTAGCCTAGCCACACAAAGGAAGGAATATTTTTAGCTTGGGTGGTACCGCTAATTTGTGCTATTCCACCTCTCACGCAAACAGCTCTGGTTGTGATACGAAACACCAGTCCTTGCCAAGGAATTGTTTTTGTTCGTAACGGAACCAAGGCATTCTATAGAAAATGCCCAATTCAGACTCTCGAGAGGTACGCGTCTTTTCACTTTATTTTCGACATGGCAACAAGAGCATCATCATTGGAAGCATCAGTGGAGGCAACACTGAGCGCCCTACGAAGACAGGAACAACAATGGACGGCTCAGGAATTTACAATCTTCCGCGTCCCCACCTATGTGCGCGAGAGCAACCGGACTGCCTACGAGCCGCGCATGGTGTCCATCGGACCCTACTACCATGGTGCTGCTGGCCTCCGCGCAATGGAGGATCACAAGTGGCGCTACCTCCACGACTTTCTTGCTCGCAGCGACACGGTCAGCTCGTCCTTGCTGATCGAGGAGATGCGAGCCCTGGAGTCTCAGGCACGGGCGTGCTACACTCAGAAGCCCACCCTCAACTCCGACGACTTCCTCCAGATGCTACTCCTTGATGGCTGTTTCATCCTCGAATTCTTCTTCAAGTGGCATACCAGGGAGCCAGATGCAATGTGCGACGTCGGCTGGGGCCTCACGCTGGTCACCACTGACCTACTCTTGCTGGAGAACCAGATCCCCTTCTTCGTCGTTGAGAGGCTCTACCACGTCGTCGCAGGAGAGCAGGACGGCAAAAGCACAGAGTACCTAATCAATCTCCTCGTGGAGTACATCAGTGACAATACGCCGTTCACGCTCCCTTCTGCCAACACCAAAATCAGTCACCTCCTTCACCTTTACTACGAGTGCTTCGTGCCCAAGCGGCTGCCGGAGGCCTCAGCGTCACAGAAGTCACGGGCACGGAGGGTACCTAGCACCGGTCCTGCGTTCAGTCAGGAGCTCCAGGAAAGGTATGCATAGATTCTCTTGTTCCAATTAATAACCTTCTTCTAAATGAATCTTATGTTCTTGTAACTCCATGAACTATTTAAATTCGATCAATAACCCCTGCCTGGCCGGATAGAAGTGGGTGACCGACACAAATTTGTAATAGAAGTTATGTAAACTTGTCTAAAGATATCTTGGTTAATTTTTCACAGTGGTAGTGGTGGATGATCTACAATCACGTATAGGGGTATTTTCTACTATTTATTTCGTAAAGTTAGTAGTGGGCAATTTATATACATACATCTGGTCCTTTGACTACTTTTAATCTTATATCTATATGGTAGGTAATCAATAACCAGATAAAGGGGTACTTTGAGTTAATAATCTCTACATAATGCTAGCAGTGGTTAATTTATAAACGTAAATAGGGATTTAGGATAATTGTTTTTCATAATTACAGTGATATAAAGTGTTTTTTACTAATATCGAAGTTCCCTGTGAGCTAACGTGGCAGCTCCTTATAGTCACATGTTAAGATAATATGTGAGGTTGTCTATGTACTTGCTTGGGTTAGCACGAAACAATCTAACAATTGCTACTAATAGTGAGCTGAATAATTCTTAAACACGTATCGAGGTATTTAAGTTCATTGTTCTTAGTAGTGACAGTGGTGAAATGTTTATATGAGGGCAGAATTAGAAATAACAATTTGAATTGTGTATGGATATTTAGAAAAGAGAGATTGAATAGATCAGGGGGAGTTAACCAAAGTTGGTTTTTGGGGTTACTACTATAAATCGGCACTAGTAGTAAAGCAGATTGTGTTGCTACCTTTCATTTGCAATTTGATATTCTTTTGAAATCAACTGTGTCCTCTTCACTCCAGGGCCACATCCACCGAGGAGCCAGTGCCGCCGGCTGCCTTAGTGATACCTTGTGCCACCGAGATGAGAGCGGCCGGGGTCAGATTCAGGCGGCGGAGCTCGGAACGGGACATGTACGACGTGATATTCGACGGACAGAGAGGCGTGATGGAGATACCGGGCGTGGTGATCGACGACATCATGAAGAGGCCACTCCTCGTCAACCTGATCGCGTTCGAGCAGTGCCAGGGCACGGAAGAGGCGCGGGTGCTCACCAGCTACGTCTCGCTCATGGGCATGCTCATCCGCACGGCGCAGGACGTGGAGCTGCTCCAGCGGCGCGGCATCCTCGACAACCTGCTGGCCAACCATGAGGAGGCGGCCCGGTTCTTCAGCCACCTCGGGGAGGGCGGCGCCATGAACTATGATCAGCACGTCTTCGCCGGGCTGTATGAAGACGTGCGGCGATACTGCGGTTCCTGGTATCACAGGAACAGGGCAATACTCAGGCGTGACTACTTCGGCAACCCGTGGTCGGCCATTTCCCTCTTCGTCGCTGGTCTTGTTGTTGCTCTTACGGCTACGCAGACATACTTTACAGTATTTCCTAGAAATTGAAATGGTGCATAAGAATGGGCATGATGAAATTCGATACTAATTGCCGGAATTCAAATTTGGCCATTTACTCTTATAGCAATATAAAAAAATTACTCTCATTTTGTTAACTCCGTTGGTTTACACCGTGACTTCCGTGTTTACACATTTGCTTACAACTAAATCTCCTTTTTGGAATTTCAGATTTATGGGCCACTATCCATTAAATCCACATTTTTTCTCCATTCCTAGATCCGCTACTGCAGGGAGCAACTGTCACCAATCCAGATGTGTCCTTCCTGCCAACACTACATTTTTTTTTAGCGAAACCACCCTCCTTTATTGGGTGATGGTTGTAGGAGATACAAACGCCCTCAGGCCGAGAGATCAGCCAGACATGTCTGCCTGTCTCAGAGGATACAATGCTCTTAGCAAGGTTATGCGGAAGCCATTTCAAAAGCCTTCCTTCATGAGCAAACTCCACCGCTTGGAACTCCCTTGCTCTCGCTTTGATCTCATCAGTCACTTGGCCATACTAGCTCCTCGTCCCCTCGCGGAGACTTCTGACCACTCTAGTATTGTCCGAGGCCAGACTGAACCTATGGATGGCAAGATCCGCAGCAAGGGACATACCCTCCCTACACGCCATCGCCTCAACCGTCTCTGGGTCTGTAACTCCCTCTATCACAATAGCAGATGCACCCAAGAAGGAGCCTTGGAAATCTCTTGCAACTGCAGCCGCCGAGGATCTTCCTTGGTTCTTGACACCGCCACATCAACGCTGATTTTCATTAGACCAACAGGAGCAGGGATCCACCTCGGTGGTCTGATTGCCACCCTTTCTTTTCTGATTTCCAATGGCTTCGAACCCTCGAGCTCTGTGACAAAGCGATTCGCAAAGCTATGGGTGGACAATGGACTTTGATAGATGTTCTCATGAATGATTTTCCTTCTCGCATATGATAGCCCACATTGGTACTGCCAATTGGATAAAAGAGCTACGATCAATGGAATCTACCATAGTCATTAGCCAGTTCCAGATCACTCGCTATACTCATGTGCTCCACAATGTCTTCTGGCTCCATGGGACCAAACACACCTCGCCATATTACACTCGAGGAGAGAGTGCCTCCACGAGTTAAATGCCCCATAGATGGTACACCGACTATGATCAGCCATATTCATGTGGTTAAGAACATCACCTGTTGGTAACGAATGCTTTGCCAACCTCCACAAAAAGACCTTGATCTTGGAAGGAATTTTAACTCGCCAAAGGGATGTCCACTCCTTCTCTGATGCCAATCTGTCGGACCTTTCTGGATTCCTACTAAAACCTTTTTATTGATTAACATTCTGTAATAAGTTGAGCGGACACTGAAAGTACCTGTTTTTTCATGGTGCCACGTACAGTAATCCTCTTGGCTCTGCGTGATCAATGGAATACTACGAATGGCTTATGGAAAAGATCTGGAGCAATTTTGTTACATCCCACGCAACCACAGTGTGACCAATGAGCTCGCTAACCAGCTCTGGTAGGTTTTCCATTGCTGGTCACAACGGGTGCCTTATTCCCTGAGTCGGCGGCCAATCGTCCTTCCAGATCCAGGATGGCGCGGAGCCCCTTCTCGCTTGCAAAAACTCCTGCTCCGGATAATAAACCGCCTTTAGGACCCGAGCACTAAGCGATGTAGGATCCTGTAGTATCCTCCACGCCTGTTTGGCCAGATGCGAGGTTAAAAAGCTCGATATCCCAAAATCCCATCCCTCTGGTACTTGGGCATGACCATGTCATCCCATGACACCCAGGCAGTCTTCCTCTTCCCTTCCTTGCAGCCCCACCAAAATTTCCGCACCATGCTTGTGATAAGTTTGCACAGGCCCTTAGGAAGCAGAAAACATGACATAGAATAGGTGGGTATTGCTTGGACCACTAATTTGATCAAAACTTCCTCACCCCCCGCCGAGAGACATTGCTTCATCCATTCCTGAATTTTATTCAATATTCTATCTTTGAGATATTTGAGTACACCATTAGATGCAAGGCCAACATCAGACGGCATGCCCAAATATTTCTCACTCAAAGATTCATTCATTACACCAAGTTCCTCTTTTATCTCATCTCTCTCATACTACCGACAACCTCGTGCAAAGTGGATTGAGGACATGTCTATATTAATCTGCCGCCCAGACGCACTGCAGTACACATGAAGGATCTCCTTGACCACCCCCGCACTCTCCCAATTGGTTCTGAAAAAATAGCATGTTGTCATCGGCGACGAGCATATGGCTAACCATTGGGGCCGATGGTGCCTCATTGATTCCATTGAGCTCAGATGACTGACATGGATCTTTTAAGAGGCACGAAAGGCCGTATGCTGCTAATGATAACAGGTAGCGGGAGATAGGATCGCCTTGGTGAATTCCTCTGGATGGTTGAAACTTGTCCAAGCTGTCTCCATTGAAGAGAATCGAGAAAGAAACAGAAGTAACTAACCTCATCACCATATCAACCTAATATCAGTGGAAGCCTAACTTTAACATGATGGCTCTAAGATAGCACCACTCGACCCGGTCATTAGCTTCCTTCATATCAAGTTTCAGGGCACAACACCAAAGTTCACGGGCCCACTTCTTTCTCATGAAGTGCAAACACTCATATGTTGTAATGATATTGTCTGTGATCAGCCTCCCTAGCACAAATGCCGATTGTTCTTCTGATATAATCTCAGGAAGGATGAGCTTCAAATGATTGGCCAGCACCTTGGAAGCTATTTTGTAGATAACATTACATAGCCTAATCGGCCTAAATTATCCAAGCTCCTTTGGGCTTGCCACCTTCGGGATGAGCACTATGAACATACCATCAATTACTTTGGCATCATCTCCACCCCCCCCCCCCCCAAAGAAGTCGCAAAACCACTGTAGTTACTTCCTTGCCATGAAGTTCCCAATGGCATTGGAAAAAGTGGGCAGGGAAACCATCCGGACCCTGGGCCTTGGTTGGAAACATATGAAATAGTGCATCCTTCACTTCTTTCTCTGAAAACGGCAACAACAGATCATTATTCATAGCCGACGTGGCCTCAAACGGAACCGTTTGTAGGACCAGGTCCATATACGTCGTCCCCTCTGATGTATAGAGGTTCTTGTAGAAAGACGTTGTCATAGCACTCATCTCCCTCTCATCCGAGGTAAATTGGCCATCCTGCTTCTTCTGCATGAGGATTCTATTTCTTCTCCTCTGGCATCTCGCACGAATGTGGAAGAAGTGGGTGTTCTTATCTCCAGTTGCAAGCCAGTGGATTCTAGACCGTTGGCGCCATAAGATTTCCTCCCTGTGGTGTAGCTCATTCATTTTCTCAATCACCTTTAACTCTGCATGGGATGAGCCGACCCAACAAAGATCAACTTGCAGGACCTTTAAGTCTTCTTTTAGTCGTGTTAGCTCGCATCGGACACTACCAAGATTCGATTGATCCCACCAGCACAACTCGGTGGTCACACTCTGAAGTTTCTATTGCAGATCCTTTGGAGTGGCCACCTCCTCCTCCCTATGCCAAGAGCTTGACAAAGCTTCCGCAAAACACTCATGTGTTTCCCACATCACTAAATATCAGAATTGCTTGCCTCTCTTAGCTTTTGGCTCTCCCCTTCGCTATTGCTGCAAGATCAGACCGTGATCCGATGCAGCTGTTGCCATGTTGGTGACTACAGCCATTGGGAATCGAGTACACCAGTCAGCCATCACCAGAGTATGGTCTAACTGAACCTGACAGTAGCTTCCCCCGACAACCTTCTTTTCAAAAGTCCATCGTCTTCCCTGGAAATCCTGGTCAGAAAAACCGCACACATCGACCATATCACGAAAGCCAGCGATTTGTGCTGGGCTCCACTCCTGCACACCGTCATGCTCATCACGGTGCAAAACCTCATTGAAATCCCCAATACATGCCCATGCCAAGTGTGAAGATGACTTGATAAATTTTAGAACATCCTAGGTCTTGTGGTGTTCCCTCAGTTGAGCTTCCCCATACACACGGGTCAATCTCCAAAGGTCGGCATTTCCCTCTTTGATTATCGCGCCAATGTGATACTCTGAGTATGGTAAAATTTGAACACTGACATTATTGTTCCAATACATCTCTAAGCCCCTACTCCGACCTGAACTAGAAATAGCGAAAGCTTAATCGTAGCCTAGGGTATTCTTAAGACCCTCCACCCGAGATTTATGCACCTGTGTCTCCAACATACAAAGTATGAATGGGGCAACATGCTTCAACCAGTCGTGAAGCTCTTTAACTGTCGCAGCGTTGCCAAGTTTGCAACAATTCCAACTTAAGCAGCTCATTGCGGTTGGCGGCACTCCTCAAGGGAGCTCGTCCTGCTAGGTTCCAGTTGCTTCTCCATCTCCATCTTTGATTCTACCTTCTTAGACCTTTTCATTCCCTAGGCGCAACATATCTGGGCGGCAGAGGAGGAACATTACCCTCTCCCGTGATGTATAGATCAAACTTCTTTTGTGCACTTGGCTTCTTGCCCACCTCCTCCACTCTAAGAGAGGGTTCCTTCTCCTGCACTTCCTTGATCAGGCTTGTAGCTGAGTCCTTGAGCTCTTCCTCATCAGACAAACCAACGCCAGCCTCCTGTGAATTACTTTTCCGTGAGCCAGAGTTGGTGCTGCCATCCTTCTCTATCCACACTGAACCATGTCCTCTCCACGTGCACCCACACTTGCCCGACCATGACGGGTTGGTCGACCTCGATCACGGCCACCTCGTCCACCTTCTCCTCCTGTCGGGTTTGCATACTCATTTTGTGAGAACACTCAGACACGAGGTGTCCCCAGGCGCCAAATCTCTATTGGTGCAATCATCCAGTCCCTCAAATGGAGCTCCTCCTCCTTGTACTCTCCTGATTGACACTCAAGGTGAGTGTGCCCCATCAGGGCACAAAAGCAAGCAATCTTCTTGTACTGTACTTGCATGATCATGATTTCCCTTCCTTCAGGCACCAGCGTCACCACATGGGCAAGGGGTTTGGATGCCACAAGGTTTACCCTAACCCTATGGAATTCCCCCCTGCTCGAGTGAACTGCTTTCATGTCAACAACCCCATCCTCCCCGACATTAGCCGTCAACAATTTGATAATCTCCTCTATGCGGTAAAGGTGGGGAATTTTATGAATTTGGATCCACGCCGGGACTCTACATGGGGTTACCGCTAGAGCCGCGGTCGACTCATCAAACTCGTCCATCATCAGAGCACACCCTCAAAAAAATCCAAGGTCCCTCCTCCATAATTCTTTTCCAATCGCCCTGATAGAAAGCCTGAACGATGAATAGGTTCTTTCCAAGCGGTCTAAAGGTGACCTCTCTAGCAAGATTCCATGTAGATCACATGGTGGAAAAGAGGATTGTAGGGCTAAAATCCATCCTCCTAAGTAGCTTAGCCACGGCCATCCACTTGACCTCTGGCAAGTTTCTCTATCCTCTTTTGCCAGAAACACTCCCTCCTTCTCTGCCTCACTAAGGCTTAGATTCCAAAGCAGCTCATCCACCTCAACATGACAACATCCTTCCTTGCTGCCATCGTTCCTGACATTTCAGCCGCCATCGTCGCTCAGAACTTAACCCCACCCCTCAGGTAAAACCCCTAGCCCTTACTCTGCCAAGGCTGGGAAGTTGGTCCAGCCAGCCCCTTGGTCAGCCCGAGCGGAGGAGAGCATGGATCAACCTGAGGCTTGTCGAGGCGTCAAAAATCTTCGTCGGGGACGTGATCCCCGTCGAAGTCTAAAAGCCTAGATTAGACTAGGTCGCATGCTCATGTCTTTGCGGTAATTCCTGCCAACACTGAGATATTTCTTTTTTTTTATGGGCCTGCACTTCAATGTTGGCATCAAATATTCAAGCCCAAACAAACTTCTTCTTCAATGTGGAGTTGAATGCGCTGGAGGTCCTAGGTTGTCACAGCGTTTGGGGCCATGGGATGTTCATGGTCTCTTACCCTTAGATATGACAAGTTGGTCCTCCGATTCTAGTAAGTATTTGTTATACTATTATAGAATCAGAATGTTAATAATGTTCCATGCTTCAGCAAAAAGTCTCAAAGTTAGGATGCGTTTGACACTGCTTATTAGAAATACTTATGCTCAATAAGTAGTTTTGACTGCCAAACAGCGAAATAGCAAAGTATTTATGAGGTATAAGCACTTATAAACACATTGCTATTTTATACTACCATAAACACTTTGGATAAAGCAGCAAAACATAACTTTTAGTACTTATGGGCGGTTTTTTCCTCAAATATAAGCAGTTTGGACAAATAAGCATCAACGGTTTTGTTGAACGGTGTGTCTGATGCTACAATAAGCATTATAAACAGTTTTGGTAAAATAAACATTATAAACACTTTGGACATAAGTCCTGCCAAACACATCTTTATTCTTCTCACATTGGTTTATCTTTTTTTTTAGATAAAAGATGGATTATATTAAATAATAATTGAGTACATCTTCATGTTACAAACACTCTGAAATACAAAGAGATTACAACTAAGTGCACTCCGTATGTAGCTCTAAAACTTAATACTAAACCTGTATGAAGATTCAGATAGATGATCACACAGGTAAACACTCAGCAAACAGACTGAGAATAGGTGCCCAATGAACGACGGCCAACATTCCTGTAGGTAGAATTAAGTATAATCCTCTTCTTTTTTATATCTTCGTTCTTCTTTCTTTTACCACTGAAGAAGAAGAAAAAACATTGAACCTGATCTTACAAGCCCTTTGTCATGGTTGGAACTAACCATGATAAAATAGAGATGGACCGGAGAATTGGTGTTCCCTCTCCCAATTACCTCGTAAAGCCCTTCATCATATTCGCCTACAACGTTGTAAAAAGCAGGCTATGGGGTGATGGGTGGCATGGACTAAAGAAAAGGTTGTTTTACATATTATATTGCAGCATATATTCTCTCTAATTTTTATTTAATGTTTTTAGAATAATTTTTTAGATTGAAAATAAAAATTATTCTTATATCAACAATAAAAAACCAGAGGCAGTAGTTTACGAGGGTGTAATGCGTGTCATCATATGCAGCATGTTCAATATGAGTTTTACGATAATAGTAATACTATGTACCGTAAAGGTCCTCTATGTTCAAAAGCCACGTCGTCATTTACTCGATCCAGTTGCAACATTTTAGAACATAGGTGCGTGTGTCAGCAGAGACGACGAACACGCTGCTTCGTCTTTATGGCGAACCCAAGGCCGCTCGGCCCGGCGAGCGCAAGGACAACGCGGTCATAGTGGTGTGGTCATTGCGGCATGAGCCTCACGGCGTTTCCCGTGCCTGGATCTGGCTCCAGCATCCGGTGCTCGTTCTGCCACCGGATGACGCGCATCAAGCCCAGCACGGTGAGCGCGAGGGGGCTCTCACGCTAGCGCCCCGGTCGCCTCCGTGTCCGCTGGTCACTACGAGTACGAGGCTCATGGTGCCGGCAAGCTACCCCAGGTTGTGCGGCAAGAAGCGCGCACTCCTCGTGGGCGTCAGCTACATAGGCAGGTCGCACGAGCTCGAGGGCTCTACGAACGACGTCAGGGCAATGAGGCACCTCCTCTGCCACAAGTTCGGGTTCCCCAGCGACGCCATCCTGGAGCTCACCGGTAATCCTTTGTGATCCGTCAAGATTATTCCTAACAGTTGAATCCTGAACTCATTGACGGATCAGCTGGTGCTCGTTGTGAGGCAGAGAAGGAAGAACCGTGGATGGCCCCAACGCGGGAGAACCAGCTGCGCGCGATGCGGTGGCTCGTGCATGGCACCAGCCCACCAGCTGCGGCGACTCGCTGGTATTTCACTTCTCTGGCCACGGCACGCAGAAGCCAGACCTCAACGGCGACGAGGTGGACGGGTACAAGGAGGCGCTGTGCCCGCTGGATGTCGAGGAGAGCGGGAAGATCCTGGATGACGAGATCAACGAGATCATCGTCCAGCCTCTGGGCAGAGGCGTGAAGCTGCACGCCATCGTCGACACCTGCCACAGTGGCACCATGCTCGACCTCCCTTACCTCTGCCGCCAATCAAGGTACCGCAATCTTAAACATACCAAATCTTAATTTTCGGATCAAAACATATGACAAACCGCTTTGCGCTTAATTTCAAGTTTTATGGGATACTGGCAATGGGAGAATCATTGCAACCCTGGTATGGCGCCGAAGAGGCCGCGCGGAGGACTGGCGATCTCCATTAGCAGCTGCAGGGACGACCAGAAGTGCGATGAGACCACCGTACGTCTCTCTCTCTCACTCTCACTACTGGAAAACCGTTGTTTGTCGAGTGCCTACTTTTTTGCCGAGTGTAAAATATCAGATACTCAGCAAACACGCACATTTACCGAGTACTAAGGGGAAGATACTCGGCAAAAAGCAAGCACACGGCAAACACAGCCTTTGCCAAGTATCACCATCATAACCACTCGGCACAAAAATTGCCACTCAGCATTTTTGCCGAATGTTCACCGTTGTAACACTCGGCAAACCCGACATCCGTCAAACCTGGGCCGGCTGTTAGTTCTTTGCCAAGTGTGTGGAGGTGACACTCGGCAAACCTTTGTCTTTGCCGAGTGTCTACTATAGGCACTCGGCAAAGAATTTTTTTTTTATTTTCTTGTCCTGATATTTTTTGGAGCCCACAGATAGTTCAAGGTACTTGATGTTTCGAGATGTTATTTTTAGTAATAAGTCTGTTATATTTATTCAACTTATTTCATAAAATCTATTTTCTTAAAAAAAATAAAATTTAAACTACAAGTGATTCGAATAATGGAATGTAGTGAACCAAAATTTGATGTTCATATTTGTGACTCCAAAGTGATGTCGTATCCAAGTAACAAAAGAAAATTTCACGATTCTTGTACATGAAATATTACCATGAATGTGTGGTCCAAATTTATTTAAATTTTATAAAAAAGCAAATAAAGTATAAAAATTACGAGAATTATCATGAGATCATGATATCATATGTAGGTGTTATGCTAAAAGTATTAGAATGTTCCATAAAAATTTTCACGTACACTATGCACAGAACGAAGAATCCCCAAAGAAGTATAGACTTAAGAATAAGGCCTTAATATTTTAAATAAATTTGAAAGTTAATTTTGAATCTTACTTCAAATTATTTTGTATTGGTAATTTGTAAGATAAATCATGCCATTTTAAAGTTTTTGTTCTTTTTTTAATTCATTTTATAACTTTTATTTTGTATTGGTAATGTTGATGGAAAAAATATTTGCCGAGTGCCAGCCTTCAGGCACTGGTACTCGGCAAATAGAATCTTTGCCGAGTGCCGCGCAGGGCGCTCGGCAAAGGAAGTGTTTGCCGAGTGCCTGCAGGCTGGCACTCGGCAAACAGATCGGGTATACCCCGCGTTGACCCGCTCTCTCTCTCTCTCTCTCGCTCACACTCACCATCCCCGCCGCCGACCACACTCCCGCCGCGACCACCTCCCCGCCTCCCCCCCCCCCTCCGTGACGCTTCCCCGCCTGGCCCCTGCTCGGCCTCCACGCTCGGCCGCGCCAGGTGACTCCTCCCCCGAGCTCCCCAGCCCCGCCGCCGACCTCCCGGCCCCGGCTACACTTCTGGCCCCGGCTGCACCCCCGCCGGGCTGCTCGCCCCGGCTGCACTGGCTCCGCTCTGCTCTGGCCTGGCTGTCCTTCCTCTGCGCCTCCACCAGGTGAGAGCTGAGATCTCCTTCCTCATACTCTATCGATATAGGGGTAGTGAATTGTGCGTATCCCTACATCTAGATACACTTTAGAAGACTGCCATATATTGTTAAACAGTTTGTTAATATTTGGCAACGGCAATGTGGAGTAGCTTTCTTTTGAATTATATTTACCAAGCATCATCTTAACAAAGAATAACCATTATCTCAGTTTGAACATATCAGTTTGATTGTTTCACCCACAGCAAGTTCTTGAGCAGTCATAAAATATGTAAAATGGACCAATGGAAAATACACTGTTGCATAACGCGTACCTGGATAGCAAGCTCCCTTGTTGGGAAAATCACAATAGCTCCAGTTCCATCATCGCACGCGTCAGAGAGCAGATCATACCCACATAACGCAAATCAATCTTTAAATATTATGCATGTTCGAAAATACAAATTATGATCTCTGATTAAAATTTTCTCTTATTAACAGCAAGGTGAGGTAGAACTTTGTGCCCCGGCCAGTCTTCTTCCCCGCCGCCTCCCTCCCCCACGCCAGCGGGCCGCACCGGTGAGAATTCCTTTCTCTTACTATCATGCAAGTTTGGGTCACATAACCTAGTTAAACATCTCCCGTTGGAGAGAGATATGGTTAGAAATATGCAAATCTTTGCATATCTATAACCGTATCTATTTTGAATTGTCCATGTTATTTGGACAGCCCGAGAATGTGTAGATGGGTTAGTTTCCGCGCGCTGCTGCTATCTGAGATCGAGTTTCGATATCACCTCCATGTTGTTCTCCGGATACACAATCTCCTGGCCGTCAGGACATGTATTTGGAGAGCAGCGGGGAGGTGCTGCTGAAATTCTGTCTCAGATATGAGTGGAGCGTGGAAACTTTCCTCATCTACACATCCTCGGGTGGGATTAGGACCTATCCTCACCTATTAGAGCATGATAGCCAACATGTAGATGCAAATGATTTTTATAATACCCGATGGTTTAACAAAAAGATGGATTTGATGTTTATATTACTTGGTGGTATGTTAGAGGATGGATGACCGTCAGTGGATGTACGCGGGCGGCCCAAGTGCCGCCGAGGCTACTACGGAATGGATCGATTAGACTTGGGCTTTCATGAATCATGCATTTGCCCATGTTAATGGGGCATCAAAGACTTTCTGTCCATGTAGTCATTGTGAAAATCATAAAAAAACAAACCAAGGAGGTCATGGGCAAACATCTATTCAATAATGGATTTAAGGACAACTACAAGCGATGGACCATCCATGGTGAGCCGGCCGATAGTTTGAGAGACGAGGTTGTGAGACAACGCATCGATGAATGTGATGGTGATGCCGGGATGGGAGACATGTTAAATGACAACGATGATGCAAACTTCGATGAAAGACCTATGGAGGAAGAGGAGCCAGAGCCAACTGCAAAGGCGTTTTATGAAATGTTGTCTGCGGCATAGGAACCCCTTCACGGCCATACCAAGGTCTCTCAACTCGATGCCGTTGCTCGTTTGATGGCCGTAAAGTCCCAGTTTAGCATAAGTCGAGCCGCCTTTGATGTGATGTTGACAGTTATTGCCACCCTACTTCCGGAAGGTCATATTCTGCCAAAGAGCATGTATGAGGCACAAAAACTACTTCGTGCACTTAAGATGCCATATGAGCAGATACATGCTTGTCCAAATGGATGCGTGTTATTTTGGAAAGAACATGAAAATGCCAAGTATTGTCCAAAGTGTTCTTCCTCTAGATACCTGGAGGTAGACTCGGCTGATGGTCAGAAGAGGCAGCTCAATGTTCCCATGAAAATCCTATGGTACCTTCCGTTCATACCGAGGATCCAACAACTATACATGACTGAGGAGTCTGCGAAACAGATGACATGGCACAAAAAAGGAATTCGATATAATCCTAACAATCTTGTACATCCATTCGATGCTGAATCCTGGACACACTTTGATGGTGCTAATCGTGACAAAGCTAGACAGGCTCGCAATGTACGTGTGGCACTAGCAACAGATGGGTTCCAGCCTTATGGAATGGGGGCTTTCCCGTACACTTGTTGGTCCGTTTTTGTTATACCCCTCAATCTCCCTCCCCGGTGTCCTTTTTCAACAACAGAACATATTCTTGTCATTGATAATTCCTGAACACCTTGGAAATAAAATGAGTGTTTTCATGCAGCCACTGTTTGATGATCTAGAACTCGCTTGGAAAGAAGGGGTATGGACATATGATCGAGCTACAAGGACAAACTTCACAAAGCATGTTTGGTACCTCTACTCTCTGCATGACCTATTGGCGTATGGGGTTTTCTATGCCTGGTGTGTTAACAAAAAGTTCTCGTGTCCAGTATGCAAGGGAAAAGTGGAGTTCAATAGATTGAAAAATGGTGGCAAGTTTTCTTCGTTCGACAAACACTGAATATTCCTCTCTCTTGACCATCCATTCAAAAAAGACAAAAAAAACTTTACGAAGGGTGTTCAAGTTAACGACCCTCCACCGCAGATCATGACTAGTGCCGTAGTTTGTGCCAAGTTAGAGGCTTTCAAGGTCGATGAAGAGAAAGGTTGTTTTTAGAGATATAATGTGCACCATGCCTGGACTCAAATTTCAGGCATATGAAAGCTTTCATATGTAGATCACATCCTTGTTCCATTTAATATTGATGCAATGCACACCGAGGCGAAAATCGGCGAGATATCTTTCGCAATAATCATGGACATTTCTGAGAAGACAAGGGATAACGCTAAGGCAAGAGTGGATCAAGGAAAGTTATGTGATAGACCAAAGCTAAACATGACGCCTCCTAGTGCCGGCAACAAGTCATGGAAGAAGCCTAAGGTCGTTTTGTCCTGACGAGGGCGCAAAGGAGGGAAGTACTGCAATGGTTCCTAATGATAAAGTTCCCTCATGGGTATGCTGTGAATCTAAGGAGGGGAGTGAACTTAGCTACTATGAGAATCAACAGGCTCAAGAGTCATGAGTACCACATATGGCTTGAGCGGCTTCTTCCGGTGATGGTTCGAGGCTACGTCCCTGAGCATGTTTGGCAAGTGCTTGCAGAGTTGAGATTTTTCTTCTGCCAACTTTGTGCTAAAGAAGTATCAAAGAAAATGGTTGAAGACATGGAAAGAATGGCACCTGCGTTGCTCTGTAAAATGGAGAAGACCTTTCTACCCGGCTTCTTCACATCGATGCCACATATGATATTGCACCTTCCGTATGAGTTGCGAATGGGTGGGCCCGTGCAGAATCGTTGGTGCTATCCAATTGAGAGATGTCTAAAGGTTCTCTGAACAAAATGTAAAAATAAGTGTAAAATTGAAGCTTCCATTGCGGTGGCATCCATTCTCGAGGAGGTGTCAAACTTCACATCAAAATACTATGCTGACAACATTCCTTGCGTGCATAATCCACTTCCTTGTTATAATGTTGGCCCCGATAAGTCGAACCTTAGTCTTTTTAAAGGGCAACTCGGAAGGTCAAGTGGTTCTACCAACAAGTCTTTGCAGCCTGTAGAGTGGCACGCAATCATGCTATATGTATTGAATAACCTTAACAAAGTCGAGCCATACATATTGTAAGTTCACAACAAACTTTTTATCGAGCAGTACATATTACAAGTTTTTCATCCAACCTTATTGTTCCTCATTGGTACAAGGAATTTAGTCATCAATTCTGGTGTCAATCAAGGGATCCTTCATCGAACGAAATTTACACCCTACTTAGAGAGGGTGCGGGAAATGGTATGCCTGATTTTATTTCCTGGTTCAAACAGAAGGTACTGTCCAACTTATCTTGTACTTAGTTTGATGTTACAAATTGCACATAATTAATAAATTATCCAATGATAACTTGCAGAGTTATAGCGATGCGTTCGTGAGTCCCGAGTTGAGACAGGTTGCTGGTGGTTGTAAATATAAAGTCAAGGCATTTAATGGATATGATGTCAACGGATATTGTTTTCACACTACAGGTTATGAGGAGACTCGTCCAAATAGAAAAAGCACAAATAGTGTAGTTTTCACACCAGGCATTGATGGGGTTAATTATTATGGAAAAATTGAAGAGATATACAAACTCGACTTTCCTGGTTTCAAACCTCTAACTCCTGTCATTTTCAAATGTCATTGGTTTGATCCGGAATAGCTGAGAAAGAAACCTAATGTTGGTTTAGTGGAAATTTGACGGTCATCTGTCTTACAAGGAGACGATGTCTATATTGTGGCTCAACAGGCCACACAATGTTATTACCTTTCATACCCGTGCCAACACGAGGACAATCTCATAGACTAGGATGTTGTATACAAGGTTTTACCACGTAGTAAACTCCCTATTCCAAACAATGCCAATTACAACATACATCCAAACACATGTCAAGAAGATGAGTTCTTTCAAGACAATGAGTCAGGAGGGAGTTTTGTGATAGACTTAAACGAAATGTTCAGGATGGAAGTCGACAATGCAACAATAGTTGATGAGGACGCAGGAGATGAGGTTGATAATGCGCATGACATACAATTTCTTGAGCGGTTACAATTGGGCTCTGAAATGATCAAGTTAATCCTGATGATGATGATTATTTTTGATAAATGTATGTTATATATTAATTAATTTATAATATATGTAATTTCTAGTTCTATATTTTTACTCTCTTTTTAAAGTATGTATGCTGATATTCTTGCTCCTTTGAATTTCAGGTGATTTCGCAAAGATGGTGGGTGGATTGAGGAGGCTCTCGAGGAAGATCACCTCGTTGTACAGTGGCGGGGGAGGTGACGACGAGCAGGATGGAGCTGGTGGAGCTAGAGGCAGGGGTGGAGGTCGAGGCAGGGGTGGAGGTCGAGGTGGAGGGAGGGGGGAGGTTGAGGTGGAGGCAGGGGTGGAGGTCGAGGGAGGACAGTAGCAGCTGAGTCATCGTCTTCGTCTGACGACGCAGAGGACGGTCTCGAGGTGCTACAGCTGTAGTAGCAGCTGGAGGAGGAGGACGAGGAGGAGACACAGGGGGAGTTGGCGGGGGTCCGGTTCCTCTGGTGCATCCTCTGTCTGGCAGCGAGGTCCCTCTAGCCTCCCTAGGCGACCGATACCTGTGCACCTACGTTCGATGATTAAGCCCGCTGGGTCATAGTACATAACTTTATATGTTATTAAATCATTTTTCATTTCACATATTGTTAATCTCATCGGAAACTAATAATTATTTGTAATCACTTTCGTAGGAGCTAGGAAATTGTCGAAGACCCAAATGGTGAAGCGCGCGTCCCCAACGGTATTCTGGGTCTCTTGTTGAAGTTACACTGGCCTGGTATGGTGCACACTGCTGATGGAGACAGGCCGTGTACATTGTTTGACCGCTAATACCTCGCTCCGGATGCTGAGCTCCATGACAAGATGGAGCGAGTTGTGGCCAAGTTGTGGGTAAGTCTTGCTTCACTATATTGCCGAACATATCATATTCATATAACATTTTCCAAATACTGATTGATACATCATGTGTATATGCAGGATTTCTTCAGATGCCCGGTGAGTCAGGAGGCACGGGCTATTCAATAAGCAAAGAGAGCTTGTCCGAAGCTTGTGACAGACATGATTTACGAAGCACTCTAGGCCGTTGTTGATTACAATGCTAAACACCACCAAAAGATCAATAAGACAGAGGCAAGAGAGATGTACCTGACCTGAGAGCAATACGTTGAGGTAAATGTACAATAGTAATTCTATCATTTTCTTGATGTTATGGTATTTCATGACATCATATTTATCTCCTTATATGATGTGTAGGTGATTCCGTACTGGTCTGCATCGTATCCCGAGGCCTGGGATGCATTGGCGAGATGTTGGACAGAGACATCTGGGTGGAGAAACACGCCGCTGCCTGTGAGCGGCGTTTGGTGATGCCAGGTCCCGCCCATCATCAGGGTAGTCTTAACCTCTAGCAGTACGGTGCACGATATGTACGTGAAACTTCTAATGCTCAATTCTGCATGATTTTATTATTAAATGCTCAATTATGCATAATTTGTAACCATATTGGTTTTCTGCTCAATCGGCGGCTCATGGTGGCCAGCCGGTGAACACTTTTCAGGCTTTCTGTTTGGCCCGCAAGGGCAAGGCGACATCGGACATCCAGTTCAACCCGGATGGTCCTCGCGGAGCCTTCAGCAACCCGAACGTGCACAACCGTCTTGCTGCTTACACAGAGGTGGCGAAGGAGGTTCACGGGCTAGACTATGATCCGAGTGCCCACGACCTCGACAGAGAAGTCGTGATGAGGGCGGGAGGAGGCAAGCGGCGTGGGCGGTACTACCTCGGTGACAGCACATTAGACACGGCTAGTACCCCTATGCTCTCCAAGATTTGAGCACCTACCACGAGCGGTGGCCCATCCATACGGACACCACCGACCCCTTCGGCCGGCCTCCAGGTACATAAATCTGCTTTATTCATCATTCCGTCATTCTACATATTTAGATGAATGCACTATAGGTTAACACTTGCTCCACCATTTATAGGCCCAGCTAGAAGAGGAGAGGAGGGCCCGACAAGAGCTAGAGGCGAGTCATGCACGGGACAGGAAGGCCCAGGTGGAGCTTGAGACGATGGTCTTGAGACAGCAGGAGACGCTATCGCAATTCCTCGCCTACATGCAAGGTCTCTCTCAGCAAGTGGGACACGCTCCGCCACTTATTCCTCTCCCGTATGTTCCTGTCTTTGCTCCACCGTTTCCTGGACCGTCTGAGTCTCCTGTGAGTATCTTGACCACCTTATGATTTCTTTGTACTCTGTTCTTTGTCTTAGATTGTTACTTATACATTACTAGATAACTTAGACAACCACAAACATCTTAGAAAACTTAGAAGTTAATAACTTGTCACTTACAAATACTTACAGAATCTCCCTTCCTCGGCGGGGGCATCAAATAATTAGCCTAGAAATGAAGAGTTGGGTGCAGGGATCGCTCGTAGCCTCTTCGGACCGCACAGACCAGAGTCTTAGTCACTTATCATATATTTTTACTTCTCATCGTATGAACTTATGTATTTGAGTACTTGTTTACTTGTGAACTTGTAAACTTGAAGACTTGACGACTTTGAACCTTTCCATGCTTATTTGAGGACTTGAGTTCGTGTTTTCATATCTATGATATGTCTGTGATGTTATTTGAGATACATGCTTGTGATGGTATTGAGATTTTTGTCTGTGATGTATATTGTGTGAAAATATAATTTTTTTGACTGTGGGGACAAGAAAAAAATAATAAAAAAGATACTGAAAAAAGGGTTTGCCGAGTGCCGTGACCAAGACACTCGGTAAAACCTGGTCACGTTTGCCGAGTGCCGAGACCCAGACACTCTGCAAACATGTCGAGTGCCTTGTGCAGGCACTCGGCAAACATGCCGAGGTTTTGCCGAGTGCCTGCTGCAGGCACTCGGCAAACATGGACAAGTTGTCGAGTGCCTGCCACCGCGCCACTCGGTGAAGTCCGAGACCTTTGCCGAGTGCCTAGTCAAAGAGGCACTCGGCAAAATATTCGTCAGCCGTTTCATGCCGTCAAGTGCTTTTTTTTTTTTTGCCAAGCGCGCAAATAGCACTCGGCAAAAGCTTTGTCGAGTGCCCGATTTTTGAAACTCGGCAAAGACTGCTATATCGTGAGACTTGCCGCCGAGCGCTCTTTGCCGAGTGTCGGCACTCGGCAAAGACTTTGCCGAGTGATTTTCCCCCTTTGCCGAGTGGCTCGGGCACTCGGCAAATGCTCTGTTTCCCATAGTGTCTCTCTCGCTCTCGATCTTTTCTGATAAAAATTTTTGTTTCCATTGTATTTGTTGACGATGGTTTATTCCCCTGGATTAAATGCTATGCAGGGAGAGTGGGGCTCGATGGGCATCATGACAGCCAGCTTCATCAAGGCCGTGGAGGACGAGCCAGGGACGACGTACGGCCGGCTGCTGAGGTCGATGAGGGCGAGGATCTGCAACGAACAGGGGAACCGCCGCCTCCACGGACGACTCGGGTCCTTCGTCCACCGGATGATCATGCCCGGCAGCATGCAAGTGAGAGATTGTATTCTCTGTTCTCACCTCGGCTTCATTAGTCTGCCACGGCTCATGTCATTTTTTGTTGGAGCATTGACAGATCTCCATCTCTGCACACTCCAAACTTCGTGCAGGAGCCTCAGATGTGTTCCTTGGTGGCGTTCGACATCTACCAGAAACCGTTCCTCCGTTGATCTAGCATGCCATCATCTGTGCAATTGACTCGGACCAAGCTTAATGGAGGCACACGAGCAGACAGAACCAAATTTACAATAACCGTTTGGGCCGGTATAACCGACCGAGCCCGGTTCACCGGTGCCGGTTAGCCGGGCAAAAGTTGTTTTCGTTGGCGAACGGTCGATGTCCGGTTAACCGACTAGTTACACCGGTTAACCAGCCGGTTATTCTGGTTAACCGGTCAGTTAGGTCGGTTTTAGTGATCTATTTTGAATATAAAATTTTAAATTAAAAAAAATCAGTTTTTATGTGGTTTCACCGGTTAGCCGTCAGTTATTCCGTTTAACCGTTCGGTTATATCGGTTTTGTCTGGTTCAAATTTTTTTTAATTTTTTAAAAAATTAAATTATAACCAAGGGTTAACCGGCCCACACCGGTTTTTCGGTTAACCAGCCTTGGTCACACGAGCAGAGAGAAGGGAGGGGCAAAGAAATGGAACCATTCCCCAACCGTACTGCCTCATGCAGTCGAGGTCACCGACCTATGGGCCCTGGCTCCACGTGTGTGAAAGGCAGTATGGTAAGGAAGCCTCGTCCCAGAAAAATGGAGGCGTGGGGAGGTGAGAACCGTGGGCAGGCGCCGGTTTTCCGAGCCCATGTCCCGACCAGGAGAGGGGAAGAAACCATTAAGTGATGGCTACACAGTAGCGAAGCGTCGACGAGCTTTGACGCACGTGCGGGTGAGAGGGAGATGGGGCTGATAGGTGGGTCCCGCTAGGATTTGATTTTGGGTTGGTTTTTGTCAATTTAATATAAAGTAGTTGTTTTCTTCGGCCTGGCAACGGGGATGATCCCCACGGGGGAAGAGCAAGTATCCCCGCCCTGTTAGAGTAGCCCCCCCCCCCCCCCCCGAATCGGCCCCGTCTCCGTTAGCTTATCGAGAGAAAATCAGACCCCGCCCACGTCACCGGCGGATCCTCGATCCCCGCCGGGGCCCCACTGGGGTCGATGTTGATGGCAGCAGTGAGGGCATGGTGGCGAGCGAGGACGGCGTCCGGCAACGGACTCGAGCGACAGAGCGAGGGCGGCGGACTCGAGCAAGGGCGTGCTGCGGCGGGAGCAGCAGCGGTGGACTGGGATCTAGGAGATGGAGTGCGGTGGAAGGGCAGACGGCAGTGGAGGCGTCGAGAGCGGCGGCAATGGACGGCGTCGGGGGCTCGGGAGCGGTGGCGGATTCCTGATCTGTGAGAGCCGACCGAGAGGGAGAATGGGAGAGAGCGTGCGGCGATGAGAGGGAGAGGAGAGGATTAGGTTTGGGGCTGAGCGGAGCGGGTGTGTCTATATATATCGGCTTATACTGCTGGGCTATAGGGTCGAAAATTTGCTATAGGGCTACTTCTTATCGGGTCTCCAGGGGGCTCCACGGGGCAAAAGACACCTTCATCCCTGACCCGTTAGTAAACAGGGCCCCGCCCCGCTAGCCCCGCGGGGGAATTTCGCCCTCCATCCCCGCCCCGAACGGAGCGGAGCCCCGCGGAGCTTCATCCCCGACGGGGAAATTGCCGGGGCCAGTTTTTCTCAACTAGCAAAAATCAAAATATGGAGTGATCTACAAGATTTGAGCTATTTTAGAAATTGATCTTGCTCCCAAACTTGAACTGGATTTGAATTTAAAACATCACAAAATGGCAAATTTCTGGATTTTTCAGCATTTATTTGGGGAATTTACACTTTTAGAAAAATTATGGAATTTTGGTTAAAATTTTCATTTACATAGCCCTACCACATATATTTTTGCTGGGACTTGTAACTAATTCAAACTGGTTCAAATTCCAGTTAAAAAATCAAACAGAGCTCAAAATTCAAATGTGGGCTTATATTTATGCAAGGGTTGCGTGTAGAGTGTTGTTCTAGCACGGGGTGACACCAGAGGTGTCACAACATTTTGCGAGGGTCAAATCAAATCAGAAACGAAAAATCACAAAAAGAAGAGTTCCCAAAAAAATGATCACCATTGGCCATGTACTTCCTCTGCTCTTAAAATGTTATCGTCATCTTGAGTTACATTTGACCATTTATTTGATTCAAAAAGTTACAAAATATCATATGCCTTGTTATGATTTCTTTTATCACTAAAGAAAACTGAAACACAACTCATAATTTTATATATTTGAACTAATATTTTAACAAACGATTAAAGTTAACTAAAAAAGTCAATGCAATGGTAATTTAGAAAAAGAGGGAAAATAACACTCATAAATACCGTCTTAGGTAAACTAGTTACCAGTCTTGTTCTCTTACGGCTACGCAGGCATACTTTGCAGTATTTCCTAGTAAATGATTGAAAGGGCCAGCGCATATGAATGGGCTTGATTCCATTCGATACTAATGCTGGATTTCAATTTTGGCATTTTACTCTAATAGTATACAAAATTTTACTCTTATTTAGGCCCCGTTTGGATTCACTATAGTTTCTTAAAAACTGGTTTTTACTTTCAGTTTATAGAAACTGTTTTTTAAATAAAAATTGGGTAGGGATATTTAGATCTTAGTTTTTATAATTTATAAACTACCTTTTTAGTATTTAGTTGTATTGGAATGAGGCAAAAACTGGTATTAGCTAGGTTGAGCTAGATTATAGGTTTCTTAGAAACTCATAATCTGGTTTATAGAAACTGACAAAAAAAAACTGATCTGTTTGAAGATCCTCAAGGTGGGATCCGGACTTGGATCCTGTGCTGTCGCTAGTGTGGCTGCAACTTAAGCAGTCGCACTAATGACCGTTGGATCTGAAACGAACAGAGAAGGGGCAGTGAAAATACTGTAGCAGAGGACTGTCCCGGAAATTACTGTAGTGTGGTACTGTAGATCGGGAGTTGTAGCACCGAATCTGGATCGTTCATCACGAAAATGAAGGGCTAAGGAAACGTGCAGTCCTATCTTGCAGTTGCTATAGCAACTGCACTTGATCCTGATGCTATCCAGACATATATCTCCTTCCGGTCAACACTACTACATCAGATTGAGCCATTTCTCTTTTTTGGTGGGGGCTGGGGGGCCACACCCACACTTCAACGTCGGCGTTAAACTCTCTTCGGAAGCCACACACTTTTTTTAGTGTCGAGCTGAATGCTCTCGAAGCCCTGGGTGGTCGTGGCGTTTGGAGTCTTAGGATGTTCATGGTCTCCTACCCTTAGATATGACGAGTTGGTTGTCTATAGCGGAAATTAAGTGAAATATGTTGTAGGTACTTAAACTATTTAGGAATGATCATCTAGTTTCATGAACTCTTAAAGTAACCATCTGAGTTCTTAAACTATTTAAAAATAATCATCCAGGTTCATGAACTTTATAGTGATCCTATAGATCCATGGTCTTTTTATTTTGTGTCAACTAGATCCTCACCGTCATCGCTCATCCGCTCTTCCAGCGCAACGCCACCACCGAACCGCTCTCTACGTGCGATGTCACTGTGGTACAACCACCCTGCAGGCGAGCACTGCCGAGCCTACGTGATGATGCCAACTACAGAAGGTGTGCTTTGCCCGGTGTGGCCTCGCTCTCCCATCGAGGTCTGTGCCTGCCGACCACGGGAATTCCCGCCAGGCGATGATGATGGCGATGTGTCACATATGAAGAGCACCGTGCACGGAAGGCAGGTCATCATTGCGGATAGAGCTAATGGGTGGCGACATTGTAGACCTATTTGACATAATATGAATAGATCATGGACTTTAGGGGTCACTATAAAGTTCATGGACCTGGATGATCATCTAGGAATAGTTTAGAGACCCAATTGATCACCTTAAAAGGTCATAGACCTATATGAGTATTCCTAAATAGTTTAAGGACCTATGATGTACTTCACTCGTGAAAATTAAGAACCGGCCAAAATGTCCTCAACCTAAGCATGAGAGAGAGTAGGGGTATTTTTGCTGTACTGTACAGAATGTTAATCATGCATGCTGCATCTATTCTCCTGCTCAAGCGAAAAAACTAAGTAATTGTTACATTAGTTATACCACGATGGGTATCATGTTGGCTAACTGTGTCGAAAATAGCAGGTAATGGGAAGAAAGGACACCAATTGATGAGAGGCATAACATTCTTCTATAGCGTCGTAAATAGCAGGCTATGGCGGAGTTAAATTAGGGGTCACAAATTGTTCGGCCATTGGAATAAAGGGAAAGTTGTTTTACATAGGTTGTTGCAGCATATATTCTATCTGATTTTTATTTGATATTTTCAGAATAACATTTATATTAAAAATAATAAGAAGATGATTCTAACATATTATCAATTAGAAAAACCCGAGGCAGTAGTTGACGTGGATGAAAGCACTACTATACTGCGGGCCAGCATATGCATCATGTTGAAAAGGCACGTCATTTAGAACATTGGTGCTCTGTCGTTTTAAGCAGAAAAAAATAGAGGAAACACCTAGTCTTGAGCGGCAGCATATGTTAAAGCAAAACAAAAATAAAAAAAGCAGAAAAACAGGGGACAACAACCAAGCAAGAGGCTGCTTCGTCTACACGGGGAACCCAAGGCCGCTAGCAAGGACGACGCCGTCATGGTGGTGTGGTCATTGCGGCATATGAGCCTCGCGGCGTTTCCCGTGCCTGGGTCCGGCTCCAGCGTCGTCGGGTGCGCGTTCTGCCACCGGGTGACGCGCATCGAATCCCAGCACAGTGAATACGAGAGGGCTCTCACGTTGGCACCCACGACGTCGCCTCCACGTCCGGTGGTCACCGCGAGGCGCGAGGTCCCGTCGAGCTACCCCAGGGCGTCTGGCAAGAAGCGCCCCTTCTATATCGTAAATAGCAGGCTATGGAGAGATAGTTAGAAAAAAATGTCATGTGGACCGTCCGCAAAGACTCACCATACGGCTCTGCCTAGATGATGAACACGTGGACATCACAGAGAGATCATCCAACAGAAGCAGCGATTGATCGGCTTCGCTCCCTGAGGCGACATCCTTCGGCTCTAAGCGTTCAGCTCGAATGAAACAACAGCTCGCAGCCACCACTGCAGTACGTGGATGTCAGAGTCGTAGGCAGGGAAGGTAGTTTGGATTTAGAGTGTCGGTCATCGTTGTTGGTGTCAGCCAAGCCGGACGACCTCGTCGTATAGAACTTGCGCAATATGGCCGGCGGCGGCTGATTGAGCTGCGCTGTTATTTTGCTGGAGCTGAACGTTTGAAGCTGAGGATATCGCCAGCACGAACAAAGCCGGTCCAATCGTTCACCCCTGTTGGACGTCGTCCATTATGTCCACATGTCAACCATCCATGCAGAGCCGCATGGTGAGAGTTTACGGACGGTCCGCAGGTAATTTTTTTTCTAGTTAGAAAAAAAATGTCAAGTAGACCGTCCGCAAAGACTCACCATGCGGCCCTGCCTGGATGATGAACATGTGGACTGTGGAGTTAGGGATCACAAATTGTTCGGCCACTGGAATAAAGGGAAGGTTGTTTTATATAGGATGCTGCGGCATATATTCTGTCTGATTTTTATTTGATATTTTCAGGATAACATGTGATATTAAATATAATAAGAAGAGAATTCTAACATTGTCAATAAGAAATTAAAAACCCGAGGCAGTAGTTGACGTGGCTGAAGGCACTACTTTACTGCGGGCCAGCATATGCATCATATGTTCAAAAGGCACGTCATTTAGAACATTGGTGCGTGCATGCGTGCGTGTGTGTTTGTTGTAAAACAGGAAGGTGCTCTGCCGTTTTAAGCACAAAAAACAGAGGAAACACCTAGTCTTGAGTGGCAGCATATGTTAAACCAAATGGTTTGAAGGTGCTTTATGTCAATTACAAGGATATATAAAGTTTGCAATAATTAAACTGAACTGTAACTTAATTTTAATACTAAGGGGTTGTAAGTTCTGAAACCAAGTGTAAAGATGCGAAGGCCTTGTACAAGTTTTATTTTATGAGCTCAAGATACTTGCATGACTTAACACAATGCCTAATACGAATATAGGACGTCTGGCCCGTGCAACTGCACGGGCAACTTGTCTAGTTGAAATAAAGAGAAGGTTGTTTTACTAGAACGTTGCGGCATATATTCTCTCTATTTTTTTATTTGATATTTTCAGGGTAACATTTGATATTAAAAGTAATAAGAAGATAATTCTAACACTGTCAATTAGAAAAACCCGAGGCAGTAGTTGGTGTGGGTGAAGGCACTACTTTACTGCGGGCCAGCATATGCATCATGTTCAAAAGGCACGTCATTTAGAACATTGGTGCGTGCGTCCGTGTGTGTTTGTTGTAAAACAGGCCCGCAGGTGCTCTGCCGTTTCAATAAGCAGAAAAAACAGAGGAAACACCTAGTCTTGAGCGGCAGCATATGTTAAACCAAAGCAAAAAAACAAGGGACAAGAACCAAGCAAGAAGCGCTAGTCTGTGCTACTCATGGTGCGTGTGTGAGAGACGACGAACGCTGCCTCGTGTACATGGGGAACCCAAGGCCGCTCGCGAGGACGACGCCGTCATGGTGGTGTGGTCATTGCGGCATGAGCCTCGCGGCCTTTCCCGCGCCCGGATCTGGCTCCAGCGTCCGGTGCGCGTTCTGCCACCGGGTGACGCACATCGAACTCCAGCACGGTGAGCACGAGAGCGGTCTCATTGCTGCGTTCATGGCGCCAGCTCGTCTGCCGGTCCCCGAGAGTCGCGAGCTTCCGTCGAGCTACCCCAGGTCGGGCTGCAAGAAGCGCGCACTCCTCGTGGGAGTCAGCTACACGAACAGCTCGCTCCAGCTCGACGGCCCGATCAACGACGTCAGGGAAATGAGGCGCCTCCTCTGCGTCCAGTTCGCGTTCCCCAGCGACTGCGTCCTGGAGCTCACCGGTAATTCCCTTCCCTCTCGTCACCCCCGTGAAGAATCCTACCAGGAATGAGTTAACAATAACTGATGCGTGTGTTGACAGAGAAGGAGACAGACCCGTACAGGGTGCCGACGCGGGAGAACCTGCTGCGCGCGATGCGGTGGCTGGTGGAAGGCAGCAGCTCCGGTGACTCGCTGGTGTTTCACTTCTCCGGCCACGGCACGCAGGAGCCAGACCTCAACGGCGACGAGGTGGACGGGTACAACGAGGCGCTGTGCCCACTGGATGTCGAGCGAAGCGGCAAGATCCTGGACGACGAGATCAACGATATCATGGTCAGGCCTCTGGGCAGGGGCGTGAAGCTGCACGCCATCATCGACACCTGCCACAGTGGCACCATGCTCGACCTCCCTTACCTCTGTCGGCAATCAAGGTACCGCAGTCTAAAACATACCAAATCTTTTCAAATCTAATAATTATTACCAGGCAAAGCATATGACAAACCGCTCTACCCTCAATTTCAAGTGCTATGGGATACTGGCAATGGGAGAATCATTGCAACCCTGGTATGGGACCGAAGAGGCCGTGCGGAGGCCTGGCGATTTCCATTAGCAGCTGCAGGGACGACCAGAGGTGCGCTGAGACCACCGTACGTGTCTCTCTTTCTCTGATCTAAAGCTCTGTGTCCACGGTCTTGCTTGGCGAAGGTTTATTCCTCTGGGGTACATGCTATGCAGGGAGAACGGGGCTCGCTGGGCGTCATGACGGAAAGCTTCATCAAGGCCGTAGATGCCGAGCCAGGGACTACGTACGGCCGGCTGCTGAGCGCGATGAGGGTGAGGATCTGCGACGGACACGGAAACCGCCGCCTCCGTGGACCACTCAAGTCCTTCGTCCGCCGGGTCATGTCCAGCAGCGCGCAGGTGAGAGATTCTGGTCATGGTTAGTTTTCACGTCAGCTTCATTAGTCTGCCACGGCTCCATGACATTTTTGTTGGAACCATCTCTGCTCACTGCAAACTGCGTGCAGGAACCTCAGCTGTGTTCGTCGGAGGTGTTCGACATCTACCGGAAGCCGTTCCTCCTTTGATCTTGCCTGCCATCATCTCTACTATTGAACTGGGTCAAGTTTAACTTCAATGCTATTGCTACGACAATGGATAAGCCTTGGTCTTTGTTGTTGCTTTAGTCTTTGTTACTTATTATTTTCTTTTCCTTTTCCTTGTAAGACCTTTAAATTTATATAAATATAATTTGTAGGGGCTTTCCCTCCAGTTTCATTCAAAAAAATGCTGTTGCTACGACTGCTTAAATGACAAAGTGATTGAGCTAAGATTTTACTGTAGGGATGAAACGGACAAAGTGAGCTAAGATGTAATCTGTGGGAGTAAATTGAGCTAAGATTTTACTTTAGGGGATGAAACCAACAAAGCGATTGTTTGGAGAAGGAAAATAGATTTTTCCCAATGAGAGGAGTATCAAATTGGTGATTTTTTCTTTTAAAAAGTAGGTAATGGGAAGAGGGGGGCACCAATTTGAGGTATCGCATTCTAGTTAATAGAAGCCACAAATTATTGTTCGGTCCGTTCTTCGAGGAAAGGAGACTTTGTTTTCCATATGATAATATTGGCATATATTCTCTCTGGGTTTTAGTAAAGATCATTTGACTGCTTTATAATCTAAAATTTACCGAAAGAGTTTTGCTGTACCATTAACAATTAATTAAAAACAGAGGCACTATTGGATTGTGCATCTTTTTCAAAAGGCAGGTCACTTCCTGGACCCATTTCCGACATCTTGAACATCATTGCGTGTGTATGAGTGGATGACTGCTGCTTCATTGTCATGGGGAAACCAAGACCGCTCGGCGCTGCGAGCGCAGGGACGACCTCACGACCACGTCATGGCAGTGGCAGTGCAGACATTGCGGCACGGGCCTTGTGGCGTTGCCAGCGCCCGGCTCTGGCTCAGGCGTCAGGTGCGCGTTCTGCTACCCGGGGACGCGCATCGAGCCCCAGCACGGTGAGCGCGAGAGGGGCCTCATTACTGCGTTCTTGGCGCCTCCTCGAGTGCCGATCACCGAGAGTGGCAAGCTCGCGTTCCCGTCGAGCTACCCCAGGGTGTCCGGCAAGAAGCGCACACTCCTCGTGGGCATGAGCTACACGGGCACCTCGCACGAGCTCGAGGGCCCAATCAACAACGTCAGGGAAATGAGGTGCTTCCTCTGCCAAACGTTCGGGTTCCCCAGCTCCTGCATCCATTTGTCATGAGGTGCGTGAATTATTTGTGGTAGATGCTTGCGGTGAGAACAGAGAAGGCGAACGATCCATGTATGGCCCCTACGAGGGAGAACCTGCTGCTGGCGATGCGGTGGCTGGTGGACCTGCGGCGTGTTGGAAATATGCGTGTTATTCTAATTCTAGATTTTAGTTTTAGACAAATTTCATATTTGTTTAAACTCATGATATAAATTAACTCTAGCAGCAAGAATAACAACACAAATAAATACACGGGAGAAATTACACGCAGAGTTTGTCAGCGCTTAATTTAGCGTAAAAAGTAGACGAAACAGACCATCGATGTAGACGTCATAGATCGCCGATGCAGCAGCCTTCTATCCAATCGAACACTCGTCGATGAGGCAGCGCAAATCGTCCTAGAACACTTGTTGAAGACGCAGCGCGGATCATAGTCGAACACCTTCGAGCAGTCGCGCAAATGCGCTGTCCAGAAACCTTATTGTCGTCCCTCGTGCGGGTTTCACGGTGGCAAAGGCTCAGAGATTTCGTTCACTCTCTTTCTCAGTGCACGCCAAGAAAAAGAGCCAGCGAGATTGGAGCAGCTCAACACCACAACACAGTTTTCTCAATGGAATATGGAGTGTAGAAAAGAATGAACCATTCGTTACAAAACATGGACGTCTCCATGGCCTTATATAGGCACGATTGCCCTTAAGGAGCCGTTTTCTCACTAATTGCACTCTCTATTTAGTAATTAATAACATGGCTGACCTATTAACTCTAATTATGGCATTAATCGTATATTAATCCTCTTGATTGGTACATAACAGTTTAGAATTTGATAGAGGATGCTAATGGCTGAATAAACTCAATTTATTGCCATTAAATTGCTTTAGAATTTCTCTTAAATTGACCACTATAATAGGTCAAATTCCAACATAGCGGTGACTCCCTGGTGTTCCACTTCTCTGGCCACGGCACACAGGAGCCAGACTCCAATGACGGCGAGGAGGTGGACGGGTACAACGAGCCGCTGTGCCCGATGGACGTCGAGCGAAGCTATAAGATCCTAGATGACGAGATCAACGAGGCCATCGTTCGACCGCTCGACCTCCCTTACCTCTGCCGCCAATCAAGGTACGCAACGCACAAACCGAGATGAAATCTTTTCAGATTTAACCAGGCAAAACACGGCACAAATCGGCAGTGGGAGCATCATTTCACCCCTGGTATGACGCCCAAGGGGACGAGCGGAGGCCTGTCCATCTCCATTAGCAGCTGCAGGGATGACCAGAGGTGCGCTGAGACCACCATACGTCTCTCACTCCGTCTGATCAAAATGCTTTGTTTTCATTAACATTCCTTTTTATGCTGTTTTTGTTGCATTTGCTATTTTTTTAGAGTTCAAGGATGCAACAGCATCCGTGTGAAATACTTACTTTACAGGTATCCATAGTGATGCCTAAATCGATAGACGACCGGGTACCTCATCTATAAGGGAATCGACCGAGTCGGCTTGGAGCACAAGGCAATTAAAGATAGACTTTCTATATAAATCCTTGTAGACTATGAGTAGGACTCTTCATGTACTCCTTGCCGCCGGATATATAAGGCGGCAGGGAACCCCCATGAAAGGAGGCGACATACATGAAACACAATATCAATACAAACCACAGAACACAGGACGTAGGATTTTTATTCTCATCGAGAGGGCTCAAACCTGTCTAAATACGCGTCTTGTGTCTTAACCATCGAGTTCTTAATCCCGACGTAGCCCTATAAATTTATTGTCAAGTACAAGTCTCGACAGTTGGCGCGTCAGGTAGGGGACAAGGCTCGCCAGGATTCACCGTTGACTTCAAGGGCCGAGATTCCTACCATCCAGTACTCGCCAAACTTCAAGATCTCTTTCGAGTCGCTCACTTCACCGCTGACTCCAACGCAGTGCTAGGCCTCGACTACTGTCAATCCGACTCGACCGCAGCCAATTTCATGGCGCGATCATCGAGCCCGTCACATCTGATCCATGCATTGGTTCCACTCGGATTTGGCGATACAGATCTACCCATCGGGTACGACTCTAAGTCGGTTTGCTCCTTTGATGAGGACTCAGATGGATCTATATGCCCTTATTCTTTGGCCATTAATATGGTCGAGGTTCAAGGACCCAACCGATGATGGGGATGATGACAACAATGATGATGGTCCTGCCAATGATAGCGATGGACGTGGCGAGGAAGGCCATAGGGATGATGACCCCGAAGAGGTACCACATTCAAACGGTCATCGCCGTCGACCGAGAGCATCTCGTGGATCCCGATTGGCGTGACGGCTAGATCTTGGGGATTTGGAAATTGAAGTAGATGGCATCAAGGTCTACGACACCCTTCAATACAACATCACCGGGGCTAAAACATTGCTTGATAGCTTGATGGCTGACACAGCATATCAGACCCCCGCGATGCATAAGGCAGTAGCCATGCTCAAAGCAGCTGCTGTTCAAGACGCGGCCAGGGATGAACCACAATCAGTGGCGAGTTCTAGCTATGCAACTTCTCGTGGTCGACAATTTAGCAATCTGAGGAATTCCATGAGACCCCGTGACGGTCGATATACCATCAACTCTTGTACTGAAGAGCGGATCTAGGACTGATGACCGATGGGATGACCGACGGGATGGCCGACGAGACGACCGATGGCGCAATACACCTCCGAGAGACAACCGCGACGACCAGCATCGGCGAGATGATCGGGACTGGCGTGAAAACCATGATGAAGGCAATCGGCGTCGTCGTCATAGTGATGATATAGGCCCTCGCCATAATCGCCGCGCGTCTTCATTTTCTCGGTCATTAGACTGACGAAGGAGGTCGGTCACCCCTAACGAGGATGAATTCGATGGGATCAAGGCTAACATACCAGAGCTTTGTATCGCTCGATGGCCAAAAGGATTCAAGTCGGTCCCCATTGAGAAGTATGACGGTCAGACCAACCCTCGAAAGTGGCTTCAACTTTACAGCATGGCGATTCGGGTGGTAGGAGGCAACACCTATGTGATGGCTAACTATCCACCGGTCTGTCTCGAGTCAGTCGCTTGGATTTGGCTCACATCACTCCCGGAGAGGTCGATTACTTCATGGGACGACCTCAACAAGAAGTTTATTGAGAGCTTCCAAGCTACTTCCAACCGGCCGGGCAATCATTTGAACCTCACCCGGATCAAGCAGAAGGCTTACGAATCCCTACACGACTACATCAAGCGGTTTTGCGCCAAGAAGACCGAGATCCCTAATGTCCCAGACCAACAGATTATTGCAGTCTTCCAAGGAGATGTTCAGAGTGATGAGCTAGTTCGGGAGATCGGTCGGAGGAATCATGACCTCAGGCTGACCGCTCGGGAGTGCTTCGAGATCGCTGATAAGTTCGTATCCGGAGAATCGGCCCTATATGACATTCGAGGCAAAGGCAAGGAGAAGCGCTCGGACAAATCGGAGTCCTCCAAGAAGGACAAGAAGCGGAAGACTTTGAACATGGTTGCTGCAGTACACCGAACAAGAAAAACTCCTCGGACGAACCAGCAGACTATGGACGACTTGCTGAGTGGCCCATGCCTATGGCATCCAAAGGGAAACCACAAAGCGAAGGACTGTTACCGCCTGAAGGGCTTCATGACTGCCGCGCTGAAGGTGGCCAAAGATCCGCCAAGGTGCAATGGCAAGGATAAAGACAATGACGATGACGACAAGGATGAGGATGGAGAGTTCCAAGAGCCCTGGAAGGAAGTCAATTTCATCTTCGGAGGCTCGGATGCCTACACATCCAAGCGCAAGAAAAAGCTGGAGCTACGTGAGATCAACTCTATAGAGCCTACCGCGCCCTAGTACATGAGGTGGTCTGAAGTACCGATTACCTTTGATCGGTCGGATCACCCCAGGCACCTGCCCAAGCCAGGTCGCTATCCGCTAGTGCTCGCGGCAACGATGAAGGGGGTCAAGTTCAACAAAGTACTCATCGACGGAGGAAGCAGTGTGGACTTGATATTCACTAAGACCCTCACGGAGTTAGGCTTGTCGGTCAGTGAGTTGCAACCCAGTTCCTCTCCCTTTCATGGGATTGTGCCCGACAAGACTTCTGTTCCTGTAGGACAGATCACTCTTCCAGTCACCTTTGGGACCCATGAGAACTTCCAGGTAGCCAACTTCGAGACTGCTTACCACACCATCCTTGACAGACTGGCGATGGCGAAATTCATGGCGGTCCCGCACTACCCGGATGTCACTCTCAGGATGCCAGGACCCAAGGGAATCATCTCCCTCCACTCTGACCTTTGGAATTCTTTTGATTGCGATGTGCAGAGTTGTGAGATGGCCGACCGACAGTTGATGCTGTCTGACCAGCTAGAGATCCAGAAGGCAGTCGGTAGTCAGGAGCAGACTGACACGAAGGTCCCCATTAAGAAGCCCATCAAGGACAAGATCCAGACGGATTATGTCCCTACCAAGGAAGTTTCTCTCGACACAGAGGACCCTGCTAAGATCACTTATGCACGGGTCGACCTCGATGAGAAATAGGAACTCGCGCTCACTCTTTTCCTACAGGAAAATAGGAACATCTTTGCATGGAAGCCCTCTGACATTCCGGGAGTTCCTAGGGAAAAGATTGAGCATGAGCTAAGGGTGCCTCCTGGGGCCATCCCCGTCAAGCAAAGGCTTAGAAGGTTTGCACAAGACCGCAAGGATGCCATGAAGAAGGAAATAGCTAGATTGTTAGATGCTAAGTTTATAAGGGAAGTGTACCATCCCGATTGGCTGGCAAACCCAGTCCTTGTGCCTAAGAAGAATAAAGAGTTATGGATGTGTGTCGATTATACCGATTTGAACAAGGTCTGCCCTAAAGACCCCTACGCTCTACCACGTATTGATCAGATTGTAGACTCAACAACCGCGTGTGAGCTTTTAAGCTTTCTGGATGCCTATTTAGGCTATCACAAGATCCCACTGAAAGTCAAAGATCAAATCAAGAATTCTTTTATAACTCCCTTCAGCACCTATTGCTATACTACTATGCCATTCGGTCTGAAAAATGCTAGCGCGACTTACCAACGTGGTATTCAACGCTGGCTCGAAACTTAGATCAGGCAGAACGCAGAAGCGTATGTTGATGACCTCGTGGTAAAGACTCGGAACATTGAAGAACTTCTCTCTGACCTGGCAGAGACGTTTGATAACTTGAGGCGTTACTCGATGAAGTTGAACCCCAAAAAAAGTATTTTTGAGGTTCCTTCGGGAAAGCTACTTGGTTACATCGTTTCGAAACAAGGTATAGAGGCTAACCTGGACCAAATCAAGGCGATCCTTGATATGGGGCCACCTAATTCCCAAAGGGATGTTCAGAAGCTGACCGGATGTATGGCATCCTTGAGTCGCTTTATCTCCCAACTGGGGGTCAGGGGTCTGCCGTTTTTTAAACTACTCAAAAAGCAGATTGATTTCATCTGGACAACAGAAGTGCAGTCAGCGTTGGATGAGTTGAAGGTCCAGCTCAGCAATATTCCAGTCCTAGTGCCTCCAGAGCCACAAGAAAAGCTTCAGCTCTACATATCGGCCACGACTCAAGTTGTGAGCACCGTCTTAGCGGTCGACCGAGAGGAAGAGGGTCACGTACAAAAAGTACAAAACCCGTTGTATTTTGTCAGTGAGGTCCTTAGTGCCTCCAAAACACGATATCACCAGATCTTGAAGCTGCTATATGTGCTCTTGATCACTTCGAGGAAATTGAATCATTATTTTTAGGCTCATCCCATTGAAGTTCAAACAACCTTTGCACTCGGGGAAGTCCTCCACAACCGAGAAGCCGAAGGAAAAATTGCCAAGTGGGCAGTTGAACTCAGTCAGTTCACCATTATGTTTGTACCCCACTCGACAATCATAGGACAAGCATTACTCGTTTCTGAGTGGATAGAAATTTAGATGCCGTCTGCACCGCAAGATATTGAGTACTGGAAAATGTACTTGGAGTAGGTGCAGGGATTGTGCTCATTTCCCCACAAGGAGAAAAGCTCTGGTATGTCCTCTAGATTATGTTTCACGCGTCTAACAACATTGCGGAATATGAGGCTCTTCTACATAGTATGCGCATTGCTGTGTCGCTCGACATTCAACATCTTGATATCTTTGGTGATTCGGCTCTGGTCATCAACCAAGTCACTAAGTATTAGAACTGTGTGGATGACAATATGGCTGCCTATTGCCAAGAGGTAAGGAAGCTTGAAGACAAATTTTGATGGACTGAAGTTCACGCATATTCTTCGAGATAATAACCAAGCGGCTGATGAATTAGCCAAGATGGGATCGTCTCGATCGATTGTCCCACCCGGTGTTTTCTCCTCGGTCTGATGTTTTAACGACCGATGTTACTGAGCTGGTAGATGATATCAACATAAAGACTGACTAGCATGACCCGATTTTCCAATTTTTGACTAAGGGGATGCTGCCTTCGAATCATAATGAGCAACAAAGAGTAAAGACAAAGTGTCGAGGATATCTTATGGTGGATGACCTACTCTATCGACGAGGAGGTTCGAATATCTTGATGCGATGCATCTTGATTCCAGAAGGCAAAGAGTTGATGGAAGAAATCCATTCAGGAGTATGTGGCAACCATGCGGCTTCCAAGACTTTGGTCAGCAAAGCATTCCGGCAAGGGTTCTACTGGCCTACGGCAGTCGAAGATGCACACCAGGTCATTCGGAAGTGTGAAGGATATCAATTCTTCGCTCAACAGACATACGTGCCTTCACAGCAACTTCAGATGATACCTATGACTTGGTCTTTTGCAGTCTGGGGGCTTGACATTGTCGGTCCTTTCAAGAAAGCGACAGGCAGGTTCACTCATTTGTTTGTTGCTATTGACAAATTCACCAAGTGGATTGAAGCAAAGCCGGTCGACAAGATAACTTTGAAGAAGGCGATCGAGTTTGTCGGGGAGGTTTTCACTCAGTTTGGAGTTCCTCAAGATATCATAACCGAAAATGGTACTTAGTTTATATCTGAGGAGTTCCGTGACTTTGCCAATGAGATGGGAATAAAAATCCACTTTGCATCAGTGACTCATCCTCAAAGCAATGGGCTGGTCGAACGGGCCAATGGTATGATTCTTTAGGGGTTGAAGCCCCGAATATTTGACAGGCTCAAACTGTATGCCGGTCGGTGGGTTCGAGAGCTGCGTTCGGTTCTATGGGAGCTGCGCACTAATGTCAGTCGGGCTACTGGCCAGTCACCTTTCTCGTTGGTCTACGGCTCCAAGGCTATGCTGCCGACCGAGGTAAACCTCGTATCAGTGCGAGTCAAGGGATATGACGAGAAACTTTCTGAAGACAACCGAGTGATTGAGTTGATTGTAGCAGAGGAGTTGCGTGATCGCGCTTTGTTTTGGTCGGTAGTATACCAGCAAGGCTTGCGACATTATTATGACAAAAATGTTCACAGTCGCCAGTTTCATGTTGGGGATTTAGTGCTGCGACGAGTGCAATCAACCAAGAATCAGCACAAGTTATCCCCTAAATGGGAAGAACCTTATGTGGTCAAAAAAGTTACTCGGCCGAGGGCTTATCAACTGATGTTTGAAGATGGCGACGACGTACCAAATTCATAGAACATCAATCAGCCACGTCGCTTTTATACTTAGTCTTTTCCTTGTATTTTTATACATTATTATTGAATGAAATTCCAAGTCTTTTTGATGGAAGATGTTTTTGATTTCATTCTTATTTGTCTCGATTCCTTAATTTATAATATTAAACAATCGGGCGAGGGGGCTAGTAATAATGTCCCATTACTCCTTAACCTTGACATATTCTGGTTTTGGATTTTTCTGACCGATTTCTCATATGTTGACACGGTCTAAATTTTTTTGGTCTTACGCTGGAACATTATGGTTATATAATTTATACTGCATATCAGACTGCCACAACACTAAACCCAGATCCAAAGAGTAAGAGGTCATGTGTTGATTGGTCGATTCTGCTTGTTACGCAGTTATAAATTACAACCTAATATGCTAAGGCAGACCGGTACAATTTCTATTTTTGTCTCTAAAATACTTAAAGTAAAAAGGTCTAAGTGCTATAGCGCGAATACTGCAGCTTCGCGCTGGCTGATTTGCCCTAAGTAACAGGAGATTGCCTTTATGACTATTTAGTTGATTTTTCCAAAATTTGTTTAGTAACTAAGCAAGCACAAGAATTAATATTCATATTTAAATGGAGACAATATTGTTTTCCTGATTCAAATACTACTAATGTTTGCTGACATTACAGATATTACAGCTCTTATGAAAGAGAGGAGGCATCATCTTGTAACTCTAACTCCGGAGTTGCTGGAGGAGACAGCACGGTGGGGTCGACCTCTACATTATCGACTAAGGCACGGGAGGTTTCCAGCATGGAATCCATAAGCAACTTACATTTATCGATCGTCAAGTCAGGGGTGAAGCCCTCCTTGACTTTGTCCAATGGCAGAGCAGGAGACCAAGATTGGTAAATTGCCAGTACTTGACTCCCAGCCTCGGTCGCCACTCTTCTGGTGTTCTTGGTGATCACCTCTGACGCGTGCTCCAGTAAGTACTCCAAGGAGTGCGCGGTCTTCTCCACTTGTTTAGCATGGATATAATCCAATGTTTTTCGAGCGCTACAAGATATGGCTACAAAAGTCATGAAAGTTATTAGATGATGAAGTCCAAAAGTGATGATAGAAGAATTGAAAAAATAGCTTACCGGCAAGATTACATTTGAAAGACTTGGAGATGCTCTTAGCTTCCTCAATCTTTCCTTCAGTCTCCTCTAGTTTCTTCTTCAGCCGACTGATCTCGGCACTCTGTTCTTCGACCGACTTGGAGAGGTCATTCTTCTCAGCAGTCAGAGCATCTAAGAATCTCTGCTGGTTTGAAGTTAATTTCTCTAGGTCGACGACCTTCTGATCACAAGCTAAAAACACAAATAAAGACTTTAGCATTAGAGTGAATAATAAGCAAATATAAGTTGGTCTGCAATCTTACCAACAACATCAGCACTACTTTGCTCCAGAGCTCCGATCACCTCCTTATGGTCAGTCTGCAGCTTCTCAATTTGCCTTCTGGCCTGGGAGAGCTACTTGCCGATAACTGCAGACAACAAGTCAATACCTCTAAAGGAGAAGTTTGAATGCACAAGATGTCAGGGATTTACCAAAAGTTTTGGCCTCGAGGTATTCAATCTTGGCCTGCTTCTTTTCTACAAGAGAATATATTATCTGAATATGAAGAAGGGTGTGGTTAGTTGGAAGAATGATTCAAGGAAGAAAAAAACTTGGTATTGATGTACCTTGTTGGCCTCTCGGTGCTGATGCATGACATCCATGTCCTCAGCTTCTGGTCGACTCAATGAGTCCTCGACCAATACGGTCTTACCCTTATAACGGGGAGAAGACATGCCGGTCGGGGAAGGGTTGACGGTCTGAGGAGCAGGAGTTGGTAGTGGCTTGGGCGCTGGAGCGTTGGGCGACATTCTCGACTCGGTCTGTGCACTTGATGGTGTGCGGACCGGCTAAAGCGGGTCGGTCGGTCGAGGAGCAGGAGCCGGCCAAGTGTCTTGAGACTATTGGGCGCTCTGAGTATCACTTGACCGACCGCTATAATTGCCAAGGAGCATAACATTAAAGTTTAACGTATAGTTGACAATAACAATGATGAAGAATAAAAAATACGAAGAAACCTACCTGGGGACTTGTTTGATTTTGATTCGATAGACCCTTTTCTTTGTAGAAGTGGTCTGCAAATCAGTATCCTTCCTTTTTGAGGAGGACTTGGCGGCTTCATCAGTCTTCTTTGCCATCGTTGCACCATTCTTTGATTTGCTCGGGGGCTCCGACTGGCTTGAAAGTCGGTCAGAGTGTGCAAGGGTTGGCAGGCTGGCATCTTGGCGGCGCTCCTCATCATCATCGTCATCTCCCACAGTGACGATGAGCGGTCTGTTTTACTCGTCAGCTGGGGGAGGGCAAGTTGGGGCGAGGAGGCGCAGTGGAGACGTTGGCGGTGACTTCTTCAGTTGGTCAGGTACCTAAAAGTGCATCTAGGCTCCTAATTTTTTTTTGTGATTGGCGTCAATATAATTAAGAATAGACTAATGTTTTTATTGAGCATGTGTATAGATGACTATCTCAAATTGATGAATGAAAGGTATTGAAACAAAAAGGGAAAAGGAGATGGTCATTTATCTCAAATTGAAAGTCTAAAATCTACCCAAGAATGAAGATTATGGAGTTTTTACTTTTGTCTCTTGAGTATAGGTAAACCGTACTATCAAGAGGGGTATAATTCACAAATATGGTAAAGTCAAATGCTCAAAATTTCCAAAAATATCACCTCTGTCGCCCTTTGTTTTTGCCTTCATCGACAGTGTCCGTGGCCTCCACCGGCAGTGCCGATCTCTCTTCCCAAAGGCGCTGTTATGCCCAGACACCTCTCTGGCTTCTATCTTGCTAGCATCGGCAGTGCTGATGGCCCCATCGGTAGTGCTGGTCTCTCCTTCCAAAGAAGGTTGTTCTCTCTAGCTTTCTGGCTGCTCCTCATCGGCAGTGTCGATCATCCGGATCGGCAGTGCTAGTCGGTCCTCCCAGAAAGTCACTCTCTCTGTCTGGCACTGGCTGTAGCTCATCGGCAGCGCCGGTCTTCTGATCGGCAGTGCCGGTCCCCTCCCCAAGGAGACTGGTTTTCCTCGGGCTCTCTGGCTGACTGTGATCGGTAGTGCCGGTCTTCTCGATTGATAGTGCCGGTCAAGGTCTCCAGAGACCACTTGTCTTCTCTGTGGCTGCCTCACTAGCAGTGCCGATCTCCAGATCGGCAATGCCGGTGCGGGCCAATTCCTTGTCTGCAGATCTATGTCAGTGCATCAGGAACCCTACCGACAGTGCTGATGGCTCTATCGGCAGTGCCGGTGCGGGGTGTCCAGGCAGGCCAGCGACTCTTTTTGAGCCCTTTGTATAAAAGGCTTACACCCCACTTCGTACCCAATCTCTCCAACCCAAAAATTATTTGGCACTTTTGAGCTTCACTCTCCCTCTCCAAGTCAAAGCCTCATTCTTTGAGCTAGGGTTTGAGTGAGCCGTTGTTTCCTAGTGAAAAGTGCACCATTCCACTCTTGAGCATTCGATTTAATCATCTTTGTGACTTGTGCTTGTTACTCTTGGAGCTTTGCTCCTAGAGGGATAGCGGTGCCCGTAGAGCTCCCAACTTGTGTGGTGACGCGTCAGGAAGTTTGTATTACCCTCCCGTAAGGGAATTGATAGTGGAGAACATGAGCTCAATCTTTGTGGTCGCTTGAGTGAGAATAGGGTTGAAAGAGACCCGGTCCTTTGTGGACTTCTCAATAGAGATGTAGGGTTCTTTGTGAGCCCGAACTTTGGTAACAAATCTTATGTCTCCGCGTGCTCCTTCTTTTAATTGTTGTCTATTTATTCATGCTCTGGGGTCTGTTCTTGTATTTTCTTAAATTACTAGATCTACTTGTGTAGCCTTTGTTTAGTTGTCTCTTATTGTTGTAGAGCTTTCTTTCAACTATTGTTGTAGTCACTTACTCAACTAGTAACTACAAAACCAACTTAGTTTTAATTTGGATGAGTTTTTGTTATCTCATCGGCACTGCCGATCCTGCACCGGCAGGGGCCATCGACACTGCCGATCCCAGCCACCGGCACTGCCGGTCCATCTGATAAATTTGTTTGAGTTTAATTTCGTAGGATTTTTAGATTTGCCTATTCACCTCCCCCCTCCCCCTCTAGGCAACTTTCAATTGGTATCAGAGCAGGATCTTCTTGAAGGCTTAACCCCTTGAAGATAAATGCCGAAGCATATGGAAAAACCAAAGGAAACTACATCGAAAACATCCAGTGCTGGGACCAAGGGTAACAAGGATGACTCGGAAGTTAGATACAACAACGTGCAATTCAACTATGGCGAACTCAAAAATTGGTATATTGGTAGTGGATCCGGAAAACTGCCACACTTTGATGGCATATTCTATGATCATTGGAAGTATAGAATGGAACTATACTTGGGGTCTATGGGAGACCAATCTTGAAAATTGTGAAGCAAGGTTTTGAGTTGGAAGATGAAGAAAACCCAACCACTAATGACGAGATCAAGCTCAATCACAATGATCAAACCGCATCCGCCATTGTTTCCGCCCTATCACCAAAAGAGTATGAAAAGGTGATAGGAATCAAGAAAGCTCATGACATTTGGAAGAAGCTTGAAGTCACCTATGAAGGGACCAAGGGTGTTAGAGAGTCAAGAGAAGACATCCTAAGAGGGAAGTACAACTTGTTCATTAAGAAGACCGGTGAAGGGCCATAAGAAGTTCATGATAGGCTTATGGAAATTGTGAACAAGAGAAGAGCTCTAGGAATCAAACTTGACACCATTGAGGTCAACAAGAGGTTGCTTATTGCTTTGCAACCATGGAATCAAAATGCTTATGACTTCATTAGAGAGAAAGAAAACTTCAAGAACTTTAGTACGGATGAAGTACTAGGGAGATTGCTTGCTTACAAGGAAAGAGATGAAGAAGCAAAAAGAGTGAACACCTTGTTGGGACAAGGTGAAGAAGAGAAGAAAGAAATAGCTCTTAAAGCCTCTCATGAGACCAATGAAAAGAAGGACAAGAAGAAGAAAAACAAAATGGTTGATTTTAGTGATGAAGATAGTGATGATGAGATGGCTTTGCTAGTGAGAAGATTCAAGTCATTCCTTAAAAAAGATGGCTACAAGAAGAAAAGCTATGACAAAAGCAAAGCAAGAAAGTCAAAGAGAACTTGCTATGAATGTGGTGAAGAAGAACATTTCATTACGGAATGTCCAAAGAAGAAGAACAATGAAGAAAGAAGGAAAGACAAACATAGCAAGAAAGACAAGAAGTACAAAAAGCATAGAAGAGGTGAAGCTCACATTGGCCAAGAATGGAATTCCGATGACTCATCTTCTTTATCGTCTTCCTCCTCCGAATTCGACTCGGATGAGGGAGGCATTGCTACACTTGCCATTGGAGTCACTCCCACCAACACCACTCTATTTAGAAGCTTGAGTGATGATGATGATGACAACACTCACAAGTGCTTCATGGCAAGAGGATCCAAGGTATCAAAATCTAAACATAAGCGTTCCTCTTATGCTAGTAGTAGTGATGATGATGATGAGGTTGTTAATGCTTCACTTCCTAAAATGCTTGAATTTATGGAATTGCTTGAAAGACAAAAGGAAGAAAATAATAGGCAAGAGGAGCTTCTTGAAAAACAAGAAGAATTTCTTATTCTTTTAAAGAAAACAAACCTTGAATTAGAGAAGCTCCTAGAAGATGAGAGGAAGAAAAATGAAAATTTAATCAAGTCTCTTAATGAAACTAAGACCTCATGTGAAAGTATTAAAAGCACAAAAGATGAACTTCAAGAGAAATATGAGGATTTGGAAAGGACTCATAAGTCTCTTGAAGAACAATATAAGATACTTTCAACCTTCACATCCTCCACCAACAATTCCTCTCATGCCTCCACTAGCAATGAATGAGATAGGTGTTATAATATTGATGTTGATGCTTGTGCTACTAATGTCAAATTGATTGATGATTTGAACAAGCAAGTGAAGTCACTTGAAAGCAAAATACAACATGAGAAAAATATTGTTGATGATGAAAAAGCAAAGTATGCAAGAGGTACATACTCATATTCTAGGCACCCAAATGTCATGGATGGCATTGGATATGTTGAGGGTGCCAAGCAAAATTCTAGGGAGAATAAGAATGGGAAGGAATTCCTTAAGTTCATCAAGGAAGGATCTTACCAAAAGAAGCAAGTCAAGAACATGAACACTAGCCGTTCTTCTTTTGTTAATGATTCTCATGCCAATATGCCTAATGCTACTTGTGCACTCTTACATGACTTTGATGCTTCATATGTGCTCAAGAGAAACATGCATGGTCGTGTGTTTGCCAAATATGTTGGGTCACGCAACAAGTGGCCAAAGGCTTGTGTGTGTGTGCCCAAAGCACTTGTGACTAATGTGAAAGGACCCAAGCAAATTTGGGTACCTAAAAACAAAGCTTAACTTGTTTTGAAGGACTATGTCTCCGGAGGGTCAAGTTGGGTGATTGATAGTGGATGCACCAATCATATGACCGGAGACAAAAAGATATTCAATTCATTTAAGCCAAGTCAAAACAAAAATGAGTACATTACTTTTGGTGACAATAGAACGGGACAAGTACTAGGTTACGGTAAAGTTCCTCTTACTCCTTTGTATTCACTTTCTAAGGTTATGCTTGTTGATCACGTTGACTTCAATCTATTGTCCATTTTGCAATTTTATAAAATGGGCTATGATTTCTTGTTCAATGAATGTGGTGTGACCATCTATAAGAGGAGTGATGGCTCGGTTGCTTTTAAGGGTATGCTTAAAGGAAAGCTTTATGTTGGGGATTTCTCCACAGATGAAGCTAGACTTGGTACATGCTTATTAGCAAAGTCCAACATGAGGTGGTTGTGGCATAGAAGGCTAGCCCATGTTGGTATGAGAAATCTTCACAAACTCCTAAAGGGCAGCCACATCATAGGACTAATCGATGTGTGTTTCGAGAAAGATAGGATTTATAGTGCATGTCAAGCGGGAAAGCAAGTTGGAGTGTCACATCCCTCCAAGAACATGATGACAACCACAAGACCATTGGAGATGTTGCACATGGACCTTTTCGGCCCCATCTCCTATATAAGCATTGGTGGTAACAAATATGGTCTTGTAATTGTTGATGATTTTTCTCGCTTCACATGGGTATTCTTTTTGCATGACAAAGGTGAAGTTAAAGACGTGCTCAAAACATTCATAAAAAGAGCACAAAATAAGTATGAAGTCAAGATCAAGAAAATAAGAAGTGACAATGGCACCAAATTCAAGAACACCCAAATTGGGGAATACCTTGATGAAGAATGCATCAAGCATGAATTTTCGGCACCCTACTCCCCTCAACAAAATGGGGTGTTTGAAAGAAAGAACCGCACACTCGTTGAGATGGCAAGAACAATGCTTGATGAATACAATACGTCCGGCCGCTTTTGAGCCAAAGCCATCAACACCGCATGTCATGCCTCCAACCGGTTGTATCTCCATCGACTATTGAAGAAAACACCATATGAGCTACTAACCGGTAACAAGCCTAATATTTCTTACTTTTGTGTTTTTGGGAGCAAATGTTTCATGCTAAACAAGAAACCCAAGACTTCAAAGTTTGCTCCAAAAGTTGATGAAGGTTTCTTGCTTGATTATGGGTCAAATGTTCATGCTTACCTATGTTCAACAAAACCACCGGTTGTGTTGAAATCTCACGTGACGTGACATTTGATGAATCTAATGGCTCTCAAGAGGAGCAAGTTGTTAATGATGATGTAGATGATGAAGCTCCTAGAAATGCAATAAAAAGGATGGCCATTGGTGATGTGAGACCACAAGAAACATCAAGTGTTGAAAATCAACCCTCTCCCCCTATACAAGACCAACATCATGAAAATAAAGAAATTGATCATGCAAGTGGTCAAGATCACGATGTTGAGGATCATGAACAAGCATCAAGTGATGATTCTCAAATACATGATCAAGAGGTTGATAAAGATGGTGGTCAAGGAAGCTCACATCCACCACACCCAAGAGTGCATCAAAATGTACAACGTGATCACCCTGTCGAGCAAATTCTTGGAGACATTGATAAGGGGGTAATCACTAGATCTCGAGTTAGTAATTTTTGTGAACATTACTCTTTTGTCTCTTCTATGGAGCCATTTAGGGTAGAATAGCACTTGAGGATACGGATTGGGTGATGGCCATGCAAGAGGAATTGAACAACTTCACAAGAAATAAAGTATGGACATTAGAGGAAAGACCAAAGAACAAGAATATTATGGGCACCAAGTGGGTCTTCCACAACAAACAAAATAAAGATGGTGTTGTGATAAGAAACAAGGCAAGGCTCGTGGCAAAGGGGTATTCATAAGTGGAAGGTTTGGATTTTGATGAAACCTATGCCCTCGTAGCAAGACTTGAATCAATTAGAATATTACTTGCTTTTGCTACTCACCATGATTTTAAGTTGTATCAAATGGACATGAAAAGTGCATTCCTCAATGGGCCAATAAAGGAAGAAGTGTATGTGGAGCAACCACCGGGTTTTGAAGACCCTAAGTATCCTAATCATGTTTATAAACTCCATAAGGCGCTCTATGGCCTTAAGCAAGCTCCAAGAGCATGGTATGAATGCCTTAGGGATTTTCTTGTTAAGAAGGGTTTTGTCATTGGCAAGGCCGATGCAACTCTCTTCATAAAGTATTTTGGCAATGACATATTTGTGTGCCAAATATATATTGATGACATTATATTCGGTTCTACTAACCAAACCTTTTGTGATGAGTTTAGCAAGATAGTGACCAAGAGGTTCGAGATGTCCATGATGGGAGAATTGACATTCTTTCTAGGCTTCCAAGTGAAGCAACTCAAGGAGGGCACCTTCATATGTCAAGCCAAGTACACACAAGACTTATTGAAGGAGTTTAACATGGACAAGGCCAAGCCCATCAATACTCCCATGCCAACAAATGGTCACCTTGACCTCAACAAAAAGGACAAGCCCGTTGATCAAAAGGTATACCGCTCCATTATAGGCTCTTTGCTTTATCTTTGTGCATCTAGGCCCGATATCATGCTTAGTGTGTGTATGTGTGCACGTTTTCAAGCCGCTCCTATGGAGTGTCACATGGTAGCCATAAAGAGAATATTGAGATATTTGGTTCACACACCCAACCTAGGGCTTTGGTACCCCAAGGGTTCAAAGTTCAACCTATTAGGCTATTCCGATGCGGATTATGCCAGGGATAAGGTTGATAGAAAGAGCACCTCCGGGACATGCCAATTCTTCGGTAGGTCCCTAGTGTCATGGTCATCCAAGAAACAAAATTTTGTTGCACTTTCCACGGCCGAAGCGGAGTATGTTGTAGCCGGTAGTTGTTGTGCACAACTACTTTGGATGAGGCAAACTCTAAGGGACTACGATTACAAGTTGAAATGTGTTCCTCTCCTATGTGACAATGAGAGTGCCATCAAGCTTGCTTACAACCCCGTTGAGCATTCACGCACAAAGCATATAGATATCCGCCACCACTTTTTGAGAGATCATTCTATCAAGGGGGATATAGAAGTTAGTCATGTGCGAACCGAAGATCAACTAGTTGATATATTCACCAAGCCCCTAGATGAGAAGAGATTTTGCTATCTTAGGAGTGAACTAAATATTTTTGACTATAGTAATGTGATGTAGAGGATATGCACATCTGAATGGTGATTGTCTTATTATCGCAAAAATCATTATTTTATGTCAAAAATCTATTATTTTTGCTATTGAGGTTGTTTCTTGATCACTAGATCAAATCTTGTCAAAATACGGACATTGTTATACATTGTTGATTGTTGGTTGACCATATGATGTCAAGATGTCTCCTTGTCCATCAAAAATCTATTTTGAAAATTTCTCCTATCTTTTTTTGAGCTCTGTTCTGTCTGATCTTCAGAGGATCGGCACTGCCGATAGTCAGTCCAACGGAGGAGGCCCTCAGCCTGGGACTTTTGTCCCTCAAGTTGCCCTCACCGGCACTACCGATGGCCACCATCGGCACTGCCGATGAGGGATGTATCCTTGAGCACTGACCCACACCGGCACTGCTGATGCCCATTATCGGCACTGCTGATGCGGGACTGGAACTTTGAAATTGACTCGACCCCCTCACGGGACCGAGCCCTCTCTGAGTTGAAGCAAACCTCACCGCCTCTCTCTCTCTTCCCAACCCTAATCGAAGTCAATCCTCTCCAAAACCTTGCTAATCTTCGTGGAATCAAGCGGAAGTGGATCAAATCAACTCCTACACCTTCCCTCCTCCATCTCCTCCCAGATTTAAAGAACTTTTTGAAGGTATTTTTGAAAATCTCCATCTTTTGAATCTTGCAATGCCTCATGTTTTGCGTAATTTCACATGATAGAGATGTTCATCTAGGAGTAATTTAGTCACCCCTGCAATTTGGAAGAGTTTTAGTCGCTAAATTTCATTTTTTAGTGGTTTTAGGTTTTCGATCCCCCTCGGTCGGCACTGCCGATGGCCCCCACCAGCATTGCCGATCGGGAGATTTTGAAACCCTAAGTGACAGTTACACAGTCCGTTTGAACTGATCGACACTGCCGATGCCAGTCATCGGCACTGCCGGTTGGGCCAACTAGAGAGCATTTTCACTCAAACTGCTCTGTGTTTGACCCACCGGCACTGCTGATGCCTCCCATCGGCACTGCTGGTCAGGGCACACAGACAGCAGTTCAGTACTGTGTTGATGTAATTTTCTCATACCACTTCTCCTCTCCTTGACAGATGCCAGGTGGCAAGAGGCAGAAGCATCCGAGAATTCCTAGTGGCTCCGACGAGGATTTCGACCCCGCTGCCTCTCCCCTTGCTCGACGAGGTGGAGGTGGCAAACAGGGCAGAGGTGGAAACTCTGGTCCCGCCACCTCACGTGGTCTTGGCCTTGGTCGTGAGAAGGGCAAAGGCAAAGCCCTTCCAGCTCGCTCTCCCTCTCCCAGTGCTGATGAGGAGAGTGAGGGAGGCTCAGAGGTAAAAGAAGAGGAAGAAGAGGCTCAGCGAGAGGATGAGGCTGGTGATGAGGAGGGCGATGAGTCTGAGGATGAGGTCATCCATGAGCCTGTCCATGGACCCATGCGCTCCTCAGTAACATATTAGATGTTGGCACCTCTTGTGTCTGAGCAGTTCCGGATTCCTATGGCTCTGTCTAGGGATGAGATGAGAGTACCACCACACTAACCCCTGGACCTAGCCAAAGCACCCAGGCATCTCAGATATTAGATTTGGGGACTTGACTCAGGTTGCCCGGTACAAGAACATCTTGAAGAAGACCACTCACAGTGTTGCTCCCATGAAATGCATTGACTGGGACAGGATGGCAGCAGCTAGTGATCCCACTTTTCAGCTGATACGGGTAGAGTGTGACAGGAGAAACTTGATAGATATCATGGGCTTGCATCAGCACTAGAATGATGAGATCATTGCCCAGTTTTACTCCACTCTATGGATTGAAATTGAGGAGGAGAATCACATGGACTACAAGCTGCACTGGACTATTAAGGGAAACCGCTTCACTGTCACCTGCTTCAACTTCTCTCAGATTCATGGTTTTGACGAGACTGATAGAACGAAGCCCAAGGCGACCATCTTCGATCCTTAGGAGGAGAGTGAGTGGGCCTTCATGTATGATGCCCGCTATGCAGACCCTAAGCATGGGGTTGAGTTCGGTTCATACCATGGTATGACGCCTTACTTTCGTGTTCTCAACAACATGCATAGAGTGACTTTGACTCCTAAGGTGGGGGATCACACACATATTCTGAGCTCCACCAAGACCTTGATGTTTGCTATGCGAGACGAAGTAGAACCATTAAGTGTTTTTGACTTCATCTGGACAGAGATCCTCTACAACTCTTATACTAGCAAGGCTTCTCTGATCTATGCTCCTTATATCATGAAGATGATTCTGCATGTTGTGGGTTGTCAGTTTGATGTGGACAAGGGTTCCCGATCTTCCGATAGGTTCTGATAATCTTGATTAAGGCGGAGGCGATACACAAATCGATCCGGCTTACGAACGACACGTTCTAAACCCCGCAATCGCAGCACAGCGTCTCCTCTGGTTATCAACCGTTCAAGAAAGATTGACCTCGCTGAGAAGGCTTATCCTTGCCTGCAAATCAAGAACACAAGCAAGAACAAAGAAGAATGCAACCAAATTTGCAAGTATACGATGAATCTCACAAGTTGGAGTCCCACAAACCGATCAAACGGTAAAACTGTTATCAAAAGAATAATCTAAGCAAAACCCAAACCCTAATGAAGAGGCGGCGACTGTATATGAGGACCCTAGGGTCATGCAAGACCCCCTGGACGCAGCCCTAAGTGGGCTCAACTCGATACATGGCCCAAAGACCAATTACGGTGTTGCAGCACCAAGACAGATTCTGGAAGTCGATTTGTTTTGGCGATTGCTGACTGCTCAGATGAATTTTGACATGGGACTGGTTGGGTTGGAAATTTCTTTTCGTTATGTTTCCAGGCATATATAGAATGTCCAAATCCGAGTCGGTATGCGTCCTGGGCGTCCGTTTTAGTGTAGACTGATCCTGGACTCCGAAACAGACTCGAAGTCGGTTTTGATTGGGCCTCCACCTTGGCTTGGACGTCCTTGCTGGCCCATCACGTCTCCAATCACCTCCCCAGCTATCTCATCATCATCTCCATGGTTTCTAACAACAATTAATTCATTAGGTAGCAATCTATTCTCAAAACCACATAATAAAAACATTAGAAATGATCTCACCTGTAATTTCAGGTGATGCACATGAACTTCATCTTAGTTGGAGGAGTGTTGTGTGTATCCATGGTAATTGTTATTGTAGTTTTCTAGTTCATCATTTGGTTGTACAACACAAGGAGTATTCATGTTTGAGCAAATATAAACTTTATGCACCATAAATATACCTCTATGATCATAGTTTCCTGTAGCATAAAATTTGTTTCTTGTTAGTAAAGGCGATTCAGTTTGAGAAAAGATTTGCTTCTCCACGGTATTTAGATCACAAAGAACATCAAATTCAATATAACCCAAAGTATTTAGAGAAGACAATAATTTCTACTCATCCTTTTCACATGTTATTAAAATCAAATGTTTTATTTCAGCACTAGTAGGTGAATCATAAGAAAAAACATCAAGCTTATTCATTTGTTGTGGCAAAGGTATAAGTAAAGCAGTGGCACACAACTCCTCTTTATCACAAGGATCAGTAGATAAATCAACTTGTGGCAAAGGCAAATCAAGACAAGGTTCCAATACAACAAGATTGTTGGAATAATTCATCACATCAAGAAAGCTCTTACCTGAAGCAACAACATGTTCTTCATCTTTCTCACTATCCTCTTCTTTGTGTAGAACCTGAAATGTATTAGTTGCAACAAGAGGCAAGGAAATATGTTCATCATCTAATTCAGATTTTGATGTAAGTGTTGCAACATTTGAAACGTTCCATTCTTTTCTAAACGGTTCATTCTTGCTCCTTTCAAGCCTTTGTTGATCCTCTTCTAAAATTTCAGCAGCGGTCATAGGTTTAAGAGTAACTCTTCTACCATTGTATTTAAATGAGTAGCTATTTATAATGGTATTGTGTGAAGCATTATTTGTAATAATCCAAGGTTTACTCAATAACAAATGGCATGCTTGCATAGGTACTATATCAAATTCTGCACTATCCTTATAAGAACCAATAAAAAATTCAATGCGTGTAATTTTATCTACCTTTATCTTACCAAAAGAATTTATCCATTGGATGTAGTATAGACATGGCTGTGGCTGTGTTGTCAATCCAAGCTTCTCTACTAATTCTAAACTTGCGATGTTGCGGCTACTCTCTCCATCAATGATAACACGACAACGTCGATCCTTGACAACAAAGTGAGTCTGAAATAAATTGTTCAATTGATTTTGCTCTACCTTCACCATTTAAGGACTGAGCACTCTTTGTACTACATCACTCATATTGTTCTCATTAGACGACGTTGAATCATCACCATGAGTGGCGTAACCTGTCATTGTTAGTAGCAAACAAGAAAACACACGGAAGTATATTTTCCTATCACTACTATGTGATCACAGTGTAAACTCTCAACAAGCAAATTTAAGCATCTTATCAAGCTCTTACAAAGTTCTTAATTACAACAAGCAAAGGATACCTTGGAGTGTGTGAACTGATGATTGCGAGAGTCAAAAAAAAATTATGCCTATTCAGAAGGAAATATATGGAGCTTGGATAGGCAATATTAGGTGGCAAGGATTAGCAAAATTTCAATTCAGAAGTTGCAAAACTGAATAATAGTCCCAAGCTAGTCTATGTCACCGGCCTAAACTTGTCTCGGACCTAGTTCAAGCAAGCAAGCAAATGACTCAACAAAGGACACAAAGGATGCAAGCAATTCTGAATTTGTATCTTTTCTTTTTTCTACTTCCTTTTTTTTTGTGCGGCTTTTTCTCTTATGCACTTTTGCCTTTTTCTTTTCTTTTCTTGAGAATCAGAACTACAGCAAGGTATTACAAGTTTTACAACCAATGGAATCCCAGAATATTTTTTTTCTTACTACAAGTGCAGCAAAAGGATTCTTGTAATAGCGCAACTAAAACAAACTTCTATAACAAGATCAAGCACTAATTGGTTGGCTTTTGATCACAATGAGACAGCAGCAGAGCACTCTAATTTTCTTTTACACATGAAAGTAGAAGGCTAGATGTTAAAGAAATATTTCGTGCACATAATTCCAGCAATACTATTATCTCAACATGTGCAACACTGATTTTTTCCCTTATTTGTGTATGACAAAGATATGCACGACTCAAACAAGACCAAAAAACAAGCACTAGACCAGCAACACAATGACTTTATAGGGACTAAAATTCAGAGAAGCAATCTAAAATAAAAATTTGCAAGTCACAATGGGGTATAGGACAGCGGAAACACGACGAACCGATATTTTTGTGGGACAATTTTCTGGACTATAGGATAGAACAAATAAACGAGGATAAAGGCAAACCTAACGGTATACCTGAAGCTCTGATTACCACTTTATGTGGATAAGAGTTCCTGATCTTTCGATAGGTTCTGATAATCTTGATTAAGGCGGAGGCGATACACAAATCGATCCGGCTTCCGAACGACACGTTCTGAACCCCGCAATTGCAGCACAACGCCTCCTCTGGTTATCAACCGTTCAAAAACGATTGACCTTGCCGAGAAGGCTTATCCTTGCCTGCAAATCAAGAACACAAGCAAGAACAAAGAAGAATGCAACCAAATTTGCAAGTATACGATGAATCTCACAAGTTGGGATCTCACAAACCGATCAAACGGCAAAACTGTAATCAACAAAATAATCTAAGCAAAACCCAAACCCTAATAAAGAGGCGGCGACTGTATATGAGGACCCTAGGATCGTGCAAGACCCCCTGGACGCATCCCTAAGTGGGCTCAACTCGATACATGGCCCAAAGACCGATTACGATGTCGCAGCACCAGGATAGATTCTGAAAGTCGATTTGTTTCAGCGATTGCCGACTGCTCGGGATGAATTTTGACATGGGACTGGTTGGGTTGGAAAGTTCCTTTCGTTATCTTCTCAGGTATATATAGGACGTCCAAATCCGAGTCCGTATGTGTCCTGGGCGTCCGTTTTAGTGCAGACTGGTCCTAGGCTCCGAAACAGACTTGAAGTCGGTTTTGATTGGGCCTCCACCTTGGCTTGGACGTCCTTGCTGGCCCATCACATCTCCAATCACCTCCCCAGCTATCTCATCATCATCTCCATGGTTTCTAACAACAATTAATTCATTAGGTAGCAATCTATTCTCAAAACCACATAATAAAAACATTAGAAACGATCTCACCTGTAATTTCAGGTGATGCACATGAACTTTCATCTTAGTTGGGGGAGTGTTGTTTGTATCCATGAGTGTGATGTACTCATCACAGTTCATTTGTGCTCACAAGCATCCCTCAGTCACGCCGAAGAGGTTTCCTCTCACTGCCACACCTCCCAGAGATGGATCTCCTCCTCCGGTGGCCACAGATGCCCCTCAGACTTCAGCAGCAACAGCAGGCCCTAGTACTACCCCACGGCGTCGCTCGTCCAAGGTCACCCGTGCTATCAAGTCGATGTTTTGCATGTCCCGGGGCACAGTGGTTGCAGTGTGAGAGCAACGAGAGATGCTTACACAGATGAGATCAGATATGGTTCTTCTCGCCACCTCTACTAGTGTTCAGCTACCACCCCCTATGGAGCTCACTTCCCTGCCAGATATCACCTACTATGATGATCCATGGGGCTTCTACACTCAGGCGTCACAGTTGGTCCAGCCGGCAGACGATGATGATGTTGAGGACGATGACGCTGACAATGCGGATGATTGACTTCGTGTGCTTTCGTCTTTGCTTTTCCATTTTTTAGAGTTGTGATGCCAAAGGGGGAGAAGTACTTATCTTTTAGTCTTATTTTGTGAGGTGTGAGAGTAATGGACAAGTTTGTGCTCGTGTGGTTTGTAAAACTATTTGCTAAGTTTGTTCTTGTAAACCTCTATTTCTGTTCTATGAGTTCTTGTGTTATTCATGTCCTTTGTGATGATGTATTGTTGGTTTTCTATTTCTAGATGCATTTGTGTGGAAATTCTTATCATTTGCATTGTTTCTTGTTTTATTGTTTAATTATTGCAAATTGACTGTTATGCATGCCTTTAGGGGGAGCTCTCACACTCTTCTTTAAATATGTGCATTGTTATTCTTTAATTATTATTTCTTACATGCACATACTTAGAGGGAGCTCCACATGTCTTTTATCACAAAATGAATCTTATTGCAATTTTTTATAAAGTTTAGTTGTATTGTCATCAATCACCAAAAAGGGGGACATTGAAAGTGCATCTAGGCCCCTAATTTTGTTTTGGTGATTGGCGTCAATACAATTAAGAATGGACTAATGTTTTTATTGAGCATGTGTGTAGATGACTATCTCAAATTAATGAATGAAAGGTATTGAAACAAAAAGGGAAAAGGAGATGGTCATTTATCTCAAATTGGAAGTCCAATATCTACCTAAGAATGAAGATCATGGAGTTTTTATTTTTATCTCTTGAGTATAGGTAAACCGTACTATCAAGAGGAGTATAAATGTCGCCCTTTGTTTTTGCCTTCATCGGCAGTGCTGGTGGCCTCCACCGGCAGTGCCGATCTCTCTTCCCAAAGGCGTTGTTATGCCCAGACACCTCTCTGGCTTCTGTCTTGCCAGCATCGGCAGTGCTGATGGCCCCATCGGTAGTGTCGGTCTCTCCTTCCAAAGAAGGTTGTTCTCTCTGGCTTTCTAGCTGCTGCTCATCGGCAATGCCGATCATCCTGATCGGCAGTGCTGGTCGGTCCTCCTAGAAAGTCACTCTCTCTGTCTAGCATTGGTTGTAGCTCATCGGCAGTGCCGGTCTTCTGATCGACAGTGTCGGTCCCCTCCCCACAGAGACTGGTTTTCCTCGGGCTCTCTGGCTGATTGCCATCGGCAGTGCTGGTTTGCTCGATCGGCAGTGCCGGTCAAGGTCTCCAGAGACCACTTATCTTCTCTATGGCTGCCTCACCGACAGTGCCGATGTCTTGATCGGCAGTGCTGGTGCGGGCCAATTCCTTGTCTGCAGGTCTATGTCAATGTGTCAGGAACCCTACCGGCAATGCCGGTGCGGGGTGTCCAGGCAGGCCAACGCCTCTTTTTGAGCCCTTTGTATAAAAGGCTTACACCCCACTTCGTGCCCAATCTCTCCAACCCGAAAATCATCATTTGGCACTTTTGAGCTTTACTCTCCTCACTCTCCCTCTCCAAGTCAAAGCTTCATTCTTTGAGCTAGGGTTTGAGTGAGCCATTGTTTCCTAGTGAAAAGAGCACCATTCCACTCTTGAGCATTCGATTTAATCATCTTTGTGACTTGTGCTTGTTACTCTTGGAGCTTTGCTCCTAGACAGTTAGCGGTGCCCGTAGAGCTCCCAACTTGTGTGGTGACGCCTCGGGAAGTTTGTATTACCCTCCCTCAAGGGAATTGATAGTGGAGAACTTGAGCTCGATCTTTGTGGTCGCTTGAGTGAGAATAGGGTTGAAAGAGATCCGGTCCTTTGTGGACTTCTCAACGAAGACGTAGGGTTCTTTGTGAGCCCAAACTTCGGTAACAAATCTTGTGTCTCCGTGTGCTCCTTCTTTTACTTGTTGTCTATTTATTCATGCTCTAGGATTTGTTCTTGTATTTGCTTAAATTACTAGATCTACTTATGTAGCCTTTGTTTAGTTGTCTCTTATTGTTGTAGAGCTTCATTTTAACTATTGTTGTAGTTACTTATTCACCTAGTAACTGCAAAATCAGCTTAGTTTTAATTTGGGCGACTTTCTGTTATCTCATCAACACTGTCGATCCTGCACCGGCAGTGGCCATCGGCACTGCCGATCCCAGCCATCGGCACTACCGGTCCAACTGATAAATTTTTTTAAGTTTAATTTTGTAGGATTTTTAGATTTGCCTATTCACCCCCCCCCCCTCTAGGCAACTTTCAGTACCTGCTGAAGAGCTGACTCCACCAGTGCCAGTCTGCGGTGGCTTTTCAACATAATCCGGTCCCTCGATGTCGGTCGGAGGGAGCAGAGAGTATGACACATAAGTGTCCAGAACCTGCAAAAGCATCAAGACATCACATACTGTGATTATTCAAAAGGACATCAAAATTATTCAAGACGACCGAGGCTTACTCGGGCCCGTAGAGTGCCCACGTTGTATGCCTTCATGATTAAGAGATGATCTTGAATGATTTCTCCTTCAAACATCTTTGATAACCGTGACCGACGCAGAGTGGAGTTCAGTGGATTAGGCACCTCCCTCGTCTCATCATCGGTGGCATAATTCTAGGCGGGGCAGCTCTGTTTCTTCAAAGGCTGCACTCGGTGCACTATGAAGCTCTTTGCTATGCTAATGTTGTCGACCCCTTCATTCTTTAGCTCTGCAATTTTCTCTAGCAGAGCAACCACTTGGGGATCGGCTGGGTTAGGTCTCTCTAACCACCGTGTCTGGGGAATTGCCTTGGCACCAGAGAAGTCGACAAGAACAGAAGGAGGATTGTCGCACTAAAACCACTCGTCCTTCCAGTTCTTGTTCCCGGTCTTCAGTGGCACGTTGATGTAGGCCTCCTTCTTGCACAACTGAAACCCGACTCCACCTATGGTGACTTGGTTTTTCGTGGTTGGCAGCGGCCGGAGGACGAAAAGGTGGTGGAACAAAGTAAAATAGGGCAGAATGCCCAGAAAAGCTTCGCACATGTGCACGAAGCTAGCAATGTGAAGGATGGAGTTGGGATTGAGGTTGATGAGCTCAATCCCATAGAAGAAAAGGAGCCCGCGCAGAAAACAGCAGCAGGGAACTCCGACGCCATGCTCAAAAAATGAGCGGAAAACTACGATTTGTTTATGGATTGGAAGGAGGCGAGTCTCTTTCGGTACCTTCCAGTCGATGCGAGCTTGCTCCGGGAGGATGCCATCTACCACCATTTTGTCCGGATCAGCGGTGGAAATGTTGCTCTTCGAGAATTCTCGAAGCTGGTTCGAGATCTCCAGTTCCGAGGAGGAGGACTCAGCGACGGCGGCGTCCTTCTTGGATGATTTGCGAGGCATCTTTGAGGAATGCAATAACGCGGTAGATCTAAACCCTATCTAATGCTTGGGGGATTGATGGCAAAGAAGATATGTGGCGGCGATGGGAGAAAAGTGCTAACCCTAGCTCTGGAAGCAGAAGAGTCGCAAGAACAGGGGAGGCACGAGGAAGACGAAGCGTTGTGTGCAAATGGCAGCATGAACTGGGAGTCAACAGTCCTCTACCTTTTACCTTTGCCTTTTTGACCTAGTCCCTGGGTCCCATGGGCTAGTATGGGCTGCACAGTGATGGGCTTTTCCGCCTAATAATAATAAGAACGTAAAAGGCTTTATTCTTTAAAAAATAATTAGAGCTATCAACCTTGAGAAATAATCTCGGGGGCTTCTTTGATGAGAAGCAGTGGCAAATCCACTTAAAAATACTTTTCGTACCTATGTGATTTGATGATCATGTAGCAGAGGACTTGATGGTCGTACGGACATAGGTTCAAAAGATAAGTTATTGATTGATGTCAGTAATTAATTTTCAAAATTGGACTTATACTAAGTAAGAGTGACAATTCATTAAAGAAAAGGCTATACTGTGATTGATGTCATTTAGCTTAGTACTATTATATGATTGATGTCATATTCTTTTATATGAGCTAAAACATGATTGATGTCATGAAATTTAGATCCACAAGTCACTCGGACAAGAGTGTGTATCACTCGGTCTTTCTATTAATCGATCGGCAAGATTGATGTCTTGTTAACTGACTTTCTGGTTTGATGATCAGGAATTTACTTAAGCTTGAACTTGATGGTTTGAGTAAATTATATATAACAAAATGTTAAGAGATAATATTATTATACTCTTGCATTATTTGTTAGTCTCCAAATTATACAAGAGTCAGGGGCTACACCTGATCAGGTGCACCTAGTCAGCGCATCAGATCCATCAGAAACTTCGATCAAGAGGTCTTCCTAATTTATGATCTAGTCATATAATCTCGAAGATCATACGGCAGGTCAAAGCTCAAAATCAGGAAGCACTCGGGGGCTGCTGTGGAATACTTACCTTACAGGTATCTATAGTTATGCCTAAGTCGGTAAACGACCGGGTACCTCATTCATAAGGGAACCGACCGAGTCAGTTTGGAGCACAAGGCAATTAGAGATAGACTTTCTATGTAAATTCTTATAGACTATGACTAGGACTCTTCATGTACTCCTTGCTGACCGGATATATAAGGCGGCAGGAAATCCCCATGAAGGGAGGCGACATACACGAAACACAACATCAATACAAACCACAGAACACACGACGTAAGGTTTTTACTCTCATCGAGAGGACCCGAACCTATCTAAATCAGCGTCTTGTGTCTTAAGCATCAGGTTCTTAATCCTGATGTAGCCCTATAAATTTATTACCGAGTACAAGTCTCAACAATTCCCCTGCCAAATTGCATTGTGAATCGGCAGAGTTAACATCGTTTAAGCACCATATATTGCTTCTCCTTTTGCACTTCAACCCTGCTGGTACCCTCATCACAGCCACATGCTGCTAACTAACACGATTATTGTTTGGGAAAGGGTAGTCTATAATAGTAATAAACAATTTCTATTATTCAACCATAAAACCTTACAAGAGGCGGCGGCCAGGATTTCAGACTGATCAAGAGACATGCCCCCTCACCCACCCCCCACCCCTCCCCCCCCCCCCCCCCCCCTCCTCACTAATATAAAACCCGTATTGGGCCTCCTCATGGATTAAATCCCTCTTGGACACGTAACAAACACACTCAGACCACCGCGTTACTCCTGCAAGGCTTCATGCTCATTTCACCATTCACCAGCTCCTGCATCAGACTGGCATCTCTTGGTTCAGCAGCCTCTCCGGACTCGCAACACGATTCCAGATTAAGCCAATATTCCAGGCCACTGTATCCTATTGCCCAATTGGCACAAGCATCTTCCATAGAGTAAGAGTGTTGGCAGCTCCCTTCCATATCACCTCCAATCCCTCACACTTGGAGTTTGAAAACAGAAGTCATTCCTCTACTTCCAAATATTCCATCATAAGCTTAGTCAGTTCATGTTTTCTATTGAATAACCGAAAGCTTGCTACAGATTCAAAACTACTTTCAATATGTATTTCTAGAATTTTAGCAAGCTCAATCCAAAGATTACTAGCTACCACACAATCAAAAGGCAAATGTTGTACAATTTCTTTCTCACTACAAAAAAAATACATGTATCATCATCTACTTTTTCTCCTCTTCCCTACATTATCCCTAGTGAGTATTTTGTTTTTAGAGACTAACCAAAGGAAAAAAAAAATGAATTCAAGGTGGCACTTTAATAAACCGCAATGCCGGGGTAAGAACTGAGACTACTACTCTAAAGTTGATCACTTTGTATAAGGGATGCGATGAGTAGATGATGTTGGCTACCAACTGGCAGATCAGCTCATCTTCTTTATCAGTAGAGACAATAGTTCATGCTAACTGAACTATCTCATTCCAAAGTCTAATCATTCTATAAGAGAAGGTTCTTCTAAAGGTGCACATTAAGTTAGCTCCATCCCACAGACCAGCTGAACTGCTAAGCTAGAAGTCCCTAGCCAATTGACTTCCCAAAATTTAATTTTTTTACCATCCCCTACACTCCACCTATATCCCATTTTTGCAACACAAGTTGCCCACATAAACCCTTTAAAAAAATGTGATGAGTCTTGACTATTATTATAGAAGATATTAGGTTCGTGAATTCTATATTTATGCTCTACTACTTGCTTCCAAATTTGTCATTATCTACTTAACTGGTATAAACAGATGTTTAGATTTCTAGGGTCAGGTACCCCTAGTTCACCATGCACCTTTATCGTACTCATTAATTTCTAATTAGCTATGTGATAGTCCACAATCACATTTCCCATACTCTCTCCATTTTTTAAACTATTGTTGTCATTAACTTTTCGAGTTACATTTCACTGTCCATTTAAATATATCATGATAACCTTTTGCACCATAAGATGTAATATACCACAAATCAAGTGGTCTAAATCATGCGTGTAGTGTAGAAGGCCAGTGCGTTAATTAAATGGCTGAGGGGGCAGTCGGACAGTGCAGTTGTACAAAGTAGTCGTACATGAAGCATTATCGAAAAAAATTCTTGAGAGTTGTAAATCAGATAGAGCATAGTTGATTCTTTTCCATAGTTATTTGGATTTTTGCATCAAACCTGTTGTTTTTTCTTTCCTTTTATTCTTGTAAAAGGAATTCTAAACTTGCTAGAACGTGGTGGACTGCTGGCAAGATGTGTATTCTAGCATCATGGTGGGATGTGATGGTGAACGTATACATCCTAGCGTGTCAGGCCTTTTTTTTTTCTCTTCCAGAATGCACTTGACCTAGGATTTATGTATACGCTAGGATACTTACGAGCCAGGATTTGTACACTATAGGATTTTCACATGTTGTGGGCTTGTGGCACAACACGTACATTGGTTTGAGCTCTTTTGTTTTCACCAATATGACAAAATATCATACGCGTTGTTGAATTATACCCATACGTGCGTGAAGTCTGCTCGTGATGAGGGAGATGGCCATGCGGTGGGTCATTTGACAAGCGAAGAATCAAGGCTTCATTCCAAAGTTGTTACGAGCAAACCAGAACTATAGCCAATTATTTCTCTTTATTTTTTCTTTTCTCTCACTCTAAAAACCGTAAAAAGGATGAATATAGGACTACCGTAAAACAGCCTTTTAAAAACTGAGGTGTTGGAAATAATAGCAATTTAGTGATGATAAGTCTAATTCTAGTGGATACAAATACTAGAGAAACTACATATAATCTAGGCAAGCAAATCATCATTAAAGCTCATATCTCAATTACGTGTGTACTAGTAGATCATTACATATAGACAAAGAACAAACGCTAATCATAGAGACTAGCCACAGCCTTCAAACAAGGCCTAGATCACTCGATTTAATCATCGGAAGGTGTTGAATGGTGACTTATAGGGAAGCGTTCCGAAGATGATCGTTGTAGAGTCAGATCCGTTGATGAAGCAGGTGATGCAGATGTAGGCGATCGGTTGATGAAGAAGATGCGGATTGTCTCACCAACGAGTAGTCGCGAGGGCGTTTTCCAAAAACCTGATACGTCCCTTTTCCCGTGCAAGGATACTAGGAGACGTAGTCTTCGAAGACCTGCTCTCCCAGCACCGATGGCACGTCGGAGGCAGGATGGGGAAGACGATGTGGTAGCACAGTAGCGAATGGCAAGAGAGGCGAAAAACTGCGTAGTTTGTAGGCGACGTCTCACCCATTTATATACACACGACGTTCCACACTTATGGTAATTAATCAACAATTAAGCAGGTGCGTTATCACCATTAACAAAAATTCTGAGTAGCAAAAGAAAGCTACGACCCCGCACACGTAAGGGTTGGATTTTGTCAGACCATTCGCGCACATGTCCTGCGCCCGCGCCCTTCGCCCCGTCCCGCCCGGGCCGGCGAGACGCGCGTGTGTTCTTCCTCTTCTCTCTTGTTAGCTCACCTAAATGGAAACAACTCAAGTATTTAAGTTGTTCTTCTGCCCTCTAAACTAGCAGTGTGGGACTAAAGTACTCCACCATGTCATGCATGTGCACATGGACATTTGAGATTTATTGGAATTATTAATTTAAACTACAGCTCAAAACTTCTTACATGAGGGAGTATGGATTTGATAGACGGTGGTTTATTTCTCTTAACTACATGCTATGCGGAGAATGGGCTTTGGGCGTCATGACAGACAGCTTCATCAATGCCGTGGAGGCCGAGCCAGGGATGACTTACGGCCGGCTGCTGAGCGCTATCAGGGCAAGGATCCGCGACGCACATGGGGACCGCCGCCTCCGAGGACGGCTCGGGTCCTTCGTCCGCCGGATCATCATGTCCAGCAGAGAGATTCTGGTCTCGGTTTTCACCTCTGCTGCTTGATTAGTCTGGCACGGCTCATAGACCTGCATCTCTGCTCAACCCAAACTTCGTGCAGGAGCCTCAGCTGTGCTCCTCGGAGATGTTCGACATCTACCGAAAGCCGTTCCTCCTTTAATCTGGCTTGCCATCATCTCTCTACTATTGATTCGGGTCGAGTTTATCTTCAATGCTGCAGCTACGACTGCTCAATTATACTGCAACAACGGTGTCATTAAATGGATCGAGATTGCGTTTAACGTCATGCCGGGGTGGACGTGAAACCATCCTACCGAGAGAGAGCGGAACTCACGAGACAATGCCAAGCTAAAGGTCAAATACCACGCATAGGCGTGATTATGAGGAACTCAAACATCTGTGTTATGTTTTCTGACTAATTAATTTAATTCATGGTCCCAAATTTTATCTGCTGCCTACCGATCGGATAGCCTTGTACATGTGGCTTTTCATTTTCCAATCTAATGCATGGAAGATGACGGTCTTCTTGGTGTTGCTAAATGTCTTTCACCTTTTGGCAATCAGGATCAAATTTCATTTTGATGTCTACGGTAGCAGCCAATTTTTGGTAATTATTTGGCCTTTCATTCTCTTTTTAGTCAGAGAAGATGTGTAACGCTCCAAAAAAAATAGAATAGATCATTAATTCACTTTGGACCTAATTACGGGGCTTAGTGGGCATTAATTCTAGAATTAATGGAGAAAAATGTTTCATTGGAAAGAGAGGAGGCTGTACTCACGTATCTCCCCTGGTGTCTCTCCTCCACTACCAATCCTTCCTCCAGGGAAGATTTAGAGGCGGCGCTGATCTGGGCATTCCTGCTGCATGGCGATTCCTTCGTAAGGATTTAACTCAAATTGCTGCTTTGGGAAGAAAGCTTGTTTCAGATTCTCACTTCTATTAGTTTAGCTTCTAATCCGCTATGTCAAGGCAAGGGACGGGAGAAACTATTGCGATAGGGTCAAGTGACGATCTGACTTAGGTAACAAACTGTGATCCTCTCCTACTAGCTGCGTTCAAGATTGATTAAATCCGGCCATTAGGGCCCTAATCTACCAACACGTCATTGCGATCTGTTTTCCTTCAGCCTGTGCACTGTTGATTGAATCCAGTTTTTGAGGCCCTTAGGATTCGAATTTCAACTTTATAAGAAAATGAAAGTTGTAGATAATTTTAGTATCTTTCCAACGAGTATTTAAACGTGATTTTTGGTGGAATATCATAGGTGTTATACTTTTCTGAACTTTACTGTCAAATTGTAGACTTCCATTGGTTACAGTTCTATCAGATTGCGTAGTACAAGTTGTACCCAGTTTTTGAGGACCTTATGGTTCGAACGGCACTTTTCATTGAATACCAAAGTTTTTATAATTTGATTATCTTTTTAGGGAGTATTTATTTGCAGTTTTTTGTTCAGTAGAACTAGAGTTATGATTTTTGAAGTTAGGTGTCTTGCAGTACAAGGACAGTTTGCAGTACTGCATTGTGGATTGATTTTTAATTATTAGATGTCCAAATTCAATTTTGTCTTGAATACCAAACTTGTAGGTTTTTCGGTGTAGATAATCATAATATATTTACTTGCTAGCATACCCTTTATACTTTTGAAGTTATAAAAATGTTAAATGACAGTGCTGCTGGAAATTAGTTTTATGCTTGTTCTATTCGTTCTTTTGTCAAGCGTGAAAACGTAGGAGCGTTTTATTCATGTTTGTTTGAGATATATGCATGCATTGGTGCTGAGAATTATTTATGATCAGGTGGTGCCCCTTCAGAGCGTGCTTAGCTCTCTTTTGATCATTGATTGGTGAAGGCAAATAAACGTACCGCTTGTGGTCTTACTTTAACTTTATTATTTGAATTGTCTCCACTAAATTTGAATAATTCACACTAGCCAGATAAATTGCTAAATGGAAATTTATCTCTATGTCTTGAATGTCATTTATCAAATTATGGATCATATTTATTTGGTTTTAATGTTGAAGTATATGATGAAGTGCATACATGACAATTTTGTATTTTTGCACTTTTTATTGGATGCATAAGAAGACACCGTAGCCTGATGTTGATGCGGTAAGTACCGGTACAGCGACGCACATTGAAATGAGCAATGTGGTTGTAGCCCTCACTTCTTTCGTTGGGATTTGAGGATAGAAGTGAAGTCATGCGTTGCATTGCATCATTCACATTTTGCATATGCATTGAAGTTCAGGATTATGAAGTTACCAATGTTTTATCTCACTAATTGGAGTTATATTTCATCTCATACTATATTTTTGGTGCTGCTATTTAATTTGTTACTTAACTAAACTGTGGTTCATATAATATTGTTAAAGCCGTTTATTTGTTGAGGTTTTTTATAAACCTCATGCGCTTTTATTTTCTTCCTCAGATGCTTGAGTTGGATAGACATGAGCATGGGATGGAGAGTAGCAGCACATTTCTTCACTTTCTACATATTTCTAGTTGTTCTCATATATTCATAATAAAGAACTTATGTCCTCTTAGTTAAAAACCTACTGTTTGAGTAATGGAGAAATGTTTAAACTTATTAATGTTTTGAATAATGCTGCTGGATTAATGGATGTTAGAGTGATGCTCTTATTGTTAAATTATCTTTTTATCAATCTTATTTGATGCTTCCGCGTACTCTGGATTTATTAATGTCATGCTAATTGTTGTAGTAGTGTAGTTGTGCTAATACTCTGGAGTGTTTTCTAGGGTGTTACAAGATGCATTTTCTGATACCATCATCTAGCAAAGTATCCGTGCGTTGCTACGGATTTTTAAAAAAATTATAACAAAATATAAGCACCTATATATCAATGTAAAATTTATTTCAAGTTATAACTAACATGCATGTATAATTTTCAATCCTAACACTCACCAGGATTGGCCCTGAGGTTTGCACGTAACAATCCTAAAAACCAAGGGCCCCTGGTGGGTGGTGGCAATGGAGGAAGGGAGCGAACCGGGGATGTAGCTGTCTATCGGCAACGTGATCTAGCGCTAGCGCTGGAGCCGACGGAGGCACCTTGGTGCTGCCAGGATGGAAACCGGTGTCAACAAAGGTAGAGATTGTCACGGATCACCATCGTGCAAGAGACAAAACGACAGAATCAAAGGAAGGGAGCGAACCGGCGATGTAACTTTGCTTCAGGTCGAGGCCGGAGGGGGTGGACAACGGTGTCATTAAATGGATCGAGATTGCGTTTAACATCTGATGTGATGATCAAAATACTGTCAAATTGGATTTCAATTGCGTGTCTTTGTGATGGTATAACTATATGTATTGGTTATTATGTGAAGAACTTCCATGTAACAGTACTCAATACGAGAATTACCAGTTGGGATGGTATAGCTATAAAAGAACCAGTTTGGGATGAAGTAACTTTTCCTGTACGTGAACTCTTACCATTTCAAGATACTCCTGTACGTGAACACTTACCAGTTTGAGAATTACAAAATGTATTGTCACAAAAGGACGAGGATTTTTATATTATATCTAAATTTTCTCAAGTGAACATGATTTTCTAGTCTAAATTGGACATTTTCGCGAGGGTGAAATCAAATCACCAAAACAAGAATTCAGAATACATAATGATCACCAATGTCCATCTAGAAGATAACTTTAATAAATCTCTTACCAGCTACAGCATATGAAGATTTGAGAAATTTTATGTAGGGAGAATAATGACTGTTGATCATTTGTTGAAACACACTAGATAAACTTGGAGAGTCTGTATAAATTTTGTACATTGTAAAAAAGAAAATCTGACGGAACTCCATGATATATAGACAAACTTTTTAAGTAGTTTTACACGCTACTGTGTCCATGATAAGTGTAAAACTTCCTCTGAAGAGCTTAGAGGCTTACTTATTATATTCTGGAGAAACTGGTAATGAATGCTCCAATGGTGTAATTCAATTCATTATTCTAACAACGTGTTTCAGTTGTCCTTTATAACATTCTAATACGGTACATGTCATATTTTCGAGTTGTTGAACTTATATGCTTATCCGTTCTACATATTTTTAGTTTCAATTTGATATGTAGAATGCGTAAGAATATATATTGTGTTGCATGACATCAGTGACGGACGCAGCTTGTAAAACTTGGGTATTCCCAAGGTGATCAATCGAGAAAAAACACAAACTCATATGTCTATAATATTGAATTAAAGCATAAGTTATAAACAAAATATGTTCATAACATTGAATAACTGAATTAAAGAAGAAAATGTTCATAATACAAACTAATAAAGTACAAAATATTAAGTAAAATAAAATTTTACTTTGCGCTTCTTCTTTATTGAAAGCGTTTGACAATGTCGTCATCTTTTAATTAAAAAAATCAAACTCAATAAATGCAACTAGGCAATCATTCAAATATTGGTCTATCATTCTACTCGGGACGTTGATAGCATCGAAGCTCGTTAAGGCCTTGGTGAGTCGCTCGCTGGCCACCGATGCGCAATGTGCCTAGGGTTCGAGCGTTCAGTGCCGTCTCGAAAATTTTGAGGTTTTAATGCGAAATATAAAACTAGGTCCTATAATTTGACATTTTATATAACAAAAAAATATATAATTGAGGAAAGGAAGATGGATCGTATGCGTGCTTCTCGTTGCTGGTGTGTGGAAAGGAAAGAAGATGGAACTTATGCCTGCTTGCGGGCTTCATTGCCCCAGCGACGAATGAAAGCGCGCAAAGTTATTAAGGTGTTGATCCAGTGATCGATCACAACTGGAAATTCGTTTCGCTGGTGATGCCGCAATGTGTTGGCGATTCAGAAGTAGAGGAGGATGGACGTCTGGGCCTGCAGCCTCTTGCTCCTGGTCTTTGCTAGTTAGACAAATTTACTAATATATTTCTTATTTTCTCAAATAACCCAAATACACAACTATACCAAATAAATGTTCTTGCAAAGTTATTGGGTATTCCCAAAAATACCCAAGCACCATCTGTGTCCGTCAATGCATGACATAAGCCAGTCGTTCCAAGACCACAACTGTTGTGTCATCTGGTGCAATAACACGCTAGCCCACAAGCCGTAGTCCTGGCCCAACAGACTCCTCAGTCGTGCACTCGTCCTTGAGTCGGCCCACCATCAGGAAGCCGGACCGTATCTGTTCCCTATTTCCCGCGTTTCTGTTCCCTTCGCTACCGTGCGGGATGTGGCCCTTGGTCCCCCTGGTTAGCTAACGACCGATGCGGCACACCGATCAAACTGTCACACTCTCAACTCGTCGCTCCCACGGCGTGCAGTGACGTCGGGACAACGGAGAGGGGTCATTTGGACATGTGATATGATCCTTGCTGGTCGCCCAACTTAATTTACCTGCGTCGTCGCAATGATTCGTCTATAGAAATTGGGTTCGGCAGCCAACTTGGATGGCTAGGGATGGGAGATGCGGATGCTGCGGCCGGCCATACTCCCACGGCAGGTGGCCGGCCGGCGCATATTCTTATCCGCAGGTGGCAAGGCGGTCAGCATAGATGCGCGATTGCGTGATATACTCTGGTCGGATCAATTGGTCACTTATTATAGCTTGCTACCACGCAGCCTCGCTCGTCGATCGATTCCCTTCTATCTCCTCGTCACAGGCATCATAGATATCTCTTCCTTTCCTTGCCAGCTAGCTGGTCTGGACGCCGGACACGTTTCTTATCTAGGCGAATACGAATGAGACCATAAGAGAGCATGGCAGGTTATGGTGCCCATTGTAGTACTATATTGCTAAGATACTTGCACATGGGCAGAAGCACCGAGCGCACATATATCGTTGTCCAGTCCAGTGTTCTCTGCCGAAAGAGCAAGGAATGTATATAGCCGCTACTGCTGGCTGCGTACGCAGCTGCTTTTCGTTGCGTTGAAAATCGGTCCTTTGCCTTCCTATCTTGTACCTCTACGCTATATCGTTATCAACCAATCCTATAATGTGTGAAAAATGTTTTTGCGTCTTCTTCAACAAAAAAAAAACTATGAAGGGTGTCTTTCCATCAGATGACTGAGATTTAGCTTATCCCTGAATCAATAACATAAAATTGCATGATCATGTAATAGAAGTTCCAAGTATCTTTAATACAAAAAATTTCATCTTCCAGAAATTAAAATGGGTTTACAACTTCAAGAAAAAGTTCCAGCGTCCGGTTTGGTTCCAGCTTTATCATAAAAGGGTCTCAGCTCTTCGTCGTCAAAAGAAGTAGAGAAGGGGTTAGCAAGAAAACTAAACGTTTCAATTTCAAACAAAAAAAACTTTCATATTCAAGAAACAAATGTTTGCTGTATAGTTTTTTTGTTCCATAAAAACATGACACAGATATGCAAAAAAAAAATTGCTGACAACTACCAACTGTAAAAATATATTTAGCTGAAGCTATTACACAGCCTAGGTGCTCCCTGTGGAATTTTTTGGGGGGGAAGGGGGGGGGCTCCCTGTGCCCTAATAATCCCCTTGCATGCCGAGGAAAACCAAACATGGAATCCGACCTCTCCTTCCCCTTTGGGGAAGGCGAAAACGAACGGCAATATTCTGCAGATCAATTTGGGAAACCACTTGGATCAGATAGCTTCATCAAACTGTTCTTGAAAATGAAACATTCATAGAAGGATGTAAATGTGTACGGTGTATTTTATTTTATCACAGCCTCGATCAACCTGTGTGAATCTAATCAGCTTCGACATGATAAACGCCACGACTTGTTCCCGAGTAGCCAGGTAAGTCTAAATTATACTTCCTCCGGACTTTATTTGTTGACGTTGGTTAGTGTAAATTTGCACTAGCCAACGTCAACAAAAGAAAACTGGAGGGAGTAGAATGCAAGATATTATCATCATATATATGAGCCCCATTCACTGACCCAGTAGTAGTCTTGATACACACTGCCACATAAAGGATCATATAAGACACAAATTCTACCATGAATCTTACTAACTGTGAGAGGTAAAATGTCTCTGGCAGTTCCACACTATAGAACTATGATAAAGAAATAAAATATTATAATCTGTGGGAGAGAGATTATATCTCTCTCACGGTATGTATTCAGAACCGTGCCTCCGTGCGGGTAGACATGATAGTGTGCAGACTCGTCTCCCACGCCGCACTCTGGCTTAACATTGTACCTCTCCATCTATGCTTTCATCGGCTGCTCAGCCTAGAGAACCCACAATGCCAATCCATATTGTCATTTCCAGTGAAAGGAAGTCGTGTTAATGAAATAATTACTTCTCCCACCACCGCCACAGCCACAGGCAAAATTTGACCAAGCGGTACATTCAATTTTGATCAAGGCCACAACCACATGGCACTATGGTAGTTATCATTTTTCGTTGAAGTGGGGACATTCGATTCTGGCAATATAGACACACCACTCTGGGGTTTTGTGTTACTTGAGATTTAGGACAAGAATGGGAAAGTCGGATAACTTCAGTTCTGCCCATGAGATCCTTCTTTTTTAAAACACATTACAGAAGTAGACAGAGAGAGACTCTTGGCTAATTATAAAATTGACGACAGCACCAAAAGAGGAGGGAAAAGTCTATTTTATTCCCCCAAACAATCTATTTTGTTCATATTAGTCCCCGAACAAAATCATGGCTAAATTTAGTCCTCCAAACAATTCAAGTTGGTGCAATCTACCCCCTTATGTAATTTTTTTTATTTCTCTTTGTACCATTTGATTTTGAAGCTAAAATTTTGTATAGTCATATATTATATTTATCACCGTCGAGACTTAATCTCGACAATAGATTTATAAGGCTACGCACGAGACCAAGAACTTGATGGTTAGCACACAAGACGTCGATTTAGACAGATTCAGGCTCTCTTGATGAGAGTAAAAACCTTATGTCCTGTGTTTTGTGAATTGTATTGAATTGTGTTGTGTCGGGTCCCTCGATGGGGGGTTCATGCCGCCTTATATATCAGGTCGACAAGGGGTATATGAAGAGTCCTACTCGTAATCTACAAGGCATTACATAGTAAGTTTATCTCTAACTGTCTTGTGCTCCAAGCCGACCCGGTCGGTTCCCTTATAGGTAGGCCATCATATTGCCCTCCGTCTTCAGCATAGCTATGGATACCGGTAAGGTAAGTATTCTATAATCACTATACAAAATAATATAGTTTATACTTTTTTATAAATTTTCTATATGATTTTAAAACTATATGTTAAGATAATATTATATGCTTTTAAACTGTAAAAAATATCCTAAAAATAGTCATTATATTTTTTTAGTGTAGGGGTTTATGGCATACATCATTGCGTAAAATTTCAGCACTAAATTCAAATCATACAAAAAGAAACAAAAAAGAGAAATTGCACCAGGGTATATATTGCACCAACTTGAATTGTTTGGGGAAGTAATTGAGCCAATATTTTGTTCAGGTACTAAATTGGACAACGTGGATTGTTCGGAGGAGTAAAGTGGACTTCTCCCTTAATTAAAATGTAACATTGAAAACACATTTAGGCCACAAAAATTAAAAACCTCCACAAGGCCCATTCATTATTCCAAAATTTCATTCGTTCTTAACGGAAATTTTAGTCGAGCTTTAGAAATTCAGATTGAGATGTTGACAAGAAAGAATCAAATTTACAAATAAATAAAATAAACGAACCATATTCGTCCTGACCCACACGTCCAAATGAAACATCATCTGAGACGTGTTATCACTTTAGTCTTGGTGTTGACATCTCGTATATTCTAGCTTCATGAACAAAATGCCTAAAAACTCTGGTTACTGGCTAGGCTTCACCGTGTGCTCTCTCTCCAAACAGACAATAACGCCTGAATAATTAAACATGGCATCCAAAACATCAGCAAACACCATAAATTACTGTATAAATTCACATCAGAAAATGGATCCGATTTGTCCGAGTATTATTTTAATTAATTGACATTGCATATAATCTTTTAGATGTATGCTTCCGGGGCAGGAAGAGGCAATATTGGTACCAAGCTAATAGAAGACTAAGCTTGTGTGTGCGGCCGATTTTATCCATCAACTGGTCTATCCTCAGTCATATTACTCGTTTTAACTCAGCCCTGCTCTGCCTTTTTTTTTTTTTTGCGAAAGCCTGCTCTGCCATATGGCTGTATAAGTTGTGTCAAAACTGAAGTTTTGTTTGAAACATATACATGATTTGGATAATGGAACACTGCTCATGTTACTATTTTGCTAAGAGACTGCATCAGTTCATTGAAAGAACTGAAGGCTTTGCCAAGTGTGTTTAGGCCTTTGCCGAGTATTTCTGGCACTCGGCAAAGACCGGGATTCTGGTAGCGGACGGATGACCTTGCTTAAGGACCAAGACAAGGAAGAACTGAAGGCGAGAGTGGTCAAGTTGAGAGAGTGGTTCCACGAATTCAGACAAAGAATGGAGCCAAAAGACGACGAAGAGTTTTTTTTTTTATGTTCTTTATCCCTTTCGCTTCAGATGAGATGAGATAGGAATCCTATAGCTGGACTAGGTCTGGGGGGTCAGCTAGGATCTGCTTCTGTTTTTATTTTGGTGCTAGATTAGCTTGTTGTGCCTCATCTAAAAGGTGGTAACCCCAGCAGGGTCTGCTTGTCCCTTGTCACTATACCAGAGTTCAATATTAACGACTTATCATTGGTCGGTAAAAGCGCTTTTACTAACTTACAGTCAATCGGTAAAGACTTTTACTGACCAACAACATTGGTCGGCATAAGTGGTGTCGGTAAAACTTTTACCGACCGACCAGTGTTTTAGCGACCAACTGTTGCCCGCTATTGTGAAAGCAATACCGACTGACCGTCCATTGCTAATACTTGAATTACCGACCCACGGTCCATCCGTAAAAATTCACATAATCCCAATACATAAGCACATTATTACCATCATCCAAAAAGTTAATCATTGACATTAATCCACAAATAATAATAATAGTTCCACCAAACAGATGCGTTGCAAAACTCAGAATTAACATGCAATAAAATTAGTGACACTGATTTTGCCATTAATATCCAATAATTTAGTTCAAACTTCAAACAGAGACCTTGTTCATAACACATCAGTGCTCATGATTGTTTAAAGCACCTAGAGTGTATTACAAAAGTACAATAACCATATTGCATCCAAGATGATAGTCTTCTACACATCACATGCATAACATTTGCATGTTTCTATAAAATCAGTTACTACAAAAGCATCTACCCAAAGCGACTTTCCCAAAACAGTTACCGACCGATGATGCATCGCTACATGTGGAATTACCGACCGACTGCTGGTTGTCCACTTTTAACGGCTAACAGTTAGTGGCTGGTATAGGTCGCTAATAATGTACTGTGGTATAGTGTGTATTGAATATTCGCTTTCTATAAAAGCTAGAAAATCCTTCATTAAAAAATATTGATCTAAGATGCTTGTAACTTTTCGAGTAAACTTCAAAGAACTTTGGTTATTTGTCATTGTAATTTTTCTTATTCAATTATTAAAATATAGATGATAATAGGCAAATATCACAAATATGCCACATCCACTCAAATGTTCACCTTCAATTGCACCTTTAAAGATCACTTCTGATCAAATCTATGGCTTAGAGCATCTTCAACACACCTCTCAAACAGGGCTCTTACTCTATTTTTTTGGAGTCTGGTCCAAAAAACCAACTCCAGCAGGCTGACTACTTAGGCTCTCATCCCAATTTAGGAGGGCTCTTAAATCCCTCCACCATTCTCTCAGCTTTTGGAGCTCTCTCAACTATGGGCTCCACATATTTTATTTTCTTTCTTTCTTCCTCTAAAATAGCAGCTATCGGAAGGCCCACTATTTTCTCTCTTCTCCCACGCCTCCCTTCTCTTTCTTTCCTCTCCCCATTCACAGACCCGAAGCAGCTCAGAGCCTCGAATCTCACCGCCACTTCGCCGGAGGCGAGCGCCCCGGCGGCGGAGGAGAGGGGAGCACCGCCCCGCCCTGCTCACCACTGAGCTCTGCTCCATGCGGACCTCCAAGATCCCGGCGAGAGATGGCCTCCGCACCGCCTACCTCTGCTCCATGCAGCGCCTCCTATCCGTTCGTCGCCTCCCACCCTGGCCGTTGGCTTCCCTGATGGCGCCGCCCCCTGTTTCATCATGCCTAGCTCCTCCATGCTGCCTCCGTCGGCCGTGGGAGCCGCATCGCGCGAAGGGCGAGCGACGGGCGAGGCGGGCTCAGGCTCGGGAATGACCATTGATGAATTCATGGTTTATCAAACTAATTCTACAAATAATGATTGCATGAAGAGGTTTATTATTAAGATCGGAGGTTTTCCTATTTGCATGAATCAATGCATTAACAGTAAACAAAATAGTCTATCACAAGGAAGTGTGCAACCTGGACACAAGCAAAAATTTAGAGGTGTTCATCTGATAGAGAGTCAAAGAAATATATTCATATTGGTTATAGGGCTGTCAAGATCAAGGAGCTTTGTCCTGATTAATGGGTTTTATTTAGATTATTCTATTGATAATAGTTTTGTTAATTTATCAGTTTATGAGACCCCAACTTGTGAGATTCAATATATACTTGTAAATTTGGTTGAATTCTTCTTTGTTCTTGTTTGTGTTTTTGATTTGCAACCAAGGATAATCCTTTTTGGTGAGGTCAACCGTGCAATACCGGTCGATAACCAGGGGAGACATTGTATTGTGATTACGGGGATCGGGGATCAGAACGTGTCGTTCGGAAGCCGAATCGATTTGTGTATCGCCTCCATCTTAATCAAGATTATCAGAACTTTTCGGAAGATCAGGAACTCTTGTCCACATCAAGTGGTAATCAGAGCTTCAGGTACCGTTAGGTTCACCATTATCCTTGTTCGTTTTGTTCTTTCCTAGAGTCTAGAAAATTGCCCTATAAAAATATTCATTCATCGTGTTTCTACTGTCCTATACCCTTTTGTGCCTTGCAAATTTTTGTTTCAGATTACTTCTTTGAATTTTAGTCCCTTAATGTGTCATTGTGTCACTAGTTTAGTTTTTGTTCTTCGATCTAGTTTAGTTTGCATCCTGTGTTGTTCACACTTTGATCCTTGCACAAATGATCAAGACACAAATCTGATTGGAAAAGAGAAAAAAAAAATCAGGAACGAGAGATATAGAATTGGGGAGCAGCACCATATCTAGGAATAAAATATCTATTTGTTTGTTGCAATCACGTAATGTGTGTGAAATCTTAAAATCGTGTTGTTTTACTTGCACCCGTGTAACAAAAGAAAAAATTCTGATATAGTGTGCACAAAATATTTGTTTATAGGTTCTGTTGCTACTAGTTTTTCCTTTGCGCAAAGCCATATTAATAAAAGAGGAAAAGTCTAATTCCTTTGGACTGTTGCTATCAGTTTTGTATTTGTTGTCTAACAAGAAGGATCCAAATCTGCACTCTGCCTCTTGCCACATAGAGCTGTTGCACCGATCGACTTTTAGCTATTTGTTTAATTCTGCTGTCCTAAGCAAAATAAATACTTTTTCCTTTGCAGCACTCTATTATAAAGAAAGAAAAAAAAGACAAAGGTGCATAAAATAAAAAGAAAAGCCGCACGCACCAAAAAGAAAGAGAAAAAAAATCCAGGAGAACTGGAGAGCGCACCTAAGTTTGATCCGGGTCATGCACTCCTTCACAATCCAAAGTTGGATCAGCTTCAAATCTTCTTGGCAGATAGGATCGCCATCTTATCTGGAGCAGCGGCGACTCAACAGGAATAGAACTCCACGATTTAAAAAAACTGATCTCCAGTATAAGGGTTGCGCCCTGTTTTGAGGTGCACACCTTGGGTACGACCCAGATTTGGACTCGCCAAAAGGTCCGACTCAACCAGCTAAAATAACATCTAAACGGACTCAAATTGGATACACGCACGTGCATAAATAATATAATATACCGGCAGCTACACTAATGCTACTAATTAAGTAACATTTTGTGCAAATGTTCTGCATGTTCGCAAGGCAAGATCCATTAATCAGGGCAAAGCTCCTTGATCTTGACAGCCCTATAACCAATCTGAATATATTTCTTTGACTTCTCTATTAGATGAACACCTGTAAATATTTCTTGTGTCTAGGTTGCACACTTCCCTGTGATAGACTATTTTGTTCACTGTTAATGTATTGATTCATGCAAGTAGAAAAACCTCTGATCTTAATAATAGACCTCTTCATGCAATCATTATTTGTAGAATTAGTTTGATGAACCATGGACTTATCATTCTCTCCCACTTGAAACAAAGCCGTCCTCGGCTTTGTTATAATTTGAGGAACTTCTTTCATGGTCGAAGAAACTACAGTTGTTTCCATGCCTTGTGCTACAACATCATTATTTACCTTCTCTTGATATAAATCATTAGCACTAGAACCACAATGAAAAGAAATAAATTTTCATGAAACATCTGTTGTGGTTTTAGGATCATTGAAAGGATGCTGAGAAACAAGATTTAGAACAACTTTAGAAACACTTGTTGATAAAATTAGAACCATAGGAGAAACTGCAATATCTTTTTTCTCATTTAAAATAATAGAATTATTACCAATTTTAACAGCTGAACTATTCTGATCATTGGAAGCTATTCTAGAAGTACGAGCAAGATTTTCGTGACCTGAGGTAGCCACATCAACCATGCCGGGGTTGGAGCGCGACACCGACGGCGGGCGGGGCAGCGGCGGCACTGGGTACGGGCGGATCTCGGGGGGTGCTGACACTGGTCGGGCGGCGGCGGCACCGATGACGGGCGAGGCGGCGTCCTCGCTCGCGGGCGGAGCTCGGGCGGGGAGGGGGCGATGATGCGGGGGGGCTCTAATTGTCAGCAGCGGGCAGCACCAGCACCAGCGCCGGAGGGGACGGCGACCGATAGGTGGGCGGGCGAGGGGCGACTGGGGCCAAGCGGCGGGCGGGCGACCGGCGATGACGAGCTGGCTCGGGATTTCGTGTCGGATCAGGAGCAGCAGCGACAACCACTGACGAGCGGGGCCTATCCGTAGGAGTTGTTCTGTGACAACGATGAGCAGGCCCCATGCGTCAGAACGAAGATGAGAGCCAGATTTTGAGAAGTCCTGCTAGAGTTGGAAATAAATTTAGACTCTTAATAATGGTACTCACCACTCAAATGTAAAAGTAGGAGCCTGTATTTGAGAGCTCCCACTGGAGATAGATACTCTTAGGTATCTGGTAGCAGTGATTCATTCGCTGTATAAAGAGGGAGGAAGGGCAGAGCGTGAGCGCAAGCTAGCCAAGAGCCAAGAAAACTCTTAGGTATCTGGTAGCAGTGATTCATTCGCTATATAAAGAGGAAGGGCAGAGCGTGAGCGCAAGCTAGCCAAGAGCCAAGAAAGCATCCTAGCTACATAAGGCCAGCACCCAGCTCCCGGCTTAGCCATGAACTTCGGTAGAAGGCCCCCGGGAACTGTTCGTTGCAGGTACTGCAGCACAAGCCTCATCGTGACTCCTGGCGAACGAGCCATCCAGTGTATCCAATGCAACGGCGTGACGCGGATCCGGCGAAACCATCGGATCCCACAGCCGGCCCTGCCTATGCCGATGGCGCCGCCCAGGTTCTTTCCCCACTCCCGTGGCAACAAGCGCGCCGTCCTGATCGGCATCTCGTACGCCGGCAAGCGGCGGGGCTACAACCAGCTGGACGGCCCTATCAACGACGTTAAGTTCATGAGGCAGCTCCTCTGCCAGCGCTTCGGCTTCCCCGGCGACTGCATCATGATGCTCTCTGGTAAATAATGTCAAGAACCCAATCTATAGATTTCCTTCGGAACTAAATTAAATTAATGGGAATAAGCATGCAGACGACCAGAGGGATCCGTTCAGGCTTCCAACCAAGGACAACATCCGTATGGCCATGCAGTGGCTGGTGCAGGGATGCAGCTACGGCGACTCCCTGGTGTTCCACTTCTCCGGCATGGGTGCGCAGGTTTGCGACGATGACGGAGACGAGGTGGACGGCTACGACGAGGCCATCTGCCCCATGGACTCGTTCGAGAAAGGCCCAATCCTGGACGACGAGATCAACGAGGTCATCGTCCGCCCGCTCGTGCATGGCGTTAAGCTCCACGCCATCGTGGACGCCTGCCACAGCGCCACCGTCCTGGACCTCCCTTTCCTCTGCCGCATCCCCAGGCCAGGGACCTGTCACTGGGAGGATCACCGCCCTCTGTCAGGCGCCTGCAAGGGAACGAGCGGCGGCCAGGCCACGCTGATCAGTGGCTACAGCGATGGCAAAAGCAATATCAGCATGGTCAGTAACACAATTAATAAGCTCAATCCTTTTCTTTCAGTATTTCTTTCAACTGATTTCAAGCTAATAAATACAAGACGCCTTCTCGTTTCACCTGCCATGCACGCTTGCAGACACCTGACTCCTACGCTTCGGTCGGGGCTATGACACACAGCTTCATCAAGGCGGTGGAGTGCGAACCCCATGGTGTCACCTATGGCCGCCTGCTCACCGCCATGAAAGCCATCATGCTCAACAGCGGCGGGAACTGCAACCTGCAGGGACCCATCGGCATGCCGATCCGAAAGATTGCCAACTTCAGCGGCGTCCAGGTGAGGTTCTTCCTTAACAGATTAACTAACTTTAATGAAACTTGCTATCATTAATTGTGGCCACAAGGTCAAGTGACATGTGACAATACGAAATATTTCACTGACAAATTCTTTTCGTCTGTGATTCACTAATTTGCAGGAGCCTACTCTGTCCTCGTCAGAAATGTTCGACATCTACCGCAAGCCGTTTGTCATGTAAACCACATGATGGCTCTGCTTACGGATTACTGCACATCGAGAATACTTGATCCTAGTATTGGAATAATAATGTGATGGACTCGGCTATGATGCTTCCTTGTTGTATATGTGAACTCTAATGTATCATCACTCGACACTAGATACAGAAAGTGCCTGGTTCATTGGTTGCGGATTAGTTCATCCGTACACTACTACAGAATGAATGGCCTGCAGTGACTTACTCATCCTTCTGAACCTCACTGTATTAAGCATCTTTGTTGTACCAAAAAATAAAATTACTGCTATTCTGGCAACAACTGACATGAAGCATGATGTTATATTATCAAACTATAATTTATACAGATGTGTCATGACTTCTCTAGAACTGAAGCGGTCAGGTATTGACATTAACATGTTCCAAAAACATAACCTCGAAGTTTTCAAGCTTCGTTCACTAATCAATTTTTTACAGGAGCAAAAATAGGCTATCACTAACCACAGATAAACCCGTTACAATATACAACAGTCTAAAAGGTTTTCTTATAATAAACAGTTGCATGTATTTATCGATGCATAAGCTAAAATATGAAGTATATTACCATTAATTCTAAAAACTCATTAATAGCTGGGAAATGGTAATTCCGACAAATCGACCATAAGGAGATATTCCAGTTCGTAACTGTCAATTGCAGCCTCACCTCTAGTTTATGATTCTATAAGGCACAGTTATTTTACTATATGCATGTCAAATTTCCATAGTCTGTTGAGATTACAGAGGCGAAAATTCAAAAACAAATTGAAATTTATCATACATAAGCTGAAATATTGAAATATATTACCGATTCTCAAAAATAATTAGATCAATACGGTCAAGAGCTGGAAAATGGTAATTCCTCCAAATCAAGCATAAGGAGATGTTCGAGTTCCTAATTTCTTCAGACCGTCGATGCAACCTCACCTCTACTTTATATGTTCTACAAGGCACAATTATTTTACTATATGCATGTCGAGTTTCCATAGTTTGTTGAGATCACAGAGCCAACAATTTGGGTAAGAAAATTTGAAATGAACCTTCTCGGTTTCTTGGACTTATGCAGCCTAACAATGTTGCCTCTCATTTGAGTAATTTTGGGCCAGTTTATACTAGTGTGTATGAAGCCACGATAACTGACTATTAATGTCACTGGTACCAAACTATAACCTTGCTTTGTAATATGTTATGCTTTGCATATCTGTTTTGATAATACATAAAAAGATAACAGTTTTCATACATCAAGGAAGGAATAGATGAAGAGAAAATGGCCACAAGAAGACCCAAAAGGGCCCAAAACCAATCAAAGCTTGAGCAGCAAACCAGCAGAAGATAGGCTCGAACAAGCCCGTCCAACTGTCAACACACATAGCATCCAAGTTTGCCCCCTTCGGCCTACTTTGCTCCTTAAAGGAGGTTTTCGACGAGATGAAGTTTTTACGAATTATGAATGTCACGATTAACATCACATAATTAACGATATGCTAGAGAGTGGATCAATAAAGCATTTTTCACTAATATTAATCCTGCTTTGGGTTCCATTTATATATGAATGTACCCTCTTTTGTCAAAATTTTCAACTGTCCATTCTTAATTCAAAGTTTCAATTGTCCCTATACTGTTAGGAGAAACAGACAGTATTAAATCCACATAAAAAAAACTGAGCGCACATGCAAATTGCCGCTACTTTTTTCATGAACTTGCATATTCGCTCATGTTTTCACCTGAGGCATGCATGTACACATGTTTGACAAATATTTTCAGTATTTTGGTGGCACTATAACTGAGTTTTGACAACGTTTGAATACAATTATATTAGACAAAAAAAATGTCACTTAATATACTATTTGGAGCCAGAGATAGTGGAAGCCCCCACAAAGGGATGCCTTAATTAGACCACATGGGTCAATGTGACTTAACTACAGTCTACATTGATATATATTTTAGTTTATGGGACCCTTCTTAGCTTAAAGATAACGCTGATTGCCCTACCACTCGCTCAAACGTGACTATTGTCTCAAGTACTCTAATATTTTCTCTTTTGTACCATTTCTTATAACAGAACAAAACACAAGATAGGATCCTTTTCCCCTGTTTTAAATTTAATCAGGAATTTTATTATTGCGAGAACTTTGATTGAAAGAATCAAATTTCTGAGCGGATTATGATGACTTTATTTAGTGTTTAGCAAAATTGAAACCATTCAGAAAAAGTGAAAGGAAAAGGAGAAAGGATCATGTGCTCATTCAACTTGTTATCTGGAGTATATGCACAGCAGCATCATGGGTCCTATTGCGTGATTCCCTTAAAACAAGAAAGAAAATGGTATGTATCATAAATAAATGATGAAATTAAGAGAAATTTTCACTTAAAATGAATTTTAAAATATTTTAACATCGTGAATTATATAGCTTACCATTGAAATTTCTTTGAAGATGAGCTTATTAGTATTGAGAAAATGGTTCCACTTAAAAAGTAAACGTCAGAATGTGTGGGGCGGAGTTTTTCTATGCCGGAGATAATTGTATAAATGTTGTATAAAACCTTATAAGCAACTTTTGCTTGGATTTGTTGGAAGCAATCAGGAACGTCGACGAAAACAATAACCAAAGAATTGTAGTGATGTAAATAACAATAAAAATACACTAATAAAATAATGAGGTATGTGAGGTAATGCAACATTAGCTATAGTTAGATTAATAATATTAGTCATGTAAATGTGCGGATGAAAGTGCTAATGTTACAACAATGTTGTGGATTCAAGAATCATTAAATTGGAAGCAAATGGGGAAAATAATAGAAATTCTTTTAGTAGTCGGGATCAACAATCATATTGAATCCCGTGCATGCATAAGAAAAAAAAATCTAAAACAATAAGTAACAAAACAGATATTCATTCCCATAATATTTTCATATAACCGTTGTGATGGATCAATAACTTGATTGATACAAGCCACAGTATAGAACGGAGAAAATATTTAGTTAATTTCTATTACAAGATATCAAGACTAGCTGTGTAAATGCATTGACTACTTTCGCATATTGTGTAGTTTATATAGTACTGCAGATAGTTATAACGATTCTCATGTTGCTAAACATAGCCGGTTGTATTTGTTAGCAAAAAATACATAACCAAGATCGAAACACACAACACGGACTTAACGTGGAAAACCTTTGTGGGAAAAACCACGGACGTCGACCGATAATCTTCACTATTGGAGAAGAGTTACAATATAGGGGATACAATGATCTCTCTCGCTCAACTCTTCTCATGCAGTACAAGATGTATATATGAGGATGGAAACTAGAGATAGATTCGCTAAACAATATGAACCGTAACACGAAAGGACTCCGCCTCTCAAACTTTCTAGACATCTCTAGCAAGGACGGTATAATTCGGATCATATTCTAACAAATTTCACCTTGAGACGAATTCCATCTTGTAGCAAATGAAGAATCATCAATGAACTCGCTTCAATAACAATAACACCGGGCGCCAACAAGTCACTAGGACTCAAACGATAACACCAACCAAGCTTGAGCACGACTCAACCTTAGTAGCAAGAATTATCTTTGTCATCGTATCAAGAGGATTATCAACAAATATAGAACCTTGAAGTAGATATAAATTGGCTATTGACGAATCACCTTTTATGACAACAAAAGAGCCTTTTGTTATCTTTATAACTCCACCTCCAGCAGAGTGCTTAATAATCTTTATGATCAAAAAGCACATCAGAACGGCTGCTTTAATCAAAAGCAACAGAGTCATAACTATCACTGGTTTAAAGAACGAACCGTTATCATGATCTTACAGTGGAATATAAGACTTGGTAGAAACTATGTCTGAGGACAAATCCTAGCAATAAAATCTACAATAATTCTTAAACGCTTCGAATGCACGAAGCAAAATTTGCAGACTCATAAATACACGTGAGTGTACCTTCATTAAAGAGATCAGAAACCAATAAGTCATCTGTGTACATGTAGCAACAAATCTCCAATGTGCGCGTAAGGCAAGAAACAGCAGCAGCTTGTCTCAGGCTCGCAAAAAAAACGATGAGAACCACGCTTCAGCTTTGTACCGGAGATTAATTAATTTGGTGAGTTTTCTCAACACGTCAGAACTTGGTGAAAACAGAAAGCTGACTCCATATGGAAATCTATTATCTTGAACCGGCCTTGGCAGCAGAGTCCAAGCAGGCGGCCGTACCGAAGTTCAAAACCTCCGACAGAAGCAGCATCGGGACTTGAAGGAACAAAGATCGAAGTAATGTCACAGGAATAATTGAATTGATCTGCCTGAACAATGGTTAAACAAGCAGCTTGATAACTCCGGATGAAATTCCTCCGATAGGACCGGAGTACCGGACGACGACAAAACCTGATTCCAGTCTTCAATGCGCGTGACACGGGATCGGATCTCCTCAAAAACCCAACAGCCAAGAAACGCCGAGTCGTCCAATCAACACAACGAAGTAACGGAGGTTAATCCATCTGGTAACCCACGGCCTGAACGTGGAGTAGGCGAGTAGCAGATCCAAATCTCTTGACCGGTAGAAGACCACCGGCTATGAACCTCGCCTCGGTCGAGACGTGGGTTGAGGCGATGAAACGTCAAACAGATCTGATCGTCGGCGACAACAAAGAACAGCGAATAGAATCCTAATTTTTTTCACAAATCTCGTATATGGCTCATGATACAACTTATTAGCAAAAAATACATAACCAAGATCGAAATATAATATAGATTTAACATGAAAAATTCTTACAGGAAAAATCATAGGTGGATATAATGATCTCTCTCACTCAACTCTTCTCGTACAGTACAAGATGTATATATAAGGGTAGAAACTCGAGATAGATTTCCTAAATAATATGAACCATAATACGAGAGAACTCCGCTTCTCAAACCTTCTATACGTTTCTAACAAAAACAGTATAATTCAGATCATATTCCAACCGTATTTGTACCCTACGGATACTATATCCACGTATAGGGAAATTTGGTGGAAATTAATTTGCATAGCTAAGCAGACAATAAAACATCACTATTCATGACAAGAGGGCAAAACAAGACATCCGCGTGGACATATGCCCACTTCCACTGTACTCTTTTCGCACCCTTCAAAGCTCCCTTCCATAACTCGGAATCTTTTTACACTCCACTTGTGAATTACAAATGGCGCGGAATCTGGATATTTTAAAACCTGATAGGACAACCGACCTTTAGCATCCATGCATGACAATAAAATACTAATTTCTACTGCTATATAACGGGGCAAGCGGAGTACGGTGAGGGCAAGCGAGGTCAGAAGCAACTAAGCAACGTAAGCTATACCCAGCTCTCAGCTCTCAGCTCCCAAGCTCCCAGCTTTAGCCATGAGCTCCTGCGGTGGAAGGTCGAGGAGCGCCCGCTGCCGGTACTGCAGCTCGAGCATCACTGTGGCGCCCGACGCGTGCGTCGTCCAGTGCTCGCAATGCAACGGCGTGACGCGCATCCGGCGCTCGTCCTCGCTGGTCATCCGCCCGCCGCAGCGGCCGGTGGGCTTCCCCTGCCACCGTGGCAACAAGCGTGCCGTCTTGATCGGCATCACGTACGCCGGCATGCGCCGCGGCTGCGGCCAGCTGAACGGACCCCTCAACGACGTCAAGTGCATGAGGCAGCTCCTCTGCCAGCGCTTCGGCTTCCCCAACGAATGCATCCTCGTCCTCACTGGTATCATCAATCACTGATTGTCTTTTTGTCCATTGATTTGTGTCGTGAATTAATCGTGCACATCTGATTACACACTGAACGATGTGACGCTCATGGATCATCGGTAAATCAAAGATGACCAGAAGGACCCGTGCCGTCTGCCAACCAAGGACAACATCCGCATGGCGATGCACTGGCTGGTGCAGGGCTGCAGCTCCGGCGACTCCCTGGTGTTCCACTTCTCGGGCATGGGCGCGCAGGTCTGCGACGAGAACGGCGACGAGCTGGACGGCTTTGACGAGGCCATCTGCCCCATGGACTCGTTCCAGAAGGGCCCCATCCTGGACGACGAGATCAACGATGCCATCGTCCGCCCGCTCGTGCCCGGCGTCAAGCTGCACGCCATCGTCGACGCTTGCCACAGCGCCGGCGTCCTCGACCTCTCTTTCCTCTGCCGCGTCTGCAGGTGCGCAAGCCAATATCTACCAATAATCCCGTGCTCAATCGTCAAATTCGAATCTCCATACAAAACAAGTAAAAGTTCTTCTTCCTTTTTCTCGCAACAAGGACTGGGAACTGGCAGTGGGAGGACCACCGCCCCAGGAACGGCCAGTGCAAGGGCACGAGCGGCGGTCAGGCGATGCTGATCAGCGGCTTCAGCGGCGGCAAAACACAATTCAGCGTGGTCAGTAGTTGATCAGTAACTTCACCATCCTCTGAATCTGAATAAAATGTTTGGCAGAGAACTGCCATGGCCTTCTTCACATTATTTACATGCACCTGCTTAGGCGGCGGACTCGTACGCTTCGGTTGGGGCCATGACGCACAGCTTCGTCAAGGCCGTGCAGTGCGAGCCCCACGGGGTCACATACGGCCGCCTGCTCACCACCATGAGGAACATCATGGTCAACGGCGGCAACACCTGCAACATGCCGGGACCATGCGGTGGTGCGCCCATCAGCAAGATCGCCAACTTCAGTGGCGTCCAGGTGGGTTTTAATTTCTGGAATCGTGTACATATATATCAGCCGTATCTATCTGACAAAAGGCTCTCGAGTCTTACGATTACGATTTACTTGTGACATGATACTGACTCTGTCTCCTTTAACGTGGACGCTGCATACACAGGAGCCTCAGCTGTCCTCTTCAGAGATGTTCGACATCCATCGCAGGGCCTTTGCCCTGTAAAATGACCTGGTAGTGGTGGCTTGTCGCTACAGATCTACTGCCGTCGAAACTACTTGCTTATTCATAGTATCGGAATAAATTAATCGACGGGTGGTTTGAGTGTGATGAATGGTCTGCCATGATAAATCAAGAGAGAGCCTTGTCCATAGCTTGTGGAGGACTTGGCTGGTCGTCCATATATAGATTCCTCCCTATCTTGGATACTGTACCTCATGGCTCATTGTAATAAGGCAGTTTGTTGTGTCTTTAATAAGTCTTATATTAAATATAAACGGAGTGTTGTGCTGCTTCATAGGTTGTGATTCACAGAATGGTTTTCATGTGGTCAAAACGCATGAAATAGCACTATATATCAGTGATATGATTTGGCATATGGATCTAAGCCGTCAGGTTAACGAACGTGCTTGATCAGAAAACAGAACAAGGCCTCTCGTTTCGGGCTGTCACTGGTCAGAGAAAAAAAAAACTTTCGAAACAGAGCAAAGTCAACCAGTTTTCTTAGGCAATTTGCAAGACACCTTTCCACTCCATGTAGTTACAAAGGTTTTGTTACAACTACAACGGCCCTTGAAGAGCCGAGGAAATCATGAAATTTGCATGCTCAGCAGGAGACTTCCATGTTCAAAACTTTGCACCATCAACACTTCTGCACCTCCTATAATCAATTGGCAAGGGATTGTTACGGATTTTAAAAAAGAATTATTTGCCAGTATGCATGTATTACTACTTAATAAATGAAATTTTCTGGACTTTGTTGAACAGGTTTCGACAGTATCATGTCAGGCTCAGTTTCTGTATGGTCCTGTAATGGCGTGTTGATTCGTAGACAAACAGAACAAGCAGTTGGTACCTTTCCCGCAGTCGAAGCGTTTGGAACTGGTTCTTGGAGATATTCGACGATGTTCCTGCACACCTCTTTGGACTTTTCTAGATTGGCCGCATGCCCAGCGTTCTTTACAACTACTAATCTAGAATTCTCCCCGAGGTGCCTGGAGCAAATTGCACCAGAAGTTAGCAACATATAATGTGTTCGGTAGTTGGTGCATATATAAATCTGTCATATTCAGAACCACAGATTCAGAGGGAAACACCAAACTGACCTCTCCAACCTATGCGCCAGCTCCATTGGAAAGACTTGATCCTTCTCCCCCCAAATGATCAGCGTTGGCTGCATAGGTGGGCCAAAAACGCAAATGGTTAGTTTTAAATTTCTGAACTTGTTCGCTGGCATTTTTATAACTTTATATATTTCAGATCTGGATGAGATGAAAAGCTACCTGTGTGATCTTTGGAAGATCTGATAACTTCCTGTCACTGATCAGGGCGTGCAAAAGCTCTGTCTTCTCCTGAATGTGATCCGACCCCATCACCTGATGCATCATTTACAGATGGAATCATAAGCATATAATCAAAGCAAAATCAATGAAATCAACCGAAAGAGTTAAGGGATAAGAGTGCTGACGTCGATGTAGTCCTTGAGGAAGCAGGAGGGCATGATGGGCGGTGGCCGGACAAAGGTGAGCTTCACGAGCCGCCGCACGTCCTCGGGCCGCCGCGGGACGAGCAGCTCGGCTGCCTCCTTGATATCGGCGACCGGGAACAGGCCGGCGGCGAGGTCGTCCTCCTCGATGCACACGCCCGAGGACACCATCACCACCCGCTCCACGGCCTCCGGGTACATGGCAGCCATCCGGTACCCGACGAAGCCGCCGTAGCTGACGCCGACCACCGCGAACCTTCGCACGCCCATGGCGTCCATGGCGGCCTTGACGGTCTTCGCCTGGAACGTGTCGGTCCGGTCCCCGACCGTCGACGAGGACCCGCCGAAGAAGAGGAGGTCCGGCACGACGGGGTCGAATCCCGCGGCGAGGAGCTTGGCGAGGTAGGGGCCCCACTGCCACGTGGCCGAGGCGCCGAAGCCGTGGAGGAGGAGGACGGGGCGGCGCGACGGGCGCGGCGGGGCCCAAACGTGGACGACGGTGGTGGTGCCGGCGGGGGAAGGGAGGCGGACGGAGAAGGGGCGGAGGCCTGCGGAGAGGAACCGACGCCGGAGGAAGCGGTCGCGCGCCGCCGTGAAGCTGAGGACGCACTGCCACCGCCGGCGGGGATGCTGGACGGACGAAGGAGGAGGAGGCGCCGCGCCTGATGGAACCGACTCCGGGGCGGAATCGGTGGCCGCCATTGGTTGTGGCGATCGCCGGCGGTGGGGGCTCCGGCGATCGCTACGGCGCACGGGAATTGGGCTGGGCGGGCGAGGATGGATGGCGGGGAGTGCCGGGTTTAAATGGGGTTGCTATTTTGGGCGGGCCATGGGCTCCATTCGTTGTGGATGGTGACACGTGTGGGCTACTAACTTGGGAGGTTCCCGCCGAAGGCTCTACTCCTCTTTGCTTGTGATTGATTACACACAAATGGAACTTTAGTTCGAACTTGCTTATAAAAGAAAAGAAAAACGACGTGTTGTGCATCTTACAGGTGTGTGATGCCAAGATGGTTCTAAACTTAGTGTTGGTGTCACAAAACGCGAGCTTCAGTGGCACTAACAGAAAGAGTAAACGTGAAAAAGAATCGCGAAGGGTATGAAACGGAATAATGGGCTCTTCTCACGTATCACCAAAAAAATTCGTCCCGTTACAAGTAAGTAGGGGCGTTCTATTTATAGGCTCGTACTTAGGTCATATGCAAATGACTATTTTGTCCCTAATTACCTAATATATTCTTCGAATATTCTATACAAAATGGTCATAAAGGATAAATCAGTCATTTGAACACTTTCGATACCCTTCCTTGTTCCGCACGCCACAACACGTGCCGGTGTCACGTGTTGCCCTCTTCACGTCATGCCGGTTCTTGATCTTGTCCGGCGTCCTGTCCTTCGAAGGATGATGGCTTCATCCTTCGAAGGCGTGGAGGTACTGCTTGAAGGGACCGTTGCTCTACCCTTCGAAGGGTGATGGCTTCATCCTTCGAAGGCGTGGAGGTACCGCCCGAAGGGTCTTGGTTTTTCCGTGGCCTCCGATGAACACCTGTACCTCGAAGTTATGATTAATAATAATAATAAAGATAACCATGGTTGACTTTGACTTTTATTCATAGCCCGACTTTGATGAATTCTCGAGGGATGGCTTGCGAAGTGATCCCCCAACAGTAGCCCCTCGAGGGGTGGGTCCAACTTTGATGGGTCGAAACCCTCGCTTCGTCGGGATCTCTTACCAAAACGCCAACCCTTCGAACATCAAAGTTGGGCTTTAAACGAAGCTACCAGGGCTTCTACCTATAAATGAAGAATAACTGTGGTGGAAAATTATTATTATTTTTACCAGTTACTCGTCCGCTCAGCTCCCACTATGCCTGCGATTATGACTAGGGTTCGAACAATAACAGTTTCTGAAAGCGAGTCCTCCTCTGGGAGCTCACCCAATTCTCTCGAAGGTAAAACTTGGCTACTTTGGGTGTCGCGGCTCTTCGACTTCCACTTTTAATTCTGTGTTACTATGCCCCCAACTCCCGAGGCTCCGTAGTAAATTCCCATCCGTTTTTATCCGATTATATAAGCGGGGGGTGAGGGGTGGGGTTAAAGGTCTGTGAAGCTTTTCCTGCGATTTGCTTTTTAGTGCTCTAGCTTCCTATAGCTTCGTGCGCTCGTACTGTTCTTTGGTGACTTTTATTTTGAAGCAACCTTCGAGCTAGCTTGGTATGCATGCATCTTTATGTCAAAGTGTCCCTTGTGATGATTGGGACTAGTTTTCATGTTCCTACTGAACTCACATTTTATCTTTGATTGCAGGATCTGAAGGAATGGCTCGAGTGGCGATGATAGCGCACGCTGACAAGACCGTTGTTGAAGAGAACCCGCCTTCGATGACTGTCGATGCTGCTACAAGTGAGGGTGACTCCGAGGCTGATTTTGCCAGGAGCCTGGAGGATAACCTCATTGTTGCTCCCGAAGGGTTGAGTCGCGATCATGGTCGGGACCCTCTGAAAGAAGTCGAAGATGATGAAGATGAAGACGATGGAAAGGAGGAGGAGGAGGATGAGGAAGAGGATGACGAGGAAGAGGGTGGTGACAAGGATTTCGTTCCCCGAGGCGTTGGGAGGGTCGCAAACGACGCCCAAGGGCAAGGTTCGAGCCACAGGGTTCGAAGTTCTGGTCTAGTGGACGAGGACTTAGACGATGTGGACGCTGATGTTAGTGACCTGCTGCTTACAGGTGATTTTGGCCTGCCGAGGAGCCGAAAGGGGAAAGGGAAGGAACATGAGGGATCCAGACCTTGGACCTCCGTCTTCGAGCGATCTCACCTCGATGCTCCCAAATTGCACAAACTTATCGAGTTGGGGTGTTTTCCCTCCGGAGGAGCCCGACTGGCTGGTCAAGAGGTTACCCCTTGCCCTGCGGAAGATGAAGCCGTGGTTTTTGAAGACCACTTTACTGCTGGGCTTCGCTTTCCTTGCTCATCCTTCGTGAAAGACGTGCTAGGCAGGTTAAACATGCAACTTCACCATATCAGCCCCAGCGGGATGGCCATGTTGAGCAAGTTTGCCTCGGGCGTACTGAGTTATCAGGGCCAGTCTGATATTAAAGTATTCTGCAAGTATTAATGCGCTCATTACCAGCTAAAGACCATTAAGATTGATGGTGTGGTGCACAAGGCTGACTTCGGCTGCGTTACCTTCGTGCCCCACTTCAAGCGCGACAACCAGTTTGTCAAGTGCAGCCGAAACCGCTGGGGCGACAAGTGGCACGAGAGCTGGCTGTATGTGAAGGTTGTCGCGGAGACTATTCATGCGAATGGGAGAGAGACAATGATTTTTCCATTAGCTTCGAAGCTAACTCCCTGCGAGCCTCGATCCACGGAGAGCAGGGAGCCAAAGGGCTGCAAGAACGGTGCTGCTTTCCGTATCGCTACCTTCAACTCAAATAGCTGGGACCTTGTTCAAGAGTTCATGGCTGCAAATAAGTGGCCACTACGCGAGGGGTGCTCAATTCCTGGGTTTATTCAGAAGAAAATTCCCTCGAGGCCTGGCATTACCATACCCTTCCTAGAGGTACCCGTGGATAAATGGGGTCTTGGTGACGAGGAGTTTGTGGTCTTCCTGCAGCGTGCCAGCGAGGCTGTAGTAGGGCCCTACACGCGTGAGGAGCACAAACACACCTGCGAGCGGACTTCTCATAGTGGCCGGCTTAACCGTGTACTTACTTTGGCCGGTGTGAAGTACTCGGCTCGTGTTGCGCCAGGACCTCGTATGAGGCGTAACCGGTCCGCTGGTAATGTTGGTTCGGATGTTGGTAAAGCTACGGGGGATAAAAAGGCCAAAAAGGAGAAGTGTCCGATGAAGCCCACATCGCAGATTGGGAAAAGAAAGAGGGAGGAGGAAACTTCAAAGGTCCCTCCAAAGCACGCGCTCGCAAAAGAACCCCGCCGGGACTCTTTGAGCTCCTCTGCCCACGGCCTTCGCGCCGTTGGAACTTTGGTGCGCGCCGGGGCGATGGCGGATGCTTTTGATGGCGATGATGACGAGGAGGATGATGTGATGGTGGTTTCTCCCCCTGCTGCAGGAAGTGCTGCTAATTTACCAGCTTCAAGTCCCTCCATTATTCTTCCGAAGGGTCGGACTGTGGATGCGGAGGCCGCAGACATCCTCGCTGGACTTAAAGGAAAATTCTCTGTCCGCCCTGGACCTTCGAGTCCAAGCCAACTTTTGATTGGGGCTGAAACCTCTAGGGGGTCTACGGATAGAAACTTAGGCCTGTCCGAGGGGTATGAAGATTTTGTTGATCCCAAGGATTGGGCTGAGCTGTGCTCGACGCCGGATGCTTTCATAGCCGAAGGGGCTAAATTATTCGAAACCGGGGACTTGCGGCATAATCTCTGCCACGTTTTGAGACATGTAAGTACGCTTGGCTTTGATGGTGCATAAGAAAAAAAATGTTGTATTGTTTTTGTTGAGGTTTCTGACAGGGTTGTTTTGACTGTTCTTTTGTTTTAGGCTCACACCCTCGCACGGATTTCTTCTGAGAAAACTTGCACGGAGCTAGCCTCGTTGGAGAGAGAGAGAAATTCGCTTGCAACAGAGAATATGTTGCTGAAGGAGAAGCTTAACAGCCGTCGATCTACGAAGGATGAAGCTGCGCTTGAAGCTGCACGAGTGCAAAAGGAGCTTGATGCTTCGCGAGCGGAGGTGCTGAATTGAAGACCGGCTTAAGTCGCCTGGAAGCTGTTGAGGCTAAGATTGCAGGTCTGGAAAATAAGAACACAGCCTTAAAGCATGACCAATCGACTCAGAATTATGGCTTCGCTGCCCAAGCTGTATCTGCACACCATCAATATTATGAGGCCTTCGATTATGTTGGTGCTGAGCCAATGTCATTGACCGATGGGGCTGCTATCACCAAGGCTGTTTTCTTTGGTTGTCTTAAGTCTGAGTTCGAAGCTCTCCCGGGGGTGATAGACAAGCGCAGTAATTTTGGCGCGCTTCATACTGCAGACGCCGCTTTCGGGCTGTTGGAACGCGAAGGCTGCAACCACTTCCATGCTCTGGGGAGGCGTAATTTTTCGATTAGGGCAAACGCTCGAGACGGCTTGTCGCCAGAGGCCATTGCCGCGGCTAAGCGCGTTGTTATGAAATTTTGGCACGATCACGGCCGCAAAGCTGCTCGACTGGCTGCAATTGAGAAGCTGGCTTAGATTATACTCCTGTTTCTATATTGTATTTTCGTTTAGTCGCACGATGTTCAAAATTAAAGTTATTGTGCCTATGCAGATGCGCGATCCTTCAAGGAGCGGTGGCGGCCAAGCTAAAGATCCTTCGGGGGGCCGAGGCACTTCGAGGAATGATGCCGAGAAGGCGGGTACTTCGAAGGGTGGATCGAAGGCTGCACCGAGCGAGGTTTAGTATCACTTGTAGTTGTGGTACTGATGTAGTATACTTTTTGGGAGGTCTTGAGGGAGATTTTGTAATTATGATTTTGACATGCCTGCTTCAACCTGCGCAGGTATCCTTCGTGTCGCCTGCGCGGGATACCGAAGAGGACACTTCTAGTGGATCTTCCGCGCTACGCATGTTGGGCCTGATAAGCGAGGGGTCCCAATCTTTAATGGATGATGCTTCTGTACCGACGCCTACTTCGAGTAGTTCCGAGGCCAGTTGGAGCGGCTTCGAAGCGTTAGATGTTGTGGCGGAGGCTGAAAAACTCGAGGATCGCGCGCATGCTGCTTCACCCGGGGCACGCTTGGTGACTTTGGACGCCGGTGTAGTTTGTGTGGGAAATTATTCCCACTTATTTAGTCGCGGCGCTCCATCTAGTGCATCGTCCGCGTTTCGTCATCGGGGTAAAGCTAAGTCTAGTGGTGAGGGAGTCCCGCATGACACTAGCGTAGATAGACTGTGCGGGAAGCAAACACCCGGATCTCCACTTTTGACTTGAAGCGAGAAGCCTTTGGACAATGATGGCTCTAACGCCTCAACTCCGCGGCCTCCCCGTCCGCGGCTCGCTGTGGCGAAGCGATCTATTAGCTCTGTGTTGAGTTCACTGATGAAGATTGCTAAATCTTTTTCACAAGCGTTGATTCCTGCTAGTGAAAATGTGCAAGATTCGGGTGCCTCTGGTGTCAGGGGCTCGAGGCCTAATCCTTGCCCACCTCCACCAGGTTACACTACTGACGAATGGTCCGTTTTGCTTCCCCAGTTGTTAGCCTTTGGAGTTGTTGTAAAAAAAGAACCCATTGATTATGATTTCTGATGTAAACATTTGTTATTTCTAATTGCAATAAAGTATGTTTTGTCATGCTTGAGTTGCTATGAGTCGCTTAGTATTTACGTTAAATTTTTAAAAAACGCCACCCTCCCTCTCGAAGTGCTAGGGGCAAGGTGTTTTTGAGCTAACCCTTTGACGGGTTTGGGCTGCAACGAGCCCCTTAGCATTTCGCTAAGTTTTTTAAAAAAATGTCACCCTCCTCCTCGAAGTGTTAGGAGCGAGGTGTTTTTGAGCTAACCCTTCGATGGGTTTGGGCTATGAGTTGTGCTGGCTGCGAGGGCGCTGACTGCTTATTTGAGATTTTTTTGTAGGCTTCGCATCTGGTTATTACCTCTGCGGCATCCTTGACCATAGATGGGCAGAAGAAACCTTGTCTGACTGCCTTTACAGCTAGCGGCCGAGGTCTGATATGTGCTCTGCAGATTCCCTCGTGTATCTCAATGAGTAGCTGGATGCCCTCCGTCCAGCTTACACACTTAAGTAGCGGGGCGCAAATTCCTGACTTGTAAAGCTGACCCTCGACAATGTTGTAGTTCCTGGCCCTTTGCTGCATTCTTTTTGCCTCTGACTCAGTGTCTGGCTCATAAAAACCCCTGAGGTACGCGATGATTTGTGTTCTTCAGTCTTCGCTCGTCACTGCGTGTATTTGCTTGGGGTCCTGGAGGACTGCTTTGATTGAAGGTTCTGTGATTTTTTGAAAGAACACATCTTATGGTATTGCTTCTTGTCTTGCTGCCAACTTGGCGAGCTCGTCTGCCTCCGTGTTAAACTTTCTCTTGATGTACTGTATATCGAAGCCTTTGAAATACTTTTCCATGTTTCGCATGGTACTGTGGTATTTCTCAATTAGTGGATCCCTGGTTGTGAACTCTTTGTCGTATTGGCTGGCAACGATCTTGGAATCCGTTCTAACTTTGCACCTCTGGACTCTGAGTGCCCTCAATTTCTTGAGCCCCACAATACTGCCTCATACTCTGCTATGTTGTTGGTGCACTTGTCCGTTTCTTTGCTAAAGTCGAGCCTTACAGCATATTTCATATTCACACCCGTGGGCGAAGTGATTACTGTTGCTATACCTGCCCCGGCCAGTCCACAAGCTCCTTCACAATGTACTGTCCACTCTGAGTCAGACCATGTTTGATTTTTTATGTGCTGTGGAGCCGTCCAGTCTGCTATGAAGTCAGCGAGTACCTGAGACATGATGGCGCTGCATTTCTCGAAGTCTACTACATGCTCAGAGAGTTCTATGGCCTATTTGCCAATTGTTCCCGAAGCTTCTCGGTTGCCAAATATTTCATGAAGTGGTTGGCTGGTGAGCACTTTGATGTGATGAGCCTCAAAATAATGCTGTAGCTTTCTGAAAGCCATGACTACCGCGTACGCGATTTTTTCCATCTCAGAATAGAGCCTCTTGGAGGTAGACAATGCCTCGGTAACATAGTATACCGGTAGTTGTACCAGGAGTTTCTTCGATTCCCCTTTAACCATTTTGACTATTTTCTTTTCCTGTACAAGGACTGCACTGACTGCCGAATGGGACACAACGACATATAACAGTAGCATAGCCCGGGGCTCTGGGTTGGTTAGCTTTGATTACTTCTCGATGTAATTTTTTGATCTGTGAAGGCTTTTTGCTATTCTAGACCCCATTCAAAGGGTTGAGCCCCTCAGAGTGCTTGGAAGAAGGGCAAGCTTCGTTCGGCCGATCTGGATATGAACCGGTTTAGTGCCGCCATTCTGCCTGTGAGTTTTTGTACGTCCTTTCGGCACTGGAGCTCTTGCATTTGGATGATTGCTTCGATTTTGTCCAGATTGGCTTCGATGCCTTTGGCTGACACCAGACAACCGAGTACTCTTTCGTTTCGGATACCGAAAACACACTTCTCTGGATTCAATTTTAACCTTGCTGCTCAAAGGTTTGCGAATATTTCTACGAGGTCTGAGATGTGGCTGCCATATACTTTGTTTGCTACTATGATATCGTCCACATAAGCGTGTACGCTTTTTCCGAACTATGACTCGAAGGCTTTCTAAATCATGCGGCAAAATATGGGGCTGGCATTTTTCAACCCCTCGGGCATTCTTACGAAACAATAGGTACCAAAGGGTGTGATGAAACTTGTTTTTTCCTCATCCTCCCTCCTTAGCCATATCTGATGATAGCCTGAGAAACAATCAAGCAATGACAGCAGCTCGCTTCCAGCTGTTGCATCCACAATTTTGTCAATTCGAGGCAGTGGAAAGTCGTCTTTGGGGCAAGCTTTGTTGAGGTCTGTGAAGTCTATACACATTCTCCACTTCCCGTTCTTTTTGCTTACTATTACACAGTTTGCTAGCCAAGACGGGTATTTGACTTCGCAGATAACAGAAGCATCGAGCAGCCATTGAACTTTCGCTCTAGTGGCTTTTATTTTTTCATCGGACATCTTTTGAAACCTCTGTTTCTTTGGCCTGATTTTTATGTCGACCTCTAGCTTGTGCTCTATGATGCTTCTGTCCATGCTTTTGAGGTCTGCTAAAGACCAGGCGAATACATCTTTGTTCTTGCTCAGAAATGCTAGCATATCCTTCTCTTCTTCGGGTGCTAAATCAGAGCCTACTATGACGAACTGGCCGAGGACTTGTTCATCGAGGAGTACTTTTTTAGTTTCTTCGTCTGGCTGAACAGCAACCTTTTCTTTGTCGAGACATCGTGTCTCTTCTCTTGCATTTGCTTTATGCTTCTCACGAGCTTTTCGGGTCCTCTCTTCGTCCTCTAGCTACTCTTGGCTTAAGACCTATATGTTGTTGTAGTTTCTTTCCTTCGGTGCATAACCTTTTTCTATGTCTCTTGCCATCTGCTGATTTCCTTTGACTGTGATAACCCCTCCGGCTGCTGGAATCTTCATGCATAGATATGCACTGTGGATGACTGCTTCGAAGGTGTTAATTATGCCCCGGCCAAATATGACGTTAAATGGGTGGCAAAGATTCACCACATCGAATGTTACATATTCTGTTCGAGGGTTTTGGGTATTGCCGAACGATACTAGGAGGGAGATTGTGCCCATAGGAGTGATTCTTTTTCCACCGAAGCCTATGAGTGGTATATTTGACGGCTGCAGGGAACTTTTGCTAAGGCCCATTTGCTCGAAGGTGTTTATGAATAGTATGTCTGTCTGGCTATCGTTGTCTACAAGAACTTTACTGACCATCCAGATGTGGATATGGGCTTCGATTACAAATGCATTAATGTGCGGAAAAGCTTTGAGGTTGAGATCTGACTTAGTGAATGTGATGGGAATATGAGACCACTTTGACTTGATAACGGGTCCTTCTGTGAAAACGCTATTTACCATTCGAAAGTGATCTCTTTTTCTTCTTTTGTTTTCAAAGTCTGAAGATGACCCTCCGCATATCATTCCAATGTAACCTTGTACTGGGAAGGTTGCGGCTTGGTTTGGGGTGGGCTCTGGTTTGGGCTATGGTAGGTGTTGAGGCTCTTGCTTTTGCCTTTGTTGTTCTTGGCTGGGTGATGGTTGCTGGATTTGTTGTCTGGGTTGGGCGTATTGGCTGGGCGGTCGTGTGGGGTGAGTTGGATAAAAATATGGGGATGGTGTGTAAATTTGATGATGGTGGGTGCTTGGGTAGTGGTAATTGGGCTGAGCGGGTTGTGGATATGGTTGCTGGGGCCATGGGTTGGGTGATGTATAATTGATGGCTTTGGGTAAGGATGAAGCCTTCTTTTCTGCTTTGATCCTTTCTTGGATTTCTTTTGCTTTGAGGCAAGTGGAAGTTTTATGCTCCTTGTCCTCTCCGTAGTAGAAACAGTACGGCTTTCTGGCCGGTCGAGTCTGGACTTGGGAGCCTCGGCCTCTGCCACGCCCTCGTTGGCTACTTCCTCTGAAATCATTGCTCTGGTTATCTCTGTCCATGATGTCTTCTTTCTCTCCCTCGATGTGACCGATGAACGAAGGCGAGGGTTCTATGGATTGCTTAGTTTTTCTGTACTGCCTTTCTTGATAGCCACCTTCGCTATGCGACTGGTTGCGGCTCTTACTTTGACTTTGCTTGCGCCTCTTATAATCCACATCCGATCTACTGTATTCTTTGAACTTTGTGCATAATATTTGCATGGTGTGCGGGGGTATCCGCGCGCAGTATGAAGACATCTGGCATGCCTCTGAGTACAGAACTTATTGCCGCCTCATCCATGACGCTCGAGGCCTAGGCTCGAAGCGTGAGGAATCTTCTATAGTACTCATGTAATTGCTCATTTTCTTGTTGGACAATATTCAACAGCTCATGCGATGGTTCCATGATGGTGCGGAACCCTCGAAAGCTTGTGACCACCTTATCCCTGATGTTTTCCTAGCTGTATAGAGACTCGAGGGGCAGGTTGAAATACCAATTGAGGGCAGACTCTTCGAGAGCACAAACGAATGCATTTGCCAAGGTGACCTCGTCTCAACCTGCTAATATGATTGCTGCTTTGTAGCTCATGAGGAATTGCGTTGGGTTAGAATTTCCCCTGAATTTGGCTAGCGGTATCATTCTGAACTGCGGTGGGTATGGAGCTCTTTGCAACCCTTCGAAGAGAGGTGAGTCTTTGTCAATTATGCCCGTTGTGCTTGCTCTTCGAATTGGCAGTACTTCTGCGGCTATCGGTTGATGGCTTGGCGTAAGTGGTACTTCTTCCTCGAGGTATGGGTGAGCTTCAGGCGTTGGGTTTGATTCTTGGCGGCTTGCCCTGCCAATGGTTGTCTGGAGTTCTTCGACTTCTTTTGTCAGTTGCAGATTCTTGAGTCTGAGCTGGGCTATGTATTCTTTCTCTTGTAAGGCTTTTTCTCTCTCTGACAGCGCTTTGCTTCTTAGCTCTTGCTCTTGCAACAGCTGTTGCTTGAGTTGCTCGAGGTGCTCTACTCTTTGGGCTAACAGTTCCATCTCTTGTGCTGTTGTCATCGAGGTTGGGGTGTTGCTTCCCGGAGGGTTTGAGCTTGACGGTTGTTCGAGACACTGTACTGGGTCTTTTAGACCACCCACCACTTTTGCTTGAAGCGATGGTTGCACTTCGGGGTATTCTCTTTTGTTACTTGTGATGTAGATTGATCGTCAGTCAGTTGGGGGTCTCCTAGAGCGCTGCTTCGGGGGGGGGGGGGGGGGGCGGAGTGCCGCTCGAATACAGCGGTCCGTAGAGTTGAGTCATCATGAACTTATGTACGAGCTCACAACACGGTGAGCGCCACTGTTGGTGTCACAAAGCACGAGCTTCAGTGCCACTAACAGAAAAAGTAAACGTGAAAAGGAATCGTGAAGGGTATGAAACGGAACAATGAGCTCTTCTCATGTATCCCCAAAAAGATTCGTTCCGTTACAAGTAAGTAGGGGCGTTCTATTTATAGGCCCGTACTTAGGTCATATGCAAATAACTATTTTGTCCCTAATTACCTACTATATTATTCGAATATTCTGTACAAAATGGTCATAAAGGATAAATCAGTCATTTGAGCAGTTCCGGTACCCTTACTTGTTCCGCACGTCACAACACGTGCTGGTGCCACGTGTTGCCCTCTTCACGTCATGCCGGTTCTTGATCTTGCCCGGCATTCTGTCCTTCGAAGGATGATGGCTTCATCCTTCGAAGGCGTGGAGGTACTGCTTGAAGGGTCCGCCGCTCTGTCCTTTGAAGGGTGATGGCCTTATCCTTCGAAGGCGTGGAGGTACCGCCCGGAGGGTCTTGGTTTTTCTGTGGTCTCCGATGAACACCTGTACCTCGAAGTTATAGTTAATAATAATAAAAAGGATAACCATAATTGACTTTGACTTTTATTCACAGCCCGACTTTGATGAATTCTTAAGGGATAGCTTGCGAAGTGATTCCCCAACACTTAGCTCCCAAACATTCTTGTCTTGTCCTCGGATAATGGTGATAATAATACACAAGAGTTTGTTCCAGTGAACAGAAAGAATTGCCACCCTAAATTATGCTATCACATAATGCGTCATTGCCACGAGTGACGATATAGTCAGAAGACTTGTCAAAATCACCAGCAAGTGAGGAATTGTATCTTAGTAGTATCAATTTTTTTTCGATCAGTACCGTATTTGTGTGGTTACTGATGATGATCTCGGTTTGGAACCATGCATAAGTGTCGTTCCAAAGGTCATATTTAAAACAGAAAGGAGTAAATTACTTATGCGTGGCATTTCCCGCTTTGCCACGTACAGTACAATTTTTGCTGTTAACAAAGGAGGACAGTGCAAAGCGAGATGCCAATGCTGATAAAGTTTGGGTACCTCCTTCCACGAAAGAGTCGTCCAGTCCAGCCCTCCAGTAAGGAAAAGACTGGAAGTTCCACGTGTCACAGGACGTTAACATTAACTAGCTAGTTCTTGCATTACTAATATCTTGATCTACGATGATTCATGGCCCCGAGCCGGAGCTACTTAAAATATCAAACATTCCGCACACAAATCAAGCTGGGACATGAACGGGTCGATCTTCAGATTACACGTCCAAATATGCAGAAAACAAGTGAACTGACAGTGACAACTAGAGTATACGTGTAACTGTGCTATGCGGACATGTTAGATGCCTCAAACTTCGCAGTGACGACTTGACTCCCTAGTCCACCTTCCAATGCAAGAATCATATAAATATTTAGTTTTGCTCGTCAAGACACTGTAACTATTACTGTTTTACTGTTTACGTCCATTCCTGACCCTCCGTTCACGTGACGTGGATCCATCATAGCCGGCTGTGTCGTGCCTTATCCTTTCCGCATCGGCTCGCTGCTCCCGTCCCCGACCCAGCCCCGATCCGCTGATTAGGGATGTTAATTTTACTTATAGGTGTGGGGTCTGATGGATTTTGTACTGACGGGTGCGGAAGTGGATCTAATTTTTTATTCATAGGTATCATCCGTACCCGACTCGATAAACACGAATATGGATGTAGGTTTTATTTCTCACCTATAGGTGACCCGTTGGGTCTCGAAACATACTTAAATACAAAATTTATTATTATTTTATAATAAACTAATCCTAAATAAATATAAATATGATAAGAGTAATAACTAAATTATTAAGATTTTATGTACAATTATCTAAGTACATATTCATGACTTATTTTTGTTGATTATTATGACATATATAGACATTGTGTATTTATGTTGATCTCGTTGAAATATTTATTTTGATATGTTTTTCATATTACATATAAAATCCGATAAACATCCGAAACCCGATAGTATAGATGTGAATCTTAATTCCTACCCGTAAATGCAGGTGTGAGTGTTAATTTACACCCGAAATATTTTTCGTGATGAATGGATTTTTGCTCCACCCCATCTAAACCCGACCCACTGCCATCCCTACCCCTGCTCCTCCTCTCTCCCGTATCTGCGCGCCGCGCGTGCCCCTGCCCGCCGACTCGCCGTCCTCCCTTCTTCAGCCGTGGGCTTCCCTGCGCAGTTGAGCTTCCTCTCCTTCCTCTCGCAAATCGCGCGCCGTCAGCTTCGTGACTCCAAGCACCTCCCTCAAACCCTAGTTCGGCTCAAGCCTGCTGCCTCAAGACGTGAAGGGCGCCCGATTGCGCGAGGTACGGTGGACGCCGAGCCTTATATCCTCCACCGCGCGCCGCCCCTCTCCTTCCCTATCCAGCCCCAATCCTCTCCTCGCCCTCTCTCCCGCATGCGCTGTGCTTCCTGCCTGGTACTCGGCATCGTCGCATCGATCCGTCCTCCTTCCCTCAGAGCAACGGGTTGACCAACGCCGCCGTCCTTCGAATCGAGTCGATCTGCCTCCAGATCGAATTCTTCGCGGATCTGATGCCCTCCCGCGCCTCGCATGGTCGTCTGGCGCCGTCGCCAATGTGTCGTGGTAGTCCGCCGTCCCCAGCTGAATAGCTACTCTGGCATCATCAACGACAGGTACTAGCAGCTCCGCAGCGGCCTAGCCAGCCTAGTGTTTGGTCCCTTGCCTTCGATGGCAACCAGACCCAAGGAATGTTTTGTCAAGGTAAATCTTCTTATCTACACAGGCCATTCGTTCGTGCTTGCTTAGGGTCAAATAGGCTATTTGTTCCATGTGCATTCCATTTGTTCTTTTGATTTGATCCAGTGCACAAAATGAAATTGCTTCATACCCAGGAAGCAAGCGGAGAGAGAAGAGTATGAACGGAACCTCGCTCTCCCAGCAGCTCGGCCTTGGTTTCCGTCCCCACTCTGCCGCGCGACGCCACCTCACCGCCCTTGCTCCAATCTGCACCTCCCCGTGAAATTAGTGTTGGGCAGCAGGCAAGTCAGTGTGTATGATTTGGTCCTTCCCTATAGAGGTACGACTCCTTCATTTTTTTCCCCTGCTTCTAGATGTTCCCATTACTTTCTAATTAGCTATTATGATTGAATACTGTAATGTCCATGCTTACGTCTGTCCAAATTAGGTATACAAATAGTTGCATTAGTGACGAAATATATTGCAGTGATCCATAATGTATCTCTAGCTAATGCTCTCGCAAATGGCTTACTCAACTACCTGTGCAGTAGCTCCTGTTAGCTGTGTTTTGAAGTCAACTATTTTACTAATTCCTCTGATGGTCTACCATTTTATAAATTCGTTCCGACAGCCTGACGTAAATCGTTTTTTGAAATGTAGTGGTTGCTCCTTACATCTGCTCGGTCATGCAGATTTCTTTTTGATGGATGTTTCAAACTCATGTGAACACTCTTCCATTTCATTTTTATTGCCAACTCCAAGCGTTCTGCTGAGGCTTGGATTACGTTAACCGCTCTATCCATCATAATATACAGTTTCATATGCGTATGCGTTTGTCATTACATAGCTTATGAGATGGTTCGTATATTATATTCTGATATGCTTCACATTGTGATGCTGCCACATACAAGGCTACATTATCTTCAAATAACATTTTTTTTAGAAATAAAAAAAAACTGATGTAACATTCTATTATTTTCTGTGATGTAGCACCATCTTAGGTCGCAATGGACACTACTGATTTTGTCCTGCTATGATACTACAAGATGCAGTTGGTCACTCTCTCCAAGATAACGGATCACCACGAGCTTAGTATTCCATGTCGTTGTCGTCGATGAACAGAATCAAGAAGACGCCAATAAAGGAGAGATTTGCTTCACTTTTTCCGGGTAAGGCCCATGCTTGTGACAGTTTTAGACTTAATAATTTCCAGTTAAGGATTTTAGCGTGGTTATGGGTAAATCAAATTTTATATCATTCATGGTTCGTAGTTGAGTATGTTATTTGATGCCGGATTGGGTGGTTGTGGAGCTTTAGGGTTATTCAGGCTCATATTTTGACTGAAAGGATTGGGTCAGCTAGATGTGATTTAGAGAGTAGTACCTAATTGCTATTTACAAATAGGTTATTTTCCTTGACAACGATTATATAAGGAATTATACAATTAGATTAATGGACATACGAAACAATTTTTGGTCCGAATCAGAAAAAAAGGCTTTGGAGTATAATTCTCACTACATTGTTGAATAAATGTCCTTCCTTCCATTTCCATCGATGTCTAGAACCCTTTTAATTGCACAAATGCATTTTTAGTTAAATAAATATGGACCATCAACCTGCTCCCTTTGAATGTTTTGTCAAGCTGTTGTAGAAGCACTATCTTTTCCATTCAATGGGCTGGTCGATAGTAATGTTTTTTTTTTTTTAAATACTTTTGATCTGTCCCATTTGCAGACAACAATTTTCTGAAAACCTCGCAATTCTTCCATTTCCATAAATGTGTGTGAGATGGTCATTGATTACACAGGTGCAAGATTAGAGAAGGTCTGGAAAATTCTGAAGTTCAATTCAAGATTCTCAAAGTTATTATAAGTTGATTCCTTAACTCTAATATTAGGCATCTTTTTTCAGATTGAGAAGCAGAGTTGTAGAAACTTAAAGTTTCAGTACAAAATGTGGAGGTATGTGATAAAATGAGTATTATACTGTCAAATGATATTATAATGTGTTAAGAGGTATGTGATACATGAGTACTATACTGTCAAACGATATTACAATGTGTTAAAATGAGCCGCCATACTGCCTCTGACTTCATGCTTAATAATGTACAAGTACAATTGAGGTTTACGCCAGTGCAGGAGCAAATTGTTTCGTTTGAAATGTCTTCACTCATATGACATCACGATATTTTATTTCTTGAGTCAATAATGTTATTGATAGTAGGCTACATTTAACTATGTGATTTCTTATGATGATTTCCAGATGGCGCACAATGTTATCTACAAAATTTTTTTGAATTATCTCACTTAATGGTATAATTACTATTACAGACTTTAATGACATCATATTTTCCATCTGCTACTCCATATTTACTTTCTTATTATATTGACATTACAGCCTATTATAATAATTTTGACGCTGCTATGGACCATCGCAATTTTTAGGCCAATGAGAATACTCATCTTTTTTCTATAGCATTTTTTTTCCAGATGTTCATGTTTTGTCAAGGTATGTAGTACCAGATGTAGGACTTTTGGCTACTGATTTTTCAGCTTGGAATAAAGTGAACGATGTGAGCTCATATGAATTGTTGACAATACATTCTTATTAATTTTTAAACCAGATCACAAGATGGGAGGTCCCACTCGATTGTTTTGCCAAGATTTGAATTCCAGGAGATCATATGAAGCTTTCCAACCTTATGAAGTTGATTGGATGGAAACCTGACTACGTATAATTTTTTGTCATGTATAAATGGATGTGTATATTTTTGAACCATATATTAATCCAGACTTTATGCTTTTGTTAGTTGTTCACCTTATTATACTTATTTAAAGTTGGTTGTCTCTTCCTTCCACGAGTTGAATGTTGGTCAGTTTCATGAGATTATTATAACAATAAAATTGACCTCTTTATGTACTTTTTATCTGTATGGTACGTATAGGTATTATAAATAGCATCATATTTGTCTACTAAACTTATTCATTATCTACATATCTGAACTTATATATGCGGTAATGATTCTGATACGAACTTATGATATGTGCTACTTTGAAATATAAATGTTTTTTACATGTTATCTTTTATCTCTTTTTTTAATAATACTGTAAAAAATATTTATTAAAATTTTAAATACAGTAACTTAACTTTTATATGACTACAACATTAAAAATGTCCGCGGCAACGCGCAGGGTCTCTACTAGTTCTACAAGATTCACAGGACAACCATAGGTAACAGTTTCAATTCTCACAGGAATTGGGAAGAAAATATCCACATTCTGAAGGAGAAACCTAAGCCTTAGTCTAAGATGTCTAGTTCATTACAACCCTGAAATGTTCAGAGACAAGTATTCAAGAGCTAAAAATAATGCGATATGAAAAATTAGAGTAACATGTACGAGGGTAATTGTTCGACCTATAATCAGTGCACTGTACGAAGTTTTTGTACATAATATTAGCAGATGTAAGATAAACAAACAGGGATGAACAACTATCCGAAGAATTTAGCCTGATAAAGAAACAAGGCAACAGCCTGCCTAACTGATCTAATTGCGTCACCAAATGGCAGGCATAGCTGCATCGTCTCTGCAGATCAAATCCTCTAGTCCAGTCATGAAATCCTTTCCATCACCATTAGCTGCCTCATTTAGCATCTCATCCTGCATCATCTGTTCGAAATAACCAACCAAAGCATGATCAGACCAAAAAGTAAGGGGGGAAACCAACATAATTAAAATTTTGTAAAGTTTCTTCTCAGTTTTTATTTCCTGGAAATGAACAATCAGTTATGCAAGAATTTGGTTCTGGTTGTTTTGTTTCCAAAACCTAAATCACAATTATTTCTATTGATGGACAACCAGCTGCTGATGGCTATGGTAGTACCGACTACCAGAGAAGTACAATAGATCAGCTAGCTACCATGTTGCCACCAGTCAGTGGTCCAATGGAAGCATAATAAGAGTATAGAAAATTATTGACACACAACATGTTCGGTAAAAAAAAGATGCTTTTAACATAGGTAGTTTAGTAAGCTAGTGTAACCGATAGTGGATGCCAGCCTTTTCGTGTTCTTTAGAAAAAACAGGATGAAGATCAAAAAGGGAACAGATAAGCAGTGACTTCAACTTACATCTTTTTAGAGAAAGGGGTGAAGGTTAAAGAGGAAAGGGATAAGCAACTACTTAAGATAATTCAAATTTCAGCCTGATCATTCTTTCTGCATGGCCTATGCAATGCTGATTGTATGTTAAGGGAAGAGGATAGCAGCCAGTAATCATACCCTACTCTGCTTCATTTCAGCAACACAGGTCGTAAGCCTATGGTACTGTTCTCTTGCTTCTGGATATTGAGACATAGAGTGCACTCGAGCAAGAGCTCTCTGAAATCTGGCTTCAGCTTGCTTTCTGCCATCGTGCAAGAAATCATACTCATCCTCTGCTTTTGTAGGTTGGATCTGTGATGAACCTTGTTCAGGCCGAAACCCACGTAAACCAGTTCTCTTTCTCCTCCATCTCAGTATAACCTTCTCGACAATACCTACTGACCAGACTACCTTCCGATAGTTTTTTCGCACTTGATGTCCTCGTACATGAGCCTGATTATGATAAACAAAGATAAGGTAAATCTTATGCTTCTATAGGACTGTTTCACATACAGTCAGGAAAACCTAGGATTTTTAGTAACTCAGTCATGACCAAAGTACGGACAGCTTATCTAACTCACAATTTTGCAATGCATATAGCACAAAAGAATTTACATGGCTACAAGGAATGTCATACAACTGTTACCCTCGTAATTTGATCTATACTACCTTGAATCAGAAGTCTCATTTACTACTTATATACAATGTAAAAAAATACATTTTTATTAGTATAATAAGGCTACAGCTGGACTGAACTCCTGCCTTTTTCTCTGTAAGTGTGGGGTACGAACACATGTTCAAATCACAACAAGCTAGAGGCTAACACCTTGAGGAAAGAATGTTGTTTGTAGTCTTTGAGCTATACTGCTGTGATAAAGTGTGTGTGTGGTGGTGGGGTGGGGGTGGGGGTGGGGGAGCGGGGGTTATAAAGTTTTTGTAGTATGCTAACAGGCTGCAAGACCATTGCACATAGAAATCAGCATTATGTCAACTAAGTGGAACTGGAGTTACTTGAAACACTGTGCAACCAAGAAATTTCAGTAGGCATGCATACAAAGTAACATAAATATAGTTAATTGGTTGTCAGTGCTACCTGTAGCTTCACTATTCTTTGGCGAATGATCATAAACTCTTTTCTTCCCTTCCATCCACGGAACTTGTTTTGGATACGAACAGCAGCAGAATGCAGATGTGGATCATGTTGTCCTGGCCTGACATTTTTAAGAGAAACAAGTGAAAGTGTCTGTTCATCAGATAATCCACAATCATCATCGCCATACTCTACAACTTTCTTTCTGTGGAATGACTGCACCCTGAAGGCTTGAAATATCCTGGCTGCAGCTTGAGTGGATTTTCGAACAGCACTTAGTGAATCTTTAAGTGACTCGGTATGACAATCCTCTTCAGAAAGCTGCGCAGAGACAATGTCATTGAGTTGCCCCTCAACTGGAAACCCACAAGCTTCTACAGCATTATTCTTTGATTCTCTAATAGTAAGTGCTGACAGATGGCTTGTCAAAGCAGATTCTGCAAGAAAACCAGCAATCCCCTTGTGTCCATTTGCTGATGCCAAATCAGCTGGACTTCTTCCAGAAGGGAACTCAGAAGTTGGGTCTGTCAATGCACCTGCTGCAGCTCCATTTGCTATGAGGATGCCAACTGTCCTCTCCCTAAAAGCATAAGAAAGTGTTTAGCAATTGAGAAAGGATACAACTACCTATGAAAGTACAGGCAAAATTCAACGGGAAGAGATAACAAATAAATAATATGAAAATGAAACAATAAAAATAGACAATCAAGTTCCTGTCAAAATAGACATCCCAACAATATAAACAGCCATATGTAGATATGCAACACACCTTCCCAACGATGCTGCCCAGTGAAGTGCGGTCCATCCACGAGCATCCCTAAAGTTCACATTTACACCAGCTACTATTATCGGTCTGATAGCCCAATCATAGCCCAGTGCAGCAATCAAATGAATTACACCCTGTCCTTCTTTGCAGAGCACATTGGGACCCTTTCCATCATCATTTATTTTACAGAGAAGCCAATAATGCAGCTTCTCTTTAACCAACTTCTTCAAACCTTGGTCCTTTGTAGTGGAATCTTCTTCCTTGACAGATGGTGATTCCGGATCAGACCATTTTCCATGAAGCATTAAGGAATTAATAGCATTCATTAGATCATGTTTCTCATTTCCACTACTCAAAACAAGCATACGATTGTCCTCTGGTCCTAAAGACAGTAGCTTCTCAAGACGAATATGCAGATGCATTTCATTTACACCAATGGATTGAGAACATGAAGTTTCCATGTACTGAGCATCAGAATCTAGATACTCAAATTCTCGCACTTCACTACAAGCCACCCTATTTGAACAGGTCACATAAAATGGAACTCTTCCTGATTGATGAGCTGGTGCATAGCAGCGTAGGGTACCATTAGTTAAAACCTCAGCTGGTACCTCAATGTCCCCAAACATACATGACCACTTACACTTATCCACATGGTCTTTATTCACCAAAAATGTACCAGTAACCAAAACCTGCACCATTAGCACAATTTTAACAACTAGCAACAGGATAAGTGAGTAGTACTGCAAGTTGCTAAGAACCTAACTAAAACAATCAACCTTCAGATGTCTGAAGCGCTGAACCGTGCATAATGCAAACTGTAAAGAATGAAAATTAAGAAAACAGAACAGCTTGCATACCTTTGTATTTAAACCAATGTATGCGCAGCTTGGTGAGACATCAAGAATGCTGAACAGCTGGTCCTGAGAAAGTGAAGGGCTCACTACATAAGCATCTAGCTGTTCATTAGTGGGCACACTGGAACCATCAGAAACATTCAGAATCTCAATGCTACTCCAGAGAGTATCGGAACTGGATTTGATATCCAAATCAACCACCCCTGTGAGTTCTTTACTCATCCATCTTGAAAAGCTATCATGCTTCTTCAAACCAGTAGGCTCAATCTTTAATAGATCTACTGATGACTGCTTCAAGAGTGGATGTTTGATGCTTCCATCAGTGTATCTAGTTCCATTTACCTGAAAATTTGGTAAAAAAAACAATTTTTTTTAGACATCAGATGTAACACCCTCAAATGGCTGTAACCATGCATGCATCATCCTTTGGTTATACTTCAATTTATCATTATTCAAGTTTCATCAGTTATTCAAGTGACACCCTCAAATGGCTGTAACCATGCATGCATCACCCTTCCAAACAATATTGTTCTACTATCAGCCTTTGGTTAGACCTCACGTTATTCAAATACCATCAGTTATCCAAGAGTTCCTAGTGTCAGGTCCAAAGGGGCTGTGAAGTCTTCTACACACTGTTTTCGATGTCTACATCCTATGGGCTCACTAACGCAAAAGGTAAATGCCCATCTGCCTCTGGATTCGAGAAAATTAACACAATGGTGAAGTACCTCTGCTGATGTCATGCCAGCAAACCTCAGTGCATCCGCTTCCTTCTGGCTGAGGTGGTTAGTGTACAGAGCCTCAGCTTCCTTCTGGCTGAGGTGGTTAGTATACAGAGCCTCAGATGTAAATGTCTGCAGAAGGGAGCTATCCTCCAGATTGCTTGCCTCTAAGCTGGCAAATGAAGAATGAAGTGTTGGCTCTATGAACCCATTTGGATAATCGGTGAATGTCTCGTTGAATGGTGCTGAATCAAATAGAGTTCTGGAAACATTGCCTAGCTCAGTGCCAGCATCTTCAAACAATCTAGCTATGTCATGGTGAGATAATGAATGATAATCTAAGTTAGTTGTTCTTGGAGACATTTCACCATGATAACCTGAAACTGTTTGAAAACAAAAATGATTTAAAACACAATACAGACAGAGAAACACAAAATACTAGATAAAAAAGAAGGGAATCTTACCTTGTTTATTGCTATTCAACGCAGGAGGATATAACATGTCATCCATTATGACTCCATCCAAAGGCTGCTGCATCTCAGCGAAAGGGTTGTATCTGGAGCTTGCTCGGCAATTATCTGCTGCAGCGAATTTCGCTTTAGATACACTGAAAAAAAAAAGATGCATAATTGAATCTGCATCAGTAATCTATACTTAGTGTAGATGATGCAGAACCAAGATAGAGAAACAAGACCTGATTCAGTGTCTCCAAATTCTGAAACATGTCCACTAATAGGACTTTCTGCAGCGTCCTTATTTTGTGGGGCCACCTGGCTCTGACTAGTAATAGAATTTGAATACGATGGACTATCAACATTGGAAAACTGCATGATTTCTTCTTTCGCACGATTGAAACTTTGCTTAATACCCTGCAGTGTTATTCACAAACAAACAAATAAGAGCAAATGGTTAGACATCTCTATCAGATAGAATATGAAAATGAAGATAATGTTCCCAAGGTTCTTTAAAACCATTGTAACATTAAAATTAAAAAACTCAAACGATTCTCTTCCAGACTCAGAAGGGCCAGCTGCTACTTGCTATATTTCCTACTTGTCGGCCTCGGCCTAATACGCTCTTACCTTATCCGCTTTCTTTTCAAAACAAAAAAAAAACAAAAAAAAAAACTCCTTTGACCAAGAAATGGTTGTGGCATGGCCAAATGAACTTCCTGCCGAGTACCAAGTATTTGGGCATGCCATGGATCAATGTGTAACCAAAGCTCATTCTGAAGAAGGTGCAGAAAGTTTATTTCTAAAAATTAGTTACAGAAGGTTGGAACATTAAAACCAGTGTGCTTTCACCACACTCAAAGAACGTAATTCTGCATATTCATACCCAGAATAGCTAACTTATTGTCCTACTTTTGCATGTTATCAAATAATTTATAGCTATAGCCTGATTAAAGAGGAATAGATAGTCATGTCTGCATTGACACAGTGCCACCATAAATGTAGAAGAGGATGCAAACTTGCTAGGCGGGATACAGAATCAGAGTATGGGATGGAAAGGATGCTACATTAAAAATAAAAGATAACAGGTCTCATATAGCCTGCATGCACACATATATATACATATGCATCCTGAGAGCAAGCATTTACTAATCTATAGTCCTTTCAAGACACGTTTCCTAATACAATTGGTGAAAATAGGTTTTTCAGATACATTTCCCAAAACAGTTAGTGAATGCCAATCTGTATTCATTCCGAAAAAAGCATCGTTAGATGATTTTACTTCTTGGTTGCACACCAACAGGAATATAATCAAAAGGTACAAATAAAAGAGAAGGTTACTGGAGTATGACAAATAGTTTACCTTTACTTCAAGGTAGTGAACAAGAACGATGTGTGTGAAATCCCTGAAAAGTAAACAGAAGTTATTTATTAGTTATTACACAGTACATACTGTATCTGGGTGTCAGTTTAACACAATTCAATGAACAAATGAGCATATATTGCATTAGAGAGCAAAGAACACTACACACTCGGCACTTACTCTTCCAACAGCCAATAGGTTCTTCTTTGAAAGTTTTCATTCTCCTCCCCATGGGCATAATAGCAGTGGAGTACATCGATGCTGCCAGCCTAAAAAGGAAACTTAAGATTCAGCAGATAGTAAAGAAACAAAAGGAATATGTCTGAACACCAATTTTCATCCGTCAACATAAAAAAATTCAGCTGGCAGCATGTTCCAAAACACAAGAATGAAATAATTTGGAAATGTAGTTTTTGTCTGCAAAAAAGAACGAGTACATGAAACCATTTACTCCTTCATTCAACTCTCAGGATCACTGTTCCACTCGAACTTGTTGAAAAGTTTGTTCATGGGTAAATAGTACGAGTGGATGAGTGGGATGATGAGTTGCAAGGTTCAGCACCTGAATATGATCCCACAACAAAATACTTGTAACAATTTTGCAATGCAAGCTGAAGTCGTTACTGATGCCGCAAGTATGGCCAACAACTTGGCTTAACATACGACAACAGAAAATCACAAGTAGAGACACATGCCCACAATGTAGCACTACCAAAAGTAACAACCAATACCTATTCAATGTTCTAAAGAGGTTTGTTTTGTACAGAGAACTCAGCTTACTTACTTTTAGTTTCTCATGAGCTTCTTTAACAGTCTTCCCATCCTTTTTCTTCCTCCAATTGTGTCCATCCTTTCTGAAGTACCTCAATATTTTGCGATCGAAGAGAAAGAGAGAGCCGCCTATTTCAGTCACATGAAAATTAAGCAAGGAAAATCAGTGCCAATGAATTTCTTTTCATGCAATCATTCAACAGTCGCAAAAGAAATAGGCGTCAGTCAAATCAAACAATCACAAGCTGTAGGACTAAATTTAACTCTCCCGTTGCTTTCAATTACATGAAAATTAAGTAGTTCTGAAGCACCTACATACTGTAGCGTTGACATTATCAGTGAAATAAACATTCTCCATGTAAATCAGCTTTCAGTAAGCTACAGACTCTCTAAACAGAGCATCATCAGTAAAAAGTGGACGGTAAACAAAGGGGGGCCATACTCGCAGGCCTGTTTGGCGGCTCGGGTGCGATGGAGAAGAGCTTGTAGTTGGACAGTATCTCACAGATTTCGGTGGGCCGCAGCCACCGCTTCTGAGCCTCCACCAGTAGCTGGGAGAAATCTGCAGACACGCACAGTAATGAAGGTTAGTCACGCATTAGTCAACATGGATAACCACTCCCCACCAGTCGCGCGCGGCCCCAGTTTTTTGTACGGTACTGAAAATCATTTTTGTCAGCGTCGAATAATTGGGCGGAAAAGTCAGAAAACGCCCAGGACTAGCTAATCACTCGGGCATTTTTTTTTATTTATTTTTTTTCTCTATTTCCCTTTGACGAGGATTGTGTAGCTGATGTAATACAGGACCACACAACCCATTGACAAACCCCCTGGAATGAAACACAAAAGGTGAATTGACGGGGAAATTCGCACGGAAGCAGAACACATGAACATGAACTCATCGGCCCGTAGAGAGAGTAGAGAAAAAGTAAAATTCAGCGAAACCCCTATCAAAATCTCACTCTCACGTTCCACCATGGAACGGAGCAGCGCTAAACCCTGACCCCCGGAAGCAGGTGCGACGATTACCTGGGGGCTGGCCGGGCAGCACGAAATTGCGGGCCTCCGCCATGGCGCCGCCGCCCCGATGAAACGCTTCTCCCCCTGCCTCCGAGACCGCTCGTCCTGACCGTCCCTCGTCGGAGGCGGGCTTAAAACGGAAGGGGAGAGGGATCGATCGGGGAGCGCGCGGCGAAGGTTCGTGGAAGGGAAGAGGAACGCGAGTGAGGCCGCCGTAGAGCTGAGAAAATTTATTTAGCTGCGGCGTGCGGACTCGTCGCTACTGGCACTGTGGGGGGGACGGGTTGGGGGAGTGATGACGAGTGTGAATGGGACGAAAAGTAAAAGGGCTCAGGATGGAAATGACGGGAATGCCCCTTGGGGGGGTGGGTGAGCGTGTGTGCTGCGCGGTGGGTGGACCAGCAGCGTGCGCTCGTATTGTTGTTGTCGTGGCTTGTACTGTGGGACGCTTGGACCGTAGCTAGGCCCGGACGGAATCTGCCGTTCTGCGACGAATTTTGCCTGCCCGTGCTACGCTTTTCCTTTGGGGGCATGTGTTTCCAGTGTGGTAATCGGTTCAGAGGAGTATATTAAATGTAATGCACGTTGCAAAATTTTGAACATGATATGCATATGTATGTAGTAGGACACCAAACGCTTTTCGTTATATTTTAGGAAAAATTAAAAAGTACATAAAACATAGTCTGAGTTTGAAATGTCCTACAAATTGTACGTTGAGCAAAGAGTTATCAGAGGTCCACGCTAATTTTTCATTGACAAAAAATGAGTTCTCTTCTCTCTTGGCCATTCAGAAGAGGGTTTGGAGGGAGTTCCCAAGTGGCTTTGAATTAAATGGACGGGGTTAAGGCTCTTTAATGGCACCATTTAATTGCAAAATAGCACCTAGCATGTTGTGTTGAAAGAATACTCTCGGAGTTTTATTTTCAATAAATGAGTTGCCACATAAGTAATTTTGATAACATGGCAAAGAAGTTATGAGGAGATGAAACTGGTTATATACAGTTTCCTAGATTTAAAACACTATGATACTAGCAGTGGAGAACAACCAATGAAAGAATATATTGAATTAAGTGTAATGAAACATCTAAATGAAATCATGCATTGGAGAGATTATTTTATTTATGATTTCAAATTATTTTTGATGAAATGATGCTCTTGGAAACAACAAAATAAAATCTTCCATTGAGACTAGCATAAGGTAGTAAAATTGATCATAAATCAAAGTAATCCTAAGGCACTAAGGCAGGTGGCAGTTATTATAGAATAATTGGTTTTTGTTTTCACAGTAGGAATTATTAAGAGTATGTCCGTTGTAATAAGTTGCAAAGGTCACGAAGTTACAAAATACCATTGTATGTGTCATTGACATGTGGACCCAGACTCCATCTGTCATTGTCACATAGGATGATATTTTATAACTCCACTATCTTTGTAATGGTACTTACCTAAAAAAATCCTTGTAATAAGGGTTTCAGGCTTTCAGCTACAATTTGCTTCAAAAGGTCCAAGTGGCTCAGGTTAATCTTGCATCTATTGGCACATCTTGTTTGGAGAAACATCATTCGGAAGTTTGGTCTCGTAAGGAAAACAAAAGGAGAAACATCATTCCCAACTTGTAAACACAGATTGTAACCGGTCTCCTTAATGTCACGATTTCAATCTCAGAAGCAAAGTTCACCTGTAAAATACGGTTTTCGCTGGGAACATGCTGACTTGGTGAGTAGGAGTGTCGTGTTGCGTGAGTGGAACGACTGGATGAAATGCTCCCGACGACTTGATGACTGGTGCATATCCGGTGAAAGGCTTTCGTGCACCCCTTGCTTACCTGGCACGCACGCGCAGGCATGCACACCCCAGATAAAAATCCGAGCAAAGTCCAAAGAAATGACGCCGGTCACCGCGGGAGCAGGAGGAGGTGGAGATGGCGGCGACGCTGCTCGGGAGCTCGGCGTGGCGGGCGCACGCCGGAATGGCCGTCGCCCAGCTGGCCTTCGGCGGCTACGACGTGCTCACCAAGTCCGTGCTCGACGTCGGCGTGAACAGGCTCGTCTTCTGTGTCTACCGTGATCTCGTCGCGCTCGCCGTCCTTGCACCCGTCGCTTTTCTCCAAGAGAGGTGCGCGCCTCCCCTGCCTAGTCTTCCCCTGTTTTTCCTCTGCTGCTCAAAGCCCGAACATACAAGCAACTGATGATTTCAGCAGCATCGCGGACACGTGCGCATTGTCATTTAACTTTTCAAGCCTTGCAAATATTTCTTTTCCTGTCGATGCTGCTGCTGCTGCAGATGAAATATAATTAGTCAGCCGTCGCAGCTTAATTTAAGCTTATCGTGACAATGGTGTCTGTTGTTTGCAGAAGAGTGAGGCCTCCGTTGACACCGCAGCTCGTCGCCTCCTTTGCTCTCCTTGGCTTCACTGGGTGGGTGATTCTACCTTCCTCTCTGCTCACAGAAACAAACAAAACTAGGAATTCCACCAGTAACATGATTTCTGTAGGCTCTTTGTCTGCCCGCTCCTCTTCCTCTTCGGCCTCGTCTACACTAACGCTTCCTATGTCGCGGCGTTCCAGCCCGCGGTGCCGGTGTTCACGTTCCTCTTGGCTGCAATTACTGGGTAAATCCAACAGGCAGAATCATATGCTAAAGTCAACTGAGTTCTAAATACAATTTTGGATTTTTCCAGCGTCGAAGCAATCAACGTCTTCAGCAAAGATGGCATCCTCATGGTTATCGGCACGGCAGTGTGCGTCTCAGGCGCCGTTTTGATGGCACTGTATAGAGGCCCGTCACTCATTGGTTTGGGATTGGGAGGCACCAATGCTCAATGGTTGGCATCAACCATGCTCCAGCATGGTGTAGAAACATGGCATCTTGGCATGTTGTGCATTATAGGAAACTGCTGCTTGATGGCCGTTTATCTAGTCGTACAGGTAACGAAAAATTTGGACCTAATAACACTTGATTGTACTAATGAAAATACTGGCTGACATGATACAGATTGGTCTGGGACTGATACATGATGGATCCCCTTTTGTGCTGTACTTATATGATGATTCAGGCTCGAGTGGTGATAACATACCCTGCAAATTTATCTTTGACTGCTTACTCTTATGGTTTTGCGGCTATCTACATGGTGTTAACTGGAGTATTTGCAACCAATGGACTCCACGAGTGGGCAGTAACAACAACTGATATCATAGCTATCCTATATGCTGTAAGTGTATCCACGTATGACTTACGCTCAGACTTAATAGTAATGGAAATTATGTCAACTGCTATATGATGTTGAAATCTCTCCTCCTTATCCAACCAGGGAGTTATTGCATCTTGTCTCAGCTATGCAATCATTACGTGGGCAACTAAGATTATTGGACCTTCACTTGTTTCGCTCTACTATCCACTCCAACCAGCTTGTGCAACCTTCCTCTCAACTATTTTTCTTCATTCCCCGGTATATGTCGGAAGGTTTGATCCAACACTCCTTATGTTATGTGTGTTTTATAAACACTGCTAGTGGATTATTTATCATAGGAGTTTTACAGTATACATTACTGGTTATAAAAGTAATAATTATTGGTTGTACGACCAGTAATTACTGGTTGTAAATTATTTTTACAAGTTACAATTAATAATTACCGATGGTAATATGTAGGTCCACATTTATCAAATCCTCGATCTTTTGAACCGGTGGCTCTGCATTGTAGTTTTTAGTTCTATATTATACATTCTTAACAAAATAACAACTATTTGCCCTACAAAAACAACATAACAACTATTTCATTAAAAAATGATGATCTTTTCCTAGCTGTTGACATTGTTTTGTCCTATAAATTGCGGCAAAGTGACGTAGATTCTGACCTTAGCTGCTTTTGTATTCTTGTCCTCTCAGCATTATTGGCGGTTTCTTCATTATTGTTGGTCTATACCTTGTCACCTGGGCTCGTTACAATGAAGCACAGGGAGCTCTCGTGGTTGGTTATTTGGACCCTCTTCTTGTTGGTCATCCACGTCCAAGAGCCCCACAGACACAGGAAAGTTCCTTGAATGCTTTCATCGATCATTAGACCTCTGTGGCAGACTGTTGTCTCAAATTTTTTAAGGACAACAGCAGCAAATTATTTCCCAATATACTAATAGTTTCTGTGATTCTGTCATTCACTTGTCCTTTACTGGACTTCACACAAGTATGTTATTGGACAGTAATCAATTAAATGATGGGCTTATAACTGTTGTCCTTCATATTTTAACAGGTGCCTTGACAGTTTCAGCATTCACAACAGTTGAGGATGAATAACTCCAGCAATGAAGTACGTTTTTTTTTTCTAGAATACGTATAAGAGTAGTGCATCTTTATATTAAAAAGAAGAGTGGTCGACAATCAAATTACAATGCAGGCCGCCTTCATGAGCAGCTGCTAGGTATCCTTACATAGATTGGTTACATTGAGTGACAGAAGTCTACTATACAATTTCTTAGGCCTACTCTCGCGCAAGGATACTACGAAGGTGCTTGGCAACCGCTGCTGCCCACAGCTTCGCCTCATCAATGATCTTGTTTGTGATTTGTTCGGCGGTTGCAGTGGCATTGTTGAAGACCTGATTGTTCCTCTCGGACCAGGCTGTGAGCATGAATGAACCTGGAGTCGAATCCTTTCCTCGGTATTTTTGCCAGGCCGGCTCTCATTGCACACCCCAGGCCGGCTCTCATTGCACACCAAGTGTCGAATATGACCTGGTAATTTAACATTGCTCTAGACTATGGCGACGCAGAGTGTTCTGTTATACTCTTTTCGTTCTAAAATTATTATTATCATTAACTTTTTAAGTTACGTTTGACATTCTTTTTATTATAAAAAATTAACAAATATCATATATTTTATTATAATGTGTTTCGGCACTAAAGAAAATTAGATCATAACTTATAATTTTATATATTTGAATTAATATTTTAAATAAAATAAATAGTTAAATATAACTCTTAAAATTAAGGACAACAACAATATAAAAAGGGAGGGAGGGAGTGCTTGCTTGGCAATCGGACAATGTAGGATCAGGTGCTCGATGTGGTCTCTTATTGCTGATCACACAAGGCGCACTCTGTCGTTGTCTTGCAAACCGTGATGCTTATTGAAGTATGCCAGACAATTAATGAATGAATTATTTGTTAGGTATTTACTTACTGTGTATTAATTTTTTTAAAAAAAATATCCAAATATGCTTGTCCTCATACTGATAGTAAAACTTGCTATTAGCGATTTGCTTACCACTGCTTCATTTTTAAATTTGCTGTGATTGATTTCCTTAACTTGCATTTATGAACTGCTTGAGTAGACAGTTTTGAGGCCTGTAAATAGAAGCAGCGGGAAACTAGATATGCCAAACTTATAGAAAGGAATATGCTATGATGAATCCATTATGGTTCGTATTACCAAGTTATTTATGTTGAGAGCGTAGATTACATTCAGGACGGCGATGAATCCAATCTGTTCTGTACTACTAAGTCATGATCATCGGAGTATTTCACTGTGCTACCTTTCCTTTACATAACAATGTGGTTACAATCCCGTGCAATCATTTATTTGGTTGCGAAATTGATATCATAGATTTCACCACTACAAATCAGTCATTGCCGGGTAACAAATTAAAAGAAAAAGAGTGTCAGGTCCAATGCCACAGAGATTCATTCATAGGTTAAAAAACAGTTGAAAACCAAGCCGGTTTTCGGTGAAACCGATCCGGTCTGGTTCCACTGGACGTCTAGTTTATTACAAAAACCGACCCTAGATACGGTAGCAAAAATAGTTTTTAATCGGTTTTTCTAGTTGATTAACCATTTTTTGATGATAAAAACCGGTATTGTAGCGGTTTTTCAATCCCTGTAGAGATCCCGCTCCTTGCCTTTGGTGCCATGCCACATCGTTGCCAATTCACATCAAAACCCCGCTAAAAATCGGCGCAATATAAGAGATATCATCTAAAAATTTATCTGTTAAATCAGATAATTCGGTAACCTCCGATTTTTTCAAAGTGTTAATTTTGGTGTCAACCGTTTACATGTCATTTATGGTGTCATGGTCAGCTGCATCTCGTGATATAGGGAATGGAACAATTAGATTAAGCAGAATCTGGCCATGGCATATCATTGAATCGAGAGGGTTTTGGCCCATTTTCACATAAATAGTACAGCATAGGCGGCTAGTATTTTTTCATATAGATGAGTGCCCATGATTTTGGTGTCCGATTGTTTATGCTGCGGTAGCAGCTTTCTACAGTTCGACAATCGTCTGATATTTTGTTTTGGCCGTGCCAGGCATTTTCCTTAATAAAGTATGGTTTTGGCTAGGAGCATACATGCCGAGTAGGGAGTGTCGGTGTTGCGTGGGTGGAAGTGGAACGACTAGGCTGATCAAGAAGAAATTCTTTCGTACGTGTCAGTCTGGCACTCAGGCGCAGGCACACCCAATAAAAATCCGGAGCAAGTTGCCCAGGCAACGAGAAGCAGAGCAGCGCGCCGGGTGGAGATGGAGGCAAGGGAGCGGAAGGCGACCATGCTTCAGCGGTGGTCCTCATCACCGTGGGCGGCGGACATAGCGTGGCGGGCGCACACCGGGATGACCTTCGTCCAGCTCGCCTACGGCGGCTACGACGTGCTCACCAAGTCGGTGCTCGACGTCGGCGTGAACCGGGTCGTCTTCTGTGTCTACCGCGATCTCGTCGCGCTCGCCGTCCTCGCCCCCGTCGCTTTCCTCCGAGAGAGGTGCGCGCCTTCGGACCCCTCCGCTGTCCAGTCTCACACTCTCCCCTTTTTTCGTCTGCTTCTGTAACTGCAAAGCCTGAACCTGAATATACAAGCAACTGATGTTTTCCGCAGCATAAATACGGGTAACATATGCATTGTGATTTCTCAATCCCTGCAAACAATTACTCTCTCTATTCCAAAATTGTTGTCATTATTGACTTTTTTCGTTATCTTTGATCATTTATCTTATTCAAAATATTTATTCAAATATAAAAAATTATAAGTTATATTTAAATTTTATCTAGTGATAAAACAAATCATAAGAAAATATATAATATTTTTTCTATTTTTTTTAAATAAGACGAATAGTCAAAGGTAGCGAAAAAAGTCAATTATGACAATAATTTTGAAACAGAGGAAGTATTTATTTTCTATCGATTGGAATTTAAGTTTTAAGATTAGGATCAAGTCGGATTCAACCGTGGGTTTACCTGCCGATGAAAATAGATGACGGCTATCACGTTTTAATGCCTATGTCGTGATATATTGATGTTCGTTCTTGCAGAAGAGTCACGCCTCCATTGACACCACAGCTCCTCGCCTCCTTTGCTCTTCTTGGCTTCACCGGGTGGGTAACCATCCTACATTCCTACCTTCCTCTTCTCATAGAAACAACAATTCTGTCTTCTATCACTAACATAATTCTCCTGCCTCGATTCTTATAGGCTCTTTGCGAACCCACTCCTCTTCCTCGGCGGCCTGGTCTATACCAACGCTTCCTATGCAGCGGCTTTCCAGCCTGCGATACCAGTGTTCACCTTTCTCTTGGCTGCAATTTGTGGGTAAATGTCAGATGCATACGCTTCTCTTACTTCTAACGCTGCACCGCCAGTGTCGAAAACGTGAATGGTCAACTCAATTCTAAACACAAATCTGAAATTTTCAGCGTCGAAGCGATCAACATCTTCACGAAAGCCGGCATCCTCAAAGTTATTGGCACAACAGTGTGCGTCTCCGGCGCTGTTCTGTTGGCTCTTTATAGAGGGCCGTCGTTGATTGGTTTGGGAGGCACCAATGCAGCAGATCAAAGTGTTACTCCCTATCCTGCTCATCAATAATGGTTGACATCAACCATGCTCGGGTCTGATTTAGAAACATGGTATCTTGGTATATTGTCTCTCATAGGAAACTGCTTCGTTATGGACATTTATCTTGTCCTACAGGTAATGCAAAATTCGGACCTAATTTAACTTGTTTGTATTAACGGGTATAGCCGCATAGTGCATGCGTTCACGTATCTTTCCTTCAGTTCTATTCATAAATACCCACTGACTAGGTACCAATTCTTCATGTGGCGGATACATGTTGGTGGCCATTTTGTGCTGTATATCATGATTCAGGCTCAAGTAGTGATAAAATATCCGGCAAACTTATCCTTGACTGCTTATTCTTATGCTTTTGCCGCTATCTACATGGCGTTAACCGGAGTGTTTGCAACCAATGGACTCCACGAGTGGGCAGTAACAACTACTGACATCATAGCTATTCTATACGCTGTGAGTATCTCCGTGTGACTTAGAAACTTTTTTAGACATGAAAGATTTCAACATGCTACGGCACATATAGTTCTTTCCTCACTATCCAACTAAATAAAATTTTTATTTGTGTCTCAGGGAATTATTGCATCCTGTCTGAGCTACGCGATCATTACGTGGTCAACTAAAATTATTGGACCTTCACTTGTTTCCCTATATTATCCAGTCCAACCAGCATGTGCAACCTTCCTCTCAACAATTTTTCTTCATTCCCCCATATATATCAGAAGGTTTGATCCAGAGTAGTTTTACGGTATATTTTACTACCAGTAATTTACTGGTAGTAGTTGTTAGAGTAGTAAGATAATTAGCATGATTAATCAAATATTTACAGTGAATGCCACTGGGGTTGTAGCTGTAATTTTCATCACATCAGTGTTCTATGACTAGACCCGTCTATGCCATCTCTCGCCGCCTTGCTCCCTCCCGGTGGTCGCGCCACCGCAAAAATAATCTTCGGCAGCCGCGGAGCTAATCTATCGCAGATCAGTCATCTCTAATCCACGTCCTCGCAAACCATCATCCCTGAACCCGCTGCCGTCAATTCGGCACCCCTCCCGAACCGACCCTCGCTGTGCCTCCCAAAGGAGTGACAAGAGATCAGTCATCAGCAAAGCTCGACGAGGATAAGGAACGCAGTCTGCAGGTCGGGTTTTTGTTGGCTACTGTTATGTCGTGGTCTACCAGGCGAAGGATAGTTTATCACGATTTGCATAATTTTCTAACTGATTGTGTTAGAGCAGTGTAGCGTGCTGCTCAGTTGGCTATCGCACCAGGCTTTACAACAAACTTACAGGATATGCACACCTAACTCGATCACGCGCCCAGTACTTGCGCGTCCCAGGATCCCGTTAGTTCTCAACACTTCCGGAAAACCATACTTTGTTATGTGTCCGAAACTTTGCCATGTGCAATAGGTTGGGCACACGGCAAAGATTCCCGTTGCCATGTGTATAACAAAAAACACACGGCAAATATGAGGTACACGACAAATACTACTTTTACCATAAGACAAGGAAGTGACACACGATAAATCCTATTTTTACCGTGTGCCTATCTCAGCGGCCCATGGCTAACACCCGCCGTTAGGTTACGTGCCACCCTCTACCCCCCACACCGTTAAGGTTTGCCGTGTGTCTTGCTGTTGGTGCACGACAAACAACTTTGTCATGTGTCCAAGAGTTGGCACACGACATTTGTGCATATTTGTCGTGTGTCTGCAGCGTGGCACACGACATATATGCATGTTTGCCGTGTGCCTTCTCTTGGCACGTGGCAAAGAGGCATGTTTGTCGTGTGCCTTCTCTTGGCACACGGCAATAACATAAAAAAAATCCTCCTTCCTCTCTCAAACTTTTTCTCCACCCTACACATATGTTTTCATACCCTATGTTACAATTTGGGACATCATGCACTCTTTTTACTATATTTAACCAATTTATTACATTTGAAAGATTTTTTTTATATAAGTGAACTTTGAACTACAAGTGCATGATAGAATAAAGCGAGTTAAAAAATGATATTCATGATATTAAAGCCAATATAAGACAGTATTTGGTACTCCCTCCGTCCCCAATTACATGTCCTTTTATACTTGGACACGGAGATTAAAGAGAAGTAAAAAAGGTAGATGCACAGAAAATAAGAAGGAGAGATAGAGATAAAGATATTTGAGAAGAGAAAAAGATACATTGGGATACAAGGATGACAAGTAAATGGGAAAAACTGAAGGAGTATAGGATGACAAGTAATTAGGGACGGAGGGAGTAGTATTTAAAACTAACATCAGGTCAAATAGTATTTAAATTATATAAAATTCAAACCACGTTTGAAACTCATGAGATTTTACCGCATATCCTTTTAGCATAAACTAAGTCTATGATAATTGTTGAGCTGGTTTTGCATAACTTGTCACATATGATACTTACAAACTAGAAGTTCTTCGAAGAAGTTTAATATAGAGAATAGAGAAGATGTCGTCAGGTTCATAGATGCAACAACATTCGGATTAGAATTACACTTCAATATTTATTACATACATAATACACAACACACGGAATGCTTTAGTTTAATTTTTGGTATTTTTTGGATTTGTACGATAAATTTGATAAATTAACTGCAACTATACCATTTTAATTTGTAAAACTCGAATTCATTGTAAAGGTACATAAAATAATAGAATTATGGGTGTGCCAAATGTTTTTTCATTTAATCGAGGTCTTATTTGGCTTTTAAAAGAAATTAAAATATCCTATTAGGGAAACCACGACAAATTGACTTTTTAAAAAATTTCAGATAAAAAAAAGAACCTTTGTCGTGAGCTAAAGGACGGCACACGGCAAAGGGGATCTTTAACATGTGTCGCGGATCTGGCACACGACAAAAGCTTATGTTTGTCGTGTGCCCTAGATCTTGGTACACGGCAAACCCCTGAGCATTAATCACATGTCCTAACAGTCGCGCGAGCTCATCTCCTTCTCTCACTCTCTGCTCGCTCCATCAGAGCTCCCACCGCCGCCGCCGCCAGCGAGTCTTGCCGCTGCGCTGTCCGAACTCTCGCCACCGCCGCCAGCTGGTCTCGCCGCCGCCGCCCGAGACCCTGCTGCCTGCTGCCCGAGCTCCCGCCGCCGCCGCGCCCCGAGGTCCCCCGGTCGGTGCTCGCTCCCGACCTCAACGCCCACTGCCCGAGCTCCCCCAGCCGGCCGGTGCTCTCCCTGCCGCCGTTGCCCCGCCTCGATGCCATTCTCCGGCCGGCACGCACCCGGCGCCCCGCCCACCCGTGCTCGCACCCGTGCCCTAACATGACGTCGCCGTTGTCGCCCCTCGCCCGGCACCTCGGCCTGAGCTCCCCGCCCATGGTGCCGCCCCCGACCTCGACGCCCGCGGCACTGCCCCTGCCCCGTTGAAAGGTCTAGGTGTCTAGCCTTCAATTAATGATGAGTTTTGATGATAAATGACAATGCATGTTGAAACTCATCTTTTATATAAGTTTGTGTGTTCAATGTTAGGTTATGCTCCATCATCAAGCAAAGGTCAAGAATAACATATTCATAAAGGCTATGAACCCATTACAAGATAATTGATTGATTGTATGTTGAAAATTATTATATTATATGATAAAGATGCTTGATAAAGGATGATGGTAATCAATGTGTTGATAAAGGTGTCGGTGGACATAATCAACACCCATGCTTAAAGATGAAGACACATCATATATTCAAATGTCGAACACAACATATTATTGATTCATGATAAGGGATGATATTGATGATAGTGTTGATTGTTGATACAAGCAACACGTATACATAAAGAAGATCAAGGCACTTCATGAAGGAGAATTAAACATCCCTATAGTTGATGATGTCAAAATGGTTATGTTAATACTTGGTATTAAATGAAAATATCAATGCAAGTATTAGTTAGAATCCATGAGTTAATAAGTGATGATGATCAAAGCAAGGATGTTATTATAAAATTAGAACATGGATTTCTAGTGACCATTTACAAGAAGATAAAAGTAATAAATTTGAAAATATCATCTTAAAGATCAAATTGACAAAGTGGATACATTGTTGATGTTGGATACAGAGTAGTGTTGCATGGAAAGGTGGTGAAGGTTATGTAAGACTCGGCTGCGATGGACCATGTGCGAGGGTGAAGGGCAAGCAAGAGGCTTGACGCCAAAGGACCAAAGGCAATGGTGAAGAGTGAGTTAAGGCTTAGAGCGATGAACCGTGCAAGACCATGTGAATCTATGGATTATCCACATCACTCATTTAATGGAACAAGAAGATGATGTTGATATGTCACAACGAGTGCAATTGACAAAAGAGCTAAAGGTGAATATGCAATGTCAAAAGAAGATCAAGTGGATTGAATATAAGAAGTTGTGAAACTTTATAAGTGGATGAACATCAAGTCTATCTCATATGGACATTGCTCAAGCCAAAGGTATAATATTGGATATATATGCTTATTGATGACCAATCAAATAAATATCTAAAATGATCAATTGCTTATGGAGTTGACGACCCTCAAAAAGAAGAATGAAGATGATATCAAGGTGTTCCTATTGACATAGATTTTCTAATTGCTATTGAGTATAGGAACGTCGTACTATAAAGAGGGATGCAACTTTGATAGTTTTGTTTATGTCTTGGTGCTCAAATTGATCCAATAACCTTTGGGGGAGTGTTTAGCAAAACTATGTGTGATTTTGGAGGTTGGTAATAGCTGGGTTGGATAGCCATTTATATTATGTTTCCGTAGAGTCCAAGATCACCTAAATCAGCCTTCGGACTCAAAAGTTATGGGCATTTCTCTTTTGGTTGTCTGTCTATTTTTTTTTCAATCGGCAGTGCCGATCGGGGCATCAGCAGTGCCGATCCAAAACTCAACAGAACGTCCTTTTCTTGCCTTCTGTGACTTCCTCATCGGCAATGCCGATCCGGAAATCGGCAGCGCCGATGCGGGACATCTAGAACCCCAACGGCTAGTTTTTGAGTCTATCCTATAGGCAGTGCCGATGCGGGGCGTCCAGAGCCTAAACGGCTAGTTTTTGAGCCTCCCCTATTTATACCCCATTCGGTCCTAACGTTGGGGGTGCCAAAAATACATCAAAGGAACATCCATTTGAGCCAAGAAAACACCTCTCCACTCCCCATTGCTTAGTGCTATACCTTATGGGTGAGATTGTGTGAGAGATTGAGAGAGAAAGAGCAAAATTCCATTGTTAAGCACTTTGAGCAAGCAAGCAATCGTTGTGGCATTTGTTACTCTTGGGGATTCATCCCCTAGACGACAAAGCGTTGTCCGGTGAGCTCCCAGGCTTGTGATGAGCCGCAGGAAGTCTGTGAAGGTTTCGATTGACCTCTGAAAGGAAAGTGTAGGATCTAGGATACCGACTAGAGGGGGGTGAATAGGCGGTTTCAATTCTAATTGCTACCCGATCAAAAATAATTGCGGAATTTAAAACAATTGATCATGAGCAATATAAATAGAGCTATTATTTTTATTGATATAAGAGAAGCGCATCACTCTAATGCCTGAGTCAAGTTTTGCAATCCTAGAGTGAGATGAGAGCAAAATAATTCTTATAAGGTGAATTACATGAATAAGAGAAGCACAAGTAAAAATACTAAATAGATATCACAACTAAGCAAGTAATTTGAGCTCTATGTATATGAGGTTGCAAGAATATATAGAGCATAAAATAAATGATAACAAAAAGACAAACCACAAGGGGGACACCAAATTTTTTACCGTGGTCTCGATGACTTGCCGGTCACCCCTAATCCACGTTGAGGTGGATTCAAGTCTTTGATTTGTTTCTCTATCAAGTATGCATTTCTTCAACAAGAAGGGCTCACACAAGAGCAACTTGATCTTAAGCCAAACCAATCTCTTGAACCTCTTCAAACCTTGATTCCACTAGAGTTGCCCTTCACCACTCCGGCGAGGTGAGCATAAGATCTCTCACAAGAACACTGGGCCACCTTCACAATCTTCTTCAAGGGCTCACGGTTTTCACACCACCAAGCCGTTTAGGAGGCAGCAACCTCCAAGAGTAACAAGCCAAGACACACTTGACTCCCACCAATTTGCTCAAAGCTCAATCAACAATGTAAATGCACTTGAATCTTTCCTCTCACCCTCTATTCAATGCAACACATGCACTAATATATTTGAGGACTCTTCTTGATGTAAACAAGAGTTCCCGATCTTCCGAAAGGTTCTTGGTAAGTTGATTTGGTCGGAGGCGACACACAAATCAATCCGGCTTCAGAACAGCACGTTCTAAACCCCGCAATCGCAGCACGACGTCTCCTCTGGTTATCAACCGTCCAAAGACGATTGACCTCGCCGAGAAGGCTAATCCCTGCCTCCGAATCAAGAACACAAGCAAGAACAACGAAGAATGCAACACAATTGCAGATGTATGATTAAACTCTCGAAGTTGGGGTCTCACAAACCGATGAACGGCAAAACTGTTTATGAACAGAATTAATCTAAGCAAAACCCAAACCCTAATGGTGCGGTGGCGGCTGTATATAAAGACCCTAGGGTCGTGCAAGACCCTCTAGACGCGCCCCTAATTGGGCTCAACTAGATACAAAGCCCAAAGGCCAAAAATAAGCGACGCAGTACCGACACAGATTCTGGACTCTCTCTTGTTTTGACGATTCCCGATGACTCTGGATGAATTTTGACATGAGGCCGGCGGCATTGGAAAGATTTTCTCCTTATATTTCCGTGCATATGTACAACGTCCAAATCCGAGTCCGTATGCGTCCTGGGCGACTGTTTTAGTGCAGACTGGTTCTGGGCCCCAAACAGACTCGAAGTCGGTTTTGATTGGGCCTCCACTTTGGCTTCCAAGCCCTTGCTGGTCCTCCACGTTCCTAACTCCTTCTCCCATCATCTCCTGGTCCTCTCCATGGTTTCTAATCATAAAATAATCATTAGGTAGCAAACCATTCTCAAAAGTAACATATAGCGAAGAACGTAGAAACGAGCTCACCTCTAAGTTTAGTCGTCGTGCACGAGCTCTAGTCATTGGACCTTGCAAGTCCAGAATTGGAGGAGTGTTGTGTATATCCATAGGAGTGATGTCCTCATCACTTCTCTAGCTCAAGGATGTTCAATGGGGTCTCTAGCTCTATCCCAAGCCGCAGGAAATGGGGTATATATAGGCTACACCAACAAAACTAGCCATTACCTTCGGACAGCCCGAGAAGCTCTGTTTTTGCGGTCAGACCGCTGTCAAACCACGGTCAGAGCGCCATTCAAACCAACAGCTAGAAAACTAGCCGTTACAACTATTTTTGAACCTGTGGCGGTCAGACTGCGAGCTCCTAGCGGACAGACCGCCACAAGCACTCTCGGGACCAAACTCTCTGACGTGGGCAGTCAGACCATGTAGTCCGGGCGGTCGGACCGCCACCTCTTTTTCAGCACGACCAACCTTCACAGAAACGGCCGTAACTTTTGACTCTTAAGTCCGATTTTCATGATCTTGGACATTCTAGAAAGATAATTCGGAGGGCTACACATCTCTACTGATTTCTTGACCCCAAACTTAATGGAGCAAAGACAAAATATTGTCCACAGATCAACCTTCAAGGAATACACATGAGCCTCAATCATTTGCAAAACACATTTGCAAATATTAGCATCATGTCAAGCAGATTATGCATATGCAAGATTGAGCTTCTCAACACATGGTAGAAATCAAGTGATCATCTAGACCCCTCTTAATAGTACGGTAAATTATTCTAGCAACCCGGTCTTTCTCCACTAATCACCAAGACCGGAAAAAGAAAATTCATATCGTTTATACCTTTGCCTTGCGTGAATATCGACTTCGGGTCTAGTATGATGTCCATCAACATATGAAGTGTCCATGATTTTGTTTTCTATCAAATGAGTGATGCGTATAATTCATAGCTTCACATGGGTTTTCATGGTTCATCGCGTCAAGCCTTCACTAGCTCTTCACCATTGGCTATGGTCCTTCGGCGCCAAGTCTCTTACTTGTCCTTCACCCTTGCATGGTCCTTTGTAGCCAAGTCTTGCTCAACCTTCACCACCTTTCGATATAATGCTATTTTATATCCATCACCATCAATATGCTCACTATCATTTCGATGACCAAATTGATATTTTCACTTTCTCAAGTCTTGATTCTTTTCTTGTGTTAATGGTCATTCATCTTCAAATTATCAATGAATAATCTCAACTTCAAATATTTTCACATCACCACATTGGGACCTTCAACTCTTAATATTCAGTCACCTTCCATGATGTGTCTTGAGTGCTTCAAGCAAGAGTGATAATCATTTCACCATTATCTTCATTAATTCATATCATGATCTCTTGTCAAGCATTTTCATTAATTATAATGTGTTGATTCACAACATGTGACCTCTCAACACTCGATATTAATGTTCTAGCTCGATTTTATAGCTTCACCTTTTAGCTTGATGTTGGAACCTAACCATACACATGAAAGCTCACAAACTCATAGAAAAGGTTAGTTCCAATAATCATTGTCATCTATCACCAAAACTCATCATTAAGTCAAGGCTATAGACCTAGACTTTTTAGAAAGGAATCAAGAGAAAGAAATTCTAGAAAAAGGGTTGAAAGAGACCCGGCTCAAGTGTGACTGAGCCCCTCAACGGAGACGTAGGACTCATTAAGGAGTCCGAACTTCGGTAACCAAATCTTGTGTCTCCGTGTGATCCTTTTACTACTTACTGCATTGTATTCTTGTTCTAGGGTTTGAACTTGTGCTAGCTCTAAATTGCTCGATCTAATTATGAAAGTTTATCTTGTTGTTGCAAGCTTGCTTAATTGACTTATATTGCTTATTATCATCTTTCCCTTCCTTTACATTATACTAGAACTGCTTAGACTTAATCTTTCACGTCTGTCTTTACCTTATCGGCACTGTCGGTTGCGCTGTCGGTAGTGGCCATTGGCCTAAATATTATCACTGCCGATCATATTGTTTTTTTGTTAAGTCTAATTTTGCAGAAATTTATAGTATCGCCTATTCACCCCCCCCTCCTCTAGGCGACATCAAGGTCCTTTGTTGGTTTCGGTTATTTTTTTTGAAATAGTGATGCATGTGTAGTTATTTTTTCAGTGATTTGTGGTAGCAAATGGCGATATTTAGAGAATTCATAATTGAAATAATTTAGTAATATAGGGAAATAAACATGCTAAACAAGTGGATGTGGTTGTCAACCATCGAGCCGTTGTTTTGTTGCAGGTTTTTGAAACGTTAATATGTAGGGGAGGTGCTGCCAAAATTTGCCTTGGTCACTAATATGATATTCATTTTCTTGCAGAGGGAGGCTCCGTCCTTGACTAGTCACTTGGCATAGTAGCAAGGTGAGACATATAAGATCCCTGCTTTGATATCATGTTTATAGGTCACATAACCTAGTTAGACGTCTCCCGTTCGAAAGAGATATGGTTGGAAATATGCATTTGTTTGCATATCTATAACTGTATCTGTTTCGAATTGTCCATGTTTTTTGGACAGCTCGCGGATGTGTAAATGGGATTAGTTTTCATGCTCCACCGATATCCGAGACAGAGTTTCGGCATCACCTCCTTGTTTTTCTTCGGATATACAATCTCCTAGGACGTGTATTTGGAGAACATTTGGGAGGTGCTGCCGAAATTTTGTCTCGGATAGGGGTGGAGCGTGGAAACTATCCCATCTACATATCCGCGGGTGGGATTAGAAATTATAAGTTCTGTCTTTGAATCTTTTCTACTTTGTGCAGAATCAATCGGCAGCATCGAACACGCCTGACATGTCACCTGGCATGTCACTGACGTTCCCGCTGCAACAGTTGTTCCCACCGTCGCAATGAGCTTGTAAACTCTTTGTTGAATGCATGTTGAACTTTGTGTTGAACTTGTGATGTTTGGGTTGTTTCCAATGTCGAATATGTGATGTTTCTTGAATTTATGTTGAAATTATGGTTCGTAAACTTGTGTGTGATGTGGTTTCGTGATTGTGGTCAAATATTGATGAAATCTGTGATGTTGAATATATATATTACATATTTCTAGCATTTGTGTTGTTTGAAAGCAAAAAAAAAAAAATAGAAAAACAACGGTCACTTTGTTGTGTGCTAGTTGGCAGTCACCGGTAAAGTGACCATTTGTGGTCACGTGGGTAAGCACTTTTCCGTGTGCCAGAAGGTAGGCACACGACGAAGTGATCATTTGTGGTCACCTGGGAAAGCACTTCGCCGTGTGCCCTAACCCTGGCACACGACGAAGCATGTGGATATCGCCGTGTGCCCTAACCCTGGCACACGGTGAAGCATGTGGATATCGTCGTGTGCCATCACCCTGGAACACGGCGAAGACGGGGCCATGTCGTCACGTTCCAGCTAACGGCAGGAATTCGCCGTGTGCCAGCCCTGGAACACACGGTGAAGAGCTTTCCATGTGTGCATCGTTTGACACATGGCGAAGTGGTTTTCGCCGTCGGGCGCCTTCGCCGTAGGCCGCACATGGCAACACCCTTCGCCATGTATTTTCTGGCCTTTGCCATGTGCGGCAGGCACACGGCAAATTTCTGGATTTCGGTAGTGCAACATCACTTCAGTCACTGCAGCCATGAGGTAATCTCCATATGTTATATCATCATATTGTTGAACATCTCAAGGTTCTTCACTGGACAAAGGACAGTCCAGTTTGTGAGCATGACCATGATCTGCTTCCACAACACACACCTGTATCCCTCTATGATCCATTCTGAAAACAGAAATTGTTCCTTAATTTTCATACCCCTAATAAGCTACAGCTGTCCCTTAATTTCTTCAAAGCAACTGATTTCTGTATGACTGAAAATCTGAGAGATCATTCCATAATCTCCTGGTCGCACAGTAAAGGAAGAGGCGATAATGGAAAATGAATGCATGTACAGAGGTGACATTCACGTTTATTTTTTAGAGGTAAATGCGAGGGGAGGACCGTTGAAACCCAACTGTTAGCCTTGGCGATCGAAATGACGCCTTCCTTGCCGTCGGGCGCTGCCCCAGTGACGACCGCCTTCCCAACCTCCACAGCCCACAAAAATCAAGCTCCAGCATCCTCTCTGCCCCCTCCATCCTCTCCCACAAACAGCTTTCCCTCAGCTCCTCCCCATGTGCAGATCGAGAAGCTTTCCCCAACTGAGTCAGCTCAGATCGGGGCGCGGCCAAGATCCGCCATTGGTGGCCAATACTCAGGCTTTTTTTCCATGGTAGAGTATGCAGAAGAAGGCATCAACCCCAGTGGTCGGCGCCCCACCCTCGCGGCGGCGGTCATGGCACTCGGGCTGTTGGCGATGCGGCTCGGCGCACTGTTGGCATCCGTGGCCACCGCCCTGAAGTTGCAGCTGCTCACGCATGCCTTGCTGCTCGGCCAGTTCCGAAGAGCAGGTCTCCTCTGTGTTGCTGTGCTCGGTCGACGGGGAAGGCGTTTGGGTGCCAGGATCGACAGGGGCGGCGGGGCACCTCCTTTATGAGGCTCTCGAAGAGGAGCAAGGAGGGGGGCCTCGACCTGGCGACGCCTCCCACTGCTCGGTTGCTCTGCATCCATCCCACGTGGTGCCAGGGACGCTGGAGGGGGCGTGCGGCTGTAGCGTGTGGCTCCCAATGCGGAGCATAGTAGGCCGGCCACCAAGGCTCGTGTGGTGGAGTTAAGCTGTGCGGCTGATTCAGGCAAACCGTCCTATAAGGACGTCCTCCTTCGTAAGAGTTGCCCCAGCCACAATGTAAGGCGTTGGCTAGTGACCGGAGAAGGTGCGACCAAGAGCACACGACTATGCGCTGCGTCTCGGCGGAACAGCATGCCTCCACAACAGGAGGAATGGCGTTCCCGCTACTTGATCGAGAAGGATGAAAGGGTTGTGTCTCAACCTTCTCTCTCGTGATCACAAGATTGTGTCGTGTCGTGATCCGGCAAGATGTTGGCAGTGTTGCTGCCACGGTCACATCTCCAATGGGTGCCCTTCCCGTGGCCCTGAAAAAACTCCGAGTCACAACCTGGAGGGCGCTCCGACACCAACGCACGACATTGGAAACGTTGGCTTTCCTGTCGATGACAGCCTGCTGCAATTGAAGCACAATTCTCCACCAGTTGCGGAAAGCCAGAATGAACCCTAACACTGCCGCCGCAGCGAGTAATAGTGGTCCGGAAATGGTACACAAAATGGAACGAAGGAAGCATTTCTTTTAAAATGTTATAAACAATATTCATCCAAACTAATAAAATAATTATAACTCTGCCAAATTGTTTTCTTCTGAAATTATCTCAGTAAAATTATTACTACTTCGGATTACTAGTGGTAAAAATTCTAGTTGGACAACTAATTTAGACCGTTAGATTATATTTACCTCCTAATCACTACTTAGTAATTACTGGTAGTAAAATGTATCATAAAACTGCTCTTGATCCAACACCCATTATGCTATATGCCCTATACCAACACTGCTCTTGAATTATTTTTCAAATCTTGGGTCTTTTGTACTGATGGCTCTGCATTATGTTTGATAGTTGTGCCTTATAATTCTTTTTAACAATATAACAATTATTTTGGTTCTTGGTACTCGGTTTTAAATGTTCAATGAATATGAGTATACATCCGCCTTTTGTAAAATAAAACATTTTGGTGCTTTGTGAAAGTGACGATGTTTTCATTACTGTGTACATTCCTTTCTTCTTGTAAGATGCAGCAAAGTAACGTCGATTCTGACTTCCATGTTCTTGTCTATACCTTGTCACTTGGGCTCGTTACAAAGAAGCACAACAAACTCTTACAGTTGGTTATTGTGGACCGTCTTCTTGCGAGTCATCCTTGTCCAAGAGCCCCAAAGACACATGAAAATTCCCTGAGTACTTCTATTGATCCTTAGACCGTGCTGTGGCAATCTGCTGTTTCATATTCCTTTTTCCGAGGCAAACAGCAGCAGAATTGTTTTGGAATATAATAGTTTCTGTACTTTTGTCATTCAGTTATCCTTTCCTGGACATCGCCACAAAAGCATGCATGTTATCAGATACTCCTTCCGGTTGGAAGTTGTTGACGTTAGGACAGAACAATTAGTTATGTTCTAGTATCAACAATTTCCAGCCAGAGGGAGTAATCAACCGAATGATGGGTTTACAAACCGTGGTTCTCCAGATTTAACAGGTGTCTTGACAGTTCCAGAATTTACAACAGTATCAACAACTTCAGTATTGAAGGTCCTTACTTCAACCAATTTGTGAATGAATAATTATTCATTAGCTATATACTTGTTGTGTACCCAAAATCCTTTTTCACTTACAAATAAGCTTCTGTCATCATATGAATTTTAAAACTTGATATAACCAACTTGTCAACAGCTTATTCAAACTTGAAAATAATATTCTTAGAGCTTATTAATTGTTAAAATTGTTTTCCTTAACCTACATTTATCTTTTGGTTCAGACATATATTCTTCTCGCTGATGAATCTGATATGTTGTGTATTACCAAATTATTTATCTCAAGGGCAGAGAACATTCAAGGCCACATGGTGAATCCAATTTGTTCTGTATTACCAAGTTATTTATCTTGAGCCCACAGGACATTCGAGGAAAAAACAAAGTGTTACTCCAAATACTTGAAGCAATAGTCAATATATGGTTACAAACCGATGCTGCCATTTATATGGTTAGATTTCATGGATCTGATGTACATTACATTAAAATCATAGAAAATTACCCTTCTGCAGAAAGGTCTATGAGAAAATAAGGAAAAAAATATTGAAGCCGAGCGTTTGTCGGCATGCCCCTGTGATTGCACTACTAACCAGTTTAGCCGCTGAAAAAAATCATTTCAGGCACTGAGTAATCATTTACTAGCACATGAAAAAGATCATTTTAGGGACTAAAAATTATATTAAACAACTTTTTTTACCCAAAAGCTAAGAATTGAGATGGAGTCATCGCAGACACCTCATTGTTGATCATTGCATAGTCTACCGCTGAAAAATAATTAATAGTAAATATAACATCTATCTAGATACTCGAACCAAGATGTAAACTACCATAGTATCACCACAAGGTTGTTAAACCTGAAGTACAGTACTACTACAACTTTGGTCCTTTTATTAACAAGTAAATACAACTTTTGGGACATGTAAGTCTGACGGTTGAGGCTACACCAAAACCACTCTTATGTGTGAGAATGACACATAAGAGATGTGATAGAGTGAAATTGTTTTAGACTTCTGAAATAGTTTTGAAAAGTTATAATCCTCTTTACCATGGTATAAAGTGTTGCCGTCTTATGAAAATAATTCCACTACTTTTCCCCTTCTTCCTAAATCGTTGCACACTGAAAACTTGTTATTTTCCAAACCTACTCGCCTCACATTCACCATATCCATTCTCATGCTTGAGATGTTGGAATTATGTATTTCAACATTAATCAGTCTATTTATATTTTGGTTATTGATATATACTCAATGTGGAATTAATATTATGTGTCATAGAAAATGGTTGTTGATGTAGAATTTTAGTCACTCGAGGAAAACATGTACTCGAGGTGCCGAGAACGTTTATGTTGGAACAGTAGAGGAATTTATCGAAATTGAATCTACTAGAATTTTGTTTATGTACGTACATATTTAACCCGGGTACAACATAACGGAATGGTTGGGTTTGTCTTGTAGGATCGGCTCTACAGACTATTAACTCCCATGATCGGATTAGAATTAATCTCAAATAAACAATCTCATCATGACACATGACTCACACGTGTGTTAGGGACTGTATATATTTTATGATTGGTAACATGGTTTAGGAGTCTCACGGTATTCTAAAATACAGACGAAATTTATAACGTCTAGAAGTGGAGTCTATAAATAGGTCCTTATCCTCTAGCCTCAATACGCATTATGAGTGATACCACGAAAAGACAGAGGAATACAGGGCAGACCGTTTAGCTCCCCAATCGATTTGTCTTCTAGAAATTCTAACATTGGCATCTGAACTGGGTTTCACACCCTAAAACCAGTCTTAATATACTATTTTATAAGCATTAAATATCATGCCACATATATAATTTTTACTGACATAGCAAGTTAATTATAAAGAGAGAAGAGAGACTTTCATATCATGTGAAAGCTCCTTCATTCTAATAAAAAGATGATGACTTCTATATTAAAAAAAAATACAATAAAAAAATACATTAAAACTGGTCTAATGCTGATTCTCCGTACACTCTCCACCCGCCGTCACCACCAAAAATGGAATCCGCTGCGAACTCTGACGCTTGATTCAGGTCAGCCTAGTTCCCTCGATCTCCGTTTCGTCCTCACGCAAATCTACTAGAAATCCAAGGCCCTCGGCTACAGCGCATCTCTGTGACACAAGGATCGAGGAAGAGGAATCGGTGGTGGCTTGTATCTGGATCACGCAGATCAAGGAAGAATACGTCATATATTTTTGTTGGTGCGTGAGTTCCTCTCTACCGACACAAATCAGGGCAAGGGCCAAGGCTTCACATGGTGGTGAGTTGACTACAATCACTACACACGAGAATCGAGGTCTATTTTTTATTCTCCGTCAAAGTGCAGTGCTGCTGTATATGCTTCTTTTGTTCCGCTCACTGTTGACGAAAGGCGGCAGGAATTTTTTCTTGGACGGAACCATCTACTACTGCACACCGCAGGGTAACAATTTTTTTAATGGCTTTCAGCAGCGTATTTTTTGAATTGCTTAGATCATGCAAATTAGATGGCTCTCATTTTACGGTTTGGAAAAGGAAGATTATATTTGATCATGAAAATTAGATCAAGGATAATAAAAGGGCTCGCATATTTATTTTGGGTTCAATGTCGATGCTTTAGCTGCTGAATATGAGGGAGAACGGATTGCCAAAACTATTATGAGCAATCTGAAAAAAGATTTTGGAGGTGTATCTCTTATAAAAATGTCGAGTCTTGTTAATCGTTTTCTTTCTACCAAGATGAATGATGGGGCTTCTGTTAATGAGCATGTTAATAAACTCACTGTTCTAGATGAGGAATTGAAAAATGTTGGTTATCCTTTTAAAGAGGAAGTGCAGGTGGTGGTTCTTAAACTCTTTGTCTCATACATGGGAGCAACTTAAGATATCTTTCTGTCATTCTGAGAAATCATTGAATATGCGCACTCTGAGACATCATTTGGTTTTAGAGGAAGATAGAAAACTCTCTGAAGAAAAGAAAGGAACTCTAATCATTCTAAATTGCACCTTGGAGAGGAAAGGTACGGAAATAATCATAAGAAGAATTGGCAAAAAGGGAAGGCTAAAGGTGATTTGAGAAACAAGCTTAATAGAAAACGTGATCATGATGATCATGGAAATAATTACTCATCTCAAAGGAATGACAACAACAAGAAGAATTTTTCTTGTCATAATTGTGGTCAATATGGACATTTTAGAGCTGAATGCACAAAGAAGAAGAAGTCTAATTGACCCAAAGAGAAAGAGGATGACCCTTTAGTTGGAGGTATACATTATATTTCTGTATGCACTGAATCTTTATTTACTACTACTTTTCTAAATAGTTGAGTTATAGATTCTGGTTCTCTTGCACATGTTGCTAGAGATCATAAATCTTTTACTTTCATGTAAACAATTCCAAAGGGAAATAAATATATTTATCTAGGCATAAATGTAAAGCTGATATACTTGGAATTGGAACATATGTCCTTGAACTTCCTAGTGGAGGAAAATTGCTGTTAGAGGACACTTTATATTCACCTAGCATGAGAAGAAATTTAATATTTGTTTCTCAATTGGAGTCAATTGGCTATGACTTACTATTTGGAAAAGGAAAAGTTAAAATTTTGCTCAATGGCAAGTTAGTGCATACTGGAATTCTTCATGATGGATTATATTTTCTTGATGATCTATTTGATGATAATATTGGTTGTTTAGTTGGTGAAGAAAACTCTGTTGTGAGCAACAATGATAATGAGAACACATGCTCAGAATCTTATTTATAACATTTACGACTTGGGCACATATCTCAAATGACCCGTGCGCCTTTTCCAAAGGCGAAAAGAGCAAGAGAGCCCCTTGCTATTATTCATTCTGATATTTGTGGTGAAATGTCCCTTCCTACCATAAGTGGTCAAAAATTTTATTTTATATCACTCATTGATGATTACTCTAGATATGGTAATATTTTTCTTCTTAAACACAAGTCGGAAGGTTTCGATATGTTCAAACAATTTAAAACTGAAGTGAAAAATCAGTTGAATAAAACCATTAAGGTTTTAAGAACTGATCCTGGGAGAGAATACACTTTAAGAATCTTAAATGATTTTTGTAAGGAGCATGAAATTATCCACCATTATACTATGCCATACACTCCGCAACAAAATGGTATAGCCGAGCGGATGAATAAAACTCTTATGGATATGGTTAGGTCTATGATATCATATTCTGATCTACCATTATCTTTTTACGATGAAGCTTTATATACTGTTGTTTATTTATTAAATCATTCACCATCTAAAGTTGTCAGTCACTCCTTATGAGTTGTGGACTGGAAGAAAAACATCACTTCAACATTTAGCTGTTTGGTGTTGCAATGCTCAAATTAGAGTTTTGAATCAACTTCGTACAAAGTTAGAACCTAAAAGCACACTAGGAATTTTTATTGGGTATTCTACAAATTCTAAAGGATATCGATTTTATGATCCTGAAAATAATAAAGTGGTGGAAAGTAGAGATGCAATTTTTCTTGATCAAGACACACCATATCGTGTTAAACAAACAATGATGGAATTGTTAGCAACTCCACAACAGACACATATGGATGCATGTGGAACTAACTCACATGATGAGGAAAATATAACCCCAGAAAATTCAAATGAAACTCCCAACACTAACATGCCTAGGAAAAGTGGGAGGAATAAACATGCATCATCGTATCTTAATGATTATTATGTATTTTCGGGGGAAGTGCACTCTAAAATTTCAGATTTAGAGGAAGATCCAAAGACTTATAAAGAGGCCATTACTTGTCCTCAATCTAAACTATGGGTAGAAGCAATGCAGGAAGAATTAAACTCAATGAGGAAGAATAAAGTTTGGGAACTTGTTACTTTACCAAATAACCATAAGCCCATAGGGTGTAAATGGATTTTTAAAAGAAAACTTAATGCTATATGTCAAGTGGAAAAATATAAGGCTAGACTAGTAGCTAAAGGCTTCACACAAAGAGAAGGTGTTGACTTTGTGGAAACTTTTTCTCCTATTGCAAAGTTTAATTTTATTCATATTATTAGTGCATTAACGGGTTATTATGATCTTGAACTTCACCAAATGGATGTTAAAACTACTTTTCTTAATGGCTATTTGAAGGAGGAAATTTATATGTTACAACCGGAAGGTTATGGGAAATGTTATAATCATATGGATTATATTGATAATAATAATAGACCCAATGGGTGATATATATATAGGGGGAGCCATGACTCAATCCTATACTAGGATAAGGACTCTACAATTAGAGTCCTATACTACTATTATATCTACTATATCCTTAACCCCCCCCCCCCTCCCCCCTCAAATGCAAGACATATGCAATAGGGTTGCATTTGAATGAGATGAACACTAAAACTTATTATATTAAAAGGGAAAAACATCCAAAATCTAACTCTTCAAGTCGTTGTAGAGTGGAGCCTTGGTCGTCGAGTCAAGCCAAAGAGATAAATATGTCACTTTAGCAAATGGCATATAGTGAAAAGATATGATATAGAACACTATTGTAAATGACAAGTAGTAGAATATGACGGTATGATGCACTACCGCAATGGCCCCTTAAAACAGTTTGAAAAAGAAAAAGCCCACTCATGATAATTGGGACCATCTAATTTCAGAGGAATTGCAACAATAAAAAGTTGTGACATGATGAAATCTGGACTGAAACAAGTAGCAAACCAAAGGAATAGCAAGTAACAAGGAGCAGTTACCGCTGTAATACTGAAGAGCCTTCCTCTGTTTTGCAAGGATACGAACAGGGGTAGCAGATGCAGCACTTGAATCACCAACACGTAGTGGCAGCAGGCCGCAAAGAACAACCAAGACCACGTGAAAACAGGAGAACCTAAGATTCCTTGCAACTGTTTGATTGGAAGACAACCCCGCATCAGCAAATCGAGAACAGGATAGGCGGCCGCTAATCAAAGCCCAACAGCGAGATCGGCAGCGGCGGCGGCGTTGATGAAAGATAGCAGAGGCGACGACTAAAGATGGCACAGACGTCGATTTGAAGAAGAGGCCACGTCTAGCAGTCAAGACGGCAGCCGCAACCCGGCGATGGCAACTATGAGATGACGGCGGCGGCCGAAAAAAAAATATCACGATGGCAACCGACGCGATTTGTGGCTGCAAATCGAACCAGCGGCAGCAGCAGGCGGGAGGAGATCCAGCGACGGCGTAGAGGAGATCCCTGCAGCGACCACGATCGGCTCGAGATGGGGATGATCTGGGGAAGAAGGCCGCAGGCAGCAATCGAAGATGGCGGCGGCGGCCAGGAAAAATCAGGTCACCATGAGAAAAACTGGATTTGTTACCATGTTATAATAATATTTATAACATATGGATTGTATTGATAATAATAATAGATTTAATGGGTTACATATATAGGGGGAGTCATGACTCAATCCTAGACTAGGATAAGGACTCTATAATTAGAGTCCTATATTACTATTATATCTACTATATCCTTAACATGGAACAGGGAAATAAAAATAACGTTTGCAAATTAAATAGATCAATTTATGGTCTTAAACAAGATTCACGTAAATGGTATATTCTTTTTGATAATGCTATAATGTCATATGGGTTTTTAATGGCAGAAGGTGATCATTGCATATATTTTAAAGTTATTGGTCAAAGTTTGTGTTGTTATCTTTATATGTTGATGACATTCCTATTGCTTCTAATGATAAAGTTACATTGACAGAAGTTAAAGCTTGGTTGTCCTCTAAATTTAATATGAAAGATATGGGTGAAGCTTCCTATGTATTGGGAGTAGAAATACATAGAGATCGGAACAAGCGGCTTTTTGGGTTATCCCAAAATTCGTATCTTCAAAATGTTTTAAAACGATTATGTTAGTGTACGTTTGTTAAAGGACACTAAACTCAGTAGAAAATTATGTCCAAAGACTCCTAAGAAAAGAGAGAGATTGAAACACATTCCATATGCTTCAATATTAGGGTATGTTATGTATGCTATATTGTTTACACGACCTGACCTTAGCTGTGTCGTTAGACTTCTTAGTAGATATTAAAAGGACCATGAAGAAAAGCATTGGAATAAAATTAAACAGGTATTACGTTATGTCATAGGTACTCCTAATTATTATTTATGTTTTAACGGTCATAACCTTCAGCTGTAGGGTTACACTGATGTTGATTGGGAAGGTGATTTAGATGACCGGAAATATACATCTGGATATTTATTTACTCTCACAGGTGGTGCTATTTCTTGATGTAGCAGAAAACAAAGTTCCAATGCTCTTTCCACCATGGAAGCTGAATATATTGTTGCATCTGAAGCAGCAAAGGAAGACGTATGGCTAAAGGAATTTCTTTCATCGATTAAGGTCGTGAGAAGTGCATCACAACCTGTCACTATATTTTGTGATAACCAGGCTGCGATAATAGTCTCCAAAGATCCCAAATTTCATAGCAAATGCAAAAACATTGAGGAAAGATATCATTATATTCATGATGTAATAAATAGACTTAAGACTGTTCATTTGGTCTATTTGCCTAGTACCAATATGGTGGCAGATCTACTGACTAAGCCACCTAGTCAGGAATTATTTTCTAGGTATGTTGCAGACATGGGTCTTTAGTTTATTTCTTAATAATGTTTCAGACAAGTGGGAGATGTTGGAATTATGTCTTTCAACATTAATCAGTCTATTTATATTTTAGTTATTGATATATACTCAATGTAGAATTAATATTATTGGTGTGATAGAAAATGGTTGTTGATGTGAAATTTTTGTCACTTGAGGAAATCATGTACACGAGGTGCTGAGAACGTTTATGTTAGAACAATAGAGAAATTTATCGAGATTGACTCTACTTGAATTTTATTTATGTACGTACATATTTAACCCGGGATGGCTAGATTTGTATTGTAAGATCGGCTCTACAGGCTGTTAACTCATATGATCGGATTAGAATTAATCTCAAATAAACAATCTGATTATGACACATGACTCACACATATGTGCTAGGGAGTGTATATATTTTAGACTCAATAAACTGACATGTCTGATCGTGGTTGGTGAAATGATTTAGGAGTCTCACGGTATTTCGGAATACAGACGGAATTTATAACGTCTAGAAATGGAGTCTATAAATAGATCCCTACCCTCTAGCCTCAATACGCACTATGAGTGGCACCACAGAAAAGACAGAGGAATAGAAGGTAGACTGTTTAGCTCCTCAATCGGTTCGTCTCCCAGAATTTCTAACATGAGATAGATGTAAGAGGGGTTTTGGTCAAATTTGAATTAGCAAGTAACAATGATTGTCTAAGCAACGCAAAGGCAACAAAAACTTTGAAGCCCCCCCCCCCCTCCCTTTTTTTTTTCATTGTAGATCTGTTGGGAGGTTAGTTTTGTCGTTGGTCAATATTGTTGACGGAATAATATCGTGTTTCCACGGACCGTTGAAGTTCAGAATCAATTTTTTTATGTCACATGTTTCGCACCACTTGCTCCTTGCTACCTAATGGATACATATATTTGATGCAAAAATAATTGAATAGCTAGGTATAATAAAGATAAAAATTAAAAGAGCTTTTGTTGTTTAATATATATTTGTGAACTGAGCCACTGAGGTGAGTTCTTTTACTGCTTAGGAAGAATCATGCATTCTACTTATATAGGTATTGTCACATCCGATTTTAAGGACAAAATCAAGTGTTTATTATATATGTGCCCAGAAATAAGTTTCACACATATCGACAGTAAAGTAAATAATAGTATAATCAATGTTATTATTACAGCGTATGATTATTACATGAATAATTGTCTTTAAAGACTAAAACGACTCCCAAGATAAATAGCGGTGGAAAACACCACAGGCAATCGACCGGGGGCACGCTCGCCTAAAAGTAGTCTTCATCGATATAATTCATCTCTTCATCTTCTGAGTAGCAGTTTATAGTACAATAACAAAGAAAAATAGCAAGGATGAGCACATGCCGTACTCAGCAAGTGGGGGAAAATATGACATGCAGGCTTAATAGAAGAAAGGCTAACACAATGGTTCATTTGCATAAATGAGCACTACACCTAAGAACATTTAAAAAGCAATCCTATTTACTAGGTGAGTTGTAAAACCAAAACCTATTAATGTTAAGTAGTTATAGCCAACACAGGACTATGATTCATATAGAATTCAGAGTCACCAACTCACACAGAGTTGAACAGTTCACATAGAACACTATTCATTAAGAAACCAGCCAATCCCAACCAAACCAAACTTGGCTACCAACCAAGTTCACCCAACCATTCCCGCTAATCATGTGAAAGGTCCATGCCGCTCATGACCGTGAGCACGGCCGTTATAATAGTTTTACACTCTGCAGAGGTTGCACAACTTTACCCACAGATTGGTGATTTCGTCACCCATCGGTGACTAAAGTCTCCATACTGCTCAAATCATACTATCATAGATGTGAGGCCAAGAGATCACCACAGGATCTTTCAAAGAGCTTCCCAACTTACAAACAATCCACGCTAAGGTTTCACCGCTGCAGAATTAAACCGTTCCTATAGAAGCCCTCTCTGGCGCCATGGCTAGGAGTGAACCGTCCATCGCCTGAGTCCAAGAGTAAACCGTCCCGTCCTCATTTCTCGATTGCCCGTAAAACTGGGAAGACATCTTGATACTCAATTAAGCCTACCTATATCAGCCTTGTGCTTTGCGCTGTTTTCATGGTTACACGTTCCATGAATCTACCCTACTGATCCCAAGCAGGTAACACCACAATCCCACAGTACTATGCCGAGTACATATGCATACCCGCACCATTCTCATCATCCTTCTGCTTGGATCACCTAGGTTACATGTTGCTAAAAAGGATTTCTCATCCCTTATAATTATGTTAAAATGAGCCACTAATCAAGATTAATATTAGACACTTCCATTCCCGACATAGCAAATTAAGCATGACGTACCCATACTAATAAACTACACTAGAACTCAGGCGACAAGGAATAATATGGAACAGGATAATGACACATGGGATTCAATATTAATACGCATGCATAAAGATAGAGAGGAATGTAAAACATAGGTTCCAAATGCATCAAGGACACTTGTCTGGTTCCCTTTGCTGTTGCTCAAAGTCTTCGGGCTGGAGGTCCTGGAAGTTCTCTAACCGCGGTTCGTCTACTCAATGTCACATCGGAAAGACAAGCATATAAATAAACTAAGAAACACACACCACCCAGTACCAAAAAATAATAAAAACAATACTATAAAAAAGTACGCGTTGCTATGATCGTGTGAGCGTAAGAATCGTCTAATTCCGAGTTACGAGTAAAAAGTTATTAATGTTTGAAGTTCTAGGGTTAAAATAGTAAATTAGCAAAATACTATAAAATAGTACAAATAAATAATATTAAAAACTACGATCGCATTGGTGCAAGAATTTCTCAGTTCCGAGCTAGGTTCAAAAGTTATCATGATTTGAAGTTTCAGGAGCTAAAATGTAAAAAAAGACAAGTTTAGGGGTCTAAAAGTAATTTTAGAAAAGTATAAGGGCTAAACTGTAAAATATAAGTACAAAATATAATTTATGAAAATTTTAGGTACCAAAATGTAATTTATAAAAAGTTTAGGGACTAAATTGTAAAAATACAGGACTAAAACATAATTAAAAATAAGTGCAGGGGTGTTTTATAAAATTACAGGACTAAAATAATATTTAGAAAAAGTCTAAGGGCTTTTCTACAAAAATACAGTGTTAACTATAATTATAAATAAGATTAGGGGCCTAAATATAAAACTAGCATTATCTGATAATTTAATGAATTAATTTAAATCATAAAATCATGGACCAGGTCTATAGGATCCGTGGACTGAGGTTGACTCAAGGGTCCACGGTCGATGATGGACCTAGAGCATACCCCATCGGGGGCTTCTAATCCTAGCCGTTGATCTAAGATCGGACGTCGGGAACGACTCCGGCGAGGAAGCGGGGGCGCCGGCAATAGAGAAGGCGGCGGCGCTATTGGAGCTGCTCGGAGCTCCGTCGGGAAGGCGCTCCGGCGCGCGGGAGTGACAGGGAAGGGAGCGGGGAAGGCGACGCGGGAAGGTGAGCTCACCTAGGGCGCCGCACGGGCACGGGAAGGCCGGAGCTCATGACGGCGACGCCGCGGCATGGCGGTGACGGCTGGCGGGCGGAGCGCGACGGCGGGAGGCGGCGGCGTGTGGGGGAAAGGCGACGCGGGGGCATGGGCCCACCTATTTATACTACACGAGCCCCGGGGCGACTTGGCGCGCACGGTGACACTGGGCCCGGCGATGGCTAGGGTTAGGGTTTCCGGGGTGGGGGCGTGGGTGGGCCGAGGCGAGGTGGGCCACGGCTGGCGAGGTGGGCCGAGCAGGAGTGGGAGATGGAACGGGCAGCACGAGAAGAATCGGCCCAAGTGGAGAGAGGGGGAGGGAAAAGAGGACAAAAGGGAGGGGGGAGGGGAGAAACGAGCCTTGGCGGGGATTTGGCCCAAGCCAGGAAAGTGAGGGGGAGAAGGAGAGGGGAAGCTGGACTAAGTGGAGGAATTCGACGCAAGAGCTCCTGGTTTTCTTTTCTCCTTTTCTTTTAATTTCTAATCCTAATTGCTCTCCTCTAAATAAATTTCTGAAAACAAAACTACACGATTTTAAAAATACTTTTGCACATAATAAAAAAACCTTAAATGCAACTAATCAACATGAATGTAAACAAACAAATATCTTAAAAATAACGTATATTTGATTATTGACTTTAAAAATAATTTTTTTTCTTAGAAAAATGTTAACAACCTAATTAATTCTAGAAAATTTTAAAATATTCTAATTTTTGATAAATCAGGGTGTTAGTACATGTTCAGACTTCAGAGGTGACATGGACCTCTTCGTCAGCAAAATGAAATCCAAGTGATAACGGCCTGCGAGTGGGGTCAAGCTCTGATTTGCGGGATGAGGCCTGCGAGTGGGGTCAAGCTCCGATTTCCAGGATGAGGTATGAGGTAACGGCCCAGTAGCTATCAGTTTTTCTCTTTGAGACAGCCCAGTAGCTAACTGATCTTGGGGGCCCAGGCGTATCAACGCTCCAAACTAATCTTCGGTCCGTTCGGCCTGAGGCGAGGCGAGCCAACCCGAACCCATCTCCCATCGATTCCGCCGCCGCTGCTCGCCTAAACCCTCCGCCGCCACGTCCCGACCGCCCCTCGCCGCCGGGCAGCCATGGGAACCCGCCTCGGCCGCCGCGTGATCCACTTCGCCAACCTGCCGCTGAAGCTCATGCTCCCTCCGGCCCCGCTCTCCTCCGTGCAGGAGTTCGCCGTCCGGACCGTCCCTTCCGCCTCCAAGGTGGACATCCGGCGCTGCCTCGAGTCCGTCTACGGCTTCTCCGTCGCCGAGGTCCGCACCCTCAACATGGAGGGGAAGAAGATCCGCAGGGGACCCTTCCTCGCCGCCAAGCCCGACTTCAAGAAGGCCTACATCACGCTCCGCGCCCCTCTCACCGTCTCCCGCGACCTCTTCCCCATTGGTGCCATCCTCGCAGAGAGGGAGCGGAAGGCAAGCGCGGCCGCTGCTAGGAGGAAGATGGTGGAGGGCGCCGAAGCCGAGGGCGGGGACGCCAAGGGGAAGCACTGGCTGGAGGACGAGAAGGAAGAGTTCTCCAGGGCCGGCCGCGGGAAGGTGGTGTACGGGAACCCAGGGAGGTTGGTAAGGAAGACGAGGGGAAGCCGCAAGGTGAAGGCGGAAGCGGCCGACGAGGGTGCCAAGTTCCCGTGGTCCGGAACGCGGCTGGCTACCGAGAAACCTAGGTGAGGATCTGGGATCGCTGCATCTTTTGTTGATTCAGGGAAAAAAAATGTTTGCACCAAAAAGTCTGCGTACTTACATGTCAACATTGCATATATTTCACAATAATCTATGTCAGAATGCAATGTGGAAATGGTAATTTCATCCCCCATTTGTGATGGCCGGTTTCATTGAACACTCCATTTGTATTCCTTGGTGCACCTTGCTGTTAGTTTCATACACCAGCGCTACCCTTGCACAAGCACATAGCACAATGACATAGGGGTGACCATACTTGCAACAACAAGAGTGCTAAGGACATGAAAATATTCAAAATATGCACTTTCCTTTCTTGTTGGAAATGGAGATGCAATGGGTGTATTCTAGAAGAAATAGTGTTAAACAGACCTTTTCCACCATGATTTCTTTAATTTTGTGAGGCTCTAGGGTTAAAAAGGACTATGAAGAAATATTTTTTGTCTGCCTTTAAATGAAATACTACTAACAAAAGATTTGCATTTCTGAGAGCATTTTTTTTTAATGATTGATCGTTGTAGTGTTTTTTTTTCTCACAAATATACACTATGTATGCTATTGATGTAGTGAAATGGGGTAGGTTCCATCTCAGCTTACTGCCTCCAAAGCATTCACCTTATGAGTGATCACGAATGTAAGAAAGATAAGCTGTTAGTTCAAATTAAGAAGCTGCAAGTAAACAAAAATTTAGTTGACCAAGTGACAAAGATTATGTGAAAATTTAGCACCTGTCAAAATTATGACATAAACTGAATCATTGCACTTTATGGCGCGCCCTCCTGCTTGGGCGCTTGTAAATGGGGCTTGTACCCCTAGTTTGTACTATGCTCTTCTTCTTAATGAAATGACGCACAGTTCTCCTGCACGTTCAAGGAAAAAAAAAAGTTAAGAATTTATAGGTTGAATCACAAGTGAAAGTTATTAGAAACTGAACTCGGGAGAGGTAGATGCTGGAAGCTGCAGCTTTTCTGATTATGGTTGCTGAATTTATAAAGCACCTAAGACATGGCCTTAGTTGCCTTATAACCCGGCCCTAGTGGCCCTTAACCTTGGCCATAGTGGCCTCCTATTCCGACATGCATGGTCAACAACATGACATGCTGCCTCCTAGAGCTTCCACTTCTAAATAACAATCTTGACTGAATCCAAAACTAGTGCTAACTTGTGTGAAACTGAAACTTACACTAGACTCTATGCACAGACATGTTAGCAACTAATTTAATCAAGTCAGCAATCAGCATCAAGAAAAGCTTGACAATAGTGTCACTAGACAACTGTTGTACAATATGAACTGAAGAAGATCATTGAATAGTACTGTTGCAATTCGTAGTTTAAGATAAGAATTGCCTGGTGCTTTGCTTTGAGAAGGAATGATGATAAGGGATCCAAACCCATTGAGATAAACCTTTTGTGCAAATTGAATAAAAGTGTTCTTGATACTAGCTAATGCTGATTCTGGAAACCTGAAATCCAAAGCCAAGACTATATTGGCTTGTCTCACGTGTGTGCCATTTCGTCGCATTTTATTTTTGGATTTCAGAAAATGTCTCCTTGGATGGTGTCTGTGGTAACTGGTAAGATGTTAAGAGTTATTAAATGTACTCTTACCAAGCTTTTGTTTTACAATAGTCAGTTTATTTCAATGGGTTGAGTAGTAATGATCCTGTCCTATTTGAGTTTGAGTATATGATTTTTTTTTCAAGTATTATGTTGAACAGGGACATCTGATATTTTGTTTGAAACAATGATGGATCTATCTGTGTCAAGTCTGAGTTTCTTGACATGGGTGTGGATGACTTTGTTGGATTATTAGACTTCGTTGGTCCAACTGTTTATAAAGTGAGCTGCAGTTTGGCCCATTAAAAGTCTGTGCCCAGTCTTGGTAGGATGATGGTGTGATAAAATTTAATCTCGTCCAGAATGTAGTGAACTATAAACCTTGGGTTGAGGCAACAGAGGATCAGTATTTTACAAGGTCTGTTATTGATGTGTTTCAGCCAAAAGCTTCTGTGGAATAGCTTAGATTGTTTTCATTCAAAATGTTGAGCCAGGTGCAATCATTTGATGATAATTTGGGTAAGCAGTTCATTGGACTGAAGGACTAGTGCAATTGTTGCACTCCTGGTGTTGGTAGCAGATCATAGGTTACACCAGTTTACAGTATTACGTTGGTAGGAAACAATAGGTTACACTGGTTGATAGTCGAGTAAGAAAACCCCTTATTGATGTGTTCCTGATTTTTTATGACTTCTCTTCGTATATGGCTGCATTCATAAATTTATTGGTTACCTCATGGTAAAGTTTGGTGAGCGTTAGGCTTGAGCTTGTTTCTTTCTGGAAATTTATTGGTTATTCCCTTCGTATCCAGATGACCTTAGGACAAGTACTCTAGTTAAGTATTTGAATATGAAATGACTGCAATATAGGTTATGTTTGCTCTTGATGATCAATAAAACATGGGTTATATTCATGTCTTGTGTAAATGATATTATCTGACTCAAGATGATGCTGATATGTTTTACTAGGAGGATGAGGTCGTCACCTCCCAGGAAGAAGGGCATAGTCTTGAAGCAGAAATCTCGGAAAGTATCCCTGCAGCACCGCTCGAAAAAGAAGTTGAAAGCTTGACACCCCTACTTGAGTTGCTGCTTTACAACATTGAGAACAACATATGCACTTAGAAGCAGGATGCTGACCGGGTATCAGGAACATGCTGCTAGATCCATCTTGCTTTTCAGTTAATAAGATCAGTTATCTATAATCTGTATGGTTTTGATACTGTATCTTTGATAGAATGATGTTTTGCATTTTGAATTCTTTGGCTGGGACCAGGAGTGGTGCGTTCCTGTCAGTCTCTTGCCACTCCGAGGAGCTGTAGTGGCAGCCCTTGAAATTGGTCATGTGCTTTCAAGATCCGTATTGTTATCAGTTATACTAATTAGAAGCAATGCTTGTTATTTGCCTAACCTGTGTGTAGGCGGTTCTGTTTCAACTTTCTTATCATGCGTTGTTCAAGGTTTGTTGTACTCCTGTTTAAGACTAACCGCACTCGTCGTACTCTAAATTCATTCTTTAAAAGAAATATTTTATTCTGGTCAGCAAGGTTCTCTACTCTATATCTAGTTTTTTCATATCCATTTATACTCTATATCCATCCTCTATCTCAACTATCATATATTATATAATAAATTTTTTCCTATACTAACTTTCCTCTATTTTTTTTCCTATTCTTTCCTCTATTCCTCTATTATTTTCTCTATTCCTCTGGGACCTGCATCTATACCGTTCCTCCGCTATTCCTCCAAATTTGGTGTAACCGGGAGTTGCTTTTGGCGTAGCGGGAGCTTTAACGCTTGGAGCTTTAACGCTTGCTGGTGCAGCGCAGTTTTCTCCAAAACGGTACTGGAGGACCACTTACCGCAGCCTAGTGCGGACAGTCTAAGGCTGTCCGCACTCGTTGTACTCTAAAAAGAATATTATGTCCTGATCAGCAAGATTCTCTTCTCTGTATTTAGTTTTTCCGTACTCATTCATACTCTATATCAATCCTCTATATTAACTATCCAATATTTTATTCAACCATCTTTAACTACCATCTCTTTTTCTATTTTTTTTCACTTCTCTTCCCTCCTATTTCCTCTTTTCCCGCATCACTGGCGCATAGCGCACCACCGTGACGTACGTTGAGAATAGCGGATGGCCGCTCGTCCACTAGGCTTGCATAGCGCTTAGCGTGCTGCGGTGCAGCGCTCCGGTACGGTAAAGCTCAGCTTTACCGCACAGCGGTGCAGGCAGCCTAAGACTGACTGCATTCGTCATACTCTAAATCTATCCTCTAAAAGGAATATTTCATCTTGGTTATCGATATTCTCTCCTCTATATCCAATTTTTTTGCACCCGTTCATACTCCATATTCATCCTCTATATCAACTAACCCCCTGTGGGACTCACATGTCAGCCTCTCCTCTATCTTTTTTCTCTCCCCTCTCTCTTTCCTCCCTCCCCTATCTCTCTCTTCTCTTTCATCCTCTGCCACCGCGTGACGTCGAGCTGAGCTCCACGTCGTGTCGCGCCTCCTCCCTCTCCATGCCGCCCTGCCTCTCTCCCTCTCTCTCCTCTGCCACTGAGGCCCTCCTCCGCCGCCGCCGAGCAAGGGGCTCCTCCTCTGTCTAGATCCGTCGGGATCCGAGCAAGGGGATCCGAGCAAGGGGATCTGAGCAGGGGCGCCGGCTGCTCCTCCCTCTTAGGGGATCCGAGCACCCACCTCCACCAGCTCGGGTCAACAAGCTCGGGTCCGGAAGGGCGCCACGGCGGGCTGGGCGCGGTCAACAAGCTCGGGTCCGGCGAGCGCGACGGAGATGCCCGAATGAGCGGGACGGAGCGAGCGTTCCACGGACGAGCGCGAGGGAGGCGGTGGTTGGGGCCAAGCGGCTGCGAAAGAGATAGCGCTAGTACTGGGAGACTCTAGATTTGGAGTACCGATTCGCGGTGCGCTCTTTTACAGGACCGATGCAGTACCCCGCTGCAGCAAGTTTTACGGTAAATGCATACTGGAGGACGGGGTGGCGTTCCCCAGTGCGGACAGCGTAAGACTGACTGCACTCGTGGTCCTTTAAATCCATACTCTAAAAGGTATATTCTATCCTGGTCAGCGAGATTCATTCCTCTATATTATTTTTTCCCGCACCCGTCATACTCTATATCCTATCCTCTATCCTAACCACCCCTCTGTGGGACCCACATGTCAGCCTCCCCACTTTCTTTTTCTCTCCCTCTCTCTCTTTCCTCCCTCTCGAATCTCTCTTCTTCCTCTGCCGATGCCCCGCCTCCTCCTCGCGCCGCGCGCCGTTGCGCCCGCCTCCCCATCTCCCACGCGTCTCCGTCGTTGACGCCCGCCTCCTCGCCCGCGCGCTGCCGCTGGGCCCCTCCTCCTCCCCCGCCCCCGCGTCGCCATCACCGGATCCAGCCCATGCCGTCGTCCACCCGCGCCCGTCGAGCAGGGCCTCCGCTGGCGTCGAGGAAGAGCAGAGGGGGAGGGATGGTGGGAGGAGGCGCAGGCCCCATGTCACATCGACGGGTAGCGTTGCTTTGCTATCCCGCCAGATTTGGCGTGCGGGAGGGGGTGCGCTATGGTGAAGGACCGGGTAGCATACCCCGGTGCAGCACCCCCATCCGCTATCTGGGTCCTTCAGTACTGGATACCGGACCCTGGTACGGTCAGTGTAAGTGAGGAAAAGAAAATGTGTATCTTTTGGGAGGTTTTCACGTGGAATTGCTGTTCATCGTACGGCGCCTTATCACATCCGGTTGCTTGTGGTGCACGAGCGCATACTGGCTCGAACGCGTGAGCCACGACGCCCATGAGCTGAAGCAGTGTGCGACGGCTGAAGCAAACCGGATCACCGAGTGGACTGTGGATATAAGGAACGCTCGCCGCGAAGCTAACGGACGGGCGAGCACGAACGGGACAAGCAGAGGAAGCTCTCGCAATGGAGCCCGCGGTGATTATGAGGGGGCCCCTCCCTACTCTCCCCGCCCTAGCGCCGCCCCGTGTATTCGCCGCCATCTCTGTCCCTCATACCTCCTTCGGCGGAGGGGGTGGCGGGGGCCGCTACTCTGCAGGCGGCGGCGGCGGAGGCAAAGGAGGAGGAGGCAGCGGCGACGACTCCTCCGATGCCGGCGCTTTTGCGGCGGCGGCGGCTGCTGCAGCGGCTCTGGGCGAGACCGAGGTGGAGGTTGACGACCCTGACGCCATCGTGCTCCATGTTGGGGTAACGCTCGTGTGCAGATATGCAATTTGAATGCTGCTGAATTGGGTTCGTCGAAACTGAGTAGCCGCGTGTCTTCTTTTTTCTTGCATAGGGAATGTCGTGCGGCGGGTGCGCCGGGAAAGTCAAGCGAATTCTCGAGAGCCAGGTCTGTAGTGATTAGCACAAAGCTTCGCATCTTTGATGCCTCTTATTATGTCTCAATTTTGCTGCGCTTCGTCTCTTTGAGACAAAAAAAAAAAATGGTAGTAGAAGCATTGAACGAACGTGGATTCCGGTAATTTTTCTGGCACCAAGGACAAGCATATGGTGAAAAGAGAGTTTCACGCTGTTTAGTACTTCTTGTTTTAAATTGCTGATGAGGTAGACCATGTCTTGCGCTCTATGGTTCATATGCATCTGTCGCGTCTCTACCATCACCGTGTGCAAGTGCAATGCGTACATTTCAAATCCAGCTAACTGTTCTTGCAGCCTGAGGTTACTGCTGCTACAATCGACTTTGAGAAGGCGATTGCATTTGTGTGGACAACACCTGAAGCGAAGGCAGCGAAAGATTGGAAGCAGGCACTGGGCAAGAAACTTGCCAATCACCTCAGTACATGTGGCTTCCAATCTCATTTGCAGTTGCAACTGCAAGGTGAATATACTTTAGGTGTACTTCCTCCGTTCATATTTATATGTCATTCTAAGGTTTTTAACTTTTCTCCAATTACATGTCATTCTCGCTTTTTAATGCATCTTTTTCTCTTTCTAATATAATATTCTCTTTTCCCACTACATCTCTATCTCTATCTCTCTCCTTCTTATTTTTAGTGCACTCATCTTTTTACTTCTTCTTATTTCCTGTGTCTAACTCCAAAACGACATTTAAATATGAACGGAGGGAACATCTTTCAGTCCAATCAGACTGCTCATAATGTAAGTTCATAATATGAGGATTATAGGTGTCAAACGTAATTGGCTGAACAAGGCACTGCAGCTAATGTTCAGTTCTCAGAATTTTGTAAAATAGTATGTTCTTGTGGACTGAAGTACCCTGCCTGTCTTTCATATTGTTCATTGGTCTTTGCAGATGAAGACGACGCCAAACAAACCGATACGGTACTTCAGGAGGGTCCAACGACTGCCCATGAAGTTTTGTCGGATTGTCCTTGAATTGAATGAATACACATCCTCCCATTGTAAATTTTTGTATGCGGCTCTACGAAATACAAATACATTTCGACTAAGAGTTATTTAGCTCAGCGTAACATCGTTTTCCTTGTACTCACCACAAAAGTTATCAGAGTCAGAGCATTCCTTGACGTGAAAAAAAAGAGACATTTCATTTTTTATATACAAATTCAAATACAGTAGTATATTTCAGAGGATGGTTGTGTCTTGTAATTGTAAAGGTTCCATGAACACTTGCTGATCCATCAAGCAATGTGTTTGCTCCTTTCAGAAAAAGCAATGTGTCTGCTAAAGATTTATTAAAAGGCACATAGTTAATTTGTTGATATGGATTCGCATTTGAAGTCAACATACTTGAATTGTCCTCGTCATCTATACCGAGGGGCCGTTTGGTAGTGCTCCCGAGCACCTCCAAGAGTGGATCCAAATAAGTTTTGCAATAGGTAGTTTGAAGGCGAATAGGCCTTCGGTCTGGTGGTGAAGGCGCCCGAGCGTCTGTCCACCGATCCGAGGGTTCGATCCCTAACCTCGAACCAGTTGCGAATTTTTTTTTCTCGCTCTTTCTAGGACAAAGCATTAGGTAAAGACTCGCTTCATAGCTCACGCAGCCAGTTGAGTCTCTGTGTATGGTTGGAGAGGGGGTTCGAGAATTTTCTCGATTTACGTGAGAAAGCTCTTCTCCTTAGATAATGCTGTCGGGATGGCTTATTTTCCGGCAGGTTGAGTTTTTTTTTATAGGTAGTTTGAAGAAATTACTTTTCAAGTGAGTCTGTTGAAGTGGTTTTCTGAAATGAATTAAAATTCTAGAGTTAAAACACCTTTTTCTCTTGATTTTGTTCTTTTATAGAGTTAATCCTATAAATTCAGTAGAGAAATACTGTTCATTATAAACCAATCTTTCTAAGGAGAATCACTTTTGAAGAAACCTCCACCAAAGAGGCTTCGAGTTCTCACAATAAGATTCATATATTAGTGAGAAAATGTCAGATGAACGCATACCTAGAAATAGAGGTGGAACCAGGTATATATTGGAATATGGAATATCGTAACTTGGTATTTATCAATCAAGTCATTAAGAAGAAAAAGACTGAATGAGGATGCCACTATTTTGGCTCTAGGATATAAATATTTTAGACTATGCACCTATACATAAGCATATAGCCGGTCAAAACTAGGTACATAACCATGAGTCCATGAGTACTTTAAATTAAACACATATATTGTCTTAACATTACTATAAAAATAAACTTACTAATTTTCAGTTGACTAAAAGTTTAGGAAATTTTGAATCAACATTTTGAGTCATTGGATTGAGATCTAATAATTTATAATTATTATACAGATAATTCTGAAAAAATCAAGACACAAAATAACAAATCATCTACTGAAAGCTTTCAGTGGATTGAAAGCAAAAAAATATAAAAAAATCCGAGGAAGTATAAACTTTATTTATTCGGTTTTTTCTTGTATAAAGGAATATAAACTTTAGAAAGTGAAAACAGGTCGCACAATCTTTTTCCTCCGGCCACCTCACCCTCCCCGTCTCCCTTGAACCCTACCATAAACCCCCACGCCGCCGCCGTCCCTCCGCTTCCCGCGGCCGCCGTCTCCGGCGATGTCGCACTTCGGGCGCTCCGGACCGCCGGTGATCCGAAACAGTTACTCGCTCCTCGTCCTCAATGTCTCCTTCCGTAAGTATTGCCCCTTCCGATCCGTTTCCTTCCCTCTCTGGCGCGCTCACGAACGCCGCTTTACTCACGTCTCCGGTTGAACCCTTGCTCCAGGCACAACGTCCGATGACCTCTTCCCGCTCTTTGACCGCTACGGTGAGGTCGTCGACATCCACATCCCGCGCGACCGCAGGTGGGCACCGCCGTGACCTCGCATTTGCTGCTTCGCTTTTTGGGTTTTGGAGCTGGTTTGTGCTTGTTGGTCGTTGCTCATGTGTGCCTGTGCGCTTGCAGGACTGGGGATTCTCGAGGGTTCGCGTTCGTGAGGTACAAGTACCAGGACGAGGCACAGATGGCCGTCGACAAGCTTGATGGTGAGCGAGGGGAGAATTTTCGTTATTTTTAGCGTTTGGGCTTGTTCTATTGAATTCTGTAACTTCGGTGTTTTCTGTTACAGGGAGGAGGGTGAATGGGAGGGAAATCAGGGTGCAGTTCGCCAAGTACGGGCCCAATTCTGAAAGGATGTAAGATTTTCTTATATTCTACTACCGCTTATATGTAACTAATAGAGTGACTCTTGTATTTTCTCATATTTCCTTGATGCATCAGAAGTTTCAGTGATATGCTACATCTGTAGTGCACTAGTAGTGACAGGGAGTAGAACGAATAAATATCTGGAAAATATGTATCCAGTATCTGACAGGTTAAAAGGTATTATTCCTTGTGTTTATGTTCTACCATGGAATGAGGTATCGATCCTTCAAGTTATGACTAGTTTATGGCTACACTTCTTATTGGGAAGTTCCATCCTTTCCTGTTGACTTTATGATTAAGTTTTTACCAGCCTTCACAGTGAAATCATAACACAACTTTAGTTGGAATGGAAGCCCTCTAACTCATAATACCTATAAAATACAAGTTATTAAACCTAATTTAGCCAGGCTGTTCCTTGCAACAAGGTTGTGGTAATCATAGCATAAGGCGATACCAAACGTGAGAGTTATACTAGTTGATTTGAGAAGTATTTCTTTAAGTTCTGTGATTATAATTTTTAAACTATCATAAGACAAAGCCCCCAGGATCTATATATTGGATGGCTAAAAATCATTTATGGATCGTTTTTTTGAGTGGTGTTTCTAACTTTAGTTTCTGGTAGTCTTTGGGGTGAATCATGCTTAAGTCTTTTTGTATTACCATTTCCTTTGTTTTCGTTTGGTTTCACGTTTTGGGTGGGGTGGCACATTTATTTGTTTGTTAATTTTCTCTGATTAGAGCTTTGCTCTACCGATGTATCTGTGAATGAAGTTTATAAATGCCATGTAAGCGTTTATCTTGTATGCACACCAGTGAAAACTTCTTTGAAGTATGATATACTCGAAATGGTGAATTGCTGAGAGAGCTATTTTACATTTGTAGTGAGAGGGGCAGGATTGTGGAAAGAATTCCAAAGCCAAGGGGTCATTCCAGAAGCCGAAGCCCAAGACAGAGGTAAAATATGACTAACGGTATTTCTGAATCCTATCAATGACATACTCTCTATTTTTATTTGATGATTTAGATGCTGCAAAAGAAAAGCAAGAGATGACCCTGTGCCCAGTGCCCCTATTAATTTTTTGTATCTTGCTACCTTCTAAATTTGATTGTCTCCTTAACTGTCCAATATAACCTTTGTAATCAAATACAAAGAGACCATGTGTTTTAACAGCCTACACTAAATGAGGTAAGGTATACATGTTTCCTTGTACCCTACAGTATCTAGAAAAGAGGAACAACCTTACACTACTAAAGTAAACATGAAGTAAAATTTATTATAAGGTCCTGTGCAACAATGATTTGTTGAATTTCATCACTGAGTAATGACCCAATTGGCACAACCAAGTTGATGGTATTTAATAGGGTTGCCACAAGCAGAGTTAGTTGGATATGTGACCACAATCTGCTAATGCAAAGCCTTGATTTGTTGTTTTTTGGCTACACTGTATTTAGAGCTACAGCTTGAGTCACGTTTCACCAGTATAGTAACTCTGTCATTATAGGGTTATGAATGTATGAAATTAAAATTATTCATTCATTTATATTCTTTAAGATGTACAATCATTTGTTGAAGGTATCGAGATGATTATCGGGACACAGACTATAGAAGCCAAAGCAGGAGCAGAAGTAGGGAGAGATATGGACGGGATAGGTACAGTGATAGAGGTTATCATCGCCGTAGCAGATCTCGCAGTATTAGCCCTGATTATGACAGGAAACATGGCAGATACAGGTATGTCCATTTGAGTTGGTGATGTACTAATTTCTTGTTTTTCTTGTCATATCTGAATGCATCAACTTTTGCTTCCAATTATTGGCAGCCGCTCTCCTGTGCGGAGAGGCCGCACTCGTAGCAGAAGCTCCTCACCACGTAAGGCACCTTCTCGTGAAGTAGCACCAAGCAGGCCCAGGGATGATCACTCTCCATGTTCCCGAAGCCCTTCAGCCAAAGCTTAATATCATGTATAGTTTCTCATGGACAGTGTGTACTATCTAGACAGTTCTCAACATATGTGGTTTTCTCCAATTTCATGGAATGTTGCTAAGATGACCTTTCTTATGTTTCCATGCTGTAGGATGCGTGGACTAGAGGTTTGATGAAATAGTTCTGCTCTTTTTGCTTATTGAAGCTCTATGGCGCCAACCATGTGGTGTTCCATGCCTCTGCATTCGATTTTCAGTAGTTCTTTCTGTGAAACATCTAGGCCAGTTTTTGAGATCTATATAGAGTTATGTTTCTTTTATGCTTACTTGATTCTCTATTCATATTACTGGGTGCTCAATATAGACGGCGGCTGTATATTTCTAGTTAAATGATGGAAAGAAGAGGGGTTTGCTGATTAGTGTTCAGCAAGAAAAAAGTTGATGTATCCTTCGCTGCTGGCGATGTTGCTGTTTCTCTTGATGATGATGATGATGATGGTGTTTATATCGTTGCTGGTTATGATGCCTATCGATTTGCTGTCATCCTTTGCTGTGTCAAGTGATCAGGTTTGGATAGCAGATTGTTAAATCATTTGAGTTAATCATATCAAGAATGTAAAGTTTTCCTATCGTTGTCTTATAGCAGCATCAATTGCTAATGCTTTCTTGATTCATTATGGCTTGTCTTGCCATAATGCTGTATTTATTGGTTGGATCGTTCCTTTCATTTTATTTTATTTGTGTAGCTTGTGTTCTATTTGTCTGCAGGTTTTATAACATTTCCATACGGGTAATTATATTGATTAACTAGCTCATATTCCATTTTTGCCTTTCAGCTGGGGTAGACAAATTATCATCCTGCTGTTGATTTAAATTTGCTCTTAAAATGCATATGCAATGTTGCTAGTAGCGCTAAAGATTGCCGTACTCCCAAGCTTTTCTGAGAATATAATAATCTTTAAAATTTCCTTGGCGAAACCCTGGCAGATTTACAATATGAAGGCAACTTACGATATCTTGCTGAATCAGTTCCCACCAGTTCAGCGTGGAATGTACCGACCATGTCCGTATGTAACCAAGAAGGGTATGGTCGGTACATTCCACCATATCCCTACAATAACAGGCCATATCTCGTATGCAAGAAGTTAAAAAAATATGCAGCAGCCGATCAGATGATGTTGTCTCTCCTGGCAATCAAGAAAAAGGTGTGTCATCGCATCGTATAATATCCAATGCCTCACCCGATGGATTGCTTGCTTGGAAGCAGCAACATCTGTTATAGGTGCCGTGGGTGCATCATAATCACCATCGGCATAGCGATGATGCCGCCCCCTAGCGCCTTGGCCTACTCCTCTGCAGAAAGGCCAAGGCAACGCCGCACCCTGTCCTTCCACACTGATTGACCGGAGCATTGCCGCTGCCGCTCCAAAAGTACAACTTCATCAGCATAAAATCAGGCTCCCTCTTCCTCTACTCCGGTTCCGGCGGCGATCGTAATCGGGATGGTCATTCTTCACAAGGAGCCATCAAATAAGGCCCAGTAGCTACGTCATCTTCCTCGTCCACTACCAACACCAGCTAGTAGATATGTCTGCTTGGATATGCCGGCTGGTGTCGCCCCTGTTGAGCAAACTGGAATCAAGGCCGGCAGCTACCGAGAAGCAGCACTCAGCTACCTCTTTCTGGCCAACAACACGCAGTACGTACGTGGCCAAAAAAGTGCCGGCAGCAGCAAGCTCCAAGCGATCCTTGGGGAGGATTGGGCGCAGAACGCAAAGACTCGAGGATACGTGCAGGCCTACACAAAGAGCGGTATGGGGCAAAGTCAACTCCTCCATAATGCTGATTGAGTCCAAACTGTTGGTCATGGAAGCCATACAAGTGCAGTGCAGCACCGATGGATGGCAGCGGAAGAGGAGATGGCTAAGGCCTTGAGGTTGGCGGCAACAGCGGCAGTGCTCCCCAATTACCGGATCTTCTACCACCGGCACGGCGCTGCGCTGAGCTAACGTAGCAAATGCTAAACAACTTTGTATTGTAGCAACGCTAAGCAAGGACACATAACACCGCATCTCATCCACGGAAGCAAACAGACAACAAAGAAAACAACATCCTTTCATCTATGACAATACGGCCTGCTAGAACAGGAGATTTTTTATTTATTTCAATGAGACAACTGAATTGTAACACCACTTCTATTCGTTGAGAACAATTGTTTTGTTCACAGTATATTCTGTATGGCATCAACTGAATAATCACAACAGCGGAACGTCAGTAATGTCAAACCACATACATTGGCATCACACAATCTGACAGATGAAAGCAGCAACTTGCATTCTTTATCTCCAAAGACGGTTGCTTCATTCACTCAGCTCATAGATTGACTAGTTACCAAGCTGGCCAGCTCCTCTTCCGTCAGCACCGAGGGGAAAGCTTTGATCTTTTGTATCACAAAGCCAGCCTCTTGGCATGCCTTGTGCAGAAGCTCCACCTGCGCATCCCCATCTGGGCACAGCACAACCACTGCACCACCGCTGCCGGTGAACTTAGATGAGGCCCCCACGCTGCGTGCTACCTCCACCATCTTTATGTTCACTGATCCTAGCACATCATCTCCAAACATTTGTCTACAAAAACACATCCAGTTACCACGTACATCTAAAATCTGCATACATTTTTTTCATAAACTTTAATCTTACCTTCGCAGATCAAAGTTCCTATTCATAAGCCTCGCAAGCTCACTATAATTCTTCTGCAACAAAGCCTTGTGACCATCAAGTGCTAACTGTGCTACTTCCTTCATAGATGATATTATAAACTCTTCACCATTTAGCCATCTTTGCCTAACAGTGCTGTGAACCTACCTTAAACAAGATAATACAGGCCTTTTAGGTTGGAGGACCAAAACATCCTGATCTCTGACTGTAAAATGACCATATTTACACACAGATTTTATTTTACATATTTAACTCGATTGTAACCTTTCCAGAGTCACTAGGGTTCTCTGCATAAATGAGATATAGAGGAGGAAGCAGATTGACATCTAAAGGTGTGTATATGCCATGGCCCAACTTATCCATATGCTCTTTGCTAAAATCCTGAAAATTAGATATTGAAATTTTGCCAAATAAGTATTAGTAAGTATGAACAATCTTAGCTGCTAATATCTAATGCTTTACAAGCATACCATATAAACTAGTCCCCCATAAACCTGTGCCACTCGGTCCTGAAGCCCAGCAACAATTCCAAGCTCTTTTTCGGCATCCAGAATCAGATTAGGCCTGATTTCAACTTTTATTAGATGTCCAACATTATAGAAATGAAGAAGGCAGCTTAGAGCAGCACAAACAATCGCACTCGAACCAGATAGCCCAGCCTACAGAACACAAACACAGGAGTCGAGATGATATACAGTTAATAACCAAGTTGTCAACATTTGAAGGCAATAACATAAGCAGGATAAACATGATATTGGTGTCACCAATATGCAATAGGACTAAACGAGGTAGAACGGTTACCTGCCGGGGAATGTTAGTATCGTATGATAAGGTGAAATTTTCAGCTTTGAGAGTGATATTATTTTGAATACAGTGATTGTAGAAAACTTTACAGATAGCCATCAGCAACCGAACACCGCCATAATATCCTTCACTTTGCAAGCGACTCACCTAAACATTAAGAAAATGGATAAATATCTGTTAAGGGTAAATGAGTCCTATAGGAGTCTTATTGTAAAGTCCTTTTCCTTTTCCAGCATTGTGTCTGTAATCTCTATATATTGTCCCCTTGGAGCTATTATTTAATACAAGTCTCGTTCATAACAATATCAACCCAAATTTTTCTTTTCCCAAAAGAAAAAAAAAAGAACGGTAAAGGGAGATGCGAAAAAACAAAAGATGTTGTAAATAGTTAAGTGCATTTATGTTTCAGTAAGACCATTTGTTAATTAACAAAATTCTTGTTAGCCAAAACGAGGCATGGTTCAAGAGTCATGCCTCTCATAGTTCTTTCAGAAAAAAAAATTCGTAAAGAAAATTTTGCATAACAAACACAGCTGCTTCCTTCTCCACTGGATATTGGAATAAAAGGTGTGTTTGTGCAGATAACATTAGAAGACCTTAGCAGTGCACAAAATTAGCGTGGGAAGACAAAATAATCAGTGATCATACAATCAACAAAATATTGCTCCGTTATTTTATTAGTTCAAAGATTTCTCCCAGCCTATTCTTTTTTATTTAGTGTCAAGAGGCCCATACAAGGGGGAAAGTCACAAGAACATATGCCATAAAATAAAATTCCAGAACACACAGTTAACTTGCTCCACCCACACAAGGACAATGTAATCCAGGAAACAAGAGATGATTCTTTTTAGGTAGTGCTATGCATTACGCAATTGGATTCACACCTATTGGACAGAGCACCCTTCTTCAAGCTCCCATTCATTGAGGGCCTGTCAAGGGTCAGTCTGCCTAAATACATATGAGCACATTTCAGCCGATGGAGACGAAAGAAGTTAATATCGTTGTTCGTCCAGCTAAGCCCTGCTGTCACTTGTATTAGGAGATTACTAACTAACTATTCTTTTTGTCATGCCGTGAATTGGTGGCAAATTATCCTTTTGCTATTAAAAGGAGCCTGACCTGGAGGCAGTACTAACCAAACTAGAACGAAGAATTGCAGCTGCAAGGGCTAATAAGCAGCATTCAACCACCTAAGTGGCCACATCAAATCTCTCAATTGGCAATAGATAGACAGATCCGTACCAGGGTCGGGAGAGAGGGGAAGGCGACGAGGTCGTGGTGCGGGTGTGGCTGGATGAGCAGCTCTGGCGAAGGGCACAGGCGGACCGTGGCGGAGAAGTTGGCGATGGTGAAGGAGAGCGCCCTGCCGCCGTACACGTCGCTAGGGTTGCCCAAGAGACCCACACGCGCGTATGCCCGCCGCTCCACCACCATCTCTGCCGCCGTCATGCCCCTCTGATCTCTGTCCCGACGAGCAGATTGATTGTTGCAGTTTAGTTAGTCGGGACTCGGGATGAGCAGAGCCGAACAGAGCTATATTTTTCAATCTATTGAATAATCAAACGAGTGCAGCGGAGCACACCTATTTTTTAGTAAGGAATATGCAAGAAGAAGCGACGTGCAGATGAGAAGCGTGCAATGCGCCTTCTATGGAAATCCAAGAGCTTAAAAGCATCAAATTACTTTTATGATGCGCATGAGCCATGCACTTCAAGTCAAGTCTCTAATCCAGGAGTTGAAATCCGTTAGAAAGAAACTAACCTTGCTAATGGTGAATGGGGAGGCAAAAATGCCGGCTATCCGTCCTCTATTCGCGTCTAGCCGGTCGAGCCGTGCGAGTGCGACTAGCCGGCGAATGGTGGTCGGATCAGCGAAATTTGGCTGGGGATTCGTGGGGATCGACGGAGGCGAGCGCTGGGGGCAGCGGAGATGCACAGCCGATAGAATGGAGTCGTAGGACTCCTCGAGAAGAAGATAGTGCTGTTTTTTCTTTTCTATTTATTTTTTCATCATGTCATTTTCTTTGATTTTTTTGGCCGTTCAAACACGCTTGTTTTCATCTAATTTCTTCACCATAATTCATAACCTTTCATCTAATTTTTTTTTATAAATTTTTATTAAAAAAACTTTAAACCGATCGTATGATGAAACCGGACCGAGAACCGCGGTTTACCCTACTTCAATGTCATATGTAACAACTTGGTGGTTCTTTTGTGGGATGCAACTGAAATATATGAGATGAGAGATTACCGATCAGGAATATTTTTTTTAAAAAAAGGAAATATATTAATTCTAGAAGTATTCTTGAATAAGGAGTACGACACACATGACACTTATAGAATTACTAGCAAAGTACTCGTGCGTTGCTACGGTCTTAAAACTAAAAAAAGTTGTAAGCACTAATATATGTAAAGATAAAATAACTCAATTTTTAATTAACTAATTGTTTAACAGTTATAATTGTCTATTTTTCCATGTGAAATATAATGTTTTCTATGTAAAGTCTGAAATTTATAATATAAGAATGTCTAACAAATTCTATCTAGAATAATGTACTACTCCATTCTAATTTTAATATTGTTTCTGACAGAAACTTGTACTGGCTGCAATCCATTTTGTTCGAAATGACATCAAAAGCGGAATGGAGGAAGTATTATTATCTAAAAAATTAATAATAATATGTATTCAGACAATTATAAGCCATAAACTGGTTGTGCTCTGCTCACACATGCAGACGCCAACCGCAGCTTCACGTAGACGTAGCCCGAGCACGTATACCGCATGGCGCATCACTCCCGGGCCCGTCGGTAGCATCTGCTATCGACGCGATGAGCGGCGTCGATTGGAAATACATGAGATGGAGATTGGAGAAGCAAGGTAAAAGCTAACCGGAGGAGGGGGCACTACGAAGAGGAACACACATCAGGTAGTACTTGAACTACAGATGTCAAGGAAAGGAGCTCGCACGGTGGCGAGATGGCGAGATCACGAGGTCCCTAGTCTCCGTGTGGCGACGTCGAGATTTCGTTCATGCGGCAATGTTGTTGTCGGATTTGTCTTGGAGGCGTCGATATCATGTCAAGGTCTCCGATGGACTGTAGGTGCTCCTACATAAATACTCGGCGTCTTGGAGGACAACTTCATCACGTAAATTGACAAGGTCATCAGGGCGACTTCAATGGTGGCAGCGGCGGTGCTCCAACTCGCACTTGTACGCAAGGGCACGAGGTGATAGGGTTCGGAGAGAAGAATTAAGAGTATCAAATCTGGACAAATAACAAACGATTATATCCCTCTTGTTTTTCATTGCTCAGTTGACCGACGGAAACGGTGTCGTCTTCCTCTTCTTTGCGCCGTCTGCTGCGCCCGCAACAAAGCCGGCTCTGCTCCTTATTCTGTTTAACCGATCCAGACAGGATAAGCGGGGTAAAGATACGTCCGTTTGGCAGAATAGGATGGGCGGACAACGTCACTATAATTAATAAGTTATAGAGAAGGCCTCTCCGATTAACAAAAAGACCAGGTCTATCGTAATTCTTTTCCGAAGAGACATGGGGTGGGGGTGGGTATGTAAGCAAGTGAAGTGAGGAAGCAATTTAGTTCTCAGAAAAGGAGGCATGCATCTGTAACATGTCCATCCAACATATGTAATACTCCCTCCATATTAGAAAAGTATGATTAGGTAATTTTTCCAGTATGCCTATATTGAATAGAACCCCGGTTCAACTCATTCAATACCATTTCCCCATCCTACTGATTGCCCTCACATACTCATTTTTGCCTGTAGCAGTTCGTGGTTATTCTTTTTCATTCACTGGTGCAGTTCGCATTCTTTTCTTTCGTTCCTTTTCCAGGCTGGCAAATGTAATGCCTGAGTTGTTTCGTTTCACTCCTTTATATTTAAACCACAGCACACCCAACAAGTGTCAGCAGTGAGGTTCTCTGGTGTGACGTTTTTTTATTTTTACATGTGTTCTCTGGTGTGACGTTGTGCACGAGTTTACCGACAATGCCGTACGGCCAACGGTCTAACACCTGGCCTCCATACCGTCGCGGACGTCGTTCATGACCTTGGGCTCATCACGACCGTCGTGCACCACGAGCTTGGCCTCCATGCGAGTGACGGAGGGGAGAGGAGACGAGCAAAACGATCTTTACATCATGCGTCGGTCAAATGCGATTCGCTTGGATCAATGCGCGCGACGTGCGTCGTTCATTAAGCAGGCGCGAGGGACGAAGCAATGGAGTGTTGATGGTGTGCGAGACACGAAGCATTCCAGTCAATCCTTACAGCATCTCCAACAGACTAGCCAAAAAAGAATAGCCAAAATCCCAGAACGAATTACTTTGTTAAAGCCGCCCACCAAGCCAGAACTATAGAATTTTTAATATGAACGGAGCATAGATTAAAAGCTGATCAAGGAAGTACACGCCATTATTGGAGCGACAACCAGATTCGTTAAACCACCTGTCGACCTCATAGACCTCCATACGAGATAAAGATCCTCCTAAGCCTTCACACTAACATAAAATACCTAGACGGAATATAACCTGTGTGCACACATGATCATACGAGGTCTTTAGTTACATGGCAACGGGCAAGTCATTCCATTCCTCTTCATCGTTCGGGACACCGTCCGTCCAAAAAGAATAGAACCACGGTCAAAATCCGTCTCAGATTACACCAAATGTGAGTCGGGGCTCCGCAAGGGGCACAGGAGTCATGGGACCCTCTTCACAATATGATACAAGCATAATGTCAAAACCAATCTATTTGGAACAGACTAAGGACTTCACAGTACACATTAAATTTGACAGCTACTAAAGTGCATATTCAGCTGAGCATAGAAAAGCAGCTGTCGTTTCAGCTCCCACACGTTTGCAGCAATAGTAAAATATTAACAATCACAAACGTTGGGAGTTTTGTGTCAGGCTACTTTGGCCCGCACATGGAGAAAGAAGCGCCATCTATTCAGTAGTTTCCCCGAGATTTCGCATCCAAAGAACCACCCTGTCCTCTCGGAGAATATATGGATGGAGCTGCTAGCATATCCTGGTTTTTAGCAGGGCCCTGGTGTTGCTTTTTCTGCACGCCAATGTCGTTGTGTTTATTAAGACACATACGGTGCACACATGAATTTATACGGTAGAGAAGAGGAAGTGCACACTAACGTGGGACTTTAGTGGTGACGTATCATCAACAGCTCCAGTAACTTGGTTCGACGACTGATGGAAAAGTAACAGAGCTATTGATCGATCAATTGGGTTTGTCTGTGTCTCAATACTCCGAGGATCAGCAAACCTGCAAAACAGAAACATCAAAGTGGAAAGGTACCATATAGAAGAACAAAAACATTTTCCAGCCTCCCTTGCATAATAAGCACTGTAAGGAGGATCCAGTTCACAATATGCTTTAGAGACTGTAACGAGTCCCTCCTTTTTTTTTAGTTTGTCATAATGCCGCCAACTGTACTTAATGATGTAAAATTATGGTATATGATATTTTAATTATTTTCACAAAGGACTAATGTTGATTCCCCTAAAGGAAGTCCTAGTGTGAATGTTAACACAAACAATAATTCGAAAAAACACTGATTTCCAATTACTTTGTTTGAAACAGATAAAAATCTCAATATAAATTAATCAGATTAAGAATTATGTTTCGAGCTTATGGTCTCAAACTAAATTTCAAAAAGAGAGACAACTGGCATTGTACAAAATGTTTCCATTAGGTGAACTCATACAATGTTTAGAAGTTTGTAGTTAAGCACAAGAAAATATATTTCAATGGGCATTAATACTTGTCAAACCCAAAAAACTGATTCAAGTAGAAAAAATCTTATGTGAGGAACAACATACTTGTGTGAAATTTCTACATTTTGCATATCCTTTACATCCTGGCTATCTCCACTGCTGTTCACCGCATTTGGAAAAACTTGCCGATGTTGCGCACTTCGTGCCAGGCGGTATAAACCATCTCTAATGCATAATTTTGTTTTGATATCCAACTGAAGCAGACATGGAAAGTAATTTAATACTGCGATACATAGATTATTAGAAGTAGTTTAGTTTCCTCAAAGAGGAAAGATGCAAATAGAAACTTTGGCCACACTAGCATTCAAGGTCCGGAGTTTGATGACAAATTATGATTATCTAGAAAAATCATAAATCCAATACAAAATGAAGTTGAGACACAATGTGATTTTTTCAATAAAAGGTAAATGAAGTTTTGCTAAGAAATACCTACTTTACATGCGATATAATAAACACTGCAAGCAGCCCGTTATACCTGACTAACAGCATCCTGAAGTTGACGAAAGCTGCTTTCCTCAACTGAGTTCTCAGAGGACACAGACGATACAAGTGAGCCATCCACTACCATTGAATTACCCACTGTAACCTCAGGATTCCCCAAAGTTCTCTTCCCCAGCCCCTTTTTGTCATTTCCATAACTCTCACAAGGATATGAAGCTCTTCTTGTCAATGCTTGAGGATGTCCATTCACCTCGTTGTCACTGACGGGTTGTCTTAAATGTATGTTGACAGCTTTCTTAGGCACTGCAATTGTAGAATGTAAGATCAGCTAACATACAAAGAGAGTACATGAAAAATAAAAATGATCAGAACAACTGCCAAGTATTATATCTGAAATTAGGATTGTGCATTACCCTTCCTCTGCACAAAGGAAGAACCAGATGGACTGAACTGGCTATTTCTTTCTGGATAGGACTCCGAAGTAATGTTGCTTGGTGAACTGGAATCTAATCCGTGCCTTTGCTTCAGTAAATTTTGAGATGAGCTTAACTCAGAAGCTGATGCTATAGAAAATTTCTGGTCTTCAATACCTTGAATGGGATTTTCTGACGAATATTGGCTTCCAATCTGCAAAATCATGAAATTAACTCGATGAAGAATATGAGAATAAATTGCAGTAATCAGGAGTGGTCTTCCAACCTTATCGTAATGTATCCCTCATCCTTCTGGCATTAGTTCCTAAACACTGACCCATTCTAAGAAACAAACTACCCCGTGGTAATTCAATGCAAATATATACAAGCTGAGACAACTGTATCAAGAAAGAATGTGGGAACACAATAGCAATAGCAACAGGGTGTTATTGTTGTACTTGAACACTGAACTAGGTATTCATTTATTTGTCTTAGAATGCAGTTGAGTAAGTTCAGGCCATCAACAAAAAATAATGCTGAGACTTCTGCTATTATCATGATGAGATAGCCACCAAGTAGCTCAAGTCAACAACTGTTGCTATTATTTTAAAATAATCCAAGGGAATTACCATATCAAAGTTTCCATGACCACTGCATATCTGATCAGCGGGCAACAACTCCATCGCATCCTCCTGGTAAGCCTATGGTGGATAAAAGATATAGAAGAGTTAAAATGACAAAAGTAGGGAAATGCCGTTCTCACACTAGAGAGCATGGGCACTCAATTTGAGTTAACATGCTTTGTCCACCATATGAATACAGACATGAAAAAAGGGAAGCAATTCTACTTGCCCGTTCACCATATGAACTCAAATTCTTTTGCTCACTGAATAGATAGTTGTCATTGAATTGCTTGTCACAAAAAGAAGCTGAAGGATCGACTGAGGATAGTGATTTATCTGTGGCACAGTTGAATGCTGAGAGATCATCCAGAATGCCATAATCTGGATAGGAGTCAAACCCTTGCTGCAGAGTAACATCAGAAGAGTAAATGGCATCTGAAGGAGGAGGAATCCAAGATAGTTCATTTGTGTTCTCCAGCTGCTGCTGACCATACGTCGAATCACACGTTCTTTTTCAAAGAAAAAAGAAATAGATTAACAAGAATGTCATTGTAAACATTTTTCAGATATAGGCAACAAATGAGGAACTTCAAATACCTGAACAGTGTATCGACATCCTCGAAATTGTCAATGCCAGGCCAATCGATGTAGTTCAGGTCATTATCTCCATAAGTTAGGCTACCTTGTGGAGCACCATGGTTATTGGGAATGGATGAACCATTGCTCAGCGAGAACTGAGTGGCGTTCCAGTTATCTGTTCCACATCTTGTTTCAGCGATTGCATTTTCTTCTCCTAAAGGAAAGGCATTTGAACCATCTTTGCAATCTCCTACGCCATCAGTGATATTGTTTATATCCTGGGACATTACCCCATTGGCAGACTCTATATGCTCTGAATTACATTCCGGTGAACCTGAGTTAGAGATGCCATCTTGGGGGCTTTTCTCGCTGCCAACCACGTGCTTCAATTTCTTACTGCTAGTGATACCATGAGCCCCAATTCCACTTTCATGTTTGCTGCTATTATTCTGAGTAAATTCATCCTTGAATTTACCTTCAAACTGTAAAAGCTGTATTAGTCATAGGCCTAAAGCAGGAATTCAGTGACTTAAATTAATATGTCAAAAGAAGCAAGCGAGCATAACAAAGCTGGCTATTTTTCGTTGGTCCAGTGCAACGGTTGATTTCAACTTAAGTTATATTCCATTGCAGAGTTCAGGATTAGTTGACTACAGCCAGAACTGAAGTATGTCAATACAACCTCGAAATTTTTAAATATTGGTCAACTTGTTTCAATCTAAGCAAAGTCTCCATAGTTGGCACTTAATTCTTTCCCATACGAAGGCTAGCCCACTAACTTCCACTCAACTATCCACAGGAAAAACAATTGCAGCTCTACCAGGGGTGGCAAGCGCACTTGCAAGGACTAAAAACACTTCAAGGCAACACAACATTATATCTTCCCTTTGTCTTGGCTTAACCCTGTTAACTAAATAATACTCGTCCTTTTTTATTTTGTTGTTGCCGAACTGGCCGATGATAACAATTCAAAACCGGAGGAGTAGTGATCAGCATAAATAAAGAACACAAACCAGTATTCAAGCTAATAAAGCAGGAACAACACTCTCAAGCATAACCATTATCTATTGAATCTGCTAGAATACACCAGTGCTTGTTGCACTTAAAACAACAGACAACAATATAGAATAAATGAGTATTTGTACCAAAAATCCCCACTTACACCAACCCCAAACCCTGAAGGACTAAGTTTATCGAGCTCTGCGCTTAACTCATTACTTGGATTACAGAATAACTGCTCAATTCTTGTCAGCGAAATGACCTATAACAATACCTCTTAACCAAGGACACGGGAATTAGGGATCGATATCAGGATTTCTAGGTGGGGTAAAAAGAAATGCATTCCGGAATCATACAACTTAACTCGATTCCATCTACAAAATGCTGTAGCTATGGAAAGTCTCGCAATGTCATGTCCATCAAGAAATTCATGAAATGGAGATTACCTCGCCCACTCTCCAATCTGGCATCCCTACAAATCTATCCGGGTCCAAAACTGTACGGATTTGATATCATATTCAACTCAAGGCCCCCAGTTGTTGATCAAATCCTGCACATCAAAGGAAAGAAAATGAGGTGAATTATCTAAAAATAAAGGAAGCTGTAAATTGAACTGATAATCATGTTCCCACCAGGATACCAAACCGTGCGGGTATAAACTTTAAAAAAAAAAGGAGAAAAATTGTTATTCACATCTCTTGTTGCCGTTAACATCTATGAAGGCCTGGAAATGAGCTACGACAGCTACCATGAATCTTATAGGAATTATTCTAAAAAATAAATTGAGACGAGTTAAGACCTCACCTTCCGGAATCAAGAGCTGCGGATCAGGGCCTGCAGAAACAAAGAGAACCCGTTGAAAAATCGCCAGAAAACAGAAACGACTTCAAAGATCTAAAAAATCAGAAAGCAAATAATAACTACCAACGAAACCGAAACAGAAGTTCAAAAAGGCCAACAACAGCCCTTGAAGAAGCACAAAATCCGCAAATCCCACAAACAATCCTCGAAAAAAAAAAAGCTAAGCCATCGCTGCGACCGAAAACAGAGAAAACCATGAGGAGACGAGAGAATTCCAACCTCAAACCGACGCGAAACCGGCCTAACCACCTGCTCCTCGCGCAGCAACAACCAATTGACCAAGCAAACCGAGAAGAAGAAGCGGATCTTATCGGCGCAGACGCTTCCAGACGCCGCCGCGGCAGGTAAACTGGGAAAGGCTAACCAGCTTCGCTCGCTCCTGCGGCTGCTCGCTCTGTCTCCAGACGCTTCTAAAAATTTCTTTCTTTTTTTTTCCCCTTTTTCTGGCTTTCAGCGCAGATTGAGCAGAGAGAGAGATAGATGGGCGTGGCAGTATAACAAACGAGTTTATGGTTAAGATAAGAAAAAGATTTTTTTTTTTCTTGGCGCGTGTGGTTTAAGAATGGAAGGAGCTAGCGGCTGGGAGGCGCGGTGGTGGGCCCGGGGGCGGTGGCGAGGTAGTGGACACGAGGCGCCGGCGCGATCCGATCAGTTGCCGCCTCCTCATTGGCCGCGCGCGCGGGGCCCGCGGGGCAGCGGTGGCGGGATGCTCCGTGGGCCGCGTGGACTCGGCTCGCGGGTGGAGCTGGCGCCGCGCACGTGAGTGAGAGAAAGAAGGAAGGGGGTGGTGGTGGGTCCCCCAGGCCGGGCAAGTTGCTTGCCGTGCCCAGCTCGCGCTCCTCCCTCCCGTTCTCCACCCAACCCACGACAGCGACGGGCTGCCCGGGCCAGGGATGGAAAACCAGAGCGGTTTCCTGGCCGACTTCCGGTTCCGGCTGCGCGCAGTCGTTTCCCGCGAACCGGGGCGGCGGCGACGGGCCGGACCATGCGCCGATTGGTAGGTATGGGGCCGACACGTCGATAGCGTTTTAAAACGGCCTGGGCCAAGGTCGCTTCGTCCCGAACAGAATCGCTATGTGCGGCCCGTACTAGCACACAATTAGGCCCAGGAATGGCCCATGACACTTCCGACAAAGGCCTATGATGTGAAACGAATATGATATTCAGACCCATGTATAACAGCATAGGACCATGCAAACTAAGCTTAGCTCAGGTGGTTAGGTTCATTGTGATAGAATTAATCTGTCCAGTATTAAATTTCAGATTTGATACGGATGTGCATTTATGGCTAATTATTCTTATAGTGGCAATAGTAGGCGACGTTCCTGCCGACAGCGAGACGCCTATGGTGACTTCGTGAATCTCAATCAGACCGGTTTATTCTTTCGAAGGTGCTCATAGAGATAGAGTGTGTGTTCATAGGAGTGAGGATTCTTGCGTGCATGTGAGTGTTGTGTCTGTACCGTGTTCAGTTTGAAAAAAAAAACAGCATAGAAGCATGCGCATGTGCTTTGAAATGGTGACATGTACTCCCTGTCACAAACTCACGATCTATTTGACATTCTAGTGCTGTACAGTACAAAGAAATTAAGGAGGAATGAAAAGAGAGCGGTACATAACAAACCGAGAGAGAGAGATGTAATGGAAAAAAAAAAAGCTGCATTGCATTAAGCAATTGGCATGCTAAAAACAGGTACACGGAGAAATTGCAGGCACATCACGTTTTTCAATCATTTATACACAACAATATATATATATGATGCTTGTGAAAATAATGTGAAATAAAATAGTAGTGCAAAATACCATCGCTACCTTTGAAATTGTCCCCCATTTTTTGACTGCGAATCAATTGTTCAGTAATTTGATGGATCATCACACGGTCGATCAAACAGTTGCGGTACTGCCTACTGACATGTCATTATTTCTCAAACATAGTATTACATATCCACTTACATGTGCATGGTAAACATACTGGCATCTCCAGTCACATAAATTAGACAGCACGCCACAAGGTTGTTCCATTGGGCATGTAACAACCAAACCAAACAGCATAGACACATAGAGTTAAAACTAGATCATAATGACTAAAAATGACACTGCCGGATCACAGCAACAAGACTGAGAACTGATGGTTCCACATGCACCATTAACAAACTTCTATGGAGGTAAACATTGGCTAAGACAAAGGTCCATCCGGGGCGCTAAACAAGCGTGATGCTGCTCACGCCACCCGGAGGCTTGCGGTTTCCACTTACACGCTCTCTGGGTGGTTCCTGCCCATCTGCAAAAATGTTGCTACCAGTAATCTCCTTCAGTTTCAAGGTGCTCAGATGCTTCTCTACAGAAGCTGGCGCCACATCTCCCTTGAAGATGTCATTGCCTGTCAGGTCGGTGAACTTCTTGCCAGTTATCTTTTTTGATGTTTTCGGCACACTGTCAGTATTGGTCTCTCCAAACGAGAAAGTGCTTACCTGTTGAAGAGGGCAACATTAGTCAAAAAGCATTTCGAATTGCACAAAGTTAATGGTGTACTAGACATGTTGCAGTACATTGGCATTTTTCACAGGTGTTTGGGAGGCAGAGCTGCCATTTGATGAGTTCCTAGCTCTGTTAGGCCTGGAATCTTGCGGATCAGCAAAGATATCATGGCCGCTGAGCTCCTTGGATTTTGCATTAGATATCTGCTTTGTCTTACTGTCTGCTGCACTCTGAAGAGTTCCACTTAGCTCACGCTGCTTTGCCACCTCGGCTACTGAAGTTGGTTTTTTGGGAGGCTCACTTCCGTCTTCAGCGAATGAGATGTGGCTTACGGTACTGATCGCCTGCAGGTTTCAAAAGTTAATGAAGTTCTCAGCATATCATGCAGTATGATTGTCGTTTCTAGGTTATTCTCGATGAGAGCAAATCTAGGCCATGCCAAAAGAATGTTCTCATTTTTGCTTTTCTTTTCTCTGCAAACAGTATAAGAGTACAATTACTACATATCATGCCAATAAGTACAGCACAAATCAACAATGGCTACATATGAGTTGCTAACCTATAGCAATCTGCTACATGAGGATGCTTATCAACAAATTGCTCGCCAGGAAAATCATGGAACTCTAACCTCTGTCTGTGGCATTTTTATCGACAATGACAGCAACATTGCTGACTATTGAATAAGCAAGAGCATAAAAAGGTAAGATGACTTCTGAACCAAAAGGTTCATGTATTGAAACTCTTCATTCTCTAGATCGTAACTGATATAATTTACACTCATACTTAGTTCCTACAATCCACTAACATGGTAGCCATATGAAACCTTCACCCAGTACCATGCTTCAGCTTCAATTATTCATACATTGCAGAATTAATGTATGCCACGATTCTAATTCTAGTACCATGCAGCAAGATCTGTAGCATTATTGCACATGGATGAAAGGCGGACCCAAAAAAATGCACCTAAATGCGACAGATATGCTTAATAATTGTCTTCTGGGAGGAACACTTCCATCCTCAGCAAGCTAGATGTGACTTATGCTACTAATCGCCTTCAAATTAAAAAATTGGCAGTATCCAACTATATTATGCAGCATGACTGCTTCTTAATTTGTTAGGCCAGTCTCAATGGTCCTTTCATTTGCATTTAATTACATGCCACATCAGCTAAAATGGTGACATGACAAGAAATTAATTATGAAAGAGAGCATATGTCTTTCATCCCCATGAAAGGATATGTACACTGTTTCCAACACAATGAAAGCCAAATGAAAGTGGATTGAGAGTCTTTCCTTTCATCCCAACTAAAACCAACCAAACACAGAGTGCCACCTAGCAACAATTTAATGTTTTGATAAACCTATGAAACTGTGACATGAAACTAAGCACCGAGAGATGTAATTTCATTTCATAGAACAAGACGTCAAATATGACATGTCATTTTGGAAAGTGTGCGATGAAAGAACCCATTGAGACTGGCCTTAGAGTAATAAGACAGAGAGCTGAGCCATGTAAAAAAAATGTTCTTCACCTATCTCTCATTCTGCACAAAATATTAAGCACATGCATTTACCTATTGAGTACCTATGCTGTAGCTGTAACAAAAAAATAAGGAAGATTATGTCTTCGGCTACTCTAATTCTAGTACCACGCAGCTAAGATCTAAAGAATTATAGCATATGGCCAGAAGCTACTACCGAATCTAACATATACATAACAATGCACCATATATACTTTCTTAATTTTGTGTGGAACGCCGTATTAAACAAAAACAGATCTCCAGCACATAGAGCAAGTACTCTGCATAGCAAAGGAATGCCAATCTATGCGCATCCAAAGAGCAATGCAGCACATAAGCACTCAAATCAAGCGCCGATCCATATAGTCAGCACCTGGTGATTGCGCGGGGCAGCACGGGCAGGCTTAGCAGCGGAGCTCCCATCCTCGCCGGATTCGCCGTTGCTCCCAGCCGCGAATATGCCGCTCCCTGTCATCTCCTTCCACTTGGGCGCAGAGCACTGCTTCCTGGAGTGACGCACAGAGGTCAGATCAGCACCCGATGGAGGTGAATGTGAATCAGTCGGTTCAAATCTGAGAAGCAAGCAAGAGAAGTCGAGGGAGGATCCGTTACCTCTTGCTGAGGCTGTCGGCCTCCTCCTCGGAGACCTGGCCCCCGAACACCACCTTCTTGATCGCCTCGGACGGCTACGCGCGAGAGAGAAGAGCTCAAGGTCAGGAGAAGCTATGGGGTGGAGCCGCAGAAGCGGCCATGGAAGTGAGGAATGGAGGGGGGTCATACCTGGCCAGGGTGGCGAGCTGGCGACGGCGTGGTCGGGCCTTGGTTCTGAGGCCATGCGAGCAGGTCGGAAGTCGAGGTGTGGGAGCTCCGCACCGGCGCCGTCCTCTCCATTTTCCGCAGCTGCTCTCCTCCGCGGGCACAGCTTCTCTCTCTAGGCGTTTCTTGCTTTCTCTCTCTAAAAAGGAAGGGAGAAAGAGGACTGGAGGAGGTGAGCCTCGTGAGCGGAGCGGAGCAGGATGGCAGGACGGTGCGGGGTCTCTGTTCTTCGCTTCCTTTTTTTTTCCCTTCCGAGACGCTGCACGTGGCTACCATTACCTTTCTGTGCCCACTGACAGGTTGGGCCTTGCTTCGGTTACAGAGCGCTGATATTTCGGGCCCGGGCGAAGGGGCTTGTGATTTTCTTTTCTGATTATAAAAACCCAAAAACCAAAAATATTGACAATTAAACCGATTCAATCAATGTTTTAGGGTACCCGATTAACCAAAATTGTTTCAAACTTACGGCTTAGACTAATTAATTTTCATTGTGGTTTCGAATATGTAACCTTTGAAATGTGCGAATAAATCAAATTTCATATAAAACTAAAAAAAAGGACCGAAACCAAAGGATTTGCTTGTATGGTTATGCTTAACCGTCTACAATTCTAGGAGATTAATGTGATACAAATTATGTTGTCATTCAACTTAATTATTGGTGTCACTGTATGAAATTGTGGTGAATGTTCTAAAAAAAGGTTGCTACCGAATTTTCCTAGGAAGAAGGTTGTTCCCAGGTTTAGATTAAAAAAAATCTGACGGATCTTGTTCCAATCTTTATTTTTGTCATCATTTCTTTAGAGTTGGTATCCAGTTTGACCAAGCTTATATAGACGTGGTACTATTTATCACACTACTACATTATTAGGCCTCTAGAACATCTGCTACTGTAAATAAACTAAAATGATTTAAAAATAATGGACTAATACTTGAGGTAATAATTATGAGCAAATTTCCAGTGTGCCACTAAAAATTAACATAATCCTTCTATAACACGAATTTTCTCGAACTTCCTTCTGTGCCCTCAACGAAACTTTGAATGCCTTATATGCCATTACCGTCAGAATTCCATCACTCAGTTACCTTACCCGATCTATTCGTTCCTGCAATCCTCATAATACCCTTTTCCCTTGCATATACAAACTGGGGGGTCCCGAGTGACAGTCCACAAGCTTCCCTCATAACCGAAGTGGATCGATCCCTTCCTTCTCCTATCCTTCGAGTGTCGACGAACCCTAGCTATGGGCGGGCAGGCAGCCGACAGCCCAGCGCCAAGCGGGTGGCCAGGCGGGATCTCAGCGGGCAGGCGACAGGCCGCGGGTCCTCGATGGCCAGGAGGGATCTCGGCAAGTAGGCAGCAGGCCGCGAGATCTTGGTGGGCAGGCGACAGGCGGGAACTCGACGGGCAGGCAGCCGGCAGGCCGCAGGATCACGGCGGGCAAGCAGGCGACAATCCGTGGGATCTTGGCAGGCAAGCGGAAGGCGGGAACTCGGCGAGTAGGCAGCCGACAGGCCGCGGGTTTTCGGCGGGCAAGCAGACAGCAGTTCACGGGATCTTGGAGGGCAGGTGGCAGGCGGGAACTCAGCGGGCAGACCGGCTGCAGGGACCTCGACGAGCGGGCTGCAGGAAGCAGAGAAGCAGGTGGCCTGGTTGCACGTCTCCAAGAAGAGCTCCTCCAAGAAGGTAGGGGGACGCAACTATGTCATGGCTCCACCAGCATGGCTTCCTGAAGGGTAAGCGGTACTTCCTCTTTTGATTGTTTAGCATGTGGTAGCAGTAGAAGGGGAATGAAAATGTTCATTATTCATACGGTTTGAATTTGCAGGTCCGATCCAAATTCAAGCTATTATCTGAAATTTACACTTATTATCAATCCTAAAACAGGTAGAAAGGACGATAATTGTTATTCATTCATAAAGATTGTAGATTCTGACACTACAAATTTTAAGGACCTTGTTGAGTCAATTGTTGATGAGTTCCCACCTGGCTACAAAGAACTTGTGACTATTCAGTACCATGGTGAGGGATCGAAATGCTTCCCACAAGTTGAAAATGACAAACAACTCATGGCTATGTTTGAGAAGCATATTGAAACCAAAGTGATTACTATGTTTATCTTGTATTCTGATCCAATTGAACCACAACCCCCTATCACTAAATGGCCCATCACACCACCTAATAAGATGCATGTTGATGTTCTCAACACACCTTCCATGGCTGGTCCATCTAACATTGAACAAAACTAGCCTTCCCAGAGCCAACCTAGCAGCACAATGCAACCAGATTTAGATGATGACAATTATCTAGCAAATCCATTACCAGAGAATGAACATGTGCGTGTTGATGAGGAGCACATGTATTTAGGAAATGAAATTGTACCTGTTGTACCTATGGTAATTGATGGTAATGACAATGGCAAAGACAAAGTTCCAGAGGATGATGAGTCTGAGACTGAGTCTAAGCTTGAGTTTGATTTTGAGGAAGAGTTAGCTGTAAAAGACTATGAAACTGAGAATATTTCAAATGTTGATTATGACAAAAATGAACCACCAATGGATATAGGTACCATCTATCCGAATATTGGAGTGTTTAAGTTGGCATTAGCTCAACATGCAATCAAGAGGGGATTTGAATATAACATTGAAAAGGTTGATACAGGGAGATATAGGGTGTATTGTTAAAGGAAAGCTGAGAAGAATTGTCCTTGGAGGATTCATGCTTCTACCTTAGATGATAAGGTCACTATATAGGTAATAACATGTTGCATTTGTTCTTATTGTTAGTTCATATTGCTGTAAACTAATATTTTCATGCTACTGCTGCTTAGGTGAGGAAAAATCCTTCTAGGCACCAATGCACCAGCACTAGAAGGTCTAAGAAGGTGAAGAATGATACCAAATTTTGGATTTGTGAGAAGGTGAAGGATTGGTTGATTGAAGATGCTACCCTAGGAGCAAAGGAGTTGCAGAGAAGGATCAAAGAACATCACAAACTGAAGGTGCACTATAAGAGAGTATGCATGGATAAGGAACTTGCACTGAAACAACTTTATGGAGACTGGGATAGCAGCTTCAATAATTTGTACAAGTTTAAAGCTAAAATTGAGCGGTCAAGTCCTGGTAGTTTTGTAGTAATTGACCATCATGAAGTAAATGCAAAGATCAGATTTAGGAGACTGCTTTTTTTTGCTTTAAAACCTTGCATAGAAGGATTTCTTAGTGGTTGCAGACCATACTTGGCAATAGATAGTACTTTCTTAACTGGAAGGTTTAAGGGACAACTAGCTACTGTTGTTGCTGTTGATGGGCATAATTGGATGTATCCGGTGGCTTTTGGTCTCATGGATTCCGAGACAAATGATAATTGGATATGATTCATGCAAAGACATAGAGAAGCTATAGGATCACCAATAGGCTTAACCATATGCACAGATGCTGGACAACCTATCATGGCAGGAGTCAAAGAAGTGTTCCCACATGTTGAACATAGAGAATGCATGTGACATTTAGTTCAGAATATCAAGAAAAGGTTTCATGGCAAAGTGTTTGACGACCACCTTTGGGCAGTAGCTTACTCATGGCACGAACACTTCTTTGAGAAACATTGGGCTGAAATGGAGAGAGCAAAACCAGCAGCAACAACATATCTTAGAGCTAGCCACACTAAATTGTGGACTAGAAGCCAGTTCTCAACTCTTAGCAAGGTTGACTATGTAACCAACAACCTAGCAGAGAGATTTAATAACTGGATAAAACAACACAAGAGCTTGAATTTGGATGACTTCATGGACAATATTAGACAACTGTTCATGATAAAGTGGGAACAAAGGAGAAAGATTTTTAGGAAGCTCGAAGGCCTTATCTTGCCAGATATAATAAAAAAGTTGAAGGAGCGGAGCTGGAACTTGGACATGGAAGTGGTTAAATGCTCTGATGAGGTTGCTGAAGTCACAATACGTGGAGGCACCAGATTTCGGTTTGCAGTGAGGTTGCATGACAAGACATGTACATGTAGAGAATGACAAGTCTCAGGCGTTCCTTGCTCACATGCTATAGCATTTATCACATCACTAGACAATGCTCTTTTAGAGAACTATGTGGACTTGGCTTATTCCGTACAGAAATTTAGAGCAACATATGCACAAGAAATCCCCACACTGCCAGACACATCTCAATGGCCCAAGTCCAGCCATGATTTCTTCATGCACCCACCACTCTTGAAACCCACAACTGGAAGGAGAAAGAATTAGAGGTTTAAAGGCGGTGCTGAGGGCAACAACAATGCAACAAGGAGGAAAGGACAACACCAATGTCCTATTTGTCATGGCTATGGACATCACTGGCACAACTGCAAACAAGGAGATCCAAAGGACATTGCGGCTATGATGGCTCTAAGGTATTCAAAATGTGCACATTGACTTATTTCCATGATTGTATAACCATTTATGTATCTAAACCATTTTTTTGTTCATGTAGAGGGCCACCAAAAAGGAGAAAAAAAACTACTACAAGATCAACCGAGAGCAGCATTGTTCCTTTCGAAGATGAATAACCAACGTGTTCAATGACATTTCCACCAAGGTTTGCATCCCTTTTGTTTCTATCATATCACAACCTTGCATGTTGCATTACTTTATTTTCATAAGAACCACTTTTCAACCAAGACACTGAACCTGCTACTAAGAAAAAACCAAGAGGTTGTAAGGATCATAACCATTAAGGTCACCCCAAGGTATGAATGTTTTGGCGATGAATGACAAATATGAAATATGACTAATGCCTACATGAGTGTTGTGCGTGTAGGAAACCTTTTCTACTCTATGAAGATTGTAGACGGCTGTCTTGGCAATGGATGACAATGGTCATAAGCATGGAGGCTTGATGAGCTTGATGGAGTCCAAGGGTTGATGGAGATGGATCAAAGCTAAGGACAAGCTATGGAGCAAGTGTTTGGAACACTTGTCTAATTGTTAGGGCTTTGAGTCCATAGGAAAAACCGGACTATCAAGGGGGTCTAGGTCATTGAAGATGTATCTAGGATTCACTAGTGGGGTTTGGTGTCCGATGATGGAAGATTAAAATTCGTGCTCACATGTTCATGAAGTAAATGTGCAGATAATCAAATTATTATTCAATCCCACAATTGCAAGATGGTTTTTACTCCCAAAAAGAAGAAAAGAGAAATTGACTCAAGTGCTTCAAAGTGTAGCTTTTTATTTTAATTGAGCCATAGGTTTGTCGAACTATCAAGGGGGGTAAATCAATCTTGCTAAGAAGGGAAGTTTATGTGCTCAAGCCAACAAAAATTCTTTGAGAGAAGTTTAGCCAACAAAAGCCAAAAAGAACCAACCAATTCTGAGCCAAACAGAGAGTGACGGATGTTCCATGAGTCTCTTCACGGAAGTTCCGTCAGTGCCCAGCTTCAAACTCCAGCAAACCCGAGAGCTACATAAGTTCCGTGGCCTCTGCCATGGAAGTTCCGTCATTCCCTGGTTTCCCTTTATCACAAACCCGAGAGCGACAGAAGTTCCGTCGTCTCTGGCTCAGTTGAAATCCTACCGCGCAACGACTCTTTTTGAACTAACGGAAGTTCCGTTGGGAACCACAGAAGTTCCGTCAGACCCAGAAAAGCTGTGTAACAGCTAGTTTTTGAGAGAGCTCTATAAATAGCCTCCCCCTTCCCTCGTGGGAAGGGTTGGACTTATTGACATTTAACTCACATTTCAGTTAGAGCTCTCCTCTCTCATACTCCCATTTGTTCTTGCCATTCCAAGCAAAGTGAGAGAAGATCCAACCATAAAAAGATTGAATCCATCCACTCAAAAGCTTGAGCACATCTTTCCCTCCCTATCAAGATTTGTTTTGCTTGTTACACTTGGAGACTTGGTCTCCTAGATGGCTAGGCGTCGCCCTTGAGCTCCCAATGTGTTGTGGTGAGATGGGGATATTTGTGAAGGTGTGATTCGCCTCCGGAGGAAAAGAATCAAGTGAAGAAAGAAATTCAAGCACAATCTTTGTGATTGCTTGGTGGGGAAACGGGTTGAGAGAGACCCAGTCACTTTGTGTGACTCCTCAACGAGGACGTAGGAACTACTTTATGTGGTTGCCAACCTCGGATTAATTCCTTGTCTCTCTCTTTACTTTTCCCCCATTTCATTATTGTGCTTGTGTATTTCTTTCATATTATTGAGCTCGATTTACTTGGTGTTGTGTTATAAGCTATCTAGCAAAGACCTCTAGTCACTCATTGCATTAGCTTCACACCTATCAAGTATTGTATCTCTAAGTTATTCGCATTTCAATAAGTTTTAGAGAAAGAATTGGTGAAGTTCTGTCATTGAAAGAACTTCCGTCGTGACGGAAGTTCCGTCATCCCCGACGGAAGTTTCGTTGTTGTCAATTTGATCAAAGCTTTTTCAGGTTTGATTTTTAGATTGCCTATTCGCCCCTCCCTCTAGGCAACTTTCAATTGGTATCAGAGCCATAATCTTCTATAAGGCTTAAAAGCTTGAAGGTTAAAGAATGTCAAAGTCGGGGCAAGGCGACAAGCCTCAAGATCTTGCTTTGGCAAGCAAAGGAAGTGATTTGCACACGACCATGCCATTCAACTATGCCGATGTGGCAAACATTCATGGTAGTGGAAGTGGAAGATTGGCTTATTTCGAAGGCAAAGATTTTAGTTGGTACAAGCATCGGGTGAAGATGTATCTCATGTCAATTGGTCCACCAATTTAGGAAATTATGGAAAAGGGATATACCTTGGAGGACAAGGACAATCCTACAACAGTGGACCAACTCAACATACATCGCAATGCTCAAGCGGTGTCGGCCATTCTCTCTTCCTTATATCTGAAGAAATATTCAAGAGTTGCAGGAATTGAGAATGCCCGGAGAATGTGGAAAAAGCTTGTATGTGCTCGTGAGGGAGTTGATGTTGTGAAGAAGTTAAGACTTCAAGTTCTCAAGAATCAATTCAACTTCTTTGTGATGAACAAGGAAGAAGTGATGTGAACAAGGGTTCCCGATCTTCTGAAAGGTTCTGATAAATCTTGATTTGGGCGGAGGCGAAACACAAATCAATCCGGCTTCTAAACAACACGTTCAGAACCTCGCAATCACAGCACAACGTCTCCTCTGGTTATCAATCATCCAAGAATGATTGACCTCGCCGAGAAGGCTAATTCCTGCCCGCGAATCAAGAACACAAGCAAGAACAACGAAGAATGCAACACAATTGCAGATGTATGATTAAACTCACGAAGTTGGGGTCTCACAAACCGATGAACGACAACACTGTTTATGAACAGAATTGATCTAAGCAAAACCTGAACCCTAATGGTGCGGTGGTGGCTGTATATAAAGACCCTAGGGTCATGCAAGACCCTCTGGACGCACCTCTAATTGGGCTCAACTGGGTACAAAGCCCAAATGCCAAAAATAGGCGACACAGCACGGACACAGATTTTGTATCCTCTCTTGTTTCAGAGATTCCTGATGACTCCGGATGAATTTTTACATGAGGACAATGGCATTGGAAAGGTCTTCTCCTTATCTTTCCGTGCATATGTAGAACTTCCAAATCCAAGTCTGTATGCGTCCTGGGCGACCATTTTAGTGCAGATTGGTCCTGGCCCCAAAACAGACTCAAAGTCGGTTTTGATTGGGCCTCCACCTTGGCTTCTAAGCTCTTGATGGTCCTCCACGATCCCAACTCCTTCTACCATCATCTCCTGGTCCTCTCCATGGTTCCTAATCATAAAATAATCATTAGGTAGCAAACCATTCTCAAAAGTAACATATAGCGAAGAACATAGGAACGAGCTCACCTCTAAATTTAGTCGTCGTGCACGAGCTCTAGTCATTGGACCTTGCAAGTCCAGAATTGGAGGAGTGTTGTGTGTATCCATAGGAGTGATGTCCTCATCAAGAAGAGCCTCAACAAACACATGATAGGCTCATGTATATTGTTAATGAGAGAAGATTTTATGGAGACAATATCAAAGATGAAGAAGTCAACTACAAGCTTCTCATGACCCTTAGGATGGGGAATCCTACTCTTTGCATCATCATTGAAGAGAAAAATGGCTTTGAGAGCTTACAATGGATAAAGTTATTGGAAGAATCAATGCCCACAAGAGTCGTGATGACGAGGGCAAAAGAGTGAATGTGCTCATTAGTGATGAGAGCACAAGCAAGAAGGACTTGGGACTTAAAGCCAAGAAGACTCAAGATGACAATGATGATGAAGAGAATGATGATGTAAGAAGAAGACAATAAAGAACTTACCTTATTTGTCAAGAAGTTCGGCAAATACATGATCAAGAATGACTTCACCAAGAGAAGCTTTGACAAGGCTAAAGCTAGAAGAACAAATAGAAGATGCTATGAGTGTCATGAGCAAGGACACATGATTGTCAATTATCCAAGACTAAATGGCAAGGGCAAGAAGAGTGAAAAGTACAACAACAAGAACAAGCCCAACAAGAAGCCATACAATAAGGGGCAAGCTCACATTGGCCAAGAGTACATCTCCGATGATGATGAAGAAGATGAAAAGGGTGGCATTGCCAACATTGCCATTGGTCTTCCACCGGCCAAGAAGTCACTCTTCAGTAACCTCACCGATAATGAGGATGATGCTCCTCGGTGCTTCGTGGCTAAGGAAACCAAGGTATCTCCGTGCTCCAATTTCAATCCCTCTTATTATAGTGATGAAGATGAGGACTTGGTCCCCTTTATCCATGAAATGGTTAAAATGCTAGATAAGCTACAAGGGGAGTTGGACAATCAAGAAAGAATCATTGATAGACAAGAAGAGTTGCTTGATGAAGAAAGAAGCAAGAACTTAGAGCTCACCAAGCAACTTGAGCAAGAGAAGGAAAAGAACAAAAACTTTACCAAGGACCTTGCAAAGGTCAATGAGTCAAGTGAATCATGCACCTCAACAAACAAGAAGCTTAAAGAAAGGTGCAACTCTTTAATAGATGAGAACAAAGCCTTAGTGAATGCTATTGAAGATCTCAAGACAAACTCCCGCTCATTGTTGAAGAAGCTTGAATCGTCTCGAGCTTCAACTAGCAAAGGTTGTGGAAGGTGCCACAACATAAATATTGAGATGATAGCCGAGCAAGATGCAATCATTGAAAGGCTATCCAAACAAGTCAAGGAAATTGAGAAGAAGGCTCAAATAGAAACCACAAGAAAGATTGTTGGTGAGCCAAGAGCCTCTCATGACAAGAGAGGATTAGGGTACAATAAGAATGTACCTAAGAAGGGCTACAACAAGAGACCCAACTTTGTGCCCGAAGGCAAGGGCAAGGAAGTGGCACAAGAGATGATAAAAAAGCCAAAGAACAATGCTCCTCAAGTCAACAAGAAAAACTAGACCTCTACTGTATCCTTTTATGATTTTGATGTCTCCTATGTGCTAACTCGTAATGCTTATGGTAGAGTGGTTGCAAAGTTTGTTGGGCCACATGATGCAAAGTGGAAGCCTTGTGTGTGGGTGCCCAAAGTTCGTGTATCTAGTGTTAAGGGACCCAAACCAACTTGGGTTCCTAAAACACGTGCTTGGTTTCCTTTGTAGGAATACTCCTCCGGTGGTGTAATATGGGTGTTTGCTAGTGGGTGCTCAAATCATATGACCGGAGAGAGATCAATGTTCTCCACACTTGATCATGACAATCTGCCAAGTGGAGGCATCTCATTTGGAAATGACAACAAATGAAAGGTAATTGGTCGTGGACGGATTGACGTCACCCATGACCTTTCAATTAATAATGCTTATCTTGTGAATGGTCTAGGATACAACTTGATGTCCATATCACAACTTTGTGAGATGGGCTATAGTTATCTCTTTGATGATGATAGCATGACCGTTTTTAGGAAAAAGGATTCTATAATAGCTTTCAAAGGGTATTTAGAGGACAAGATCTATTTTGTTGATTTCACCAACAAAGAGGGATCTAACCTAAATACTTGTTTGTTTCCTAAAACCACTTTGGGTTGGCTATGGCACCGTCGGCTAGCTCATGTTGGGATGAGAAATCTTTCCAAACTTCTAAAGGGTGGTCACATCATCGGACTAAAGGATGTTGCTTTTGAGAAGGACAAAATATGTAGCGCATGTCAAGCCAGAAAGCAAGTTGGAGCGGCACATCCATCCAAAACAATGATGACAATGACAAGACCATTGGAGATGCTACACATGGACCTATTTGGGCGGTCACCTACATAAGCGTTGGCGGTAACAAGTATGGCCTTGTAATTGTTGATGATTATTCTTGTTTCACTTGGTATTCTTTTTGAAGGATAAAGGTGAAACACAAGGAATCCTAAAGAGGTTTTTAAGGAGAGCCCAAAACGAGTATGAAGTGAAGATCAAGAAGGTAAGGAGTGACAATGGAATTGAGTTCAAGAACACACAAGTTGAAGAATATCTTAATGAAGAAGGTATCAAGCATGAATTCTCAGCTCCATACACTCCACAACAAAATAGAGTAGCCGAAAGGAAGAACCGCACACTCATAGAGACGGCAAGAACAATGCTTGATGAGTACAAGACACCGGACACCTTGTGGGCCGAAGCCATCAACACCGCGTGCCATGCAACAAATAGATTGTACCTTCACAAGATATTGAAGAAGACACCATATGAGCTCCTCACTGGTAACCTTCCAAATATTTTATATTTTCGTGTTTTTGGGAGCAAGTGTTTTATTCTTAATAAGAAACCCAAATCCTCTAAGTTTGCTCCTAAGACACATGAAGGTTTTCTACTTGGATATGGAACTAACGTCTATGCATATCGAGTCTTTAACAAAGACATCAGAGTTGTTGAAATCACCTGGGATGTGCAATTTGATGAATCTAATGGCTCTCAAGTAGAGCAAGTTAATCCAAGTGATGTACGTGATGAAGTTCCTTGTGATGCAATAAGGAACATGGCAATAGGTGAGATAAGACCACAAGACCCAAACTCAAGTCAAGATGAACCATCCTCTTCAAGTGAAGATGACTCATCTCCATAAGAGCCACAAGATGAACAAGATCAAGGAGGTAGCCAAGATCATGGTGATGATCATGGTCAAGGCAACAACTAAGATCAAGCTCAAGATGGTGGGGATAGAGACACTCAAGAGGACAACAATCAAGAAGAAGAAGAAGATGCATCTAGGCAAATTCACCCATGAGTCTGACAAAGCATTCAAAAGGATCACCCTGTTGACAACATTCTTGGTGATATCCAAAAAGGGGTAACTATTAGATCCAAAATGGCTACGTTTTGTCATCATTACTCATTTGTTTCCTCTATGGAACCACTTAGGGTGGAACAGGCACTCCAAGACTCGGATTGGGTGATGGCCATGCAAGAAGAATTGAACAACTTCGAAAGAAACAAGGTGTGGTCATTGGTGGAAAGACCCAAGCAAAATGTTGTAGGTACAAAATGGGTGTTCCGCAACAAGCAAGATGAATATGGTGTGGTGATGAGGAACAAAGCAAGACTTGTTGCTAAAGGCTATTCACAAGTTCAAGGTTTGGACTTTGGTGAAACTTATGCACCCATAGCTAGGCTTGAGTCAATTCGTATTTTACTTGCCTATGCTACTCATCATGGCTTTAAGCTTTTTCAAATGGATGTGAAAAGTGCATTTCTTAATGGCCCCATTCAAGAAGACGTGTATGTACAACAACCTCCAGGGTTTGAAGACCCAAAGAAACCAAACCATGTGTACAAGCTTCACAAAGCTCTGTACGGTCTCAACCAAGCTCCTCGAGCTTGGTATGAACACCTCAAGGGATACTTGATCAACAAGGGCTTCACAATTGGCAAGGCCGATCCTACTCTCTTCACAAGAAAAGTTGACAATGATATTTTTGTATGCCAAATATATGTCGATGATATCATATTTGCTTCTACTAATCAATCTTTTTGTGATGAGTTTGCCAAGATTATGACTAGTAAATTTGAAATGTCCATGATGTGGGAGTTGAAGTTCTTTCTTGGTTCTCAAGTCAAGCAACTTGAATAAGGAACCTTCATAAGTCAAACCAAGTACACTCAAGACATACTCAAGAAGTTTGACATGGAGCATGCAAAGCCAAACAAGACTCCCATGAAGACAAATGGATACCTCAAATTAGATGTAAATGGTAAGCCCGTGGATCAAAAGGTATATTGATCCATGATTGGCTGGATCTTTGCTTTATCTTTGTGCATCTAGGCCCGATATCATGCTTAGTGTGTGCATGTGTGCAAGGTTTCAAAGTGCTCCTAAGGAAAGTCACTTGGTGGCTGTGAAAAGAATCTTGAGATATTTAGTTCACACACCTAACCTAGGATTGTGGTATTCAAAGGGTTCCAATTTCAAGTTAGTCGGTTATTCCGATGCCGACTACGCTGGATGTAAGGTGGATAGGAAGAGTACCTCCGAGATATGCCAATTCTTAGGTAGGTCCCTTATGTCATGGTCATCCAAGAAACAAAATTCTGTTGCCCTATCCACAATTAAAGCGGAGTATGTTGCAACCGGAAGTTGTTGTGCTCAACTACTTTGGATGCGACAAACTCTAAAGGACTTTGGATACACTATGACCAAAGTGCCTCTCATATGTGAAAATGAGAGTGCCATCTGCATATAACCCCATTGATCATAATAGAACTAAGCATATAGATATCCGTCATCACTTCTTGAGAAATCATTCAATCAAAGGGGATATTGAGATTAGCTATGTTAGAATTGATAAACGACTAGCCGATATATTTACCAAACCCCTAGATGAGAAGCGGTTTTGTGAACTTTGGAGTGAACTGAATATTCTTGACTCATCCAATTTGGAGTAGAACCTTGTGCTTTGTTTTATTTAATGCTCTTGTAAAATGCTTTAAAAATGAAAATTCTTCAAAATTCCATAATGTCTTTGATTTCAAACAAAAGTTTTGGTCAATAGATCATATTGTTGACACTTGTGAATATAGTTTTGAGTGGTTGATTGTTGCTATTCACAAGTTGAAACAAACCTTTGTATTCCTTACTTAAATTGTCCAAAAGTTCAATTTTGGAGAGGAGTTTTCTGTTTCTAACAGAGAACAATGGAACTTTCGTCACACAATGACGGAACTTCCGTCGTCCTCGGTCTGTGAAACTCGAGGGTCACGGAAGTTCCATGGGAACTTCCATGATTTTTTTTAAACTATCTGTCTGCCCAAACCCGATCGTGATGGAACTTCCGTCACCCAATGACGGAACTTCCGTCACTCTCAGGTTAAAGGGGCCGACGACCTCCTTCTTCCCTTTCCAACCGGTCATTACCTCTTCCTCATTTCTCTCTCCTCTCCATAAACCCTAGACAATGATTTTAGGTGATTTGGAGATTCAACCGGCGAAGTAGATCAAAAAGGTGGAGATTTTTTGACTCCTCCCCCATGGAAGTTCTGCAATCTCCATCAATTCTCTTTGTTATTGACCTAGGTATGAGTCTTTGACCTGAATTTCATTTTTAGGTCAAAAGTTCAAATGTCCTCGTTTCCTTTGTATAGATTAACTCCTCTAGGGCTAGTCTATCATCTGTTAGAAGCATTTGCGATGTTGTGGTGGGATAGCAGTAGTGTCAATTTCAGTGCAAACTACAAATGACAGAAGTTCCATCAAAACTTTCGTCATGATGGAACTTCCGTGATCTATCACGGAACTTCCATCATCTGTAGTTCAGTGCATTGTTTTTTGATCATCTCTTGGATTCTTGTCTTAACATTTGACTCATTCCTTGATCAATCTTCATGCTACTGGCAGCTCAAAGATGGTGAGAATTAAGTTTGCATTTAATGCTCCGAGCGAGCCAAGCAGTGAAGACTCTTCCTCCTCTTCTCCAAGTGAGGAACTAGTGCCCGTTTCTAAGAGGAGAAAGGCTGCTGCAGTTCAAGGACAAGGGTCGAGTGGCCAAGGCTCCGCCAGAGATGCCTAGACCGTGCATGTCCAACCTAGAGGATCTCTTCCTCCTAGGAGATCTCAAGATAAGGGCAAGAAGCCAATGAAGGATAAGAGGCCCGCAAAGGAAAATACCTCTAAGTCTTCAAGAGCAGCAAGGGCAGATCATGTGGATGTGGTAGAGGGGCTTAAAGTCCATGAACCTGTTTATCCCGAGGGGTACATCTTCTAGGACTACAAGAAAGATCTTGATGCTATCATTGAAGCAAGGAAGCAAAATCCCGCACTGCTGGGAGAACAAGAAGCCACTGACCACCGGTTCTACACATAGTTTCAGCAAGACTACTATATGTCTATGCTCATAGACAAGAATCGGAAGAACCGACTAGCCTCCCACCAATGGATTGATTGGTCCTACATGGAGTCAAAGGAAAATCAAGTGTTCAAGGATATCATCCAAGTGTGCAAGGATAAAGGAGTTTATGATCTGATGGGATTCAACTATGATTGGAATGAGGAGGTAATTTGCCAATTCTACTCCACTCTCTTCCTTGATGGCAAGAGCATTCTTTATTGGAGAACTCAAGGTGTGGAGTATTCTGTCTCGACAAGTCGTTTTACAAGCTATTTCTTTCAAGGAAGTGCAGATCGCACTAGAGAGATCATCTCAAATGAACCTGTGATGAAGGAGAAGGACATGGGTTTCATGTACTATGAGACGTGTCCAAATGTGTTTGAGACAACTAATGGTCTTCACAATTTTGACTTCACACTCAACCGGATGTTGCGAGTTACTATTGCACCTAAGGGTGGGTATGCTACAACTATAGTGGAGTCCTCCAGGAACATCCTTGCAAGATTTGCTCCGGACGCCACTCTGTTTTGTGTGATGGACTTCTTCACCAATGACATCCACCTGTCATCTATGGACACAAGGAGATCTCTTCCCTTTGCTCCCTATCTCATGAGGATGATTGAAGCTGAAACTGTGATTATATTTGAGAAGGAATGCAAGCATCTTCCTCTCTGACCAATAGTGCAACATGAGCTTCGCCCAGTTGATCCAAATCCCCCAGGATTGTCTTCCTCCAAAAGAGAGAGTCTCGCCCGTGCTCATGCCGGGATAGTGGCTGAGAGAGATGCAGCAGCAAGAGCTTCTTCCTCAGCCCAAGCACCTCAAGATAGGCAACGTCGTCCATCTTCTCCAGTTCTCACCTTTCTTAAGGGCATCTTCAATACTTGTTGCTTCAATGCTAAAGAGAACTGGGAGAACAAGAGGAGGATCAAGAAGCAAGTGAGATGCTACAAGAGGGACCAAAGGGCCCAAGGCCATGAGGTGTCCCCCGATGGTTTTGAGTGTGAGCCCGATGGTGAGCCGCCAGTTTTTGAGGACCCTCTTGCTGGCTATGACTAGAGTGATCTTTCCGCTGAACCGTCTACTGCTCCTCCACCTCTGGCGCCTGAAGATGAAGATCAAGATGAAGATGAGGAATCCGAAGAAGATGACGAGTGATTTCTTCGCTTTACTCTCTCTCTTTCCTTCTTTTTGGTGTGTTGATGCCAAAGGGGGAGAGAAAAGCGATGAAAAAGGGATGTTTTATGTGCTAGGATTGTGATGAACCTATGGACAAGTATCTCCCTTATTTGCTTTGTGTGTGAAAACTATTTGTGAACCTTTAGTATAATAACTCTCTTATGCTTTATGGTATTGTGTAGTGCTTGTTTTATTGCGTACTGCATAGATGTGTTGATTGTGCTAAGTGTGTTGTTGATCTATTCCTTTATCACTATGTTGCACACTAATACACTTTTTAGGCATCCCACTCTTTGCAAAATATAGGTGGAGCTCCTTCACATGTTTTTGTGACTCATGCATATCTTTAGGGGGAGTTCCACTATATTTTGCTCTTTGTATCATTTGATTATCTCTTTTATATCCTTTTTAATCTATTGTCATCAATCACCAAAAAGGGGGAGATTGAAGATGCATCTAGGATCCTCTAGTGGGTTTTGGTGTACGATGACATAGAAGATTAAAATTCATGCTAACATGTCTATGAAGTAAATGTGCAGATAATCAAATTATTATTCAATCCTACATTTGCAAGATGGTTTTTACTCCCAAAAAGAAGAAAAGAGAAATTGACTCAAGTGCTTTAAAGTGAAATTTTTATTTTAATTGAGTCATAGGTTTGCCGAACTATCAAGGGGGGTAAACCAATCTTGCTAAGAAGGGAAATTTATATTCTCAAGCCAACAAAAAATCTTGGAGAGAAGTTTAGCCAACAAAAGCCAAAAAGAACCAACCAATTCTGAGCCAAACAGAGAGTGACGAAAGTTCCGTGAGTCTCTTCACGAAAGTTCCGTCACTGTGCAGCTTCAAACTCCAGCAAACCCGAGAGCTACGGAAGTTCCGTGGCCTCTGCCATGGAAGTTCCGTCATTCCCTGGTTTCCCTTTGTCGCAAACCCGAGAGCGACGGAAGTTCCGTGGTGGCCATCACGGAAGTTTCGTCGCCTCTGGCTCAGTTGAAATCCTACCGCGCAACGACTCTTTTGAATTGACAGAAGTTCCGTGGGGAACCATGGAAGTTCTGTCAGACCTAGAAAAGCTGAGTAATGAATAGTTTTTGAGAGAGCTCTATAAATAGCCTCCCCCTTCCCCCGTGGGAAGGGTTGGACTTATTGACATTTCACCCACATTTCAAATAGAGCTCTCCTCTCTCATACTCCCATTTGTTCTTGCCATCCCAAGAAAAGTGAGAGAAGATCCAACCATAGAAAGATTGAATCCATCCACTCAGAAGATTGAGCACATCTTTCCCTCCCCATCAAGATTTGTTTTGCTTATTACTCTTGGAGACTTGGTCTCCTAGATGGCTAGGCGTCGCCTTTGAGCTCCCAACATGTTGTGGTGAGACGGGGACGTTTGTGAAGGTGTGATTCACCTTCGGAGGAAAAGAATCAAGTGAAGAAAGAAATCCAAGCACAATCTTTGTGATTGCTTGGCGGGTAAACGGTTGAGAGAGACCCGGTCACTTTTTATGACTCCTCAATGAGTACGTAGGAACTACTTTGTGTGGTTGCCGAACCTCGGATTAATTCCTTGTGTCTCTCTTTGCTTTTCCCGCATTTTATTATTGTGCTTGTGTATTTCTTTCATATTATTGTGCTAGATTTACTTGGTGTTGTGTTATAAGCTATCTAGCGAAGATCTCTAGTCACTCATTGCATTAGCTTCACACCTATCAAGTATTGTATCTCTAACTCTTAAGTTATCCACATTTTAATAAGTTGTAAAGAAAGAGTTGGTGAAGTTCTGTCATTTTATAGAACTTCTGTGGTGACGGAATTTTGTCATTCCTGACAGAAGTTCCATCGTTGTCAATTTGATCAAAGCTTAGTGCTTTTTTGAAGTTTAATTTTTAGATTGCCTATTCACCCCCCTCTAGGCAACTTTCAGTCATGTCTCTTTAGGTCATGCTAGTCGGTGATGTGAATGGTTGCTCAGTGAAATCACAGGCACTGGGTGACAGTGGAGAAGCCAAGGAGCTGTTCGGAGAAGTCAGGAAACGAAGTCAAGCGAGGACAAGAAGTCTCAGCTTCTAAACAGAGTGACCAGACAGAGGGGTCAGTGGTGCCGGATTTTACGGTCAGTTGGAGATCAGAGAGAGGACTTGCAAGGAATCTGACTGTGCTGGAGTCTATAGACACCGGACGGTCTGGTCTACAGACCGGATGGTTTGGTCTACTGACCAGACAGTTCGAACAGTGATGGGAGTCACCAGGACAGAGAAGCCAATGGCTCGAGGAGCCGTTCCAGGAGTGACCGGACGGTCCGGTCAGGCAGAGACCGGACAGTCCGGTCAGTGCGTTCAGAAAGGTGATTTCGTGGAGCAATGACTAATTGGAGATTAGAAGCCTATATAACTTCGTCGCTAGGGTCTTAAAGACCTCTCTTGGCCAGTGGAATACCTGAGAGCATTTTGTAAGGTCCAAGAGGAAAAGAGAAGAGCACTAGGAGAGGATATTGGATATCTTCAGAGTGCTAGTGAGAGTAACAAAAGCATATTGCACATCTAAGGCTAGGGTGTCCTTGAGGGTATTGATGTGGACAAGGGTTCCCGATCTTTCGATAGGTTCTGATAATCTTGATTACGGCGGAGGCGATACACAAATCGATCCGGCTTCTGAACGACACGTTCTGAACCCCGCAATCGCAGCACAACGTCTCCTCTAGTTATCAACCGTTCAAGAATGATTGACCTCACCGAGAAGGCTTATCCTTGCCTACAAATCAAGAACACAAGCAAGAACAAAGAAGAATGCAACCAAATTTGCAAGTATACGATGAATCTCACAAGTTGGAGTCTCACAAACCGATCAAACGATAAAACTGTTATCAACAGAATAATCTAAGCAAAACCCAAATCCTAATGAAGAGGCGCCGGCTGTATATGAGGACCCTAGGGTCGTGCAAGATCCTCTGGATGCAGCCCTAAGTGGGCTCAACTCGATACATGGCCCAAAGACCGATTACGGTGTCGCAGCACCAGGACAGATTCTGGAAGTCGATTTGTTTCGGCGATTGCCAATGGCTCGGGACGAATGTTGACATGGGACTGGTTGGGTTGGAAAGTTCTTTTCGTTATCTTTCCAGGCATATATAGAATGTCCAAATCCGAGTCCGTATGCGTCTTGGACGTCCGTTTTAGTGCAGACTGGTCCTGGGCTCCGAAACAGACTCGAAGTCGGTTTTGATTGGGCCTCCACCTTGGCTTGGACGTCCTTGCTGGCCCATCACATCTCCAATCACCTCCCCAGCTATCTCATTATCATCTCTATGGTTTCTGACAATAATTAATTCATTAGGTAGCAATCTATTCTCAAAACCACATAATAAAAACATTAGAAACGATCTCACCTATAATTTCAGGTGATGCAAATGAACTTTCATCTTAGTTGGAGGACTGTTGTGTGTATCCATGAGTGTGATGTACTCATTATTTTTCCCCTTTTGAATTAGAGTCGTACTCGACTCGATCCCATCTCTTTCTCCCAATAGTGGTCTCAAATCTAAAATATAAAATATGGAACTATTCCCAAACTTGGAATGCACCTCGTGTTTATATGTGTTATGAAAATTATCATCACAATGTGAAACCACAATAGAAGGCATGCCATGCAAATTAATGACCTCTTTGAAAACTTGCTCAGCAATATGAACGTCATTCTCACTCTTATGACAAGATGGAAAATGTGTGATCTTAAAAACACTAGAGAAACTTGACATGACATGGTAATTGTTATTGCAGTTTTCTAGTTCATCATTTGGTTGTACAACACAAGGAGTATTCATGTTTGAGCAAATATAAACTTTATGCACCATAAATACACCTCTATGATCAAAGTTTCCTATAGCATAAAATTTGTTTCTTGTTAGTAAAGGCAATTCAGTTTGAGAAAAGATTTGCTTCTCCACGGTATTTAGATCACAAAGAACATCAAATTCAATATAACCCAAAGTATTCAGAGAAGACAATAATTTCTGCTCATCCTTTTCACGTGTTAGTAAAATCAAATATTTTATTTCAGCACTAGTAGGTGAATCATAAGCAAAAACATCAAGCTTATTCATTTATAGTGGCAAAGGTATAAGTGAAGCAGTGGCACACAACTCCTCTTTATCACAAGGATCAGTAGATAAATCAACCTGTGGCAAAGGCAAATCAAGACAAGGTTCCAATACAACAAGATTGTTGGAACAATTCATTACATCAAAAAAGCTCTTACCCGAAGCAACAACATGTTCTTCATCTTTCTCACTATCCTCTTCTTTGTGTAGAACCTGAAATGTATTAGTTGCAACAAGAGGCAAGGAAATATGTTCATCATCTAATTCAGATTTTGATGTAAGTGTTGCAACATTTGAAACAGTCCATTCTTTTCTAAACGGTTCATTCTTTCTTCTTTCAAGCCTTTGTTGATCTTCTTCTAAAATTTCAACAGTGGTCATAGGTTTAAGAGTAACTCTTCTACCATTGTATTTAAATGAGTAGCTATTTATAATGGTATTGTGCGAAGCATTATTTGTAATAATCCAAGGTTTACTCAATAACAAATGACATGCTTGCTTAGGTACTATATCAAATTCTGCACTATTCTTATAAGAACCAATAAAAAATTCAATGCGTGCAATTTTATCTACCTTTATCTTACCAAAAGAATTTACCCATTGGATGTAGTATGGACATGGGTGTGGCTGTGTTGTCAATCCAAGCTTCTCTACTAATTCTAAACTTGCGATGTTGCGGCTACTCTCTCCATCAATGATAACACGACAACGTCGATCCTTGACAACAAAGTGAGTCTGAAATAAATTGTTCAATTGATTTTGCTCTACCTTCTCCATTTGAGGACTGAGCACTCTTTGTACTACATCACTCATATTGTTCTTATTAGATGACATTGAATCATCACCATGAGTGGCGTAACCTGTCATTGTTAGTAGCAAACAAGAAAACACACGAAAGTTTATTTTCCTATCACTACTATGTGATCACAGTGTAAACTCTCAACAAGCAAAGGGAAGCATCTTATCAAGCTCTTACAAAGTTCTTAGTTACAACAAGCAAAGGATACCTTGGAGAGTGTGAACTGATAATTGCGAGAGTTAAAAAAAATTTGTGCCTGTTCAGAAGGAAATATATGGAGCTTGGATAGGCAATATTAGGTAGCAAGGATTAGCAAAATTTCAATTCAGAAGTTACAAAACTGAATAATAGTCCCAAGCTAGTCTATGTCACCGGCCTAAACTTGTCTCGGACCTAGTTCAAGCAAGCAAGCAAATGACTCAACAAAGGACACAAAGAATGCAAGCAATTTTGAATTTGTATCTTTTCTTTTTGCTACTTCCTTTTTTTTGTGCGGCTTTTTCTCTTATGCAGTTTTGCCTTTTTCTTTTCTTTTCTTGAGAATCAGAACTGCAGCAAGGTATTACAAGTTTTACAACCAATGGAACCCCAGAATATTTTTTTTCTTATTACAAGTGCAACAAAAGGATTCTTGTAATAGCACAACTAAAACAAACTTCTATAATAAGATCAAGCACTAATTGGTTGGCTTTTGATCATAATGAGACAGCAGCAGAGCACTCTAATTTTCTTTTGCACATGAAAGTAGAAGGCTAGATGTTAAAGAAATATTTAGTGCACACAGTTCTAGCAATACTATTATCTTAACATGTGCAACACTGATTTTTTCCCTTGTTTGTCTATGACAAGGATATGCACGACTCAAACAAGACCAAAGAACAAGCACTAGACCAGCAACGCAATGACTTTATAGGGACTAAAATTCAGAGAAGCAATCTGAAATAAAAATTTGCAAGTCACAATGGGGTATAGGACAGCGGAAACACGACGAACCGATATTTTTGTGGAGCAATTTTCTAGACTATAGGATAGAACAAATAAACGAGGATAAAGGCGAACCTAACGGTATACCTGAAACTCTGATTACCACTTGATGTGGACAAGGGTTCCCAATCTTCCGATAGGTTCTGATAATCTTGATTAAGGCGGAGGCGATACACAAATCGATCCGGCTTCCGAATGACACGTTCTGAACCCCGCAATCGCAGCACAACGTCTCCTCTGGTTATCAACCATTCAAGAACAATTGACCTCACCGAGAAGGCTTATCCTTGCCTACAAATCAAGAACACAAGCAAGAACAAAGAAGAATGCAACCAAATTTGCAAGTATACGATGAATCTCACAAGTTGGAGTCTCACAAACCGATCAAATGGCAAAACTGTTATCAACAGAATAATCTAAGTAAAACCCCCACCCTAATGAAGAGGCGGCGGCTGTATATGAGGAACCTAGGATCATGCAAGACCCCCTGGACGCAGCTCTAAGTGGGCTCAACTCGATACATGGCCCAAAGACCGATTACGGTGTCGCAGCACCAGGACAGATTCTAGAAGTCAATTTGTTTCGGCGATTGCCGACGGCTCGGGACGTAGTTTGACATGGTACCAGTTGGGTTGGAAAGTTCTTTTTGTTATCTTTCCAGGCATATATAGAATGTCCAAATCCGAGTCCGTATGCGTCCTGGGCGTCCGTTTTAGTGCAGACTGGTCCTGGGCTCCGAAACAGACTCGAAGTCGGTTCCTCCACCTTGGCTTGGACGTCCTTGCTGGCCCATCACATCTCCAATCACCTCCCCAGCTATCTCATCATTATCTCCATGATTTCTAACAACAATTAATTCATTAGATAGCAATCTATTCTTAAAACCACATAATAAAAACATTAGAAACGATCTCACCTGTAATTTCAGGTGATGCACATGAACTTTCATCTTAGTTGGAGTTGTGTTGTGTGTATCCATGAGTGTGATGTACTCATCAGGTATGATCTAGGTTGTTACTCTTGGTCTATGATGAGACCTAGTCCGGTTAGGTGTCGGTGATCGAGCCTATCGTGATTAGTTGTGAAGGCCATCACACGCTTGTACACGGTTTGAGCCCGCCATTGAAAGGGGCATCGCTAGTGAGCGCCCGTGTCGGGTCTGGGAGTCCGACAAGTTCTCGAGAGAGGCAAGCTTGTGCCTTGGTGGCAGCGGTGACGCAATTATGTCTTCACTTTGGGAGTGATTGCAGGCTCGTATGCGAGAACTCCACTTGGTGGTGGGAGAGACTGGTACTCCGGTGGGAGTGGTCCAACTAGGAGTAGGGGAAGACGCCATCCTTCCGAGACTTTGGGAAAAAAAAATATCATGAGCCATCTCTTACTCTACTCCTTACTTTGATGCCTTTACCTTTCATATTTACATATTGTGCTATTCATGCTTGTGTGGTTACCTTGCTTTAATTGATTACCTTGTAGACTTGCATGAATAGGCTTCTCTACTTGCTAGTTGTGCTTAGCTTTCACTTGATCACTAGCATGCATAGGAGTTGCTTTGGCTTGAATGATCACCCTAGTATATATTATGCTACTCATATTTATGTGCTTATCTTGTACTTGATGATCTAGTAGCTTTGCATGAGTAGGCTCCTTTGCTAGCTTGTTATGTGCTTCCACTTGTCTTTGATTACTAGCTTACATAGGAGTTGCTTGACTTTGTGTCTGATCCACTAGTATACTTAGGTTGTCTTTTCTTTCATAGGATTATCATGTTAGTGTGATCACCACTAGAGTTATTTAGGAGTTATTTGAGTATGTTTTAGAAATTGGCAAAATTAGGTACATAGTTTGAGTTCCCGATTCACCCCTCCCTCTCGGTCACTCGATTATTTCAAGTGGTATCAGAGCCAAGTGCTCATTATAGGGCTTAACCGCCTTGAGTAGTGACCGTATTCAGTTGGGATATCATCCCATTCGGGGTCGAGTCATGACTCATGGAAGGATCACTTGAAAAGCTACCTAAACGCCATGCTTCTGGATGAGTTGACGGATACTCTTGTGGACTTTTCCAATACCTTTACCAATGATCATGTGTATGATTACGATTGTGTGGATGTGCCTAGTTCTAGTGAGTGCCTAGATCCTACTAGTGATGACTTGATAGGTTGCTCTACTAGTGGGCCTAATGTGTTGAATGATAATGATGTGTCTCTTGATCTTGCTTGCTCCTCTAGTGTGGCTAGTACTGATGATGCTAGTGAGTCTTTTGTTGGTCATGCTAGTGACCTGCTTATTAGGGAGTTCTTTGATTTTTGTGCTAATGAGAATGAGGACTTATTTGACTCTCTTATTCGTTTGCGAGGTATCGTGGATGGAATTGTAGAAATTGAGAGACCCTTTGAGATCCCAAATATATTGATTGTCAAGAAGATCCTCACCTTGCTCCCTAGTAGCAAGCTCCTCTACATCATCCTTGATCTCATAATGGACAAGAATTTTTCTGTTGATGACGTGATTGGGCTACTCTTCAAGGATGAGGAGATCACCGCAAGCTTGACGGGGTAGAAAAATTTCAAGGCAAACAATGAAGCACCTTTAAGCAAAGGGAAAGAAGTAGCCTCGAGCTCAAGCTTCTTTGATCCCTCAACAAGATTGCCTTGTAATAGTTTCTACAACCCCTTCAGATCAAGACCTACACCAAGCTCTTTATCAGACGCTTCATCAAGCTCTACGCCAAGTGCCACTCCAAGTTCTAACCCAAGCACTTCAGGTGGACCACGCATTGGTGTAAGAGGAGCGCCAACCACAATGCTCACACAATCATTTGAGATGATCAATCTCACCACTACGGCTCCGGCGCTTCCGCCTCCTCCATCACAAGATCAACTTTGGCAATTTCGTTGAGCTCAACAACAAGATCTCTTCTTTTAACTTGATGAATTTGTGAGAAATCCGAATGATGACCTTTGCGAGACTTTCTTGAGTATTTATGATCTTGTGTGCAGGATAAACTCCTTTCAAGATGTACAGAGAATCCCATCATATGGAGTGATTGATAGGCTCCTCTTGCAAATCACAACTCCTGAGAGGGGTTTCTTGCTTGAGGAAGTGATCAATAGAAGGCATGAGCTCTCAATTGAGAGAGCAATAGAGATGATACTTGTACTTCACACACAAGTGGGACACGTGCTTGAGCACGTCACTGATCTCTATGATCCTCCCCACTACTACATCGACCTCGACAATGTGCACATGGGGGATGGTCATGGACATTGGAGGTATCATGCTCCCCACCATCCTATACGGAGGAGAATTCATGAAGGGATTGCAAGAATTTGTAATTATGAGGATGGTCTCAATCGACGTGATAAGGATAGTGAAGCTCAATCAAGTAATGCTTTGCATACTAACCCTTCTTCCTCTAGTACCTGTCTTATGGCTACTACCAGGGTCAACTACAAAAGTGGAGATACCCACTGGATACTTGATAGTGGGTGCATCCAACATATGACTGGGAAGTCAACTATGTTCACCAACATTGATGAAGACGAAGATAGTGAGAAGGTGACTTTTGGGGAGAACTCAAAAGGGAGAGTTAGAGGCTCTGATGAGGACATCACTCCTATGGATACACACAACACTCCTCCAATTCTGGACTTGCAAGGTCCAATGACTAGAGCTCGTGCACGACGACTAAATTTAGAGGTGAGCTCGTTCCTACGTTCTTTGCTATATGTTACTTTTGAGAATGGTTTGCAACCTAATGATTATTTTATGATTAGAAACCATGGAGAGGACCAGGAGATGATGGGAGAAGGATTTGGGAACGTGGAGGACCAGCAAGGGCTTGGAAGCCAAAGTGGAGGCCCAATCAAAACCGACTTTGAGTCTGTTTCGGGGCCCAGGACCAGTCTGTACTAAAACAGTCGCCCAGGACGCATACGGACTTAGATTTCGATGTTCTACATATTCACGGAAAGATAAGGAGAAGACCTTTCCAATGCTGCTAGCCTCATGTCAAAATTCATCCGGAGTCATCGGGAATCGTCGAAACAATAGAGAGTCCAGAATCTGTGTCGGTGCTACAACGCCTATTTTTGGCCTTTGGGCTTTGTATTTAGTTGAGCCCAATTAGGGGCGCGTCCAGAGGTTTTTGCACGACCCTAGGGTCTTTATATACAGCCACCACCGCACCATTAGGATTCAGGTTTTGCTTAGATCAATTCTGTTCATAAACAGTGTCGCCGTTCATCGGTTTATGAGACCCCAACTTTGAGAGTTTAATCATACATCTGCAATTGTGTTGCATTCTTCGTTGTTCTTGCTTGTGTTCTTGATTCGTAGGCAGGGATTAGCCTTCTCAGTGAGGTCAATCGTCTTTGGACGGTTGATAACCAGATGAGACGTCGTGCTGCGATTGCGGGGTTTAGAACGTGCTGTTCTGAAACCGGATCAATTTGTGTGTCGCCTCCGACCAAATCAACTTACCAAGAACCTTTCGAAAGATCGGAAACCCTTGTTTACATCAGGCTCAGGCAAGGTGGCCATCACAGAGGACCTCCATCTCTCCAAGGTCTTTCTTGTGGAAACCCTCAATTTCAACCTCCTGTCTATTGGTCCACTTTGTGACATGGGATTCAAGTGCACATTTGATGAGGATGGCACAATGATTGAAAATGAAAAGAAAGGGCTAGTGTTTCATGGAGTGAGGCATGAGAACTTGTATGTCACAGACTTCAAATCAAGCAACATGCCACCAAGCACTTGCCTATTCACCAAGGCAACTATGGGATGGTTGTGGCATAGAAGATTGGCACATGTTGTAATGAATCAGCTCAGAAAAGTGGTCAAGAGGAATCTAGTTGAAGGAATCAAGGATGTGACCTTTGAGAAGGATAGATTGTGCAGTGCTTGTCAGGCAGGAATGCAAGTTGCACCTTCATAGCCCACCAAGTCTTTCATGTCTACATCTCGTCTTCTAGAGCTCTTGCACATGGACTTGTTTGGGCCAACACATTACAAGAGTCTAGGAGGGAATCTATATTGCTTGGTGATTGTGGATGACTTCACAAGATACACTTGGACTTTCTTTTTTGTGGACAAGTCTCAAGCAAGTGATATCTTCAGAAAGTTTGCAAAGAGAGCGAAGAATGAATTGAAGGCCAACATTGTGAAGATAAGGAGTGACAATGTGACTGAGTTCAAGAACACAACAATGGAGGAAGATTGTGACAAGAAGGGAATCAAGCATGAATTCTCTGCTACATATACTCCCGAGCAGAATGAAGTAGTGGAGAGGAAGAACAAGACACTCATCACTCTTGCTTGTGCTATGTTAGATGAGTATGGAACTCGTGACAGTTTTGGGCTGAAGCAATCAACACAGCTTGCTATCCCAACCGTGTATATCTCCACCGGCTATTGAAGAAGACGCCATATGAGCTATTAGTTGGACGGAAACCGAATGTTTCCTATTTTTGGGTCTTTGGCTGCACTTGCTACATTCTCAAGAAGAGGAGTAAGCCCGGGAAGTTTGAGACCAGAATGGATGAAGGCATTCTTGTTAGGTACTCAGGGACTTTTAAAGCATATAGGGTCTACAACTCAGTCATAGGTTGTGTGGAAGAATCCTATGATGTGCAATTTGATGAGTCAAATGGTTCTCAAAAGGGAGATGAATTTCATGAAGTGAACATTGGAGATGAACCCATGAGGGAAGCTTGGAGGAACATGCCCACGGGCGAGGTTTTACCCCACGAGGCCAATGATGATGATATTGGTGAGCCCTCTACTCCACCACCTCAACCTACCTCATCCTCCGAGGGACAAGAACCAACCCAAGATGCCATTGACACACCCACTAGCTCCTCCCAAGATTCATTAAGAGTGCATCCACCGAGCCAAGAAGAAACCCAAGTGAGAAGTGAGTCACAAGCCTCCCCAGGTACCTCACCTCAAGCCACTTCTCCAAGCTCTTCACATGACACCCTCTCATCCACTCCAAGCTCTAGTATCAAAAGAAGAAAGCATATGAGTGATTCCCCCACCTGGGTAATGGCTATGCAAGAAGAGTTGAACAACTTCAAGAGGTGTAAAGTGTGGAAACTTGTTGAGAGGTCCAAGAATCATAATTTTGTTGGCACCAAGTGGGTCTTCAAGAATAAATAAGATGAGAAAGGGGCCATTGTCAAGAACAAGGCTCGCCTAGTAGCTAAGGGATATTCTCAAGTGGTGGGTATTGACTTTGAAGAAACATTTGCTCCTGTGGCCCGCCTTGAAGCAATTTGGATCTTACTTGCCTACGTGTCACACAATGGCTTCAAGCTCTGTTAAATGGATGTGAAGAGTGCTTTCTTGAATGGAGAGATCATTGAGAAAGTATATGTGGAACAACCTCTGGGGCTTAAGGACCATAAACATCCAAGACATGTGTACAAATTGAAGAAAGCTCTCTATGGCCTCAAGCAAGCACCAAGGACATGGTATGAACATTTGAAGAACTACTTCTCAAGAATGGCTTCAGAATTGGAAGTATTGACATCACCTTGTTCACAAGACATGTTGGGAAGGACCTCTTTGTGTGCCAAATTTATGTGGATGATATCATCTATGGGTCAACCAATGAGAAGTTCAATGAAGAGTTCCGGGAGATGATGGCTAGGGAATTCTGAATGTCAATGATTGGAGAGTTGCATGTGTTCCTTGGTTTTCAAGTCAAACAATTGAGAGAAGGGAACTTCATTTATCAAGAGAAGTATGAGAGAGTTAATGACAAGGTGATAGAAATTGGGAGCTCCAACGGGCAGATTTTGAAGCATACCAAGATTATGGAGTAGCAGATGGGACAGCTATCGCAAGCCATTCAAGGCAATAAGGGGGCTATTCCTGGCAATACGATGTCTGCAGAACAGTTGAAGGCAATAGCTATGCGATCAGGAAAACAAACAGAAGATCCAGAACACTCTGCGGGAGCAAAGAAGCCCCGCGCCGATCGGCGCGACGACCCTGTCGGAGCCGATCGGCTCCCTGAAAGCGCCGATTGGCGCAAGGAGGATGATGACCTCTCTGGTATGAAGATGGGCGTGGAGACAGAAGAGCATGGCACTGCAACATTTCTAGATACTCAACTACTGACAAAGACAGAAAGAGCGCGACAACATGACGAGCAGTTTGCAAGATTTGTTGATATTATGAAGAAGCTTTACATCAATGTCCCTTTTGTTGACGCTATCCAAGTTCCCACCTATGCCAAGTACATTAAGGACATGATGCAAAACAAGAAGTCTCTAGTTTCTGAGGAGGTTGTGAAGGTCACTAAGGAACTAACGACGACAATCAATGATGTTGCACTGGAGAAGAAACCCGACCCTGGATCACCAAGCATCAAATGCATGATTGGAACAAGGATATTTGATAGGTGCTTGTGCGATCTTGGAGCAAGCGTAAGTGTTATGCCCCGTCATATATTCACAAACCTCAATTTGCCTGAATTAGAGCATACGGGTATGTGTTTGGAGTTAGCCGATCAATCGGTACGCTTCCCTGATGGAATTGCTGAGGATGTGCCTATTCAAATTGGAGATCATATCGTCCCTGTTGATTTTATTGTGCTTGATATGGATAAGAGGACGAGGACCCCGTTGATCTTAGGCAGATCCTTCTTGAGGACAGCAAAGGCAAGTACTGATGTTGGGAGTGGTGAGATAAGCTTCGATATAAGTGGGACTCCCTACTCTTTCAAGTTTCACCCAAAGGAAGAAGAGTGCCGTGCTATTGATGAAGTGAAAAGATACAAGACACCGTGGCATCGAGGCGTCGAAAGTAATTGGAGGGGATGTATGGATAGGTCGTCCAAGCTATATGAACCATGGAGATAAGATAACCTTGTAGTGTCGCGGCCTCACATCCCGCACCGCGACACTAAGGATTGATTGTTTGCGGGGAGGTCGAGCTCTTTGACCTTTAAATAACTAGAGCGCTCTTTGGAGGCAACCCAATGATCGGGGGAATTAAAAGTTATTCAGTGCTTATGGGAGGGCAACCCATTTCATTTAGTTAATTAGTGCTGGCCGGGAGGGCAACTCGGTGTTTTTAAAATTTGCTTGCTTGTGATAAAAATAATCTTCCGAATAAAATAAAAAAATTAGAAAAGTGTGTGCTTAATTCTTGTGTGCTCTTGCGTTGTCTGTTTATTCGTTCAAAACTGTGTATATACATGCTGTAGACTAACAATGCAGAAATATAAAAAAAAAACCAAAAACAGGAAGGAACAGAGCTTGCGCCGATCGGCGCACATCTGCACCGATCGGCTCAGCATTGTCCAAGTCAGGACAGAAGGCCGACGACGCCCAGAATTGAAGGAGTGCTAAACCAGCACAATAATTTTCGGAGACAGAGCTATTTTCAAAGATGAAGACAACATCTAGCGAAGAAGCAAGGGGCCAGCACCAAAAACGGACGTCGCGCCGATCGGCATAAGTCAGCGCCGATCGGCACGGTCACCAGATGAGCCCTGACACGTATGCCAATACTACAGGAAGATTGGAGAAGTGGAAATTAGGTGAAAGAGCGAGGCATCAGAATCAGCGCTGGACCTAAGGACGAGGTGCAAGGGACTTGCGCCGTTCGGCGCCCTACTGCGCCGATCGGCGCAGGTACCCATGATGTTCCCAATGGGCAACAAAGGCGGCATGCATTGATTTTGAGGAACAGGTATGATTATTATGCAGGTGTGCAGTACAGAGGAGACACGGAATTGACCAAAAGTTGAAAAGGAGATGGCGCGCCGATCGGTGCGGGGCCGCACCGATCGACGCCGGCAACAAGACATCAGGATTCCGTGCTATTCCCCTGCCAACCAACATGATGTGCCAGGAAGCGACATGAAGGAGGGGAATCAAGCATCAGAGTGGTCAGAGCATTCAGAATTTGAATTGTGCCGATCGGCGCAGTATCCGTGCCGATCGGCGCTCTCTCAAATTTTGAAATTTTATGGCGGTTCCTTCTCCTAGAAGCTTCCCACACTATAAAAGGGAGGCCAGGTGCCCCCATTCGGCACACCATCCCGGTAATCTCTCCACCTTCCCCACTACCCACGATCTCGCACACGTTTTCATTCCTCGCAGATGGATCGTCTCCGCTCCTCCATCGGCAAGTTGGGCAAGAGACTGCGCCGGGGGAGCAGTTCCGGCGGCAGCAGCGAGTCGAGCGGTAACTCCTTGGCGAGGGGTGGCTCCGACGCTCGCGATGACATGTCGGTGGGTGGTGCATCCACCAGCTCGGCGGCGGTGACATACGAGGTCCGCGGCCGCCACTCCGTCTCCGGCGCGTCCCTTCCAATAGGGCGTGCTACGAGGAGCCAAACAGCGACAAGCCGTGGGGTTCCCACATCACCACCGCCGCCGGCATTTGTGCCGCGCACGGTGGAGGAGGGCTTCACCCTCCTGAGCACGGAGGAACAGCGGGACTACCTCGCGGTGAGGGGAAGGTTCGTCCCCAACTTCGACCTGGACGAGACCTTCCTCACCTCGATCGACAATGTGGGAGGACTTAAAGAGGATGTTAGACAACCTCGGTTGGGTGGATTTCCACCTCCTCCCTATTACGTCGTCATCGAGGTTGCTTCTACGATGAGGCTTGGCACCGTCGAAGACGGTAGCGAGGCCGTCAACTTTCGCGTCCGCGACATTAGCCACACGGTGACCATGGAGGCGGCGGCTCAAGCCTTTGGCTTCGACACCGACGCCGACGTTGCTGGCATCTTGGGACGTGGGGAGTTGGACTCCTTTTGGAGGCGGCTCTCGTTCATAGAGGAGATGAAGCACGGCAACATCCGCAACCCGACCATTCAAGCTTTCCATCGGTGGTTGGCGGCGCGCATAGGCGATAAGGTCGACTCTAGCAATGTCACCGATGCGGACTTGCGGTGGCTCTTCAATGCCATCGTGAGTCCATCTCATTGTAATCCCATGTCGGTGATGGTGCGGGGTTGGCTCGACAAGAGGGGCAAGGCAAGCAAGTTAGCCTTCGGGGCCTATCTTCAACGCCTAGCAGCCCTCGTCTGCGACAGCGACGGACCAGGAGGGCGCGACGACAAGTGAGAGTGCGCGACGGAGATCGGCGAGAATATGACTCGTAGCAATATTGTCACGGGAAGTGTTCGCGCTGGCTTCCATGTCGGTGGCACCAACGTAAAGCTCCCGTGTACGGAGCTAGGAGTTTTTCTCCCTCGCAAGCTGGATGGAGGAAATTGGCTTAAGGAAGGTCTCTTGGAGGGGGGCCAAGTTCTCAAGGACCGCCGTGGGCGGGTTCGACAGTCGGACACATCTACAGCAGCCGGTGGCGAGTGGGATTCCTGGGGGTCACGCCAGGAGTACCAGCAGTACCAGTCAGGGTGGAGTGATGCAGCGGTGCGCCGATCGGCACACCCTACTGCAGCGCAGGCATCGACTATAGGTACCAAGGGCATGTACCAATGGTGCCTCCTATGCCCGGTGCAGACTTTTTCGTGCCCATGCAGGGGTACCTCGACAACAACATGCACTATATCGAGCGCGTGGAGGAAGCCACGTCCCAATGGAGGAACAACCATGATGCGATGGTGGACGAGTTCGAGCGACTCAAGGCGCGGTGCTATGGCTTCGATCAGCCACCGTCTCCACTTTCGGATGACTAGAGTGCCTAGGAGTTGGCACGAGTATCGGTTTCCCGGTTTGCGTTTTCTTTTATCTTTTACAATCTTTTTCTTTATTTACTTATATGTGTGTGAGCGGGTTGGGAAACCATGTATCGGGTGTGCTTACTTTCATGCAAGTGTGTTAGTAGTAGTTTTATTTTCATGCAAGTGTGTTAGTAGTAGTTTTATTTTCATGAAGTGTGTGCAAAAATCATCATCATGTATTCAAGTTTTGATCTTAATATAATGGTGGTGGTTATGCTCTATTAGGAGAATTAAATTATTTATTCTTTCTTGAAAAGTGTTGATGAAGATCAAATAGTGTTGAGCATTGAATAAAATTTCGAACTTACACTTAATGATTATTCGGCAAATATGTCTTATGTGGAGGAATTTTGAGTACCCATGTATTTCATTTGTGTTGTCCAGTTTGTAATGATAACTTAGTACCAATCTTTTCAAAAATAAATTTCATGTTGTGAACTTTAGAATTTATTGTTTTTCAAGATCCTTACCTACCAATGCCATATTTTGAGCAATACTCATGAACCTTTGATATGTAGATAAACATTAAATTGATGGTTGAGTTCGGTTAGGATTTAATTCTTTTTGGTATGAATTTTATTAAGATGGCAATTCTTTGTGTATCTTTTTCTAGCCTTGAAATTACTCATGCAAAAATTCAATTCCGCTGAGTACACTACCATAAACCCAAAACATCTTATGGAGTATCATTCCTTGACCACATCCTATATTTCTGGCTATATTTAACTCTTGAATAAAAGTTGAAGCCAGACAAATCAAATACCACCAAATGTTGGTAAATTTGGGTTGAGAGCCAATTGGCGCACCCTGAGCCGATCGGCGCAGCAGAGATTGGTGAAAAAAAAAATACTCTGCTATTTGCTAAGGGACTAGCAAAATTTTAAGTGTGGGAGGATGGTATATGACATGCTTATTCTCGAAATTCAATATAGTCATGAATCATTCCAACCATGTGCAATCTTCCAAGATCAAATTTTTTGCTATGCACATGTCCACATATCCAAAGTCAGAGTCCTTTCTTAAATTTTTCTTTCTTAATTGCCATCCTGATAAGTTTTTATAATTCCAATGAAGAATAATCTCCTAGATTTACAATAAATTATTGATTTATGTTTGCAATCCTTGAATTACCTCACCTAGCTACTCATATAAGCCTTACACTAATATCATTTGATCATTATGATGTAGAATATAGGTTGAGTGATTTGAAAGATGAGTTGTTGCCTTGGATTATTTGGAAGATAGATTCTCTATGTTCACAACAATCTTTTAAGTGATTTTCATGTGTGGAAAAGTTATAATTTATGAATTGGACATGATCTTTTGCTTTGGGGAGAATTTGTATATGCGTTGTTGTGGAGCTTTATTGCAGAAACAGATAAAATTGATGATTAATGCGATGATGGAGAGGACAGGAGTCCAGAACCGACGAAAAGCACTGAAGAAGCCCAGTGCGCTGATCGGCGCAGCCCATGAGCCGATCGGCGCAAGGGTGTTTTGACCCACCGAAGTGACCGAGGCCCATTCCACATGGTTATGGAAGTTTATCTGCGCAAGACACTTGAAGATATTTGTCTAAGAAGAATTATGGAACTTCAAGAAGATTTATGGAACTTCAAGATCTTAACATGCAGTACAAGACATTATCTCAAAGGAAAAGAGCCACATGGCAGCTGTGGAAGACAGAGAAACCGACTTGGGGAAGAAATCAGAGAAGACACGGCTTGCACCGATCGGCGCAATCCTGCGCCGATCGGCGCCTTATTTGCTAGAAACCAAGTCCTTTACGAGTAGAACCCCTATAAATACTTGTAAACCCTCGCCGCAGAAGAAGGAGGCGACAGAGGGACACCAGATCCATGAGTTAGAACCACCGGGGCTTGCCCCGTTAGAATAAATCTCTAGTTGAGTTTCAAGAACCATTGGAGTCAAGAGTTGATCCGTCAAGGTAGGCCATCTCGACAGGGATGAATCTTACTCTATGTATCTCAAGGATGATTGAATATGTTGATGATGGTTCTGGTGATTTGTCTATCTTGATTCTATAATCATGCATGTACTTATTCCAATTGCTTAGTTCTAGGCTAAGTAAGTAGATATTATCTTAATCGTGGTGATTAGGATAGTATTCGGATATTGTATTGATTATGGTTGCTTGATGATGCCAATAGTGTGGTTTAGTGGTGACAGCACTAAGCCTGCGCAACACTATTGGATAGTTGAGTAGGGTAAGATACTCGCGCGATTAAGGGTTTCCTCCCGGCAGCGATAAATCGGGAGCCGCTCGGAAAACAGGGTGGTCTTACTCATTATAGGTTTTCATTGATCTATGTAATTACCCATTATGATGCTATTCAATTAGACTTTCTGGTTACGATCTCACTAGTAGATATCTGGCTACTCACTTACCAGCATAGGTTTACAAGATCTGGAACACTTTGGCTTAGACTCACTGGTGTGCCGATCGGCTCAACCCTGCGCCGATCGGCGCAACAACTTCGGCATAGATCCACCAGTGTGCGGATCGGCTCAATTCCAGCGCCGATCGGCGCAACCACCGATTCACTAGATCTTGCACACGTTTGTTCAGTTTCACCAGCGTGCCGATCGGCTCGACTCCCGCGCCGATCGGCGCAACGACAGATTTATTGTCTGGCGCACCTTTGCGTCGGCCAATCTCCCCCTCATGCAACCTGACCTTGACAGTAGCCTTGACTAGATATTTTACTGTTAACTTTGTTTAATAAATCCCTAAGGTCCCAGTGGATTCGATAAACCTTGGAATACTCAATTCAAGGGAAAAAGTGCTATAATCGTACACCGTCCTCTTGCAGTATATAAGTGGGTGCATAGATACGACCAACAGAAGGAGACCAGAGGGGGGGGGGGGGGTGAATGGGAGCCAATTAAAATTCTTCACAAGAACATGGCCTATATCTCAATTACTACCCAAACCAACCTCTAACCAAACAACCAAGATTACACACACCAACTTGTGATGTGCTAACCCTAGGAATCACTCAAGCGAATAGGACACATAGCGGAATCTCAAGAGGTAGAAAAAGGGAAACAAGGAAAATCCAAGAAATCACAAAACTGAGCTTGACGGAAGTTCCGTGTTGCTCGACGGAAGTTTCGAAGTCCACGACGAAGGTTCTGTCACTCACGGAAGTTCCGGGCAACGGAGGTTCTATCACTCACGAAAGATCCGTGGTCCTTGACGGAAGTTTCATCATGGTGATGGAAGTTCTGTTCTGGCGCCAGAAGTTCTGTCCTGGACAGATAGAGCAGCTCCGTTTCAGAAAGAAATTTGCCAAAACCCTATCAAACAAACTCCAAAAATCACGAAATTTGGACCAGATCATCCACAAGACATCGCGACTATACTCTAAAGAGATCCACTGAAATAGCGCAAGGAATCATCATGAATTTCAGATCTTGTGCCAAAAACATCAAAAGGAAGAACTTGGAGAAATCTACAAAATCGAAGGTGCTCATGCCTTTGATTTGGTAAAGGACCTATATAGGTATGTTCTAGCACATCATAGCACCAAGATCCCCCAAGAAATCCATCCCAAAACTCACTCAAGATTGAGATAAAAAATTACCATGTAAATAGCTCCAAAAATATGGAAAAAGAGAAATTTGGGATTTAGGGAGAGAGAGGAAGAACTTGAGCATGAATTTGAAACTTATATCATTGATTCATCAAGTTTAGATAGATGGATACATGGCTAGGAAGCCACCCTTTTCCTCCCACTATTTGGAAGAGCAAGAGATGTCTCTCACACGCCCACTTCTCTCCTCTAATACATGAAGACCTCTCCTAGCACTTTGAATGAAAACCTAAGGCAAGGCTAAGGAAAAGAGAGGCACCTCTTCCACCAGCCCTACCTCTCCTTATATAGGCCTAGGTGTTGTCCTAAAGACCATCCTAACACCTCACCTACAATACACTACCACCTACCACCAGGGGCATAACCGTCCACCTTTTTCCTCGTCGCCCGAACGCTCTCGGGCCCTTCATGACTTTGCTTCACCTCGACGCAAGCTTCGTGATGGTGCCACGTGCACCTCAAATCGCTGCCACTGGTTTTGAGGCCCAAACCGGGAAACCGCCTTGCACGCTTCTCAAAGCACGTCTTCCTTGATGTCGACGCGTGTTACCTTGCCCCACGATCTTGACCACCGGCATTGCTCTCCCGGTCCCGCTCTATCGGGCACCCTTGTCACTTGTACCGGCATCCTGTTCGCCTTGACTTGATCAACACATCGTCTTCATCGCTCCCATGGTTTTGAGGCTGAACCGCAAAACCGTCTGTGCTTCTTGTCTCTCCACGTGTACGGTGTGGATCACCCTTGACTTCACCCGGCATACCGATCGTTTAGCCTTAAGTCTCCTACTTGTGCCCAATCCTCTCGTCGTTGACCGTCAAGTCGACTCGATTGACCTACACATCAGGAGACAAGCAAACACACTTTCCTTCTCCTGTAAACTCTCCAACATCCTCATCAACTTCCGGTTAGTCATAACCATAACAATGCACACACTCATGCAATCTCTTGATTCCTGCATTTCAACTCAAATACCGAATCAACCAAAGTCAATTACTCATCACATATTGCAAACCATGACACATATCCACATGGTTTCTCAGACAACCAAGCCGATAAGGAAGAAAAAGGTTGCTACAAAAAAGCAGCCAAAAGAGAAGGCAAAGAAGGTGCTAATTGATAGTTCGGCAATGATAACAAGAACCAAAGCAAATAGTGTTGGTACCCCATCAATGGGAACCAAAGCAAAAGAAGGTTGAGTCTTTGAATCTGTTTTAGTGTGACGTAGTGTGATGTAATGTGTTAGTTTTTTGAATCTATTTTAGTGTGACAATTATCTACCAAAACTATCCTTTTGCTTGTCCTTTCTAGAACATGTGTTTATGAAGAGCAACCTGTGTACTAACATATGAATGGAACTTGCTGTCTACCCATGATTTTGAAAATATCTTGTTACTCGGAATATGTCTGTTACCTTGTAACGTGAATTATATGTACCAACGTTTTTTGAATGAGTTCTCTTTTGAAATTATGTGTACTCATGATTCACATGATTCACTCATGATATATATGCGCCATCTATTTTTTGAATTATGTGTGTCATCGTTTTACATGGCATAAAAGGAACGCAAGCCAAATTCTCATGTCTGGGTATACTAAGGATACTTTCATCTTTTCACCTCACATTTAACGCTGTTACATGGGAATTCTGACGGTAATGGCATATAAGGCACCCAAAATTTTGTTGAGGGCACAGAAGGAAGTTCGAGAAAATTCGTGTTATAGAAGGAACTATGTTAATTTTTAGTGGCACACAGGGAAGTTGCTCACTAATTATTTAAAAACACATCAAACAACTATCCAATGGTCTAGCTACCTCAACATGCTAATTCAGCTACTTGATAGATAAAGTATTTTACTAGTAGAGCACCTTAAAAAATCTATTTGGTAGGATTTTGATTATATAAATATAATTTTAGCTCTGGATTATATGCCAAACAATTTTTCTAGCTTATATTTACTAATAAACCAATTGACGACATATCTCCTAAGTGACAATGCAAAAAATTTTAGGGTCACTTTATTCTTGAATTAGGTATAAGCTATCACTACTAAAAAAATGTTTTCAGCAACAAAAGACTTTTAAAGATTAGTAGCGGATATTTTATAGCCCGCTACTAAAATGGGTCGGGGAGACATGGCAGTCACTAGCGAAGGCTATGCAGCTTAGTGGCGGATCATAACTGTGACCCGTCACTAAGTAACACTACCACCTATAAACGAAGGGGTGCGGGGGAGCAAGACCCTCTCCGGTCCCCATGGTTGTCGCTCACTGTATAGTGGCCATCATAGGCTGACTGTGCCAGATATTGGCACAGCGCTACCGCCTATGCCTCGGCTGGGCTAGGGCCGTTGTACCCCACCAGCAGAGGTGGCCCGTGTCAAAGAAGTGTAAGGCGATCCTGGAGGCTCTCCCATCTAACAGGTGTCAGCCAGTCGAGGGCTATGATGACAACGGCGATGATGGTCGCGGCGGTGGCCCCTTGCATCTGCCACTGCCTCCGCCCCTTCCTCCATGGCAGATCTAGGGAAGGGGATGGTGGCCACCACGATCGCCATGATGGTCACAGTCGCCAAGGCCATCACCGATATCATGGCGTCGGTGGCCTCATTCTCCATCGTGGCGGGTGAGGCGGTCCGCATCACTACGAAGGCTTTTTTGTCGCTACCGGATGGCTCTGATCAGGTAAGGGTTGCCCTCTGCCCTACCTCCCACGAAGGAGACCACGGAGGAGGCCGTGGAGGTGACGACAAGGATGGCGATGACATATACCCCATAGGGCTAGGGTTAGGCGTGGAAGCAAGACCAAGAACATATTAGTGTGACCCTATTTTCTCGTGTCGGCTCTGCAGGCGGGGCGTTGCCCGTCACTACTACCTATTTTATAATGTAACTAGGATGGTCTTAGTGACGGGCATATGGCCTATTGTTGACGGTCGTTAAATACCAATTTCGACTATCAATATACTTATAAAAGTAGGAAGACTTAGTATTTCATACTTGCATGTTAGTTAGAAATAATAAGATTCCACTTGTCCTTGGAGATTTATGTGCATGCAGGGATTTGATACAAAAGAAGTGGAGAAATGGAGCATAATGCAGGGAAACACCATTCCAGCCAATGGGACGGTGCCAACTGGACTTCCCTTGAATTGCATACATGACCTCCCCCCTGGTCGCCCGACCTGGTCTTGAGCCCATTTTGGTCGGGCTTCCACGTGTCGACTCCTCAGCCCTTTTGCAACATCGGTGCATGGCTCTTTCATTTAGTAGTTTCCTAGTCCTAGTGGAGTTTAGTGTAGGAGGAGTATTGCCCAAGTCTCCAAGTCATAGGAGTCTTGGTATGGCTCTTGTACCTTTTCCTTTATTCTATTTTAATATGACTTTGCTCTATTCAATTAATATAGTACTTCCATAGAGTTCATTGCCTTGCGTATTTTCCTTGAGCTAATGAAATTGAAGGTCATGCATGGCTGGTCGGACACTAGTTTCACAAATTTATTGGAGCTTAATTTCGATGCGCTGCTAAAGCCGAACTTGTTGCCAAGGACCACATACCTTTCTAAGAAGCTGATTTCCCCACTTTTGTTGGGCGTGCAAAAAATCCACGCGTGTCTAAATCATTGCATATTGTACCGAAAGGAGCACAAGGACACCGTGAGATACCCAAGGTGCAGGCACAATCATTACAAGAGGAACGACGATTATGATGCAAATGCTGTCGATGGGGGCAAGATGAAAAGCAAGAAGGGCGGGAAGAAGAAAAGAAGTTCTATCGTCGATGACAGTGATGGTATGAAGGTTTCCGCCTTAGTCATGTGGTACTAACCTATGGTCGATCGCATCAGATGCTTGTTCGCCAACCTAAGGGATGCGACAATGATGACATGGCATGCACGCAGGGGGACGGTAAGCTTAGGCATCCCGCCGATGGAACGTAGTGGAAAAAGTTTGATCAGGTCATCAAGACTTCTCTGATGAGGAAAGGAATCTAATGTATGCATTGAGTACAGACGGGATGAACCCTTTCGATCAAATGAGGAATCCACATAGCACTTTGCCAGTGATACTAGCAATGTACAACATTCCACCATCATTACGCCACAAGCGTAAGTACCTAATATTGACCACTCTTATATCTATGCCCAAAGAAACTGGTAATGATATAGACGTTTTCTTGGTACCATTGTTCGAAGACCTGCATAAACTATGGTTGGAGGGGGTCTGTATGTGATATTAGTATGGAAGAGAGTACTTCACACTCAGAACAATCATTTTTGTCACCATAAGTGATTCCCTGCACCAAGAGCTCTATCGGGACAGGTCAAAGGAAAGGCAACACTAAGAGCTCTATCATGACGGATGCGTGGAACAAATATTACCCCTGTTTTGGGAGGATGTCCGCTTACTATTTCGCCTAAGCAAGATGGACATCACCTTCATGACCTTGTGGTGCATGTAAGTGTCATGTTCCATCTCCTTGGTTTTTTAAGCACAAATGAATATATTATCTTATGCTGTTTTTTATAGCATGAATTCCTTTTTCTAAAGAAAGACTATTAATAGAAAAGATTGGAAGGTCGCATACGTCAACCCAAACCGCATCAACCAAAGCATTACCAACCCAACGGTAGATTTGAAGAAGCATCCGGATAAGACACCGATAGAGCTAGTTGAAATAAAGGCGGTCATGACAATAGAAGCAACGATTAGGGTTACAAATTACTTATACGATTGTTTCATGAAGTGGCAGGATAGAGAAGTGATTTTGGCCCCTATACTTCTGCCTTCGTCATCTATCCTATGTTAAAGTTAAATATAATCATAATTAACCTTTTGTGAATATTGTTGTAGCGATCATTAGATCTGTCTCATGATATTTCCCAAAGAAGGGTACCTTCTGGCGCTTGATAATTTGGACGACGACAAGAAGTTGGACAACAACATTTTAGAACTTATAGATTGGTGAACAATTAGTCTATATATGTATGGTTTGATAATGTTAATATTATCTAATGATACGTTTTTGTCGATCATTTAGTGCTTACGAGAAATATGTCAAAGTCGAAGGGTTATGCCATCCTAAACGAAAAACACCATATACTTCCATCATAAGTTTTGGGTAAAATTTTTATGCATCTCATAAATGTTCTTATCGTACTATCTGTTGACGGTCACTAAGTATCAAATTCGACCGTCAAATACCTGCATAAAACTATAAAAGTAAACAACCAACATAGTGGTAGGAGTTTATTACCTACGAATTCCACAAGTGTTGGTAAATATTTGCTTGCAGGTGATTTACTGACATAATTGAGGTAAAATCCATGTCATTATAGGAGAAAGCATACTTTCGGCCAATCAGAACACAACACAAGGATCCACGGGCCCATAAATAGAGCACACCGAATACCAGAAGGCCTAACACGTGGAGGGGCGAATGGGGGTGGTAAAACAGAGACCTGAAGAAGGCTATGGCTGAAAGGTGCTAGTCCATGTTCGGCCGAACACCCTTGTTTGGCCGAACAAAGATTGGGCCCATTCGGACCAGACCTGCTCGGGAATTCTCTCGCCGCCTTTCCAAGGTCAGTTCCTGCGGTTAGGGCGGGAGTTACCACCTTAGTTATCGACTTTGTGCCCCTATATAAGGAGGAGAGTGCCTCTACACACACTTCAAGATAAGATTAGTACATTATTTCTAAAAGGCTTTAGTACTGCCAAAGTGGTTAGAAAATATGGAGAGAGTGAGGGGGAGTTTGGGGAAGCGTCAGGCTTGTGGGTTACCTTTGTTTATCATGTAGTCTACAGATTGCTTGAGGTAGGCAGTAGGTTGTGACAGCCCTATCTATCCTTTGAAATTCTCCACGTTCGGCTTTAAAGTAGGCTTTTGGTCGGAATCGCACTGTGGATACAGGGGAAAACCGGATGCCCAATGCAAGCAACCTAGTAGTACTCTTACCTTGACTAGGACATTATACTTGTTAGTAATCCTCTCTACCCAAGGCCACAATTATCTTGGTGTCCTTGGTTGAACTAGAACTGAAGATTAGGCACACACGTTCCCAATGGATTCAATACCTCGGTATACTCTTGGGTGAAAGCTACTTCGGTATTCGTACGCTTACGGATTTATTCTGTTTTCGCTAAAATACCCAACAAGCTTTCTGGTGCCGTTGCCGAGGAACAGTTGTTGTTTGATCTTCGAACCTAGTTCGCCCTTGTATCTTTTAATTTCACTTTATTTATTTCTCATCTCTTTTCTATAATAGAGCCACCTACAATTGAAAACCTTTCTGCTCCAAAAGGCGAGTTCTTCGAGCCGTCGCTTTTACAAACCAATTCATTAACCTAGCTTTGAACTCCGCCGTGGCTTTATGGCCATGGTTCGGGAACAATCCTTCTTGGGTTTAAATAGCAAAAACCCTTTCCATCATTTGCGAGAGTTTGAGCATTTGTGTTCATGCCTATCGACCAAAGGCATGACTAAAGACATTCCCAAGTGGAAATTGTTTCCCTTTTCCCTCATGGAGAATGCAAAACAATGGTACGCTTATTCTATTGGATGTTCGAATGGTGATTGGAAAGCACTCCGTGATAAATTTTGTCTCGCGTTCTATCCTACATCACGTATCGTCTCTCTAAGAAGGGAGATTCTCGACTTTTGTCAAAGCGAGAAGGAATCCATAGGTGAAGCATAGGCCAGGTTTTCCTTGTTAATGACTTCTGGCCTTGACTTGTCTTTGCCTGACCACGTGTTGTTGCAACACTTTTTTTTTCTGAGTTTAAGCAAGGAGACTGCCCTATATCTCGACATCACCGCCGAAGGTTTGTTCGTCCACAAGTTGCCTATAGAAGGAATAGCTATCCTAGACCTTATTCAAGAAAATTCGTCTTTCCTAGCCGATTGTAGAGGGCCCCCTTAGGAGGAAGCTTCGTCGAACATTAAGGCCACCCCACTACTTGAACCTAAGCCAAATCCTTGCCTATCCATTGATTCATCTAGTGAGACCTCAACCGAACCATGATCAATGAAGTAAGAAGAAATTCAACCTTCAAAGCTCCTTTTCCAATTCGAGGAAAATCTTATAAAAGATCACCGAAAATCCTAGAGTTGTCGCTATCAAAAGAAATCACCAACTCCTATATCTTCTCCTAATCCTCTTAAGGATCCTTTGTTCCAAGAGATGGTAAAGGAGTTAACATCAAGTGTGAGCAATGTGTGTTTGAGGAAGGTTGAGCTTTCTCTGAACCTAATTCGGATTTTCTCCCCTTCCCCTTCTATTCAAAGCCTCATAAGGGGAGTAAAGGTAAATCTTCTTTACAATCCCACTGTCGGTGCCAACATCATTTCTGATGCTTGCGCTTTTGTCATTTTGGGTGAAGAACCCTTGGCACCAACTTGCAAATTTCTCCAATGTCCCTCCGGAACCATTTCAGAGGGATATGAGATTCTGCAAAATATATCTTTAAGGCACAAAGATGTCAAAACTCACCTTGACTTTCATTTGTTCGAAGTGCATGACTTTGACATTTTAATCAGGCATCCCATGGAGAGACTTTTCTCTGATGCACCAACAAAGGAGATGCTAGACATCGAACTCGAGGGAAGACATTTTTCTATCCCTATGTCTCAATTATAAAATTATCCCAAGTTCTCTATTAAATTCGAGGAAGGTCTTTCAAAAGATCATGGGGACACCTCAAATTATTTTTGCAAGAAGAACCCACCAAATCTCATCTTCCCTCCTGATCCTCTAGCGGACAATTTCCTCTAAGAGAATGAGAGGGAGTGCTTTGCCATGCCAAGTAGCGAATGGTTGAATGAGGGAGAACATTCTCCTGATATAATTTGGATTAGGCCTCCTTATTCAACCATTCAATGCCACATAAGACATATGAAGGTGAATGTTCTTTTCAGTCCCATAATCGGTGCAAATATCATGTCAAAATCCATTGCCCCAGCCTTCATAGGTGGTGAGCCCCTTGCACCGATTAACAAATCCTTCATGAAGACCTTAGGCCAATCTTTAGAAGGATTAGGGACCTTGCAAAGAGTGCCTGTGAAGCACGAAAATGTCAAGACTATCCTAGAGTTTCATATAGTTGAGGTCTATGACCTCCAAATTTGGATTGGGCATTGTAAGCTTCATGACTATTGATGATTGGATCCTCAAGGTATGGATTTTTTGGTGATAGATGACAACTATGAAATTGTGGGCTAGTATCTACTCGAGTGTTGTCTATGCAGGAATCATCTCTAAACTCTATTACAAATCATATGGATGACGGTTGCCTTGGTGATGAATGACAATGACCGCAAGCATGGAGGCTTGTGAGCTTGATGGAGTCCAAGGGTTGATGAAGATGGATCAAAGCTAAGGACAAGCTATGGAGCGAGTGTTGGGAACACTTGTCTAGTTGTTAGGGCTTTGAGTCCATAGGAAAAACTGGACTACCAAGGGGGTCTAGGTCATGTCTCTTAGGTCACACTAGTTGGTGATGTGCATGGATGCTCAGTGAAATCATAGGCACTAGGTGATAGTGGAGAAGCCAAGGAGCTATTCGAAGAAGCCGGGAATCGAAGTCAAACGAGGATGAGGAGTTTTAGCTTCTGGACCTAGTGACCAGACAGAGGGGTCAGTGGAGATCGGACTGTACAATTACTAGGAGACTAGAGAGAAGTCTACGAGGAAGTACATCAACTCGAAGACCTGTAGAGACCAGACGGTACGGTCTATAGACCGGACGGTCCGGTCTGTATGGAGGTTGCTCGGGACAAACAAGTGTAGAAGATGGTGCTCTCTGGAATAGAGAGAGAAAGTCTGACCTGACAGTCCGATCAGCTGACCGGACGGTCCGGTCAGTATGAGGAGATCATCTAGATAGAGCAGCCAACGGCTCTAGGAGCAGTTTCAGAGACACCAGACGGTCTGGTCTGGCAATGACGGGACAGTCCGATCAATGGAGTCCAGAGAGATGATTTCATGGAGCAACGACTAGTTTGAGGTTAGAAGCCTATATAATTTTGTTGCAGGGGTCTTGGAGACCACTCTTGGCCAGTGGAATTGCTTGGACCATTTAGTGAGAGCAAGAGGAAAAGAGGAGAGCTCTAGGAGATATTGCATATCTTGAGAGTGCTAGTGAGAGTAACTTGAGCGCTGTTGCACATCTAAGGCTAGGGTGTCCTTGAGGGTGTGATCTAGGTTGTTACTCTTGGTCTATGGTGAGACCTAGACCGGTTAGGTGTCGGTGATCGAGCCTATCGTGATTGGTTGTGAATGTCATCATAAGTTTGTACCCGGTTTGAGCCCGCCGGTGAAATGGGCATCGTTAGTGAGCACCCGTGTCGGCTCAGGGAGTCCGGCAAGTTCTCGAGGGAAGCGAGCTTGTGCCTTGGTGGCAGCGGTGACGCGCACTGTGTCTTCACTCCGGGAGTGTTCATGGGCTCGTGGGGGAGAACTCCACATTGGTGGCGGGATGGACCGGCACTCTGGCGGGAGTGGTCTAACGATGAGTATGGGAAGGCGCCATCCTTCCGAGACCTCAAGAAAAAAATCATGAGCATTCCTTGACCCCCTCTTTACTATTCTGCAATTGTGTGCTCTAGTAACTAGGTTGAATTATGGCTTGCATAGGCTAGTGTGTTTGGCTTCCGCGCTTGCTATCATCATAAAGACTAGCATGTGTAGGGTCTTGACCTACTAAAATTGTTAGGTTGCAACAATTGCTAGGTTCTAGTAGTGTAAATTGAAGTATTTGGATTCATGGTCGGCTTACCGATTCAACCCCCCCCCCCTCCGTCTCGGTACGCCTTCGGTCCTTACAGGCATCCATTAGAAAAGTTTCTCTCAGATGTTCGAACACTAGGAAGTCCCGACAGAAGACTTGGGAGAGTCACCTTTTCTATCCTAATATGTCAATTAAAAAATCTTTTGACAGAATCTCTCCCAAGGGGTGAGCCAATCAATAAGGTGATGGAAACATTCCCTTTTGAGACCCCAGGATCTATCCTCAAGGAACAAGATCAGCAATTTATCTAGAGGGAAGGCAAACTAACCCACAAGGATCCCTCAACTGCTAGATTTGAACCCATAGCCACCTCATCTTTAGATTCTACTGTTGAGACCGCTTGGAAGGCAGGGGAAATCCTACCTTTAGGCTTGCTAGTTGAATTCAAGGAGGGGCTACTTGATGACGTTGGAAACACCTCGAATCACTTTTGGCGCAAGAAGCCTACAACATCCCTTTCACTTCCCAAGCCTTTCAAAGAAGAAATCCTTAAGGAGGCCATGAACAAGGATTGGTTGAAGGAAGAAAGAAATTCTCTAAAGGAAATCCAAATCTGTTCTCCTTCCTCTATCATTCCCTGTTATATAAAGGGAAACACCATAGAAGCCCTTCATATAGCTTGGCAACTTATGGATGATATACCTATGGAGCCAAATGACACACTCCTCAAGGATGCCTTGGGAGTAACCTTTTCATGTTGAGGGAACGCAAGGGCTATAGCAGTTAAGATGGACAAAGTCGAAGTTCACCTAGACCTCCATGTCTTTCCTATCATCGACTTTAAACTTCTCATAGGCTTCCCACTAGAAAGCCTTCATCATGGAGGTGCATCTCTAGGGAGCCTAAATGAAAAGCTTAGGAATATTGCTTTCGCCACCAATTCCCATTGCTTAGAAAATTCTATTGTGAGGCCTCATCTCAAGCACTCCTCGATTGAGGAGGTGATGTATGTTTCCTAACACGCATCATCGAGGTTTGTTCTTTATGAGGACGCGAAGCATTGCATCCAATGAGGAGACAATTTAGGAGAAACTCTTAATCCTTTTGAAACCAAACTGTCATCCTTCTTGCCAAAGCATGTTGCCTTTGGTCCTCAATACTCCATTCTTGATGGTGATCAAGAATCACTGATAAGCCTTCTCAATGAAACTCTTGAGAAGCAGAATCGTTGGACCATTGGATTGTTGAGACAGGAGGAAATGATTCAACTAATGAGCATGGAAGATTTTTCCGTGAACAACCACAAGATACATGCTCATATGAGGAATCTCTAGAGTCAATAAATATTATTGCTACAAGTACCTACGAGGACTACAACCACCTTAAGGCCTTACTTAGCAAAACATTTAGAAGGATGGTTGTAGATGCTTTTGTTTATCATAAATGTTGTAAATCTTGTAGTTGCATTTTTACACTAAGCTTGCAGCTAAGACTTCATTGATACATCAAGAATTGGCGGTAAGATGGGAACTACATCACCAATGATAGCTGCAACATGAGGTCCCCATAGTCGAGCTTCTGACTATAAACAAAGCACTACCGGGAGATGGCCCAGATTATCATTTATTTTCTCTTATTAAATAATTGCAAATACATGCTTTAAGATATATTTGCCTTCAGGTATTTTTGGTCACTAACCCTTTAAGGTGAAGATTAAAAAGAAAAATTGTCACACTATGCCTAAGAACATGGGAGCTGCATCAACTTGACACCCCGACAATTTTGGCAATGGAACCTACTACGAGAAGGCTGCAACGCTGCACACTTGATTTATTATGTCTAAGTGATACAAAAATCTAAGTGTGGGGGTGCTCTGTTAGTATCACATATTAAGTTCTATTCATGCTAGCTTGCCTCTTGGTTTAGAGTTACTGTTATTTCTTGCATCCATGCCTTGCTTAAAAAAAATGAAAGGCGCTTTAGTTCATTTCCTTTTATTTCCTTTCAATTCAATTATGTAGTGTGCCTTGAAAAATTAAAAGTAAAATAATTAACTTAATAATAAAGTTGTGACTCTACGGGGCCCATAAAGCCGCTAGAGTCCCTTTTGCTTGTTACCCTCTTGTTTTGTTTTCGTGTCAAATAAAAAGTCTAGGCAAGCAAACAAGTGTGGGGCACATCCTCAGGATTTCCGACGCGCAACAAAGGATCTCACCGACCAACATATAATGAACAACACTGCATGGAGCACCACGCCATACAGTGACCAAGCCAGACGCCAGGGTGATTTAGCAATACCCTCTAGGTCGATTGAACCCATCTTGGCCCTGCTCGGCATCATCTACTAGTGCGATGGTTTGCACGTCTTATCCCTCTATCTCCCTGTTTTGTGTATTGATTAAATTTTTCTAGAACAAATTAATAAATCTAAACTAGAAAATTAAAATCAACCTTAATGACCTCCCAAGTATTCAAAGCTTTCCAATGTTGGCCTGCATGCTCTTTATTCCTTGCTCTTATGCCAATGCTAGTGGACTATACTCATAGGGACCGCATGCTACCTAGGTTGTCGATTAGTGAGATATGGTTTGATTGAAGTGATTCTTGCTCACTTATGCATGAAGTACTTGGGAAATCTTTTTGAAAAATAAAATCAACAAGCTTACTCCTCGATGATTGCATAAATCCCACTAAAGCCATATGATAGATTCATTTGAAAAACTTTATGCATATGTTGCTTGTGTCTTCATTGCACCTTGTCAAACTGTTGTGACCCTAGTAAGACACTTGTTATGTTTTGTTGATCGAGATCATGTGCACATTCTCTTCATATGACAATCTTTCACATTGGAAGGTAGCATTACCATCATCATCATCCATCCATCCACCCGGAGAAATACCCCATGATTATCCTGTTATAATTCTCTCTCTCTCTCTCTCTCTCGATTGTTCACATAGAATTCATGGCTATCAAAAAAAAGAAGAAGAAGAAATGGCCATGTCCAATATTGTTTTAAAGAAAGAGAGAGTCTACAAATAAAAGAGCATCCATCCACCTCCATCATTCATTTCCTTTGATATGCTAAATCTTCCACATTGGAAGATAGCATTATCATGTTCATCATCCATGCACAAAAAAAAGTGCTCCACTACTCTGAGAAACTACTTCTCCAATTATCCTTGCAAAAACAGATATGGGCTGTCAAGTATTCTAAAAACAGAGATAAAAAGAAAAGAAAAATAGCCCATGTTCTCAAATACAAGAGAGGGAGGATATCAAAAGTAGTACCCATTATCCACCACTCCATCCATTCCATCCATATATGTGCACATACTTGATTGATAATTCATGACTTGTTTTCTCCTTGGATCCGGTATTTGACTTGGTAATATATGAAGCATAGGTATGCCTTGTTTTTATTCCCTATCCCGAGCTCCACATAAGCCTATCTTTAGAAGTAGGAACAAAAAGAGGCAAGAGCAAAAGCCTCGGTGAGAATCCACACACATATACAACTAACTTGAGAGAATAATTTGAGGAGTATTGCTTTGTTTTACTTTTGAAAATTCTTCAAAAACCCAAGTTACTTAGCACAAGGAGCAGAAATGACCATAATCTGTACTGTTCCACTGTTCAACTACCCAAGGTGACATGGTAGACACTTCAAAGTCCATTAGTATAGGTACGGTTTGGAATAACTTGCATGCTAGCATCATACCGTTCGGAGATTATGATCCACCTTAGAGCATCTCCAAGAGACTAGTTAAAAATAAGTAGTCAAAATCCTGATTTAGCTATTATGTAAAATGAAGTGGCTAGTCGAAAACTGAGCAAACCCATCAAGTGATTTAAAACCTAAACTCTATTTTTTAAATCTGTTCGTGTTGGTGCGTGCGCCCATGCTCTACCTCAGAACGAGATTGTTTGACACGTGTTAGAAGGAAGTGTGCTCGTCGATGTGAAATCCAATGCTCCTAGACTATTTGCTTGGTTTCTTTATCACATGAGCGCACGACCCAACATACAATGGCCCAGGCACAAGCATTTTGTTGTTTCTACTCTTCTCTGATCCAAGTCACACGTCGATGTCCAACGTGATCTGCACATTGCCAGACGGCGCTGTTGAGAGTGCTCGCACTGCTATGTCCATGACCAACACGTCGATACGTGGCCGAAACGGCGGCAGCGGTGACCGGAACAGGCGCCGCCGCCAGTGACAACTAGAACAGGCGACGCGGTGACTGGAATAGGCGGTGGCATCATTGACTTGAAACAGGGGATACGACTCGCCTCGAGGGGATTTGGTTAGGGGGAAAAGGAGAGAAGCACTCAAGGGAGAAGTCTACGAGCGCGGGAACTGATTTCTCGACAAGGGAAGGTAGATGCACGCGCGCGAGGTTAGGATGGCGAGTGCCACGCGCTCGCGAAAGATGCCGAACGGGAGCCGTGGGATACCGAGCGGTGGAAGATACAGAACAAGATGCAGAGTCTGTTGGATTGGTTTTTTTCCTTTTTTCTAAATTAAGCTAACCAATATAATTTTAAGAGCCTATTGGAGATGTTCTTAGTCCTTTTTCTTTACTCGAGGACGAGCAAAGGCTAAGTGTGGGGATGTTTGTTAATTGTCACTAAGTACCAAATTCGACCGTCAAATATCTACATAAAACTATAAAAGTAAACAACCAACATAGTGGTAGGAGTTTATTACTAACAAATTTCACAAGTGTTGGGGAATATTTGCTTGCAGGTGATTTACCCACATAATTGAGGTAAAATCCATGTCATCATAGGAGAAGCACACTTCCAGCCAATCAGAGCGCAACACAAGAGTCCACGGGCCCATAAACAGAGCAAACCGATATACCAGAAGGCCTAATACGTGGAGGGGTGAATGGGGGCAGTAAGTCAGAGACCTGAAGAAGGCTGTGGCCGAAAGGTGCCAGTCCATGTTCGGCCGAACACCCAGGTTCAACCGAACAAAGATTGGGCCCACTTGGCTCAAGCCTGCTCGAGGAGTCTTCCACCACCTTTCCATGGTCGGTTCCCGCGCTTAGGGCGGGAGTTACCACCTTAGTTACCGACTTTGGGCCCCTATATAAGAAGGAGAGTGCCTCCACTCTCCACACACTTCAAGATTAGTTTAGTACTTCATTTCCTAAAGGTTTTAGCACTCCCAAAGTGCTTAGAAAATAGGGAGAGAGTGAGGGGGAGTTCGGGGAAGCACCGGGTTTGTCGGTGATCTTTTCCACTCTTGTACCTTGACAGATGCTTGCCATGTTTAGTAAGTTTTTGTGATTCCTTTCTTGGTATGTAAGTTTTCTTTTTAGGTAAGTTTTATACTTAGTTGCTTTGCTCGCTCAGTGCTCTATTTAGTTAGAGACCTTAGTCTTGTACCATCATAGCTAGAGATTAAGGGAGTAATTGAGAGCATAGACGTGGTATCTAGGCCGTAGGTTACCTTTATTTATCGTGTAGTCCACAGATTGCTTGAGGTAGGTAGTAGGTGGTGATAGTCCTATCTGTCATTTGAAATCCTCCATGTTCGGCTACACAGTAGGCTCTTGGCCGGAATCGCACTATGGATGAACGGGAAAACCGGATGAATAATGCAAGCAATCTAGTAGTACTCTTACCTTGATTAGAACCTTATACTTGTGAGAAACCATGTTGATATGTGCCATGGTTTGTAATATATGATCGAGTAATTGACTTTGGTTGATTCGGTGTTTGAGTTGAAATGCGGGAATCTGGAGATTGCATGAGTGTGTGCATATCATGGTTTTGACTAACCGGAGTTGGTGAGTATGTTGGAGAGTTTGCAGGAGATGGGAAATATATTTGCTTGTCTCATGATGTGTAGGTCACTGGAGTCAACTTGGCGGTAAACAGCGAGATGATCGGGCACAAGTAGGAGACTTGGGGCCGGACAATCGGGAGGCCGGGTGAAGTCAAGGGTAATCCACACTGTACACATGGAGAGGCAAGAAGCACGGACAGTTTCGCGGTTGAGCCTTAAAACCGCGGATGGTGATCAAGACGGCAGGGTTGACCAAGTCAAAGATGATCGGGCGTCAGTACAAGTAGAGGCTTTTAATGGACCGGAGGCAGGAGAGACTTACCGATGAGGAGGATCACAGGATGAGGTGACACGTGTCAAGATCAAGAAGTCGTGCTTTGAGAAGCGTGCAAGGTGGTTTCCTAGTTTGGTCCTCAAAACCAGTGGCGGTGGTTGGTGGTGCACGTGGCACCATCGCGGAGCTTGAGTCGAGGCGAAACAAAGTTGTGAAGGGCTCGATGGCATTCGGGCAAAGAAAAAAGAGTTGGACGGTTTTGCCTCTGGTTGTAGGTGGCAATGAGTTATAGGTCAAGGGTAGAGTTATCTTGGACCCTAGGCCTATATAAGGAGAGGTGTGGCTGATGGGAGAGGGGCCTCTTCCTATTAGTCTTGTTAGGACTTTATTCAAAGTGCTAGGAGAGGTCTTCATGTAATAGAGGAGAGGAGTGGGTGTGTGAGAGACATCTCTTTCTCTTCCAAATAGTGGGAGGAAGAGGGTGGCTTCCTAGACTTGTATACATGGATCTCGTAAACATGTTTCTATGATATGAGAGTTATTTTCGTGCTCAAGATCTTCCTCTCTCCCTAAATCCCGAATTTCTCTTTTTCTTTATTTTCGGAGCTGTTTTTGTGGGAATTTTTTATCTTATTTTTGAGTGAGTTTTTGGCGGGCGGATTTCTTGGGAATCTTAGTGCTATGATGAGCTAAAACAATCCTACATAGGTCCTTGACCGAATCAAGAGCTCTAGCACCTTCGATTTGGAGGATTTCTCAAGTTTCCCCTTTTTGGTGTTCTTGGCACAAGATCTGAAACTCGTGATGATTTCTTAAGCCAATTAAGTAGATATTTTTGGAGGAAGGTCACAATGACCTGAGGATTCCCTAGTCCAAATATCACACATTTTGGAGATCATTTGGTTGAGTTTTGGAGAGATTTGTTGAAAAAACGCGACAGTTTTTCTGTTCTGTCGGGGGTCGATTGGCACTGCCGATGACCAGGACCGACACTGCCGGTGGGTCTGAACTCGGATCGGCACTGCTGATGCCACGATCAGCACTACCAGTGGCTTGAGTCTGAACCTCGCACCGGCACTGCCGATGCGCTCTGACTGTTTCTTTCTAGAGTTTTGAGAACCCCGCACCGGAACTACCGATGGGTGTGACCGGCACTGCTGATGGCTGTGATTGGCACTGCCAATGATTGTCCAGACTTGATCTGTTTTGGTGCGTTTCTTTGATAGTTTTGAGTTTTTGCTGTTCTTCTTTGTTTCCGCTGTGTGCCGCTGCAGTTGTTGATCACTCCTAGGGTTAGCACATCACAAGTTGGTGTGTGTGGCCTTGGTGATCGATTTAGAGGTTGGCTTGGGTTGTAATTGGGACATAGGCCAATGTTCACTTGAGTACAAATGTTATGTATCTAGTTATAGCTTCTCTTTGTCATTTTCTTTTGAGAGAGGTAATTAGTCCAGAAGGCAAATCTTATGATTCAAACGGTTTACTAGCAACAAAGCATGAGACGCTTTGTGAGTGGGCTAGTTCGAAATAACCATATGAGCCCAATGAGCCAAAGGAAGATGATGACTATGCATTAGGGTTCATATATGACATTTTGTAATTAGATATGTATTTATGAGTTTGATGCATTGGACAACTATTATGTACATATTTGTGACTATGATGAAATGTCTAAACATATCTTGTGAAAGTTGTGACTGTGATGAAATGTTGTATATATATTATGAATTATGTATGCAGATTATGTGACTTCTGTGTATATATTATATTTTTTTTTTCTATAAAAACAAGTAGTGACGGTTAAAGATGTCAACCACCGCTTTTGAGATTAAGGTCCTATTTGTTCACACATTTGCTTTTGAGATTCTTTTATAATGCCTGGTGCAAATAATCTGGACAGATTCTGTCATAGATTACACAATTCAAACCCTCAAAACCGGGAATTTCACAGTCCACTCTCCCCTAGCTTTTTGGCTCAATTAGTTTCAAAAAAAAAAAAGCTTTTTGGCTCAATTTAGTTAATACAATCTCACAATCTACATGTATGTTTCAGCTTTGATCACAATTTTTCACAACCTAGCTTTTTAGCTCTTGACAATCCAATGAATTCATACAGTCAATGATGTAAACAAATAGGTACTATTCGCAACATATGACTCGAGGTGTAAAGTCGTCGTTCATTTGACTTTTATTAATGTCCATGCAGTATTGCAGTAGCGGTGACGAGCATCAGTATTTAACATGAATAGACGATTGAGTACTGATCACGTCTGACGGGTATATCCATTCAGATCTTCACATGTTATCGTGTCTTCTCTGTTCTGTCCTAGGAGTAACCCCTAAATCATCACTAGCTCACGCTATATCGTCTTCACGCTAGACATCCCATGTTAATTAGTTGCAGAGATAAGGGCGTGTGGTCAGAGCCTCACAGAAGCTAGAAATGTCGCCGGCCAGGGCGCCGATCCTCTCCTCAAGGTTTGACCTTGGAAGGTGGACCATCGCCGTCGCGGCGGTACAGCCGTACCCCACCGCTCCTCCGCTCCGATCATGTGGGCTGGGAGAAGGACATGTTGCCACATATGCAGGTTGGGGGAGGGCGACGGAGACTCGTTTTCGACGTGACTTACCGTCAGATCGGGCAGCTAGCGAGACAAGTCCGGCAACCTGTTCGCGTCATGCCGGCCGGTCCGTGACCGTGACCTTTTTTTTTTTGGAAAACAGGGGATTTTATTACCCCAGCCTCTAGAGAGACCACAAAGAACAAACGTTGCAACCAAACAACAAAAAGAGAATAAAAAACAAAAACTGTTGCATAAACATCCTCTCCGTAAACTGACATCTCACCAAAAAATCTGCACTATCCTTCGAGTGGACTCCTTTTCTCCTACAATCGAAGATCAACAACCAAACTCCTTCTTGACATTGAATCTCCGCTCTCCATCTTCCAATTCATCGCTTCCCGAACGTGCAAATGAGGAATATGATGGTCTTGTACTAATTCACAACCACGCCTGGTAATAATGAATTTCCCATAAGTTTTTCTTTCCCCATAATACTCAGTTTCAATTTTCCTGAGTTTCCTCTCAGGACACCAATTACATGACATAGTAATTTCAGTTGCTCTACTAGACCCTCTGCACCCTCTCCAACGAGGAGTGCATAGTTCTCCGAAGCGACCCGGATGAGGCTGCCTGCCCGTTCTCTGCGGAGGGTGAACCATCAGGCCCATGCGTGTCCGTGCTTGCATCAGAGTCCATTTGGTACACGGGCTGGAGGCTGGTTGCTTTCCCTCTTATTTTGTGCGCTTTATCTCATTTTGAACGCGACGAAGATGCAAAGGTATACTACACAGGGTTTATCTTAGAAATAAAGTGGAGGAATCCAATAAAAACTTTCATCCAGCATGCTGTTTATTTTTATTTATTTTTTTGAAACCGAACCAGCACGAGATTATGCTGCTTTTCATTAATTAAAGAAGAAGGAATACATATAAAAATTTTTTTTGAGGCAGGAATACGTACAAAAGTTTTTTTTCTGAGGTAGGAATACATACAAAGGCTTGGAAGGTCTCGATTTACAGATATGCGCATTGAAAGACAAGTAGAAGTGAGTTACCTTTAGGTTGATCAGTTTTGGATATATAATTGGGATAGGTGCTTGGCTCCTGCTAGGCACCATACCCGGGCCTCCTTCTTAATTTTTGCCAAGAGAGATGCCGTTGATAGCTCTTTTTGTCTGAAAATACATGCACTTCTCTTGTTCTAAATTATCTAGTTGATTAGTAATATAAGTGACCATAGATCCTTCTTAGACACATTTGTTGTTGACGCCAATATGATCCACCACTTTTGGACATTGTCTGTTTGCTGCCAATTGTTTGGGTCTAACTTATTTGTTGCTAACTAGCTAGCCACACCCTTCCATATCCGTATTGTGTATTTACAACTCGACAACATGTGATGTGTTGTCTCTGATGTGTGCCGGCATAGCAGACAGTATTTGTTATTTTTGCCAGCATGCTATTTAGATTGGCTCTTGCTTGTTTAGGGAGATTAAGGAATGTCCAGATGGTGAACAAATTTAGCAACCGGGAGATTGCATTTTAGAAGTATATAAAAAAATTGGAAGTAAATTTCAGGATCTTTAAAAAATGATTTGGATTTTATTTAATTAATGATATTAGCTCCTTACAACGGAGCCTCCAACACAAGAAAATTACATCCAACTCTCTGAAGGTGATCGTTGAGCTCGTCGCCCAAGCCGATCTCCGAACGGACGAAGCATCCTCAAATTTAGAAGGGTCCCAACATTAGCACGAGAACGGTTGTAGAACGTTGAATGCATTGGTAAAAAAAACGTTGGCCACGCACATCATCATCACATAGACGATCGTGATCTGCAGCTTGTTTCCTCTATATATGGCAAACCGCAAACCCCAGTCAATAGAAGACGAACAACCCAAGACGGTGGGGACTGAAAACTCCAAATCAAATCCATCAGGACGGAGGAAAACAGACCTTTCAAAACACCACTTCGGGAGTTGCACTGCCACTGACGCAAGCCTTGCAAAAGATATTTATAAAATGGAATATGTTTTAATTATTTCTACAATAATTTCTGGTTTAGCAGTATCATTGATAATGATGATAACGATATTGACCAGTGACCATACAGACGTCTAGTTGGCGTCGTCCTCCTCAAAGATTATACTTGAATTACGCATGGATCGGGCACACACAAAATCCTATGGCATGCATTTTTTTTTCTTTGACAAGCTGCATGGTGCAGGCTAGAAATAAAGGGGTAGTTGTTGCCGCGCACTGATGCATCAACTTTAGCCATTGAAATCCCTGAGGGAGCAGATATGCCTAGACGCTTCTGGTTTAAGGCCTTTGTCATCTCCGGTTAGTATGTGATCTGTCTAAATTGCAGCTGGTTTATTATCAGTTCTCAACTGAGAACAACCATTACAAGAAATTTGACATTTCAGAATGTTTTTGTTTTGTTGCTAAATGTAAAAAATACAACATAGTAAAGAATTTACAATATACAGACGATGAAAATCTGTTTGTTGTATATTGTTGAATGTCCGTTATAAAAGATATTCAGCGATGTTTGTATCTTTTTTATCATAATTTTACCATGGTGATCTTTACTTCGTCGCTAACTCATGACATCGTGTTTTTATCGTTGTCCAGCTTCAAAGCGTCATAAAATGCATTCATGATATGATTATGTGTTAGGCCCATTTAGCATTATGGGTTGGACCTAATTAAGGTCCATTTAGCATTATGGATTGAAACTAATTAGCATGTTTTGTCAGGCCCATTTAATATTTTGGACCAGGCCGATTTCATATTGTGGGTCATGTCTACTTCCTATCCATACTAGACCCGTTTCAGATTGTGGCCAAGGCCCATCTTAGATTGTGGATCAGACCCATTTTGCATTACAGACCAAGCCCATTTTGTATTGATCAAGCCCATTTGGTTCTAGGTTAAGTCACATGTCATGGGGTTACTGGTCCATACGCTTACATTCTAAAAAGACACATGTCAACAAGGCAGTAGGCCACGTGGTCAATAATAAAGGTGCAACACGTGTAATGGAGATAACGGGCCTCATGTTCACTTGCAAGTGTTATATGTGTTTTCATAATTTTTTAGTTGTTATTTTTGCATTCAAATTTGATAAATATTTTCTAGGCCCACAACATATTGGGTCAGCAAATCAATACAAACATCCAATCAATTTTTAAGGACACCAATATTTGAGCCAACAGACAAAACAAAACACATGAATGATGGTTGAATCTCGTCAGTTAAGCACATGGCCAGTGTTCCACAAATCTTAATGAATAAAGAAAAGCTCAAGAGAGCATCTCAAATGAGTATGCTTCCGTGTGCAAGGGAGCCTACTCATGCAAAGCTACTAGATCATCAAGCACAAAGTAATCACATAAGTATGAGTAGCACAATACATACTAGGGTGATCAATCAAGCCAAAATAACTCCTATACATGCTAGTGATCAAGTGTGAAAGTTAAGCACTACTATCAAGTAAAGAAGCCTATTCATGCAAGTGTACAAGGTAATCAACTAGAGCAAGGCAAACACACAAGCATGAAAAGCACGGTATGTAAATACGAAGAAGTAAAGAGTGGAGTAAGAGATGGCTCATGATATTTTCTCCCGAGGTCTCAGAAGGATGGCTCCTTACCCTACTCCTTGTTCGACCACTCCCGCCGGAGTGTCGGTCCCTCCCGCCACCAAGTGGAGTTCTCACACACGAGTTCGTAATCACTCTTAGAGTGAAGACATGGTTTTGTCACCACTACCACCAAGGCACAAGCTCGCCTCTCTTGAGAACTTGCCGAACTCCCCGAGCCGACACGGGCGCTCACTATCGATGCCCCTTTCAACGGCGGGCTCAAACCGTGTACACACGTGTGACGGTCTTCACAATCAATCACAATAAGCTCGATCACCGACACCTAACTGGTCTAGGTCTCACCATAGACCAAGAGTAATAACCTAGATCACACTCTCAAGGACACCCTAGCATTAGATGTGAATAGATGCTCAAGTTACTTTCTCTAGCACTCTCAAGATCTCCAAAATCTTCTCCTAGTGCTCCTGTCTTGACCTTTTTGCTCCCTACTGATGCTCCAAGCAATTCCAATGGTGAAAGGCAGTCTCCAAGAACCCAGCAACAAAGTTATATAGGCTTCCAACCTCAAACTGACCGTTGCTCCATGAAACAGCCTTCTGGACATACATACCGAACAGTCTGGTCTCTGTCTAGACCAGACCATCCGGTTTCCACCGGTCGGCTCCTCCAGAGCCGTTGGTCTTCTATCTGCTGTTGTGTCCATAGAGACCATACAGTCCGGTCTACAGACCGTACAGTCTGGTCTTTATCGCTTTTCCTCCAAACAAAGCCGTTGCAACCACTTCCTCGTCTGTCAAGAATTTCTCCTACATATCATATAGTCTAATCTACAGACCATACAGTCCGGTCTACATAAATTCTGCTCAAACAGATTTCCTCGCGGCCAACTTCTCCTCTGTTCAGGACTCCTCGACCGGACTGTCTGGTCTCTAGCACCTCTTTATCTGGTCTCCATCTACAGAAACTGAAACTCCTCGTCCTTGCTTGACTTCGTTTGCCGACTTCTTCCAACAGCTCCTTGGCTTCTCCACTGTCACCTAGTGCCGGTAATTTCACCGAGCATCTATGCACATCACCGACTAGCATGTCCTAACAGACCTGACCTAGACCCCCTTGATAGTCCAGTTTTTTCTATGGACACAAGCCCTAACAACTAGACAAGTGTTCCAAACACTTGCTCCTACCTTGTCCTTAGCCTTGATTCATCTCCATCAACCTTGGACTCCATCAAGCTCATCAAGCCTCCATGCTTGTGATCATTGTCATCCATCGTCAAGGCAACCGTCAACAATCATCATTAAGTAGAAAGGTTTCCTACATGCACAACACTCGTGTAAAAGTTAGTCACATTTCATGCTTGTCATTTATCACCAAAGCATTCATACCTTGGGATGACCTCAATGGTCATGATCCTTACACAAGTTAACAAATAATTGAATATTGTAGTGTTGCTCTAGTTTCGACCAAAATAAGTTATGCAGATAGTACCGTTTGACCCAAGCACGGTCCAAAGGTCTGATATCAAATCAAACGGACTGTACCACGTTTAGATTGGTGCAAAAATTACGTGCTTCGGACCGACCTGTTTGGATAGTGGTAGGCTTAGTGGTTATTGTCGTTGTTCAAATCCCAGCATACGACCTTCTGTTTTTGTTTTTAAAGTAGCACTCAGTGTTAAATCCTTGGATCACTAGGAGGTAGATGCAGTGGGTGAAAACTTTGGAAAATGAATGTACCTTTCTGTAGATCTAGTTACTGGCCATGTCACCGGCGGCGTGGTGTTGGAGGCGATGTCATGGCAGCGAGCTCTAGTGTCGTCGAAGTAGAGGACAGCGATGAGCTCATGATGGAGGCGGCTGGTGGCGCATCCCGCCGCTGGCAGTGCTCCCCAGATCGGATTAGGGACATGAAAGTGAGGTGAACAGTGGCAGCGACAAACCTCGTAACCCTAACCGTGGGTCCCCACCTCCTCTTTTATATGCACTGTGCGAACGGGCCCACCAGCCATACTTGGGTTGGACGCTCCCGATCAGGACACAGTTCAAGGGTCCAATGGGTCGTTGGACCCATTAGAAGGAGATCAACCTAGCATTCTTCCCCTTGATCTCATCTTTCATGCTTTTAACTTTATAATTTAAAATAACTCTTTTCAAAGTACTTGTTCCATAAAAAATTTGTATCTAGAGCATGTTTCGTCATCACAGTTAATCACCGATAGAATCAACAGCTACAGCGCAGTCCTTTGTTCGGAAACAGATTATTTAACCTTGGACCTCTTATTGTCTGGAAATCATAGACCATACCATAAAACCCACGTCAACTGTGTGTGTGGGATACTTCCCTTACAGGTATCCGTAGATATGCCTAAGTCGGTAACCGACCGGGTAGCAGGAGATTGCCTTTATGACTATTTAGTTGATTTTTCTATACTTGTTTAGTAACTAAGCAAGCACAAGGATTAATATTTATATTTACATAGAGACAGTGTTGTTTTCCTGATTCAAATACTACTAATATTTGTTCACATTGCAGATATTACAGCTCCTGTGAAGGAGAGGAGGCGTCATCTTGTAATTCTACCTCTGGAGTTGCTGGAGGAGACGACACGATGGGGTCGACCTCTACATTATCGACTAAAGCACGGGAGGTTTCCAGCATGGAATCCATAAGCAACTGACATTGGTCGATCGTCAAGTCAGGGTTAGAGCCCTCCTTGACCTTGTCCAAAGGCAGAGCTGGAGACCAAGATTGGCAAATAGCCAGAACTTGACTCCCGGCCTCGGTCGCCACTCTTCTGGTGTTGTTGGCGATTACCTCCTGTGCGTGCTCTAGCAAGTACTCCAAGGAGTGTCCGGTCTCCTCCACTTGATTAGCATGGATATAATCCAAGGCTTTCCGAGCACTGTAGGATATGGCTGCAAAAGTCATGAAGGGTATTAGATGATAAAGTCCAAAGGCGATGATAAAAGACTTAAAAAGATAGCATACTGGCAAGACTACATTTGAAGGATTTTGAGATGCTCTTAGCCTCCTCAACCTTTCCTTTGGTCTCCTCCAGTTTTGTCAGAGCATCTAAGAATCTCTGCTGGTTTGAAGTTAATTTCTCCAAGTCGGTAACTTTCTTATCACGAGCTAAAAATACAGATAAAAGCTTTAGCAATAGAGTGACAAAGAAGTCAATATAAGTTGGTCTACAATCTTACCAATGACATCAGCACGACTCTGCTCAAGAGCTTGGGTCACCTCCTTGTGGTTGGTCTGCAGTTTTTCCATTTGCCCTCTGACTTGGGAAAGCTTCTCGCCGGTAACTGATGACAACAAGTCAATACCTCTAAAAGAAGAAGTTGGAATGCACAAGATGTTAGGGACTTACCAAAAGTTTCGGCCTCAAGGTATTCAATCCTGGCCTACTTCTTCTCCACAAAAGAATATATTCTCTAAACATAAAGAAGGGTTAGGTTAACTGGAATAATGATTCAAGAAAGAAAAACTTGGTATTAATATACCTTGTTGGCCTCTCTATGCTGATGCATGACGTCCATGTCCTCAGCTTCCGGTCGACTCAGTGAGTCCTCAACCAACACGGTCTTACCCTTATAACAGAGAGAAGACATGACAGTTGGGGAAGGATTGACGGTCTGAGGAATAGGCATCAGCAACGACATGGGCACTGGAGCGTTGGGCGACTTCCTCGACTCGGTCCGCGCACTTGATGGTGTGCGGACCAACTAAGGCCGGTCGGTCGGTCGAGGAACAGGAGTCGACCGAGTGTCTTGAGACCCTTGGGTGCTCTGATTATCACTTGACCAACCGCTATGAGTACCAAAAAAGCATAGCGTTAAAATCTAACAATAGTTGGAAATAGAGACGAAGAAGAATTGAAAACATGAAGAATTATAACCGGAGGCTTGCTTAATTTTGATCCGACAGACTTTTGTTTTTAGATAAGTGGTCTGCAAGTCAGAATCCTTCCTCTTCAGGGAAGTCTTGGCGGCTTCATCGGTCTTCTTCGCCACCCTTGCACCACTCTCTGATTTGCTCGGGGGCTAAGACTGGCTAGAGGGTCGGTTGGAGTGTGCAGGGGCTGGCAGATTGGCATCAGGGCGGTGCTCCCTCTCATCATCATTGTCCTCTCCCATATATTGCCGACGATGGTGAGTGGTCTGCTTTACTCGTCGGCTGGGAGAGGGCAAGTCAGGGCGAGGAGGTGCTATGGAGATGCTGGCGACAACCTCTTCAGTCGGTTGGGCAACCGCTGAAGAACTGGCATGACCAGTGCCAGTCTATAGTGGTTTCTTGACATAATTCGGTTCCTCGGAATCGGTCGGAGGGAGCGGAGGGTGTGACATGTAAGTGTCCAGAACCTGCAAAAAACATCAAGACATCACACATGGTGATTATTCAAAGAGATGTTAGAATCATTCAAGACAACCGAGGCTTACTCGGGCCCATAGAGTGCCACGTTGTATGCCTTCGTGATTAAGAAGTGATCTTGGATGATGTCTCCTTCAAACATCTTCGATAATCGCGAGCGACGCAAAGTGGAGTTTGGCGGATCAGGCACCTCCCTCGTCTCATCGTCGGTGGCATAATCCCATGCATGGTGGCTCTGTTTCTTCAATGGTGCACTCAGCGCACTATAAAGCTTTTTGCTACAGTGATGCCATCAACCCCTTCATTCTTTAGCTCTGCGATTTACTCTAGCAGAGTGACCACTTGGGGGTCGGTTGGGTCAGCTTTCTCTGACCATCGCGCCTGATGAATGGCCTTGGCACCAGAAAAGTCGGCAAGAACAGGAGGAGGGTTGTCACAATAAAACCACTCCTCCTTCCAGTTCTTGTTCCTGGTCTTCAATGGGGCGTTGATTAAGGCCTCCTTCTTGCGCAACTGGAAACCAAATCCACCTATGGCGACTTGGTTTTCCTTGGTTGGCAGTGGTCGGAGGACGAACAAATGGCGGAACAAGGTAAAATGGGGCAGAATGCCCAGGAAAGCTTCGCACATATGCACGAAGATAGCAATGTGCAGGATGGAGTTGGGATTGAGGTTGATGAGCTCAATCCCATAAAAGAAAAGGAGCCCGCGTAGAAAATTGCGGCAGGGAACTGCAAAGCCATGCTCGAAAAACAAGCGAAAAACTATGATTTGGTTCTGGATTGGAAGGGGGCGAGTTTCTTTCGGTACCTTCCAATCAATGCGAGCTTGTTTCGGAAGGAGACCGTCCTCCACCATCTTGTTCAGATCAGCGGTGGAGATGCTACTCTTCGAGAACTCCCAAAGCTACTCCGAGATCTCCAGCTCGGAGGAAGAGGACTCAGTGGCGGCGGTTTTCTTGGATGATTTGCAAGGCATCTTTGAGGGATGTAGCAACATGGTGGATCTAAACCCTAGCTAATGCTCGGAGGCTTGATCGCGATGAAGATCTGCGGCAACGATGGGAGAAAGCACTAACCCTAGCTCTAGAAGCACAGGAGTCGCAAGAATAGGGGAGACGCGAGGAAGACTAAGCGTTGTGTGCAAATGGCGGCGTGGACCTGGAGTCAACAATCCGCTGCCCTTTTTATACCTATGCCTTTTTGACCTAGTCTTCTAGGTCCCATGGGCTGGTATGGGCCGTACAGTGACGAGCTTTTCCGCTTAATAAAAATAATAAGTAAAAAGCTTTATTCTTTAAAAAGAATTAGAGCTATCAGCCTTGAGAAATAATCTCGGGGGCTTCTTTGATGAGAAGCAGTGGCAAATCCACTTAAAAATATTTTCCGTATCTATATGATTTGATGATCATATAGCAGAGGACTAGAAGGTCATACGGGAGCAAGTTCTAAGGATAACTTTCTGATTGATGTCAGTAAATAGTTCTCAAAATTGGACTTGTATTGAGTCGGGTGACGGTTGATTAAGGAAAAACTATATTATGATTGATGTCATTCTAGTTTAGTACTTGGTTATGATTAATGTCATAGCTATTTTTTGATTTCACATATGATAGATGTCATGAGAATGAACAGGTCATTTGGCTAAGGGTGAATATCACTCTATCTTTAATATAATCGGTCGTCACAATTGATATTGGGTAGATCGAGTACTTGGTTTGATGACCAGGGGTTTAGTTGCTCAAATTTGATGATTTGAGTGAAGTTATATAACAAAATGTTAAGAGCTAATATTATTAGACTATTGCATTATTTGTTAGCCTTCAAATTCTATAAGAGTCGGGGGCTATACCTGATCAGGTGCACCTAGTCGGTGCACCAGATCCATCAGGAACTTGGGTCATGAGGTCTTCCTAATTTATGACCTGTTCATATCAATATTGAAGATCATTGGGCAAATCACAGCTCAAAATCAGAAAGCACTCAGGGGCTGTTGTGGGATACTTGCCTTACAGGTATTCGTAGATATGCCTAAGTCGGTAACCGACCAGGTACCTTATCAATAAGGAAATCAATCGAGTCGGCTTGGAGCACAAGGTAATTAGAGATAGATTATCTATATAAATCCTTGTAGAATATGAGTAGGATTCTCCATGTATCCCTTGCCGACCGGATATAAAAGGCGGCAGGGACCCCCCCCCCCCCTATCGGGGACACGACATTACAAGCAATATGATCCACAGAACACAGGACGTAGGGTTTTTACTCTCATCGAGAGGGCCCGAAACTATACAACTTGGCGTCTTTTGCAACCATCATAGTTCTTAGTCTCGATGTAGCCCCATAAATTTATTGTCGAGATCAAGTCTTGACAGTGTGCTTTCCGAGCACACTAGACGATAAGCCTTTAATGAGCAGATCTGCTAACATTTGTCCATTCCTTTTATGCTCCAAGCATTCCAACATAATTCCGGACTTTCTCCTCAACAACGTATAACTTGTGTCAATGTGTTTAGCACCACACTTGACTCGTGGTCATAGGAGTGAAATACTTGATGGTTATTGTTGTTATTAACTATTATTAATTTCAGGTACAGGTTTCCTTAACCATTTTGCCTGTTCCTCAGCCTCATATCATGCTAAGTCATATCTTTTCATCACATTGATGATAATTCTTTGATTCTTTGAAGTTTTTTCACACAAAAACTCCAAGTGTGAAAATTAGAGATAATTGTGGATTTCGCTACACATTTCATGTGTTCTATCTTTGTGCTCACAACCTTTTGAGAGCACTTGTACATATTTGTCTTTGTACTCACAACCTTTTGAGAGTACTTGTTTCTTTTAGCATGAGGTCGATATCTTCAACTACATTCTAGTGATCTATATCTGGATTGGACATTGCTAAAACAATCCAGATACATGAACTTCATTAGGGTAATATCAAGCTTCCAACAGCTGAAGCATATGGTACCATGTTCATTTAATCCTTTTCATATTGACTCTTTTGGAACACTAAAGTTCCCAATTCCATTACCCTTAACTTTAAGAACAGGCGTATGTTTTCTTGCGTGCATACTTTAGAGGCTTTCTTAGCATGCCTATGCAACATTTCTAATACCCCTTCTCTATATCTCAGTGAATCTCGTCTCTTATAACAAGAGACATTCAATCCAGAACATTCTTTTGATCTTTAAGGACAAGAACTTCTTCTTCCTCTACATTGGATTGACATCACAACTAGCAAGTAGAATGTCATCCACATATATATGATTAGAAAATGAATTTCCCATTCTATGTCTTTTGAATAAATGCAATTGTCCTCTTACTCATTTTAAAACTCTAAGTTTCTTATTATTCTATCAACCTTTTAAACATCACTATCAAAAGACTTGTCTTCAATCCATAAATGGATTTCTGCTAACGATGTTATAAGGTTCTTTTCTTTCATGACAAAAAATATCATGTGATACATTTTTCTCAGATCCTCATTAAGGAGAATCGTCTTTGCTTTCATTCGATATAGCTCAGATCATTATGTGCCACCAATGTCATTATAACTTTGAAGAAATAATTACACGAGACGTGAGAAAATGTCTCATCGTAATGTGTTCCTTCTCTTTGCGTACAAAAACCTTTATCATATATTCCTTCCAGAGTCACATTTAACCTTTTAGACCCATAACGGCCTACTGTTTTGACTCTATCACGATCTATATTCCCTTTGGAGTCACATTTAATATTATAGACCCACGATGGGCTACTGTATTGACTCCTTTTGGAATTTCTTCTAAATCCTAAACATCATTAGGATTAATCAATTACATTTTATCTTACATGGCTTCTTGCCATTTGGACAAGCGATTGTCTGTCATGGCTTCTTCATTAGAGGTGAGATCACCCTCTATGGTAATCAGAAAACTGATTTTCTTATTCTTTAAAACCTTTAGGTCCTCAGCTAGTGGCATTTTTTTCCATATGGGAATGTTGTTTGCACTTTTATTGTCCAGACACAATTGATTCCATAATCTTTTGAATGAGAAGAAATTCGCTATACTTGAATCATTGAAGTGGACAAGGAGCCCAACTTCTCTTCAAGTCTTAGATCTCACCAAACCATGCTTACCCAGATTCATGTCTTCTTCAGAGACGATGTGTCTTTGAATTCTTTAAACTTTATGGGTTTACTCTGTTATAACTTTATTCTTTATGGGACTTTAAATACCATCTTGGTATTCTTTTATCAAAACACTAGGAATACATCTATATCTTTACTTTAGGGATATCATTAATATGGCCGTTGTACTTCGCCAGACGATTGCATTTTTCTTTAGTAGATCACTTTAGATGCACAATATTTATGACATTATCATATTATAGGAGAGTTTCATCATTCTTTCTCCCCCTCGAAATATGGTCAGAACTTTTCTGCCACAATTTCAAAACCATTGTCAATTGAGAAAACTTTGATTATCTACTTCACTCATCTAATTACATCATGTGAAGTAAAGTTATCTGTTAACTCGTATGGGAGTACTTTTCCTCGTTTCATCTCAAAAGACTCAATTGAGTTCTTTATCACTAATACTTTTGCAAGCCATACTTGCATATCATTCTTATCTGTTGGTTCGTCTGTAACTTTATTCTCTTTAGACTCATTTAGTGCTTAATGACTATGACACATAAAGTGCACGATCGATACTTGAGAAGCATAAGAGCTACTCCATACTCTTCTTTGAGACTGAGATACATTAAAACCACATGAGTCAATACATCTTTCTCCCGCCAAGCAGGATAAATATTTTCTTAAACTTCTCCCGCTATACGGGATTTTCTAGACATAAATGTTATGTCAATATACCCCGCCATGCGGGTATTTTCCCAGGTTTTTTCTATCATACGGGTATAATCATAATTATCTCTTTCCCGCCATGTAGGTAAATCCCTCGAAGGGACATGAGTGCTTGTATTGACTCATATTCAATCATCAAATTTAGAAATAAATCTAAATATTTTGTGACACATACATGTTTAATCCAATGTTGTTCAAATTAAACATGTATATGCCTTACCATATCATACTCATAAGAAATGATAATACAATCTTATTCGTAGAGAGTACATGAAAAATAATTTCTCAGATCTCTCAATAATACATCTGTTTCTTCAATTAATATCAAAGAATTCTTTTCTTTTGAAGCCATTTTTAGAGGGGGCATACTCCGTCACACTATAACCCTTTTATTAGCCGTATTTTGTGTCACAAGTACCCAGTCTTTTGCTTTCACAAATGAGAGCATAAATATCTTTTATCTGAGAAAATAGTCAATAATCAACAATAATGAGCATAATATTAACCATATGTTGGTCTGGTTAAAGACATGCGCATTAAACTTTTAAACCTTTATCTTGTATTCTAAGTCACCGTTAGGTAGAAATAGAATAAAACATTATCTTTATATATTAATTCTGAATCACCATTGGGAAGAAAAAGAAAAAATGCATATAAGTCATAAATAAAGTGAGGACATATCCATAAAACAACTTTGCTAAGAAAGTTACATCATCATCAACTTTTTCTTGACCTTTTATCTATGGGAAAATTGTCTGTGGGACACTAGAAAGATGTGGATTTGGGCGTAGCACACCGCATGATCAGTATTTGGCTCCAGCACACTTCAAAATCATGGTATTTAGCTGTGGCACACCGTCTCAATTAAAATATTATTTTTGGCTACGAGAGGAGGTGAAAAGACCCTTTTGCCCTTCGTTGGTTTAGATTTTATTTTATTTTCCTTTTTTCCGTTTCCATTTCCTTCCTCCTCCTCGCCGGCGTCATCCGACCACGTCATCCGTGGCGAGGCATCGTGCCGGCCCGTCCACTACGGGGAGATCCACCCCATGACACGCCGCGTCCTCCTTCATGACGCCGGCCTGTCCTCTTGCGGCAGGTCATGCACCCGACGGCTCGGATCCTGGCCCCGACCCCCCGCTCCCTCCCGATCCACGGCGCGCTCGACGGAGGCAGCCTGATTCAGAGGAGAAGGCGGTTGCAGCGGTGCTCGATTCACGAGCAGGCGGCTGATCCCAGTGGCAGGACCATGATCTAGAGGGGGCGACGGCTCGGCAGCAAGACCCTGCGATGGTGCGCGCGACCCAGATTGACCTAGCGGCGGCGACTTGGATCCCGGCGGCGCCGCGGGTGAGGAGCCGGCCGTGGAGCTAGAGCGGGAGTGGCGACTGCTGCGGGAGAAGAAGGAGCGGACCTTGCCCATTTGATTTGGATCTCGGTGCTGTGGTGGAAGCTGTGACCCCCACCGAGAAGGTTTGGCAGCGAGGGCGACGATGGTGGCTGCGGGCGACGGCAGCGCCGGCGTGACTGAGGCGGCAGGTTGGCGGCGGCGGATGGGCACGAGCGAGGCTGCACATGGGAGGAAGAAGAGCGGGGACACTGATGTCATTTTGAAAATTTTGTCTTCCCTCTCATACCTAAAAATAATATTTTAATAGAAAGGGTGTGTGACAGCTAAATTTCATGTTTTTGTAGTGTGTCTAAGCCAAATACTGATCGTGTGATGTGCTACACCCAAATCCGCATCTTTCTAGTGTGCCACAGACAATTTTCTCTTTATCTATTCTCTAAAAAATTGATCACTATGATACAAAATTTATCACAGTTTTAAACTTTTAAACGTAAATCTCATAAAATTATGATATTGTTATCATCAACGTTGGTCAAAAAATAATAATATCATAATTAATCTTTAAACAAATATCTTTTTTCCTCTCTAACCAAATTTTCTCTAATTTAATTAGAGGATAAAACTATTCTTTGCAGCGGAAACTTTTATTTCTTTTAGAAGCAATCAAACTTCTAATTTTTTATGCATAGAGATTTAAAACAATTTTGGTTCATTCGTTTCATCTCCAAACAACTTATCCCGTTGGTTCAAAATTGAATGGAGTGTCTACTCTTTAATCTTTTATATGAATATAAAATTCATGAAAATAATACTTATCACAAGCAAAAACTTTCTCTTTATTCTCTAATCCATTATCAAAATGAATAGAGATCAAATATTATACAAGAAACATCAAATAAATGCTTCTAAAAAAACATCAAAATTTCCTTTTTCTTGTTATCTGGCCCAGCCTAGAAAAGCTGGCTGCGGCCTGCTCTCGCCTCGTGGCCCAGCGCGCCCGCATGGGCTAAAAACGGCCCAGCTGGCCTTCTGGCCGCCGCCGAGCGCGCCTAGGCTCGGGGCCCGACAACCGATAGCTGGGCCACCAAATTGGCCCAGCGCGCCACCCCCCCCCCCTCGCCTTGTCCCGCGGTTGCCATCAGTCATCGATCATATATTGACGGTCCAGCATGATTCTAGCGCGATCAAAAACACGGCTGCGGCGAGGGCTCCCAAAACCCTAATTTCATTTGCTCCCTCTCCCCACATCTCTCTCGTGCCGCAACGGCGGCGGGGTGGGTCTCTGTCCCGCGGCCGGCGGTCGCCGCCGGCGCTAGTGAGGGGTGGCTCCGCCAGCACATGGTCGCGCCTGCTGACTCCCCCATCTGTCCTTTTTTTTTCCTTCCTTTCATCGTTCCCTCCACCTCATCCGTAGTTTGCTCACAGCAAGATCTAGAGAGGGTGTGGCCACACCCATGGCTGCCGGAGGAAAGGAAGACGGCGGCGGCGCCGCATGCCCCTCGCCAGAGCACGCGCCCACCCGAGGGTGAGCGCGCCGCCGTAGAGTGGCCGATCGGCGGTGGCTTGAGCCCGCGCGCCAACGACGTGATCGACGGGCTGAGGCTTGGGTTTCTCTTTTGATCGGCAATGATGGCAGAGGCCCAGGTGACTCTCTCATCCTCGTTCTCTTTTCTTTTCCCTTTGGTTAGCTAGGGTTAGGGTCTGGTTTCCTTTCAACCGATCGATCCGGTTCATTTTCTTTATTTTCCGCACATGACGGTGGCGGTGGCTTCGCCGGCCCGAGGCTGCGACGTCTCCTCCTCTGTTCTTTCGATCTAAAATCGAAAACTCTGTTCTTTTGATTCGATTCCAAATTGAATCATCTTTCTCAAACTCCGATCTACTCACTAGGACCGGCTCTTTCTGTAGATTCTGTTGTCGGCCATGTCACCGGCGGCGAGGTGTTGGAGGCGATGTCGTGGCAGCAAGCTCCAGTGTCGTCGGAGTAAAGGATGGCGACGAGCTCGTGAGGGTGGCGGCTGGTGGCACATCCCACCGCTGGCAGTGCTCCTCAGATCGGATTAGGTACGTGAAGGTGGGGTGAAAAGTGGCGGCGACGAACCTCGTAACCCTAACCGTGGGTTCCCACCTTCTCTTTTATATGCACTGTGCAATGAGGCCCACCAGCCATACTTGGGCTGGACGCCCCCGATCAGGATGCGGTTCAAGGGTCTAATGGGCCGTTCAGCCCATTAGAAGGAGATCAACCTAACACTCCAATATATATGGATTGGTTTAGTTTTGGGATATGGCATGAAATGATTTGCAGCTTAGTTTGTTAGAGTTGTTGGTGTACAATCTTCAGCTCGTTGGTTTGAACCTCAATGGTTTATGGTGCACATTGTTATTTGTTTATTTATTTTTGTTGGTTTTCTTTTCGTACAACCGGGCGAGTTGGTCAACAGCCAGATCCGACCTTCTTGTTTTGTCTTTTTTTTTTCACAACCGAGCCAGGCTAAGATGGGCTAAGGTACAAAGAAGGATCATTTTCATATTATTTTTTCGATTTAGAAGGAGGTGGGTTTGGGCTATTCTATGGCTTGTCTTTTTTTTCTTAACACTTTCATCATTTATGAAAATAAAAAGATGGCTTTTAGAGAAAAAAGACAAGCCATAGAATAAATGATGAAAGTTTTTTTCTTAACACTTTCATCAAGATATCCATCATTAATACAACAAAATATTTTTTGATAAAAAGATGGCTTTTAGAGAAAAATATTTTACTTCCACAACGAAGCAGCCTATAAGTATAAACAAATAAAATAAAAAGTATTAGTGATAAAATTCTTGGATGATTTACTAGTGTTGTAAGATTGTGACGTTTCTAGTTTGCTTCTTATAACAAATAATTATTCATCGCAATATGATATTGGCTTAGTTTACGATGATTTCCATGTGTTTATTATGACACACTTAAAATCATCGTTACTAAATTGAATGAAACATCGTAAAATAGATTACTCTATGACGTTTTTACTAAATGTCACTGATCACTGTAGAATATCATATTTCTTCTCGTGCAAGTTGACATACTGTAGGCTTCGCTTGAGATGCATACCTAATTGTGAATCAAAGCTCAATGTCTTGAACTTCAAGGTGGCTTAAGGCATTGTCATTTCAAAAATAAATGAATGCTATATTTTTACTATTAGCATCTAGGATAAGCAAAAGTCAACTTTGTAGTTTGTTGAACTGGTTCTAACATACATTGTAGTTTCATGATGCAAGTACACAAAATATATATATCTGTGTGTGAGCGGCTTGAGATATGGAAAGATTTTCTTTGCTATCTGCCTGAATTTAGCATCTTTGTTTGGACTTATTAAGGTATTCATTCTATCTCTTTTCAGTATATATTATTTTCATATTATTTCTAGTTCATTTAAATTTGCAAGGTGACGCACGCATAATACATCTCATGCCGTCATTTTCTTCCAGAAGCAAAAACAATCTAGTAGCCGGCCATTGCTTTTCCTTTTTGCTGAAAAGTGCCGTAGCTAAATGGAGCAAAGAGCTTGCGGTCGAGCGTGTGGGGGCTTTTGGTCTAGTCGGTAGCCACATGTGTCACCAACCCTGCATGTGTCCGGAGTGGCTGACATGCGAATATTGAAACAGAAACCTGGACCCACCTGTCAACTACTGAAGTGTACTCGGTATTGCCGCACCAGCATGGCGCGGGATATCCCATGGCGCTACCTGCTGCAAACCGCGTGGAGAGAAACGACAGATAGAGCAATGCAATGGCACTGAATTGATCCTTTTTTTTTTTTTTTGCCTTTGGACGTTGATGTGTACGACTCTCTTCCTTTCATATTACTCCCTCCATTCTAAAAATATTGTCGTTAGGACAGCAGGTTTAGTTCAAAAATTAAAGTAAACTTGTTGTCCTAAAGACAGCATTTTCAGAACGGAGCGAGTAGTTATTAGTTTAGACTTAGACATAGAGATTAAGTAGAGATACAAAAGATAGATGCACAAGAAACGAGAAAGAGAGATAGAGATGCATTAAAAAGAAAGAAAAATCTATTAGGATACGAGAATAACAAGTAAATTGAAAAAACTAGATAAGTGTATGTATAAGTAATATGGGATAGAGTGAGTAGTTCATATATAATTAATTTTACAATGTATAACACTGCTAAGCATACAACGCCACAAGTAAAACAAATATTGCATTTTTGTTATAATCTGACCACACAACTCCTATTTTTCATTTCAATCTGTTTATAATAAGCCGTCCGGGAGGACATGGATCGTTGCTGTTCATGGGCCAAATTTATTAATGGAAGCCCAAGGATGATGATGGTGGATTTGACCCAGCACTGATTGGGAGAGGAAGAACAGAAAATATGTCGATGATGCACGGCTGGTGACGAACAAGATGGGCAAAATGATGGCGCAAATATGCTGCCAAGGCGCGCGTGGGCATCATCATTCCGTCTACAGCGAGATGTGGTGCAAAAGACGCTGACGGTGCTGTGGTTTAGCTAGTGCATATGCATGCTGTGTATGTAGTGGGTGATTCAGGAGTAGGCCATCATCACACAAACAGTCACAGAGACAATACACATCTTGAGAGAGACGAGTCGTTTGCAGTTGATGTTTTCATCCACTCAGAGAGAGAGAGAGAGAGACTCTTCTTAGCTAATGGAAAAGGCTCCGGCCTTTCTAAAGGGTTTTTAGGTGCGCTGCTTTAGGATCCTGTTGTCCTGCCTGACATATCCATCGACCTATCTGTCGACTCCATGAATCGGCGACCTTACCAACGTGTAAACCATGGCCGCTACCTAATATATATAGGTACTAATTATAGGCTGCCTCTCTCTCTCTCTCTCTCTCTCTCTGCATTAGGGTTTGTCCTGTTCACCTGACGACTATTAATCAGTAACATGTTGCATGATCAACTATATTCAGATTAATATGATATTGTCAAACACTGAAATAAATTAGGTAATATATATTCGTTTGATTCGGGAATAATAAATATGCACTACGGGAAAATCGATCTTTGCCGTATGCCTGAAATTTTGTCGTGTGTTTTGTTTCGGACACACGGCAAAGATGGTGTTTGCCGTGTGTTAAACTAAAATACACGGCAAAATTTTTGTCGTGTGTAAAAAAAAGATTGACACACGGCAAAGTTCATATTTGTCGTGTTTTTTTTTGACATACGGTAAACACCCTCTTTGCCGAGTGTTTTTTTCCTAACACTCCACAAAATATAAATTTAAATTATATTTAAAACTATAAATTAATTTAAATCAAAAAATTTTGAACTACAAAGTTGTATAACTTTTGAAGACTTACAACTTTTATTTTGATCATTTATTCATTACTCAATGCAATCTAAAACGTTGTTCACAAAATCTAATAGTCTCATATAGTTTCATAAAACATTCGATGAGACATATAAGATTCGTGAATAATATTATTACTACTTTGTCAAATAAACAAATGACCAAAACAAAAGTTGTAGATCTTAATAAGTTATACAACTTTCTGGTTCAACACTTTTTTATTTAAACTAATTTAGTCAATAAAAAATATATTAGAAAATATATAAATAGATATTTACTGTGTGCCCCATATAGCAAAGATGGTCTTTGCTGTGTGTCTGATATAAAGCACACGGCAAAGAGGTAAAATATAAAAAGAACGAACATGGGGTGTAATCACAAATCAATGTGTGGTGCAGTGGTAGGGGGCTCTATGTGTCGGGTTCGAATCTTGGCGGGCGCCCTTTGCCGCGTAGCACGCGAAAAAATGCCGTGACGGGACAGGCATGCGGGGTTCTTGGGTGCCCAAAACAATTTTTTTGCTGTTTTTTTGAGGTTTTTTTCTAGATTTATATTTTACCGAGTGCCGTCTTTGTCGAGTATATTTTAACACACGGCAAAGTCTTTGCCGTGTGTCCGATGGAAGACACACGACAAAGTCGACTTTGCCGACGGATATTTTGACGTGTGCGCTTTGTCATGTGTAACCCACGGCAAAATCTTTGCCGTGCGTTTTTCGGGATTCAGCTTTCCCGTAGTGATGCACTGTTTTGATCCATTATACTATGAAACATGAGAGGCCTTTAATGAATGAGATCACCAGGAATCTATGCGTGCAGCAAAATTTTGTGTTATCAGTTGTTCCGTGTGAAAAGCCTGCAGTACAGATGCCTCCAGCAGTGCGTGAAATTCAACAAATTGCGAGCCACCAGTCATGACTCCAGCGCCAGCAGGTAAGTTTGGGAAGACCTTAGCACACAGATTGTGTATGCTGGCACACGATGCTACATGATGTAATCATACGTCTCTGCCTCTCTGGCCGGATTCTACCATATATGGCAGCCTTCTAAACATGTGCATACTATTTACAAGGCATAATGCATTTACAATAACTTAATAAAGGCTTACTTAGTTACGTCTAATTTATTGTTTAGGGGGTAAAGAGATGTAACTTATTATGATACTGTCAAAGGTCGAAAAGATTGCTAATGTACACACGCATTTCTAGTTAAGCTAAAGAGGACAGTAGAAAATGACAGGGTGCTAGAGAGGGCGAGGAAAAGGTCGTGGTGTCAAAGTGAATGCACCGTACGTGTAGGTCGATTCCTCTTATATATTTGTTAGATAAGCATATAACGTGAGATAATATTTAATTTAATTACATAATAAGAAGAATAAGCATATAGTTTAGTTCTAAGGAAAAACACACTAAAAAAAAGGATATAACATGCTATTAACACAATGGCTCAAATTATAAACTCTCTGCAATAATACTAATAATAAGTGGATTTAATTAAAAGCTGAACACGTAATGCATCGTGCCGTTTGTCAGGTCCAATTTATTATTTCTACATCATTTCTATATTGGATTAAGTTGACGAGTGATGCATGTTAATAAGAGAAAATTTCAATCAGATCATAATTTGTATTTTCGAACATGCATGCATAATATTTAAATATTGATTTCCATTCGGACGGACATTTTAGTTGTTGCAGGTTATCACACATATGTACGCACATGCAGTTGAAGTGATCACATCCATGAGCTTGTGTGTTCTCCAGCCAATTCCTCAGATGAAGACAACACGTACGCTCATCATTTCAGAGGACGAATAATTTCACTTCACGGTTTGGCTCTTGTGCAGCACGCTTATGGAAACGATACACTGTATACATGATCCGACCAGCTTTGTAAAGGTAGATAGATGCTCCACGCAGCTATAGCAACCGCTTTTGATACATTTGTTTATTTTAGTTTCACGTAGCATTGTGTGATTAGAAGTATATATCTAAGGGAAAAACACAATTACATATATAGTAGTACAATAAATAATAACTGTATTCTACATGTACACCAACTTTTAAATAGTTTCACGTATGCACACGTGATGGCACAAAGTACATGTACCTATATAGTATGAATTGATGAACCAACAGACGTGCGCACTATGAATATTTCATGATCTTTCAAGTACACATATATGACGTGTAAATAATGGCTGCCGAGTACGTGTACCTTTTATATGTGGTGAATATATATAGCACTATTGTTTGATTTAAATATTATAGACATGGTCAAGTAGTGACAATACTTTAAAAAAGATCACCAGATAATAGAACGGTTGATAAGAAATTATTAGTTGCACATCACTAGCTGACTACGTTAAGAAGAAGAGTAAACGAGAAGTCTAAGAATTTTCCATATAAAGCAGACTTACATAAGATTTTTGTACGCTAACACTTAGAAATGAAATGTTGTGTGCAAGATCAAATTCATGCACCTAAATTTAAAGTACACAACTTGTGTGATGTTTTCTCCACAAAAAGTGTGTCTAGTTCATGCAAATATGATCAAATAAGAGTATATAGTATCTTTCTAAGAAAACAGGCCAATGCAAGATAATTCCTTTAAAGATGTAATTTGTGAACAAAAGAGCTGAAATTCATAACACTATGAAAATCTAAACATTGTAATGTCGATCTATACCTATCTATATATTATTATCATGGACAGTTATAATATTAGAAAACCGCATAATCAAGAATCATATATCCGAATTCACATGGTAAGTGCTTTTGTTTATTATTTGTTCAACATAGCATCAAACACGACCACTACCTCTGGAGAAGTTAAGGTCGATCTATATTGATGTTTGATACTTCTATATTAATCTACACTAATGTGCACTTGTTGATAGTTACTAGTGAACTCCAAATTAGCACCCACTAATTAAATAAAACTTATTAGTTATAGACACGCCAGGAACAAAACTAAGAGTAGTGAAGGAAGCAGACCAATCATGCATTCATATCGACCCTAGATAAACAGTTTGCAAATAAAAATTTAAACTGACTTAATCACTCTTAGCTCGAGTTAGCTAACTTCCTCTTTTTCAGAAACATTATAGAGATGAGAGAGTAGTTGCATATATCCTCCCAACCAGGTCCAACTCAAGGATCCAACATATATAAGTAGCAAAAGAGACGTAAAAACGCAACCATATCTTTCACAGTACGGCGGCGTTTACATCCAAAGCCAAAAGGAATGAAAAGATGGAGAATCGAAAAGGAGTCCGATCACTCCATCTTGTCTCGACAAGGACACAACTGCTAACAGCGATGGAAGCCGAACAGAATAGCCGTCACCCGCTTTTACAAGTTTTCATTGATCACGGCATCGTGTTTTCCCTTCCATTTGCATGAAGAAAAAAAATTCAACATCAACAAAAAAAAAAAAACAATACTTCGCTTGGGAGAACAACAAGTCAAAACAAAAGGCCCAGATTTATATATGTACATATGCATCCATCATACTAAAACCAATAAGGGAATCAAAACTCACGAGATGATGAATCATCTTTCCGAAGAATGTCAAATAGTAGTAGTGGCCAAGTAGTAGAAGTTAGCCAAGCATTAGCTTAGCTTCTCCCCCATATCTCGCGCTCACGAACTCTCATATCATGCGCACACCGCACCAAATTATGGGATCGAAGAGGAGTTGATCACGTACTAGTGCCGGCCGCCGTACTTGTCTCCGGCGGCGAAGGAGGAAAAGAACGACCCATGGGCGGCGCCGCCGTTGATGCTCTCGCGTTCCGCCGCCACCGGATTTTCAAAATCGTCGAACGGGTTGAATCCTCCCATGCCGATCCCGTGGTAGTGGTGATCAGCAGCAGCAGCAGCAGCAGCACCTGATCCGCCCGGCATCGCAGATGCGCCGGCACTACTCTGCATCACGCTGCTCTTGGCGAACAGCGCCAGCGCGTCCACGAGGGAGCTGCTACTGGTAGTCGTAATGTTATTATTATTGTTACTAGCAGCAGCAGCAGTATTAATGGCGGTATTTGCTAGTGTGGCGGTGCAAGAGCTGGGAGGCAGCAACATGGAGCTTTGCGGGTACTTGAGAGGCGAGGGGCGCATCAGGAATGGCGGACCGCCGAGGAGGCGTGGGCGGACGGCGGGCGGCGGCGCGGCGGCAAAGGGCGGTGCGGGGAATCCCGTGAACTCCTGCACCATGGCGCGGAAGTTGGAGGTGTCGGTGGTGAGCACGGTGGTGGGCGGCCGGCGGGAGGCCCGCGGGCGCTTCTTGGCCGACTTGGAGGTCCCCGGATGGGGAGGGAGCGGCGGAGGCGGCGCGTGCGGAGGTGGAGGGGATAGGGAAGGGGACGACATGGCTGCGGAGGAGGAGGTGGGGAGGAGGCCGTGGAAGGAGGAGTCGAGGTATAGGCTGGTCGGGGAGGAGGAGCAAGGGAGGAAGAGGTTGTGGTGGTGGGAGGTGAACTCTTGGTCGGCGCCGGCGTCGAGGGCGGCGGTGGTGGGGAGGGAAGGGGAGGACGGGAGGCTGTCGCTGGTGGACGCCATGGATGATGGTGCTGGATGGATGGAGGAAGAAGAAGAAGGGTGTGTTGATATGGGCAGATAGGGTTTGGTGTGGGGAAGCTCTGTATATGAGAGGGAACCAAGGATGTGGAGATCTTGGTGTAGCCGTGTAGGTGGATGGGCGTGATATGAGCTGACCAACAAAAGAGTGAAGAGAGACGGGAGAGGGCATCTGCCTACTTTGTTTTCCATCTCTTTTATTCTCTTTGCATTTGTTTGTGTTCATTTCGCAGGACTTCACGATATTCTTATATATCTAAAATATCTGACCTAGTTTTAGCACGTCACAATTAACTGTTCTTGAGATACAACTGCTATGTATCTATTTCTGCCACGCTTGTGATGGACAGACGGCATGCATTGATCCCCTACAGGTCGCCAGAGAGTCATTTTCTCTTTTGAAGAAAAAAATGTAACCGATTTTTCGTTAGAGGGCAAGAGAGTAATGCTTTGGCAAGGCGTAGCCGTGCAAGTGCGTTGGGCCAGTTAAAAGGTGCATCCATCTATGTGCAAAAGTTTATGATTTAGGAAGAGAGCGCGAGAGAGTTGAGCTGAGTTAGGCTGATGGAAAAGTCGTAGATCACACAAGCTAGCTCCATTGACTCGACTCTAATTAGTTCAAATTTTAGCACAAAACAAATTGAATACTTGGCTCCTTTTGTTAACCAGTTAGGTTGATGCAGCTTGTCAGCTACGAGTAAGTCTAATGAACCAAATAACAATATGTAACAAGTTCTATTTCTCGTATGATCTTGACCCAAAAACCATGTTATCTAAATCTCAAGTCCTAAAGTGTGACACTCACTACCAGAAACTTGGCAGTTAACGAGTGCCACCAGTTTTACCGAGTGCTTTCTCTTGGACACTTAGCAAATATCAGGTTTCCCGAGTGTCTCGAGAAAAAGACTCTTCAAACAACAGGCACTAGGTAAACATCAATATTTGCTGAGTGCTATTGTAAAGGCGCTCGGCAAAACCAGCTTCGACACTCGGCAAAGAGGCAACACACAGAAAATATAGCACGTGTCCATCACGTGCTAACGTCGGCCGCCTACTGTGTGTCGGTCGTTAGGTTTTTTCAAGTGTCTGTTGTGGGCACTCGGCAAACCTTCCCTATTTGCTAAGTGTCATCAAATCGCATTTGGTAAATATTGATGTTTGTCAAGTGCTTTCTCCACCACTCAGTTAACATGGCTTTTTGCCGAGTGTCTCTCCCAGACACTCGACAAACTAATTTGTTTTTACTCCCTCCCTCCCTCCAATATTTTTTTCCTCTCTTCTTACACTAAGTGCTACTACATGTTGAAATTTAGTTTCTTTTTAGGTATGTTTGTTATTTTTAATTAATTTATTTTATTTACATCTTGAATTACTCCAATTTGAACTACTGGTGAGTTAAATAATGGTAAATAATGAAATCAAAAATGATATTTATGATATTGAGTCTGTTGTGAGGCCTTATATGTGAAATGAAATAAAATTTCAAACATTTAATTTTCGATACACGAGCACAAATTTATGATCGAGTTGTTTTAAAATTTTATAAAATAAAAATGAGGTGAGAAAATCATGAGATTTGTTTGCGGAGTGTCATGGCTTAGACACTCGGCAAAAAAAGAGAGACTTTGTCAAGTGTCATGATCAAGACATTCGGCAAGGAATAGTAAGTTTGTCGAGTGCCCCACGCTTGGCACTCTGCAAAGAGGGGCGATTTTGCCGAGTGCCCCGAGCTTGGCACTCGGCAAAGGTGTCGTCAGTTACCATCAGGTCACAGGAATGTTACCGAGAGCCTACGTGACACTCGGCAAAGACTTTGCTCAGTGCCCGTGAAAAAATACTCACATCACTATAATTACGCTCAGTAGCAGCAGACCAAAAGAGGCCTCAGTGACGGGTAACAAAATCGCCACTGGACCTTTGTCACTACTTATTTATGTTCTTAGTACTGGTCTTAGGACCGCTACTGGCCTAGGTACTACTTGACTTCAAAAAGGCGTCAGTAGCGGTCTAAGGACCGCCGCTGACGCCCTTAACACAACTACAAAAGAAGGGCAGGTCCTAGCACTGGCTCGGACCCGCCCTATACGCGCAGTCGCCGACGTACCCGTCCATTGTCCACTCATCTGCACACGCCCATCAATCCGCCCGTCCGCTGTCCCCCGCCCGCCATGCCGTGTCATGCGACCTCCACCGTCAGAGCTATCGGAGGAGGAGGGGGGAGCCCACGAGAGGAAGACCTCCACCGCTGGAGCCGCCCAGCCCCCTACGAGCACAGCCGCTGACGCGCCGCTGCCGCCCCTTAGGTCTATCTGGTGGCAAGGCTCGCCGGATCTAGGAGGGGGCAACACCGCGATGGTAGAGGATGGAGGCAGTGGCCGGCGGGGGACGAAGGACGAGGAGGAGGGATCGGTGCCTTGTTCGCTAGGAGCACCGCCCGCCGGCACCACAACCACCACACCCTCCGCGTGTGGCCCCACTGACGGCTGCCCTTGCTCGCCATCTGAGGAGGAGGAGGAGAGGTGGCCGGAGGCAGAGGAGACAACGGTGACGGGAGCTAACCCTAACCCTAATGGTGGTGCGACGCGCGGGGAGTTGCACTGTCGCGCCGCACCACCACCTATTTATAGAAGGTGGCGGTCCCTAGTTGCGGACCTTATTGTGAGGCCCGTAGCTAAATGGCCTTTAGATCATAGCTGTGGGCCTGACAAAAACCATGACTAGGCCCTCTAATTTAGTAGCGGTTCGTGTCACTGTAGTGGCGGGCTTGTGATGCCCGCCACTATGTTTGTGCGCATAGTTGTGATCTCGGTACTATACCAAACTTAGCAATGGTCTCTTGAATACCACGCTACTGAGGTAAAAAAGTCTTCCGCCACTACAGAGCCGAATTGTAGTAGTGTCGACAAACAGATCTTTGCCGAGTAAATTTGTGCCGAGTGCAACACTCGGCAAAGCCTTTGCCGAGTGTTTCTCAGGCTTTGCCAGCCGTTTTTCGGTAGTGAGCGATGTTCATATCATAATCTCTAGAAATTTAGATAAACATCATTATTTTTATATCCAACTTCTAAGGGATAAAGAATAATTGTCTTGCAAACTTACCGATCGAGCCAAGCCGAGTCGAGGTAGATTTTTTGCTTATTTTGTCAACCGATTGAGCTGACCTACTACCTTGTTTTACAAATGGGGCATTTTCACGGATTTCTCTTTGAATTGGAGTATTTTCTTTCATATATTCTTTTGGTTGTACTCAGCCGAGTAGTCAAGAAATATATGCGCACCGGCCCATCTTAATTTGTACATCAGTCCTTTATGTCCAGAAAATAATACCTATCAATGCAAGTACTAGAAAATTTAGTGCGGCCCAAAAGTTATTACATATTGTACTCCTATTATATTGATATATCAGTCAGCATTTATAAATTAGGTGGTGATTTTTCAAGTGGCTCGAACTTTAGTCCGGCAAAATGTTTTAAAATAAAGCGTGCTTTTTGTATTATTAGCTTTTGGAAGGAGTTCGAGCTTTACGTGCACTTGGCTTATATACAAATTTATTAAAAATTGATTTAAACTGGTTAGGTTTCTTATGGTGGAGCCTATCCATCTAAGTTCAAATCCGACTTAGCGAGTATTATATTTATGTCTAATTAATAATTATTCTTTTCATAACAGGGAGACATCTCCGTCGATAGCGAGACGCGTGTGATATGGATCTCAAGATTATCTAGCCTAATCTTTTAGAGGTGCTCGTGGAGGTAGGGTATGCATATTGTGCTTACACGTGTATATAAGTGTCTGTTGTATGTACTTCGTCTTGTATAAAATAAAATAAAAATGAGTATCTAAATTGAATAATGAACGTGTTTTATTGGGTATGTCCATCATGATATTTATGACAGAGTTAGGTAACCTTTGAATTGTGAGCAAGTACTAGTTGGACTCCTGGAAAACATTGTAGGAAAATCTTGCTATGTTTAAGTTGTGCTTTATTAAAAAAGAGGGATTATTTTGTTTTGTTGGAGCAATTATTGATATCAATTTGAGATCGTTAAGGTACGTCGTAAGCTCTAGTGCTAAACTAAACTCCTAGCGGCTGATTTAATTAAATAAAATAAGTAAAGTGATGAATACATTAACTTCACGAATAGCGTAGTCACGGATTGACTTAAAAAAAAGGAGCATTTGTTATCTTTGAGTACGAAATTGAGTGTATAGATATAGGTTATTAGTGGCAACTTAAACTCATGTTTTAGCAAGATCTTAAGTCTTTGATTTTTGCCATTTGGGAGCTGTATGGCAGATGAGATCTGAACAGCCAGCTGTGGCCATCTGATGTAGCTCTAGTTTGCTAGGTATGGTGATGTACTGGAAGGTGCAGGTTTGGTCCATCACTACGGACGGTGGATAAGCGTTGATTAGAGATTATTCTCACCATCTCACCTAGCTCCTTCGGGCTTTAATTGGATGAAGCTCCAGGTAGTTCAACCACGTGCATAGGTTGGTTGCACCAACGAATGCATGCATGCATGGCCTCTCTAGCATGGGAATGAATTATATAGCACATATATACCTAATGTGCTCAGTACACTTGGTCTGTGGCTAATGCAGCCACGTGGAAGGGAAATTAGATCGGATATATAGGGATATTAGATAGGTAGACTCGTTCCATATTCCATCTTTTTTTCACAAAATTAGAGTCAGATAATTTTATTTATCCGCCATCCTATATAATTTTAGTTGGAACTGTACATTGATAATGCCACAAAACTTTAGTTTCACATACCCACGTGAGTAATTACAATTCTATTGCTCCATGACATCCAAATAAGTAGTGGTTCAATTGAAGTCCATGACGAATTATCTATCCTGTTTTCACTTCTACATCCACATATGGTGTTGCCCATCTTTTAGAAAAATGGTGTGTCAAGTGTTCTAACACTCATTTAAGAGCATCTCTAACAATAGAATACTCACTCCAAGTTCCAATACATGTCTGTTTTAGGAACTGTGTTAGTCAAACATGTAAACTTATTTGGTTATCAAGAACTATGGTTATACAATTATACTGGTTTTATGGTTAGTAATTTATTTTTAGATTGTTCAATAGTCAAATACCATGGCAATTTCCTAAATAACGTATATTTGGAATCAAAGGAAGCAATTAGCTACAGTGATTATTCTTGTCATATATAATTAAATCAAATAACATATACTCATTTTTTTAATATAGAAAAGGAAATATCATTATTCAACTCTCTGCATCGGTACATGCAAAGCTACAATCAATGATAAAGATAAAAGCTCCACCACTTTTAGCACTAAGGCATTAGCAAAAAGAGCAAAATAAAAAATAACATACTCCTATAGGTAGTGTACCCAATAAACAAGCTGTAACATGTACTACAAAGTTAATATGTCCACATGTGAAGGGTATTAGATGAGCTAGTTCTTTTTTCCAGTAGAAATTGGCTATTAATTAATTATAGGAGCTAAGTTTCCTCTCTATTTATTATTCTATATTCTACATGATAAAAAATGTAAAATAGCATGCCTTATTCTAATTTGATATTGATAACTGAGGACACGCTAAAGAAGGACATGAGCACCTGGGTTCCAGTCTAGGTGGATAAAATATTCTCGCGACTATATATAGACTCTATTCAAAGAAACCACTGCTTGATCCCTGTACCAATAATTTACTTACACAGGACATATATATACAATGCTCTTCACATGCACAAGAACGGATCATCCAATTATAGATTTTTTTAGATAATGGGAACATCCAATTATAGATGGATGTGACACTTTAAACTTATAAATCATAAAATGTACAGAAGAGCAAATATGGTGAGTGCAGTAGAAGAAAAAGAGGATCACTAGCTATTACTAAATTTTGAGCTTTCTATTACGTGATGCTACGTGTGTTCGCATTCTAAATCACATATGCTGCCATTAGACAACGTGGACAATTTTCTACAACTTCGATGCCCGTCCATCCGTGCAGCAGGATCTCAGAGGCTTTTTGCTTCTTCAAGAAAGATTTTCAGATTTTACTAGCTAGATCTGAAAAAGTTGGTACTGTACTGCTGGTTTTTATATGTGGCCAATAATAGTCGACGTGTATATAACACATATAGTCGTGGAAGAAATGATTATTTTGCGTTCGTGTCGTGTGCGTCCTTGCGCATCGCCTTTACGCAGAGACATGGTCCGGTCGTCGTCTCCGCTGCTCTCGATCGACAGACAAGGTGCTTAATCATCATCATGCCAAGTTGTGGGGCCGGCCGCCCCAGCTACTACCATGCCATGCACTCATGTGGCTGCCACCAGATAGGAGTAGCTAGCTAGGCTGAGGTACAAACTGTTCGATCATCCAGTGTGACGTGCGTTCTATACGGGCCAACGATAATGGCTTCCATCTGGCTCCAGCCCCTACTGCTGTGCGTTGTGGCCCACCTACCGATCGCAGATTCATTGATTTTCTTTGAAAGCAAAAGGCCTGTCAGATTGGTAATCCACTGAGATCTCCAATTTCTATGTTGAACTTTGGAAGAACGACCAGACCAGTTGTATAGGGGTGTGATGAAACTAGTAATGCATTCTCGCCGTGCGTCTCTTCCGTTGTTACTTGTCCGTGCCCTCACCTTGCGTCTCTGCTGGTACTTCCTGCTCGTGGCCTATCCGCATCTATACTTGTTTTAAAAACTTTACCTTCGAGGATAAGATAGCTCCTAGACATTTTTGCTAAGAAGGAAATCTTTTTACATAGGTTAAGAAAATTTTTAAACCCTTGTCCCATCCTTACATAGCAGCACCGTGATCCGTGTGAGACGATCATCATCTGGATCGGACCTTAGACCTGTGATTTGGTGCGGTAACAAGTGATGAGATTTTTTTACCCCAATCCGTGAATTCGCTCCTACTAAGAGTCGAATCCATGACCTTAAAGATACTACTAAGCTACCTCAACCACTAGGCTAAAGTACCATGAAGGACACTCACTCACTTCTATTACTGTTTGTGTCCATGCTTGTTTCAGAGACAGACCATAGGCAAACCTGTCTAGCTAGATCCAAGGACACTCACTTCTATTCCTAAATTTTGGAAAGTGTATGTATGCATATTTATTTGATATATGTAACTAATTTGGGTCCAAATATTGTCCATTAGAGTATAAGAATATATAGAGAATGAGGATCAACCGATCAAGAATGGTGATAAATGCTTTTATTGAAAAAGCTTATTAACTATTTGAATTAGCATGTTATAAAATATATCTGCGTTATTAACATTAATATTTTTAGCCATTGAAGTCCTTATACCACAATCACAAATTTGAATGTCAAGGACGGCCTCTGCGACCCTGGGTTCGCCGCCACTGACGGACGCGTGAGGTCTCCAATGCTTCATTGTACAGGATTGCTTGACATTTACTTCTTGTTAGCGCATAATAAGCAGCCGATCGATCAAGAGTAACAATTATTAACATATGCTCGTAATTAGCAGGCGCTGAACATTCAACAATAATTGCGTTATCGCTATTGTCAACGCACGTATGCATCCATTGACCAAGACAGAGGCTCGGTCGAAGCTTTCAACGGACACGGAGATCGAACGAAGCCCATGACAACAACTGGTACGGAGCATGACTTAGTGGTGAAACGGATGGCAGAGGTTGAGACAACCTAATCGACCAGCTGCCGTCCCGTTACATATGCGTAAATATTTTTGTCCTCGGTTGAGAGACACGCCGCATCTTTTCAGATTAAAGATATTGTAAAATATTCACTCTCCTATAAAATAGTACAACTCATTAGCACAATGTCATTGTCTTTAAGGCCACATTTGAGAATACGAAGAAACTGAAAAAGTGAGAGAGATACAGAACTAGATCTTTCAAAACCAATGTTAATTGCTGTAGAGTGACTTGGCCGGCACGTGAAGCAGAGAGTCGAGCATTAGACGAGCCAGATACCTGGCCAAAGCCACCGTAAATTGCTGAATATAGTTTGGCAGTCGTCGCCATGGCGTTGGCGGAGTCTAGACGGTACCGATATATTTTAGTGGCTCAAAACATTTCTGTGATATAACAATCAAATATTATAGCGACGGCAATGGCTGCCATGCCATCGTTCTGGTAGCAATTCTTTTCTCTATATAAATTGGCACGTGATTTACAACAAAAACTAAAATGAAATATTCATGGTAGTATAATACTCCTCTGATTTTTGTATATGATTTTGGTTAGTTCATCATACATAAAAACTCAAAGCGTGTACTTAAAATAAAAAGACTTGGTACGGCATGCAATCCTGTGTGGCTGCTACGCTAACTTTTATGGATACCCGCTCGAGGCTTCCCGATGAAGATGGAAAGAAGGTTGCCTGCCCAGCTACTTGCACAGCAGTCACCTGCAAACGAATTTCACATCCATCGCTTAAAACAGGAGAGTTTATGGCTAAATGTCTGCCAACCCGTCGGTTTTGAGGGAATGAATTCACGTCTACACCACAATTTGTGTGAAACCGGATATTTATTTCTTTTTGTTTACAGTGCCACCTAATTTCTTTTCGTTGCAAAGATTTGGGTCTGCCACATTCATGGCTTCACTAACCTGGTAGGCTGGTACGAGCTCAGATCTCAGGGACCTGGTTGGTCATTGGTCACTGAAATTGACCCGAATAGTCCGGCTGACAGAGGTAACGCCAATGCATCCATGTCAATGTCCTAACCACACATTTTTAGCCCCGACTAAGAGTTGACAATTACAGAGAATTCAACACATCTGAATATCTGATCTGAAATCAAACGACTAACGGTTGATTTTACATCGCCCTCATATACCATGCATGCTCTAGATTCAATGCCTACCTGTTTTGCTTTGTACAATAAGGGAAGGGAGACATACCGTTCATTGGTCCAGAGGGCACACAAAGACTGGCACCACATAAAAAGTTGACCAAAGGAATGGTAGACTGACAAAGAACTGCATGATGCACCTACCATTAAAATGGAAGCCTCTTCCGGGTCTAAATATACTACTGAAAACTATCAGTTCAAATTTTCTTTTAAACATAAAAGAATTTTAATTATCGGAGAGGCTTCAGCTCTGCTGCTCAAGTGTCTTGCTTCCCTCTATTTCTGAAACAAGAGATTGTTCAAAAAAACATCTTACTCCACCTCTTCCAAGAAATCCTTGATCTCCGCTGGACTCAGAACCCTGTATTTTAGATGAAATGTACTTCTATCAGCTAAACATGTGGCTCACGACAAGATGTAAAACCTCAACAAAAAGCTATAGTGAGCAAGGTACATAGATGCTACATTATACAAGGGCGGCAACAGAATTTAAGAAATAAAGCCTACTCGATTCAGTTCAGATGCAAGAGAAATAAGACAAGGAGGAATTTTTGTTCAGCTAGTAAGCAAATCTGATCTGGTATGAGCATCTGTTCAGATAAAAGGGGCATAAAAACATAAGCATAGAAGACCTAAAGCACCAAAAAATGCATAACTGAATATGACAATGTTCAAGAGTACGGGAAAGATGAAAAGAGTTATTCTTTAACAAAGTCAAAGGAAAATATAGGATCAGTGTCATACTTGAATTCACGATCAGATCGGATTATCCCAATTTCAATGTTCCTGGAAGAGATTTGCCCTTCATATCTGAAGTCCAGAACTCGGTTAGCAATAATGTTGACAAAGCAAAATAGCAACAGAAGCAACAATTACGGAGGAATGAGATACCCTTCTTTCAGAGTCAAAATTGCAGTATGGATGGCATCATCCAGCTCCATGTCTTCTGTGTACCTAAATGAAATCATCAACAAAAGTTACATAACTTTACTTGCACAACTAAGAGATGAAACTGTAACAGATATACAGCAATAAAATTACTAGGCAATTTAGGATATGCTTCTACATTCATAGACATTTCACCACATGTGAAGACAATGGGTAGCAATTCCTGATGTGTAAAATGTCAGGGTCATAAATTATAAATTTCCCTTTGGAAGAAGTCTATTTTACTCCCTCCAACTATTCATTTTGTCTGTTAGACCCCTAAACCAATCATGACTCGATTTAATCCCACAAACTATCCAAGTCAGTGCAATTTTACACCCTTGTTTCTCCATGTACTATTAGAGTTTAAAGCTCAAATTTGGCATGATGGTAATTGACATAGTAATCTATGTTAAAGAAACGTAATGTAATTTTTTGTGAATAGTTCATAATTTAATAGTATCTATATTAGTCTTAACAGTGTAAATATGAAAACGTATACAAAATATTTTTAAAACTTATGAATTATTTTTCTAGCACAAGGAATGATATTATCTATCAACCTGCAAATTTTGAAAGCAAAAACATGCTTGAGAAACAAAAATGACAAAGTTCAGTATGGGGTGCATTGCACCGATTTGAATAATTAGGGGAGCAAAACGAGACAAGATTTAGTTTAGGGGGTGGAATTTCACGGGAAGGGAGATTAGTAGGCAGGTTATGGCAAAGATTGTATTTGAAACTGTCATGTGGGGCCGCTCGTATGAGCGCCGCAGCTGGCAAGCAGAGAATTAGGAATAGAATTGGGAGTTTAGATATTTTCCTTTTTAGTAGGAGGAGGTTTCCTTTCCACAAGGCAATCGGCCTATATAGTTGTAGCCGAACTTTCTCAAAGGTTAAGCAAGATCAATTACCTAATCTCTCCCTCTCTCTTCTAAACCTAAGCCTGTGGCAAAGGGGCATAACCTCGCCGGAGAAGACGGATCCCGGCTACGAACTCCGTAGCCGCGGTCCAGCTACCCGGGGGTTTGAGGCCCTTGACAGAAACTGGTAGTAGGACGTGGCCCTGGACCTCGCCTCCGAGGAGGCAGGATAGATACAAGAGATACGTATACGATTCTTTCTTGATTCTCAAACAACTGCCGGTCTCTGCTTATATGGAGCTAGAGCCGGTGCCTAACAAACATGATCTAAACAAACTCTAAGTAATCTTTAACAAAAGGAAACTATCTTAATCCAACTAGGAGTCTAGTGCGTCTGCCGTCTCGGTCTTCTTCTTGCGCCGTGCATAGGTAAGTCCCCACATGACAGGAACGGACAAAGTGGATTCAGTGGAGTGAAAAATGAACTTCTTCCAAGTTTGTATAAAATTCATTTACGATCACATTGGATCCCTGCGGTTTTTAATACATGACTTTAGGAATGCTCAGTTTAATTTGGGTTGTATGATGTCGCCCAAATATTGAGTATAAAAAGCTAGAGGGAGAATTACCGAGTGCCAACTAAAACATTGCAGTTCTGCATGCTGTTCCAACATGAATAGAGAATGAAACTATGCAAGTAAACCTTCAATAGAAACAGTAAAGGAGCTTGGCATCTATCATGTGCTTCTAAAGATCAGAGAAACATAATGCCAAGAAGCATGGCTGATCTTCAACATACCTCTTCTCAAGGAATGTCTTTGCATTGGACACATTTTTTCCCATAGCTGATGCTTTCCAAGAGAAGTATGATCCTGATGGGTCCACCTAAAAGAAATAATAGGCAATTTTAACTTTGATGAAATATTGCTTAACCCCTCCAGTAAGTGTTGTTTTGGGTTGTGTGCAGTGAACAGTTCTACACTTTGACCATCAATATTTTGATTTGAATATTAGCTTCATATAGTATTACAAACTTTCTAGATTTTATAAATACTTCATTACATTAATTGATATCGGTGACTGCATCACTAAGATAACACTATTTGTGACTGCTGACCAGAGTGATTATCTGTCAATAGTCAGTGCAAACAGTCCAACTTAGAAATTTTATTTTTCTAACTCTTTAAATAAATAATAAGCGCAAATAATCTTGTCTGTCATGCATTGAACAATCATGATGTAGCTCCTGTAATACCTGGTACAATTGAGGACCATTGTCATCATAGCCAGCAATCAACAAAGATACACCAAATGGTCTAACACCACTGCAACAAACAAGGTTATACACGAATCAAACAGTGATTTACACTTTTCACCCCACCAAACAGAATAAGCACCACAGACAATTACATTATAAATAATCACTTCTAGTGCATATCTTTATTTCAGTTAGCTGAATTTTTTGTTAGATTGTTGAGCTGCTCCAGATATGTAGAGCAAATATACGTTAAATTTATGGTCACTATGGCACTTTCTAAGTTAGTGTCCCATTTTAACTAAAATTGAATGGTGATGCAGAGTTACATTATGTAATACATCCACAAATACAATACCCAAAAACTTTATAAATAAATTTATCAGAGTCCGTACATAGTTTGAAAATATCAGCAAAGCAATTAAAATGAAGGCATCAACTCAACCTACCCAGACTGTGTGAACTCCTGCATAACAGCGGCAGTTTCTCGGACAAGCTGTGTAACAGGTATACTTTCCTGCATTGGTCAGCCAAAACAATTAGAAAGCACACAGATTATAATATTCTCTTCAAAACAACAGGACAGTTGTCAGTTTGCATGCAATCACTTTGATATTAATGTTTAATTGTTTACCAAATAGGATTCTTCAGATCTTCTGTATAGGATTATGAGACCAAATATAAACTGGGTCAGTTTCAAAAAATATATATATATATATATATATATATATATATATATATATATATATATAAACTGGGTCGACCTCTGTATCATCTCTCTAGCTACCCAAACTACCGGCTTCTTCGACAATGAGATATTAGCAACAGCAACTTTTACAAGTTCTAAAAATGTGATGTGCTGCATAAGCCATTTATATTTGTCGTAACTTCTGTAGTCACTAGATTTCCTGTAGAGATTTAATAATATTTCCTCAATCCTGATATGTGGCCTACGTGCTATAGACAGATGAATCAAATATGAGTCCATGAGATACATCATTGAGTTGCATGTGTTGTACTTGCAAAAAATAGTGTGAACTACTGGATATAATAGTGATATATTCCATATTCCATATACGACCCGTTAGTAAAACTCTGATACAGCAGGTGTGTTGGGGCCTTAGATCCAACAATGATACACCATCCACATGAGTTGAGACCCTTATGTCTCCTGGTCCTAAGGGGGCCCTATAAATGGTTTAACAGCACTTTAATGTATTCCAGGCAATCATATACCAAAAGGGTATACTCCTCTGTTTTTATTTTCTGGTCATTCAGACAAGGGATCTAGTTTATTTTTGAACTGAGATCTCTGTCCTAACGACAGTAAAACAAGAACGGAGGGAGTATTATACAGATTCACCAAGCAGAGATCCTGGATTTCACTTTCATAGGGAAACTTTTGAAGTTTATGTCCACATTCTACACACATATTTAAATAGAGAGAGAGGGTACATCAAATGAATAATCAAAAATACCTTATACAATCGATAATACTGTTGTGCTTGCTTCCGACTTTTCCTCACTAGAACACAGAAATCTGGACCCATCCCACTGAAATAATACAGGTTAAGTACATTGATATGTAATAAAAATAGGATCACGATAGTTCATGATCATGTACATATCTTGGGTTAACCTCACAATAGTGGTCGAACTTGAAAGATGTAGGAACAGTTTCATAAGGTGAAAAAATAGCTAAATTTAGTTCGTATAAGTTACTAAAAATGCAACTGCCCCTAATAAGACATGCCCAATGTGCATATAATGACAGCCCTTGCAATAAACTATGATATGAAACAATAGTGCCTATCTACTTGTTCTTGTGCCATCATCAGTGAGGAAAGTGTACAGTGGAAATGCAAAAGTCAACAATGAACACCCATCAGGCATGCCGAAAGATCGTGATCATCATCAATGATCTGATACATTAACAAGTTTCAGCAATTCAACGTAAAATATTAAGAACATGATTGTCAGCATCAGAATTCAGCAAAAGCAAGATGTGAGACAACAAAGTAACCAAACAGCACAGGAAGGTACCTGTAGACAACTCCAATATTTGGAGTCAATGCCTGAATCTTTTGAACCTATAAATTCACATTGGTCATTTTTTAGTGCTTCTGGTAGAAGAATAAGTGATGCTATGTGACCAAATGATGACAACAAAGGTATGAGTGATGTGACATGTACTGACGTTTCATCCACTAGAATAGAAGGCAGTTTCTTCTCAGTGGCAATAACTACTCCATTAGCAGCTGTCAATGTAGCATATATATAACAATAAATTGCAAGGAAAAAATAGTTACAGCCCAATAGAGAATCCCAGACATAATCTGAACGGGCACATTAAATGCTACAGATTCATTATAGTATAATAACTAAATAAATGTATAAGTAGTAAATATGTGGAAATACCTATTAAATTTCAGTTTCAGTACGCTATTTGGAGTTCAGGCCCAAATATTAAGAGAGAGTATGTATTTTTCTCCAAAAATAAAGCCAAACTAATTTCTAGTTGCACATCCAAAAGGAGATCCTGGTGTCTGGTGAATGTATTTGACTGGAAAACAGTGACAGATTGACTCACATGACAAGGAAAGGCATGGCAGTCTTGAAAGAAAAAAATATCAAACTATAGGGGCATTTTTTTTTCTCAAATACGCAGGAGAGCTGCGTATCATTGCATTAATAAAAGAAGCAGAATAGTATGTACAAGAACACCCACACACTCACCCAAACGCACACCGACACACATGCAGCCAGGAGATTGAAACAGACTGCCAAACAGCAAACCACCTAGGCGACCCTACCAACTTGTTCCTGACTCATCCATTTTCTTCGAACTCAACCACATTACCCGTCAGTTGGGCTAGAGCTGCAGCGCCAGCTTTGCTCCACAATCATGCTTCCTCTCCCGCCAAAGTTAGCGCTGCATCAATATTTGGAGAGGTGCCATTGAAGACACAATCATTACAATGCCGCCACAAGGTCCAAGCTCCCAATGCCACCAAGGAGTTAAGCCCTTTATGGGTGAGGTTGGCGACCATTGTTTCAATCTTGCACCACCATTCATCAAAAACATCATCTGAATTTTGTGGGGACAGTGCTGCAAGACCTACCCGCTGCAGGAGCACATACCAAAATTGTCTTGCGAAAACGCAACTGACCAAAAGGTGATCGATGGTCTCATTTTCTTGGTCATACAATGGGCAGTTCACTGGGTGTGGAAGATGCCTTCGGGCAAGACGGTCTGCTGTCCAACACCGCTTATGGGCCGCTAACCATAGAAAAAATCGATACTTCCCAGGAGCCCAAGTCTTCCAAATGTGCTTCCAAGGCTCAAACTGCACCGCTCCTTGGAAGAGAGCCTCATAAGCAGATTGTGCCGAATATTTTCCGGTTGGAGAGAGGCGCCATGTATGTTTATCTGACAGTTCCGGCTGCACAATGTCCCATAGCATCAAGAATTCATTGAACACTTCGTATGAAGCGACCCCGTGAATGTCCCGGATCCAACTCATCATTGTCAAGGCCTCAGCAACGGTCTTCTTGTTGGCAATTCTTTTTGGTACCATGCTGTGGATCAAAGGGCAAACCTCTTCTATACGTTTCCCCAAAATCCATCGATCACTCCAGAACAGTGTGTTGGTTCCATCTCCAACCTCAGTAGCAACTGCCATAGAACACAAAGCTTGCACGCACTGGTTAGCTTGCATTGGCAGATTAGCCCATGGCTTACTAGGATCAGATTTCCTTAGCCATAGCCAACATACTCGCAGAGCGTGATTCAAGCTTTTGATATCGGCCAAGCCGAGACCACCTAATGATTTCGGCCTAGTCACCTTTGGCCAAGCATCCATAAATTAACTATAGGGGCATTTATATCCACAAATCAATAAGAACAACAAAGTGTTTTAGTACCAACGAAGTAAGGGTATGCATCCATAAATCAACAACCTCCCAAAAAAGAAATGTTATGCACAGCTGCAGCCTGCAGAACTGTCTTCTCTATTACGAAAAACAATTGCCACAAGCGTCTAATCTAACCAAGTAAAAAATCTTAAAAGAAAGAATACGCTTCATTGACAGAAATTCTTAGTTCTAAAAGGAAAAACAGCCCTACAAAAGGTTGAAAAGTAGAAAAATATTTCTCTCCAGAAAAATAAAAGAGAACAAGCTCGTGCATACTGGCACGACTGACATTTGATTATGTAGGTTACAACATTGTTAGCATTTGACCTAACCTTGGTTCCTTCTAAACACTCTCCAACAAGCCATATTGTCCCATTGAAAGCAAGAGTATCCAACTAATGTCCATAGATTTCATATCCACCAAGGTACTCCAAAACCTTCAAGAGATTGTGCTAGTATTTGAGTCCACAGAGCCCACTATATCAGCCAGCAAACAGTTTTTTAAGGGATCAGCCAGCAAACAATTGCAACCAAACAAAGAGTTTCGCATGTCATGTTGATTATCACAGAACCGATCAACCAGACACAGTGAAAACAAGACCTAGCTTAGTAGTGTGGCACATTTCCTTCCTGTTGGGTCCTGAATTTGTGCAACACAACAATTTCCATGGCGCATCTGGTGTTGGAGAAAAAATGGAAAAGAGAATCCGACCCAAAGTCTAGTACTCTACTCTTCACCGCCACAATGGGCACCCAGTAAATCACCAATCTCAAGAACTACTAGCATCGATAGCAATTTTGAGGGCGCGTTATGTGCAACACACACACACTGAATGCACATCTCTGCAATCCTAAGTCCAAAGCGAATTAAATACCACAATCAGATCAGCGTGACGCGCACACAGGCAAGGACATGAAACGCCAAGCCCTAAGCCCTGAATCCTATGCGCCCTGTAAGGGTAAGACCCCCGCCCAGTAAAACCTCATCCGCATTGGTCCTAGTAACTGAAGCCCGAACGATTAGAACAGGATCATCGATTGCACCTTTGATACCGAGGGAGGTCTGTCCGGAGCCGACTGCCGTCAGCGCGTGCTCGATCTGCACCAGCTTCCCCGACGGACTGTAACGCATCGGAAAACAAACCCATGAAGTCAGATTGCCAGGTCTCCACGGAGTGAGAAGGGAGAGGGAGAGGGAGAGGGAGAGGGAGAGGAGGGAATTAGGAACCTGAAGGTGGTGAGGGAGAAGGAGTACTGGCTGTCGCCCATGGCCGACCTCGCCGACTACGTTGTCGGTAGCTTCGTCCTTTGGTGAGAAATTTTGGTTCGAATCGCCGAGGAGGAACAAGAGAGCAAAGCCTGGCTGGACCTGGAGAGGAAGAAAGAAACAGAACGGATTCTGCCATATGGGCCCAGGAGGCGTCTCCGTAACCCTCCACGCCGTCGGATGCTACCACTGACTCATCTTGCTTTGTACACCGTCCGATGCCAACCTCGCGGGTCGCAAACAAGTCTAACAACCATTTTTGTTTCGAGTGAAATGCACCAATGCAACGGTTCTCTAACTTGTCCCGAATTCTTATTTAGGTTCCGGTATTCCTAAATCTTAATCTTTAATACTCAGAACTTGATTGCTATGTAGTCTCATTCGAGTTCCGATACTTCTAAATCTTAACTTTTAGGTACTAGAGCTTGCTAATTAGTATCACCTAAGTCCAATCATCATCCAAATACCTAATCATGATTCGTGACATGTAATAGAAGATCATATTGATTACATGTGAAACCTACAAATCAGCAATCATCTCCCTTTTTGCTTGCATGTAGCATAACTGTTGATCTCATCTTCCTCTTTGACTGCATCAATGCCAACAAGGAGTCAAGGATGATTGTGGGATGGCAGAAAAATTGTGACAACCGGCAAGAGATAGTGCAATGTTAGAGACACTAGATCATGTCTCTAATAATAAATTCATTTAGGACACGATTGGTTGTCTGGTTCACCGCATGCAACATCTACCTAATTGGATGACTGCATATGGACTTGTCCAAGGTTGGATGGATGAAAATCGCTCCTTCCGGTTAGGCTCCGCAGAAATGAAAATGAAATCCATTTCTCGTGGGCTAGGAGCGCAGGGCGAGTATTCCTGAGAGCAAAAAACACAGAGAAGTGGCGGACATAAGCGATCAAACACCGTTCCTCCGGGAGTCTGGCTGTATGGAGACTTCAACCAATCATACTCACCTTGCATGCATTGAGCCTGGGCATGACAGCTTGGTTGCGAAATACGAGCCAAGTTCAGTTCGTATGATAACCAATGTCGCTCTTATATGTCATGTTTAAGACTCTGGATGGTGAGTTGGTGATTGAAAGCTGGATGTGATTGTTTAGCAAGTTATGAGACATAAAAACAAAGATTTAAAAGTACCGAAACCTAGGCGAGAACTCGGGACAATTTTGAAGACCCCTAGTGTAATTTACTCTTTTTGTTTTTAAACAGGAAGATCCACTTTTCCATTATATCATTGCCCATTGGTGTCACAGAGTCACGATCAGTCTATAACTATTTGGTCTTGTGCTTCTATCTAGTACGTGGAGTTTTCTATTTCATTTGAGTAAAAAATTGAAAACTCACTAAAAATTTCAGAAACACAAATAACCATTTTAATGCACTAAAATCTGCAACTATTTGGTACCTTATTATTATTGAAAACTTTATCATCATGGCCGTACATCCCGGCATAAGAGCATTAGAAGTTTTCTTTTTCAAAAAGGGCCAAAATAGTAGTCGGTCTTTATATTTAGCAAACGCAAAAGCTTCGTCATCTCTTTTTGCAAATTTAGCGTTTTTTTTTCCCTTGTAAAACATACAGGGAGGTTTGGATTGAGAGTCTTAAGGTAGATTCAAAGTCGTGTTAGCGCCTATATATTCAAGGGGAGAATTCACTCTATGGCACTGGTTTTGTGCGGTGCTCGCAAAACAGCACTGGTTTTGGAGCTCTTCAGGAAATAGCACCACAGCAAGCCCAATAACGCATGGAAGAACGCTCCTTCGGATTTTCTAGCTTTTATAATGAGTAAAGTGCATCGTAGGTCTCTAAACTATTTATGAATGTTTATTTAGGTACATGAACTTTTAAAATAATCATCTGGGTTCTTAAACTATTCTCGGATGGTTATCCAGATCCACAAACTTTATAATGACCACATAGTTTCATGATCTATTTATTTTAGTCAACCAGCTCCACATGCTGCTACTCAGCCGCTCTCCACGTGTGATCCAACCACTACAAATCCGCTCTTTACGCGAGCGCCGTCGAGCCTACACGACGACACCAGCTAGCAGCCGGTGCACTCTCCCCATCGAGGCCCGTGCCCGCCGATTGTGGGCATGCCCGTCTACCCGTCAGGTGGTGACGACAGTAGCGTGTCACATGCGAACGATATAACGTATGGAAGGCAGACCATAGATCGTTGTCGCGGGTAAAGGGTAGGTCATCGTCATGGTTAATGAGTAACGGGAGCGGAAAGGTGAGGCTGTGACAGAGAGAGCGAGGCCGGATGGGAAGGCGAGGCCACGACGGGCATAGCGCACCTGATGCTATTAGGCATCGTCGTGTGATCTCGATAGGGCCTGCAAGGAGAGTGGTTGTTCGATGGTGGTGACACACATGAAGAGCGGTTGTGCGGAGGCGTGGTGCTGCAGAGCGACTGGACATTATAGATCTAATTGACATAATATTAATAAATTATATGTCTATACGGTCAGTATAAAGTTTATGGACCTAGATGACCATCCGAGAATAGTTTAGGGACCCAGATGATGAATTTAAGAGTTCGTGGACCTATATAAAGTTATTAAATAGTTTAGGGATCCAGGATGTATTTCACTCTTTTATAATTTCTCCCTTCATTTTCACATAAGTCAAGTGACCAACGTGTCCTTTCTACATTTGAATGGCAGGAGAAGTAACTTTTTTGCGGGAGTATGGAATTTTTGCTATATATATGTAATAACCAATTGCATATAAACATTTTTTGATGTATACATATGTAATACCAAAATTGGTATAAATCAGAACGCAATCTGTATGTTGAGTGGATATATTATGTAATATGCGATGAACTATGTTTAAGCAGGCTTAAATTAACATGAAATTGGCATTTCATCATTCAAATGCATGTATTTTATTATGTATATTTTAATTTGCAACTCTTTGGTTAAAAGGTGACAATAGTAGCAAAGTTACATGCTTTTTTATTTTACGGAAAAACAAAGTTACATGCTTAAATTCACATGAAACTGTTTTGTGAATTCACATAATGAACATGGAGATTTTCAGTGCTATTTTCTGAGCATCCTCCAGAATTAGAGCTATTTGCTCAATTCCCCCTATATTCAAGAGAGAACACATTACTGAAGCTCCCAACTTATACAAAAGTACTGTCACTACAAGCTCAGACATTGAACACCCCAGCCACAGTTGGACTGATTTATACGGGTTATAGCAGCAGTAACAGCAGACTAGTCAGAAGATAAATGAAATCTGCAAAATTCTAACAGTAATCGTACCCAAAGTTACAACAATCAGTTACACAAAATCAAAGAGCCGGATGACTGCTCGAACCAGTTATGGAAAGCCAGTGCACACCAAAAACGTTGAATAGCCCTGTACAAATACCATGCAACTGAGAACAAGCAGTCATGATAAATATGAACGGACATGTTGCAAAACTCAAAATTTTCCAGGATACATCAAGCATAAGCTGAAAAACTGATGATCAACATACTAAGAAACTTACATTGTACCTATTCTCCGATCATTATGTATTATACATGTAGATCACCTAAACTGCATGTCCAGAACCTTCAAAATGCATCCGAGTCTTCCAATCCGATGCCAGTAGTAAGATCTACTTCGATTGTGTTGAAGACCTTTGCTTCCAAATGCAACCAGATTGACAACTTCTTAATGTACCTTCCCGGTACAAGAACTCAGGGCCAGTTGGGATAATGACCCAAGAATACTGAAGAAAGCCAAGTGATAAATGCCTACAAAGCAAAAAGAACATGCATCAGCTAAGTGGTCATGGATTTTTGTCTGAATCTTTTGGCGGGATATTGTTCTGTACAAGTGCATGCAAGGGCCTCGTCAGGCAGACTATGCAACGTTTAAATGACCGCAAGGCCAATGGAAAATGTTAGAACAGATAGAAAACAGACTAGAAGAAGGTGAGGAACAGTTTTGTCATGTGCCAAATGGGCAGCGCCAGTCAAGTATTCTCTACTAGTCTGAGTACATTGCTTATTCAGTAACTTGATCTTGTTCTTGAGCTTCTATCTTTTATCACACTGGTTATGCTCCTTTGTCAGGGATATAGGGCGATGTGAGCAGTATTATTGATCACATGCAACTTATTTTTGCGAGCAGGGTGAAATAAAGTTGAAACAACACGAAGCATGACTTAACCTTACTGATTCTTTTTGCAAGCAGGGTGATGCATCAGAGAACACAGTTACAACTGAGGAACAAAAAATCCTTGATGAGTTGGAAGCAGATATAGAGGAGGATCTAGAACGACAGCATGTGCCACCTTGCACACCACCTGCAGAGGCTGCATTGGCACAAAGATAAAAGAGAACTTGCTTGCTCAGCTACTGATTACCAGTGTGAACTGTCCAAGACAGGGAACATGTTTCTTTATGAGCTGAATATCAGGATAAAGTTGAATGGACAATGCATAGACATAACTTAAGTTGACCAAGACATCTGCCATTCAACCAAATTCATGCTCCCATACAACTCAATCAGACAAAAGGCAAGGAACCATCCAGCCATGGTGATACAGTTTATTTCAGGAAGCAGCACAACCATACAAGATATTTCTTGTGTTCCAGTAAACATTTAGAAGAAATATATCCTATTTATAATAATTTCAATATGAGCTGTATGGCGGCAAATATGTAGAGGAAATATATCATGTTTGTAATTTGAATATGTAGAGGAAATCAGGTATACTTAAAATTAACAAACATGGATGAAACATTGCAATGAAGAAGGCACAAAGTTAAATGCAAAACAAGATTGATAAAGGGAGTGGATGAGATGTAGCATGCAATGTCAGCTTTATTAGGTAGCTAATTGTACACATTAGGGATCAAGACTCTTGGTGAGATGCATATAATGTAATGCCCTAATTCATAAGACTGAAATAACACTATTGATGTTGAAAAAAAAAAAGAGAAAATACTATTCACTCGGTTGGTCTACTGTTAAGAAAAAGCCATACAGTTATTAGTGCCTTTAACTTTCAGTCGTTATTTCCCTACCAAGCCTCTAAAGTCTAAATATGAAGGGAAAACATTTTTTTGCCATACTTTTTGGGTAATTACTTAAATCCCAATCACCAAAATGAATTCACTTTATTAGAATTACCACAGCCACATATTACTGACAAGGTAAATCATGCATATGGAATCCCATGAACTCATATATGCCCAATAGAAGAGAAACCTATATCAACCATGCAATATCACAATCATCGAAAAACAATTAATATAAACATTAGAATTGGAGTCTTATCATAAATGTTAATGAACCGATTTCAGAGAGTATGCAAATAATATTTAATAAGCAATATCTCAGCGAACTGAATGGGGAGCAAGAGAAAATAAAGTACATGAAATAAAAAAGGACATGCACAGACAATCGATAATTTCAGACTCGCAAATTGAAATAACAAAGAAACTTTGTACCGACAATACTTTCAATGCAGGTGCATAAAACTGAGTTCAGGAAATTCGATACCGCTAAACTATGCAATTTTGATCACTCCGCAAGAATTTCTCAAGCTTGAATCACTATTTCACATCAATGGGTCCAGTAAATCCTATCTGTTGTGTGGCACCTGGGGTTAATGTTCCCACCACCAAGTCCTGCTTTCTGTTGCTTACAGGTACAGCACATTTGTTACTACCTTCAACTTGCAATCACAACGAAAACTTGACCAACCTAGGAGGAACTAGGTGGCATTTAATTAAGAAATAGGCACCCAAATACGTGTCAAAAAGGACTTGAACCTGGGTGGTCAGGGTGTACATCCACACCCTTAACCAACTGAGCTAGGCTCAGTTCCTTGCAATCACTACAAACAACAGCAGGATTTACAAAAGCTTCAAAGTTCAAAGGGTGTGCATGTATTCCATATTGGAGACATGGGTGTGCATGAGCAAAGATTTCCTGTGTTTTTAGCCTAAACCTAATATAGCTCTGTATTCCTTTGGGTGTGCACATGCACACTGTGCAACCATAACTCTGACGCATCTTAAATTTACTTAACTTTGAAAGACATGAGCTGGCAAATTTCTGACAAAATTGGACATGGATAATTGGAAATTAACATGGTGACATGCAATCTTACTCAGTTAGCAAGCATGCATAACACTATTCTGGATTCTGGTGCATGGAGACATGCAAGATGCAGATACCTATCCATGTATATGAATTCGTGAGACACCAGACAGTTGGGCAAGTAAACAGGACGTTTAAGAATTCACGAGACACCGGGCAGCTTAGCGAAACATTAAGTAGGAGAGTCCATAATTATGTGTTTATTAGTGTGGTCTATGCTAAATTAAGTCAAGAGATACAAATTCCCAGAGTAATAATCTAGAATATATACTACAACAATTTGGAACTAACGCATACACTTTAGACCTTAAGTGTGTAAAATGTAAAATTTAACAAATCGTAAATATTATAACTTTGTTTGGCAATAAAGATGTGTCTAACATATTGAACGATCGTTTTGTACATCTATTTACTTTTTAAAAAAGTATGCTCCTACATAATTGATGAAGTGGTACAAATTTCTGATATTGAAGGAAACATAAGTTTCTTGCAACTTATTAAGGGATAATTCTAAAGTACCACAACTTAATTACTTTCAGAAATAAGAAGATTTGAATACAATAGTAATTCATTCCATACAAGTATACATTTTATGTGCCCATATTCTTAGGGTATTACACTTGTATTAATCAGCAAATGTATCCGCACAATAGTGTTACAACAAGCACACATTAAAGTCATGGTGAATCACGCACAAGCAGTCACAGGAGCTCATCTACTCAGCAGATAGGGCAAGCACTACATTGCGGAAATTTATAATCACCTGGCAGTACCAACTTCAATCAAATCAATTTATACAGATACTTGAACTAGTGTTCTATCACAAATATTCATGAACTCATTTCTTGGAGTGTGCAAAGATTCCACAAACAATTTTTCAGTTAACTATAAGGTGCCCAGAGGAAACAAAATATAGCAAACAGAAACAGGCATACATGGAACTGATCATATCAGACTTCCAAACTGAAATAACAGCAAAACTATGATTGATAACTCATTCAAAGCAGGGGCATAAACCTGAGTTCAGGAAATTCGACACCACTAGTCTGTGCAGCCTGGGTCATTCCTTAAATTAAAATGCAGGGTTTAAGCCATGTAATCTCTGATGTTTGAATCACTCCTTAGCATCAGCAAGTCCAGTAAGAGCTTCTATCTACTGTGCTGGACCAGATGGTGGGTTGCTGCCGCCACCACCTAGTCCTGTTTTCTGCCCCAATTCTGCAAGTTGGTGAATAAACTCTGCCCCGCTAAGAACTTCTGTTGCACCATATATCACATGCTTGGAAGGCTGTGAACGATGTTCTAGATCCATCAAGCTTCTGTATTCGATGTAGTTTCCACCACCAATCATGAAAACAATAGCTTCTCTGAAGGGTCCTTTAAACTGCCCACCAGTTCCTGATCTAGGAGCCCGTGGGTCAAACAAAAGGTAGTCATCCACCTCTGGGTTTGGTTTGCCTTCCATCAGAGCCTCAACTGTCCTTGTCAAGGCCAGCTGCCTCCCATCTGACAGCAGATTCTTCACACCTGCAGTCACAGCACTAAGGGACTGACCATAAAGCTTCTCTGCCCAATCAACAATGTTGCTCTTAGTTGCTGTGCCTGAAGCAGCAGTGAATTGAGTACTCAGTGCCTTGATCCTCTTCACATACTGAAATGCAGACATGTCAACTTCAGATTCACGCAGTGCGGCCTCAACCTGCTCCAGTTCAGATGATGGGGGTGTCTCAAACGACAGCAGGTAGGTCACAGCTAGCCGGAGCTTATCCTCTTTGGTACCCTTACCTCTAAGGAGACTCAGCAGCGTATTTCGATCCACAGTGCCATTCACAAGCATATCATTCTCGCAGTTACAGTATCCGTCCAAAGACCTCTCCTTGATATGCCCAAGCAATGCTGTTGCAATATTTGTGTGCTTATCAATTATCTTCTTCCGTTCTGTCAACTCTGGGAGAGAATTCACCGCGTTCATGAGATGCTTGGTGTTGCCAATGAGATCAGTACCATCAAACTCAACCCCGGCGTTACCACCACCAGTGCGCTGGTTCACCTCATCCACATCCTGCTTGTACTTGGCGAGCCGTGCCTCGATTTCCTCAGCAACCTTGGGGAATGGAGACCAGCTGTTTGCCACCCAGAATTTGTCAGAGTCGTCCAGCTCGTACTTCTCTGCCGGCAACTTCAGCTTGTTCAACTTCAAGCCAAGCACATCGTGGACTAACGGCCGGTAGCTCCAGTCATGTTGCACGCCAACAGACAGCTCGAAGTTCCTGTCGAACAGGCACAGGACAGGGCGCTGGAACGACGAGATGGACGCAGATGCAGCCTCGGGAAAGAGATTGGGTTTGGCAAGGAGGTGGTCGCGAAGCCTGGCGTCCAGCGCGGCGGCAACCATTTCGGCGGGCCCACCGCGCGCGCACCTGATGACGGGTACGACACCGAGCGTGGCGGCCACGCAGAAGAGGCCCAGGGCGACGGCGTCGACGAGCGCGGTGATGTCGGCGTCGGTGGCCGCGGGGTCGTTGAGCGCGACGTACGCGCGGGGCTGGGCGAGGGAGAAGAGCCCCTCCTCGAGGCAGACGAAGTCGAGGTACTGGTCAGCTACGCGCGCCACGCGTTGCGCGGCCGCCGGCGACGCGGCGCAGGCGGCGGCGAGGCGGTCGAGCAGGGGCCGGGGGAGGGAGCTAGAGAAGTTGAGGTGAAACGAGGCGTAGAGCCCCGCGGCGGCGTCGGCGGCGATTCGGTCAGTGTTCGCGGGCGTGGGGCGGACGAGGTAGACGGCCGGCGCGTCGGGAACCGCCTGCCGCGGCCGGTCGATGCCGAGGTGGAGGGTGACGCCGTGGCGGCGGAGATCGTTGACGCGGAGCACGGGCGAGAGGATGGAGACGCAGTGGGAGTCCATGACCAGTATTTTGTACGCCTCCTCATCCCCCTGCCCCTCGCCGCCGTCTGGCAGATGGGGCTGCTGCTGCAGGTTCAGGTGCAGCATCCGCTTGATCACATCTGGATCGGAGAGGGGAAGCGGGATTAGAGCCAGCCATCGACGCACGCATGTAGAGAGAGTTGAGAGGAGAAATGGGAGAGCTTACCGAGCTGCTTCCGGCGGAGGCTGATGAGCGCCATGGCGAAGGGGGCCGGATCGGATCCAGAGCAAGCAAGCCAACAGAGGAACAAAGAAAAGCGGGTGGTTTTTTTTTATTTTTTTGATCTTTATTAAATTAATATTTTAATAATAACCTATAAAAACTAAATTTTCAGACTCTGAAGTTTTTTGTCACGCCAACAAATTTAACATAACATGTATATAGGAATCATGTCAAACTAACTGACGCGACTAAATGTCACGTTAGACAATCCTGTTCAATTAAACCTTTCTCATGACGTGTCATTTGATCACGTCAAGCTATTTGACGTGACTATATATATGTGTCATGATAATTTTTTTGACATGATCAAAATAGGTTAGATATAGAAATATAATTTTTGAGGAGCTAAAATAAATCAAAAAGCGTCATGGAATGATGGCGTTATGCACCGTCCGATGGGCGATGGCAACTTCCCAGGTCGGAAACGATAACGACCTCTTACGAGTAACCATTTTGCCCTGAGTTCTCTGTTTCATTTTAGAAGTACACTCACCATCTACAATTCTACGGAGATTGAATAGGTGTGCCCACTGCTCAACTTTCTATTGATCGTAGGATAAAAACCGAGTTTCTTGGGGAACGACTTCATGACTCTTCCAGTGGACGATGACACTGCCTCTTGCTCGCGAATGTCCTAGCTCGCCACTGCGCTTGCTTGCCACTCCTTCCTTTAACATTAGGCTCGTCATCACAGTGGTACTCTGGCTATGACGGGACAATTTGTGCGTGATGTAAACTGGGCGCCTTACTCTTACGACAATACCGCTGATGTCATGACCGTAGATGAGCAGCAGCTTTGGCATCGGCCGGAGCTCACTCTCTGCGGAGTCTTGGTCACGAGTTAGCTGATAGCTAGCTAGCTTTTAAGTCTAAAGTTTTGGTCAGGTCTCATCCTAGTCTGGTTTCTTTTTTAAGTTGTATCCATTTGTGTATTCAACCACTCACAGGTCTAGAGTGAGGCGACAGTGTTTTTTAAGAGACTGATTTTTTCTCTCCTCTAATACAAAGGTCAGGTCTCATCCTAGTCTGGTTTCTTTTTAAGTTATATCCATTTGTGTATTCAACCACTCACAGGTCTCGAGTGAGACGGCGGTGTTTTGTAAGAGACTTGTTTTTTTTCTCCTCTAATACAAAAATACACAGTTCTCCTACATGTTCGAAAAAAAAAAACATCACAAGTAGTCGTCGCCATGTCCAAAAGTGAGCACCGTGGTCCGTGGCTATGATCGGTCAGATTCGTACGACGTTCAATATATCATGGACTCTTTCATTAGCGATACTGGGGTGCTAGCCTACTCTTTGATTCAGACTTTCAGAGTAGGTAGATTCACAACCGTGCTAGTCTACTCCGTACAGATCAAGACAGAACACAGTACAGTTTAAAGTTCGCCATTAATACAGAAATTTTGTCACTGCAAGCTCAGACGTTGAACACCCCTTAGAGCTTGGCCTGATTTATATGGGTATATATAGCACCAGCAACAATACACTAGTCGGAGGCTACCTGAAATCTGCAAAAAATCGTGTGCCCAAAATTACAACTCAGTTACATAGAGTCGATATGCAGCCTGACTGCTCGAACCAGTTAAGGAGAAGCTATATTAGAAACATTCTGCGCACGCTAAAATTCTTGAATAGCCCAAATCATTCGACAAAACTGCCAAAGCGATACACCATTCCATGTACCTCCGCATACCCTGATTAACTGCAACATGTACCATCACCTGTTCACTTCTGCCACGTCTCGGTGACCATGTTACCAGCTTTATGATTGATTACAGAGTCGACTAGATGATGCTGTACATCCAGACTTGTTGAAGACAAGGCATTGCATAAAATTGCAAATATTTCCAATTGACCACAATCAATTGCTCACTCTTCCTCCATCTTGTCCTTTGCATCAACATTTTCTTCATCCATCTTGTCCTTCGCCTTAGCATTTTCTTCATCCACCTTATCCTTCGATACAGCATTATCTTCCTCCATCTTGTCCTTCATGTCAGTATGTTCTTCCTTATCCTCTGTAGCCACATCGCCATCAGTATTCCCTTGACTTGTCATATTTCCTTCCTGCATAATGTCATCCTTTGCTTTGATGGTGTCTTCCTCCATCTTATTGCTGATCGTTGTGTCACTTGCATCACCATTTTCTTCTACCACCATGTGCTCGTTTGCCTTATTCGGAGCAGCGCCAGCAGTGCCATTTTCAGAAGGGACCGTGTCAGCATTGTTTTCTGACACTGCTGAAGGTCGCTCATTTTCCTGCGGTGCATAATACTGCATAAATTGCATCTGTTGCACAGAGATGGTAAATTATGGTTCAGTTTTCAAATACAGAGAAAGCAATAGATAGTTGTTTTAATTTCACAGCGAAGTCGTAATGAGAGAACATACCTGACGAAGATGTTCCAGTCGGAAATTCACAAGATGTCCAATGTCTTCAATACCAGTAACATAATGGATGTTTCCAGTTTCCCCTAGAGGCCGCTCTGTAAATGGAGTACACTCCTCAAGATTCAAGGCAAGCTTATCAGCCCTTTCGAGGAGAATCTGAAATGTTGGCTGCAATTCGTAACACTGTTCAAACAGTGAACGACGACAGAAAACATACAAGCCTAGACGAGCACGAGACATAGCCACAATAAGTCTTCTGACATCACGAAGATGACCCACAAAACGGGTACGGACAAGAGAGAGTAAAATGAAATCATTTTGCTGACCCTGGAACTTGTCTACGGTTGTAACCTAGAATGGAATACCAATGGATGTCAGTACAGAAAACTCAAAAGTAAATGTAATTGTTAGCTTAAAAATATAGCTCAAACTGTTATTTACAATAAAATTACCTTGTTAGGTGGCTCAATATTCCACGGCTTGCATCTTCTATTGATAACATCGCGAATAAGAAGCTTCTGACCATTGTAAGTGGTTAATATCGAAATCTTGTTTGCAGGGTAGCCAATAAGACGCATGTATATATATACACTAACAATATACTCAGCCTCCCCTTCATTCTGGTAGAACCAAGGAGAAGGGGCAGATTCACCTCTGCCATGATAATCAGGAACATCAACAAGCTGATACTCAAAAGAGAACCCAGCGTTTGCTTTATGGAAGATCGCTTGCTCACGGACATATGGTAGATCTCCCAGCTCTCTATATCTCCAGTTATAAAGTCTAGCAATACTAGGTCGTGCACGACCCTGCGCATTGAGCTCGATATAAGGGACACCAAGACGAACAAACCTTGTGAAAAGACTCTGGTCCATGTGGCTGTACTTCTGAAAAGCCATGTTCTTCACAACAGGGGGCAACTGATGGTGGTCACCAATAAGAATGCAACGCTTAAGACGAGCATGGCCATCTTCCTGTCGCTGCAGTAGCATCGGTATAAAAGTCTCTATCTCTAATATCTGTGCACTTTCTTCCATCAGCAAATTGTCAAATTTGAAGCCTAATTGAAGAAAGTCTCTTCTTTTTAATGCTGCATGAGTACATGTCATGGCAACAATCTTGGCCTGTTTAGTCATTAGATAATTTGCTCGCTCCACTGTTGACTTGAGAAGCTCAAAAGCTCTACATTCTTCCAACTCTTGGAATATTGTTGAAAGATGTTTGAAACAACCTTTGGCCGCATGCATATCTTTCTCAAAAGACTCACCAGTAAAGATAGGTTGTGGGGTATCCGAGAAAAACTCTGAAAATGGGAAGCGATCTTTGACGAAAGTGGGTTTATCTTCATTTTGCGCACAGGCTGCTAAGAATTGTTCCCAACGAGCATAAACATGTAGCAACCAAAAATATGCAGCAGTTTCACAAGTGTAGCCCACATCTTCTGGAAGACGCAGAGATCTTGCCAATTTAGCAACTTCACCTAGCAGCTCTAGCCGTCGGACAAGCATAGCGTTGACACGACCTTGACGGCTAAAATCAAGATCAGTTGCCAGCTCTTGCTCACCCTGACCAAGGCGAAGAAGGTACCTAGCAGGCACATCTCTCTGGAAGAAGGTTACATAAGATGTCCAGTATCAAAAACATGCAATAGACAACTGGATACAAGATATTGATTTTATATATAGAAAGTATACAACAGAAAAATAGCATCCATCATGAAGTGCAATAAAGTGATTCAGTTCCCGAGGCAAAATACAAGGGAAATGAACATATCAATTGTAGCATTTATGCATGTTAAAAACAGTGTATGGTAATTAACATTAAGTTCACTTTCAGTAAGTCATTGACATGCCAACTGAAAACAGTACACAGTAATTTTCAGTCAGGCTCGCGCAGAAGCAATATCAAGTCAATAGATTAAAGCACAGCATAGCAATTCCTCTTGAGGAGGTACTAATTTAATCTAAGCTGTCGGAATTGAGATAACAAACTGTTTAGTAACAGTACCTGCATTATCTTCTCAAACAAATCATTCAAAGCCTGATTGGAATGGGTTATAATCAGTGTTCTTTGTGATGGACAGTTGTGATATAGAACATTTAATATCTGCACAGCTGTATCAGTTTTTCCCGTACCAGGAGGACCAACAACCATTGTCAACCCAGGTTGAATACCAGATATTATAGCACCAATCTACAAATAAAGAGTATTATCAGCATCAGAATTTTAAGCTGAACAAGTTCCTAATTCAGCATGAAAGCAAGAACACCATCGTAAGCATGCATGCGGAGCCCAAAATTATGTAAAATACACCATAATCAATACATTTACTTCAAAATCTGTCATATAAATAAATATATTCACATTCTAGTTGGACAACCATTATCTTGGTTTATATACTCTTATAGATAGTACTCTCCAATTTTATTTACCGTGAATTTAAGCTAAGCAATATCAAGCAATTGGCAGTATTATTACTGGATAAGAAACAGTGTAATGGTAATTTTAGAACTTCAAAGGTGGAAGCAGCATATTTCTAAAGGTTTAATTGATATTGAGTGCAGGAAATGCTTTGAAATGCCATAGTACATAATATGTTAGTCACCACACTTGCGCCAACTGAAATTATTGCTCTATCTCAGAAGTCTGAAGCGTACCTGAGTGGGTGTGAACCTCACTGAGTTCTGTTTGGGTTTATCTTGAGGATACGGCCCAGGATCAGCAGGAACATAAGTCTCAACAATTAGTTTCTCTTTCTCGGACCCTCCATCAGCCATATTATCAGTGTTCTTGGCTGTTGAATTGGAGTTCACATTGCCTGGTAGAGCATGACTAATTTCCCTCATTTTCTTGGAGAGCTTAATCTTAAAAGGTGGCCTTGGATACAGGTTTTCTGTACCATCAGAATTGACAAATGTAACCTAAAAATAATTGAGTCAAATCATTAAAAAAATATGTAACAGAAAATACATCTACTTAAAAAGAAATTGTGAATCAAATAGTTTACCTGGTAATCTGGAAAGCTTTCCAGTACATGGTTTGCATCAACAAAAGTGTCCTTAAAATCTATTACTTCCAGAAGATCAGGCATATTTATCCACTGTGCAGCAGAAGGGTTTCCATAACCCAAAAATATGTTATGCAACCATTCAGGAACCACACATGTTTCATTCATTAGATCACGTATAGATTCCAAGATTGCTTTGAAATTATTCTCCTTGGGTTTCCTTCTCATTAGAATATTAAATGTACCATACACATTCTCTGCACCCTTCTCTTCTGTCTCAGTAACATCAATGTGGTACTGTGCAGTATCTAAGGCAATTCTAACAGTACGCATGTCACCCTTGGGTGGCTTCCACTCTTCTCTTTTTATCCTTCCTGTGAAGTCATTCATGAGAGTTCCTTCCTCATCACGAATTTCAATAACCTCGCATCCACGTACATATTGCAATCCCAGCCTTTCTGGCACAGTTGATTTTGCAAGCTCTTCAGAGCTAAGAGGTTCAAAAGAAGGGCGGATTGACAGCAAAAAAAGAACATCATGTTCCTTCAGAGCATCCCATTCTGATTTTATCTGTGACCTGTAGCTTGATATGCTGAAAGTAACATCAGCTGTTACGGCAGAAGGCTTAACTTCTCCAATGTTTGGCTGCTTCACTTCAGTAATCTTAAATTCCTTGATTGGAACAGCCATTCTGGACCATCCACGGAAAGCTGTCTCCCCCTCATTGTTAATATAAGCATGTAAATGAGGAACAGCTTCCTGAATGTCTTCACGAATTTCATATGTTGATTCGAGCCGAAACAGATTAAAATTCCTTAACAAATAATCATGAAGTGTCAGGAACTGGAGATTGAGTTTTGGTAGGGCAAGACAGCCTTCTCCAGAGTAATTAATACTAGGAACAAGGCTCTCATCCCACATGATCTGCTCATTTGGATAAAGAGGAAGTGCGTTCACTGCATCTTTTTGGGATTGACGCTTCTCAAAAAAGGCAACTAGAACTTCAATAAGAAAATCACGCCTTCCACTGCATGGATCTTCCTCTGAGATTAATTTAAGCTGCTTATAAAGGATATATATTAGCACCTCAAAAGGAACGCATTGAGGTACAAGCGGAGGTACAAGCGCAAAATAACAATTCAGTGTGTAGCACTAATAAGCTAAGGAAAATTGAACTATTACAACCTCTGGGATAAATTTAAGCTGCTTATAAAGGATAATTAGCACCTCAAAAGGAACTCATTTAGTTATACATGCAAAATAAAAAATCACTGGTACCATTAATAAGTTAAGGAAATACTGAATTGTGAACCATGAAAGCAAATTTTAAGCTAGCTATACAACTGATTAGTTATAATAACAAGTAAATAAAATGGGGATAATTGTTTCCATCAATTGATTGGTGGCTGTCAGTACAATACTTGATCAATTTTAGCTGCAATTTAAGCCCTCATGACACAATAACAGCGTACATGCTATTAACCAGGCATGCATATAAGGAACAACAACAACAACAAAGCCTTTATTTCCTTATGGCTGTCAGTACAAAACTTGATCAATTTCCTTATATGCACGCTATTAACCAGGCATGCATATAAGGAAAGACAAGCATTTATGCAATATATTTCAATTTTATGAACATAAGGAAGGTTTCCCCAAATATTTCAACTCTATAACCTCAATGACAACTAGGAGAAAATAAAAGCAATTATGACTAACTTCTTGTCTTCCTGGTATTATTATTGGATTTCCTTTTATTTGATATAATTTTACGTACAGTAGCTTGATTCAATCAATATTTATCCTTAACTCAGTCAATATTGTCATAACTATCTGAATTTTAAGGATGTCAAATAAGAATGTAAGATAAGATCACTAAGGGGTGGCCAAACTGTATATCCAGAATGAAACAAGTACTATTCACAAGCAACTAAAAAACTGATAAATTGAAAGACAAAAAGCAAACATGTACAGTAACATGTGAAAATTCCCACCTTGTTACAAACCAGATCTTGCAGTTCCTCATCTGACAGGACAAGCAACTTTTTTGTTAAGTCAGCTCGCTTATGAAGTGAACCAATACTAGACAAGGCAAAATCTCGCAGCTGCAACAATTATATAATACAACAGATATTAGTTCCATTCTGCATTAATACAGTAGTATAAGGAATCAAACTAAGAAATGGCAATCGGTACAGATAACAAGGTGCACACCTTGGGCACTTGTTTAAATGCTAACAGCTGAAAAGCCTGGAAACGGGAATAGTGAGCTTGCAGGACATCATCATCACTGAGTTGCATTCCAGAGTGATCATTAATCTCAAAGCCTTCATAAAACTGCAGCAAGTCAACCAACTGTGCAAAAAGACGTCCCTTTTCATGAGTATAGAGTGCACTCAAGTGGCACTTAGCAACAACAGCAACATCAGCAACAAGGGGCCTCAAAAATCTGCAGATTACAACCAACATATGAGGTAGATATAACATCAGACAGATACAGTCTAGCATTAATTACACACTCTAGCAATATTAAACTGAAACAAGGTAACAAAGGTATTCCTTCACTAAGAAAATGTAATTGTATTTTCTAAAATAGTTTGACAAAGGTAAAATACCATCTAGATTCAAGAAATATTACATGGACATGATAGCAACATGCAAATACAATAGGATCAAGGAATTGATGTTCACCTAAGAAGATTGGAATATTCTAACAGCAAAAGGATCAACAAGATTGAATGGAAGCAAATACACTAGTTTACAAGTGTTCAAGGTAGAACAAACCAGGTACTCACAAACTTCATTTTATGAAGTGAATATAACATCAGACAGATTCAGTGTAGCCTTACTTATGCTGAGCAATATTAAACTGAAGCAAGGCAACAAAACTATTTCATTACTCAGGAAATGTACTTGTATTTTTTAAAAAAAGTTTGAGAAGGGAAAATGTCATCTGGAATTCTAGATTCGAGAAATATTACATGGACATGATAGCAACATACAAATACAGTACGATGTTCAGTTATGAAGGATGGAATATTCTAACAGCAAAAAGATCAACAAGCTTGAATGGAAGCAAATACACTGGTTTACGAAGTGTTCAAGGTAGAACAAACCAGGTACCCACAAACTTGATTTTATGAATATTTGATGGCCAATGCATTTTATATCATTACAATGTCACAAAACGTCGCTAGTGTGATTGTGAATTGCATCGCATGCCTTACACTTTAAAAGGATCTATAATGAATCATACTTATAGTGCAGTGGAACCTACAAAGTGAAGTAATTTGCAGAACTGCCGAACTCTTAAGGTCTCGGATTATTAGATCTAAACAGAACACACACATAAATTAGAACGGTGCATGGTACAATCTATTGTTATAAAGGTGCTGGTCAGAATGAAGTACACACCGTCTAGTAGGAAGCTGGCTCAACATGTCAATCAAAAATTCCATAAACCTCTCACAGTATAGGACACAAGAATCATCAACGTGTCCACTGAGTGATTCATTCAACACAGATTCTTCACCACCATCTTGATGACTGGATACTATGACCTTCGAATCGAGAATCTACACAGTGGTTTCACAGGAGTCAAGCAAAATTCACATCTGGCAACAACAAAATAGTGAAAACAGTTTAGAAGGTTCACCTCAAGGAATTCTTCAATAAGATTCCTAAGGAATTTATTCTCAAGCATTTCCGAAGGATTGACAGGTTGGTCAGATTTCTTTGCTTCCTTTGCTTCTCTTCGTTTTATTTTGGTCCACTTCTTAATCAATTCAGGGTTAAGGCAGAGTTCCATCTGTAAATGTTTGAATGGATATAAGAACCCAAACACAGAAAAAAAACATTCCTAAGAGAAGAAAGATGTGATACCTGAAGTCGTCCAAAAGAAAGAGTGTGCCATAGTTTTAGGCTTACTAACTGAAGTATAGTCTCACGGACTAGTTCATCCTCCAAACTCTGCAGCAAAGCACATATATGGTCACTGTAAGAACTGAGTTCCCACACAGTGTGGCTCACAATAAACAGAATTCGCAAAAATAAGTCTAGTATAACTAGTTTTAAAAGTCATAAGGGCAGGCTCTCATAAATCTAAAAAAAGGGGATGGAATATGTGTGGTACGTAGATTTGTTCAACAAGAACTTATGTCTAAATTCAAGGGCAACTTTATGAGGTACTATCTGGCAGCTGTGTGGATGGATAGAACGTTTTTAAAAAACAATACATAGTGAGGGAAAGAGGAATCAATGTGTGCTGCCAAAATAATTTATTAAAGAGAATGTAGTAATAAGTACCTGAAATGCATTTATCATGAACAATAGATAATTCGTTTTCTCTGCCATATTAAGAGTCCTTTCCTGCAAGATAATATCAGAAGACAAGTTCAGAATAAATATTGCATTTTTGTTGAGTTTCATAAGAAAAACAACCTGAAGATTAAAGATACAATATCAACATGAGCACATCAGTTTCGGAGTGACCAACAATAGCAGCAGGGAGCTAAGTCACACTTCATCTTACATCTTGAATGAAACCTCTGTGCAGAGCACATTAACTGCAAAATCAGTGACCTCTACCTCCATGTAACTCTTTATTTACATTTTAGCATTTAGCAAACAACTACCGGACTACCAAATCACACTCATGTTTAACTGAGTGTTTTTTTCTGATACGTTTAACTGAGTGTTAAAACAACATTACTGGAGTAAACCAAGATTCACCAAATACATTATGTCAATAGATGCACAAAATTCAATACTATCATTCGTTCATTTCACATGATGACTTGTTTGGCTGAAACAAAAGTGCATAGACAAGTGCAGAGAAATCAACACAAACCTCTTCCTTGAGTTTAAGAACACGCCACAGGAACCCCTTAAACGCGTCCTTACGGTCATGGAAGCATGTCCATGCTGCTACATTCTCCCGGAACTGCACACAAGACCGAAAGCATGTCAGAAACCCTAGAAAACACCTAAGACAGCAGCAGGAGCTCCAGTCCAGCTACAAGGAGAGGCCTAACCTTCTCATTGACCATGAGGATGATGGACATGACGTGCTCGAAGGAGGACTCGGCCGGGTCGAAGTGCGGCCAGAGGTAGTTCTCGAGGTACTGGCTGACCTCGAGGATCATGACGCGGTGCAGCGGCACGGTTTTCCGTCCCCGGCCCTCGACGCGGAGCTCGGTGGTGTAGATCTCCCTGACGAGGCCCGCTTTGAAGGCCGCCGCCGCGGCGGGGCTACCCCAGTGGTCCTCGGCGATGCCAGTGAGGCGGTCCTTCTGGATGTCGAGGAGCGTGATGGAGGCGCCGCCGACGGGGGCAGCGGCGGGCTTGTCGGGCACCCCAACTGCCGGGGCGGGGGCGGCATCCGCTGGAAGCGGGTACTCCGCGGCGCGGGGGTGCCGGAACTCGTATATTCCGGTGCCGTAGACCTTCGGCATGACTGCGGGCCGCGGGTTTAGGGTTCGGATGGGAGGCAGCGGGTGAACGGGAGTGGTTCTGCAGGCGGCGGCGGTGGGTAGAGAGGGGATTTGAACAAGGGTTTAGCCGGAGGCGGCCGCCATTGCTTTAGCTTCTGTGGCCGGATGCCGAGGACACAAGAGTCCCCGCTTCGTTTAGCTGAAGCACATATCGCAGGCCCATGGTCGGTTCGACTAGCTTTCTACCCGTTTGGCGCATTTTCATTTTTCGTTCCTTCCCGTTAAGTTCAGTCTAGTTCCAAACAAATTCAGACTCCAAACTTTAGCATACGCATGTTTTTACTAGTGAAACTTCCACGTTTATAGCTTGCAAAAGAGAAAAAAGTAATGTACAAATTTTATTTTATTTTCCAATGTTGCAATGGAAGATGCTCCTTCAAATCCTTGAGAAACAAAACAAAAAAAAAAATGGATAAGCCAATGTCAGGGAAATATGCAAAAATTAGAACCTTGGTTCTCAGAATTGAAAAGGCTAAATTGAATGGGTATCGAAACCGAATCCACGTGAAATAGAAAACATGTGAATTGGTTGGCAAGTGAATTGGTGAGATCGTCTTCCAAAAAGAAACAGAACTGTTGAGAACGAAATTACATAAAATCAAATGTATTTGATGTTTGATTACATACTTTGAGAAATCAGTATGCAGATGATAAAAATATACAATATCAAGGTGGAGGGATCTCCTGACCTCCAACTTTTAGGAAGAAAATGACCGGATGGTTCTTGTAGATCTTCCTTTTTGCAAAGACTATAAGCACAGGGAATAAAAAAAATCAAAACGTGATAGGGTTTCTGGTGTCTCCTGATGTAGTTTTCTAAGTATATCTGAATCTTAAATTAGCGTTAAGTTTCTCTATGCCAAGTTATTTGGTATTGGAGATTTAGTTTAACCTTTTTATCTCTCCGACGACGAGGAGGAGAAATAGCAGATTTGATCTCTATGACGGCTCTAATGAAGATGATGACAATAACAACAACGTGAGTACTTTAGTTGATCCCAAATTCATAACAAAATTAGGTTGTAATATTTAATCTAACTAAATGAAACACCCGGCTTGTTGTCCGACTTGAGAGATCTTTGAGCTGAATAATAAATAGATGAAATATTATCTATGGTATATAATTCTATATAAGTCAAAAAATAATATTAATACAAGAAAATAAAACAGTAATGAAGTATATGCCAATTAAATAAAACAGGGGCAGAAAACAAAGATTGAAAATTACAACTTCATATTGAGCACAACAACTTAGGCATTTTTTTGATCATCTGGAAATCAATCTTCAAAATGAATATTACAATATTATTTAAAACAATAACTAATGATAATCTGAATACTGAGACAATTCATCAACAAAGACATTGGCTTGCGCTATAACACGATGGTAATTGGTCAGAATTTCAGAAATCACACCTGGTGACTAAAAACAAATGCTAATTACACTTATTACTGTCAGGTGTCCATCCTATGAGAGAGAGAGAGGGATATAAAGAGACAGAGGCGTGGAGCAGGAGCCCTTCTTGTAGGCAGTAGTTGTTTAAGATGCCGATCAACAATATATGTAGTGAGCATTGGTCAGATAAAGGAAGAACAATGTCAGAGCGAGATTCAGCTAGGTGCCCATGCATAACTACTTCCTCCGTGAAAGCAAAGAAAATTTATAGTAAATTTGGAGCCCTCTCAGCTATCATGTACCATGATAGCGTTGCAGTTTTATCGTGCCGGTTATAGAATAGTAGATGAGCCATTTTTACATTGGAGTAGTGTCGGGGGTAAAAACTAACGGTGTCACGTGACAGTGATTAAGCTCGTTAATTGTAATCGTCATGACCCGAGCCGACGGGCCCATAGAGGTACCTTCTGTACGAATCCGAGACAACCCGGCGGAGGGAGACCACGCGCCGATTGGATCACATGGATAAGGTCGAGCGCAGCTCGCCTCGATCAACCCCTGAAGGGTCGAGGCCGCCTCCGCCTCGATCGACCCTCGAGGGGTCGAGACCTCCTCGCCTTGCTCGACTCCCGTTGCCGGGGCAAGGATTTGCTCTAGCTCATTCGATCCCTCCGCCCGGGGTCGAGAGCGTCAGGAACAAGGATGCCAGCTCCGCCCCTGTAATAATTATGCTCGCACGTCTGGGCACAGTGCCACTGACACACCTTCGGCTCCTGCCAGGTCTCGTTAGTGGGCCCCTACCCTGAGACAGGACACTGCACCGAATCATTGCCCGCGTAGGAGTAACGGGGCGGAAAACCCGATTACACTACTAAGGCGGGACGGGATCCTATGCCAGACAAACAGCCAAGCCCAAAATAACAAATCGACCCCCAACGAGAGGGGTCGAACGGGAAGAAGTCAACAACCACCCTCTACCTCATCTTAAATGTCATGTCAAGCGTGCGACCACAGTATCAGGGGGTCAAATCCACTTGCAAACCTACTCCCCTCATCGCCATTGTCCTGACCGACGGGACGGAGCCTGACATCGTGAGGAAGCCATGCTGCACCCCTAGGGCGTTTCTATGATGACGCTCTTAACAATGGTGGTATAGGACAGCTTGATGGATAGGTGCAACTGGACGACGCCTAAGCGTCATGATGCCACCCGTGCCGTATCACCCTGCCCCGCGGAGCACGCCATCGACAGGGACGGAGCGACACGACTCATCGATGGATTAAGGGGGCATACCCCGACACAGTACCTTCTGACATAAGGACCAGGACGACGGGACCCCCGAAGACCGAAGACCACGCCATCGACCAGCACTATACCTCCTTCAGCACGACTTCACCGGCCCCCAACACGTGTTCTTTCTTTTTCTCTCTTCCTCTCTCTCTCTCTCTGTAACGTGGGTCCACCCCTTACAATATAAAAGGGTAGGCCCTTCTTCTTCCTTAAGGCATCGACAATTCAAGCATGCAATACTTCACACGCGAACACTCGCACTCACCGAGACTTGGAGAACTCTCATCTCTCACAGCCGTTGTACACCTCGGTGCAAGTAACATGAGCGGCTACTCGAACTGGACGTAGGGGGATACTCCGAACCACTATAATCCTTCTGTTCTCTTGTATTGCCATCACCGAGCCTAAGCGCGCATTTCCGAAACAAATTCTACTAGCCAGTGACCAAACACCGATAGTTGGCACGCCAGGTAGGGGACTTTTGCGCGCTTTGATCAACAACCACTTTCCGGTTTGGATGGCTAGTTCCACCACCTTCTGGGCTCCCGACACCAGTGTGTTCTTCGGGAGCCTAGGGTTCATTGCCACGGCTGGGGGTACGCTGCACCAGCACTGTCGCCGCTTCCAACCCCTGCGCCTGCCACCGAGGCACTGCGTCAGTGGTGGCTAGAAGACATAGGTCATACACTAGACTTCGTGGTCGCAGCGGACGGGGTGCTGGAGCTCACTGACGAGTCAATCCCGGATCCCATCTCAACAGCCACAGCCATCGCCACCGAGACGATGCAGGCCATTCAGCTGGAGCCCGCTGGACTCAGGGCCTCCGGTGACTCCGCGCCACTGACGAGCTACAACAATCAGCTGTGGTTTCACCTAGAGCGCTACCTAGGCCCTACGTCGGCCCAAGACGACCTCCGTTGCGTCACGTTCACTCTCACTAACATCCATTGCTAGCTTCTCGAGGGCAGGCCACTTTCCCTGGATCTTCTCGTCGAAAACCTTTGGGAAAATTTCCCGTACGGTCTACGGAATGCCACAGGAGAGTTTCAAGGCCTCAAGGCCCAGCACGGCATCTCGACCTCCATGATTGTGAATTCGTGAGGGTGGTCGAGCGCCCTAACGAATCCTTCTTCGACCTCCTCGACTTGAGGTCCTAGGGGGATTCCGACTCTGATTCTAACAATTGCACGGGGAGCCATGACCCCCCGCGCGAATGTCACATGGTGTAGTTCGCCCTCGTGCCGAGCGTAGGGGTTGCTAGAACCTCGACGATCGAAGCAGCCGCAGACCCCAGGGCCAGCGCTCAGATAGACCCTACGGTGAGCACCGTGGCGAGGGAGCCTCTCGTCAACGTGCCCGTGAACCCAGCCGAAGGACCTCACGCCAGACCCCGCCCCGATAATCCTCAACAGCAGCTGAGGGCGAGACGGGCAGAGTTGGAGGGAGCCCGGCGTCAGCTGGAGAACGAGAAAGCCAAGATAGACCGTGAGCTAGCACGCTCAGGCGCGGGCGGAGACGCCCACGTCATAGCTCATGACGGCCATCAGTGCATCGTCAACGACGACCAAGGACCCCCGTAGTTCGCACGTGCGGGGCAGAACATCGCAGCCACCGCAGCGCTGCTCTAAACTCTCCCTGACCTCGTGACGCCCGAAGCTCAACAGGCTCAATGAGAAGTTGCGGCTCTATAGGCCAAGGCTGCCAATCTGCAAGCTTAGAGCTTGTTGCGGTGTGCCGCCCAATTGAGCCAGCAAATCACCGTCTCGCGGTGGGCTGGAGGAGGTCGCGTCGGGGGGTCACAGCAACCCATGGTGCAATAGGCGCCCCCGGTAGGGGACGCACCCAAACAACCATGGGTCCATGAGTGGGTCGGCCCTAACCGTGACGATCGTTCGACTCTTAAAGCACACTGACTCGAGAAAGAATAACTAAACAAAGAGAGGGGTCGCCAGCTGTTGACTTTTGCTAAGCCATATTAATAAATCATTCCCGGCACGGGGCCAGAAACGGTTCACTAATATGTCCCAGAGTCAAGTAGGTAAAATCCGCAAGCGCACGGAGAATACCGCTGTAGCATTTCACCCGGAAGTATTCAGGGTATCGTATTTGTTTATCCCAAAGGAAGGGTATGATCAAGAAGCGTTACTAACATATAAGATCATGTTAACAATTAGCAAGGATATCTAACCAAGACAGGCGGATATATGATAATAACCGGGTAGTGTGACACACACAGAAGATTCCTACCAAATAAATAAAGTCTAGTGGAGAAAAGGCTAGGCTAAGCTACTCCTACTATACATTCCTATACAGTTGCATAGCCTAAGTAGAATACATACAGACCCACACTCAGGTTCAGCAGTCAATAGTATAGCACTTCAGGCACGGACTTACCCCTGCATCCACAGGCGACTTCCGCCAAGAGCCTACGCACTAGCCTAGCGGGGAGGATTTCAAAGGACGGACAGGGCTGTCACCACCTGCCGCCTACCTCAACGAACCAGTAGACTAACGAATAATTGATGCAAATCAGTCACCCAAGTACCATACTTGCATGACCAAAGAGCACTCTGCCCCTCCGCGATTACTATTAACGAGGCAGAGTTACCGTACGAATACGATCACCAAACCCATGCTATACTTTATCAGCTAAAACTAAGCATAGAGACTATAACATATAAACTAGACTATAGTGACGGTATATAACTAGCATGACAATAGTAGTATAATAAATATAAACTACTATCACACAAGTAGACTATACTATCACATATATGGATCACAAAATCAAACAAGAAACTCATGACCCAAGCACAACTATATAGAAAAGATATATATATTGATAAGAGTAAAGTCTTACAAAAGGGAAAAGATACAAGAGCCATACCAATTCCAAGTGAAGACTTGGGACTAGAGAGCTCTAGACTCAGCCTAACTCCACTAAAACTCCAAGAACTACTACTAGCAAGAGAGAAATGCTTCTTGTGGTGTGTGTTGAGTGTGAAGGCACACCCTCCTATTTATAGCCTCAATAGGTCGGCAAGGGAGCGTAACCGCCACGGAAGGCATCTCAAACCGCCATCAGGAGTCACGGAGGAGCCAACACGTGGAAGCCCAGGCGGAGAGGGCGCCCGGCTGGGTCGGCCGACCTGACCAGGTCGGCCGACCTGGGGGTGGCCCCTCCTGGCCTGTGCTTTCTCCAGGTGGCTGTCCTGTGGGCCCTGACGTTGGTTTGCGCGGTATTGCAGGGAGTTACGTCGGTTAAGTGCTGAAAGTGGGCCCTTCAATCCGTGTGACGTCCATGTGGCGCTCTCTGATTGGTCGAAAGTGTGTTTTCTTGCCTTTTGAGGTGTTTCCTTCACATTTCCTCCTGCATGCACAAAGTTCTCCAAGTACAAGTGGAACTATATTATTGTGATAAAGCATGCGTGTATGAAATGCCAAATTCTCCTTTATTTGAGTATAGTTGACGGTTGAAAATGGTACTTAACAGCCGTCAACAAACTCCCCCAAGCTTACCCTTTGCTCGTCCCGAAGCAAAGATAAACTTAAGTTGTTGATCAGGAGTTGCTACAATGTCCTACTCCTCAATAATACTATGCGCACAACAAAGTACTCTTCCTAGAATTAAATATATTGGCGCATAACTTACCCATTTACCTCGATCCATGGGGCTTTTACACCTCATTGTCTTGGGCGGTTGAGAGATAGAACAATTGCAGGGCACCAATCACTTGCTCTAGATTCCGCTATGTTGTTCCGGAGGTTTTCAAAAGATTTTGAAAATAAAAACCAAGTTCCTCAAATGATTCTCTCGGATCACTTAATATGTGTATGATTCCTCACCAAGGCAAAGTGTTGCCTATAATCACCTACTTCTAAATAAGGCTTTATGTGGAGCTCAAGGTAGGGATATATGAAGTACTCATGTTCACATAATATTGCTATGTCAAAAGACCGGATCCAAGAAAAACATCAATTCAAACAATCTTGATCAAGATGTGCAAGTGTGTGGGAGAACGGAGGAATGGTGGATGGGAAGAAATAACTCCTTTTTGAATTTTCCTTCTCTCTTTTGGAGTTTCTAGGCTATGGCTATCTTTTGCTTGCTCTCTTTTTTGAGCATTTTTTTTTTCTCTTTTTTCATAGCCATAGTCCTAGTTTGCAATGAATACTTTGAGAGAGGAATTTTGCAATGGATATATGGAGTGTTTCTTTGGATGGATGGATGGATAGTGGCTTTCTTCCGGTGTAGAAGAATAGCTCACGGTGGATATGGTGGATATGGTGGATGCTATCTTCTTGATTTAGAAGGATAGCTCATGGCGGTGGATGTGTGTATATGATCTTGATCAAGAAAGCATGAAAAGAGTTCTACTAGGGTCACAACAATTTTGACTAAGCTCAATGTGAAACAAGCAGCATATGTGTAAAGGTTTTCAAATGTAAACACTACATATGGCTGTGGTGGGAATTTCATCATTGAGGAACTTATCAATTTGTCATTTTGAAAAATAAAACTCCGGAATTCAAGCTTTACGTTGAGCAAGATCATAGCAGCCCTATCTATCATATCATACCTCTCAACAACTTAGAACTAGAGAATGCATATGCTACCCACAAGATTCAAGTTCAAGGCAAGATTTACCAACAAACCTAACTCTTGAGATAGTACTAAGTTGTAAACTAGCATCGGAGAGGAATAAAGGACAGAGCAACTATTCATCATCTCAACATAGGAAAATTATACACATTCATACCGCGCATGAAAAAGGGAAATATTTTTGTTCTTTTTATATTTTGCAAATTTTTATGGATTTTCAGATTTAGCAAATGCAAAAAATAAAGGGAAGGGGAAAGATACAAGTTACCGTGAGAAGGGGGGTCCTCCCCCAAGCTTGTTCTTGCTCATATCTGCTGGTTTGGGTCGTAGCCTTGGGAGCGGAAGAAGGCATCCCAATTGTTCTGATTTTGAGCCATCATCGCGTTCAGCTGGCGGAATTGGTTGTCGCTGAAATTCTGCCATTGCTGGGTGTCGGCGACATGTTGCGTGAGAGTTTGTTGCATGCTCTCGGTGCGCAAATCAATGTCGTCCACCCTCCTTGTCAACTCGGACATCCCATAGTTGAGTTCACGGAACCCACGGGATGAGAATGACCGAGTGGCAAAGGATGGCGGTCCGCTTGAACTTGATGACGTCTGCATGGGGTAATTGTACTGAGATTCCCATGCTCCGGCCTGCCATGTTGATGCACCCGCCTCGTCCTGTGGCGGGGGCTGCTCCCATACCGGATCTCCGGTCGGAGTGTGAAACTCCGGTGTAGGCTCCATATGCCTACGGGAACGTGTCGGTCGCCCTGAAACACTATGCCTGCGAACTTCTCCCACTGGCTCAAGTGGGAGGGTTAGTGCCCGACAGTGATACAAACGAAGACCCGGGTTAGGTAACGGGAATTCATTTGTATACCCGGGAAAGTGATAGATCAAGGTATTATTTGGACCATGTTTCAAAGTATGTCCTTGCACAAAATAGTCCTCGCCTAGAAATTCTCTATCTACCGTCAAATATTCAACATGAACATTCTCAAGCAGACCACACTTCTGCGCAATGCGAGTAACTAAAGAGGTGCACTCAATTGGTCCTGTCAACTTTATATTGTCTAACCATTGATCAATCATGCATTCCGCGGGTGACACCCTAATTTTCTTAACCATGGCATAAAGTATTTTCAATTCATCTTGCCGGACAACCCTAATGTCACCTCGAGGAAACAAGGTCATAGCCAACCACACATGCATAAATCTAAGTGTAGGATTATGGATGGCACTTGTTCTAGGCTTGGGACCCCACTCGTTTCCAGAAATCTTTTTCCAAAAACTTTCTTTATGGAACCCCTTTAGCGCTTTATCTAAGTCTAGCCTACATTTAGGATTTAGACCTAGCATAGCATGAAGATCACCCCATGTGACCAAGCGCTCTTGCCCAAACAAGCGAAAAGAAATGCCTTCATCATACTTTCTAAGGGTGCATAAAAACTGCATAGTAAGCAAACGAGAACCCGGCTCATCTACTTCTACGAAATTTAGCCAACCCATAGTGCGAAAAATAGAGGCAAATTCTTCTCTCATACCTATTTTCTCGAGGAAGTCCGGATCGAAGCGTCGGGTGTGGGCGAATGGCCGTTCTCTCATGAGCGCGAAGGCTTGGCCCTCGCGGTCGTCCTTGATGTCGAGATGCTCCTCGGTGATGAGCAAGGCCGGCCTTTCCTCCGGAATTTCAGCTTCGGGGTCACCATGCCCCGGACTTGGTGTGAGCTCGACGGAGGATGCTTGACTCGTGCTTGCACGAGTGCTTTTTCTCCGCTTGATTCCGGTGACTTGCTTCATTCGTTTGAACATGGCTGCACACAAGAACAAACACAAGACAAGAACAAAAACAAGATCGAACAAGTGTTCGGGTGAGCGTTAGTGAAAACGACAAACCCGAGCTTCTCCGAAATTGGTTTTCTTTTCACAATAACTTGCAAATGCACTAAAACAGAGGGGAAATATTTTTTGGGTTTTTGGGGCTGTAGTAAAGTTGAAGAACACGAAATTTTGGGAGAGCAACAAGTGAGCAAAGGAGGGGGGTGAAAGATGGGCTTGGAATGGTGAAACTCCTCCTCCTGGGCGGTTTTATAGCCAAGGAAGCAAGATGGCCGTTAGAAAGGGACAGAGCCACGGCCATATAGCCGTTGGGAGAAAGGAGCACAGGAAAAGGTGGGGCCAGGGGGTCGGCCGACCCCACCAGGTCGGCCGACCTGGCAGGTGGGCCTCCTGGCAGCCCCCTTTTTCCTATGTGTTCCCCAACGGCTAGGGGATTTGTCCCCTGCTACCTTTTTGCTCAAAAAGCTCGACAAAAAATCTTTTCAAAATGGAAAGCCCAAAAACCTATTTTCTAAATTTTCAAAAATGCAAATGAGTTTTGAAAAATTCCAAGGTGGCTGGAAAAATTCAAAAATGCAGAAATGCAGTGGTCGGGAAAAATCAAAATGTGGTGGAAAGCAAATATGCAATTAAAAGAGCAAATATGGATAACTACCGGTTTAACCTCCCGGCGAGGACTCACCTTTTAAAGTCCGACGAGCGGGACTTTTCTCCGGCGTTCAGCTCGATGAAGCGTTGTCCGGTCCCGGAGATGAAGACACGGATGATGCTTCTTGTTTTGTTTGCCACACCTTCTTGGTCTTTGTTGCGGTCGGTGGCTTCTTGGGCTTCGGAGGCTGCGGTTTTGCAGGCTTCACAGCCTGTTTCTTTGCAGACCTCGGAGGTTGCTGCCTTGTGGACTTCGGAGGCTGTTGCTTAATGTGTGACCTTTTCCTCCTTGCCTTCATCAGTTGTTGCTGTGCAACTTTTTTCCTTCTCAAGGAAGTTCTTCATGAATGTGATGAGGCTGTCCTTCTTTTTGAACGTGTTGCAAATCTCCAGGAATTGCTGGAGATGAGCACTAGCGTCCTCATTGGCTTTCCCACAGAATGGGCTAGCCTGCACCATGGTGATGAGACCGGTCTTGATCTCGAAGTTCGCATCTCCCACATTGCCAGCTGGTCCCGTAGGGATGTTGGCAGCGGAGGGAGCGGAGAACTCGCGGAGGGTCTTGTCGGTCATTTGCTCAGAGCTTGATGGTGCGGGAATGACAGGTTCGATTGGCCGAGTCTCCTTACGAGGAGGGGTGAGCCTGGCTCGTGTCCTTCTCAGGAGTGACTCAGGATCTTCAGTGAAGTTTGTCGGCAAGTCGAAACCAGTCATACACTACCCTGTTTTCATACAAAATGCAGAAAACAAAGCAAGGTTAGCCTGCCTAGGAGATAGCCTTAATAATTGCAACACTACTATATACATTAGTAATTTTTCTTGATCATACGCCTTCCCCGGCAACGGCGCCAGAAATGCTTGTTGACTTTTGCTAAGCCATATTAATAAATCATTCCCGGCACGGGGCCAGAAACGGTTCACTAATATGTCCCAGAGTCAAGTAGGTAAAATCCGCAAGCGCACGGAGAATACCGCTGTAGCATTTCACCCGGAAGTATTCAGGGTATCGTATTTGTTTATCCCAGAGGAAGGTTATGATCAAGAAGCGTCACTAACATATAAGATCATGTTAACAATTAGCAAGGATATCTAACCAAGACAGGCGGGTACATGATAATAACCGGGTAGTGTGACACACACAGAAGATTCCTACCAAATAAATAAAGTCTAGTGGAGAAAAGGCTAGGCTAAGCTACTCCTACTATACATTCCTATACAGTTGCATAGCCTAAGTAGAATACATACAGACCCACACTCAGGTTCAGCAGTCAATAGTATAGCACTTCAGGCACGGACTTACCCCTGCATCCACAGGCGACTTCCGCCAAGAGCCTACGCACTAGCCTAGCGGGGAGGATTTCAAAGGACGGACAGGGCTGTCACCACCTGCCGCCTACCTCAACGAACCAGTAGACTAACGAATAATTGATGCAAATCAGTCACCCAAGTACCATACTTGCATGACCAAAGAGCACTCTGCCCCTCCGCGATTACTATTAACGAGGCAGAGTTACCGTACGAATACGATCACCAAACCCATGCTATACTTTATCAGCTAAAACTAAGCATAGAGACTATAACATATAAACTAGACTATAGTGACGGTATATAACTAGCATGACAATAGTAGTATAATAAATATAAACTACTATCACACAAGTAGACTATACTATCACATATATGGATCACAAAATCAAACAAGAAACTCATGACCCAAGCACAACTATATAGAAAAGATATATATATTGATAAGAGTAAAGTCTTACAAAAGGGAAAAGATACAAGAGCCATACCAATTCCAAGTGAAGACTTGGGACTAGAGAGCTCTAGACTCAGCCTAACTCCACTAAAACTCCAAGAACTACTACTAGCAAGAGAGAAATGCTTCTTGTGGTGTGTGTTGAGTGTGAAGGCACACCCTCCTATTTATAGCCTCAATAGGTCGGCAAGGGAGCGTAACCGCCACGGAAGGCATCTCAAACCGCCATCAGGAGTCACGGAGGAGCCAACACGTGGAAGCCCAGGCGGAGAGGGCGCCCGGCTGGGTCGGCCGACCTGACCAGGTCGGCCGACCTGGGGGTGGCCCCTCCTGGCCTGTGCTTTCTCCAGGTGGCTGTCCTGTGGGCCCTGACGTTGGTTTGCGCGGTATTGCAGGGAGTTACGTCGGTTAAGTGCTGAAAGTGGGCCCTTCAATCCGTGTGACGTCCATGTGGCGCTCTCTGATTGGTCGAAAGTGTGTTTTCTTGCCTTTTGAGGTGTTTCCTTCACATTTCCTCCTGCATGCACAAAGTTCTCCAAGTACAAGTGGAACTATATTATTGTGATAAAGCATGCGTGTATGAAATGCCAAATTCTCCTTTATTTGAGTATAGTTGACGGTTGAAAATGGTACTTAACAGCCGTCAACACCAGCCGTGCCGTGACTGGCGATATGATGACACCGACGAGGACAAGAGTCGAAGCCCTAGCCCACCGGGCCCCGGGTCTTCAGCTCGCATATCCGCAACGCCGAGTTCCCCCAGTGCTTTCGAGCGCCCTCGATCGTCACCAAGTATGCGGGTGAGACAGATCCTGGGCTCTGGCTCGAGGATTACCGCCTCTCGTGCCTGGCAGGAGGGGCCATTGATGGCCTCACCATCATTCGCAACTGTCGCTGTGCCTCGACGACTCGGCTCGAGCATCTTCCCGAGGGCCAGATATACAACTGGTCCGACTTGACGGACATTTTTGTCGGCAACTTTTAGGGGACCTACGTCCGACCGGGCAACCCGTGGGACCTCAAGAACTATCGGCAGAAGGCCAACAAGTCCATCTGCGACTACATCCGGTGTTTCAGCAAGAAGTGCAACGAGTTGGCCAACGTGGAGGCTGGAGACATTGTCGTTCCCTTCCTCTTAGGCACGACGTCCGAGCAGCTCGTCCATGAGCTGGGCCGCAAGGGCCCTCGCACAGCTCGAGAGCTATTGGATATTGCCACCAGCTTTGCCTCTGGTGAGGAGTGTGTTGACTTTTGCTAAGCCATATTAATAAATCATTCCCGGCACGGGGCCAGAAACGGTTCACTAATATGTCCCAGAGTCAAGTAGGTAAAATCCGCAAGTGCACGGAGAATACCGCTGTAGCATTTCACCCGGAAGTATTCAGGGTATCGTATTTGTTTATCCCAAAGGAAGGTTATGATCAAGAAGCGTTACTAACATATAAGATCATGTTAACAATTAGCAAGGATATCTAACCAAGACAGGCGGGTACATGATAATAACCGGGTAGTGTGACACACACAGAAGATTCCTACTAAATAAATAAAGTCTAGTGGAGGAAAGACTAGGCTAAGCTACTCCTACTGTACATTCCTATACAGTTGCATAGCCTAAGTAGAATACATACAGACCCACACTCAGGTTCAGCAGTCAATAGTATAGCACTTCAGGCACGGACTTACCCCTGCATCCACAGGCGACTTCCGCCAAGAGCCTACGCACTAGCCTAGCGGGGAGGATTTCAAAGGACGGACAGGGCTGTCACCACCTGCCGCCTACCTCAACGAACCAGTAGACTAACGAATAATTGATGCAAATCAGTCACCCAAGTACCATACTTGCATGACCAAAGAGCACTCTGCCCCTCCGCGATTACTATTAACGAGGCAGAGCTACCGTACGAATACGATCACCAAACCCATGCTATACTTTACCAGCTAAAACTAAGCATAGAGACTATAACATATAAACTAAACTATAGTGACGGTATATAACTAGCATGACAATAGTAGTATAATAAATATAAACTACTATCACACAAGTAGACTATACTATCACATATATGGATCACAATATCAAACAAGAAACTCATGACCCAAGCACAACTATATAGAAAAAATATATATATTGATAAGAGCAAGGTCTTACAAAAGGGAAAAGATACAAGAGCCATACCAATTCCAAGTGAAGACTTGGGACTAGAGAGCTCTAGACTCAGCCTAACTCTACTAAAACTCCAAGAACTACTACTAGCAAGAGAGAAATGCTTCTTGTGGTGTGTGTTGAGTGTGAAGGCACACCCTCCTATTTATAGCCTCAATAGGTCGGCAAGGGAGAGTAACCGCCACGGAAGGCACCTCAAACCGCCATCAGGAGTCGCTGAGGAGCCAACACGTGGAAGCACAAAGGAATATCCCCCAGGACCAGGTCGGCCGACCTGGCTGGGTCGCCCGACCTGGTCAGGGGTCCTCCTGGCCTGTGCTTTCTTGGGGAGGCTGGCAGGTGGGTCCTGAGGTCGGTTCCCGCGGTATTACAGGGAGTTACGTCGGTTAAGAGCTGAAAATGGGCCCTTCAATCCGTGTGACGTCCATGTGGCACTCTCTGATTGGTCGAAAGTGTGTTTTCTTGCCTTTTGAGGTGTTTCCTTCACATTTCCTCCTGCATGCACAAAGTTCTCCAAGTATAAGTGGAACTATATTATTGTGATAAAGCATGCGTGTATGAAATGCCAAATTCTCCTTTATTTGAGTATAGTTGACGGTTGAAAATGGTACTTAACAGCCGTCAACAAACTCCCCCAAGCTTACCTTTTGCTCGTCCCGAAGCAAAGATAAACTTAAGTTGTTGATCCGGAGTTGCTACAATGTCCTACTCCTCAATAATACTATGCGCACAACAAAGTACTCTTCCTAGAATTAAATATGTTGGCACATAACTTACCCATTTACCTCGATCCATGGGGCTTTTACACCTCATTGTCTTGGGCGGTTGAGAGATAGAACAATTGCAGGGCACCAATCACTTGCTCCAGATTCCGCTATGTTATTCCGGAGGTTTTCAAAAGATTTTGAAAATAAAAACCAAGTTCCTCAAATGATTCTCTCGGATCACTCAATGTGTGTATGATTTCTCACCAAGGCAAAGTGTTGCCTATAATCACCTACTTCTAAATAAGGCTTTATGTGGAGCTCAAGGTAGGGATATATGAGGCACTCATGTTCACATAATATTGCTATGTCAAAAGACCGGATCCAAGAAAAACATCAATTCAAACAATCTTGATCAAGATGTGCAAGTGTGTGGGAGAACGGAGGAATGGTGGATGGGAAGAAATAACTCCTTTTTGAATTTTCCTTCTCTCTTTTGGAGTTTCTAGGCTATGGCTATCTTTTGCTTGCTCTCTTTTTTGAGCATTTTTTTCTTTTCTTTTTGCATAGCCATAGTCCTAGTTTGCAATGAATACTTTGAGAGAGGAATTTTGCAATGGATATATGGAGTGTTTCTTTGGATGGATGGATGGATAGTGGCTTTCTTCCGGTGTAGAAGAATAGCTCACGGTGGATATGGTGGATATGGTGGATGCTATCTTCTTGATTTAGAAGGATAGCTCATGGCGGTGGATGTGTGTATATGATCTTGATCAAGAAAGCATGAAAAGAGTTCTACTAGGGTCACAACAATTTTGACTAAGCTCAATGTGAAACAAGCAGCATATGTGTAAAGGTTTTCAAATGTAAACACTACATATGGCTGTGGTGGGAATTTCATCATTGAGGAACTTATCAATTTGTCATTTTGAAAAATAAAACTCCGGAATTCAAGCTTTACGTTGAGCAAGATCATAGCAGCCCTATCTATCATATCATACCTCTCAACAACTTAGAACTAGAGAATGCATATGCTACCCACAAGATTCAAGTTCAAGGCAAGATTTACCAACAAACCTAACTCTTGAGAGAGTACTAAGTTGTAAACTAGCTTTAGAGAGGAATAAAGGACAGAGCAACTATTCATCATCTCAACATAGGAAAATTATACACATTCATACCGCGCATGAAAAAGGGAAATATTTTTGTTCTTTTTATGTTTTGCAAATTTTTATGGAATTTTAGATTTAGCAAATGCAAGAAATAAAGGGAAGGGGAAAGATACAAGTTACCGTGAGAAGGGGGGTCCTCCCCCAAGCTTGTTCTTGCTCATATCTGCTGGTTCGGGTCGTAGCCTTGGGAGCGGAAGAAGGCATCCCAATTGTTCTGATTCTGAGCCATCATCGCGTTCAGCTGGCGGAATTGGTTGTCGCTGAAATTTTGCCATTACTGGGTGTTGGTGACATGTTGCGTGAGAGTTTGTTGCATGCTCTCGGTGCGCAAATCAATGTCGTTCACCCTCCTTGTCAACTCGGCCATCCCATAGTTGAGTTCACGGAACCCACGGGATGAGAATGACCGAGTGGCAAAGGATGGCGGTCCTCTTGAACTTGATGACGTCTGCATGGGGTAATTGTACTGAGATTCCCATGCTCCGGCCTGCCATGTTGATGCACCCGCCTCGTCCTGTGGCGGGGGCTGCTCCCATACCGGATCTCCGGTCGGAGTGTGAAACTCCGGTGTAGGCTCCATATGCCTACGGGAACGTGTCGGTCGCCCTGAAACACTATGCCTGCGAACTTCTCCCACTGGCTCAAGTGGGAGGGTTAGTGCCCGACAGTGATACAAACGAAGACCCGGGTTAGGTAACGGGAATTCATTTGTATACCCGGGAAAGTGATAGATCAAGGTATTATTTGGACCATGTTTCAAAGTATGTCCTTGCACAAAATAGTCCTCGCCTAGAAATTCTCTATCTACCGTCAAATATTCAACATGAACATTCTCAAGCAGACCACATTTCTGCGCAATGCGAGTAACTAAAGAGGTGCACTCAATTGGTCCTGTCAACTTTATATTGTCTAACCATTGATCAATCATGCATTCCGCGGGTGACACCCTAATTTTCTTTAACCATGGCATAAAGTATTTTCCATTCATCTTGCCGGACAACCCTAATGTCACCTCGAGGAAACAAGGTCATAGCCAACCACACATGCATAAATCTAAGTGTAGGATTATGGATGGCACTTGTTCTAGGCTTGGGACCCCACTCGTTTCCGGAAATCTTTTTCCAAAAACTTTCTTTATGGAACCCCTTTAGCGTTTTATCTAAGTCTAGCCTACATTTAGGATTTAGACCTAGCATAGCATGAAGATCACCCCATGTGACCAAGCGCTCTTGCCCAAACAAGCGAAAAGAAATGCCTTCATCATACTTTCTAAGGGTGCATAAAAACTGCATAGTAAGCAAACGAGAACCCGGCTCATCTACTTCTACGAAATTTAGCCAACCCATAGTGCGAAAAATAGAGGCAAATTCTTCTCTCATACCTATTTTCTCGAGGAAGTCCGGATCGAAGCGTCGGGTGTGGGCGAATGGCCGTTCTCTCATGAGCGCGATGGCTTGGCCCTCGCGGTCGTCCTTGATGTCGAGATGCTCCTCGGTGATGAGCAAGGCCGGCCTTTCCTCCGGAATTTCAGCTTCGGGGTCACCATGCCCCGGACTTGGTGTGAGCTCGACGGAGGATGCTTGACTCGTGCTTGCACGAGTGCTTTTTCTCCGCTTGATTCCGGTGACTTGCTTCATTCGGTTGAACATGGCTGCACACAAGAACAAACACAAGACAAGAACAAAAACAAGATCGAATAAGTGTTCGGGTGAGCGTTAGTGAAAACGACAAACCCGAGCTTCTCCGAAATTGGTTTTCTTCTCACAACAACTTGCAAATGCACTAAAACAGAGGGGAAATATTTTTTTTGGGGTTTTTGGGGCTGTAGTAAAGTTGAAGAACACGAAATTTTGGGAGAGCAACAAGTGAGCAAAGGAGGGGAGTGAAAGATGAGCTTGGAATGGTGAAGCTCCTCCTCCTGGGCGGTTTTTATAGCCAAGGAAGCAAGATGGCCGTTAGAAAGGGACAGAGCAACGGCCATATAGCCGTTGGGAGAAAGGAGCACAGGAAAAGGTGGGGCCAGGGGGTCGGCCGACCACACCAGGTCGGCCGACCTGGCAGGTGGGCCTCCTGGCAGCCCCCTTTTTCCTATGTGTTCCCCAACGGCTAGGGGATTTGTCCCCTGCTGCCGTTTTGCTCAAAAAGCTCGACAAAAAATCTTTTCAAAATGGAAAGCCCAAAAACCTATTTTCTAAATTTTCAAAAATGCAAATGAGTTTTGAAAAATTCCAAGGTGGCTGGAAAAATTCAAAAATGCAGAAATGCAGTGGTCGGGAAAAATCAAAATGTGGTGGAAAGCAAATATGCAATTAAAAGAGCAAATATGGATAACTACCGGTTTAACCTCCCGGCGAGGACTCACCTTTTAAAGTCCGACGAGCGGGACTTTTCTCCGGCGTTCAGCTCAATGAAGCGTTGTCCGGTCCCGGAGATGAAGACACGGATGATGCTTCTTGTTTCACTCGCCACACCTTCTTGGTCTTTGTTGCGGTCGGTGGCTTCTCGGGCTTCGGAGGCTGCGGTTTTGCAGGCTTCACAGCCTGTTTCTTTGCAGACCTCGGAGGTTGCTGCCTTGTGGACTTCGGAGGCTGTTGCTTAATGTGTGACCTTTGCCTCCTTGCCTTCATCAGTTGTTGCTGTGCAACCTTTTCCTTCTCAAGGAAGTTCTTCATGAATGTGATGAGGCTGTCCTTCTTTGGCGGAGTGACGTCCACTTCCTTGATGTTGCTTGGGTTCGGCCCGTACTTGATACGGATCATGTTGCACTGTTCTTTCCGTGGCCGAAAGTCAAACTTCTCCTCCTTGCCATTGATGTGGAAGCGGATTTCTCCGGCTCCTACATCGATGCGAGCATCCGCAGTGCTAAGAAATGGGTGTCCCAGGATGAGCGGTGTGCTCTTCCCGACGTCCATGTCAAGCACTACGAAGTCGACGGGGATAAAGCAATCCCGGATTTTCACCGGAATATCTTCGGCGATCCCCGCCGGATAGCGGACCGTTGAATCGGCCAGCTGCAGCTGCATCGGCGTGGGGGATAGTGTGGTGTAGTTGAGCTTGTCGAAGACATCCTTCGGCATGACGCTCACACTTGCCCCAAGATCACATAAGGCATGGTCGAAGTTCTGTGTCCCGATCGAGCAGGTGATCGTGGGACACCCCGGATCTTTCTTCTTCTCAGGAAGCCGGTTGAGTATAGCAGCGCTACACTCTTCCGTCAGCTTGACAATTTCTGTGGTCGGTAGTGGGCGCTTGTTGCTGATAAGATCCTTGAGGTAGCGAGCGTACGTGGGTACTTGTATCGCATCCAGCAAGGGCACATTGATGTGCAGCTTCTGGATCACCTCAACGAAGCGTGTGAACTGCTCGTCCACGGTGGGCTTCCTTCTTCTTTCAGGAAACGGCATGAGGTTCGTGTCATAGAACTCATGTGGGGCCGTTTTCCTGGGCGGCAGTTCTTCTTCTTCTGCCGGCTTCTCAGCTGATGTGTCCTTTCCTGCATGGTTAGGGTATGGCGGATCCCGAGTGGACTTACCTCCTCTCGTGGTAACCGCATTAACATTTTCTAAGGGGGTCTTGGGTTGCCCCGGGATTTTCCTCGACTCAGCAGTAGGAACAGCAGCAGCTAACTGAGCTAATTGGGTTTCTATCATTTTATTAAAGCTCAGCTGATTCTTGAGAGCAGAGGAAACACCCTCTATCTTAGTGTGGATGCTCTCAAGAGTCCTATCAGTGGTGGCAAGCTTTTTACTGATGTTATTATTAACCTTAGCTTGACCAAGCACAAGATCTTTCAAGGAGGGCTGATTATAACCGGAATTAAAACCAGAGAAGTTGCCAGAGTTACCTCCTTGGTAGTTGGGACGTGGTGGACCCCAACTTTGACCTCCTTGTGGACGGTAGCCGTTGTTGTTGTTGTTGCCCATGAACATTGCGTCCTCACGGGTCTCAGGGCAGTCATTGCCCGAGTGTCCCGTGTTGCCACAGACCTCGCAAGTCATACGAGCGTCTAGGGCTTTCACTTCTCCATTGGCTTGGTCGTCCATCTTCTTCATGAGAAGGTCAATCTTGGCGGCGAGCATGCCAACCTCCTTGACGGAGTGCATGCCTCGCTGGCGAGGTTGGAGGCGCTCTTCATTCCAACCTTGGTTGGACACCATCTTCTCGATCAAATCTTTTGCCTTGCTCACAGTGAGCGAGAAGAAGGCTCCACCAGCAGCAGTGTCGAGGTGGTCGCGGGCCGACGGAGTAAGCCCGTTGTAGAAGTTCTGGATGATCAGCCAATCATCCATCCCGTGGGGGGGACATGCCAGGATGTACTCCTGGAGCCTCTCCCATGCCTCAGGAATCGACTCCTTCGACTCCTGCTGGAAGCTTGAGATCCTTCCGCGGAGGGCATTGCTCTTGCCCAGCGGGAAGAACTTTGCAAGGAACGCAGCTGAACACTTCTCCCAAGTGTTCACAGCTTCAGGGTTTGCGTAGAACCACTGTCTCGCTCTCCCAAGGAGAGAGAACGGGAACAGTCGAAGGCGAACAGCGTCGGGGGTGACGTCCTTCATTTTGAACGTGTTGCAAATCTCCAGGAATTGCTGGAGATGAGCACTAGCGTCCTCATTGGCTTTCCCATAGAATGGGCTAGCCTGCACCATGGTGATGAGACCGGTCTTGATCTCGAAGTTCACATCTCCCACATTGCCAGCTGGTCCCGTAGGGATGTTGGCAGCGGAGGGAGCGGAGAACTCGCGGAGGGTCTTATCGGCCATTTGCTCAGAGCTTGATGGTGCGGGAATGACAGGTTCGATTGGCCGAGTCTCCTTACGAGGAGGGGTGAGCCTAGCTCGTGTCCTTCTCAGGAGTGACTCAGGATCTTCAGTGAAGTTTGTCGGCAAGTCAAAACCAGTCATACACTACCCTGTTTTCATACAAAATGCAGAAAACAAAGCAAGGTTATCCTGCTTAGGAGATAGCCTTAATAATTGCAACACTGCTATATACATTAGTAATTTTTCTTAAATCATACGCCTTCCCCGGCAACGGCGCCAGAAATGCTTGTTGACTTTTGCTAAGCCATATTAATAAATCATTCCCAGCACGGGGCCAGAAACGGTTCACTAATATGTCCCAGAGTCAAGTAGGTAAAATCCGCAAGCGCACGGAGAATACCGCTGTAGCATTTCACCCGGAAGTATTCAGGGTATCGTATTTGTTTATCCCAAAGGAAGGTTATGATCAAGAAGCGTTACTAACATATAAGATCATGTTAACAATTAGCAAGGATATCTAACCAAGACAGGCGGGTACATGATAATAACCGGATAGTGTGACACACACAGAAGATTCCTACTAAATAAATAAAGTCTAGTGGAGGAAAGACTAGGCTAAGCTACTCCTACTGTACATTCCTATACAGTTGCATAGCCTATGTAGAATACATACAGACCCACACTCAGGTTCAGCAGTCAATAGTATAGCACTTCAGGCACGGACTTACCCCTGCATCCACAGGCGACTTCCGCCAAGAGCCTACGCACTAGCCTAGCGGGGAGGATTTCAAAGGACGGACAGGGCTGTCACCACCTGCCGCCTACCTCAACGAACCAGTAGACTAACGAATAATTGATGCAAATCAGTCACCCAAGTACCATACTTGCATGACCAAAGAGCACTCTGCCCCTCCGCGATTACTATTAACGAGGCAGAGCTATCGTACGAATACGATCACCAAACCCATGCTATACTTTACCAGCTAAAACTAAGCATAGAGACTATAACATATAAACTAAACTATAGTGACGGTATATAACTAGCATGACAATAGTAGTATAATAAATATAAACTACTATCACACAAGTAGACTATACTATCACATATATGGATCACAATATCAAACAAGAAACTCATGACCCAAGCACAACTATATAGAAAAAATATATATATTGATAAGAGCAAGGTCTTACAAAAGGGAAAAGATACAAGAGCCATACCAATTCCAAGTGAAGACTTGGGACTAGAGAGCTCTAGACTCAGCCTAACTCCACTAAAACTCCAAGAACTACTACTAGCAAGAGAGAAATGCTTCTTGTGGTGTGTGTTGAGTGTGAAGGCACACCCTCCTATTTATAGCCTCAATAGGTCGGCAAGGGAGAGTAACCGCCATGGAAGGCACCTCAAACCGCCATCAGGAGTCGCTGAGGAGCCAACACGTGGAAGCACAAAGGAATATCCCCCAGGACCAGGTCGGCCGACCTGGCTGGGTCGCCCGACCTGGCCAGGGGTCCTCCTGGCCTGTGCTTTCTTGGGGAGGCTGGCAGGTGGGTCCTGAGGTCGGTTCCCGCGGTATTACAGGGAGTTACGTCGGTTAAGAGCTGAAAATGGGCCCTTCAATCCGTGTGACGTCCATGTGGCACTCTCTGATTGGTCGAAAGTGTGTTTTCTTGCCTTTTGAGGTGTTTCCTTCATATTTCCTCCTGCATGCACAAAGTTCTCCAAGTACAAGTGGAACTATATTATTGTGATAAAGCATGCGTGTATGAAATGCCAAATTCTCCTTTATTTGAGTATAGTTGACGGTTGAAAATGGTACTTAACAGCCGTCAACAGAGTGCGTGGGAAGGGTCCTAAATTGCGCCCCAAAGGGCAAGGGCAAAGGAAAACGGAATGAGGATGCCTGCAAGGGCACCTCCAACCACCCAAAGAAGAGGAAGAACAAGTCACAGATGGGACGTGACCAACTCATGGCCGCTGCCGAACCACTTTGAGAAGAAGTGGAATGGCTCCTGCCCTAACCACGGGTTCCCTATCAAGGACCTCCTCAAGGACTGCTCTTGATGAAGAAGTTCCTCCGAGTGGTGGGCAAGAAGGGAGAGCCAAAAAAAGCATTAGACTTGGAGTCAAAAGATCCCGGGGACGACAACGATGAGCATGGGGGAGAAGCCTTCCCCAACACCAAGGCGTGCCACGTGATCTTCACAGGTCCCGAGGCCCGCGGAGGTCGACGCATGTCCAAGGTTGAGCATTGCCATGTCTTCGCGGCTAAGCCAGCCACACCAGTGTTCCTCAAGTGGTCAAAGCTGCCGATCATTTTTGACCGCTCGAACCACCCGACGCACGTGCTACGACCGGGTTAATACCCGCTCGTGGTCGATCCCATCATTGCCAAGGTGCACCTCACCAAGGTGCTGATGGACGGAGGCAGCTGCCTCAACATCTTGGACGCCGAGACCCTCAACCTCATGGGGATTGACCGGTTGCGTCTTCGACCTGCCGGCGCACCTTTCCATGGAATTGTTCCCAAGAAGCAAGCCATTCCACTCGGGCAGATCGACTTGCCCGTCATGTTTGAGACTCCGTCTAACTTCAGGACTAAGACCCTCACCTTCGAGGTGGTCGACTTCCCGGGGGCCTATAATGCCATCCTCGGGTCCCATGTTACGCCGAGTTCATGGTTGTCCCGAACTACACCTACCTTAAGCTAAAGATACCTAGGCCGAGGGGATTCATCACCGTGAGCACGTCGCTTTAGCGCGCTTATTAGTGTGAGATGGAGAACGGCAACCTCACCGCCGCAACGGTGGCGTCGAGTGAGGAGCTCGCCGTCATCCGCAAGCACGTCATCGAAGATGCTCTAAAGGCTAGCCACAAGAACGCCTCTTTCGAGCCAACGGAGGACACCAAGGAGGTGCAGATCAACCCCATGGGGGGACAAGGAGAAGAGTGTGAGGGTGGGAACATCCCTCACTCCCAAATAGGAAAGCAAGCTCGTTGAATTTCTCCGCATGAACGCTGATGGCTTCGCGTGGAAATCCTCGGACATGCCTGGCTTCCCGAGGAAGGTCGCCGAGCACTCCTTGAATGTTCGGCTGAGTTTTTAACCAATGAAGCAACGCTTGTGGCGCTTCGACATGGAGAAATGCAAGGCAATTAGGGGGGGGGGGGGAGATTGCAAAGCTTCTGGCTGCTGGGTTCATCAAGGAGGTATTTCATCCTGACTGGTTAGCTAATCCCATTCTTATACATAAGAAGAATGGGAAATGGAGAATGTGTGTGTTGACTTTTGCTAAGCCATATTAATAAATCATTCCCGGCACGGGGCCAGATACGGTTCACTAATATGTCCCAGAGTCAAGTAGGTAAAATCCGCAAGCGCACGGAGAATACCGCTGTAGCATTTCACCCGGAAGTATTCAGGGTATCGTATTTGTTTATCCCAAAGGAAGGGTATGATCAAGAAGCGTTACTAACATATAAGATCATGTTAACAATTAGCAAGGATATCTAACCAAGACAGGCGGGTACATGATAATAACCGGGTAGTGTGACACACACAGAAGATTCCTACTAAATAAATAAAGTCTAGTGGAGGAAAGACTAGGCTAAGCTACTCCTACTATACATTCCTATACAGTTGCATAGGCTAAGTAGAATACATATAGACCCACACTCAGGTTCAGCAGTCAATAGTATAGCACTTTAGGCACGGACTTACCCCTGCATCCACAGGCGACTTCCGCCAAGAGCCTACGCACTAGCCTAGCGGGGAGGATTTCAAAGGACGGACAGGGCTGTCACCACCTGCCGCCTACCTCAACGAACCAGTAGACTAACGAATAATTGATGCAAATCAGTCACCCAAGTACCATACTTGCATGACCAAAGAGCACTCTGCCCCTCCGCGATTACTATTAACGAGGCAGAGCTACCGTACGAATACGATCACCAAACCCATGCTATACTTTATCAGCTAAAACTAAGCATAGAGACTATAACATATAAACTAGACTATAGTGACGGTATATAACTAGCATGACAATAGTAGTATAATAAATATAAACTACTATCACACAAGTAGACTATACTATCACATATATGGATCACAAAATCAAACAAGAAACTCATGACCCAAGCACAACTATATAGAAAATAGATATATATTAATAAGAGCAAAGTCTTACAAAAGGGAAAAGATACAAGAGCCATACCAATTCCAAGTGAAGACTCGGGACTAGAGAGCTCTAGACTCAGCCTAACTCCACTAAAACTCTAAGAACTACTACTAGCAAGAGAGAAATGCTTCTTGTGGTGTGTGTTGAATGTGAAGGCACACCCTCCTATTTATAGCCTCAATAGGTCGGCAAGGGAGGGTAACCGCCATGGAAGGCATCTCAAACCGTCATCAGGAGTCGCGGAGGAGCCAACACGTGGAAGCCCAGGCGGAGAGGGCGCCCGGCTGGGTCGGCCGACCTGACCAGGTCGGCCGACCTGGGGGTGGCCCCTCCTGGCCTGTGCTTTCTCCAGGTGGCTGTCCTGTGGGCCCTGACGTTGGTTTGCGCGGTATTGCAGGGAGTTACGTCGGTTAAGTGCTGAAAATGGGCCCTTCAATCCGTGTGACGTCCATGTGGCACTCTCTGATTGGTCGAAAGTGTGTTTTCTTGCCTTTTGAGGTGTTTCCTTCACATTTCCTCCTGCATGCACAAAGTTCTCCAAGTACAAGTGGAACTATATTATTGTGCTAAAGCATGCGTGTATGAAATGCCAAATTCTCCTTTATTTGAGTATAGTTGACGGTTGAAAATGGTACTTAACAGCCGTCAACAAACTCCCCCAAGCTTACCCTTTGCTCGTCCCGAAGCAAAGATAAACTTAAGTTGTTGATCAGGAGTTGCTACAATGTCCTACTCCTCAATAATACTATGCGCACAACAAAGTACTCTTCCTAGAATTAAATATATTGGCGTATAACTTACCCATTTACCTCGGTCCATGGGGCTTTTACACCTCATTGTCTTGGGCGGTTGAGAGATAGAACAATTGCAGGGCACCAATCACTTGCTCTAGATTCCGCTATGTTGTTCCGGAGGTTTTCAAAAGATTTTGAAAATAAAAACCAAGTTCCTCAAATGATTCTCTCGGATCACTCAATATGTGTATGATTCCTCACCAAGGCAAAGTGTTGCCTATAATCACCTACTTCTAAATAAGGCTTTATGTGGAGCTCAAGGTAGGGATATATGAGGCACTCATGTTCACATAATATTGCTATGTCAAAAGACCGGATCCAAGAAAAACATCAATTCAAACAATCTTGATCAAGATGTGCAAGTGTGTGGGAGAACGGAGGAATGGTGGATGGGAAGAAATAACTCCTTTTTGAATTTTCCTTCTCTCTTTTGGACTTTCTAGGCTATGGCTATCTTTTGCTTGCTCTCTTTTTTGAGCATTTTTTTCTTTTCTTTTTGCATAGCCATAGTCCTAATTTGCAATGAATACTTTTAGAGAGGAATTTTGCAATGGATATATGGAGTGTTTCTTTGGATGGATGGATGGATAGTGGCTTTCTTCCGGTGTAGAAGAATAACTCACGGTGGATATGGTGGATATGGTGGATGCTATCTTCTTGATTTAGAAGGATAGCTCATGGCGGTGGATGTGTGTATATGATCTTGATCAAGAAAGCATGAAAAGAGTTCTACTAGGGTCACAACAATTTTGACTAAGCTCAATGTGAAACAAGCAGCATATGTGTAAAGGTTTTCAAATGTAAACACTACATATGGCTGTGGTGGGAATTTCATCATTGAGGAACTTATCAATTTGTCATTTTGAAAAATAAAACTCCGGAATTCAAGCTTTACGTTGAGCAAGATCATAGCAGCCCTATCTATCATATCATACCTCTCAACAACTTAGAACTAGAGAATGCATATGCTACCCACAAGATTCAAGTTCAAGGCAAGATTTACCAACAAACCTAACTCTTGAGAGAGTACTAAGTTGTAAACTAGCTTTAGAGAGGAATAAAGGACAGAGCAACTATTCATCATCTCAACATAGGAAAATTATACACATTCATACCGCGCATGAAAAAGGGAAATATTTTTGTTCTTTTTATGTTTTGCAAATTTTTATGGAATTTTAGATTTAGCAAATGCAAGAAATAAAGGGAAGGGGAAAGATACAAGTTACCGTGAGAAGGGGGGTCCTCCCCCAAGCTTGTTCTTGCTCATATCTGCTGGTTCGGGTCGTAGCCTTGGGAGCGGAAGAAGGCATCCCAATTGTTCTGATTCTGAGCCATCATCGCGTTCAGCTGGCGGAATTGGTTGTCGCTGAAATTTTGCCATTGCTGGGTGTTGGTGACATGTTGCGTGAGAGTTTGTTGCATGCTCTCGGTGCGCAAATCAATGTCGTTCACCCTCCTTGTCAACTCGGCCATCCCATAGTTGAGTTCACGGAACCCACGGGATGAGAATGACCGAGTGGCAAAGGATGGCGGTCCTCTTGAACTTGATGACGTCTGCATGGGGTAATTGTACTGAGATTCCCATGCTCCGGCCTGCCATGTTGATGCACCCGCCTCGTCCTGTGGCGGGGGCTGCTCCCATACCGGATCTCCGGTCGGAGTGTGAAACTCCGGTGTAGGCTCCATATGCCTACGGGAACGTGTCGGTCGCCCTGAAACACTATGCCTGCGAACTTCTCCCACTGGCTCAAGTGGGAGGGTTAGTGCCCGACAGTGATACAAACGAAGACCCGGGTTAGGTAACGGGAATTCATTTGTATACCCGGGAAAGTGATAGATCAAGGTATTATTTGGACCATGTTTCAAAGTATGTCCTTGCACAAAATAGTCCTCGCCTAGAAATTCTCTATCTACCGTCAAATATTCAACATGAACATTCTCAAGCAGACCACATTTCTGCGCAATGCGAGTAACTAAAGAGGTGCACTCAATTGGTCCTGTCAACTTTATATTGTCTAACCATTGATCAATCATGCATTCCGCGGGTGACACCCTAATTTTCTTTAACCATGGCATAAAGTATTTTCAATTCATCTTGCCGGACAACCCTAATGTCACCTCGAGGAAACAAGGTCATAGCCAACCACACATGCATAAATCTAAGTGTAGGATTATGGATGGCACTTGTTCTAGGCTTGGGACCCCACTCGTTTCCGGAAATCTTTTTCCAAAAACTTTCTTTATGGAACCCCTTTAGCGTTTTATCTAAGTCTAGCCTACATTTAGGATTTAGACCTAGCATAGCATGAAGATCACCCCATGTGACCAAGCGCTCTTGCCCAAACAAGCGAAAAGAAATGCCTTCATCATACTTTCTAAGGGTGCATAAAAACTGCATAGTAAGCAAACGAGAACCCGGCTCATCTACTTCTACGAAATTTAGCCAACCCATAGTGCGAAAAATAGAGGCAAATTCTTCTCTCATACCTATTTTCTCGAGGAAGTCCGGATCGAAGCGTCGGGTGTGGGCGAATGGCCGTTCTCTCATGAGTGCGATGGCTTGGCGCTCGCGGTCGTCCTTGATGTCGAGATGCTCCTCGGTGATGAGCAAGGCCGACCTTTCCTCCGGAATTTCAGCTTCGGGGTCACCATGCCCCGGACTTGGTGTGAGCTCGACGGATGATGCTTGACTCGTGCTTGCACGAGTGCTTTTTCTCCGCTTGATTCCGGCGACTTGCTTCATTCGTTTGAACATGGCTGCACACAAGAACAAACACAAGACAAGAACAAAAAACAAGATCGAACAAGTGTTCGGGTGAGCGTTAGTGAAAACAACAAACCCGAGCTTCTCCGAAATCGGTTTTCTTCTCATAACAACTTGCAAATGCACTAAAACAGAGGGGAAATATTTTTTTGGGGTTTTGGGGCTGTAGTAAAGTTGAAGAACACGAAATTTTGGGAGAGCAACAAGTGAGCAAAGGAGGGGAGTGAAAGATGAGCTTGGAATGGTGAAGCTCCTCCTCCTGGGCGGTTTTTATAGCCAAGGAAGCAAGATGGCCGTTAGAAAGGGACAGAGCAACGGCCATATAGCCGTCGGGAGAAAGGAGCACAGGAAAAGGTGGGGCCAGGGGGTCGGCCGACCTCAACAGGTCGGCCGACCTGGCAGGTGGGCCTCCTGGCAGCCCCCTTTTTCCTATGTGTTCTTCAACGGCTAGGGGATTTGTCCCCTGCTGCCTTTTTGCTCAAAAAGCTCGACAAAAAATCTTTTCAAAATGGAAAGCCCAAAAACCTATTTTCTAAATTTTCAAAAATGCAAATGAGTTTTGAAAAATTCCAAGGTGGCTGGAAAAATTCAAAAATGCAGAAATGCAGTGGTCGGAAAAAATCAAAATGTGGTGGAAAGCAAATATGCAATTAAAAGAGCAAATATGGATAACTACCGGTTTAACCTCCCGGCGAGGACTCACCTTTTAAAGTCCGACGAGCGGGACTTTTCTCCGGCGTTCAGCTCGATGAAGCGTTGTCCGGTCCCGGAGATGAAGACACGGATGATGCTTCTTGTTTCATTCGCCACACCTTCTTGGTCTTTGTTGTGGTCGGTGGCTTCTCGGGCTTCGGAGGCTGCGGTTTTGCAGGCTTCACAGCCTGTTTCTTTGCAGACCTCGGAGGTTGCTGCCTTGTGGACTTCGGAGGCTGTTGCTTAATGTGTGACCTTTGCCTCCTTGCCTTCATTAGTTGTTGCTGTGCAGCCTTTTCCTTCTCAAGGAAGTTCTTCATGAATGTGATGAGGCTGTCCTTCTTTGGCGGAGTGACCTCCACTTCCTTGATGTTGCTTGGGTTCGGCCCGTACTTGATACGGATCATGTTGCACTGTTCTTTCCTTGGCCAAAAGTCAAACTTCTCCTCCTTGCCATTGATGTGGAAGCGGATTTCTCCGGCTCCTACATCGATGCGAGCATCCGCAGTGCTGAGAAATGGGCGTCCTAGGATGAGCGGTGTGCTCTTCTCGACGTCCATATCAAGCACTACGAAGTCGACGGGGATGAAGCAATCCCGGATTTTCACCGGAATATCTTCGGCGATCCCCGCCGGATAGCGGACCGTTGAATCGGCCAGCTGCAGCTGCATCGGCGTGGGGGATAGTGTAGTGTAGTTGAGCTTGTCGAAGACATCCTTCGGCATGACGCTCACACTTGCCCCAAGATCACATAAGGCATGGTCGAAGTTCTGTGTCCCGATCGAGCAGGTGATCGTGGGACACCCTGGATCTTTCTTCTTCTCAGGAAGCCGGTTGAGTATAGCAGCGCTACACTCTTCCGTCAGCTTGACAATTTCTGTGGTCGGTAGTGGGCGCTTGTTGCTGATAAGATCCTTGAGGTAGCGAGCGTACGTGGGTACTTGTATCGCATCCAGCAAGGGCACGTTGATGTGCAGCTTCTGGATTACCTCAACGAAGCGTGTGAACTGCTCGTCCACGGTGGGCTTCCTTCTTCTTTCAGGAAACGGCATGAGGTTCGTGTCATAGAACTCATGTGGGGCCGTTTTCCTGGGCGGTAGTTCTTCTTCTTCTGCCGGCTTCTCAGCTGATGTGTCCTTTCCTGCATGGTTAGGGTATGGCGGATCCCGAGTGGACTTACCTCCTCTCGTGGTAACCGCATTAACATTTTCTAAGGGGGTCTCGGGTTGCCCCGGGATTTTCCCCGACTCAGCAGTAGGAACAGCAGCAGCTAACTGAGCTGATTGGGTTTCTATCATTTTATTAAAGCTCAGCTGATTCAGCACTACCCTGTTTTCATACAAAATGCAGAAAACAAAGCAAGGTTAGCCTGCCTAGGAGATAGCCTTACTAATTGCAACACTACTATATACATTAGTAATTTTTCTTGAATCATACGCCTTCCCCGGCAACAGCGCCAGAAATGCTTGTTGACTTTTGCTAAGCCATATTAATAAATCATTCCCGGCACGGGGCCAGATACGGTTCACTAATATGTCCCAGAGTCAAGTAGGTAAAATCCGCAAGCGCACGGAGAATACCGCTGTAGCATTTCACCCGGAAGTATTCAGGGTATCGTATTTGTTTATCCCAAAGGAAGGGTATGATCAAGAAGCGTTACTAACATATAAGATCATGTTAACAATTAGCAAGGATATCTAACCAAGACAGGCGGGTACATGATAATAACCGGGTAGTGTGACACACACAGAAGATTCCTACTAAATAAATAAAGTCTAGTGGAGGAAAGACTAGGCTAAGCTACTCCTACTATACATTCCTATACAGTTGCATAGGCTAAGTAGAATACATATAGACCCACACTCAGGTTCAGCAGTCAATAGTATAGCACTTTAGGCACGGACTTACCCCTGCATCCACAGGCGACTTCCGCCAAGAGCCTACGCACTAGCCTAGCGGGGAGGATTTCAAAGGACGGACAGGGCTGTCACCACCTGCCGCCTACCTCAACGAACCAGTAGACTAACGAATAATTGATGCAAATCAGTCACCCAAGTACCATACTTGCATGACCAAAGAGCACTCTGCCCCTCCGCGATTACTATTAACGAGGCAGAGCTACCGTACGAATACGATCACCAAACCCATGCTATACTTTATCAGCTAAAACTAAGCATAGAGACTATAACATATAAACTAGACTATAGTGACGGTATATAACTAGCATGACAATAGTAGTATAATAAATATAAACTACTATCACACAAGTAGACTATACTATCACATATATGGATCACAAAATCAAACAAGAAACTCATGACCCAAGCACAACTATATAGAAAATAGATATATATTAATAAGAGCAAAGTCTTACAAAAGGGAAAAGATACAAGAGCCATACCAATTCCAAGTGAAGACTCGGGACTAGAGAGCTCTAGACTCAGCCTAACTCCACTAAAACTCTAAGAACTACTACTAGCAAGAGAGAAATGCTTCTTGTGGTGTGTGTTGAATGTGAAGGCACACCCTCCTATTTATAGCCTCAATAGGTCGGCAAGGGAGAGTAACCGCCACGGAAGGCATCTCAAACCGTCATCAGGAGTCGCGGAGGAGCCAACACGTGGAAGCCCAGGCGGAGAGGGCGCCCGGCTGGGTCGGCCGACCTGACCAGGTCGGCCGACCTGGGGGTGGCCCCTCCTGGCCTGTGCTTTCTCCAGGTGGCTGTCCTGTGGGCCCTGACGTTGGTTTGCGCGGTATTGCAGGGAGTTACGTCGGTTAAGTGCTGAAAATGGGCCCTTCAATCCGTGTGACGTCCATGTGGCACTCTCTGATTGGTCGAAAGTGTGTTTTCTTGCCTTTTGAGGTGTTTCCTTCACATTTCCTCCTGCATGCACAAAGTTCTCCAAGTACAAGTGGAACTATATTATTGTGCTAAAGCATGCGTGTATGAAATGCCAAATTCTCCTTTATTTGAGTATAGTTGACGGTTGAAAATGGTACTTAACAGCCGTCAACAGTGTGTTGATTACACGAGCCTGAATAAGGCCTGTCCCAAGGTTCCCTTTCCTTTACCATGCATAGACCAAATAGTCTGCTCGACCACGGGATGTGAAACCCTCTGCTTTCTGGATGCATACTCCGGGTATCATTAGATAGCGATAAAAGAATCCAACCAGCTCGCGACCTCTTTCATCACTGTGGACTACTTACCTTATAGGTATCCATAGTTATGCCTAAGTCGTTAGACGACCGGGTACCTCATCCATAAGGGAACCGACCGAGTCAGCTTGGAGCACAAGACAATTAGAGATAGACTTTCTATGTGAATCCTTGTAGACTACGAGTAGGACTCTTCATGTTGCCGACCGGATATATAAGGCGGCAGGGAACCCCCATCAAGAGGGACGAACAACACACAAAACACAACATCAATACAAACCACAGAACACATGACGTTGGGTTTTTACTCTCATCAAGAGGGCCCGAACCTTTCTGAATCGGCATCTTGTGTCTTAACCATCGAGTTCTTAATCCTGACGTAGCCCTATAGATTTATTGCCGAGTACAAGTCTCGATAGTTGGCGTGCCAGGGGACAAGGCTCACCGGGATTCACCGTCAACTTCGATGGCAGAGATTCCCACCATCCAGTACTAGGCCACGACTTCAAGATCTCCTTCGGGTCGCTCGACTTCACTGTCAACTCCAACGGAGCGCTAGGCCATGACGACCATCGATCCGACTCGGCCGCAACCAATTTCATGGTGCGATCACCGAGCCCGTTAGATCTGATCCCTGCATTAGTTCCACTCGGATTCGACGATATAGATCTACCCGCCGGGTACGACTCTAAGTCAGTCTGCTCCTTTGATGAGGACTCAAATGGATCTACATGCCCTTATCCTTTGGCCATTAATATGGTCGAGGTTCACGAGGACCCAACCGATGATGGGGATGATGACAACAATGATGATGGTCCTGCCAACAACAACGATGAACGTGGTGAGGAAGGCCAAAGGGTGATGACCCCGAAGAGGTACCACCTTTGAACGGTCACCGCCGTTGACCGAGAGGATATCGTAGATCCCGATTGGCGCGACGGCTAGACCTCGGGGATTTAGAAATTGAAGTAGATGATGTCAAGGTCTACGACACCCCTCAGTACAACATCACCGAGGCTAAAACATTGCTTGACAGCTTGATGGCTGACGCAATATATCAGACCCCCGCGATGCATAAGGTAGTAGCCATGCTCAAAGCAGCTGCTGTTCAAGACGTGGCTAGGGACGAACCACAATCAGTGGCGAGTTCTAGCTACGCAACTTCTCGTGGTCGACAACATAGCGATCTGAGGAAAATTCCATAAGACCCCGTGACGGTCGAGATACCATGAACTCTCGTACTGAAGAGCAGATCCGGGACGACCAGCGCCACGAGGAGGAGTGCCGCAACCGGAGGACTGATGACCGACAGGACGACCGATGGGATGACCGACGGGATGACCGACGATGCAATAGACCTCCGAGAGACAACCGTGACAAACGACGTCGACGAGATGATCGGGACCGGCGCGAAAACCATGATGAAGGCAATCGGCGTCGTCGTCATAGTGATGGCATAGGCCCTCGCCATAATCGCCATGCGTCTTCATCTTCGCGGTCATCAGACCGACGTCGGAGGTTGGTCGCCCCTAACGAGGATGAATTCGATGCGATCGAGGCTTACATACCAGAGCTTCGAATCGCTCGGTGACCAAAAGGATTCAAGTTGGTCCCCATCGAGAAGTATGATGGTCAGACCAACCCTCAGGAGTGGCTTCAACTTTACAACATGGCGATTTGGGTGGCAGGAGGCGACACCTATGTGATGGCTAACCATCTACCGGTCTGTCTTGAGCCAACCATTCGGATTTGGCTCACATCACTCCTGGAGAGGTCGATTACTTCATGGGGCGAGCCCAACAAGAAGTTCATTAAGAGCTTCCAAGCTACCTACAACCGGCCGGGCAATCACTTCGACCTCACCCGGATCAAGCAGAAGGCTGACGAATCCCTACGCAACTACATCTAACGGTTCTGCGCCAAGAAGACCGAGATCCCTAATGTCCCAGACCAATAGATCATTGCAGCCTTCCAAGGAGGTGTTCAGAGCGATGAGCTAGTTCAGGAGATCGGTCGGAGGAATCATTACCTCAGGCTGACCGCTCAGGAATGCTTCGAGATCTCTGATAAGTTCGCATCCAAAGAATCGGCCTTGTATGACATCCAAGGCAAACGCAAGGAGAAGCGCTTAGACAAACCGGAGTCGTCCGAGAAGGACAAGAAGCGGAAGACTGAGAACATGGTCACTGTAGTAGAACGAACGAGGAAAAATCCTCGAATAAATCAGCAGACCATGGACGACTTGCTGAGTGGCCCATGCCTATGGCATCCAAAGGGAAACCACAAAGCGAAGGACTGTTACCGCCTGAAGGGCTTCATGACTGTCGCGCTGAAGGTGGCCAAAGATCCGCCAAGGCATAACGGCAAGGATAAAGTCAATGACGGTGACGACAAGGACGAGGATGGAGAGTTCCAGGAGCCCCGGAAAGAAGTCAACTTCATCTTCGGAGGCCCGGATGCCTACACGTCCAAGCGCAAGCAAAACCTGGAGCTACGTGAGATCAACTCCGTAGAGCCCGCCGCGCCTGAGTACATGAGGTGGTCTGAAGTACCGATTACTTTTGATCGATCGAATTACCCCAGGCACCTACCCAAGCCAAGTCGCTATCCGCTAGTGCTCGTGACAACGATGAAGGGGGTAAAGTTCAATAAAGTACTCATCAATGGAGGAAGCAGTCTGGACTTGATCTTCACCAAGATCCTCACGGAGTTAGGCTTGTCGGTCAGTGACTTGCAGTCGGGTTCCTCTCCCTTTTATGGGATCGTGCCCGACAAGACTTATGTTCCTATAGGACAGATCACTCTGCCAGTCACCTTTGGGACCCGTGAGAACTTCAGGACGGAGCATGTCATCTTCCAGGTAGCCGACTTCGAGTCTGCTTACCAAGCCATCCTCGGCAGACCAGCGATGGCAAAATTCATGGCGGTCCCGCACTACCCGTATCTCACTCTCAAGACGCCAGGCCCCAAGGGAATCATCTCCCTCCACTCTGACTTTCGGAATTCTTTCGATTGCGATGTGGAGAGTTGTGAGATGGCCGACTGACAGTTGATGCTGTCCGACCGGCTCAAGATCCAGAAGGTAGTCGGTAGTTAGGAGCGGACTGACGCGGAGGTCCCCGTGAAGAAGCCCACCAAGGACACGATCCAAACGGACGATGTCCCTACCAAGGAAGTTTTGCTCGACCCAGAGGATACTGCTAAGATCACTTATGCAGGGGCCAACCTCGATGAGAAATAGGAACTCACGCTCACTCTTTTCCTCGAGGAAAATAGGGATATCTTTGCATGGATGCCCTCTGACATGCCGGGAGTTTCTAGAGAAAAGATTAAGCATGAGCAAAGGGTGCCTCCTGGGGCCACCCTCGTCAAGAAAAGGCTTAGAAGGTTCGCACAAGACCGCAAGGACGCCGTGAAGAAGGAAATAGCTAGATTGTTAGATGCTAAATTTATAAGGGAAGTGTACCATCTCGATTGGCTGACAAACCCAGTCCTTGTACCTAAGAATAATAAGAGTGGTGGATGTGTGTCGATTATAGTGATTTGAACAAGGTCTACCCTAAAGACCCCTTCGCTCTGCCACGTATTGATTAGATTGTATACTCAACAACCGGGTGTGAGCTTTTAAGCTTTCTGGATGCCTATTTAGGCTATCACCAGATCCCACTGAGAGTCGAAGATCAAATCAAGACTTTCTTTATAACTTCCTTCGGTGCCTATTGCTATACTACTATGCCATTCGGTCTGAAGAATGTTGGCGCGACTTACCAATGTGGTATTCAATGCTGCCTCGAAACTCAGATCGGTCGAAACGCAGAAGTGTATGTTGATGACATCATGGTAAAGACTCGGAATGTTGAAGAACTTCTCTCTGACCTGGCAGAGACGTTTGACAACTTGAGGCGTTACTCGATGAAGTTAAACCCTAAAAAGTGTGTTTTTGGGGTTCCTTCGAGAAAGTTACTCGGTTACATCGTTTCAAAACGAGGTATAGAGGCTAACCCGGACAAAATCAAGGCGATCCTTGATATGGGGCCTCCTAATTCCCAAACGGATGTTCAGACGCTGACCGGATGTATGGCATCCTTGAGTCACTTTATCTCTCAATTGGGGGTCAGGGGTCTGCCGGTTTTTAAACTACTCAAAAAGGAGGATGACTTCGTCTGGACAACAGAGGTGCTGTCGGCGTTGGATGAGTTGAAGGTTCACCTCAGCAATATTCCAGTCCTGGTGCCTCTAGAGCCACAAGAAAAGCTTCAGTTCTACATATCGGCCACGACTCAAGTTGTGCGCACCGTCTTAGCGGTCGACCGAGAGGAAGAGGGTCACGTACAAAAAGTACAAGACCCGGTGTATTTCGTCAGTGAGGTCCTTAGTGCCTCCAAAACACGATATCACCAGATATTGAAGCTGCTATATGCGCAGTTGATCACTTCGAGGAAGTTGAGGCACTATTTTCAGGCTCATCCTTTTGAAGTTCAAACAACCTTTGCACTCGGGGAAGTCCTCCACCACCGAGAAGCCGAAGGAAAAATTGCCAAGTGGGCAGTTGAACTCGATCAGTTCACCATTACGTTTGTACCCCGCTCGGCAATCAAAGGACAAGCGTTAGCTGACTTTGTTTCCGAGTAGACAGAAATTCAGATGCCATCTGCACCGCAAGATATTGAGTACTGGAAAATGTACTTTGATGGATCCCTCCAGTTACCTGGACCAGGTGCAGGGATTGTGCTCATTTCACCACAAGGAGAAAAGCTCCGGTATGTCCTCCAGATTATGTTTCGCGCGTCTAATAACGCTGCGGAATATAAGGCTCTTCTACACGGTCTGCGCATTGCTGTATCACTTGGCATTCAGTGTCTTGACATCTTTGGTGATTCGGCTCTGGTCATCAACCAAGTCACTAAGGATTAGAACTATGTGGATAACAATATGGCTGCTTACTGCCAAGAAGTAAGGAAGCTCGAAGACAAGTTCGATGGACTGAAGTTCACACATGTTATTCGAGATAATAACAAGCGGCTGATGAATTAGCCAAGATGGGATCGTCTCGATCGATTGTCCCACTCGATGTTTTATTACACACCCTGGATTCTTCCACTATTTCTCCTCGGTCTGACATTTTAACGACCGATGTTGCTGAGCTGGTAGATGATATCAACACAAAGACCGATTGGCGCGACCCGATTGTCCAATTTTTGACTAAGGGGACGCTGCCTCCGAATCATAATGAGCAACAAAGGTTAAAAACAAAGTGTCGAGGATATTTGATGGTGAATGACCTACTCTATCGATGAGGAGGTTCGAATATCTTGATGCGATGCATCTCGATTCCAGAATGCAAAGAGTTTATGGAAGAAATACATTCAGGAGTATGTGGCAACCATGCGGCTTCCAAGACTTTGGTCGGCAAAGCCTTTCGGCAACGGTTCTACTGGCCTACGGCGGTCAAAGATGCACACCAGGTTGTTCGGAAGTGTGACAGCTGTCAATTCTTCGCTCAACAGACACACGTGCCTTCGCAGCAACTTCAGATGATACCTATGACTTGGCCTTTTGCAATCTAGAGGCTTGACATTGTCGGTCCTTTCAAGAAAGCGCCAGACGGGTTCACTCATTTGTTGGTTGCTATTGACAAATTCACCAAGTGGATTGAAGCAAAGCCGGTCGGCAAGATAACTTCAAAGAAGGCGATTGAGTTTGTCAGGGAGGTTTTCACTTGGTTTAGAGTTCCTCATGATATCATAACCGACAATGGTACTTAATTTACATCTAAGGAGTTCCGTGACTTTGCTGATGAGATGGTAATAAAAATCTACTTTGCATCAGCGGCTCATCCTCAAAGCAATGGGTAGGGCAAACGGGCCAATAGTATGATTCTTCAGGAATTGGAGCCCCGAATATTTGACAGGCTCAAACCATATGCCGTTGGTGAGTTCGAGAGCTGCCTTCAGTTCTTTGGGGGGCTGGACACTAATGTCAGTCGGGCTACTGGCCAATCACCTTTCTCGTTGGTGTACGGTTCCGAGGCTATGCTGCCGACCGAGGTGAACCTCGTATCAGCGCGAGTCAAGGGATACGACGAGAAGTTTTCTGAAGACAACCGAGTGATTGAGTTGGTTGTAGCAGAGGAGTTGCGTGATCGCACTCTGTTTCGGTCAGCAGTATACCAGCAAGGCTTGCGATGTTATTATGACAAAAATATTCGCAGTCGCTAGTTTCAAGTTGGGGATTTAGTGCTGCGACGCGTGCAATCAACCAAGAATCGACACAAGTTATCCCCTAAATGGGAAGGACCTTATGTGGTCAAAGAAGTTACTTGGCCGGGGGCTTATCGACTGATGTATGAAGATGGCGACGACGTACCAAATTCATGGAACATCAACCAGCTACGTCACTTTTATACTTAGTCTTTTCCTTGTATTTTCATACATTATTATTGAATGAAACTCTTAAGTCTTTTTGATGGAAGATGTTTTTGATTTCATTCTTATTTGTCTTGATTCCTTAATTTATAACATTAAACAATCGAGCCAGGGGGCTAGTAATAATGTCCCATTACTCCTCAACCTTGACAGATTTTGGTTTTGGATTTTTTCGACTGATTTCTCATATTTTGACACGGTCTAAAGTTTTTTGGTCTTACGCTGGAACATTATAGTTATACAATTTATACTGCACAATAGACTGTCACTACACTAAACCTAGAGTCAAAGTGTGAGAGGTCATGTGTCGATTGGTCGATTCTGCTTGTTACGCAGTTATAAATTACAACCTAATATGCTAAGGTAGACCGGTGCAACTTTTGTTTTTGTCTCTAAAAGACTTAAGGGGAAAAAGTCTAAGTGCTATAGCGCGACTAACGTAGCTTAGTGCCGACTGATTTGCCCTAAGTAACAGGAGATTGCCTTTATGATTATTTAGTTGATTTTTCCAAACTTGTTTAGTAACTAAGCAAGCACAAGAATTAATATTCATATTTACATGGAGACAATATTGTTTTCCTGATTCAAATACTACTAATGTTTGCTAACATTGCAGATATTACAGCTCCTGTGAAGGAGAGGAGGCATCATCTTGTAGCTCTAACTCTGGAGTTGCTGGAGGAGACGACACGATGGGGTCGACCTCTACATTATCGACTAAGGCACGGGAGGTTTCCAGCATGGAATCCATAAGCAACTGGCATTGATTGACCGTCAAGTCTGGGTTGAAGCCCTCCTTGACTTTGTCCAATGGCAGAGCAGGAGACTAAGATTGGCAAATAGCCAGTACTTGACTCCCGGCCTTGGTTGCCACTCTTCTGGTGTTGTTGGCGATCACCTCTGACGCGTGCTCCAGCAAGTACTCCGAGGATATAATCCGATGGTTAGCATGGATATAATCCGATGCTTTCTGAGTGCTATAAGGTATGGCTACAAAAGTCATAAAGGGTATTAGATGGTGAAGTCCAAAAGTGATGATAGAAGACTTGAAAAGATAGCTTACTGGCAAGATTACATTTGAAAGACTTGGATATGCTCTTAGCTTCCTCAATCTTTCCTTCGATCTCCTCTAGTTTCTTCTTCAGCCGAGTGATCTCGGCGCTCTGTTCTTCGACTGACTTGGAGAGATCATTCTTCTCAGCAATCAGAGCATTCAAGAATCTTTGTTGGTTTGAAGTTAATTTCTCCAGGTCGACGACCTTCTGATTACGATCTAAAAACACAAATAAAGACTTTAGCGTTAGAGTGAGTAAGAAGCAAATATAAGTTGGTCTACAATCTTACCAACGACATCAGCACGACTTTGCTCCAGAGCTCCGGTCACCTCCTTATGGTCGGTCTGCAGCTTCTCAATTTGCCTTCTGGCCAGGGAGAGCTGCTAGCCGGTAACCGCAGACAATAAGTCAATATCTCTAAAGGAGAAGTTTGAATGCACAAGATGCCAGGGACTTACCAAAAGTTTTGGCTTCGAGGTATTCAATCCTGATTCTCTGAATATGAAGAAGGGTATGGTTAGTTGGAAGAATGATTCAAGGACAAAAAAAAACTTGGTATTGATGTACCTTGTTGGCCTCTCGGTGCTGATGCATCACATCCATGTCCTCAGCTTCTAGTCGACTCAATGAGTCCTCGACCAACGATCTTACCCTTACAACGGGGAGAAGACATGCCGGTCAGGGAAGGGTTGACGGTCTGAGGAGCATGCGTTGGCAGTGGCTTGGGTGCTGGAGCATTGGGCAACTTCCTCGGCTCAGTCTGCGCACTTGATGGTGTGCGGACCAGCTGAGGCGGGTCGGTCGGTCGAGGAGCAGGAGCCGGCCGAGTGTCTTGAGATCCTTGGGCACTCTGAGTATCACTTGATCGACCACTATGATTGCCAAGGAGCATGAAATTAAAGATTAACAGATGGATGATAATTATAATAATGAAGAATCAAAATTGCAAAGAAATATACCTGCAGGCTTGTTTAATTTTGATCCGACAGACTTTCTTCTTTAGAGAAGTGGTCTGCGGGTCAGAATCCTTCCTCTTTAGGGAAGTCTTGGTGGCTTCATCAGTCTTTTTCACCGCCTTTGCATCACTTCCCGATATACTCGGAGGTTCTGATTGGCTTGATGGTCGGTCGGAGTGTGCAGGGGTTGGCAGACTAGCATCCTGGGGGCGCTCCTCTTCATCTTCGTCACCATCTCCCACGTATTGTCGATGACGGTGAGCGGTCTGTTTTACTCATCGGCTAGGGGAGGGCAAGTCGGGGCAAGGAGGCGTAGTGGAGACGTTGATGACGACCTCTTCGGTCGGTTGGGCGTCTGCTGAAGAGCTGGCTCCACCAGCCAGTCTGCGGCAGCTTTTGAAGATAATCCGGTCCCTCGGTATTGGACGGAAGGAGCGGAGGGTGTGACACATAAGTTTTTCAGAACCTGCAAAAACATCAAGACATCACATACTGTGATTATTCAAAAGGACGTCAGAATTAGTCAAGACGAACGAGGCTTACTCGGGCTCGCAGAGTGCCCACGTTGTATGCCCTCGCGATTAAGAGGTGATCTTGAATGATGTCTCCTTCAAACATCTTTGATAACCACGACCGACGCAGAGTGAAGTTTGGTGGATCAGGCACCTCCCTCGTCTCGTCGTCGATGGCTTACTTCCAGGCAGGGTGGCTCTATTTCTTCAACGGCTGCGCTCGGCGCACTATGAAGCTTTTTGCTACAGTGATGCCGTCAACACCTTCACTCTTCAGCTCTACGATTTTCTCTAGCAGAGCAACTACTTGGGGGTCGGCTGGGTCAGGTCTATCTGACCACCGTGTCTAGGGAATTGCCTTGGCACCAGAGAAGTCGGCAAGGACAGGAGGAGGATTGTCACAATAGAATCACTCATCCTTCCAGTTCTTGTTCTCGGTCTTTAATGGCACGTTGATGTAAGCCTCCTTCTTGCAAAACTGAAAGCCGACTCCACCTATGGCGACTTGGTTTTCCTTGGTTGGCAACGGTCGGAGGACGAAAAGATGGCAGAACAAAGTAAAATGGGGCAGAATGTCTAGAAAGGCTTCGCACATATGCACGAAGACAACCATCTGAAGGATGGAGTTGGGATTGAGGTTGACAAGCTCAATCCCATAGAAGAAAAGGAGCCCGCGCAGAAAACTGCAGCAGGGAACTCTGAAGCCATGCTCAAAAAACGACAAGAAAACTACGATTTGTTTATGAATTGGAAGGGGTGAGCCTCCTTCGGTACCTTCCAGTCGATGCGAGCTTGCTCCGGGAGGATGCCGTCCACCACCATTTTGTCCAGATCGGCGATGGAGATGTTGCTCTTTGAGAACTCTCGTAGCTGGTTCAGAATCTCCAGTTCTGAGGAGGAGGACTCAGCGACGGCGGTGGCCTTCTTAGATGATTTGTGAGGCATCTTTGAGGAATGCAATAGTGCAGTAGATCTAAACCCTAGCTAATGCTTGGGGGCTTGATGCCGATGAAGATCTGCGGCAGCGATGGGAGAAAGTGCTAATCCTAGCTCTGGAAGCAAAGGAGTCGCAAGAACAGGGGAGGCACGAGGAAGACGAAGCGCTGTGTGCAAATGACGGCGTGGAATTGGAGTCAATAGTCCTCTGCCCTTTTTATACCTTTGCCTTTTTGACCTAGTCTCTAGGTCCCATGGGCTGGTATGGCCCGCACAGTGATAGGCTTCTCCGACTAATAATAATAAAAGCATAAAAGGCTTTATTCTTTAAAAACAATTAGAGCGATCAACCTTGGGAAATAATCTCGGGGGCTTCTTTGATGAGAAGCAGTGGCAAATCCACTTAAGAATACTTTCCATATCTATGTGATTTGATGATCATGTAGCAGAGGACTTGATGGTCGTACGGGTATAAGTTCAAAAGATAAGTTATTGATTGATGTCAGTAGTTAATTATCAAAACTGAACTTATATTGAGTAGAGTGATAATTCATTAAGGAAAAGCCTATATTCTACTAGTGATGATTTGATAGGTTGCTCTACTAGTATGCCTAATGTGATGATTGATGATGTTGGCTCTCTTGATCTTGCTTGCTCCACTAGCATGACTAGGATTGATGATGATTGTGAGCTTTTTATTGATCATGCTAGTGATTCACTTGTTGAGAAGTTCTTTGCTTTTCACGCTAATGAGAATGAGGACTTACTTGACTCTCTTCCTCCCTAGCAGCAAGCTACTCTACATCACTCTTGATCTCATCATGGACAAGAATCTTTCTATTGATGATGTGATCGAGCTACTCTTCAAGGATGAGGAGATCACTGCAAGCTTGACGGGGAAGAAGTCATTGAAGGCAAAGAATGAAGCATCTTTAAGCAAAGGGAAAGAAGTAGCCTCGAGTTCAAACTTCTTTAATCCCTCCACAAGATTGCCTTGCAATAGCTTCTACAACCCCTTCGGATCAAGACCTACACCAAGCTCTTCATCAAGCGCTTCATCAACCTCTACCTCAAGTACAATTCCAAGTTCTACTCCAAGTACTTCGGGTGGACCACGCATTGGTGTAGGGGGAGCGCCAACAATAATGCTCACTCGATCATCTGAGATGATCAATCTCACGACGACGGCTCCTGCGCCCCCACCTCTTCCACCTCCTCCACCACAAGATCACCTTTGGCATCTTTGTCGAGCACACCAACAGGATCTTATCTTTCAATTTGATGAATTTGTGAGAAATCCGGATGATGATCTTTGTGAGACTCTCTTGAGCATTTATGATCTTGTGTGCAGGATAAACTCATTTCGAGGCCTATGGAGGATCCCATCATATGAAGTGATTGATAGACTCCTCTTGCAAATAATAACTCCTGAGAGGGTTTTCTTACTTGAGGAGGTGATCGACAAAAGACATGAGCTTTCAATTGAGAGAGCAATGGAGATGATACTTGTGGTCCACTCACAAGTGGGACACGTGCTTGATCACGTCACTGGCCTATATGATCCTCCCACTACTACATCACCCTCGACAATGTGCACATGGGGGATGGTCATGGACAATGGAGGTATTGTGCTCCCCACCATCCTATCCAGAGGAGACTTCAGGAAGGGATTGCAAGGATCCCTATTTATGAGGATGGTCTCATGGTTCGTCATGATGAGGTTAGTGCAAGTCAATTGTGTAATGCCTTGGTTACTAACCCTTCTTCCTCTAGTGCTTGTCTTATGGCGACCACAGGGTCAACTACAAGATTGGAGGTACTCATTTGATTCTTGACAGTGGGTGCACTCAACGTATGATCGGGAAGCCAACCATGTTCACCAACATTGATGAAGACGAATACAGTGAGAAGGTGACTTTTGGGGATAACTCAAAAGGGAGAGTTAGAGGCCTAGGCAAGGTTGCCATTATAGAGGACCTCCATCTCTCCAAGGTCCTTCTTATGGAAACCCTCAATTTCAAACTTCTGACTATTGGTCAACTTTGTGACATGGGATTCAAATACACATTTGATGAGGATGGTGCAATAATTGAGAATGCAAAGAAAGAGCTAGTATTTCATGAAGTGAACATTGGAGATGAAGCAACGAGCAAAGCTTTGAGGAACATGCCGGTGGGCGAAGTCTTACCCCATGATGATGATATTGGTGAGCCCTCTACTTCACCACCTCAACCAACCACATCCTCCGAGGTACAAAAACCAACCCAAGATGTTAATGACACACCTTCCACATCCTCCTAAGATTCTATGAGAGTGCATCCACCTAGCCATGAGGAAAGTGAAGAGAGAAGTGAGCCACAACGCTCTCCACATACTTCACCTCAAGCTACTTCCCAAAGCTCTTCACATAGCATTCCCACATTCACTCCAAGCTCTAGTTCCAAGACAAGAAAGCATATGAGTGATTCCCCCACCTCATTGCAAATTCAAGACATTCATATCTCAAGAGAGCAAGCAATCCATGATGCACAAGATACTTCACCTAGACCTCCTCCCACTCAAGAAGAAGAAGACCCCAAAACCAAGTATAAGAAGAAGAGATACTTCAACAAAGACAAGGGCAAAGGAAAAGATCTCAAGAAGAAGTTCTCACACAAGGCTCTTGTTGGGGAGTGGACAAGCGATAACTCAAGTGAAGCATTCTCCTCTTCAAGTGATGATGATGAAGTGGCCGGCCTAGCCATGATCAAGACCACACTTCCACGAGCTCTTCCTCCACCTTCCACGTGCCTCATGGCCATGAGCCAACTTGGGGAGAGTGAGGATGAGAGTAGCGGCGATAGAAATGATGAGGAGCCCTCCTGCGCCGAGCTTTGAAGTATGCTCGAGCAAGCCCGCGACATCACCGTCAAGAAATCCAAAATGTTGGATGTGATAAGAAAATAATGTAAGTTGGCTAAGAACCATGTTGGTGATCTTGAGAGGGAGCTCAAGTATCCCGCCGCCATCGACATCATTGGGACAAGTGACTCCATCCTCATATGGATCAAACCCCTACTCGTTGACGACTACTATTGCGAGAGGTGTTGCAAGGATGGCCACACCATCAAGGATTGTCCTACGGTGAGAAGTTCGATTGGTTTACCTAATGCTAACTTGTTCCATGAGAACACCCATTTCAAGCTTTTTAGGGACAAGGATGGCAAGGTGAAAGCAAAGGCTTTGGGACCACCAAACAAGAAGAGAAAAGTCAAGAGCATATGGGTGTCTAAGTGCATTATTGATCTTGAGAGGTCAATGAAGTACAAGTGAGTGCCCAAGAACAAGACCTAGAAGATGGTGGTGATGTTGGACCGGGAGTTTATTTGAAGATGAAGTGAAGTCCATCACAAGTGACATGGACCTCAACGACAAATCTACTCATGAAGGAGGTAACTGTGTTTGTTCTTAGTAGTTGTAGTTTGTCTTTCTTTTCTTGCATTGCATGGTAATTAGGACTCCTTTGTGACTAGAATGTTTTGCATCCATGCCTGTGTAACTAAAAGAAAAAACATATAAAAATTAGTCAATGTCTAACCCACTCAAGATAGTTATAAGAAAGGGAGAGTGCTTGATATGGTGGTTTGGCTTCTCTCAAGGCAAGGGTATGGCTTATAGTGAGTAAGCTTGGGAGGGGTTCAAACTTGACATTGTTTGGTTTCCTTTGTGTCTTGTTTAATATTTCTTGTATTCACATGACATGTTTATTTTTATTGCATGTGTAAAATGCTTGTTGCATGCATCATATAGAAAACACAAAGAAGGCTTGTCATATTTGGAGAAATTTTGTGCCTCATGATCTGATGAGTACATCACACCCATGGACACACACAACACTCCTCCCGCTAAGATGAAAGTTCATGTGCATCACCTGAATTACAGGTGAGATCGTTTCTAATATTTTTATTATGTGGTTTTAAGAATAGATTGCTACCTAATAAATTAATTGTTGTTAGGAACCATGGAGATGATGATGAGATAGCTGGGGAGGTGACTGGAGGCGTGATGGGCCAGCAAGGACGTCCAAGCCAAGGTGGAGGCCCAATCAAAACCGACTTCAAGTCTGTTTCGGAGCCCAGGACCAGTCTGCACTAAAACGGACGCCCAGAACGCATACTGACTCGGATTTGGACGTTCTATATATGCTTGGAAAGATAACGAAAAGCCCTTTCCCACCCAACCAGTCCCATTTGCAAGTATATGATGAATCAAATTTGCAAGTATATGAACAGAATACGATGAATCAAATTTGGTTCATCGTATTCTGTTCATAAGAAGAATGCAACCAAATTTGCAAGTATACGATAAATCTCACAAGTTGGAGTGTCACAAACCGATATGACGGCAAAATTGTTATGAACAGAATAATCTAAGTAAAACCCAAAACCTAATGAAGAGGCGGCGGCTGTATATGAAGACCCTAGGGTTGTGCAAGACCCCCTGGACGCAGCCCTAAGTGGGCTCAACTCAATACATGGCCCAAAGACCGATTACGGTGTCACAGCACTAGGACAGATTCTGGAAGTCGAATTGTATTGGCGATTGCCGACGGCTCAGGACAAATTTTGACATGGGACTGGTAGGGTTGGAAAGGGCTTTTCGTTATCTTTCCAGGCATATATAGAACGTCCAAATCTGAGTCAGTATGCGTCCTAGGCGTCCGTTTTAGTGCAGACTGGTCGTGGGCTCCGAAACAGACTCGAAGTCGGTTTTGATTGGGCGTCCACCTTGGCTTGGACGTCCTTGCTGGCCCATCACGCCTCTAATCACCTCCCCAGCTATCTCATCATCATCTCCATGGTTCCTAACAACAATTAATTCATTAGGTAGCAATCTATTCTCAAAACCACATAATAAAAACATTAGAAACGATCTCACCTGTAAATTCAGATGATGCGCATGAACTTTCATCTTAGTTGGAGGAGTGTTGTGTGTATCCATGGGTGTGATGTACTCATCATGATCTATATAAGAATACATCTCCAAAAGTGTGACCAAAGGAAAGTTTTATGCTTCATGCCCATTGAGTCATGTTCAAATGAGCTCCAAGGTTAAATCTACTCGCGCAGCTCAAAAACAAGTGATTCATACATTCCTAACACTCTAATGACTAACCATTGCATACTTGAGAAAATATTTCGTTGAGTCATGTGTGTAGGGGGAGCTATGGTGGAATGCCATCATGACCAAGGAGGATCACCATGAAAGGGGGAGTTATTTCTAACTCTTGTCATTTTCTTCCCCTAATATTTGCTCCTTGGTTCCGTTGTGTTTTGTCTTTGGTTTGCGGTTTTTGGTGATAGGTGACAAAGGGGGAGAAGAACATGAAGATCCAAAAGTCAAGTCAAGATTGAGAATAGCAAAAAGGGGAGAAGAACATGAAGATACAAGGGAGGAAATGAGGTGACAAAGAAGAATATGAAGATCAAAAGAAGATGGATGTGAAGAACACGAAGATCACATGAAGGAAAGATGGAGAAGAACATAAAGATCAAATGAACATGACTAAGACAATGGTGCATGTTCACTTGGAGTACATATGAAGATCATGACAAGATGAACATCTACACCAACTTAGAGAAGAACAACAATGGTATGTGTCTACATCAACAAGATCAACTACCACGACACCATGACGGGCGCAAAATTCAACTCAAGCTCAACTTCTAGTGCGCTACTGTTGACGGCTGTTAAGTACCATTTTCAACCGTCAACTATACTCAAATAAAGGAGAATTTGGCATTTCATACACGCATGCTTTATCACAATAATATAGTTCCACTTGTACTTGGAGAACTTTGTGCATGCAGGAGGAAATGTGAAGGAAACACCTCAAAAGGCAAGAAAACACACTTTCGACCAATCAGAGAGCGCCACATGGACGTCACACGGATTGAAGGGCCCATTTACAGCACTTAACCGACGTAACTCCCTGTAATACCGCGGGAACCGACCTCAGGACCCACCTGCCAGCCTCCCCAAGAAAGCACAGGCCAGGAGGGGCCACCCCCAGGTCGGCCGACCTGGTCAGGTCGGCCGACCCAGCCGGGCGCCCTCTCCGCCTGGGCTTCCACGTGTTGGCTCCACCGTGACTCCTGATGACGGTTTGAGATGCCTTCCGTGGCGGTTACGCTCCCTTGCCGACCTATTGAGGCTATAAATAGGAGGGTGTGCCTTCACATTCAACACACACCACAAGAAGCATTTCTCTCTTGCTAGTAATAGTTCTTGGAGTTTTAGTGGAGTTAGGCTGAGTCTAGAGCTCTCTAGTCCCAAGTCTTCACTTGGAATTGGTATGGCTCTTGTATCTTTTCCCTTTTGTAAGACTTTACTCTTATCAATATATATATCTTTTCTATATAGTTGTGCTTGGGTCATGAGTTTCTTGTTTGATATTGTGATCCATATATGTGATAGTATGGTCTACTTGTGTGATAGTAGTTTATATTTATTATACTACCATTGTCATGCTAGTTATATACCGTCACTATAGTCTAGTTTATATGTTATAGTCTCTATGCTTAGTTTTAGCTGATAAAGTATAGCATGGGTTTGGTGATCGTATTCGTACGGTAGCTCTGCCTCGTTAATAGTAATCGCGGAGGGGCAGAGTGCTCTTTGGTCATGCAAGTATGGTACTTGGGTGACTGATTTGCATCAATTATTCGTTAGTCTACTGGTTCGTTGAGGTAGGCGGCAGGTGGTGACAGCCCTGTCCGTCCTTTGAAATCCTCCCCGCTAGGCTAGTGCGTAGGCTCTTGGCGGAAGTCGCCTGTGGATGCAGGGGTAAGTCCGTGCCTGAAGTGCTATACTATTGACTGCTGAACCTGAGTGTGGGTCTGTATGTATTCTACTTAGGCTATGCAACTGTATAGGAATGTATAGTAGGAGTAGTTTAGCCTAGTCTTTCCTCCACTAGACTTTATTTATTTAGTAGGAATCTTCTGTGTGTGTCACACTACCCGGTTATTATCATGTACCCGCCTGTCTTGGTTAGATATCCTTGCTAATTGTTAACATGATCTTATATGTTAGTAACGCTTCTTGATCATAACCTTCCTTTGGGATAAACAAATACGATACCCTGAATACTTCCGGGTGAAATGCTACAGCGGTATTCTCCGTGCGCTTGCGGATTTTACCTACTTGACTCTGGGACATATTAGTGAACCGTTTCTGGCCCCGTGCCGGGAATGATTTATTAATATGGCTTAGCAAAAGTCAACAGCTACATGATTGGGTTGTTCTCCCTGAACACCTAGCACATTCCGAGAGGGAGACTACTTCCTAGGTAAGGACCAAGGTAGTTTTCAAACCTTTCTTTTCTCTTGGTTCCTCGTTTTTGTTCAAGTCTTTTGTCCCTTCCTTCTTATTCTTTTGGGACTCTTTTGTTTTAGATCATCATAAGTAGTGGTTGTCATCCATCACCAAAAAGGGGGAGATTGTAAGGTTCATGACCATTGAGGTCACCCCAAGGTATGATTGTTTTGATGATGAATGACAAACATGAAATATGACTAATGTCTACACGAGTGTTATGCGTGTAGGAAACCTTATCTACATTATGATGATCATTGATGGTTGCCTTGGCGGTTGATGACAATGACCACAAGCATGGAGGCCTGATGAGCTTGATGGAGTCCAAGCTGTTAGGGCTTTGAGTCCATAGGAAAAACCGGACTATCAAGGGGATCTAGGTCATGTCTCTTAGGTCACACTAGTTGGTGATGTGCATGGATGCTCAGGGAAATCACAGGCACTAGGTAAAAGTGGAGAAGCCAAGGAGCTATGGGAAGAAGCCGAGAAACGAAGTCAAGCGAGGACGGAGAGTTTCAGCTTCTGAAGATAGAGACCGGACAAAGAGGTTCTAGAGACCGGACGGTCCGGTCATTAGGATAAAATATAGAACAGAGGAGAAGTTGGCCGCGAGGAAATCTGTGGCGCAGAATTGTAGAGACCGGACTGTACGGTCATAGAATTATCTTGTTAGTGTGATCACCACTAGAATTGTATAGGAGTTATTTGAGTGGTTGGTTTTAGTATTTGGCAAATTAGGTACATAGTTTGAGTTCTCGATTCACCCCTCCCTCTCGGTCACTCGGTCCTTTCAAGTGGTATCAGAGCCAAGTGCTCATCATAGGGCTTAACCGCCTTGAGTAGTGACCGTTTTTTGTTGGGATGTCATCCCATTCGGGGTCGGGTTATGGCTCATGGAAGGATCACTAAAAAAGCTACCTAAATGCCATGATTCGGGATGAGTTGATGGACACACTTGTGGACTTTGCCAATACCTTTATCGATTATCATGTGTATGATGATGATGATAGTGTGGATGTGCCTAGTTCTAATGAGTGCCTAGATTCTACTAGTGATGATTTGATAGGTTGCTCTACTAGTGTGCCTAATGTGATGATTGATGATGTTGGCTCTCTTGATCTTGCTTGCTCCACTAGCATGACTAGGATTGATGATGATTGTGAGCTTTTTATTAATCATGCTAGTGATTCACTTGTTGAGGAGTTCTTTGCTTTTCATGCTAATGAGAATGAGGACTTACTTGACTCTCTTATTCGCTTGCGAGGTATTGTGGACAGAATTGTAGCAACTTTTGAGCTTTCCAAGTTATTGATTGTCGAGAAGATCCCCACCTTGCTCCCTAGCAGCAAGCTCCTCTACATCACTCTTGATCTCATCATGGACAAGAATCTTTCTGTTGATGATATGATTGAGCTACTCTTCAAGGATGCGGTCATCACGCTGCGCCTCAAACTCTCATAGGCAATGCGTTTCGCCAAGGTTTTTACTGGCCGACTACTGTGAGGGACACCAACCACATAGTCAAAACCTGCTAATGGTGCTAGTTCGTATATGCCAGCCCAGGCTCTCCAAACCATCTGTCTCATGTGGCCTTTTGCGGTCTGGGGACTCGATCGGGTCGGGCCGCTCAAAAAAGCGCCCCGGGGCTACAGCCACTTGTTGGTCATGGTCGACAAGTTCATGAAGTTGGTCGAAGCCCAGGCCATAGCCAAAATTCGGTCCGATGAGGCTGTTGAGTTCTTCCTCGATTCCATCCATCGGTTTGGGGTTTCGAACTCCATAATAATGGATAATGACACGCAGTTCATAGGGAAGAAATTCCATAAGTTCAGCGATGACTACCACATCCGGGTCGACTAGGCCGCCATCGCTCATCCAGAGACAAACGACCAGATCGAATGCGTGAACAGCATGATACTTCAAGGACTGAAGCCATAGATCTTTGACCCCACCATAATCTTCAATTGTCTGAAGCAATTCAGTGACAGATGGGCGGCGGAACTTCACGCCATGCTATGGAGTCTTCGGTTGACCCAGAGTCGAGTGATGGGATTTATGCCTTTCTTCATGGTCTACGGATCCGAGGCAATCCTATCCGCGCATCTTGATTATGGCACGCCACGGGTATGCGCTTACAACGAGCAAGGCAACGAAGCCTCACTCGAAGACGTGACGGTTCAGATCGACGAGGCCTGAGATATTGTTCTCCTTCACTTGACCAAGTACTAGCAAGCCCTCCGCCACTACCACGGCCGCAACATAAGAAACTGAGGCTTCGTCATCGGCAACCTCGTTCTATGCAGAGTTCAAGACAATCGGGGTCGACACAAGCTCTCGCCTCCCTAGGAAGGACCGTTCATCGTCGCTCGAGTGATTCGGCCCGGCTCCTACAAGGTCAAGACTCTAGAGGGTGAGGAGATAAAAATGCGTGGAACATATCATAACTACGTAAATTCTATGCTTGAAGTTGTATCGACTTCAATTTCCATGCACGCCGACTGCTGTTCAGTGACCCTCGACCTCTGTCGAGGGGTCAACGATCACTAGGGGCCTAGGAGGTGCACCGCACCCCGCACTATTTTTGAAAAAATTGCTAAGTCCAAAACCATCAACCCCCGACTTTATTATGGCAACGAATAAAATAAACCACGGGCAAAAGAGACTCAAAGCCCACTTGGTCGGACGACGCAATGCCATGCGAGCCCCAACGGCCATGGTAACGGCGATTACCGATGGGGCTAAGTCTCGAGGGGCCCAGGGGCTCAAACTTTGCAAGTCAAAATAAATGGAAAGGGGCTGAACTAAGAAATAAACAGAACCGATATTGTTTAATATGACCATGGGCTAATGAATTTAAACAAGCACACAAGTTTGAAACTTAAGCTGTTACACAACTTTGGGCGTGATGACCCATTGTTGAAATGAATAACAAAAATTATAGGACACCTACTGACCACTTTTCTCCTTTAATCCTGGGGAGCACCTCCTCCTTGTATGCACTTGCTAGGGTGTCCGCGTGAGGATGGACGACAGCTTGGATCGCATCCATCTGCTCAGGGGTGTGCCCTTCAATGTAACTCGTTGTCACCGCTTCGAGCTCGGCCTCGGCCAAGTCAAAATGGGTGGCAAACACGGTGAAGGTGGTGTGCACGCTAAAATGCACGCCCCGCAATACCCACTCATGACCAGTGGCCATCAAAATCCTGACCTGCTCGGCGAGGGCAGAGGTGGGAGGCAACTCCGCCTGAAGCTCCCAAGCCGCACGACCAACTTGGATGCGTAGCGTGTCCTTCTCCTTGACCTCTCGACGAAGGGAGCCCTCTGCCTCCGCGAGCTTCGACCCCAGCTCTACACAAAAACCAATCAAAGTCAGCAGTAGAGCGTCAAACAAATCAACAAAAATCAAAATTGATCAAGAAGGCGTTACCTTCCTCATGCTCTCGAGACTTCTGTAGTTGCGCGAGATGTGCAGTCGCGGCCTCAGCAGAGGCTGCAATGGCTTTCTCTACTTCCTCACGCTGCAGCTTCTCCTGCTAGAGGGTGAGGCCCAGCTTCTTGACCTTCACGGCGTGTGTTGTCGCCTTCGCCACAGCATCGTCTCGCTCCTTCCACGCGAAGACAAGGGCACGCACTGCCTCCCCCGACCGGAGCTTGGCCCGCTCCAGGGAGGCCTCCAGCTCTAGTTGCCTAGTGCCAAAGTCTTCATTGGCCTGACGCTCCTCCTGCAACTCTCGATGGGCTACAGCCAAGTCTCGTAGAGTCTCAACAAGCGAAGCCTCACATTCCTCTTCTAACGCCTGGCATGCCGCGATGACTTGGAGTGAGAAGGGATGGCACAAATCTTTCATCCTAACACCCTTCGCCTCGACAAACTCACGCTCGACCAGTGTTAGGGGTAGGATGAATCGCCTATTCGGAGGCGCGTCGGCTCCTGCGCCGGCGGCACCGGGTGCAGCGTCCCAAGAATCGACACCACCCGGGACGCTGGCCTTGACAAGATTGGCATTTGTCGCAGCCTCGCGCGCCTTCGCCATGTCCGCGGCACCCACCTTGAGCGTCTTCGCCGCGGACAGGCGTAACTGGTGAGGCTTCTGGCCTATAGCCTGACGCATCTCACTCGACGCCGTGTCACGCGCCCGCTTTTCCTCCGCGAGCAATCGCCCTGATTTTGACACCAGCCGAGAGGTCTTCGACTCGCGGTGGCTTGATTTCTGCCGCGGGCTCAGGCGGCTCGACCATCGACTCGACCCCGATCTCTAGCCCCATCGCCCGAGGGCTCCTTGGTGCTTCGTCAATCACTTCTGGGCGGAGACGCACCACCAAATCAAACTGAAAATGCAGGGATTAGAAAACAACCTCATACGTGGGCACAAAAGAAAAAAGCACCACCAACACTTACCATGTCCACTGCTCCCTCGGAGGGAATCATTGGGGGACACTCCAGAATGGGCTACGCACCGAGCGATAATGACAACACCTTCTGGACGCGCTTCACCACCTCCGCAAGGTCACCGAGCTCGTCAACCGTCACCACTTTCTCTCCCACCTCCCGATTGACCGGGGCAATCTAGAACATGGGATGAGAGCGGGTCTGCAACGACACAAAACTCCGCTACAAACACCATCCGATGACCCCCGTGGCATTGAGTCCCACCTGCCTAAGACGCATAACAGCCTGTACAGCATCGGTCACTGGACTCGGGGTCTCCTCCGGCACCCCCCACTGCCACGAGGCTGACGTGTTGCGGATCGAGCGGCCGGACAAGAGTGGGAGGGATTCATTGTGGTCCCGAAGGTATAACCACCTCGCGCGCCACCTAGTGACGTTTGAATGAAGAGGCACCTAGATGTACTCCCCGCTCGGCCTTACGTGGAGACTGCAACACCCGATAGCCGATGGGTACGTGTCATCTCCCACCCTCCTTGTCTGGAGAGCGGCACAGAAGAAGTAGCACCACAGCTCGAAGTACGGCGCAACCCCCAGGAACCCCTCTCATAGCGTCATGAACAGAGCAATGTGCAGGAGTCCGTTGGGGGTCAGATGCTGCTGCTCGATGTTGTAGTAGGACAGCAGTTCCTAAATGAAAGAGTGCGTTGGCACACCGAGACCTCGCTCGTGGAAGGAAAGAAACGAGACACAGAAGCCCGACGGTGGCATTGGTGTCGCCTCATTCCCCGGGATGCGCCATTCGTTGCTCTCCAGGGAGTTCGGGTGGAGGTGACCGGCGGCGATAAGGTCGGTCAGCTCCCTCGGTACCACCGTAGAACGGATCTAAGCGGCTACGTCCATAACGGGAACTGGAATATAGGTGAGGAACAGCGGTAGGAGCAAACAAGGCGCGATGAAGGCGAAAGAGCATGGAGATGGAAAGGGCAAAAGGAAGAGAAAGGCACTGTGCGCCACATTAAATAGGTGAGTCATCCAAGGGAAGACGCTCTAACTTGACCACGGGGCCCGACCATGACTTCCCAAGGTGGATCCTCTTAACTCCCACACCTCGCGCAGTGTGTGGCTGAACATGCTCCACGTCACCCCACTACTCCACCTCTCCCTGTGACTCCTCAACTTCCGCCACTATCCAACGGTCCAGCAGAGCATGGGCCTATCATCCCCACCACTCAGCGTAGAGGAAACACGCCCACGATCGCTGCATCGCGGGAAATGAAGTGATACCGCACTTCACACGGACCCACCATGATGCATGCGCAAGGTAAACATGTCATCTTTACCTTGGGCGGTGGTGAAACGGTTCAAAACTGTTCGAATCCCTGCGCCTAGCTTTAAATTTTGCATGTGGGGAAACGGACCTAGCCGCCCAAACCCCCTCGCTTAAAATCTCCCCTAGAATCTGGCCCTTATGAACGTGGGAGCGGGTCAACCCCAAACAACCCACGCTAACTGTGTCCTGCAGCAACGACTCGATCGACCCCGCTGGGTTCGGTCGACGTCGACCCAAAGAAGGAGCAAGGCGAACAGCGACTCAATCAACACTGAGGGGGTCGTTCGACACAGGTAAGATAGGATAAGAGGCTAAAAACTGCCTCGACGGCCCAACTGCGCCAAGGTTTGAAGGTCGGCCCCGTGAACAGGTTCGACGGCTGCTTAGAGCACGAAATAGAGCGAGGGGCACAAACGGTGGGTCCACATAGCGGCCAGTACCCTGACCCTCTAAGGTCGAGGGCATCGCGGTAGTTGTGTTTGAGTCCGGTTCTGACTCATCCATTGGTATCTCACCGAAGAGAGGCAACTAGCCACCACGACCCATCGAACGATCGTGGCAAACAGTCGGGTTGGAAAAACAAATCTACGAAGCCGACCACCAGATGGTTCACTGGGACCCCATTGACGGGGAACCGGGGGCTTCACTCGAATGAACCCGATAGCAGCTCAACGAGCACCACATTTCGGCCCTTGTTGTAAAATGTGGCCCGGCTCTATCCTCCATTTTATCAACAGAACACAGAAGAAGAAAATGCCAAAGTTGAAACGACCACTCGACCGGTCTCACCGCACCGCATGGAGACTCGAGGGACGACATCACCAACAGAGATCCAATGATAGGGTCGTGCAATGCCTTTTTGATAGTCAAAACCTCAAAGGGTCAAATCTTACATTGATTTTTTACAAGCAAAGCATTCATAACTTGTGATACAAGAAAGAGAAAAATGAAAATCATCCCGGTCGGCTTACTACAAGAAAGCTAGCTTCCGTGCCCCGGCGGGGCATACGAGGGAAGCATCTGTAACGCTTCATCATCGCAGGGAAAATTCCCTCATTTGAGGCTGCAGTATCCTTCCGACCAACGAAGCAAGCAAATTCCCTCAAATGCCCGCACCATGGGGATGCAGATGCTGCTGCCTCTAGGGACTAAGGTCCCTAGGGAAACAAGAGGGCCGGTGCGGCGCCTTTTCTTGTCCCTCCTCTTGTTGACATCACAAGAGACCAGCTATGAAACCATCCTGGCCTTCCACGGGAGGGCCCCTTTCTTCTCACCCAGTCTTGGCAAACGGCAAAGAGCGCAATGGCTAGGCCTACCCTCCCTCTACTGCCGCCACGGCCACAGGTCACGACAATGCCATCTTCATGACACACCAGGCCTCTTTCTGTGCTCTCATCCACCTCTATGATGAAGGCAAAGAGCACGGAGCAATACGTCAATAGGACATCGTCTCCATCTTCGCCTTCACCCTCGTCATCTAGCAGACAACCGCACCGAGCGACCATGCCAATGACAGAGGCCGAGCAAGAAGTGAACTCAACGATGCTAACCTAGCGGCGCATTTTTGTGTTGTCAGGTGTAAAGGGAAAAACCAGCACAAAGGGGTGAGGAAAATAAGTTACCTCACACTGGCTATAAATAGTCAAACGGCTCTGGATCCTAGTTTTGGATCACTCACAAGGCACCAGCGGCACGCCCGATGTAAGGATGTCTTGGCTCCTCGCCACGCCGCGTGAGGACAAAAACCTACTACCCCCGGCAACACTATGGCCTGCTCTTCCACAAAAAAGGAGACTCACCCCGTCACAAGGTTACCAAAGACAAAACTACCCTCGACGCATCCCATCCCGGGTCCTGCACGCTTCGTAGAGCCGCCACGCTCACCAGCATGCCAGAACCCGAGGGACTCAGGACCCACAACCTTCCCGTGACTGACATAAACAAATAAAGCCAAAGCACGAGTTTTTCAACTCACCCTCTGGCTCGAGGGCTACAGCCGGAAAAATAACAGGATGAAAGCCCCCGAACAACTTTACGACTCGTTTGGGGGCTCTGGGGCTACTGTTGGGGGTAAAAACTAGCGGTGCCATATGGCAGTGATTAAGCTCGTTAATTGTAATCGTCATGACTTAGCCGACGGGCCCACAGAGGTACGTTCCGTACGAATCTGAGACAACCCGACGGAGGGGGACCACGCGTCAATTGGATCACGCGGATAAGGCCGAGTGTAGTTTGCCTTGATCAACCCCCGAAGGGTCAAGGGCTCCTTCGCCTCGATCGACCCCCGAGGGGTCGAGACCTCCTCGCCTTGCTCGACTCCCATTGTCGGGGCAAGGATTCGCTCCAGCTCATTCGACTCCACCGCCTAGAGTCGAGAGCGTCATGGATAAGAGCATGTCCAAAAGCTCCAAAAAAATTGACCCTAAAAGATTGATTTTAGGAGTAATCCAAAAATTATTAGGCAGAAGTTTTCTTGTCTCCTCCAATAGTTCTCTCTAAAAATAGATCATGAAAACTTTTGATTGGGCCACGTCAGTATCTAGAATCACAACAATATTAATTCCCTTCTAAATACAAGAATTGTGGCCCCAATTTTCCTCTCATTTCTAGCTACAAATAAGGTGAATTTAGAGAGACAATAAATCTGTGAGTTATTTTAGGGAATTGTTGGAGATGATTTTTTAGATTAAACCCCATTAATTTGATTTAGAGAGAGTTTATGGGACTCTCTTGGAGATGCTCTAAGGATGCCAGCTCCGCCACTGTAATAATCACGCCTGCGCGTGCAGGCACAGTGCCACTGACACACCCGTGGCTCTTGCTAGATCTTGTCAGTGGGCCCCTACCCTGAGACAGGACAGTGCTCTGAATCACTGCCCGCGCGGGAGTAACAGGGCAGAAAACCCGATTACACTACTAAGGCGGGACGAGATCCTATGCCAGACAAGCCCGGCCAAGCCCCAATACGACAAATCGACCCCTAAAGAGAGGGATCAAACGGGGAGAAGTCAACAACCACCTTCTACCTCATCTTAAATGCCATACCAAGCATGTGGCCAGTATCAGGGGGTCAAATCCACCTACAAACCTACTCCCCTCATCGCCATCGTCCTGACCGACGGGACGGAGCCTGACGTCATGAGGCAGCCCATGCTGCACCCCTAGGGTGTTTCCATGATTACGCCCTTAACAATGGTGGTATAGGACAACTTGATGGACAGGTGCAACTAGACGATGCCTAAACGTCATGAAGTCGCCTGTGCTGCATCAGCCTGCCCCACAGAGCACGCCATCCATAGGGACAGAGCGGCAGGACTCATCGACGGATTAAGGGGGCATGCCCCGACACAGTACCTTCTGACATAAGGAACAGGACGGCGGGACCCTCAAAGATCGAAGACCACGCCATCGACCAGCACTATACCTCCTTCAGCACGACTTCACCGATCCCCCACATGTTCTCTCTCTCTCTCTCTCTCTCTCCCTCTCGCTGTAACATGGGTCCATCCCTTGAAATATAAAAGGGAAGGCTTTTCTTCTTCATCAAGGCATCGACAAATCGCGCACGTAATACTTCACACGCGAATACTTGCACTCACCGAGACTTGGAGAACTCTCATCTCTCACAACCGTTGTACACTCCGGTGCAAGTAACACGAGCGGCTATTCGAACTGGACGTAGGGGGATAGCCTGAACCAGTATAATCCTTCTGTCCTCTTGCATTGTCATCACCGAGCCTAAGCGCGCATCCCCGGAACAAATTATACTAGTCAGTGGTCGAAACACCGACAAGTAGCATGATGGAAAATTGAGAACTTTAAAACCGCGCATGGCTGTTGGGTTGCTTATCTGTTTGATTATATTGATCGGTTAGCAATTAGAATAGTATGATTTCATTTTTAAAATGAATAAATGGGTATATGATGAGTACCATTTCCAATGCCTTGGTGTTTATTGGAGTACTGTTTCCACTGCCACAGCATCAGTTACTTTTAATTGTTGTGACGCGTTGGTGGAACAGAGGTTGGAGATCTGACGGATACGATGAACGAAAATACAGGATCAAATGGTGGATAATTAGTAGGTGATGTGGCTCAATGTGAGAGCAGAGAAGTCACAATTAAGGCCTCTTAACAAGTTATATCTTCTAAAAATATATAGATATAGATAACTAGTTGAATATCCACTCGGTATAAATGGATCAAGAAAGTAAATGTAACACGACGTTATAATAATCAATGTATTAACATAATCTTCCTCCGTTCTAAAATTAATATCATCATTGATTTTTTAGTTACGTTTGATCATTCGTCTTATTTAATTTTTTTTAAATATTATGTATTTTTTATAATTTATTTGAAACATAACTTCTGATTTAATATTTTAAATAAGAGGGATAATCAAAGGTAATTAAAAAATCATTGATAATAATTTGGTATGAAATAATATATGTTAACATTGTTCTACAGTTGAGGCATGTATGAGTTGTAAAGTGAATGAAAATTAATAATAATAACATAAATCTGATGGATAAATAGAGAATGAGATAAGGTTCCTTTTATGTACGAATTCATGTCGCAAGTCACTGTGGATCCATGTCACTGGGATAAATTACCTTCTAGACCTGTTAATGAAATTGTTGGTCATCGTCGCCGGCGATCGATCTCCGTGAGCGCGGTGGCTGGTTTGGATAGCAGAGGAAACAGAAGTATCCTAGTACTTATGTTCTGCAATGACAAAGCGTATTTCCAGTTTTATGTTTCCTCCTCGGGCAACGTTTGCAAACAAACGTTCAAAAAGGAAAGAAAAAAAAAAACGTTTGCAAACAAAACAACCGGACTCTCCCTCTGAGGATGAGATCGGCATGCGAGGCGAGAGCCGAGAAGGCACTTGGCAACACGCCCGTGGAATGGAAGCTCGGGAGAATCCTCTTTCTCCCATGGTCCTGGGGTCGTACGCTGCCTGTGTTGCTCCGTGGTCTCCGCCCCGCCTCCAAGGTTCGCGCATCCCTCCCCTTTCCCGTTCCTGTCGCCTATGGCCTGATCTTGTAGAAGGATCCCCCTAGTTTCATGAAATTCTGCCAAACTCCATTTTAATGCGACAATACCTGAATGCTACTTCATGCGCCGTGCAAATTGTCCATGTCAATCAGCCTGCTGCATCAACGGATTCACGGGTGTATATAGCGGCGTTCAGAATTTATTACCACCTGAAGTTTCCTTTATTATGTTAGCTACAAAGCAGAGTTCATTTGGAAGTCCCTGTTACACTCCGACGAATTACAGCTGAATTACTTAATCCCCTTAGCTTGCACAGGGAAATTAAACTAAAGCCAAGCTGCAGATGTAGTACATGTACTAGGCCTTATAGATTGCCTTTTATCCCATACAGCTGTGGCATACACTGAGCATGACACTTGTGAAGCCTGCTTGATCATTCTGGTGGGAGCTTCCCTTCGAGGAACGATGAGAACAATTGTAGAGCCCTTTGAGGCTGGTAGTAAGGAACCATGTGCCCGGCTCCTCTGACTGTCACGAAGACCAGGCCTCTATACCCAACGACATAGCCTGCAACCTGTAGTTTAATGATAGACGAGGAAACCAATGTTATGTTTCACAGGTTTAGCTTGATGAAATAATGCATTTATGACGTTTTTACGGCATGCACACTATTTTTGCACCCAACTATGTGTCAGCTTTATAGCGGAACATTTTAAGCTTAAGCCTTTTGATGACTTTCATTTTGTGTTTAAATTTAGGATCTTGGCCATCAAAGTTCTTCTGGGGATAATTGATTAACACAATATGATCAAGCAAGGTGATGTATCATCCTTTTGTTTTAGATTTTTGTTAGGAAGCATACGTGCAACTTGGACCAAAGAATCCTCAATCCTGTGACATGAATGCTGATGTTCAGTCTTAATCATCTGATGGATAGTGTGCTCCGTACCTCATTGTTGATGCGCCATGGACGCCATGCTGTTTCTATAGGCAGCCTAAGAATGTTGAGCACATACTGTGTTGAAGTAACTGAACACACTGCATCCTGATCACCACTGGTACAAAATGGTAGAATTTAAAGTTGCATTCTTATGGGTTAACAAAACAATATTTGATGAGTTCAGTATTTAGCACAAGTAATTTGATGAACCAATTTACCTGTACAACCATATCCTTGTGCCACTTGAAATGAGTTTCTTGATAGATGGCAGCATGGTGTTTGGTGAATCTTTCCAATTATCAAATACATGCTGACTGCTTGAGGAAAACATATAATTTTATCATAATATATCATGATGCTTGAGATAACAAAATATCTGCAATTAATTTGTTTAGCTTGAGTGAGTACATGCTTAGCGCAGTTCTGAGGCATATGCGCACTCTATTGCGGATGAATCAGGAAGTATGCATGTGCGGGACATGTAGGAGCACCTTTGTTTTTCCCTTGATCGAATGGGCCACATATCTTTATAATTTCAGACAAATGTTTTTTGAATGAGCAGAATTATGTACATGATGTGGAATAGTTGGTATTATACCCATCACTTACTAATGCCTATTTGCATAAAAGATCCAAATGCTAAAGGAGTGACTGGTGCCAACTGTGGTTGACATGCTCCATCAGTCCATCATTGTTGGCTCCTACAAGTTGTAAATACCTTTTTGGTATCAAGGAAACTGAGAATTGAGCGGTGCAACATGCATAAATAATTTGTTTCTTTGGCTTTTATAAATTGCATATTCGTGCGTAAAACACCTAAATTTTCAGACTGCTCCAAGAAAGCTAGTAAAAATTGCTGATAGGGATCACACAAGGGGTGTAATGAAACACATAAATTGGCGGACAATATTATGAACATATTTGGAGATTCAAACATACCTGCAATCCATCCATGGGTAGCTTAATCCTGTTGTGTTTGCATGGAGTGCCTTTTGAACGTCATGACGATTTAGATAAGAAGAAATATAGTGACTTGTGCACGGATCACCAAACACGAACTGAAATAGTAAACTTATAAATTCGGTATTCAAGAAGCGTATATTCATAGTGGCAAGATAATTAAAAGTATCTGTGAAACGTCATATTTAGTGTTTGCATACTGAGTCATTTAATTTTGAAGGATTTGATGCGTCATGGCATGTTGGTGCATAGATGGCATAATCATCAACATTTCCTTTTTCCTGGTAAGCTAAGTCCATGGCATTCTGGCAGTCCTTAGTGTATGTACCGTTAAAGCCACACTTATCTTGGATGGCTCTATAAGCTTTTCCAGAAATCATAGCATGCATCCAGTAGTAGTCATATGATGCTCTTAGGGTTACATCATCATCCAAATCTGCATTTCCAATCTGATTTTACTGTATTATCATTGCTTAGAAATTTACTGATGAAACAAATTTTGAGGAAGTTATTGCTGATCACTTACCGCAACACCTTTGAGCTTGACGTTAATTGCATTGGTGGCTCTGTTGTTAGAAATAATCAGATTAGCTAGCTCTGGTATATAGTGACCTGCGTAGCTCTCACCAGTTATGAAGAAATCACGGTCCCGATACTCAGGGAATTTCTCCAGCCAATTGATAAGAAAGGTGTAAGCATCATGTGTGGTTCTTTGATCACCAATGCTATAATAATCTGATGTACTATTCGAATATGAGTACCCAACACCAGCAGGGATCTCAACAAACAGCATATTGGCCACTGCATTTATCAATGAAGAAGCCCACATGGGTGTTAATGCAAGCAACTTTTTAACTCTTAACCATGCAAAGGTTAAAGTTTGCTACCTCTGTTCCATGCATGTGTTTTCTTGTACAATGTCTTATTGTCACTACGAACAGAGAAGGGTCCAAGTTCAAGCATGGCTCCAGTCCCAAAAGACGAGCAGCCCGGTCCTGCAGATCCAGTATATGTTTCATCTTATTTCATAGAAAACTTGGCATTTTGCTCCTAAAGAACAGAAGCTAGGCACTAAACCTTAAGTGAAACGTTCTTGCTTTAGCATTGCAAACATAGCGATGATATATGCTCTACTATTATGGACGTTATCTTTCCAGTAGTTTGTTCACCCTCACTATGACAAGGTCATAGACCTGAAACGAATTTCTAATATCAATGTTGAGGAAAGAAGAAACTACTAACAAATAGGTTGCCCATTTTCATGAAGGAAAATGTGTTACACGTTTATGATCATCAAATTGTGACGTACCTCCATTAAGCCATAGGACTAGTGGTTTGTTCAAAGAATCTTGAGGAGCCTCAGCAAAATAGTAGAACAAAGCTCTTCCAGATTTTGCATCTACCGTGATATATCCTGCATATTGATCAAATTCTGCTACCTCCGCTTGCCCCGGCAGTGATATGATCCTATCCTGCTCTCGTGGAATGTTTATTGGGTCTTTATGCGACGAGGGTCTAGTTCCATCAATCGAAGTCGGATCTTGTTTCTCTTGAACATATTTCCTGGATATTTTAAGCTGATGAAACTCTAGAAGCTGTTTGGCATGGGCTGTGGTGGTTGTGTTTGCTACACTGAAGTAGAACAAGGGCCAAAGAATCAGGAGGGATTTTTTCATCTTGCTAGGAGGCATGCATGGGTGTTTGGTGTCTTGTGGTTGGTTGTCATTTGTCAATCTCTATTTATAGGGGTGGAAGGGGGCTAGGGGACATTCCCTTTGCAGTATTGTTGAAGAGAGTCCTCCAAGGAAACCATAACATGATTGGTTCTTTGACTTTTCCATCCAAGTTGGACTTAAAAAAAGTCATAATATTCTCTGTGGCTCATGGCATCTATGTTTCTAATGTCGATGGTATTCAATTAAAATTCTCAATTCCTTTTTGTGGACTGTGACCTAACAAATAAGAGCAATTCCAAGGAAGGTGCAACACCTATCTCTTGTCAATTACATCATTTCGGGAAAGAAAAGGAAAAAAGATATACATATCAGATGATGGGTGATTCATATATTGCCATATTGATCAGGTGCACTGTGTGTGGGGTGTTGCTGTTGTATTTTCTTTTTCTTCATCATCAATGAAATGCTACGTAGCTCACCTGCGTATTCGAGAAAAAGGTTAGTTGCGCTTAACATATCCTGATCTTTGACCTCATTTAGTTAAGTATATATCATACATCCTCATAACTTCTTGATCACTCGATTATATTCTGCCAAGATTCCACAGACATCTCAACTTTAGTGCGCTTTTCTACTGTGTTCAGTAGTCAATACCAAGGGTTGCACTGATAGCTTCTGATTGCTTTTTTAACAACATCATTATAAACTGTAAAAGTGTGTTTGAAGAGAAGGACTATAAGGTTATTCATTGATAAAAGTGTATCTCAAAGAGAAAGTCATCCCACTAAGCTACGCGAAGTCTGCATTCTGGCTTGATGCCATTGTCATCATCATAGAGAAATTTGCGGCTTCCTAGTTTCTTTGTGGCTAGCCTGTCAAATTCAGAGTTTACTATTGTTGATGAAAAAGCTGTTGACTTCAGTATTATTCATGAAATTTGTATCCTATTAGGATTGGTTTGACGGATGCTCATCATAATGCACAAATTGCTACGATTAAAACACTTACCTATTTTCTCCGTGAAATCAATAAAAAAAGTTGGCACTCACTTCTAAAAAAGGTAATGGGTTGATAGCATCTTGTCAGCAACTCCACCTCTGTAGTGATGATATCTTGTCATTTCCAGTTCGAAAATGTAGAATTTTATTACTTTTCATGCATCTTCAAAAAACCTAATTGACTCCTCTTCCCAGTATGGCACATCTTGCTTGATGTGTCTTTCAAGCAAGCTGTCCTTTTATCTGAAACTTTCCTGTAAAAAGGTAGATTCTAAACTTGAGCTGTGAGCATAGAACAAATGTTTTCACCAAACCGCCATTGACCATGTTGACAATGCCCCCTATTCTCCAGGGAAAGGAAACATGAAAAATTAAAATCTTGTAGAAAGAGATTGTCACCTGGTTACTTTTTCATCTTTTAAAAACACACACATGTTTTTAATGGATGCTTCCAATTGATAAATTTCTTATGCTATCTTTAAATAGACCATCAGCTTAAAGCTACATGGGCATGACATAACCAATGTGTTAGTATATTTCTTTCTTTCATTTTTTTTCCTTTCCAGTTGGTGGTATGCACTTAATGGTCCACTTTAGGCTTGGAGTTGAAAAACGAGTTGATGGGACAGGAAGCATCAACTTTAAAAGGGAATCCTACTTTCTAATAGTGCACATATACATATTACCCTTCAAGACAACACATATTTTCAAAGGGAAGTGAGCAAGAGGAAAGAAGGTGTGCACAGACAAGGCTTATAATGGCAGCAAGGAATATTTCCTTCTGTTGACACTCTGGTTCCTTCCAAAGTCATATGTTTATCATCATGATTCAAAATATAAAAACTTGTGTGGTCAAGTTTTGCTCTCTATGCAAAAATATATACATCATTCCCCGGTGGGCATGCAAAACGATTTTCCAATGCCTAATGGAAGCCAAAGGCAACTATTTCTTTTTATGTCGGTTTGACTTCTGTTGGTTGCAAATTGGGAAGGAATCTTTCTAGGCTTTCTTGAGCAGATCCTGCCGTTTAATTTCTTGATGGTCAGCTTGGTTAAAGAGTTTAGATGCCACTAGAGAATCATCTTCTGGTCCATATGAAAGATACAAAGGTGAAGGAGACCATAGTACACCAAGTTTTGGAAGCTATTCAATTCATTTTATAATGGTGTTTAGGGCGATAATTATACAACTTAGCAATGAAAATGTGTTTTGATACCTTTTCCATAATAAATTTTGCATTTCATCTAACTGGAATTTGTTGTAACAAAATTGACATGTTAAAAGCTGTTATCTAAATGTGACAAAATATTTAGGCATTATAAGACTATATACAAGAGTTCTATGTCTGCACAACAAATTGCAACCATTTTGACATAAGTATTTCATAAGAATTATATAGGATTATACTTTTCTTTTGTGAAAATTCGCTAATTTAAAAATACAGTGTTGATTCTTTGCAACAAAGCATTGGTATTTTCCCCAAAAGGAAGGCATGGATGCAAATCTGAAATATATTTCAGTTAGAAACTTATAACTCATTGTACCACCTTCAATACAAGCAATTCAACCATGATACCAACTCTCTATGTTTTAATTATTTCTCAGGAACATCTGTCAATCTGTCATTGCAAGAAGCAATGGAAGAGCAGAAGCTTGCTAAGTTTTGATCATTCAGGAGGCAGCTTCCCTTGCAGGAATGATGAGAACAAGGTGAGCGCTCTCTGGGGTTGGTAGGTAGGTACCATATGTCCTGCTCCTCTCACTGTTGCAAAAACCAGACCGTCATACCCAACAACATAGCCTCCAACCTGTCAATTCATAACAAAAGGCAGTCTCAGAATCTTAAATGGTTGACAGATGGTGTGACTAGATCTTTTGATCCCTTTGTTCCTTGTTCATACCTCATTGTCATCAGAATACCATGGCCTCCATGATGAGTTTATCTTGAGCCCTAGAATGTCTAACGAGTACAATGTTGACGTTACTGGGCACACGGCATCAATATCTCCACTGTAAGATAAAATGAATAATTTTTTTGTAGGGTGGTCTAAACAGCAGCAGGAATTAGATAAATTGTAGGGATGTCTGAATAAGGGGACTGCTCAAGGATAAGGATCCTTTTTCTTTCGTTCTCCTCTGGGTTGTTTAAGTTTTCTACCATTCCAAAGGATTTTGATCCACTATATCCAAATAAGATGCGTGTGGACTTACCTATACAACCATGTACTTATTCCGCTTGAAATTAATTGCTGAATAGATGATATCATAGAAATTTGTGCATCTTTCCAATTTTCAGGAGAAATGATGTAACTGCCATCATACAAAGCATACAATTTTGTTAACCTATCGGGAGTTTTTTTAGAGCTGGAAGGTTAAATTTATTATGGGTTGAAAAGGATTTCGTGATGTCCCTTTCACCTGCAATCCGTCCATGGTTGCTTCAGTCCTGTGGTGTTAGCATGAATCGCTCTTTGCACATCGTGGCGGTTCAGATATGATTGCATATAGTAACTGGCACAGGGGTCAATGTTTACCACCTGCAACACAATACCATGAGTTGGGAAGAAAGAACTTATTTAAAGTATGCAGGACTGTGTTTTACCGAGGCAGCATGCTGCTGGGAATCAGATGCATTCCAGCAGAAGGCTGCATAGATGTTGTATTGATCGATGCGGCCCTTCTCAGTATTAGCTTCTTCTATCGCAGCTTTACATGGTCCTGTGTATGTTCCATTGAAGCTGCAATGTTCCTGAACTGCCTGGTGAGTTTCTTTGGAGATCATTGCATGTGTCCAGAAATAATCGATGGTTGCTCTTGTATTTGTATCATCGTCAAGGTACGCATTCCCAATCTATTTCCGACAAGTGAATGCTAGATGTAATACTTATGTATTTTACTTAATATGATGGGAAGTTGTGCTATATTGTCTGAAACTTACAGCAACTCCTTTGAGATTGATCGTGGTGGTATTCATTTTTTTGTTATTTGAAAGAATAGTGTTGGCAAGCTGTGGTATATAGTGGCCACTGTAACTTTCACCAGTTATAAAGAAGTCATGCCCCTTGTACTCTGGGAACCTCTCAAGCCAATTGATTAGAAAAGTATATGCATCTGCTGCAGTGCTCCTGTCACCAGTATTGTTGTAGTCTGATGTTCTGTTTGAGTATGAGAAGCCAACACCAGCTGGGCTCTCAAGGAAGAGCATGTTTGCCTCTGCCATCAAGAAATGATCAGTGAGTACAGAGGTATGATGAGTGTTATTAGATATATAAACACCGTGGGTCTCTGCTTACCATTGTTCCATGCATATTTGTTTGTGGATAGTGTCTTATTATCTTGGTTGACGTAAAATGGTCCAATTTCAAGCATAGCTCCTCCCAGAGAAGAACAACCAGGCCCTAAAATTGCAAGGCAACTCTTTATATAATCTCAGTCCTAATAATTTTCAGGAACATGTTTTCTAAAAGCCGAAAAAATTGGCCATGTACAGTGTACAGTTCTCTATCCAAATTTTGTAAAAAAGAATAAGTAGGGGGCTGGGCCTGTTGTTTCCCTACAAAAACATGTTTTTCTAAAAGTTTTACATGTGAATAATTTAGGTAAATAGCCAAGGAGTTCAAACTACCAAGCATTTATATAGCAATAAAGCAACTCTTGGTATTTATTGAGACAATTACTTTAGATGAAATGTGTTTTAATGCATGAATGATACATAGAATACCCCTCAAGGCCTCAACCTTCTACTTTCAGAAGACAAGCAGCACAAAACCCATGTACAAACATCTTATTAGTACATAAAAAACTATAGACGCAGCAGGAAAGGGAGTTATGCCACCCAAAAAAGGACTACCAGATCAAAGTTGATGAACAGATATGTACTATGTGGATGCTCGTTTACTCTTAATCCCGTGCACACTTCACGGTTGTGGATTAGTTGGTCTTCTAATTATTTTTTTATTGAAAATTTTCTCACTTACATATTTCAGTTCATCATTTGATCAATATGAAGCTTTTTTACAATTGAATTATTAACTTGGTGCTCTTTGAAGAGCTGTCCAACCTATAATGAATTGTATAAAATGGTTTGTCACTTAAGGATCAATTTTGTAACTTGATTAACTGGAAATTTGTTTATAGTTGAATAGTTGAAATGTTCAGAACTATTGGATCATGCTTGCTACTTGAGGTGCCCTTTAAGTTCACCTTGGACTCGTTTCCCAATTAATAACTTCTATTTTCATAAAGCTTTTGTCCTTTCTTTTCCTGCAAACAATTCGATTTTATTGGTAGAATTTACTTGTGTTACTGAACACCCTCAAATATTCTCTCCACGTTATTTGAGATATTAATTTGCAAAAGAAAATAAAATGTTTACAACCCACTTGACTACGAGATGAATTTATACAGGGACAACGGATCAGCATTAAGTTTGTGAATCTTAAATTCAAAGCCTGTTATGCAGCATCAAGGATTGCTGTGCTCAGCAAAGTATCAATGTCGAGCACCATACAAATTGATTACATTGGAGCATCAAGGTAAGTAGCTGAACAATCTATCTAACAATTATACTGGCCCTGTTTGTATAAGTAAATTAACAGTCAACTATTCTTTCTATTATTTTGCCAAACATTATTTCATTGATCTAACTTTTTCAGGAAACTATTGTACATGCTTTTATTTGGCAAGCCAGTTCAACAGGAGACATATACTACTGTTTGATATTGAATTGTGGAAACTTCCAATTGTCAAGTTTTCTCTGAAACCATATTTTTTGTATCATTTGTTTATTGTTGCTTTACGCTTGCCATAATTTATCGTGTTGCACTGTGCCAAAATGTGAAATACGCCACAAACTAGCTAGGTTGATAGGTTATCTTACCTCCATTCAGCCACAAGACCAATGGCTTGGTAGGAGCCTCAGCTGCCTCTGCAAAGTAGTAAAAGAGGGCCTTCCCGGATGCTGCATCAACTGTGACATAGCCTGCATACTGATCAAAAACGGCTTTACCCGGTTGCCCAGGAAGCTCACTGACCTTATCTTCCTTCTTGAGCCCATCCTGCGGACTCCCATATATTGGATGGTCCATGCTCCAACTCACAGGAATTTCAATGTCTAGCTGATCATGTTGCATCTCCATTCTTGACGTGGAGAACTGCCACAGTCGGTCAGCCTGATCAGCAAGTGATGCCTGCGTTAGTACGAGGAAAACTAGTTGTATGGCAAGTGCATCTCTTCTGACCGTGGAAGCTAAATGGAAAGGACACCCACGGCAACAACTGCACATGGTTGGTGTTCTTGGAGTGGCCTAGCCTTGGATTTGTTGAATAGATCCTATATATACAGGGAACCATGAATGGATTAAGAAAAGAAGCATACAGTTCATGCCAAGGGTATGACTCTGTGGCAACCTTGTAGTAATAAACTATTCTTGAATGTACATGGGAGAAACTTGTAGCGTCTTAATATAAATTATGTGCTTCGTAATACAGAGCCGTGCTCAATCGGTTAGGTTGATCCAGTGTTTAAATTAAGGTGTATAAAAACATCTCTCAACTGTGAAGACGTTAGAAGAGTAATTTTCTTTTGAATCGTTTGTAGTTAATTAGTTATAAATCGTGGAACCTGCTCTAACTTCAGATAAGATGTACATGGAAATCGCAACTTTACATCACTCATCTGATTTCGTACCATCTGGCTTCCCTCACTGCATTTATCAGAATCTACCGCAGACTGGGACCACGACTTAAAGTTTATACGGCCGCATCCCGCATCATCTCATCCCCACAGCATCGTCATCGTCAAATCAATCAGCAAGCAATTCGGTCTTCAATCGGCATCAGGTATCTTGTTCTCTTCTCCTTTTCCTAGTGCCGCTCTGGCTCCACAGATTCAAGGAGATATCCGTTGTAGTATAGGGCTGGAGGTGCTCTATGCCTTGTCAATCCAATTTTTGCACCAAACCTTATTTATTGCGTCCAATAAGACCATGCTTGATCCAGACCAGAACAAACATTTCAGTGGATAGTGCATGGGCATAATGCATTGCCGATGCCATATAGCTGATATATTTCACGTGATCTCTAAATATTTATTTTGCTTTGTTCTGTATAGGGTTTTTCTGCTTTAGCAATTAGTATTAGGGCCGTGTTTTTTTAATTGCGTTTACGATAACCATGACATCAAAATTCTGTTGGCAACCATCTTGTTTAGGCAGATCCATGTGTGGATCAAACTGAAAGCAGAAAGAAAACGGTGGTTAGCACGGGTAACAGGCTTTGACTAGGTTATCTCAACCACTGGCGTGTTGAGCAGATTAGAAGCTTCGGGCTAGTCATTACTCATTAGACTGACTTCAACAGCAAAGAGGCAAAGAGGTCCTGCAGCGCGCCTCGTCCTGTTTGAGGTCACCTCGTCCCGCCGCACACCCCCGTCGTGGCGGCTCGCCCAGCGTGCAGCCGTGCACTGCCGCAGCCGCTCGCCCCATGATGCTAGGCCACACGCGCACCGCCGCCGCCGCCGCTCCTCGCCCCGCACACCACCGTTGCCGCTTGCCTCGCACCGCTAGGCCGCAGCTTGCCCCGCGCACCATCGCCGCCACCGCCGCTCGAGTCGCGCGCCACCGGGCCACTCCCGCCGTCGCCGTGGCTGCTCGCCTCGCACGCTGCCGGGCCGCACTCTACCTCGTGCCGCCATCCTCATCCCGTTGTGCCGAGCTCGCCTCCCACCTCCCCGCGCTCCCTGCATGGTCACTCCCGCCGCTGCGGCCTGGCGCCCCGTTGCCCCGGAGGAGAGCTCCCCGCACAGCCCTCGCCCGCCCACGCGCCGCCGCCCGCAGCTCGCCCATGCATTTGACTGCCCTTGATGGAGTCTCTTAGTAGTTATTTACTCACAGTCGATGTCGGTTTATATGTTACACATTCATATTACATACTATTTGTTATCTTTTTAAATTTTCTCCTCAACGACCTATGTCCCTTTCTTTTTGTAAGAACCAAGGCTGGTCAGCCTATGGTAAAAATAAGCCGCAGAAGGCACGATTATTTCACTATGCGGTAAAAAAAAAAACATTTATGAGAAATTGTAGGAGAACCGTGATGGCTATATATAAGTCATTTTTGCCAGCTACATTACCTTTCAAGGTAACCTTACATATTTGAAGGTTTGGAGCTATCTTCCTCACGAGGATATCAACACTTTATTGATACATCAATGCCTGCATGAGTACAAAAATCTCTAAGTATCCGCATCCGTGCACATCAACTCAACTATCATGTTAGTTCGTTTTCGGGTTAGCTCTTGTGATGACTGACATATGCCGAACGTTTTTTCTCAGTTTTGAAAACCGCTACTACAACAGTATTTGGAACCTTGCTTGTAATGGCCGCCAGCCTGCCACGACTTCAAACAAACTCTAATTTAAACGTTAAGTATTTACACGAGAGTACGAGACCATCGACCATCTGTTTGTGGCGTGCCCATCAGTCCGTATGTTCTGGGACGCCGTGCTGCCAACATCGACAGGCCTGAACACGGTTGATGAGCTCTGTAACGCCATACCCTCCATGTACCTTAACTGGCCACCAAAACTGAGAAACACACTGCTCTTGTGCCTGCTATGGGTAGTGTGGAAGCGCAGGAACAAGAAGATCTTTGATGCAGTGGCCATGTCCCTGCTGCAAGAGCATTTGCGCCTCTGGGTTGTTCGTGCGCCGACGAAAGTAGACACACAACAAATGGAATACTTGTGCACACTGAACGTCGATGTAATTAGATAGTGCCATGTTTGCTTTACCTCTGCTCTTCTTGTCATTCCAGTGCCTGGAGCGGCATATGTAAAAACTCTGTTGCTTTGCAATGAGAAATTCGGGTGGGGAACTCCCCCACCGTAGATTCCTCAAAAAAAAAAAGAAAGTACTTCATAAAAAACTTATCAAATCTATGTTCAAATTTGACATCAAATATATATCTGTTCTGAGTCGGACACAATCATCGATTTAATACAAAGACATGTTTTTGTCCAACATGATGCGTCACCCTATCTTTTGAACCAATAGGTTGTGCATCGAGTTAGGTTCATTAAAGACGCGTCCTAGGTTTAGAGCATGATCCCAACGTCCTTAAACCTCTTAGCAGCCGTTAGGAGACCTATTGTTTGTCTAGATGCACGTTTAGCTTCTGGTACCTTCTTGTTGTAAGCATGCGCGTTGGATAAATCGTCCGTCTACTTGTCTTTCTAACCCATTACTCCCTCCGTTTCAAAATTTTTGTCGCCATTAACTTTTTTCATCGATTTTGACCATTCGTCTTATTTAAAAAATTTTAAAAAATATTATATATTTTCTCATGATTTGTTTTATCATTAGATAAAATTTAAATATAACTTATAAATTTTCATATTTGAACAAATATTTTGAATAAGACGAATGATCAAAGATAACGAAAAAAGTCAATGACAACAATAATTTTGAAACGGAGGGAGCATATTGGAATTTTAGTTTGAGATCTTCATATTCATCTAGCAATTCAATATTTGTTCTTGCTGGTTCTTTTACCCTCACCACTGGGTTGCCGCGCACCACAACATTATAACAATCAATCATAGTATTAGAGATGGTACGTATATCGGTTGTCTTTAGATAGTGCAATTGGGCCGTGAACATCGTCTTCATCCACCAATGGAGTTGTCCGTCTCCACTGAAAGATTGGACCTCCCCGGCCGTCCTTCGTCACTTCCACCGTGGGGGGTAATATCTATGCGCTGCTGTATTTTGGGGCGGTTCTAACGACTTAATCCTAGGCCTACCCGGGCAATATTTGGATTAGGCCCATGGGCTACCGTGTTTCCAGTTTAGTATCTCCGTTAACTAAATTTGAGGAACGCATGAAGAAATTCCAGGGCCTATTCTTACCACAGTAATAAGTTTCACACATTTATTTTTTTCTAAAGATGGATCCCGCCTATATATGCATCATCAGAGCCTACCTATATCTAAGCATCCGGACCGCCCGGCCCAGCCCGCTGCAAGGTCCGGTCCGGTTGAACACGGATCGGTTCAGCACGCGGGTCGACTGGGCCGGGCCTTACCATGTTCCGGTCCTTCCCGCCAACCCGTGACATGGCTCAAAATAAACTAACCGGGTCGTGCCAGCCTATTTAGCCCAGCCAACACGAAAACCTGACAGCCCGGTCGACCCGGGCACACTGTCTCACCACTTCACAAATCACAAGTCACGAAAAATACAAAAATTTCATTGTATCACAACTTCACAAATCACAAACTGTCACAATCACAGAACAGGAAATCAAGATTTCAGAATGTTCACAAATGACACAAGACACAACACAAGAGTCAAGACACAATCAAAATTTTTATTGAGTGTGGCTGCCTCATTAAAAACCTTGCTCGAGGGAAAAAGAGTACAACCCTAAGAAGTGTTCAAAGTTCACATATTACAGAACTGAATTCAATCTACAGCCATAGGAGGCTGGTCATCCAAGTACATGTTTTGAAATTTCTCTACAAGCTCATTGTCCACCATCTTGTGTTGCTGTCTTTTATCTCCTAGCTCTCAGTCCTTCACGCACATCAACATCTCCACCGTCTCACTCGCCAGGCTACGCCGCCGCTCCTCCAAAACCCTGTTAGAAAGACTAAAAGCAGATTCCGAGTTAATAGTAAAAATAGGAACAGTCATAATATCCTTTGCTAATATTGATAAGATAGGATAAGTCTGTTTATGTGCATGCCACCACTCACAGATGTCAAACTCATCATTAAAGTTTCCAATAGTATCACTATCAAGGTAAGAGTTCAGCTCAGAAACATAACCACTAGAGGGAGAGGGAGAAGGAGAAGGACCAGCAGAAAAGGATGGTGTACTTTCATCATCACCAAAAATGTCACCCTATGCAGTTCTTTTCCTACCTGTGCCACTTGATGGTTGTGCTGACCTTTGTAATCCAACTACATTATACTTTGGATCATACTTGTTAAACAGGATAGTCATTTCAGAATGTACATTCGTGTAATACATTGAGTAATCACTACCAACAAAAACAGATAACCGTCCAAGGAGTTTGTTAAAAAGTTTTATCTTAGCTCTAGGATCCAAAACAAAAGCAAATGCATAAAGCATAGGGATATTTTGCCAGTATTTAAGAAACTTGGTCTTCATAGGAACAACAGAACTTCTAAGCAATGTATCATAGTGTTTTAACATAGTTAGCAGAAATATAAACACCAAACTTATCTTTATCTGGGACTAAGTGTTTTAACATAAGAAGGTCGAGTTTAGGGATGGCAATTTCACCCATGGATGCGGGGCCCAATGGGTTTTGCACCCGACGGGTGCGGGCGTGGGTCTAATTTTTCACCCATGGGTGTCACCCGCACCCGATCCGATAAATACGGGTGTGGGTGCGGGTTTTATTTCTCACCCATGGATGATCCTTTGAGCCCCGAAACATACTCAAATACAAAATTTATTCTTATCTCATAATAAGCTAACCCTAAATAAATATAAATGTGATGAGAGTGATGACTAAATTATTAAAATTTTATGTATAATTACCTAAGTACATATCCATGAGTCATTTTTGTTGATTATTATGACATATATAAACATTGTGCATTTATATTGACCTCGTTAAAATACTTATTTTGAGATATTTTTCATATTACATATGAAACCCGATGGGCATCCGACACCCACCTGAAACCCGGTGGGTGCGGGTGTGGATCTCAATTCCCACCCGTGGGTGCGGGTGTGGGTGTTAATTTCCACCCGAAATATTTTTCGTGGTGGATGGGTTTTTGCTCCACCCGACCCAAACCTGACCCACTGCCATCCCTAGTCGAGTTCCATCTTATGAGGCCGTTTTAACATATCTAGTCCAAACTTACGAGGCCATTTATCAGATGCAATGCAAAATTTCTTAAATGCAACAATACATTGGTTAGAGGAATTTAAGAAAGATATTACAGTTCCGAAATCTTCAAGAAATGGCTTCAACGAAGCATGGCCGAGAGCACGAGGACGATGACCGATGGCAAGGCTTAGACGGTGCGGCGGTTGTGTGCGGTCGGGCCGGGATGTCGAGTGCAGTGCTGACGCGGGGGACGGGGGCGGGGGCGCGGGGGGGGGGGGGGGAGGGAGGCGGGGGGGGGATAGGGTTGTGGCTCCCCTTTTATACTACGGCGGACGCCTAGGGTTGGCCTTGGGCTAGGTTGCCGGCGCCAGGCCGACCGTTAGCCCAGGTCCGGTCTGTAATGTCCCGCCCCTCCAAGGTCGGACCTGCTTACACCTGGCAGCTCTCTAGGACCTCAAGACCGTCCTCATAGACCAACATGAGTCTTTTCTGCGCACGAGATGAACTTCCCGATTGATCACCCATCTCTAAATTACTCTAGGCCAAGCACGCTTAACCTCAGAGTTCTTTGGAGATGAGCTTCCGGAAAAGAAGTTGCAACTTATTGATATGAGTATTCTATCAATCCTATTAAGTCCTCGTCGGTCAATCCCAGGCCAGGAACCTCCCCTCTTGGCCACGTCTGTGTGCCCAGTGCCAGCGCATGTGCCATGTTGTGTGAGCATTCCGGGCCCACACCATGCCTGTGCAACTGCGACCCCACGTGCCTATGAAACCGCAAGGTTCGGCTCTGATACCAACAGTAATGTCCCGCTCTTCTGAGGCCGGATCCGCTTACACCTGGCAGCTCTCTAGGACCTCAAGATTGCCCTCACAGACTAACACGAGTCTTTTCTGCGTACTTTATCCTCACTCGTGTGCACCCGGACGAACTTCCCGGTTTGTTACCCATCCCTAAATTGCTCCAGGCCAAGCACACTTAACCTCAAAGTTCTTTGAAGATGAGCTTCCAGAAAAGAAGTTGCAACTTGTTGGTATGAATATTCTATCAATCCTATTAAACCCTGAGGCGGGATATCACACGATCCTTGTCAGGCCGTCTTTTTCTAGGCCATGTTATGGGCCAGGCCACGGGTTTAGGCATCGACCCGAGGCATGTACCGCAGCGGGTTTTGGGCCAGCCCAGAACCGTTGTCACCGGGCCAGGCCTCTTTCGGGCTTGCTTTTCCAGGCCCGGATGCTCTAATATAAGCCTACCTATATGTTTTCATTTGTAAAATATATGCTCATATTTGATTGGATGTATACAGCACTAGCACTAGTATTGGTAAAGAAAGAGTTGGGTATGAAATTCTCCATTAACATCTTAGAGCATCTCCAGTGGAACATGCAAATTTGGACTTCTAAATTTCATTTTGTAAGCTCACATATAAAATTTGAGAGCTCAAATTTACGCCAACTCCAGTGGAAGCATGCATCATGGCTCCTACTCTCTGTGGGGCCTACCAGTTAGCGAGGAAAAAAATTTCTCAATCTTTTTCTCCACTTTGATGTCTCCGCACGCGCTGCCATCTCCACGCTGCTCCGCCCCTCTTCCCGCGGCTGTGTTGCTCGGGCGCCATCGCCCTGCTCGCACCCGCCTCACGCTCCTCCCTACCCTCGCCAACGCACTTGGCTCCAGCGCCCCGCCCTCGTCCTACTCCCCTGCTCCGGATCTTGGTTATGCCCCTTCCGCACCGGCGTTCGCTCCCGGCTGCACAACTCCGGTGCCCGACTAGCTATTGCATAGATCCGCGCCACGCCCCCGATGCCAGGCCCCCGGCGCCCTGCCCCGGCGCGTATGCGCCTACATCGCGCCCGCCCTTGGCGCCACCACCCCACCAGCGCATTTGGATCGTCGGTCCGTCGTTGACGCCGCCGCCTCCACCCCCGATGCCCCGTCGCCCGGAGCCGATGCGCTCACACTACCCCGGCGTGCCCTCCGCTAGCACCGTCACGATCGGTGCTGTGCCAACTTGATGCGCCAACTTGATGTGGGAGAAAGAAAGGCCGTGACGAAGCAGAGGAGAAAGAAAGAAAAAAAATAATAGGATCCATGTTTGAGAGGGTGGATAGGAGGGTCGTATTTCCAGGGACCTGGGATCAAATTTTAGAATGGCATGTAAAATAGGAGCCAATTTGAGAGCCTCACTAGAGTGAGTTTTTTTACTGGGCTGCTAAATTTTAGAGTAGAGATCCATTTAAGAGCCTCCACTGGAGATGCTCTTAGTGTTTGATACTTGCTTCTATCTTGACTAAGATCTGCATCTAAAGATTTTGATTAAGATCTGCATCTTAAGATTTAATTAAATTCAATCTTGAAAGAGGAGGGGAAAGACGCGCAATTCATTGGTGTGATCCAGTATAATCAGTTTCATCCTTAGCTTTTGCACTTTCAATAAAGCTAAAGGAGGCACATAGTCACATAGAGAGAGCACGCGACCAATCATCCGTATTTCTTACACTATCAGGTTAACATAAGGAACATGCATGCAACTTGCTGTCACAAATACGTGTGACAAACTTGTCGCAAGATCTTTGGAGTTTCACGAGTATTCACTAAGATACGTTTTGGCACTACTGCAAATCACCAATGGACTAAATGGTGCGATTCTTCTTCTTTTTTCTTTTGTTTAACTTAAGCTGATGAGTGGAGGAAGTTACTAAGTTCCTTTTATTGAAAGCAGGCGAAAGCTTGTTCATCCATGGAGGGAATTTAAAGTTATTATTAGTAGCAGATGTACTTCAAATTAAAATAGTAGTAGTAGTGCACAATGCAAACCTTTTGCATTTGAAAATGGCTGTATCCTCCACACTTCTGAGTGCTATTCTTAGTTGCACATACAAGTTACGATTATCAATCGGCAATAAGCAAGAACCTAATAAAGAATTAATCCAAATCAATGGTGAGGAAATTCTTTCACTCAGAGCATTAATTACATATCATGTGGTGAGCCTTTCCGCCTCGACTCAACAAGTTGCCTAGAAATGTATGGACTGTCTTCAAGTTTTTTTTTTCTTTGGACACAAATGTATCGATCGATGGGTGACACTTAGGTGTCACGTAATAAGGTGCTTTATCTACTCAGTTTCACGGCATCAGTCCCAATCGCACACACAAGAAAGACGGCCACGCCACATCAACTTAAAAAAAAAAAAAAGGGGGCCGCCTCTCCCCCTCGCCTAACTTTTTGCCCCCTCTTCGCGCGGCCGCTTTACTCGCCGGCCCTTTCCCGGCGTGCGTGCGTGGCCACTACGCCGGCCGGGCCGCCGTGCCGCGCCACCGCACCAGCCGAGGACCACACCTCTCTCCGTCATCACGTGCACGGCTGCTGCTTACCTTACCAGCCACCGGCACGGCACGGCTATAGCTCTACTAATATATTTTAGCGCATTCGATCAGTTTCGGGTATGTGATGATGATGATGACTCCCCCATGAGTGACAGAGATTCTCTTCACCCTTGTTTATTCCCGCGTTAAACAAACGCGGAGAGATTAAAGGCAATCATTTCTTTGATCGATCGTCTGCATCTACTGGTAGTATATGATAGATCACACTAATCGCAAAAGCGCCCTCGCTTTTCCCTGCAGGTCTGAGGTTTAGCTACTGGCTGGCCGGCTGGCCTCCCTACTACAATGCAAGCCATACATGCATACATTGTTCTCCTTTCTTTTATTTGCCCTGGCGCCAATAATTTGACGCCGCGAATAACTGAGTCCACTGTACTACATGCGTATTATTGTACATGGTGCAAAAGGATACGTAGCTTTGCCTAGCTTGGACGCATGTACATGTACATACGTGCAAATTCTTCCATGCAGATCGGTGTAGGTGAGTAAAGACTCAAGGATGCAGGGCAAGGTCCCCCACACACAGGCATTGCTCTATTGCTTAGGCCTGATACAAAACACAGAGAGAAGAAAAGTCTTCGCCTGGAGAATCTTTTCCTCTTTAGGTGATCGATCACTCTCGGATTCTGATTCAGATGCGCCGATCGACGAGTGGACTCCAGCTCGTCCTACTCCGGTCTTTCACGCGAACAGCCGCTGCCTAGCTCGACCCACCGCTGCCTTCACACAGTGCACACACTCCCATTCCCAACAATATAATGGCGCGTCAGAAGCGGAAGCTACGCACTGCAATAGTGCCATAGCTCCAGCGAGGCCTTGCTGGCTCTTTCAAAGCATTGCGTTGCTCCAATGTCCCTGCACCAGCAGCAGCACGGCTGTGGCCTGCCCTTCTTTTTTTTTTTCTGATATGCCGTTACACTATTCGATCGATCGATATCGATATCGATGGACGATCGTTTAATTTGTAGCGTCAATAATTGCCCGGATCGGAGGTTTTTCATCGGCGAGGAAAGGAGGGAACACGACCGGAATTGGCGTCCAAGCGGCAAGAACTGCAGAGCAAAGGACGCATCTTTCTTCAGTTATCGCCGTCAAGAACTCGCTAGGAGCTTACGCACTCGGCAGTGATGTCACGGCTGCGCGGTGGAGGAACCACCGGTCAGCAGCCAGCGCCATGGATCTCTTCCTCCTCGCCTAGTTGATAACTAGAATCAATGCGCACTACTGGAATCACTGAGACGTGGTCGCCAAGACGGCCTCTCGTTCATCCGTCGTATTTTGAGACGTGATTAATTATTCCATTATTATTCCGTTTTCGTATGACCGGTCAGTATGCAGTCACTGCGTATTCCCGCTGCGTGTTACTCGTGGAGGATCTTCTTGTCCTAGATTTTTTCGAGATAGAAAATGGTGAAAAAGCAGAGCACCATGCGCGTGCGGTGCAGCAACGGTCGAGCATCGTTCGGTCTTTCTGTCTGAACTAGGCCGGGCAGCAGCAGCAACTACTGATGAGTGATGAGCCAGGGTCTCTGATTCTCATTCATGACACGATCGACGGCGCCGAGCCGCTCGCTCCGGATCGCGACGGGAGCATGGGCGCCTCGTCATCCACCTCGCAAACGTGCCCAAACAATTCATTGCTGCTGCCTCGTTCAACCTGCATCATCGACTGCAATCACGCCCCCATTCTTTTCTGAAAACGATGCGAACGAATTCCCCCGGAGTTGAGTTCAGAGCCAGCGTCCGGTATGGCGACGGCGTCCGTCGCCGGTAGCAATGCTGCCGCCGCCGCCGCCTTCGCTGCATGTTCTCGTTAATGGCGATGGCGACGGGGGCATGGCCTGCCATTTTGGATTCGTGTCTCTGATGGAAGCTGATGCGCCACCAGTGGATGGTGAATCCCCCCGACCGGGCAGGGGTCATGTGCGCTGTCTGCTGTCTCAAACAGGGAACAGGAACGATGCAGTGTGTCGTGAATCGTGATGACGATTCTTCCTTCACCCTCTAAAAAACAGGATTTGTGCCTCCTTGTTTCGTTTGCCTCTGCTACGGTTATTTTGTTCTGAATAACTACTACTACTCATCTATAAAAAGGCGCAGAAAGAATTTAACAGCGTGGTGGGATTTGCACATTGTCTCTTGTCTGAAAACAGGTTCATCAGGAAATTTCCTTCACAGTTCAGAACTAACTACATGCAAATGGTAAAAACAATGTAAAAGCAAATGTTGATGTTATTCTTGAGTTGCACATCAGTTGTATTCCTCCAACAGAGAAATCAATCAAAGTGGCAATTAAAAGCATGTACAGTCCAAGAGAAGCCAAGGAGCAACTGTCAGTAGTCTTCTTCATAATTACTATACATCTGTACTCTCTGAAGAGGCAATTTGTGGCTGATTGTTGTTAAGCTCGCCTGCGCTTATTCTCTTCTTAATACATACTGTTTCAAAATTCGAAAGTGTGCAGGACCCCTTTAGTACCCTCTTGAAGATGCAATTTGTGACTGATGGAGGTTAAGTGTGCAGGACCCCCTGTTAAGAAGAAGGAATTTTACAGCGCAGCAGGATATGTCTTGTTACTGAATACAGGTTGAGGAAATATCCTTCAGAAGAAACTTCTATGCAAAATGGTAACAAAGTAGTAAAAGGAATGGTGATATTACTGCTGACATTTTTTAGATGCATCTTACTTCTGCAACTCCTATGCGCCTTTTTTAACTGTACACATCACTCCCCAACAGATAAATCAAAGTGTCAACTTTTATATGGAATCCAAGAGAAGAAGCAAGTGTCTCCCGACTTCCTCCAAAAAAAAAAAAAAAAAGCAAGTGTCAGTAGTCTGACCAGTTCACGTTGCATTCATAGGGTACCGTGTGACAAAATATATTGCGTTCATGCACAGTACGCTGGACAACGACATACAAAAAAACAAACTGATGAAAAAGAAAACACACCTGTTGAATGGAATTGAAAACTGCACATGTTGACATGCTAGTATATATTGTAAATGAGGAGACAGCGAACGATCTTCGCCATACCATTCAGTAGCCTTTTCTTTTTGTTCATTCATGCCGCAATAATGCAACGCAAGCGTCTGTGCAAATTACAGACATTCTAGAGGTTTTTTTTTCCCTGTCTGTCTGTCTTCACGGGGTGAATGAAAAATAAGCAAATGACGCGGCATTATTGTTAAAGAAATGTATCCGAAAGCTACACCGCGGCGTACGATGTTTCTTCCCGGCGGACTCGCTCAAAGCCTTTGACAAATCGATCGACAGGTGTTGGATGTCACGCACGTAAGCGCTGTGCCGTGCTCTTGACCTCTTTGCTGCTATCCACCGACCAATATAGGTCGTAGCAACACGTAGTTAAAAAGAGAAAAAGGAACTGTCAAGACTTAGTACTTGACGCGCTGCAAGTCACATCTGGCATATTGCCATCGAATTAATAGTGGCGGCAGGGGATTGTTTGCGATCTAAATCGAGGTCGTCAGTAATAAAACAGTAAAAAGAAATTAAGCAGTCGTCGCGGTCGCATCATCGCCATCCATTTTTTTTTTGAAAGATGAATGACAATCAAAAGTTCCATTTCATGAGCCGAGCAGGGAAAAAACTGATTGAAAATGGATTCCATTAACAGATGATGGTTCCTCCCCCATCGCCAAGATACAAAAGATGATTGATGCTAATAGTTACAGTGCCTCGTGAGAAGGGCGCGATAATAGGAGCCTTCAGAGGCCAAGCAGAGACCATGATGAACAAGTAGTAGTAGTAAAACTGTAGAAGCAGCAGCAACGAAAAAATTTGGGATGCAAAGGACCGGACATGAAAGAAAAAAAAACTCTATGATGCTCCTACGCCGAGAAACAAGGAACTCCTCTGCCTTGTTTGTTGTGGCAGGGACGACGTACGTACGGCCGTGTTAGAGGTTGGTTGGTCACTTCCATTTCTTGGATCTGGTGCCGTCACGGTATCAGGTGGTGGTGGATTCGACGAGGCTGTGCAGGAAGTCCTTGACCTCTGCCGGGTCGCGGAGGGAGAAGGAAGCGGCGGTGTCCTTGGGGAACCTGGACACGAGGATCCCGGCGCCCTGCCCCCTTTTTTGCAGCACCCTGAATGCGTCCTCGTCGGTGCGGTCGTCGCCGATGTAGATCGGGAACACGTCGGAGCGGTCGGCGTACCCTGTTATAGTAATTTGATCGATCAGGCACACACGAACTATCTGATGATTCCGATCGACTTTGATCGAGAGAAGTTGAATTTGTTTGAAAGGTACACAAGAAACGGACCGAGCGAGTGGAGCAGGAAGTCGAGTGCGTTGCCCTTGTCCCACTTGATGACGGGGCGGATCTCCAGCACCTTGCGCCCCTGGGTCAGCCGCAGCTTCGGGTAGTCCTTGAGCACGGACCGGACCTGCTCAGCCAGCGCGCCCCATCTCTGACCGTACCAAAAAAAAAAAGAAGAAGAAGAGAGTTGCTGATGAGCACACGAGGTAAACATGAAAAAACCTCAACTAGTGCTCGGAAGGAAAAGAATACTAGTACAAACCTTCTCGTCCACGCAGCGGAAGTGGACGGAGAGGCAGAACTTGTTGTCTTCCACCTTGGCGCCCGGGATGGCGGCCACTTTGGACTCCAGCAGGGCGCGGACCTCCTCGATCATCGGAAGGAACTCGCGCGCCGGCTGGCACAGCACCGACTCCCCCTCATGCTCCTCCTGCTGCTGCGGCCAGATCAACCAACAACGGTCAAACATCCATCCTTGCAACAAGCTGGTGTTGCTTTTGCTTGTAAGAGGAAGGAAAACGAAGAAACAGGGAAAAAGTCTCTGCGTTACCTTGCTGCCGTGGTGGTTGTTGGCGTGGGCGGTGGGTCCTCGGATGTCCATCCCGTGGCTCCCGGCGTAGTACAGCTCCGCCAGCCGCACGAAGCCGAACACCTGCAATTGCAAGCATCACACGTCGTCGTCTCAGCAGACATCGCCATCACCAATTCAACACCCAGTATCAACAACGCGCCTATGCCCTATGGCAGCGCGAATACAAAGGAAAAAAAAAATGAAAGGTCGTTCCAGAAGCAGAGGAAATGTACCTTGTCCCGGCACCGGCCGCTCACGATCGCCGTCGGGAACCGCGCCGCCACGCCGCGCACCGCGTCCCGCATCTGTTTTTCAATGTTCAGTTGTGAGTCACACAGAGGGAGGATTCATTATTCTTCCCAAGAAGCCAGCAGCGAAGCAGAGCATATGCTCTGCTTTCGATCACGGCAGCCGCAGGCAGCCGCCCGGGAAGGATTTTTTTTTTTTTTTTGAATAATCCCGGGAAGGAATGAAAAGGAAGGAAGGGGGGGGGCTCACTCACCTCGTCGGTCATGACGGCGCGGTCGGGGTCCTCCACGATCGGGGACAGCGTGCCGTCGTAGTCAAGGAACACCGCGATCTGCTTCCCCTTCGCCGCCGACGCCAGCAGGTCGAACCGGCTCAATGCCGACGGGTGCCGCTCCTGCGAAACAGAGACGATTGCTTGCTCCTGTCAGTCAGCCTGTCCGTCCACAAGGTATGAAAAGAAAACAGGTTCTTTTTTTTTTTCCAATTTTTCATCAGGTACTAGTGTACTAGACGAAACGCACCATCCAGTCGTCGTGCTCCGCGTCGGCGGCGCCGCCCACGACGGGCGCCATAAGCCTGTGCCGCGGCGAGGACGCCTTCATGGAGTCCAGCCACGACCCCGTCACGGCGGCGCCGAGGTCGATCTGCGCCGCGGCCATCTTCCGGCACGACTCCACCACGCCGCCGCTCGCCGTCCGAGGCGGCGGGAACGAGAAATGCCGCGCCGCCGCCACCACGGCGTCAGCCTCGGGGACAAGCTTCGTCATGCTCGGAGATCGAATTGCAACAAGCTCGAGACTGGAACGGAAGAAGAAGGTGCTGATGGTTTCGATGCTCGAACAAGGAATGGAGGGAAGGGAACAAGGAACAGGGATGATGGTTCTAGCTTGCTTGGTGTGGGGGGAGTTTGGGTGATGGTGGAGGGGTATTTATAGGTAGGGGAAGGGCCAGGGGTGGCCTACCTTTTTGGTGTAAGTACTGGTATGGTTTTCTTTTCTTTTATTTTCTCAAATGTTTCCCCTTGGCCCTTGGGTTGTTGAGGAACTTGCAACCCAGGAAATCACAAGGGTCCGGGATTTTTTATTTATAAAAAAATCATGATTATAGTAGTATTAGATTCGCCAGATTCACTTTGTTAGGTGCACACGAACTCTTTGCCAACTACTACGTAACAGGCTAGAACATAAAGAAAAGTACGTAACAGTTCATAGCAATAATAAGTGCAAATAAAATTTAAAATAATAAAAATTATGTAGTATACTTTTTCTACCAAACTAGTGTATATAATCAGCCGGTACTTTGGACTCTTACTTATTCACATAATTCTGCGTCCCTTTATTGGCAAATATAAAAATAGGAAGTACTGTAGAGTAGAATTGTGCGTGTACTGGTTCAGACGATGAACAGTTGATCCGGTCAACCTTTGCAACAAACTGGAGAAAAACTGTAAATAGTCACCACCGAGACCGGTCACCGGAGACCGACGGAGCCACAAGAAGCCTCCTCAGCTACAGAAAAATGAAAATGAAAGCAACCTTGTGTTTAGTGCTGCTAACCAACAACTGCTTTAACTAACGCAAAGGCGCGGCGGTGGACCTTACACGTCAGATCTGGTCACCGGTTGTGCTGTCGTTTTTCCAGCCGCCACGCGTGCATGCAGCGGAGCCAGCTCGGACGCGCTGCCGTGGGTCCCTTGCTTGAGGACACGTGTTGACCGTAGAGCAATGTTGGGCTTGGGCACCACCGCGTCGACACAGACGGGACTCGCAACATCTGCATATACACCGAGTGGCAACTGTCCTGTCGATGCCTCTCGCTATCGTGTTGTTTGTGCCGTTTTGCGCACTCTATGCACCATACGGAACAAGCAGAAAAAAAACATATATATATTTTTTATAGTTATCTCGTATAAAGAATTGCATCAGAAATTCCGAGGAAATCTAATCAAGATGAGATTGTACCCTATGAAGTTTTCTTCATGTTTCTCCCTTCAAATTTCATGCACGTGTTTAATTTTCTTCTGTTGCATCTAGATACTACCTTGAAAAGTTTTCTCCGTCCTACATGTGGCATAAAACCCTTAGTATTTCGAGAATCAGATTCATAGTTTTTTGAGTGGCTGCTTATTTTCGGGACGGATGACGACGGATTCATCATGTTTTTTTTTTCTCCTATTCCTGTACATTGATAAGTGCCACTAAGGACATAAATTTTTATTTGTGAGGCTCAATTTAACTTGAATTTAAGTACTTAAATTAAGCTTCCTCAATAGTATTTCGTGGGAGTTGGGAATCAACTCGAAGCAAGAAGTCACGCTGCTTTTCAGTGTCCCAAAGCTTGACAACTGCGCGTTGCCTTTGCAGTGCCCTTTTTCCACCGGCGGATCTTGCATTGCCACTACGAGACAAGCATGTCCTAACTGACGCCCATTGGAAAGCCCTCTCTCTCTAGTGTATCTGTGGGCTGTTTGGCCTTTATTGGCACCCCTAGAACAGTTTTCTTTCTTCTTCTTCATAATCCTTTTCGCTTACCACTACAGATAACCAAGCTTACCAACGTCATTGACTTAATCATGGCTTGTCCGGAATTGGGAACCGAGATCCAGAGCTTCTAAGACTGCAAACTCCAAGGACGTAGAAGTTTCACCGGAATCTCGGGCATCTAGTATATATACGATATTCAAATGCATGTGGTTGGGGAAGAATCTCTACTATACCGTCAAAGTCACAGTTTCTAGGTCACTCCCACAAATAAAACCGTGCCTTCACGCCACCTTTCTGGTTCATAATAGTTTATTAATCGTATGCGTGTATAATTGTTGTTGTACGCATATGCCTACAAGTCCAGTGTGTCAGAACTTTAGACTTCTGCGCTGTTCGGTTTAATTCTATTCCTATTCTTTCTGGAACACAGGACTTGACTTGTGCTCTACTGCATCTTGACACATAAGTATTCTGTTCCATGTGTAACTACTAGCTACTGTGTTGATGATTCATTGCTGCTTCTACTATTCTGCTGTTTCTTCTATGCCCCATTTATTTATTTATTTTGTGACGTGCAAGTTGTTGGGACGAGTCCAAGTCTTCTGCGTCGACGTGACTTTGACTCTGCGAAAGGAGTTTGCTCTCCATGCATGCACGACTGACTGGCTCACTCACTTTCATTCATTGGGGTTTGGAGCTCAGTGTCACAAGACACCACGCGGAGAAGCTGCCTCGCTTCTTCCTGCTTCACGACGAATATGTTTTTGATTGTTAATAGTTACTATATATTTTGCTTGGAGAATACTCCTTCAACGTGTATCTGGAGCGTCAGAATGAAGCCCTGGCGTATCCTTTTCCTAATTTACTAATTCTATGCGAAGAAGTCGAGGGGTGAGACATAATATGAGCGTGTGGACTGGACAATCCTGCTCTTTGTCTTGAAGATTCCGGACAGCATATGTATGCATCGATGGCCAGAACACGAAAGCTTAAACGAAAAGGTTAATCTGTACTATACGAAAAGATGCTGGGTTAGACCGGTTGTAATTCTTAATTACTCCGGTCAAGGTTCCTAATGCCGCCGTTAAGTACAAGACAAATAATGCTGGGTTCATATATTCTAGCTGCCACGCTTGATATACGAGAAGTAAAAGTTACAAACATTGTCTGCCTTCTGAGTTGTGGTTCGTGTCTTTGAAAAACAAAAATTGACTAGAGGGACAGGTGTTCACACTAATGTTATTTACGAATTTCCTCGGATTTATTTGAAATCACTTGCGATTGCATTTGATGCTTTCTTCACCTTTGCGTCGGAAGCTTTAGAGGCGGGGCCGTGGGGTTTGGGGCTTTTGGGTTTTCAGCGAACCTTCCATGAACTTGTTGGCTTAGAGGGGGTAGATAATAAAACTGACGGAGGAGGAGGCAGATGTAAGGGCGCAGCGGCGGGAGCGCCTCTGATGGGCGGAGCTTGGACAGAAAAAAGTTCTGTCTGTTGGATCACACATGAACGTTGAGTGAAATGGATGTCAGTTTCAATTGGCTGAAAATAGTGGGGCAATATCACAGGGACGTTATCTGGTTCGTGGCTTAATTTGGGGTTGTTCGTTTTTATGGGCTAAAAGGTTAAAACTAAACTTTAGTCCAAATTTTAGTTCTAATGAAATAAACGGGAGGACTATAAATAGAGCTAAATTTGAGCTCTAGAGAAGAAAATTGGCTAAAAGAAGGACTAAACTTTAGCCCTTCAAGAGGCGCTAAAGTTTAGCTCAAATTTTAAAAGTTAAAATTTAGTTTCTCATGAAAACGAATACCCCTTTTATTGTTCTGCACATTTGAATTCGTCCTTCAGAAGGGCAGACAGCATCATAGCTAGGTTTTGGCGAAGAAGATGAAGATGGCATTTATCAAGTATTTCATTTCCTGGCAACTGAAGATGCTAATAATAACCAAACATGTGTGTTATATCGATAATAGTCCTCCAAGAGAATTCTCATCTGCGCCGACCAAACATGATGATCGTTGTCCAACTCTAGGCGCCAATAAGGCAGACTAAAGATACAATTTTTTTTAACCTTCAGCACTCTAGCTTTTTGCAAGTTGCAATGCAACTGTGAAAGGGAGCCCGCCCCATCTCTTTCGGTCAAACGTATATTGAAGTTGGCATCTCTCTTCTGGTTAACGTACGTATTTTTACCACACCCTTGTTACTTCTGCCTTCACACATGATTTCATTCTCATGCATTTATACTTTACCGCCTGAACTGACTGCACTTTCGTCCTTTATATACGTGGCCATGACATGACCGCACGTAGGAGGATACTATAGACGTTAACCCAACAGGTTCTTAACTTCTTAATATAATTTACTGAAAGTTGACATAATTACTATAACTTCTTACTATACGTGGCCTAGTCGCCATGACATGACACTTTAATTACCGTGTAACAAGTTACTCCAGACTGGTTAATTAGCTAAAACATTGTATGACACTGTTTTTAGGGAAGGCTTTTATAAACATTAAATGATATATTATATATGTATTTTTTTGCTGAAGAGAGAGAAGAAAAACTTTTATCTTATATGAGAGACTTTCATCGTAATGAAAGACTATTGGCTTACTTACCTAAAATTATGTTTTAAAAAGTGTAATGAAAGACTACACTAAAAATGACCTTATGGTATGTACGTCACAGAGGTTTGGGGTTGGCTACCACGAATTGCGCTGTAATAAACATTCAGATCAGAATATGAGATCGACATACTATCTGCTTATATTTCTTTCGAATGCTACTTTTCATGACACATAGTTTTGTAGGTTTAGTTATGAATACAATAGAGAAATTAGCAGCCGTCTTAGTACTTTCATTTTGGGATTTTATCGATATCACAACAACATGTTTGCGACAAGACAAAGTATACTGACTAGTAGACAACACGTGTGATTAAACTAAACAACACATATAAGTGAGAAATTAAGAGTTAATTTATGAAGGTTAAATGTATGGACGCTTGTCGGGAGCCTAGTAACCTCCTAATCCTTCTCTCTTTACCCAAAAGTCGCCCTCCTTTTAATTAGCCTCAAATTGACTTTTTTTTTGCAAGGCTGTAAGTGTGTCTCGTGTCACTTAGTTGACATTTGAACCAACAACTTTGTTGGGCATGGGCAACAACATGGTATCATTGCAGTTATGTGGTTGTCACACCAACCACTTGGAAGTCAAGGATACGGTATGGGCCAGCATTAATGTGCCCAGAATAAAATGGCAACTTACATCTAAATTTGCCTGTTGAGACTTTATTTCCAGGGCTTCTAGCTAGTCCTTGTTGCTTTTTATTTTCTTGTTCGACAAATTGAAAACCTCCAAGACATGCGATTTCTGAACATGTTTTAAAGGGCGACAAAAGCAACTAGCCAAAGAGAATCCAAAGGAAGAAACAAGAACTCCACAGTTAACTACTGACATCAGATCAAAATCAGAGGAAGAAGATAAAGTATATAAGTAACAATACTCTGTGCGAACTAAGTGAAAATGTATTAGCGACACTGATATCTACCTTATTAGGATGAGCACGATTAAAGACTAACACATGTATTTGCACAGCGTGCATGGGTCCTCTCCACACTAAACCACATTAGAATCTCTGTCGGCAAAAAATGTCACTCGAAGCCATTTCTCATCCAAAGCGCATTTTTTTTTTCTGAACAGATTTGGCTTTTGTAGATGTTGAAGTGAATGCTGGTGTTCATCGCGGATGGAAAGCTGCATGGAATGCACATGTGGCAGCGGTTACTTGGTACACATGCACGTCGACGAGTCAAAGTGTCCTGAAAAGGAAGTCGCCGTGAGCCGGCACCAGCGGTCGCGTCGCACGGCGGTCTCATGGTCGGCGGTCAGGCCTACCACATGCATTTTTTTCCTATATAATATTCCGTTGAGGTGTTGCCTTCCCAGTGGACAGCCTTGCCGGTGGGTCCAGGTTTGTAGGCTCACGTGGGGCCCAACTAGAGATGAAAGCAAAAGTGGTAATAATTATCGGTTTATGTAGACTCGTTTTTGTTTTTTTATCGACCACAACATGAAAATGATACTTTGAAAAAATGAAAAAAATGATAGTAATTCATGAAAGTGATAGTAAAAATAATTTTAAAATTTTCAGATCGATTCTATAAATTTCTTTTTTACCGTAGAGTAATATAGATAATTATTGTATTGAATATGTTGATTATACCATATCTCTCTAAAAGCAAATGATCCTATTAACCTAATCTAAAACAAATAATAAATTTCTCTACAATGTTTTGTCTACTTCCTATTTTTCTAGATCCAATTTTTCATATATATAAAAAAAATTATTAATTAATATGCTACAACCAGCCTACCCTAGTTCATGTACCACTGCCGAGCCGCAAGTGATGATGATGATGGGCTTGGGTAGCTACACACAGGGCAACAAAGGAAAGATTGAAGTTCTAAACCATTACAACAACTTATTTTTAATTTATTCTTAGATACATAATTATGCTAGTATTTATCATATAGAAGTTTTTTATCATATATATTTAATTATTAAAATATTTGTTTTATCATTGCTACACTTTGGAATTCATGTTTTCGATGTCAATATTAATTTGATCGATACCATTTATTTTACTTGCAATAAGATCATTTTTGACTTTATCAAAATACCAACTCCATATTTGTTTTCATTACTATTGTTATTGATTCTGCTTCTAGAAAAACAAAAAAATTAGCCTTCTTCTGATCGTTTCCAACCGCTTTCATCCCTTGGCCCAAAAGTATGAGCTTCGCAAACGGGCAACCTCTAACTGTGTGTTGGTTGTCACACCCCAAAATTTCAAATTTTTATTGTGACACAGATTGCACTAAATTATTAATTTTTTATAATAGATTAAAACTTATATTAAATTAATTAGAACTTTGTCAATTATTTTAGGAAAAAATCTATTTTCTAAATTAAATAAATTAATTTAGGTTTTTAAGTATTTTGTTTGTTGCATTCATGCCGCATAGTTGCATGTAGGATTTTATTGTGTGGAAAACATTTGTAAAGTCGTACAGGATTCGTTTAGAATGGTATTTAGAAATAGAAATAAAAAAGGAAGAAAAGAAAAGAAGAAAAGGAGCAGCCAAAACTTCCCCAAGGCCCACTCCCTTTTCTTCCCTCGCTCTCTCGACTTGGGCCGTATTCCCCACCGCACAGCCCATGAAACCCCCACCCTGGTCAGTCCACTCTGTGCCGAAGGCGTCTTCTGCCAGAACCCGCTAACACCCCCTCACTCTCTAATCGATAGGCGGGCCCTGCTCATCATCCCTCTCCTTCAGCCGAGATCAACAGAGCCTACCAAAATTCCCACCTGCACATTTTGAATTCATGCTTCCGCGCTCACCCCCACAACACTCCGGCACCGTGTGCGTGGTTCCCGCGCGCTGCTGTGATCCCCGGCGCCCTCCTTCCCTCATTTGCCATACCGCCAGCCTCGATTTTTGGAAGGCACGCGCTATTGTCGCCTCTCTTTCCTGGCCGAGCCGTGCGCCTGAAACCTTGGCCTCCCCTTTAAAACCCGACCCCATCAGCCTCGCAGTAAATGATGCACTGATGCCGAATTTGCCCGCGTTGAGGCGCCTCAGTCTAATTGGCTCAGCATCCGACTTCGCAGGTGGACGAGGAACCCCAGGAGCCGCTCCTGGACGCTCGCTCGACGCCGCAGGAAGCCCCTCGCCATCGCTGACGACCCGGAGCCATGAGCCGTTTCCGTGAAGCTCTCTTCGGCCTTCCATCTCCTTGCGCGACACCCTAGGTGAGACCCACGGCTTCCCCTCCCCTGATTTAGCCCCTCCCGGCCGAGCTCCGGCCACCAAAGGTCCATCTCTAGGGAGCTCCGACGAGCCCGCCTAAAAGTACATCTGGACCCCTAATTTTATTTTGGTGATTGGCATCAATACAATTAAGAATGGACTAATGTTTTTATTGAGCACGTGTGTAGATGACTATCTAAATTGATGAATGAAATGCATTAAAACAAAAAAAGAAAAAAGATGGTCATTTGCCTCTAGTTGAAAGTCCAAAATTCATTCAAGAATGAAGATCATGAAGTTTTATTTCTTATCTTGAGTATAGAGAAGCCTTACTATTAAGAGGGGTAAAATTTACAAGTATGGTAAAGTCAAAATGCTCAAAATACAAACCAGTTCCACTTTTGTCGGCCCTCTATTTTTTTCTCTCATCGGTAGTGCCGATCCCCCTCTCCAGAGGTGTTGTAAAGATCAGACAACTCCCTGGCTTCTATCTTGCAAGCATCGACAGTGCCGATTGTCACATCGGTAGTGCCAGTCTTTTCTTCTAGAGAGTATTGCTTCTCTGGCTCTCTAGTTGTAGCCTGATCGGTAGTGCCGATCACCCTAATCGACGGTGCCGGTCTTGACTTCTAGAGAGCCACCATCTCTGTCTGGCTCTGGTTGTATCTCATCGGCAGTGCCGATTCGCCGTATCGGCAGTGCCGGTCCCCTCGTCCAGAGAACATGTTTTCCTCGGTCTCTCTGGTGTGTGTCGAAAGGCAGTGCCGTTAGTCATTATCGGCAGTGCCGGTCAGTGTCCACCAGGGACCATTTTTTTTCTCTCTGTGCTTGCCTCATTGGCAGTGCTGATGCCTTGACCGGTAGTACCGGTGGGGGTCGCGACAAGCTTCTATAGTGCTCTGACAAGTATCAGAAATCCTAACGGCACTGCCGATGGTTCCATCGGCAGTGCTGGTGCAGTGACGCCTCGGGAAGTTTGTATTACCCATCCCACAAGGGATTTGTTAGTGGAGAACTCGAGCTCGATCTTTGTGGTCGCTTGAGTGAGAATAGGGATGAAAGAGACCCAGTCCTTTGTGTACTTCTCAACGGAGACGTAGGGTTCTTTATGAGCCTAAACTTCGGTAACAAATCTTGTGTCTCCGTGTGCTTCCTCTTATTACTTGTTGTTCCTTTTATTGTTCTAGGGTTCTTACTTGTATTAGCTTTAATTCAACCGATCTACTTGTGTAGGCTTGTTTAGTTGTTGTTAATATTTTGTAGTGCCATGATCAACTATTGTAGTACTCTCTATTACCTTGTAACTATGAAACCCACTTAGATTTATATTTGGTCAACTTTCTGCTGCCCCATCGGCACTACCAATTTCCCATCGGTAGTGGCCATCGGCACTGTCGATCTGCCCCACCGACACTGTCGATCGTACTGATTTTGTAGGATTTTTAGATTTGCCTATTCACCCTCCTCTAGGCAACTTTCAATTGGTATCAGAGCAGGTTCTTCTTGAAGGCTTAACCGCTTGAAGATAAAGATGACAAAACAAATGGGAAAACCCAGAGATAATGTTGCGGAGGGAACTTCCGGTCCCAAGGGAAATGAAGGTGAACCGTGTGGTATGTACAATAACATGCCATTCAACTACTACGAGCTCAAGAATGATTATGTTGGTAGTGGCTCCGGAAAGCTACCACACTTTGATGGGACCTTCTATGATCATTGGAAGTATAGAATGGAACTATATTTGGGGTCCATGGGAAGGCCAATCTTGAAGATTGTGAAACAAGGATTTGAATTGGAAAATTAAGAGAATCCAACTTCCAATGATGAGATCAAGCTCACTCACAATGATCATGTCGCATCCGCCATTGTTTCCGCCCTATCACCAAAGGAGTATGAAAAGGTGATAGGAATCTAGAAGGATCATGATATTTGGAAAAATCTTCAGGTTATCTATGAAGGGACAGAGGGTGTTAGAGAAGCAAGAGAAGACATCCTAAGAGGGAAATATAACTTGTACATCAAGAAGGCCGATGAAGGTGCACAAGAAGTCCATGATAGACTCATGGAAATTGTAAACAAGAGAAGCGGATTGGGTATCAAGCTGGACACTATTGAGGTCAACAAGAGGTTGCTTCTTGCTTTACAACCATAGAATCAAAATGCTTGTAACTTTGTGAGGGAAAAAGAAAATTTCAAGAACTTTAGCACGGATAAAGTGTTTGGAAGAGTACTCACTTATAAGGAGAGAGATGAAGAAGCAAAGAGAGTTAACACCTTGTTGGGACAAGGTGAAGAAGAGAAGAAAGAAATAGCTCTCAAAGTTACTCAAGAAACAAGTGAGAAGAAGGACAAGAAGAAGAAAAAGAAAGTGTTTGACTCTAGTGATGAAGAGAGTGATGATGAAATGGCTCTACTAGTAAGAAGATTCAAGTCATTTCTAAAGAAAGATGGGTACAAGAAGAAAAGCTTTGATAAGGGTAAGACAAGAAAGTAAAAAAGAACTTACTATGAGTGTGGTGATGAAGGACATTTCATTGCGGAATGTCCAAACAAGAAGAACATGGATGGAAGAAAGAAAGACAAGCACTACAAGAAAGACAAGAAGTACAAGAAGCATAGAAGAGGTGAAGCTCACATTGGCCAAGAATGGAACTTCGATGATTCATCCTCTTCATCATCTTCTTCTTCCAAATCTGACTTGGATGAGGGAGGCATTGCTACAATTGCCATTGGCATCACTCCCACCAACACTTCTCTATTTGGGAGTTTGAGTGATGATGATGATGACAATACTCACAAGTGATTCTTGGCAAGAGGATCAAAGGTATGAAAATCTAAACATAAGCGTTCCTCTTATGATAGTAGTAGTGATGATGATTGTTGATGGTCGTTAAATACCATTTTCGATCATCAACATTACTCGAAATAAAGGAGGAATCAACATTCCCACCATGCATTTTATTTGGAGTTAATAATTATCCACTAGTACTTGGAGAAACACTAACATCAGGAGAAATAACGAGATGGACGAGGAAACACACCTAGTTGGCGAAGAAACACAACTCCTACCAATCAGAACACGCCAACTAGGACTCGCACGGATTGTTTGGCCCACCTATAGAAACAAACCGACTTAACAACCGACCTTATAGTGTCACTGGGTAGTGGGACCCACTTGGCAGGCCACTAGAGGCGGCAGCACCCGAGGGGACTCCCCCCCTATTTGGCTTACAAGGGTGTTCGGTCGAACGGGGAGTGGCCCTTCTGGTGCATGGCTGCCACGTGCTGGTTCCTGGTGGCTCCCCAATGAAGGTTGTGCATGTTTGGTTGAAGTTACCAACTCTAGGAACCGTCTTTGAGTGCTATAAATAGAAGGGAGAGGCCTCACTCCAAAACACATACCAAGAAGCATTACTCTGTTTATCATTTCGTGATTCTCTTTAGTTTTAGTGGAGTTAGGCTTAGAATAGAGTCTTCTTTAGTTCCCAAGTCTTTCTTGGAGTTGTGGTATGGCTCTTGAATCTTTCTCCTTTTGTAAGACTTTGTTATATTTAATTTATTTAATCTATCTATATAGTTATGCTTGGGTCATGTGTTTCTTATTTGATTATATGATTCATTCATGTATGTGGTTATTATGCTTGCATGTTAGTAATGTAGTATTACTTTATTATCATGTTAGACATAAACCCTTACTATAGTCTTTATTTATATCGTTATAATGATGCATGACTAATGTTTGACTTAGATAATTTCCACATGCTTAGTGTCCACTTAAATTTGATTACTCCTTTTCTGATCTATTGCTTGGGGATTAGGGGTATTGTTTTGGAGATGTAAGCGTGGTGCTTAGATCAATAGAATGTATTATTTATTACGTAGTCCATGGATTGCTAGGGGTAGGCAGTAGGTGGTGACAACCCTATCTGTCCTTTGAAATCCCCCACGTTCAGCTACGCAGTAGGCTCTTGGCCAGAATTGTACTGTGGATGCAGGGGAAAACCAGATGCCTAGGGTGTGATGATCTGATTGTCTTGCTTTGTCAATGTATCTGTATAATAGTATATAATGTAGACTATATAACTATATAAAAGCAACATAGGAACTTAGCTTTTTCTTTGTCCTTCTCCACTAGACTAATGTTTATTTCTCTTGAGTATGCTATCTATGTGTCCACTACAATTTTTATCATTATCCTTATCCATGTGAGGACTTTGTCTTATAATCCAATGTGCAGTGTTTAGAATATGGTAATTATTCTGATCAATCATATGCCTTCCTTTGGGATAAAACAAATATGATATCCTGAATACTTCCGGATGAAATGCTACAACGATATTCTCCGTGCGCTTGCGGACTCTATGCATTCGTTAAAGATTACCAATAAGCATTTCTGGCTTTGTTGCTAAGGAAACTTAGTGACGACGTTAAGAAATGTCAACAATGATGATGATGATATTAATGCTTCACTTCCTAAAATGCTTGAATTTATGGAATTGCTTGAAAAACAAAAGGAAGAAAATGATAGACAAGAGGAGGTTCTTGAAAAACAAGAGGACTTGCTTAATCTTGAGAAGTAAAGAAACCTTGAACTAGAGAAGCTCCTAGAACCTGAGATAAAGATAAATGAAGATTTAACCAAGTCTCTCATTGAAAGTGAAAACTCTTGTGAAAGTCTTAAGAACACAAAAGATGCTCTCCTAGAGAAGTATGAGGCCTTGGAAAAGACTCATAAATATCTAGAAGTACAATTTAAAATGCTTTCAACCTTTACATCCTCCACAAATAATTCTTCTTGTGCCTCCACTAGTAATGGATGTGATAGGTGTTATAACATTGATGTTGATGCTTGTGCTACTAATGTCAAATTGATTGATGATTTGAACATGCAAGTGAAGGCTCTTGAAAGCAAAATATAACATGAGAAAAATGTTATTGATGATGAATAGACAAAGTATGCAAGAGGTGCATACTCATATACTAGGCACCCTAATGTCATGGATGGCACTGGATATGTTGAGGGTGCTAAGCACAATGCTAGGGAAAACAAGAATGGGAAGGAATTCCTTAAATTCACCAAGGAAGGGTCTTATCAAAAGAAGCAAGCCAAGAACAAGAACACTAACCAATCTTCTTTTGTTAATGATTCTCATGCTAATGTGCCTAATACCACTTGTGCACTCTTTCATGATTTTGATGCATCATATGTGCTCATGAGAAACATGCATGTAATGTGAAAGGACCCAAGCAAATTTGGGTACCTAAAAAGAAAACTTAATTTGTTTTGTAGGACAACATCTCCGGTGGGTCAAGTTGGGGTGATTGATAGTGGATGCACCAATCATATGACCGGAGAGAAAAATATGTTCAAGTCATTTGAGCCAAGTCACAACAAAAATGAATACATCACATTTGGTGACAATAGTACGGGACAAGTACTAGGTTATGGTAAAGTCCCTCTCACTCCTTCGTATTCACTTTCTAAGGTTATGCTTGTTGATCATGTTGACTTTAATCTATTGTCCATTTCACAATTTGTAAAATGGGCTATGATGATTGTTTGTTCAGTGAATATGGTGTGACCTCTATAAGAGGTGTGATGTCTCGGTTGCTTTTAAGGGTGTGCTTAAAGGAAAGCTTTATGTTGTGGATTTTTCCATGGATGAGGCTAGACTTGGTACATGCTTGTTAGCAAAGTCCAACATGGGTTGGCTATGGCATAGGAGGCTTGCCCATGTTTGTCGGGGGCAGAAACCAGGGGTGCCACGCGACACCACTCGGAGGCCCACCAATATCGGATAGTGGGCCCACCGAAGCCTCGCTAAGACATGCCCGCGCCAGCCGGATCTCAGAGGAAAAGGCCACGCCTCTCCTGACTCACTTGACCCCCAGGGGTTGAAGGCCGGACGTGATCCATTTGACACCCGGGGGTCGAGGGTTCGTCACGATTTGCTCGACTCTCCGAGGAGTTGAGGCGAGACGGGTCCGAACATGAGGCCCATATGCGACTCGCTTACCCAACCTGGAGGACTCAGCCGCTCACCCCATCTTATCACATCCAGGGTAAGGACAAAGCGGTACACTCCTGCCTCGATCGTAACAATGGTAAGAGGGATCAGGACCACCAGATAGGCTTAGCCCCCATCAACTCTCATCAATAGGACCCGCCTCGAGACAGGACGGTTTGGCGAATCACTGACCAAGCCAGAAACAGCGGGTGGAGAAACTCGATTGCCCTGCTAGGACGGGATGGATCCCCACACCCAGCAGGCCCAAACAAGCACAACCCTACGCATCGACCCCCAGTGAGGTGGTTTAGCGGGGTGATGGTCAAGAACTACCAACCGCCCCGCCTTAACTGCCGAACCCAGCCCGAGCGCACAATATCAGGGGGTCAAATCCCTCCGTATACCTGCCCCCCTCATCATCACCAGCACCTGTTGACGATAGCAGGCACAACAAGGCTCTCTATGCCACTATCACTCAATGATATCCCTAATAGTGATGATGCAGGACGACTTGATGGACGGCCAGATGGAACCATGCTTGAGCAACATGATAACGCCCATGCTGCACCACCCCACGAATAGCGGAACACGCCCTCTACAGTAACAAGGGAGCTTGACCCGACGACGGAAAACGGGGGTACGCCCAAACACAGTGCCCCCCCCCCTCTGACATCAGACCAGGACGATGAGGGCCTACAAGGACCAAAGACCACGCCACCGACCAAGGACTTTTCCTTCTCCGGCATGACTCCATTAGCTCCGCACGTGTAGAATCCTCTCTCTCCCTGTGTAACATGGGCCCACTCCCCTTAAAATATAAAAGGGGCGCCTGCTTTCTTCTCAAGTAGGGAATAAGAACACAAGAGATGTTCACACTCACACACCCTCACACACCGGCTCACACGCCCACGAACAACCAGAGACTTGGAGACTCCTCTTCTCTCATCACCATTGTACACCCCAGTGCAAGTAACATGAGCAGAGTTGAGAACTGGACGTACGGGACTTCCCCGAACTAGTATAATCCCCCGTGTCCTCTTGCATAGCCATCACCAAAACTGGAACGCACACCCCGGAACAAATTCTACTAGCCAGTTTTTAAACACCGACAATTGGCATGCCAGGTAGGGGCATCGCGCGTTTCACTCCACGACCAACTTCCGTTTTGGATGACCACTTCCACTGCGTTCTGGGCTCCCGGCGCCAACATTTTCTTCGAGAGCCTGGAGTTTGTCACCACGGGAGACCAGAGGTTGCTATGCGTCAGCATCCCAGCGCCCTTGCCACCTCCAGCCCTGGCGACCGCCGCCGTGGCGGCGCGCCCATGGTGGCTGGAGGACTTGGGCCACACGCTCGACTTTGTCATCACGGGGGACAGGACGTTGGAATCCATCGATGAGACACTCCCGAACCCCATCACGGCGGCCACTACCATCACCGACGAGGTGATGCGCGCGGCTTGGCTCCAGCCGGCTAGACCACGGGTCGTCGGCCAACCCGTGTCGCCAACCAACTATGGCGACCAGCTATGGTTCTACCTGGAGCGTTATTTGGGTCCCACGCCCGACCAAAACAACCTCCGGCAGTTCGCGTTCGCGCTTGCGAACGTCCATGGACAGCTCCTCGGGGGAGAGCCAATCCACTCGGACAGGCTTGCCGAAGCCCCTCCCGAACGGTTATCCGCGCGGCCTGCAGAACGCTGTGGGGTGTCTCTAGGACACGTCCATCCACCGGACGGTCCCCGCCTCCGTAGGCGTCGGCTTCGTCGGCGTGATCGAGCATCCGGACGAATCGTTTTCGATCTTCTCGACATGGGTTCGCTGGAGGACTCTGGTTCTAACTGAGGAAGCTGCGCGGGAAGCTATGATCTCCCGTGCGAATGCCTTATGGTGCAGCTCGCACCCACGCTGGCTACGAGAGATGTTGGAACCTTAGCCGTCGGGGCAATAGCAAACCCCAAAACCCCTGCTCTAGCGAACCCAGCAATGGATGCGGGAGCGGGAGATACGCTTGTTGACATCCCCGTCACCGCGGCCGGCGAGCCACAGCCGGCGCCTCGTCCGGAGGACCCCCAGCAACAGCTGAGGGCCAGAAGGGCGGAGCTGGATGAAACCTGGCGCCAGCTTGAGCATTAGATGGAAGAGATAGACCGTGAGCTGGCCCGCTTCGGCGTGGGCGGACGCGCTCGGGCCATGGCTCGTGATGTCCACCAACGCATCCTTGCCGATGACCAAGGGTCCCCATAGTTCGCTTGTGTGGCAAAAAATATAGCGGCAACTATCACGCTACTCAAGACACTTCCCGAGCCTGTGACGCCAGAGGCCTAGCAGGCCCAATGAGAAGTTGCGGCTCTTCTAGCCAAGGCCGCCGAGCTACAGGTGGAGAGCTCGCAGTGATGCGCCACCAAGTCCAGCCAATAGATTTCTACGTCCAGGCGCGCCGGAGGGTGCAGGTCGTCGGGTCGCAACAGCACTCGGTTCGGCAACCCCCTCCGACCGGAGGTGCGCCCAAGAAAGCCTCGGTTCATGACCGAGTCGGGCCTCATCATGACACGCGCCACACCCTCAGAGCACACCGACAGGAAATGGAGCGGCTGAACAAGGAAAGGGGTCGTTGGCCGCGACGTGGAGGCCGGTATGACGACACCAACGAGGAGAGAAGTCAAAGCCCGAGTCCTCCTGGACCACGGGTCTTTAGCTCGTGCATCCGTAGCGCCAAGTTCTCGTAGTGCTTCTGGGCGCCTGCCACTGTCACCAAGTACGCGGGCGAGACGGACCCCGGGCTTCGTGTGCCAGGCGAGAGGTGCCATTGATGACCATGCCATCATCCGCAACCTCCCGCTATACCTCGCCGACTCGGCCCGCGCTTGGCTCGAGCATCTCCCCGAGGGCCAGATCTACGACTAGGATGACTTGAGGGACATCTTCGTCGAAAACTTCCAGGTGACCTACATCTGCCCGGGCAACCCCGGGGACCTCAAGAACTGTTAGTCGAAATTCGGCGAGTCCCTTAAAGATTACATCCAGTGCTTCAGCAAGAAGTGCAACGATCTGCCCAACATGGGCGATACGGACATCATCGGGGCCTTCATCTCCAGCATAACCTCGGAGCAGCTCATCCATGAGCTGGGACGAAAGGGTCCACGCACTGGCGTGAGGTCCTAGACATCACCACGAGCTTTGCCTCCGGTGAAGAGTGCATGGGGGCGGTCCTCTAGCGCACGCCAGAGGGCAATGGCAAAGGCAAGCGGGAGGAAAGAGCCAGCGATGGTCACCCCAACCGTCCAAAGAAGAAGAAGAACAAGTAGCGGGCCAAGCGCGACCCTGTAGTGGCTGCTACCGAGCGCAAGCCGCCAAGGCTTACAACAGGGGAGGCGCCAAACTACTTCAAGAAGAAGTGGAATGGTCCGTGCCCAAACAACGGATTCCCCATCAAGAACCTTCTTAAGGGCTGCTCCATGATGAATAAATTCATCCGAGAAGAGGTAAAGAAAGGGGACCCGGAAAAAGCATCAGAGCGGAGGGCCCGAGACCCCGTCGACGGCGACGACGAGCAAGGGGGGCCAGTTTTCCCTAAGACCAAAGCCTGCCACATGATCTTCACGGGTCCCGAGTTCCGAGGAATTCGATGCATGACCAAGCTCGAATGGTTTGACCTACCGATCACTTTTGATCAGTCGTACCATCCCCCACACGTGCCGCGACCGGGTCGATACCCGCTTGTGGTCGACCCCATCATTGTCGAGGTCCGACTCACCAATGTGATGATGGATGGGGCAGTTGCATCAACATCCTGTATGCCGACACCCTCGATCTGCTTGGGATTGACCGGTTGCGTGTCCAGCCAGCCGACGCGCCCTTTCATGGGATCGTTCCTGGGAGACAAGCCATGCCCCTTGGACGAATTGGCTTGCCCGTCATGTTCGGGACTCCTTCTAACTTTTGGACCGAGACCCTCGTCTTCGAGGTCGTTGACTTCCCGGGAGCATACCACGCTCTCCTAGGGCGCCTATGTTATGCCAAATTCATGGCCGTCCTCAACTACACCTACCTGAAGCTCAAGATGCCGGGACCGAAAGGGGTCATCACCGTGAGTGCATCGCTCCAATGCACCTTACAGTGTGAAATGGAGAACGGTGACCTCGCCGCCACGACGGTGGCCTCCGCCGGGGAGTTTGAGGCTATCCGTGCCCACCTTAAGGAAGGGACCCCCGACGCCAACCACAAGAACACCTCGTTCAAGCTAGTGGAGGAAACCAAGGAAGTGCAGGTCGGCTTCGAGGGTGACAAGGAAAAGACGGTGGGAGTCGGGACATCCCTGACTCCTAAATAGGAAAGCAAGCTTGCCGACTTCCTCCGCGTGTACATCGACGTCTTCATGTGGAGGCCCTCAGACATGCCTGGCATCATGAGGGAGGTTGCCAAGCACTCATTGAACATTAGGCTAGGCTCCAGGCTGGTGAAGCAACGTCTATGCCACTTCGATTGAGGAGAAGCGCAGGACAATCGGAGAGGAGATCGCAAAGCTGTAGGGCGCCGGGTTCATCAAGGAGGTATTTCACCCCAAATAGTTAGCTAATCCTGTTCTTGTACGAAAGAAGAATGGGAAATGGAGAATGTGTGTTGACTATATGAGCCTGAACAAGGCATGTCCGAAGGATCCTTTTCCTTTGCCATGCATAGACTAGATAGTTGACTCGACGGCAGGGTGCAAAACCCTCTACTTCCTGCATGCCTACTTAGGGTACCACCAAATTGCGATGGAAGAATCTGACCAACTTGCGACATCTTTTATCATACTATTCGGCTCTTACTGCTACGTAACGATGCCTTTTGGGCTCAAGAACGCTGGTGCGACCTTTCAGTGCTGCATGCAATGGTGTTTTGACCATCTGATCGGCCAAACGGTCGAAGCCTATGTGGATAACATCGTTGTCAAGTCCAAAAGGGCCGACACTCTCGTGGCTGACCTCGAGCGTGTCTTTGCCAAGCTGCATGGGAACGACGTCAAACTTAACCCCAAGAAGTGCGTCTTCAGGGTCCCAAGGGGCATGCTTCTCGGGTTCATCATTTCCGAACGTGGCATCGAGACCAACCCTGAGAAGATTTCTACGATTGAGTAGATGGGCCCGGTTCAGAATCTCAAAGGGCTGCAATGGCTTACGGGTTGCCTGGTGGCGCTGAGCCGCTTCATCTCGCGCCTTGGCAAGAGAGTGCTCCCATTGTACAGGCTTTTGAAGAAATCCGACTGGTTCGAGTGGACCTCCAAGGCGCAATCCGCTCTTAATGAGGTCAAGCGCATCTTGAGCAGCACACCGCTGCTGACACCCCCACTCCCTGGAGAGGCGCTACTTCTATACATAGCGGCAACGACTCAGGTCATGAGCTCGGCGCTTGTAATCGAGTGAGAAAGAGAAGGGCACGCCCTCAAAGTCCAGCACCCCGTCTACTACTTCAGTGAAGTCCTATCCAACTCGAAGACCCAGTACCCGCAGGTCCTCAAGATCCTCTATGCGGTGATGGTCGCAAGGAGCAAGCTCTGGCACTACTTAGACTCCCACCCGATACAGATTGTAAGTTCCTTTCCACTCCGAGAAATTATACAGAACAGGGACTCGGCGGGCAAGGTCGCCAAGTGGGCACTCGAGCTGATGGGGCATAACGTCATGTACCAATCTCAAGCGGCCATCAAGTCTAAGGTCCTCGTTGAATTCATGGTGGAGTGGACCGAAGCACAACTCTCGCTTGCTCCGGTCGACCAGAAGTACTGGATTAGGTACTTCGACGGGCCACTGATGCGAACAGGTGCAGGCATCGGCCTCGTCTTCATCTCTACACTCGGGGTACATATAAAATACGTGATTCTTCTACATTTCCCCGCATCAAATAATATCACTGAGTACGAGGCGCTCGTAAACGGGCTCAAGATCGCCATCAAACTTGGTATCCGACGTCTAGAGATCTGAGGGGACTCCCAACTCGTGGTCGACCAGATCATGAAAGAGTCCAGCTATCGGACTGACACAATGGCACTTTACTTCCACGAAGTCTGCAAGCTCAAGAACAAGTTCGACGGACTAGAGCTCAAGTATATCCCACGATGCCTCAACGAGGCAGCCGACGCGCTGGCCAAAATGGCGTCTGGTCGAGAGCAGATTCCTCTGGGAATCTTCGCAAATGACTAGCATTGGCCTTCGGTTCGACCCAAAGAACCCGTGAGGGCTAGGGAGGGACCGGATGATTCCACCAAACCTGATCCGAGGGTCAAAAAATCACTTCTAGAGACGAGGTCACCCTCGACCCCACAACGCGCCGACGTAATGGAAGTCGATCAACCATGTGACTCGAGTGACCCTGACGACCAGAGGGTCGAGCAAATCGACCCCCAAGTTGAGAGAGCCGAGTTCCCGGACTACTGGGGGATCCCATACATCGAATTCTTGGGTCGGGGCACGCTTCCCGTCGACAGGACCGAAGCCTAACGACTCTATCGGCGCGCCAAGTCTTTCGTCTTAATCGATGGGGAGCTTTAGAAGCACAGTGTCACCAAGGTCATGCAGCATTGTATCCCCATCGGCGAAGGCGTCCAGCTACTCGTCGACATTCACGGGGGGAGGGGGGGGGGGTCTATAGTCATCACGCCGCGCCTCAAACCCTCATGGGTAACGCGTTTCGCCAAGGCTTCTACTGGCCGCCGACTGCTGTGGGTGACGTGACCCGCATAGTCAAAACCTGCAAAGGTTGCCAGTACTATGCCCGCCAAACGCACCTTCTCGCGTAGGCCCTTCAAATGATCCCCCTCACATGGTCTTTCGCGGTCTGGGGGTTATACCTGGTTGGCTCGCTCAAAAAAGCGGCCAGGGGCTACACCCACTTGCTTGTCGCGGTCGACAAGTTCACCAAGTGGATCGAAGCACGTCCACTAGTCAAAATCCGATCCGAGGAAGCGGCCGAGTTCACTGAGTGGATAGAAGTCAAAATCATCCATGGTTCGGTGTCCCTAACTCCATAATTACGGATAACAGAACGTAGTTCACGAGAAAGAAGTTCCTGAAGTTCTGTGATGACTACCATATTTTCACGTTGACTGGGCTGCCATCGCCCATCCTGAGACAAATGGCCAGGTCAAGCGGGCCAATGACATGATACTCCAAGGGTTAAAGCCTCGGATTTTTGACCCGACCGTCGTCTTCAACCACTTGAAGCAGTTTAGTGGATGATGGGTGGCCGAACTCCATGCCGTACTCTGGAGCCTGTGCATGACCCAGAGTCACATGACAGGCTTCACGCCGTTCTTCATGGTCTATGGGTCTGAGGCAATCCTGCCCATGGATCTAGACTACGGCGCGTCATGGGTGCGTGCGTACGACGAGCAAGGCAACAAGGCAGCGCTCCAAGACGCGATGGACCAAATAGGCAAGGCGCGAGATGTCACGCTCCTCCACTCGGCCAAGTAGCAGCAAGCCCTCCGTCGCTACCACGATCGAAATGGAAGGGATAGAGGTCTCCTCGTAGATGACCTTGTTTTATGCAAGGTTCAAGACAATAGGGGTCGACACAAGCTGTCACCGCCCTGGGAAGGACCGTACGTCATCTCTCGAGTCATCCGACCGGGCATCTACAAGCTCAAGACCGTGGAAGGCAACAAGCTCAAGAACGCATGGAAAATCTCATAGGTATGTAAATTCTACCCTTAAAACTCCTGGTCAATTCCGTTTCCGTACGTCTTCGCCTGTTCTCCAGCGACCCTCTCTCCCCCTTCTGTAGGGGACGAGCATCGCTCACGGGCTACAAGGCACATGGTCGCACACACCTTTTTTTTGCAAGAAAAAATCACAACTTTTCGGCCCTAAGCCTCACTACGGCGACAAACAAAGGAATCTACAAGTAACTCGGGTTCACGGTCAAGTCGGTCGGATGGCGCAACGTCGTGCTAGCCCTAGCGGCTGCGGCATCGGCGATCACGAACGAGGCCAAATGTCGAAGGGCTCGGGGGATCACGCTTTGCAAGTCAGAATAGGAGGGGGAAAAGGGCGAGACTCTTAAACAAATTGAACCAGATGCAAATTAAAACTGTTTAAGGCCACCACGAGCCATCGAAATTAAACAAGCATGAGTTCACTACCTAAAACTACTACACGACTCTGGGCATGATGACCCACTAGGTAAATAAATAAACTCTGACTAATTACTCCTTATCTCCCATCTCAGGAAGAGCTTCTTCCTCGTGCGCGCTCGCCAGGACGTTGGCACCAATATATGTTCCTTACTTTTCACAAGTGGCACAACCATTGATCCAATCATAACATATTCCTTCGTTTCTCCTTTCTTTTTCTCAACCTTCAGATTGGTCCCAATGAAAACATTGCATGACATAGAATAATTGGCTAGCAAATCCTCACTTTTCTCTTCATTATTCATAATATTTGTCAAAGATCCAAACTGAATGTTGGAATATTTTGACACATCATGTTCTGCAATATGTGTAAAATCATGCTTGTTTTCAGAATACGTAGTTTTAATGACTCGATGAGCCACGGGCTCATCATAATCTTTCAAGCATCTCATCAATGAACGGAAGATGATAGTGATCTTTCTTTGTCACTTTGTTCAAACTTCTATAGTCTATGCACATTCTCCATCCAGTTATAGTCCTTTGAGGGATCAACTCATTGTTCTCGTTAGGCACTACTGTCAACCCTCCTTTCTTGGGTACACAATGCACTGAACTAATCCATTCACTATCAGCAACAGGGTAGATCATACCTGCATTAAGCAGCTTCAAAATCTCCTTTTTAACCACCGGCTTCATTGATTCCTACAACCTTCGCATCCCTTCAATCACTGGTTTAGTATTTTCCTCCAAGTTAATCTTGTGGGTGCAAAATGCGGGGTTGATTCCCTTGATGTCATCCAATGTGTAACCAATGGCCTTCTTATACCTTTTGAGCACAACAAGAAGCCTCTCTGTTTCTTCTTTCGTTAGGGCATTGTTCACAATAACTGGATATGTTCTATTCTTTCCTAGATATTCATAGCGTAGCTCCGTCGGAAGTTCCTTCTGTTCCACTTCTGGTGCTTCGTTTGGATCCAGCTCCTCGAGAGGTTCAAATTCAGAATTTCCCTGGTTGAGCTGATCGGTGTAAGGGTCGCGCCAATTGGCGCTGCCAGTATGATTGAGCCGATCGGCGCAAGGGTTGCAGCGATCGGCGCTGGCAGTACACTTGTCAGTTTCATGCATGATGTGGTCCAGTGGGTCTCCCATATCCATCCCTATCCTCTCGTCTTTCTCTGGGCAGAATTCCTGATAGCAAGAAGAGTCTTGATGAGACGGATCATTAAATTGAAATTGCACTTCTTCCTCTCCCATGTGTAGCGTGATTTGACCTTTCCCAGCATCCAGAACAGCTTGTACTAATCTTAAAAATGGCCTTCCAAGAATGATATCTTCAACCCCAGTTTTCTTATTGTCTAGAACAAAGAAATCTATCGGCACTGTTTTCGAGCTGATCTCAATTTTGATATTCTTGATCACTCCCAGTGGCTTGGTTTTCCTACCATCCGCCATGATCAGCTCAAGTGCAGTCCCCATCAGCCGTTGTTGAGTTCCATAAGGCATGCTCATGAATGCATCGTAAGTCATCAAGCTGACACGGGAGCCAAAGTCACACAAGGCTTTCGGAAATTTCTTTCCTGATATTTCACAGGGTATGTATGGTTCTTCTTTTTCCTCTTCAATGACTCCTACAGCATACACACCACATAATCCTTCCTAGGGGGATGGCTCAAAGCAACTATCTAGCAATCTCTTCGCTTGTTTCACCTCTGTTCCATCAAGCTCTATATCATCCTTGTAAAGCTTCCCTAAAACTCTCCCAATAATCTCTTGATCGAAAACTTCCGACTTGAGGTGATTACTTGGGAAATTATACTCAATTCCGGCTTCGGAGGTGTCTTGCGGACTGAAGGATCTTCTCATATTAAGCAATTCTTGTGAAAAATCAATGGGAATCCAGTCCATCGACTCAAATTCGTCAAGTGGTTTAGCATTCGCCAATGTTCTATCCCCCTTCGATTTAGCAAAGTTCCCTTCAAATTCCTTCAGTTGATTATCCAGAATCGCAGCTTCTATCTTGGTATATTCCTTGCTACTTGGCGGAGTCATCAGGGTGATCGGTTCTCCTGTTGTCGCGGCTGCGCCGATCGGCGCACACGTCAAACCCACAGAGGTGAGTCCGACGGGCTCTATTTCTTCAAATTGTCCTGAAGTAATCATTGATCTGCCCTCGGACATCAAGATCTGTTCAGCTGACGACTCTTCCTTCTTCATAACTTCTGGGCATTGCCGATTTGGTTCTAAATATTCTTCCCAATGCTTGTGCAAAGCTTTATTCTCGGCAATTGTGCCTAACAATTCGATCCCTACCTTGGCTGTCAATCTTAGAAAACTTCCTCCAGCCGATCCATCCAAACGCATCCTCGATTCCTTGTTTATGGCCATGTAGAAGGTCTGAGCGCACATGTTCTCATCAACGCCAAGGTCAGGTCCTTGTTTCAACAACGTTTGAAAACGCGTCCAGGCTTCTGCGAGAGATTCTTCATCTTCTTGTAAGAAGTTCACCACTTCCCTTCTCAACTTCTGCACCTTTGGTAAAGGAAAATAGTGGAGACAAAAATTTCCAACTAACTCACTCCACTTACCTTTTGCTTCTCGAGATGCTGCCTTGTGCCACTCCTTGGCTTTTCCTCCCAAAGAGAATGGGAAAAGCAGCCACCTATAAAGATCCCGAGGCACTCCTTCATGATGGAATGTTTGGCAAAGTGCCTCCAAATCTTGTAAGTGAGTATACGGGTTCTCCTCTTTCGCTCCAAAGAATTTGTTTGCTTCAGCCATGCTAATGATAATGGGGTTCAACACATACGAGGAGGTTGTGGCCTTCTCATCTGAGGGTTGAGGCACCAGCACATCTGGAGATGGTAGAGGAAGTTCCCTGAGCATCCGAGAAGGTCCTGTTGTACTCATCCTAAAAATTCACACAAAAACAAAAACAACTAGAAAAGAGACGATTAGACGTTAGTAAAATATTAATAGTAAAAGAACTGGCTTGTTCCCCAGCAACGGCGCCCAAAAAAGGGCTTGTTGGTCATATCTACGCACCCACTTATATACCGCAAGAGGACAGTGTACAGTTGTAGCTCTTTTTCCCTCAGAGTATTCCAAGGTTATCGAATCCATAGGGAACGAGCAGAACTAATACTATTAAAGGGTTACTAACAGATTGCAATGGGTTGGTTGGTGTGAATGATCACGGTGGAAAAGTGGAAGGTGAATGTTATTGAAGAGGCAACAGGATAATGAAGGATTCTCCCCTTAGGATTGGTTCACTAGCATGCAACCTTATTCTTATCAACTCAAGTGATGACTCTAATATTCTACAAGACATGGTGGTTTCATTCACCCCGGCTGTCATTACAGAGGCTATTAGCTCCCCACTGGTTTCTTGCACTATGTAATGGGCAAAAGTGTATTGGTCGATGTTGGTTTTTCTTACGTCTACGAATAAATCCGCAAGCGCACGGGAGACCGATGTAGCACTTCACCCAGAGTATTCCGGGGTATCGAATCACGAGGAACGTGTGTGTCTATCGTTGGACTAAATCACCCAAGGACACAGAGATTGATTAAGACAGGCAGAGGATAGAGAGGATGTCCCAAGAGTCAGGTTCCTACGTTAACTAAGCTATGCTCTAGTTTGCTTGCGTTGGGCACGGACTTACCCCTGCATCCACAGGCGACTTCCGCCAAGAGCCTACGCACTAGCCTAGCGGGGAGGATTTCAGAGGACGGACAGAGCTGTCACCACCTGCCGCCTACCTCAACGAACCAGTAGACTAACGAATAATCAAAGGTAACCTCCTGCCTAGACACCACGTCTATGCGATCGATTACTACCTTAACCTTCTAGCAACGAATATTCAGGCTAAGGCACCCTAAGAACTTAGAGCGATGAACGAGCTCACAAGCTAGAACTATAACTTAATTAAAGTAAAAAGTAAACTGCAAGAGGGGAAATCTCGACACTTACTATGATTGGCAAATGTCGTCGAAGTATATGTGTGTGGAGAAGGCGAAGACAAGCCCAAGCCTCCTCCGAACTCTACTCCACTCTCTTCCTAATCTAAGCACTAGCTAAGTAGCACTTGGCCTTTGCAAGAGGAGCACTAAATCTTCAATCTTGAGTGTGTGTTGGAGTGAAGGCCCTCACCCTCTATTTATAGCCTCCTAACGTCGGTTTCAGAGGAGTAACCGCCACGGAATCCCCCCAAACCGCCATCAGGGAGTCCTGAGGAGCCAACACGTGGAAGCCCAGGCGGAGAGGGCGCCCGGCCAGGTCGGCCGACCTGACCAGGTCGGCCGACCTGGGGGTGGCCCCTCCTGGCCTGTGCTTTCTCCAGGTGGATGTCCTGTGGGCCCTCACAACGGTTTGCGCGGTATTACGGGGAGTTACGTCGGTTAAGCGCTGAAGGTGGGCTCCTTAATCCGTGTGCTTGCTCCTGATTGGCCGGAAGTGTGCTTTCTCCTTGAATTTCCTTAAATTTTATTTAAACTCCATGGGTTGCTACCTGCATACACAAAGTCACCAAAACTTGTGGAAATAATTAGCAATAAATTCCTACCACTAAGGTGGTGATCAAATTGTGTGATTCTTGCGGGTAAACGACGGTCATATTTTGCATTTAAGGACCGTCAACAAACTCCCCCACACTTAGCCTTTGCTCGTCCTCGAGTAAAGGACTAAAGACTAAGGACTAAGTGATAATTCAAACCTTGATAAATCAAATCTAGCATGCAAATTATTCCAGGCATTACCTTGTATCTCCATGAGCTTTTGAAGTGTCTAGAATGCCTTCTTTGGATATTGATGAATGGAACGAATCTTGACTCCGAAAACTCAGCTCCTTCTGCTTATGTAACTTGGGTTTTCGAAAAGATTTTCACAATCAAAGAATAGTAGCCATACTCCTCAAATGATTCTCTCAGCCGCTCAAAGGTGTATTTTCCTCACCGAGGCATTGTGCCTTTCATGTCCTATCTCTAAATATGGTATATGTGGAGCTCAAGAATAGGATTGAAATGGTGGCATACTTATAATTCATATCTTGCTAAGTCAAAATTCAGATCCAAAGAGAAAAACAAGTCATGATTCATAAGTCAAGTCTGTGCACATTTATTTGGTAAATGGAAGATGGATACTCCTTTGAATATTCCTTCATTGAAATGAGATCATGGGCCATCTTTTTTTTTTTTTTTTTTTTAATACTAGATAGCCCATAACTCTTTTTGCAACAAAATACGGAGGGAAGTATGTAGAACTGGAGTATTTTATTTTCATGGATGGTGGAGATGCTAACTTCCAGTGTAGAAGTTTTAGCATAGGGGTGGATGTGCATACAGACTTGATAAATGAAGCATAACAGGCATCTCAATTTGGGTCTCAAAATTTTGACAAGGCTCAATAAATTAATAAGTAGCACAAAAGAGCACAATCTTTGATAAGCAAAATTTGGCCTTGGTAGGATAAATTTTATCATTGAGGAGTTGGCTTTCAAATTTATCATTTTCAAAAGAAAATCCCAGGTTATAAGCATAAGAGTGAAGATTCATAAAGTCTATTCATATCACACAAATCAATAGTCCTAGGTAGCATGTTTTCCTAAAGATATAGTCATGGAAATTTAGGCAAACATTCTAGGAATAAGGAGCATGCAAGATGATAAATCAAAAAGAATGAATTATGGAGAAAATTCAGGTTTTTAGTATTTATTAATTTTTCCATATTCAAGGAGAAAATAAGCAGAGAGGCAGAGAGGCAGAGAGGAATGGGAAGTGGACGTGCAAACCAGAGTATGGACCAAGTGGGGGTCCGAGGGGAGCCAGGCCTGGGTCGGCCGACCTAGCCAGGTCGCCCGACCTGGGAGATGCTCCTCTGGTCCCCTGGTTCGTCGTGTCGCTTCGTGTCGCCCTGTGCAACATATTTCTCAGGGTAGACCGTCCGTTTGCGCGTTCGTACTTCGCAAATCCTCCTCCACACTTGTTTCCTGACTTCTTTTTATTTGACACAAACAGAAAGGAAAAGTGTGAAAGCAAAGGTGGACCCCACCGGCTTTATGGGCTCAGTGGGTTCCATTATTCAATTCTTTATTATAGGCGCATTACATTTTAATGAAATAAACGAAGAAAATCTAAAAAGGGAAACTAAGCGCCTATTTTCCTAAACTATATGGGAGAGCCTATTCATTTGCCCTTATATAAGTCGGGCTCTCCCATGTGGCTACAAATGCGCTCCATCTTAGCGCATAAGCCACGGCGGAGGTCTTTCATACCCTCCTCGAGGCGTTGCACACGATCCTCAAGTTGAGCACGATCAACCAACTCCTCCGCCAACTTGTTGGCCAGCCTCTTATTCTCCGCCCGTAGGAGGAGAACGTCCTGCGCAAGCTTGGCCTTGGAGGGACCTGTCGCCTCGTCCCCGCTGTCCTGGTAGTGTCCGCCCTCCGCTGTGATTGGCGGGGGGTCGAGGAAACGGCTGATGGTCTTCTGCGGGGAGGAGTCGATGGATTCCTCCATCTCCCGCTTGTCCTCCGAAGTGAGCTTGGGGAAGAGCACTTTCCCCTTGCCCGGTCTGGTGCGTGGTCCGGTGCTGGTGAACCGTCCCTTCTGCTCTGGCGACGTGGGGATGTAGTCCATCCGGTACTTGTACCCGAATGGCGTCCCATCCCTGCCCCGAAGCGTCTCAACGAGGTGTTCCCTGGGCAGGAGAGCAGAGGGATCCCCGTTGTGGAGACGACGGGTGGGTGTCGTCTTGCGGTGCGCCAGAGTGCCCGTCGTTGGTCTCTTGATGTCGGGGGTAGGACGCCGTACAGGCGACGTTCCCCGCGTCTTCATGGTGCGTGCCGGGGTCGGCGAAAGTGCCCGCTGCGATGTGCGGGTGGCGGAAGGGCTGCGCCGTTCAGCAAACCGTGTACGGCCTGCCCTTTCCTCTTCGCGGCGCAGGGGAGGCTCAATGGCGAGAGGCTCAACGATCTCGGCAAGGGTGAGATCGAGGTTGGTCGGGACGATTTGGTTAGCGGGGGTGATTTCCCCGCTAAGGGCAAGGGCGGAGCTGGTCAAGGAAGCCTGGGAAGTGCTCTTTTTGGCAGCCATGACGAAGTTGGGGGTTCTGGAAGAGGTTCACAGGAAGGTTTGGGATGAGAGAAAAGCATCGCTCCCCTCTGCTTAAAAGGAGAGTCCCCCGACGGTATATTCGCGATTCTCCGCGAGAATCTCCGATTAGGGCGAAGGGGGAAGTTGGAGGAACGCGTGAGAGAAAAACGGGAAGCGGCGGCGCCACCAGGGGGTCGCCCGACCTGGCCAGGTCGGCCGACCTGGTGGTGGGCCCCCTGGGGCTGCTGCTTCGTGGGCTGCCTAAGGGAGGTCCAAGGAGGGGGAAAAGTACGGCAATTTAATTTGATTCTAAGTTTAGGTGCCCGTAAAGGCTATGGGTAGGCCCGGAAGTCAATTAAATTGACTACGTCCTCCTCAACTCCTATACTTTTAATAGAATCGTAAAAGAGTTTAAGTCGATGGCCATTTACCTTAAACGCGTTCCCGTCCTTGTCCTGGAGTGTGACCGCTCCATGTGTCGCGACGTCGATGACGAGATATGGCCCAAGCCATTTGCTTCGCAGTTTCCCGTCGCCGAACAGCTTCACTCTTGAGTTGAAGAGTAGCACCTTGTCTCCAGGGTTGAACTCTTTTGGCTGTATCCTTTTGTCGTGCCATTTCTTGGTCTTTTCTTTATAGATCCTGGCACTGTGATACGCCTTTTCTCTCCATTCCTCCAACTCAGAAATTTGCTTCATCCTGTGCCTTCCTGCTTCTTTGGAATCCATATTCCATTTCTTTATTGCCCAGTATGCCTTGTGTTCCAGTTCTACCGGCAGATGGCAAGTCTTGCCGTAGACCAGCTGGAATGGAGACATGCCTATGGGGGTCTTGTATGCAGTGCGATATGCCCATAGTGCATCTGGCAACTTATTCTTCCATCCCGATCCCATTTCCTCCACTGTTTTCTGCAGGATGTTCTTGATTTGCTTGTTCGAGGTCTCTGCCTGACCGCTGGTCTGGGGGTGGTATGGAGTAGCAATGTTATGGTCGGAACCGAGTTCCCTCAGGAAGTGTCGGAATCCTTTATCCGTGAAGTGTGAACCTCCATCACTAATCACCATCCTTGGTACCCCAAAGCGTGGGAAAATGATCTCATAGAGCATCTTCCGTGCGCTCTTTGCATCTGCAGCTCTGCATGGCAATGCTTCAACCCACTTTGACACGTAGTCGACTGCCACCAGGATATACTCGCAATCATAAGACCTTGGGAAGGGTCCCATGAAGTCGATGCCCCAGACGTCGAAAAGTTCGACTTGCAGGTTGTATGTCAAGGGCATCGCGTTGCGAGATGAGATTCCTCCATGCTTCTGGCATCTCCTGCACCTCCTGATGTACTCCTTGGTGTCCTCATACATCGTCGGCCAATAGAAACCACTTTGCCAGATTTTTGCTTGCGTCCGGTACACGCCGTAGTGTCCTCCGTACGGAGCTGCATGGCACTTCTCAATTATCTGTGCACCCTCAATGGTGGGGATGCATCGCCGCAACAGACCATCAGCACAGACCCTGTAGAGGAAGGGGTCGTCCCAAAGGTGTCGCCTACTTTCATAGGCCAGCTTCTTTCGGTTTTCCCCCGGCGGAACATACCCTGTAACCATGAAATTCACGATATCTGCATACCAGGGTGTGGAGTCCGCAACCTTTAATAGCATATCATCTCGTAGGAAGTCGTTGATTGGTAGTTCCTGCATGTTAGTGACTTGCATACGAGATAGATGATCTGCTACGGAATTCTCTACTCCTTTCTTATCTTTTATTTCAAGATCAAATTCTTGGAGTAAGAGGATCCATCTGATGAGCCTTGGTTTAGCATCTTTTTTAGCGAGCAGGTATTTTAGTGCAGCATGATCAGTGTAAACAATTACCTTTGCTCCAACTAAATAAGATCTAAATTTATCGATAGCAAAAACCACAGCCAGGAGCTCCTTTTCTGTGGTAGCGTAGTTGAGCTGTGCTCCTGTCAAGGTTTTGCTAGCGTAGGCTATTGCGTGATGCTTCTTGTCCTTCGTTTGGCCGAGAACGGCCCCTACGGCATAGTCACTAGCATCGCACATGATTTCAAAGGGCAGCTTCCAATCAGGGGGTTGGATGATGGGAGCTGAGATGAGTGCATTTTTCAAGAGATGAAAAGATTTCAAGCACTCATCATCAAAGTCAAAAGGCGCGTCCTTAGCTAAGAGGTTGGTGAGGGGTCTAGCGATTTTCGAAAAGTCTTTGATGAATCGTCGATAGAACCCAGCATGCCCCAAAAAGCTACGAATACCCTTGACGTTGATCGGAGGTGGAAGTTGCTCGATAACTTCTATTTTCGCCTTATCCACCTCGATTCCTCTCTCGGACACTAAGTGCCCTAGCACTATGCCTTCTCGGACCATAAAGTGGCACTTTTCCCAATTAAGTACCAGGTCCTTTTCTTGGCATCGAGTCAAGACCCTGTCCAAGTTCTCGAGACAGTGATCGAAGGTCTTCCCATAGACTGAGAAGTCATCCATGAAGACTTCCATGATTTCCTCGATCATGTCCGAGAATATGGACATCATACACCGTTGGAAAGAGGCGGGTGCATTACACAACCCAAAAGACATCCTACGGTAGGCATACGTTCCATACGGGCACGTGAAGGTGGTCTTACTCTGATCATCGGGATGGATAGGAATCTGATGATAACCAGAATACCCATCAAGGAAACAGAAGAAGGAATGGTTTGCCAACCGCTCTAACATCTCATCGATGAAGGGCAGCGGGAAATGATCCTTCTTTGTTGCCTTGTTGAGTTTTCTGTAATCGATACACATCCTCCATCCCGTGACGGTACGTTGGGGAATAAGCTCGTTCTTATCATTCTTAACGACCGTCATACCTCCCTTCTTCGGCACTACTTGTACCGGGCTCACCCACTCACTATGAGGTACGGGATATATGATCCCTGAATGCAGAAGTTTTAGAACTTCCTTCTTCACAACCTTGCGCATAGCATTATTTAACCTCCTCTGAGGTTCCCTAGAAGGTGTACTCTCGGGGTCAAGAGGGATGCGATGGGTGCAGAGAGTGGGACTAATTCCCTTTAGGTCTTGGAGGGAGTACCCAAAGACAGAGCGATGTTTCTCTAAGACAGAGATCAGCTTCTTGGTTTCCTCCTCCGAAAGCTTATCACTAATGATGACAGGGGACTCCGTGTCACCATGTAGGAAAGCGTAGCGTAGGCCAGGGGGTAAGGTTTTTAACTCGATGGGAAGTCGAGTCGGTGGTTTTTCTTCAAGAAGCTCGAGAGTTTCCTGTAGATCATCCTCCTCTTCTGTAAAAAGATCGGCGTCTTGGTCAAGGAGGGTATCAGGAGGGTCAAAAGGGGAAATCACTTTCACCTCTTCGGTTAGGTCTCTCTCATCAGGAAATTCAGCGATGGTGTTTCGCGAACGGGAGATTGGGATTGAGAGAGCCTTTCCTCCGATGTTGACACTGAGGTTACCGGATGAGGCTGCCGTAAAGAGTTTTTCTAAAGGAAGCCCGATGAGGACATCAAAGCTTGGGACCTCAAAGACATGAAAGTTCAGAAGGGCTTCAGCGTCTTTGTGTCGTATCGACACATTGTTTAGAATCCCGTAACCTTCTAGGATGGCTCCGGTAGGGCTTTTGAAGGTCTTTTGCGTAGGAAGCAGAGGTTCGTCTCCTAATACCTCAAAGGCAAAGGAGTCGGAAATGATGTTTATTCCTACGGCGGGATTATACCAGACATCCACAGCTCTGCCTCTAACCATACAAGGAATGGTAGTAGAGGATGAGATAATCCGAACAAGTTCGGAACATTGCTCATTTTCTCGGGACCACTCATCACTCATGATGGCTGTTAGTTCTTTCACTGAGTCCCTAAGGATTTGTTCTTCTATAGGTTCAGGGGAAGGAACTGGTGTTTGAGGCTTTCGTTGGATGGCATACATCGAGGTGTTACCGAAATCTTTGAAAAGATCATCCTCGATGATGAAAGGGAATTCGGACGGCTGAATTTCTTCATCATCCGAATTTCCTGGTTCAGGAGGAGGCTCACTAGCTAAGTCTTGAGATGTGCAAGAAGCAGGGTCAGATTCGGCTAGCTGGAGAGTCTCCTGGCTCGGCGTAGCTTCTTCGCAGGGGGGTTTGGTGGGCTCAAGGAAAGAGGTATTTTCTAGAATGCGTTCTAGGATGGTTCTTCCTTCTGAGACCGTTTTGTGTATGAATGAACCTCCGGCGGCTATGTCGAGATATTGGGCAGATTCCTTGTCGAGACCCATCCGAAAATGCTGTAGCAGCATGGGATCGGGTATAGACAAGTCAGGACCGGATTTCACTAAAAGCGAGAACCTAGCCCAAGCTGTGCCTAAGGATTCTTTCTCGGCCTGCTCGAAGTTGAAGACCTCTCTACGGAGAGAAACGATTCGTGACATTGGGAAGAACGCAAGACAAAATTTGTCCTGGAGCTCTTTCCAGTCACCATTCGTGCTTTCTGCCGTGTGAGTGTACCATTGCTTCGCCCTCTCTATAAGAGAAAAGGGAAACAATTTCCACTTGAGAGTCTCTTGTGTCATACCCCTGATTTGGATGCACGAGCACAATTGCTCAAATTCTCGCAGGTGATGGTGTGGGTTTTCGTTTTCTACTCCCGAGAAAGGTTGTGCCTGAACCATGGCTATAAAGCCTGGGCGGAGTTCGAAGCCATCAGAAAAGATTGGTTTTGAAGATGAAGGTGGCTCGTAGAACTCGCCCCTTGGAGCAGAGAAGGATTGGATAGAAGGTTGCTCCATGGTAGGGATAAGGAAAGAAATAAAAGAAAGATAAAAAGGGATACGAGGGTGACTAGGGTCCGCAGATAAAACAGCAACCGTTCCCCGGCAACGGCGCCAGAAATGCTTGTTGGTTTTTCTTACGTCTACGAATAAATCCGCAAGCGCACGGGAGACCGATGTAGCACTTCACCCAGAGTATTCCGGGGTATCGAATCACGAGGAACGTGTGTGTCTATCGTTGGACTAAATCACCCAAGGACACAGAGATTGATTAAGACAGGCAGAGGATAGAGAGGATGTCCCAAGAGTCAGGTTCCTACGTTAACTAAGCTATGCTCTAGTTTGCTTGCGTTGGGCACGGACTTACCCCTGCATCCACAGGCGACTTCCGCCAAGAGCCTACGCACTAGCCTAGCGGGGAGGATTTCAGAGGACGGACAGAGCTGTCACCACCTGCCGCCTACCTCAACGAACCAGTAGACTAACGAATAATCAAAGGTAACCTCCTGCCTAGACACCACGTCTATGCGATCGATTACTACCTTAACCTTCTAGCAACGAATATTCAGGCTAAGGCACCCTAAGAACTTAGAGCGATGAACGAGCTCATAAGCTAGAACTATAACTTAATTAAAGTAAAAAGTAAACTGCAAGAGGGGAAATCTCGACACTTACTATGATTGGCAAATGTCGTCGAAGTATATGTGTGTGGAGAAGGCGAAGACAAGCCCAAGCCTCCTCCGAACTCTACTCCACTCTCTTCCTAATCTAAGCACTAGCTAAGTAGCACTTGGCCTTTGCAAGAGGAGCACTAAATCTTCAATCTTGAGTGTGTGTTGGAGTGAAGGCCCTCACCCTCTATTTATAGCCTCCTAACGTCGGTTTCAGAGGAGTAACCGCCACGGAATCCCCCCAAACCGCCATCAGGGAGTCCTGAGGAGCCAACACGTGGAAGCCCAGGCGGAGAGGGCGCCCGGCCAGGTCGGCCGACCTGACCAGGTCGGCCGACCTGGGGGTGGCCCCTCCTGGCCTGTGCTTTCTCCAGGTGGATGTCCTGTGGGCCCTCACAACGGTTTGCGCGGTATTACGGGGAGTTACGTCGGTTAAGCGCTGAAGGTGGGCTCCTTAATCCGTGTGCTTGCTCCTGATTGGCCGGAAGTGTGCTTTCTCCTTGAATTTCCTTAAATTTTATTTAAACTCCATGGGTTGCTACCTGCATACACAAAGTCACCAAAACTTGTGGAAATAATTAGCAATAAATTCCTACCACTAAGGTGGTGATCAAATTGTGTGATTCTTGCGGGTAAACGACGGTCATATTTTGCATTTAAGGACCGTCAACAGTCGATACACTAATGAAAAGGATAGATAGATGTGCAATAAGTTCATCACATAGATTAAATTCATCGAGAGAGTATCAACAAGCATGAGAGTTACATGACCAGATCCCCGCACCAGAGAAGAGAATATGAGACTACTCACTCATCCTTCCGCTAGACATAGCAGAGGGGTGAGAAATGGCGCTGGAACGCGCCCGAGCCGATCGGCGCAGGCGTTGCACCGATCGGCACGACCTCCCTTCTGGTGGATCTCGTCGGTGTTGACGAACCTCCGCGCGCCAATATCCTGGAACCCTAGTTTTAATAACTGGTTCTCGCGATCGCCGTCTCCCCTTGGTCGTCCTTGGCTTTTGATAATTATCTTTCTTTTATACTCGACTGGATTCGGTCAACTTCCACCGACTCTAACTCATACTGGGCTGGGCCTTCGTCTTTCCTGGACCAGATGAAGTTTTTGTCATATTTTCCTCCTGCGCCGATCGGCGCATGGGTTGCGCCGATCGGCGCAAGCCGTGTCTTTTCTTGTTTCTTCTCCGAGTCGGTTCCTCTGTCTTCCATAGCTGCCATGTGGGCCTTTTCCTTCGAGATAAAGTCTTGTACTGCACGTTGAGATCTTGAAGTTTCATAAATCTTCTTAGGCAAATATCTTCAAGTGTCTTGCGCAGATAAACTTCCATAAACATGTGGAATGGGCCTCGGTCACTTCTGTGGGCCAAAACACCCTTGCATCGATCGGCTCATGTACTGCACCGATCGGCGCACTGGACTTCTTTAGTGCTTTTTGTCGGTTCTGGACTCGTGTCCTCTCCAGCATCACTTTAGTCGTCAATTTTACTTGTTTCTGCAATAAAGCTCCAAAACAACGCATATACCAATATATAGGCAATATCATAGGTAAATGGCCTAAATTAGTATCAATTATGCTCTAATTGGGGTAATATTCGCATATAAAAGGGACACTTGGAAAGTGCCAACACTTGGCAATAATCTCAACATCAATGTTGTGGCACCTTCCACAACCTTTGCTTGTTGAAGCTTGGGAGGACTCCAACTTCTTCAACAATGAGCGAGAGCTTATCTTGACATCTTTGATTGCCTTCACAGGACTCTTGTTCTCTTCTATCAATAAGTTGCACCTTTCTTGAAGTTTCTCGTTAGTTGAGGTGCATGCTTCACTTGACTCATTGACCTTGGCAAGCTCCGTGGTCATGTTCTTGTTCTTGTTCTTTTCTTCCTCAAGTTGTCTTGTGAGCTCTTGATTCTTCTCCCTTTCTTCATCAAGTAGCTCTTCTTGTCTCTCAATGATTCTTTCTTGATTATCCAACTCTCCTTGTAGCTTATCTAGCATTTTAACTATTTCATGCAAGAGGGAACCAAGTTCTCCTCTTCATCACTACAATAAGAGGGATTGATATTGGAACAAGGAGATACCTTGGTTTACTTGGACATGAAGCGCCGATGAGCATCATCTCATCATCTATGAGGTCATTGAAGAGGGACTTCTTGGCCGGTGGAAGACCAATGGCAATGTTGGCAATACCAACCTCATCATCTCCATCATCATCATCGGAGATGTACTCTTGGCCAATGTGAGCTTGCCCCTTGTTGTATGGCTTCTTGTTGGGCTTGTTCTTGTTATTATACTTCTTTCTCTACTTGCCTTTGCCATTTAGCCTTGGACAATCGGCAATCATGTGTCCTTGCTCATGACACTCATAGCATCTTCTATTTGTTCTTCTAGCTTTTGCCTTGTCAAAGATTTTCTTGGTGAAGCCATTCTTGATCATGTATTTGCCAAATTTCATGACAAATAAGGCAAAACTCTTCATTGTCTTCTACATCATCATCATTCTCATCATCTTCATCATTTGCCTTGAGTGCTATGTCCTTCTTGCTTGTGCTCTCATCAGCAATGAGCACATTTATTCTCTTGCCTTCATCATCATGACTCTTGTGCGCATTGATTCTTCCTATCACTTCATCGGTTGTGAAGCTCTCAAACCCATCCTTCTCCTCGATGATGGTGCACAGTGTTGGATTCCAAATCCTAAGAGCCATGAGGAGCTTGTAGTTGACTTCTTCATCCTTGATGTCGTCCCCATAAGCTCATCTCTCGTTGACAATACCCATGAACCTATCATGAGTTTGTTAAGGCTCTTTTCCATTGTTCATGATGAAGAAGTAGAATTGGTTCTTGAGAACTCGGAGTCTTGACTTCCTCACAACATCGACTCCTTCATGAGCACATACAAGCTTCTTCCACACTCTTCGGGCATTCTCAATTCCGGCTACTCTTGAATATTCCTTGGGATTCAAGGAAGAGAGAATGACCGACACCGCTTGAGCATTACGATGTATGTTGAGTTGATCCACGCTTGTAGGATTATCCTTGTCCTCCAAGATATATCCTTTCTCCACAATTTCCTAAATTGGTGGACCAATTGACATGAGGTACATCTTCATGCGGTGCTTGTACCAACTGAAATCTTAGCTCTCAAAGTAAGGCAATCTTCCACTTCCACTACCATATATATTTGCTACATCGGCATAGTTGAAAGGTATGGCTGTGTGCCAATCACTTCCCTTGCTTGCCGAAGCAAGATCTTGAGGCTTGTCGCCTTCCCCAGACTTCGACATTCTTTGTCCTTCAAGCTTTTAAGCCTCGTCGAAGGTTCTAGCTTTGATACCAATTGAAAGGTGCCTAGAGGGGGGGTGAATAGGCAATCTAAAATAATTCCTGAAAAAGCACTTAACGTTGATCAAATAAGACAACGACGGAACTTCTGTTAGTAATGATAGAACTTCCGTCACCACAGAAGTTCTGTCACTTGACAGAACTTCACCAACCTTTCTCTAAATCTTATTGAAAGTTGCGGATAACTAAGAGATAGAGATACAATACTTATTTAGTAGAGAAGCTATAGCAATGTATACCACGAGCTCTTCGATAGATAGCTAGCAATATAACAATAAGTAAATCGAGCACAATAATATGAAAGGAAAGCACAAGCACAATAAGAAATGTGAGAAGGTAAAGAGAGACACAACGATTTAACCTGAGGTTCGGCAACCACACTAAGTAGTTCCTACTTCCTCGTTGAGGAGCCACACAAAGTGGCCGGGTCTCTCTCAACCTAATCCCCGCCAAGCAATCACAAAGATCGTGCTTGGAATTCTTTCTCCACTTGATTCTCTTCCACCGGAGGCAAATCACACCTTCACAAACGTCCCCGTCTCACCACAAAATGTTGGGAGCTCAAGGGCGACGCCTAGCCATCTAGGAGACCAAGTCTTCAAGAGTAACAAGTGAAACAAATCTTGTTGGGGAAGGAAACATGTGCTCAAGGTTTTGACTGGATGGATTCAATCTTTTTGTGGTTGGATCTCCCTCACTTTGCTTGGAATCTCGAGAACAAGTCTAGGAGTGAGAGGGGAGAGCTCTAGCTGAAGAAAGAGTGGAATGCCAAAGTGACCAACCCTTCCCATGGGGGAAGGGGAAGGTTATATATAGAGCAACTCCCAAAACTAGCCGTTGGAAAGATTCTAGGATTGACGGAACTTCCGTGAAGGGTCACGGAACTTCTGTCATTTAAAAAAGAGTCGTTGCACAGGATGGATTGCACTGAGTCAAAAGGACGATGGAACTTTCGTGAGGGAGCTCACGGAACTTCCGTAGCTCTCGGGTTGCAACTTCTAGGATTTTGGCACTTGACAGAACTTCCGTGAGGGAGCTCACGGAACTTCCGTAGCTCTCGGGTTGCAAGATAAGAAAGGTTTGGTACTGATGGAACTTCCGTCAAGGGGGTGATAGAACTTTCGTCACTCTCTGTTTGGCTCAGAATTGGTTTGTTCTTTTTTGGATTTTGGAGGCTGATTCTTTCTCAAAGACCTTGGATTGGCTTGAGCAAATGAATTCCCTTTAAGCAAGATAAGTTTACCCCTCTTGATTCGGCAAATCTATGACTCAAATAAATTAAAACTCTAATCTTGAAAGCTCTTTGAGTCCAATTCTTTTCTTCTTTTTGAGGAGGGATGAACTTTCTCACAAATGTGGGCAATTAAATTTCCTTTTGATAATCTGCACATATTCTCCATACTCATGTTAGTACATTTTAATCTTATGTTATTAATCACTGAAACCCACTAGGGGACCTAGATGCATCTTCACTAGTTGTATTGTCATCAATCACCAAAAGGGGGGAGATTGAAAGTGCATCTAGGCCCCTAAGTTTATCTTGGTGATTGACGTCAATACAATTAAGAATGAACTAATATTTTTATTGAGCATGTGTGTAGATAACTATCTAAATTGATGAATGAAATGCATTGAAACAAAAAGAGAAAAGAAGATGGCCATTTGCCTCTAGTTGAAAGTCCAAAATTCACTCAAGAATGAAGATCACGAAGTTCTATTTCTTATCTTGAGTATAGGGAAGCTGTACTATTAAGAGGGGTACAATTTACAAGAGTGATAAAGTCAAAATGCTCAAAATACAAACCATTCCACTTCTGTCGGCCCTCTGTTTTTCCTCTCATCAGCAGTGTCGATCCCCCTTTCCTGAGGTGCTGTAAAGACCAGACAACTCTCTGGCTTTTGTCTTGCAAGCATCGGTAGAGCCGATTGTCACATCGGCAGTGCTGGTGTTTCATTCCAGAGAGTTTTGCTTCTCTGGCTCTCTGGCTGTAGCCTCATCAGCAGTACCGGTCACCCTGATCGGTAGTGCTGGTCTTGAGTTCCAGAGAGCCACCATCTCTGTCTAGCTCTGGCTGTATCCCATCGGCACATTCGTCGTATCGGCAGTGTCGGTCCCCTCGTCCAGAGAACATGTTTTCCTCAGGCTCTCTGGTGTGTGTCGATCGACAGTGCTGGCCAGTGTTCACCAAAGACCATTTTTTATCTCTATGCTTGCCTCATCGGCACTGCCGGTGAGGGTCGTGACAAGCTTCTACAGTGCTCTGACAAGTGTTAGAAACTCTAACGGTAGTGCCGATGGTTCCATCGGCAGTGCCAGTGTGGGGCATCCAGACAGGCCAACGGCTCTTTTTGGGGGCTTAGTATACAACCCCTAAACCCTACTTCGGTCAAACTCTCTCCAACCCGAAAATCAGAACACACTCTTGAGATTCATTCTCCTCACTCTCCCTCTCCAAGTCAAAGCTTCATCCTTTGAGCTAGGGTTTGAGTGAGCCATTGATTCCTAGTGCTTGAGAGCATCCATTCCACTCTTGAGCATTCAACTCCACCATACTTATGATTTGTGCTTGTTACTCTTGGAGCTTTTCTCCTAGATGGTTAGCGGTGCCCATAGAGCTCCCAACTTGTGTGATGACACCTCGGGAAGTTTGTATTACCCATCCAGCAAGGGATTTGCTAGTGGAGAACTCGAGCTTGATCTTTATGGCCGCTTGAGTGAGAATAGGGTTGAAAGAGAGCCGGTCCTTTGTGGACTTATCAACGGAGACGTAGGGTTCTTTGTGAGCCTGAACTTCGGTAACAAATCTTGTGTCTTCGTGTGCTTCTTCTTATTACTTATTGTTCCTTTTATTGTTCTAGGGCACTTACTTGTATTAGCTTCTTCTTATTACTTGTGTAGGCTTGTTTAGTTGTTGCTAATATTTTGTAGTGAAACCCACTTAGATTTATATTTGGTCGACTTTCTGCTGCCCCATCGACACTGTCGATTTCCCATCGGCACTGCCGATCGGCCCCACTACCACTGTCGGTCGTACTGATTAATTTGTCTAAGTCCAATTTCGTAGGATTATTAGACTTGCCTATTCCCCCCCCCCCCCCCCCCCCCTCGAGGCAACTTTCACCGCTTCTGCACCGCTATCTGGAAATAGCCACCGGCGATGACCCTACACGCGCCCCTAATCCGGGCCAACGGATCTTGATCCAAAGGTCCATAATCGGTCCATCGTGGACCGGTAGACCACGGGTCCACGACGCAATAGACCCAGTCCATGGATGTTTTTAGGGTTTAGCTTTAAATTTAATTCGATTAATTCCTAGTTAATGATTGACATTTACAAATAGGCCTTTGCGCTTTACTTAAATTAGCTTTTTAAACCTAATTTTCTACAGAATCTTTAAAAATTTATCATTAGGCCCCTAAGCTTGTTTTTAATTATTTTTTGCATTGTATTTTTGTAGGAAATCTCCTAGTATTTTCTTAAATAATATTTTAACCTTGTATTTTAATAGAAACACCCCTGCACTTATTTTTAATTACATTTTGGTCCAGCCTTTTACACTTAAGCCCCTAAACTTTTAATAAATTACATTCTAGCCCCTAAACTTTTCACAAATTATATTTTCACCTTAATATTTTACTGTTTGTCTTGTGCTATGAATGCATAAGCAGGTAAAGAGTCATGTGCTTTTTGAAATTACTTTTAGGTCTCAAAACCTATCTGTTTTTACCATTTTAAACCTAGAACTTTAAATCTTCATAATGTTTCAATCGTAACTCAAATTTAAGCAATTCTTGCACTGACACGATCGTAGCAACAAATACTATATGTTCTTACTATTTTATAGTGGTTTTTAATTTTACTATTTGAACCTTACACGTTTGAACCTTCAAAATGTTTTACTCATAACTCTAATTTAGCCAATTATTGCGCTCACACGATCGTAGAAATGAGTATTATCTTTTGATATTACTTTTATAGTAGTTTGTTATTGTTTGGTGTATTGTTTTTTGGTTTGCTTATATGATTGTGTGCATGTCGTGCTTGCGTGACGTTAATTCAAGAATGATATATTATTGGAATCATAAGAGCAAGACTTGAAGACCTGAGCAGCGACATGTATTTCCAGGCAAGTGTTCTTGATGCATTTGTTCCTATTATGAATGTTTATTTTAAAACTACATGCTTATGTCAAATGAATAGGTACCTGTTGTTAGGGTTTACTAGAATTATTTTATCTTTCCTTGTCGCCTTGAACTAGAGGTTTAATTAGCTATGGGTAGACATGCTTAGTTGCTTATTGGGTTCAATTTGCCATATTGGGAATAATTTGGTAATTCCTTTAGCAACATGGACTTAGGGATCTAAACAAGTTGGATGGAATGGATGTGGTGCCGTTGGAACATGTTGGTTGGTGGTATGCTTGTTGTAGATTATAAGGACTGGTTCTTGGAGCGATGACCCAGGAAAACAGTGTCATCATAAGACCGATATGGGTAAGGCTTGGCCTAGTAATTAGGTGTTCTGCCAGTGTCGGTGCAGCATTTGGTAGAGCGGAGAATGAAAGTCAAGAGGATTGTCCTTGTATCTAAATGGCTCAAGAGGGGGCTCCTAGGATGATGAGGTGCTTGTTGATGGGCTATTACTTATGGATGGGAGTGAAACCTTGGTGGCTAGCATGTACTGGGAGACCCTTTGAAAAAGCATCGTAGTGAAACCCTGCCACACACCAAAGAAAGTATGTAATGTGGGCCGCGTCCACGGGCACAAGGGGACTCATGACTTGTGGGTAAAGTGGTACAAACTTTGCAGAGTATCAAACTGTCATGACAGTCGTGCTCATGGTCACAAGTGACCTGGAATCCTCACTTGTTTAGTGGTTATGGGTTGGGATGGTTGGTTGGTGAATGGGTTTGGACTTGGCTTGGATAGCACTCTGTGGATCGATAGTTGGGATGACCTCACCTAGTAAATAGAATGCTTTAGAGAATTAAAATCTCATGCAATAAACCTCAATAAGCCTTTCTTGTCTATAGCCCTATGTCATCTTTTCTTCAACTTGTTGAGTATGACACGTACTCATCCTTGCTATATCCCACATTGCTGCTCAGCCACAGGAGAAGGTTGGAACCACTATGAAGACGATGGAGGCAAGTACTAGGCGATGGTCCACCAGTCGGTGCCTATGGAGCCTTGGGACGTCTACACTAGTTTATTTCCGCTGCTTTGAGGTACTTTTCTTTTAGACCGACAGATCCTTTTGTAACAAAGATACAATGTAATAATTAAAGGATATGGATGTTTATTTTGTTTACCATTGATGATGTACCGTATGCGTGTGTAACTTGATCCTGGGTACATGTACGGCTGCACCCATTTTACTTCTTGAAATGGGTGTGACATTGGTTGAGCAAGGAGAAAATGCACGGAGATCAATGTAAAACGTTCTATTTTTCTTCTCTTCTTTCGGAAAAAAGATTAGGAAGTTCACATTAAGAAAATATCTAGAGTGAAATCATTTTATACAGCACTCAGTCCTCCAGATCGCCACTTTTCAGTACCACACACAAGCCAGAGAAGTTAAAATTGGAGACAGAAATAGAGGAAAATGAATAAAGCTAATCTATAAAGTAGCTGGAGGATGAAAATGTGCATTGTTGCATCTGTGGTGTCTACTAGCAAGTCCAGTGATGAAAATGCATACGGTTACTATTCTATGGCAAACGATGGCGCTTTTATGGCCGATAGAGTGGGTGGAAATGTATTTTTCTTTTGCAATGTACAATGTCTATTGTAATGTCTGTAAAGGAAAACACTATTGTAGTGACACCGTTCATAGGTGCACGTTTTTTCTTTCCTCACAAAATACATTGGAAACTGGTGAAGGTAGTTTTTTTTTCATCATCAAAACTGACTCTGTAGAAGCGATGCTACAATACTGCTACGTATGTCATCAAAGCCCAAAGCCGTAGAAGCCATGCCAAATGAGAGCCTTCATTTTTTGACGAGTTTTACGGTACATATTATCACCAGTTATTACTGATGGTAATTAGAATCCAACGATTCAGATTAGTTGTTCTTAAATTACTATTACCACTAGTAATTTTAAGTGGTATAGATTTTACTAGGGTAGTATTGGAAAAAAATATAATAACAAATTTATGATGCTTTTTATTAATCATGACATGCTGCTCACGATGAGTACTTTTCACTCTCTCTCTCTCTCTGCTTCCTTCGGTTAGGGTTCTAGGTGACAGCGGCGGTGATGCCGCTTGCCATGTTTTTGTCGGGTCCGGCGTAAGACGAGAACATCTCCAGTGCTCCCATATCTTTAGGTGCTCCCGTGCTCCCACTATTAATTTGTAATAGAAAAATTATATGAAAAATTTTAACAAAAATATGTTTGGATAGTTCATATTAGCATCTATCATCATGTAAAAGCACATATGTAACAAATACTTCTGCAATGCACAGTAAAAAAGAGAAAATCAACTGCAACAGTTGTGGGTTGCAACTATTCATTTCAGACCCGTAACCTGTTACTGTTCCAACACTGATTTCTCTTTTTTCTTATATATTGCACAAGTATTTATTACATATGTGCTTTTGCATGATGGTAGCTGCTAATATGAACTATTCAAACATATTTTTATTGAAATTTTTTATACATTTTTCTAGTGCAAATTAACGGTGGAAGCACGGGAACACTGGAGATGTTCTCGGCGTAAGACCACATTCATGGTGGCACGCACTGCACCCAGGCAGATCGCGCGGCTACCAATTCTGCGCAGCCATGCATGGGATTGCTGCCTTACGCAGCACTGGTTTCACGGCAGCCATGAACCGGTTGTTTTTGCGCAGTCATGAACATCGGCGCCTACTAATCTGCCGACCTGACGTGCGGTCTCATCTTGTCAGTGATGGGTAACCGTAATTAGCATCCATGCATGCAAGCCAGGCTTTGGCAGAGAGTGTGGCCTCGAACTCCAAGACACTTTGGCACACGACTTCATGGCGATGATGTGTGCAAAACATTTTAGCAGAAAATCAATTTGAAGTCACGAAACAGGATGCGGCAACGCGATTCGGGCCTGCGTACGGGAGTGCGATGGGGACGGATCAACGAGGGCCGGCGATGCGGCTGTGCGAGCAGGGAGGGAGGTGACGAAGGCAGCTGACATGTCGAGCGGCGTGATGCCGACGACGTACGCGGAGAGAGGTGACGAGTAGCGGCCAAGGGATCGGAGATGGCTCTGTTGCGACGGAAGTTACAGCTATATTCCAGTGCATTCAATGTAAATATTTTAATACTGTGCTAATTACTTTACTATCTAAACAATTACCATCAGTAAATTACTGGTGACCATAAAACTGCTCAATTTTTTCTTAGGAAAATAAACTTTTTGAGGGTAAATGAGCCTTAAATTTACATGATTTTCAGCCTTTCCGGACAAAGATTATTGAGACACCCTCTTTGTCCTATATGTGGGCCTGTGCCAATTTAAGAAGAAAGTTTCACATAGTATTGCCGTCAAAGTAAAGATCATACATATACTACGCGTTTGTCCAGTGAAAAAAATTTCATCTATCTAGCAACTCTGTTTTTTGCAAGTCTCGGCCTCAATCTGTTTTACTCCACGATTCCCACCTGAAACGTTTGCTGTGCAATTACCCTACCGTGTGCAGACAGCAGGTAAGCGACAGGAGTACAGTACTGTTGGCGCGGAAGCTTGCTTCCTCATCGCCTTATACAAATAAAACGCTGCCCTGCGAGCAGAAATCCTTCTATGGTCCAAAGCGAGCCCGGTGTTAGGTCTGCAAACCGGTCCATCTCGTTTTCTACATAAAAACAAATGCAGGCAAGAGTTAAGTGAAGTGAGCGACGCGCCGAAGGATTTGACGTTGCTGGTAGCGACCTCTGTCGGCCGAGCCAAGGGCAGACACACGCGCGTGTCATCTACGCGTCGTTAGCGTGTTGATTAGTGTTCATAGCCAAGGGAAAGAGATTAAGGGATATATATAAAAAGGAGTAGCAAAGGTGGAGATAAAGAGCAGATGATCAGTTGGCCGTGCCAGAAAGTAACGGGAGGTATCTTGAGTTTGTGATTGGCTGATACGAAATTACGAGGTGATCTGCTTGATTTGCGCCCTCTCTAGATCTGTTTCTGCATGCCATCTACACAAATTAATGTAGAAGAAGCAGTAATAAATTATTATGTCAACTAATCACGTACTTGAATATTAAGGGTTTGTTGGAATACAAAGTATTTTTAAAATTTTGATGCAACAATATGGTTTCTTGAAATTACTGTGGTATCAAAAACTTTGATACGTTTGGATGGAAAAAAACAATGTAGTTTTTAAACCATGGTATCTACAGTAACGTAGTACTCCTCCTTCCTTGAAATGATATGGTTCCGACAGGCCAAAATGAACTGCAGCTAGTTCAAATTAGTTGTCCTAAACGACACCATTTCGTGACTCGAGGGAGTAGTATTTTTGGAGTTTTTGAAAATCCACGTCAACCCTCTGTTTTAAAAAACCGAGCTTTGCTAGTGGCGTCAGTTGGTCACTGCGCACAACAATGTCCTGCACTACTGCTACTCAAATAGAGAATTCCTATTTGTCACTACTAGAAAACCCATTTCTAGCGATAAAAAGACTATGGGTTCAGTAGCGGTCACTTCAATGCACGCTATTAAAATGGGTCTAAGAGGCTTAGTGGCTGACTGCTCTAGGCCCACCACTAAATGGGGCTATGCAACTTAGTGACAGACGTCTACTACAGCAGCCGACGATAGTGGTGGGTGCATGCACCAGTTCCTAACTGCCGGAACCCACCGACCAGCGTGGCCCGTGCAAAGAAGTGCAAGGCAGTACTGACGGTCGGATTTGGTGGGCACGCACCACCAGTGCCACGACGATGATAGCCGAGGCTGCAGCGATGACGGCACCGGCCCTACCCTTCGCCTTTGCGCTGAAGACAGTGACAGATTTGTTGTAGGTGGAGGGTGGGCACGAAGGTGTCGACGGCCACAAGTGTGATCATGGTTGAGCTGGAGCAGGTGAGGTGAGGGGGAGGGGGGCTAGCCGCGGTGGCCAAGACCGTATGGCCTCCTTTGGGAACTCCAATCCCGGCGGGGATCCCGGCCCAATTCTGGGGAAGGCCACCCGCCCGAGAAACAGCGCGAGAAAATCCCCCGCAGCCTTTGGAAGCCCGTCAACCGGGGAAGGCCTGCCTCGGGTTTGGCCCACTTCTTTAGGATGGAAATAATCGTGTCTGAAGACATTGAAACGAAACCCTCGCTCGCTCGCTCGCCTCCTCTCCCCCTCACTCGTCACGTCGCCGCCGCCTCTCCTCCCCTGATGAGCGACACCGCGACCTCTCCTCCCCTGACGAGCGACGCCGCTGCCTCCTCTCCCCTGACCGAGCGACGCAGCCGCATCCTCTCTCCCAACCTCGCACCGCCGCCGCCTCCTCTCCTCGCCAGATCTTGCGAAGCTGCCGCCTCTCCTCCCCTGACCTAGTGCCGTCATCGCCTCTCCTCTCCGTCATCTCCTCTTACCGAGCACCTCGCCATGGTGCTAGCGCTGCTGCTAACCAGCCGCCGCTGCCAAGCCGTCGCCTACGCCATGGTGGCCACCACCACCGCCGGCCACTGCATGTACGGCAGGATCCAGTGGCTCCTCCTCGCCGCCTACTACCCAGGAGACAACGGCATCATCATCAGTAGTGTCCTAGTCACCATCATCTTCCTGGTGGGCGACCTCCTCTGCCTCCTCGTTCTCATCCTGGTAGGAGTTATTGAGGAGAAGAGAGGTAAGATTGCTCAAATAAAAAAAGGAGAGAGGTAAGCAAGCGTGATTCTCCCTGGTAGAGAGCTTCGTTCTCAGTCCGAGAAGAAGCCTGCTGATCCTCACAAATATCTAGTACTGTGCTCAATTAATTAGGCGTGCTTAACTACTTCTTGATGAAGTACTGATCGATGATGGGTGTTCCTCCACTAGTAGCAGTATATAGTGTGACTGATGGATCGAGTGTTGTACATACTGCTGATATAGTGAATGAATCAACTAGCTTTGCTACCTATTTTATCTCAGTCGACTCTAAAATTAAGTTGATGAATTGTCTGGGACTCTGTGTTTTGACCGACCTGGCTAGCTATGTGGTGTTTGAATGCTTGCCACCTAGATAGATTTATGTACCATAAGTTTTCATATAATCCGATCTGGCTTAGCTTCCATGTTACATGAGTATTGTGTTTCTAGATCATGAGATTGTCAGACTTTTTGGCATTTCCAAAAGATAAGGATCTGTCTGGAATCATGATCATTGTAGAGGTAAGAAGTTGATGACATGAAAATGGTTCACATTTGGCATTAACCCATATTTTGGTTGATACTGAGCTACTTTGTGGATCTGTTGTTCCATATTTTCTATTGAGTGCAGTAGCAATAATCCCAAGAGGTTGCTTTTAGTGCTCCATCTTTTTAGAAAAGGCATACAGTTATTCAGGAATGAAGTTTTGCTTATATTAATGAAATGCTAAATTTCTATGCCTGGAGCATTGCAAAGAACCTATATTTGATATGGGTTTTGCTCTTTAATCATGCGTGAACACTATCCAGATATCCTTTCAAAAAAAACACTATCAAGAGATGGTATCTCATCATTCTATATCTTTCTCAATCTTTAGCCTGTTCAGTTTTCTCTATCTTTGTTAATCTTTAGTCTATGAACTTCATGAGTGACCAAATGTACTCAGATAGTCAGATTATTGCAGAAGATATATTTATATCTAATTTAAGATGTATGCTCATGTAGTCATGTTACAGAGATGCAAATTAATGTGTAAAGGGACAACAAATATGAGAAATTTGTAGCCATGGACAAGTGCAACATTTTAGTTATCTATATTTTCACAGCTGAAAGAAATTATAGTTCATTTGGACCATCTCTCATTATTTTCATTCCATGTTCAGATATGAGGAGGAGGAAACAAAGAAGTTGTGAACAGGCCACTTTCCGATTTGTGCCTTTACTTCAAGTTTGCAGTTCTGTTCTCATGATCAGAGTAGACACTGTAAATGGCATTTTATGCATAGTGGTAGGAGACTATAGTTAATCATATTTTTGTGTAATTTGAGGTTGTGCTGAAATTATTAACTCTGTCCAACATGAACTGTAGCCATTGCAAAGGTTCTGGTGGGATCTGTAACTGTGTCCAATATGAGACTGTAGCTAGGGTTCGGAGCTCGTGCAGATGAAATGATAAAATAGTGCATTTGTGTAGTAGAAAGGATATTTACAACAACATGCTACTTTACTGTTGTTGTAATAGAACTTTTATTTGTGTAAGCTAATGGAGGATAATTTTGTAGTATTATGATGCTCACACATGATTTAGCTGTTGAACAATGATTTTTGGTATGCATAAAAAAGTTTTATTAGTGCTGGCACATGATCTAGTTGTTGGACAATGATTTTATAATGTATAGATAATTATTCTGAAAATTTTAAGCAGGCTTTCGATTTTTTCTGAATTTGTGGGGCTTGTTTATGAATTTTTTTTAAATTTTCGTGTGTTGTTTTCATTTTTTATAACATTCTCAGAGTGTGTTTTGTTTTTTTTTTAATTTTATAAATTTATTTTATTTTTTCTGAATTTTTCGTGAGATTATTATCCCGCCCTTCCTAAACGTTAGCAGAAAAACACTTTCATAGAAGGGAAGGCGCACCCCGGAAGAGCAGCGTGCAGGAAATTGCCCCGTCGGGCTTAGCTTCCCCGGACAGGTGGCCCTCTGCTCCCAAAGGAGGCCTATAGGATGCTTTGACCGTGGTGGCCTCAATGGGTATGGAGGCGGCAGAGGCAGTGTTGGTTGCAGCAGAGGCGGTTGTGGAGTTCGTGTCTGATAGTGGGCACGGTGGCATAGGTGACTGCCCATGCCTGATGCCTTGTAGGCAGTGCTCGGAGCGTTAGACACCGCCTAAAAGGCCGAGGCAGCGGCCTACGACATGGCCAAGATGGCGGAAGTGATGGCGGCGGCCGCAATGGCTTCGTGTTAGGCTTTATGTCTGGGCCAGCATCTTTTAGTGAGGACTCTAGACCTTTTTTTTTTGTCGGCAGAACCAGCGGTAGTAAATGGCGCCTGCCAGTTACTCTATCGTATGTTTTTTTTTTAAATAATGTAACTGTAACGAATTCAGTGATGGACATTCGACCATCACCATTTCTATTCCAAATTAGCAATACTTTGCTAGTAGCGAAGTACTAAGACCGCTTACGACTCTTTGTTACCAATGGTTAATGTAGTAGTGCGTGATCTGCTTTATCATTTTATTATATTAGGTACTCAAAAACTATGTGAATGCGGTCACATCATCGGTGCAGATTTGGATTTGTGGTACGTGTATCAAGATGCTGCAGATTAATTAGTAGATCCGATCAGGAAAAAAACTTTGAATACCGGCTATCATCTCTCTAATTTGTGCTGGAGATAAATAACATTTCAAAGAAGGTACTTATTAGTAATAAATACACGTTCAAGCAGATAAAATAATATAGTTCACACTAACAATATATTACATATTCAAACATATCAAACACTTGTGGTTTCTCCAAAACACGTAGAAAATTATAGTTTTTAAATATCATGATATTTCATAGATAAGGTTTTATAAACTGTTTTTAGAAAAGGAAATATATTAAAAATATTCCGATCTCTGTAATGATCGATGCATGTAGCATAAGATTATTACAATAAAATTACACCATGGTTTCTGTAATGAGGTTTTCTAAACTGTAGTTTTTGAATATCAGAGTTTTATGAAACTATGACATCCAAACATGCCCTAACAATCTGCAATTAGCAACAACTAAGAAAACATATTACTTGAGTTCAGTAATAAAATTGAGTTCAAAGTGAGTTCTCATGATGAAAGCCTCCACTAAAGATCTGGTAACCTGTTTGGCATCCTTGGAATTTTACAACGTACCAGATTTCACTACATGAGTGCGTAACTGATTATGTGTAACGATAGACAGTTTGGTAGTTTCAGGAGTTGATCTGGTTTCTCCAACGGCAAGATTATTGAGTTTCTCTAACATCCAAAAAGCCGGTCACCAACATTTCGCATTTTAAGAGAATCAATAAGTTCCAACACAAAAGTTGTACCTGAGAAACCCACTAAGGAAGATCGGATCATATTTCTTTTCTGATTAAACTAGTAGCCAAAGTAAGATCATATCAGAGTCGCTATGATTAAACTAGAACCAAGCCACTGTGAACTATCTTACTGATCTTCTCTTAATTTAACCCATCAGTAGCTCACTCAAATATTTTTTCAAAAGCACTACCGTCTTCATTAACTTTTTTATCGACTTTATTGAGCTAAAACTTTTGAAAGATCACTGTCTCTGTTTCATGCTTGTAGTATCTGCCAAGATGGTTGCTTGCTGACTGTATTAGGCTCACAAGAACTAATGTGGGCCCACCCAAATCCTGATAAGCTGCTTTGCCTAGTTTAATTTAGGCCGCTTCCCTACCAGCCGAGGCCCTTCTTTAGTCCACTTCTGAGCCAATGCCATAACAGAAAGTTGTTCGCATGCTGTAACTTCTATATTATATACCGTCTTCTAAAAATATGAATGCACCAATATATTTTTACTTTTGATGCCGTATAATTATAACAATGAGATCTGTACCAGGTTCTTCAGCCACCTCCCCTACACCAAAATAAAATGTGACCAAACTGCGTGCATTACTATTAAAAATCATATACAAACTACTGATGTTAGAAATTAGAACCAGAGAAGAAAAAAAATTGTAACCTCAACTGCTCACCGTCTATCTATCACAAATTGCATATGTTCATATTATATAATAATTTAGGAAAAGACTGCTGAACAAATATCTGCTGGAACAACCAAACACTAGCATATGTAAAAAGAATATGCTTTTGCAGCAACTTTTCGATACTCAAATAGACTAGCTTCTATTTTTTACCATCTAGTGGGGAATTATTGTAATGTAAATACCTTCCCAGTTAAGTTTTTTTTGTATCTTTCTGTCTTGTCATGCATAAACATACTTTCAGCAATATATATTAGGATTGTATCTCATGATTAGAGCAACATTTGTATATTGCTTCATGTATATAGATTGGATTCCATATTGCTTCTGAATTGTGCCTTTGGGAGGTGCTATAATTTTTTTTTTATTCTCTTAATAGTGAACCATATATATAAATATTCTTTTTTTGATTTCATTATGAAAATCTTTAAATTGTCAAATTCAGTCCGAGTAAAGGTTGATACATTTTAATTAAATGATCTATTGAAAATTTTGTAGACCTTTGTTAAGACCCTAATTGTAGTTTGTTCAAGACAATATGGAGAAATTTTGCTGTCTATTAAAATTTATTGAGAAAAATAATAATATTAACAGTACCTAAATGATTGTTTTGTTGGATTTATTCCTGAATTGTTCTTCAAAAATTCTTTCGTTTAAAGACTCATGATTTCAGGAACCTTCGAGGGTTATTCCTGGTTTCCATAGTATAGTGTGCATCTATCAGGTTCATGAATTCAATTGTACTGTATGTATCATTATATTTTAAAATATTAATTGGTCAATTGATATAAATATAGTCTTTATCTCAATATCATCATTACGATAGTTGAAACATTTGCCTTTTTGTTTAAGAGCATATTCATATAAGTGATTCGATCACTATGTTCTTCTATTTGGCCTCCATAATTGCTGACATTTCTAACTAATAAATGCACAACTTGTACTATTCAAGAATTAATTCCCATCCACCGTTATAGCACAACTTATGTGCTAGGAGGCAAAATTTTAGGTTAAAATGCCATTGGTATTAACACTATAAATAGAGAAATGCATCCTCAAAACTAGAATATTTTTTGGAATCTTATAACAGTAATATTAATGGGGCGAATATGGGAATCTTCTAAATTTTATTTGTAAAGTGCGGTGCTTTTGAGAATTATTTTAAAGATATATCATGCATACAATAAAGTGAATGTAAAGATAGCATATATGTCATTTCACAATAAATAATTGACATATGGTGCAATACATCATGACGGCATAAATTCATTTTTTGAGCATATATAGTTGAACTTCACAAGAAAAGGTAGTTGGCCATATATTTTGTTTTAGATGGAGGCTTCGGTAACGATCGCGAGTGGTGATTCATTGTTAAGTTGCCGAGCACGCCATATCTATTATGCAATGAAAGTTTTTTCTTTTCTAAGTGAAAATTGTTCAACAGGATGTAGCAGTTGAATCTGGAAGAAGGATTCATTCCCTTGTATTAGTTGAAAAAAATGGTCCGTTATATATTATTTATGTTATTATAATTGATCTGAGACATTTAAAAATAACATGTATATAGAATCACCTCTAATTCAGTTAAAATACCAAATAAATTTGTTTCTAAATTTTGTGAACATAATTTCTTATAAATATTTAGCAGCTTATACAATACTATTTGAGAGAAGAAAGTTTTGATCTTTGCTAGGAAATTTTTCGGAATAAGGAAAACTAGTAAGAAGTGGCAAATCTGTCCATAATTTCTCAACTTGCAAGTATATCCGCAAATTGGACAAAACATTGTGGATTTATTGAGAACAAATTTTGAAAAGAGTTAAGTATGAACTCATCAAACAGAGGATCACTCGCAGGATGGGAAGGGAAGCTTTATATCATATCCATATATGTGCTCAAAATCTGTTCTCTTTGTTAGAAGAATATATGGATGTGAAGAAAGTAGAATTTGCATGTGTTGGGATTGACTGAATCTCCAGGAAGACACCGCACAAGATTTTCTATCGTAGATTATTCAAATCATTATAGATCTATTGACATAGACAGAAAATATGCTGCCCTGTCGAGACTAAGTAACGTACTAAGGTCAAGCATCAGACAACAAATTTGGTCAGTATGATACATAATATACCCTAAAAAAGCTTGATACATCATATATTATGGTATCTATAGAAGTGCCTTGTCAACAGAGAAGGTCAACTTCTAAGCAGAAAAAGTGTCTTGTCATCCATATATTCTCTTTTCTTCATTCCAAATTTGAAGTCACAGAGCGTGCCACCGCCGATCTAGGTTTGATAGTCGGACGAGTGTAAGCCTAGACGACAAAAGTGAATAGATTATAGTAAATGTCATAGAATTGTCTCTTCATGAGAAACATCGCAATGTAGCAACTTCATTGTTCAAAAAAACCTGGCTTAGCACACTACGGGAAGGCACATATTTGCCGAGTGCCTGAGGCCCTCGGCAAAGCCAAGATTACACTCGGCAAAGGCTCTATCAAGTGTAACTTTCGGCAAAGGGCTCACGGCAGCCTTTTATCAGCAAAGAGCTCTTTGCTAGCATTAAGGCTCTCGGCAAAGTTAGGAGTTTTACCGTATGCCAAATGTTTGCCGAGTGCCGGGTCTCGGCAAAGACTATATTGCCATGTGTCGTGCTTTTGCCGAGGCCTTGAGCGTGTATGCTCTCGGCAAAGTTTTCTGCACACAGCAAACGGCCGGTTTCCGTAGTGGCAGCTTCAGTTAAGTGAAGTAATGCTGTCATTACCGTGTTCCTGACCTAAAATTAAACCTTTTGACCAAGTATCAGAGAAAACTTCGATCATAAACAGTCTATTAGTTCCGCATTGAGTATCACACGCATATGATTATATATGGAAGTACATACTTTATTTGTCCCAGGAAAGCTATGACATATAACGTCCGTAGTGGTATCTACGAATTTGCCGTGTCTATTCACTGTCTGTGGCATTAGATTAATTTTATTTTGTTTGCTCATATTTAACATGTATTGCTGATATTTTGTAGCAATCAACGTATACCTCTTAATGTTCTAAAGGTCGTAACGTCTCACCCATGGTACAAGGACAAAGCAAAGATTCATTGAGGACAGAAGCATAATTGTTGGTTGATTACTCTAGGTGAAATGCAGCCACGATTGGCGCTCTCATTCTGATCGCTTCTGGCCGCCACCGAAAAGACAAGCAAATAGTTCATCATACACGAGCATTTGAACTGGTTGTGTATGTTAATTACCGCTCACTAGACCATGATTAGTTGTAGCCCGCTAAGGCATATCGTCGAAGAATAATTGGAGCATCCATGTGATCGCTCTGTAATTTTTTTCCAGAAAACAATTGGAGCAATTCAGGAGACCATCAAACTGTTGTTAGGTTGATGCATGCAGGGTCGCTGCTTCGCCCTGTGCGGCATGGAATAATCTTCTGCAGTGCCAGACGGATGCGGAGGCCGAACAAACCTCAGATGCGCTTTCAAAAGTTGCATGCGCGCGTGCAGTGTACCATCGTTTCTTTAGGAAGCATCCACCATCGGAGGCCGATGCTTCCTTTGACTAGCGACATCTGAAACCGCACGCTTGCATGTCGTTTCTCTCTCGATCGGTCTTGTTCTGCTGATCTACGGAGCAGAAAGCCATGTGCGTCTATGACCAAATGTGCTATAGTACTACAAGTAGCATTTCTTTTTTGGAAGGGAATAATGTTTACGAGCGGTATTCCAACATTGTAAGGTAGAGAGGAGGGGAATGCGATCGTCGCTTTCCTTGGTTTTTTTCAGCTCAGACCTCAGCATGCCAAGAGACAATGGAGCATTCTGCACATGATGGATGCTCTGCGCATGATGGATGCTCTGTAAAGCTTTCTCGATTGGGATGCAACGAGGCTGTAGAATAACGTCTGTTTGTATCGGCAATGTAGGGCACCATGCGTTTGCGTTGGTATTTATGGGATAATCCCTTCAGTGCCATTGCAAAATGCTCTAATCCTAAATATGCCAGTGTAAAATAGGTTATCCCATATACGCCATCAGATTACAAATTTTATCCTATATATATCATTGATGAACAGTAAACGATATGAAAAGACATAAATGCCCTTGTCTTTCTTCTTTCTCTAGACACCGCGCTGCGCTCACCTCGTCTGGTCGTCGTGTGCTTGCCCTGGCCGCCGCGCACTGGTCCAGCCCCCGGTCCCCCCTACTGTCACGCCTGCCTGGCCCCATCGACGCCACCAAGCAGGGCAAGCCGGAGCCGTCGGCGACCGCGACGAACAAGGATGCGCTAGAGACAGCGCGCATGATGGCCTCGTTCCTGGTCAAGAAGCTCTCGTCCGTCTCCACTTGCTTCTCCTCCAATGAGTCGACCTGGCGCGTGGTGCGTGAGATCCGGCAGGTGGCGAGGTCAGGCGCGGACGACCACGTGTTCATCGGCATGCCCGGCGCCGCGGCGCTGCTGGTCCGGCCCCCGGTCGTCGTGTCGCCCGCATGCTTGCCCCGATCGTCGCGCTTGCCCCAGCCCTAGCCGCCTGGTCGGCCCCTCCGTGCTTGTCCCGGCCGGTCGCGCCTGCCTGGACCTTGCCGCGCGCTTGGCCCCTCCGCACTCGTCCTGTCCGGCCACCGCTGCTCGTGCTGGATCCGGTCGGCTGCCATGACGAGCAATACTCGCCGCCATGGCCCGCGCTCGCCGTCACGCGTCACGCTCGCTGCCCCAGCCGCCGCGCTTGCTTGCCTTCGCACTCATGCTCGCTGTGGCCTGGCCAAGCCATCGCGCACGCTCACCCCCGCCGCCTGCTGCTACTGTGTTGATTTAATTACAGTAATTAGGAAGGAAGGGCAAATTAGTCATTTTTGAAAAAAAGTTAGCAATGACATAAATGACACAAATAGAATAAATTTTGTAAGATAATGATATATATGGGATAAGTGATTTTGCGATGACAAATTCAGAATTATTGAACTTTGCAATGGCATCTACGGAATTCGCCCTATTTATTTTCTCCGTCCATCCATGGCCGCAGCTGCCCATAAGGCAGGATCATATCTAAGATGCAAACAAAAACCAAACAACACAGGAAACGGAACGGGAAGCAAAAGGCTGAAACAAACAGAGAAGGCGTCTCGCCTTTATGCCGTTCCACTGATGGAGATGGTCTGATTGCTGAGGCGCAGCTCAGCTGCTGGAGCTGCATTCTACAGTATGTGCGTGCATGGCTTCTCGTAGTGTGCAAGCAAGCTCCCAGATGCTGTGCCTTTTGGCCCCTTTGCCTTGATCGACAGGCCGCCGATCCACACATGCAATCGCCGACAGAAGAAGAATTGAGTATGATCTGAAATAATATTGCAACATGTTGAGAATCCAATACCGTCCGCCCCGACCTCTGCGGAAGAACAGCACGTGCGAACAGGAGTACCTTGCCCTCTTGAGCATGACGGCTAAAATAACAGTCCAATACCACATTTTTTTAGGTGTGGATAGGAAAATTAAAGAGAGATAAAAATGGGTACACAAAAACGAGAAAAAAATAGATAGAGATGCACCAGAAATAAAGAGATAAAGTTGCATCAAAATTATCAATTATTTCAAGACAGAGAAAGTATGAAAGATTCAGCTATAATTGTTCTTTTCAGGTGACTGATATTTTGCTTTCGTCTCAGCTACTTTTTTTAGTGCTACATCTAAAAATAGCTATAAAACAAAAATACTTGTTGAGACGTACAAATATATTTATCACAATAACAAGGGTTGAAGAGACTGACTAACGAGAAGATATAAACCTCCATATATTTACAAATATAAGTAGTAGAAGTTGGTCCGCCCATTTGCATAGCTAATATCAATAATCCAACTATAGCCAATGTTGTATAATTGTGAATATACTATTAACTTATTTCTCTAAGACAATGATAGAATGGATAATTTGAAAAATATATATAGGGATAAACACATTTTTATTATGAATCAACTTTTCAGTAATAACAGTGATGGGTAATTTTTCTGTCTTTTTTCTTTGATTAATGAGAGAATTTGTATGCCTTGAGAGCGAACACGAATGCTCCTTTTTTTTAGCTATTAGCTAAATATATATAGTAGATTGACATTTTTTTTATTTTATTGCACTCATCATTTTTTGTGAATTGGATGGGAATACATATGTAATAAATCTAGCGATAACTCTTTCGGTTGCGTAAGTACATTTTGAAAACACTGTTGTGTATGAAGGTCTCTACACACTATCTGGTTGCTCTCACCTCTAATTGTCAAGCACATACGTGTTCTACTATCTAGATAAAAAGCAGTGAATCCGTTGTTTCCCATAGGTTTCAACCTCCATACTTTTCTCCTGTAATGTATACATGTGTCTGTTGACCTAGCTTCCCATGCAGTTCAGGTAATTAAGCAACGTGGGTACAAAAGATAACACATAAATAGAAGCTTCCTGAAGGGCACAGAAAAAAGGAAATTAAACTCCTACTAGAAGTCTTTACGGTCTCAAGTAAGCCAGCGTTCGGCCAGCTGACCGGTCCATCTTGTTTTCTACTCAAACTGACCATCCAAACAAGCAACCGAACTGGAAAGCCAAGAATGGATTTGACGTGAGTGGCCCGTGGCAGCGACCTGAGACTGTCGGGCGAGCCAAGGGCAGGCAGGCACGCACGCGTGTTGCATCTGCGCGTCATTAGCGTGTTGATTGCTGTCATTAGCCAAGGGTAAAAGGCGATTGAGGGATAGAAAACAGGAGGAGATAGAAAGCTGGTTAGTGCGAGAGAGTTTGTGGGAGGTGACTGGAGTTTATGTGATTGGGTGATATGGAAAGGCTACTAAGTGATCTGCTGCTAAAGTACATCGTCGTCTTTATTAACTAAGCCTTTATCACTCTTGTGTGTGTGTTATATCTACACGCGAGATGCATGAGATCAGTGTAGCAGAAATGATCAGATTATTACACAAGTATGTGCTAACATAGTGATTTTTACTGCGTTTACCAGGTTGTTGGCTTCCTTAGCTTCAGAAAGAGATTAAGAGAAAGATATAATGTACGGAATAAAAAATAGACAGACATTTGTTTCCTTAGCTTCAAAATGAGATTGTTGGCTTTTCTATTTGTGTATTCTCTCTTTAGGGATAATAATGTGTCATGACACTAGGTCTCTTATTTTTTGCGAACAGAGATGCTAACTGTCTTCGACGCAGGAGGGCGGCCGATTGACCCCTCATATCTTTGCATCCCTTAGAAAATGCTACTATATATTTACTCAATTTATTGTTGATTACTAGTTCATACATCGTTTCCATGCCTCTGTTGATTGCATGGGGCTAAGATCACTATTTGACCTTTTAGTTGTAGAGCGCATTATTGTTTTTGTCATGTTTACATGATTTACTATTTTTCTTACATTATTTCACCAGTTCCCTTATACTTACGCACTAAGATATTGATTTACTCATTCAACGATACTGTCCATATATATTATATGTGATTATGTGCAATCAAATAACATACCACCTGAAAAATAACAATTAGGAAATAAGCCACATCTAAAATACATTATTACTATCAGAATTAACTAAAAATATGGAGTTCATCAAGTGATTTTTTTCATGGACGCATCCACAATTCATCTCTCCATTATTTGTATAATTCAGTTAGTGCAAATATATCTAAAGATGGGCATTTAACACTTTGTTAGCTTCAGGTATCGCTCTTGTTTTTCTAATGCTAATAACTTCTTTGAGATGCTATAGTCATACATATTCCTACAAGGAAACCGAACAGAGCATTTGTCGCTTTCTGAAATTATGTTCTAACACAAAAGCTATATCTGAGAAATCCACTAAGGATGATCATCATATTACATTTCTGACTAAACTAGCAGCCAAAGGAATAGCAACTGACCACATTAAAACATTTTCTATAACCAGGCAACTAATAAAATTAATACTCTTCTTTGAATTAATCTATTATTTTCTGCATCTTTTCCAAAGGGCTATCGCATTCGATACTTCTCTATATTGTTCTTTGAGCTAAAGCTACTTCGCTTATCACTGTCGCCATCTCATGTAGTATATTCCAGGGCTAGAGGTGGTTGGTGACTGCATGAGGCTCACTTCGGAACCAATGCCTCACAGACTCCGTGGCATGGAACAACAAAAGTATTCCGATGATATTTTTAGGATGCTAGTGTAGTTGCTATGAGACCTGTATGATATTATTGATTATGATGCAATTAGTTGTTAAAGAGATTTAATTTCTAGAAGCGAGGTTCTTTGCATGCCGCCACATGCACATCTATCTAGTATCTACCAGATGCATTCGAACATACTGTTGATGAGGTTTGATGCTGTGAAAGCTTATACAATAATATAGATTTGATAGAATCAAAACTAATATGAACGTGATGTTTCAATTCAAATTATATTTATAAAAACAGTTTCACTAAATACCAGTTCCTGAAAAAAAAAACTAGTAACATCTTGCCTCCGCTTGGCCCATCCTTTTGGTTTTGGTTATTTCTGCAAATGCCACAGTTTTATAACTTCCATGACAAACTCACTTAATGTTGTACAAAAGAACAATATAATTCAAATTTAAGTAGCTAAAAGTGACATAAACTAATATTGTATAAAAATTAGGGCCATGATTGTATTTCTAGCAATATTAGTGTCTCTCTTATGATTTACAAGAAGATATATCTATGGTGGCTCATATTCTCTGATGATATACCGGTGCAAAATATCTGGAACATTCAAACTGGTACATTTGTAATAAATTTATGTTTACTCACATATTTGTTATATACAACCAGACTAGTTTTGAAGCATGCTAGTGGCGACTATTTTATATGGTAATACCTTCTCAGTTACATTAGTTTGGTTTGTCTCTCTGTCTTATATTTTATAATACTCTCGGTAGTATATGAATATTCTACGTGAATATAGAAATGTATTGTATAATTGATGGTTTATCTATGCAGCTCATATTATGTAGTTTGGCTTCGACCTTCTTGCCGATCTTTTGGTTTTGCACTACTTTTACATCTATTTCAAATTTAAGATGTTATGTAACTTTACTTTTTAGTCTTATTTGGATGTGTTCTGAAACAGAGATGCAAATCTATCTTTCAGTATCCCTCTGCATGCAGGCCTCTACATATATTGAATTTCCAACATTCGCACATAACTGAAACTTACATATAGATTTTTTTTTATTCTAATATTTGGTTACATTTTAACTTTAAGTTGTATGTAAATTTGTTCTTAAATATTTGAAGCTGAAATGTTTTAAAACTTATGTTCACAATTATGTTTTTGATGCATAAAGGATGACAGATATAGCACAATGATATTTGCTATGTGAGGTAAGAAAGCTTTCTTTTTAGCAAGCTCAATTTAGGAATATCCGTTATTTCCTCATTTTTGCAAGATTTTTATTTCCTTTCACTGGACCAGAAAATAATGTACTACTTGGGGGGTGGGGGGCCAAAGTTATAAACTTTGTTATAACAAGTCTCCAAGGTTGGAGAGACCTTTCTCAGCCTTTTGGTTGGAAATCTTTCCATCAAATGAACAGAATAATGTGCATATGCATTCCACACATTTTTCTCTTGGTTAATCGAATATATCAAGGTTAACAAAGTATAGTTGGGCATGTGTTGGTTAGAACATCTAGCATAAATGAAAGGATCTAACCAAGAGAAAAAAAAATGAAAAGATCTACCAGAGCATATAGATAGAAAATGCAATTGGTTAGACGAATATCTCAAAATAAAGAGGGCGACTCAAGATTTTACAGCCTAGATCCTTTCAATTATGTTAGATACAATGATATAGACAGAAAATATGCAATTTTAAAGAGACAATGCAAGTACCAGAGCATATTCGGTCAATGTGATAATCTTATTACGTATGTAATCTCAAGATGTGTTTTATATTGCTACAAAAATCAAATGGTGAACGCAAGGAAGGGTCCTGTCAATGGTCATGCATATATTCTTCATTCATATTATAGCAAACGTTAAAGTCGCTTCAGTGCACATCCTGCGATCTAGGTTTGACTCCAAAATATTAGGACAAGTGACAAACGTCAGTTTTGCCTTCAGAAAAAGATAACATCCAATTGCTGAAAAGGAAAATATCGTTGTAAATGCTTGATAAATATTTCTTACAGAAAACCATGGATTTCATAACTACACATGATCTTCATAATTTTCAAATTCACAGCTGTAGTTATTATCACACTTCGACACCACCATAGTAGTAGTAAAATGTTCGAACTAGCTACCGATAGGATGCAGGCTGTCCAAGTGGTCCGAAGCTAGTTTAGAAAAAAAAATAAAAAAGTTGACCATGGTCAGAGAAACCAGATCAGAAACAGTTCATTCTGCGTTCGTCTCTCTACAGAGCGTCCGACTGGCTATGTATGGCCGCTCACATATCACATTTGATGACAGTCACAGCATCCAACATGCGTACTGCTGACTAATATGCTCCATAGTTATTTCACGCTTTGTATGAGAAGAAAGGCAGCCAGTGTTCATTGACAACAGAGATGCTGGAAGCCATGAAAAAGGCTTGGCATACGCTTCCTAGTTGTGTTACCATGGAGATTATTCTTCAGTCTGAAAAATAAACAGTAGTCGTGGGAATCTCCGACTCTGAGCGGGTTTGGCCGTGACTGACAGACACGAAACTTGCATCTCTCTTTGTTCCAGTTAACAATTCGAATTGGCATGTACTAGTAATTAGGCCAGGATTCCGGCCTGCAGAGCAAGGTTCCGTCAAACAAACAATCCGAGCAGCCAGCACGTGCACTTGTTGTTAATTCGATGCGGTGCGGTTGCTTAGCCCTTAGGCCTGGAATCTCCGGCCGCGTGCATGCGGATGCCAAATGCGAATGCAGACACACAAACATCACATAATAAGTTGGAAAGGTGCTTGCTGGCATGCCGCATCTTGGCTCTGCGAACCGAATGCCTTGCTTTGACCGGCAACTGACGAGCCTGCATTATAGAGTATTGCTTGGAGAAGTTTGGTTCATCAGTCAGCAGGCAGATCGGCCGGTGGAGTGGAAAGCCGTGTGCATCCGTGACCAAAATTGGTAGTTGCATTGCATGATCGGTGCAAGGCAGATTGTGATCGTCACTTTCGTTGGCATCTTCAGTCAGTGCTTGGGCACCAATGGCGCATTCTGCACATGGCGAATGCGCTGTAAAGCTTTCTGAATCGGGATGCCGCGACCACGGCGAGGGAGCGCGAAGACTGTAGAATACAGTAACCTCTACTTGTATCGGCAATGTAATGTAGTAGGGGACCACCATTGCTTTCTTCTCTTTCCCCGGGCCGTTCCGTGGTCGCTGCCGCCGGTCGATTAGGTAAAGATCATGTACGATAAGATGCGCATGCGAGCAGAAAACAACTCGGAACGGGGAAGAAACCAACAGAGAAATAAAGGCGATGGAGACCTGGTCAGACGACGGATCGGAGGCAGTTGGGGGGGAGCTGGCATCGATCCTGCTGCGTGGTCTTTGACCGGATTGCAATGGAGCGACGACGGTGCAATAGGAAGAGGAGAGTGATGGTCTGGTCGGGCCGGAGATGTTGCTAGCCTTGACATTCGCGTGCCTGCATCTCACGCTCTGTCGCAGTCGCTCGCCTTCATACGCCACACGCCCACACGTGCGAACGATGGTAACTGCAGAATTAGTAGCAGCAGAGAACACGATACGTCGATAGTGGGGCAGGTCGACGAATCTGATACGGCCGCCGCGAGTTCCGCGAAAGAACGCGACCTTGCGCAACCTGCAGAGTCGTCAAATCTTGATTTTCAGTGGATGTTTCTGGGCCCGAATGCCAGATAACAGCCCAGCCCGTTGTTATGCCATTAGGCTGTCGGGCCCATCTCGCTGAAATTTACGTTAAGGGATTTTTGTTGCTGTTACTGGGCCAGAATGAGAGATAACAACCCAGCCCGCTCATCAATTATTGGGCTCTCGGGCCCAATTTGTCGATGGCAACCCAGTCCGCTCGCTCATCCGCCGTGTGGACAGTATATTTCGCGAGCTGTGCCAACTCATGAGCTATCATGCTTTGCTTTCTCTCTCTCTCTGGACTGCCTGGAACTGAGCTTCCGGCAAGGTACTACCGGTGTCAAGATCTCCTGCTCAAGGAAAGATGCGAACGAAGGTTGGAGCCCTTCTTCAGATCAAGTCCGCAATCTATACTTCCTGCTTTAATGAGCATTGACAACAGTGATCAGAGACGTCGTTTCAAAATTTCAAGATCTTTAACGAGGAAGATCAAGAACACGTACGTCACGCTTGATGGCAACCAAAGTGTTCGATCCTCAGTGTCAAAATTAGTGACCTTATATTACCAAAACAAAATATACTCCTCTGAATTTAAATTGTTGACGCATTTAATTTTTTTTAGTTGTGTTCTTATTCAAAAAATTTTAAAAATTTATTATGATTTGTTTTATTATTAAAAAAAATTTAATATATATTATAATTTTTATATTTAAATAAATATTTTAAATAAGACAAATGATCAAACTTAGCTAAAAAAATTAACGGCGTCAACAATTAAAATCCAGAGGGAGTAAAAATTGACGTACTCTTATTACACAGATCATCAACTGTTCTCATGTACACCAAACCTGATTTACAATTCTCACTCTCTCAAGCCTGATTTACAGCCTAGCCGTAGCAAAATACAATACCAACAATAGCACGACAGCTATATAACAGTGCTGACCCGAACTAGGAAAAAGAACACAAAGATCCTGAAAGCAGCAGCCATTTCGCTGTTAAAAAAAAGAACGAAACGCAAGCTGCCCCAGTTAGTTAAGGTATGTCTCTACATACATGAACGCCAAAACCAACAGTACAGTATATAGTCGTCGCGTTTAGAATTAGAAGAAGTAGGCGTCCAGGTAATCTAACGTGCGGCGCCTGCGGAACTCGAGCAGGCCGCCGTATGTCCGGTCGGCGACGGCGACGAACATGGCCTCGCCGTCGGGGCTGAACGCGGCGCCGGCGATCTCCCCGAAGAGGTCGACCTCCTGCTCGGCGGCGTACCCGGCCTCGGCGTCGTAGACGTGGACGAAGTCCGCCGCCTCCGCCGCGGCGAGGAACCGGCCGTCGGCGGAGAATCGGAGCCCGCGGACGGCGCTGATCCTGCCTTTCAGCACGGCGAACGACCGCGACGTGTTCCGCGCGTCCCACAGCCGGCACGTCGCGTCCTGGTTGCCCGTCGCTATGACATGGCCGTCCGGGTGCCACGCCGACGAGAACGAGTAGTCCACGTGGCCACGCAGCGTCGCCACCTCCTTGCCCGACTGCGAGTCAGCCAGCAGGCAGTCCGAGCTGTCGCCGAGGACCGCAACCAGCTTCCCGTCAGGGCTCGCCGACGTGTTCTGCATTGCAATTGCCAGTGCTGTGTTATTAGTGTAATGAGTATAAGTAATTATAACCGAGAACACCATGGAGCAGAACATCATCTGAGCTCTGACATAGTAGTGAGCACTCACGTTGACAGACCACGGGAAGGTGAACTGGGAGAGCAGGCTGAATCTCTCGGTGTCAAACGTTCTGACGACGCAGTCGTTGTTCGCGGCCATCACTCGAGTGCCACCGCTGCAACAGAATTCAGAAGACACAAAACAAACTCAGTTCACATGCTCTTTCAACTCATGTCTAGATGCATACTGAATCCATCTTTTGGACTTGCTTACTTGGGCGACTGATAGATGTCCACGGAATTTGTAATGGAGTTGTTGTTGCCGGTCAGGTTCGTGCAGAACGCCACCCCGGGTTTATCGACATACTGACAACACAAAGAGTGTGAGTATTATTTTGTATACGTTAATAAATCTCAGAAAGAAAGTATGCTGATGAGCCAGCACAGCGGGTCCTCTAACCTTGCAGACGAGTTCTCCCTGGAACCCTCCGGCCACCATGAGGTTGTCCTTCAGTGCCATAGTGCTGATCTGCACCCTCGACAACGGCCGAGCTCCCCGGACCTCCTGCAGAGCAGCAGTTAACACTGTAGGTTAAGAGACTGATGATTAGGCTAGAGCTTCTTTATAGCAGTTGACCAAGGATGCAGACCTCGGTTGGCGCCAGTTGACCCCCCACGTTGAGCACTTCCTTGCCTCTCTGAAGCAGGGGAGACCAGTGCATAACAGAGTAGTTCTGCACCATGTACACATCATGCTTCGAGGTAGCCCACAGGAGATCCCTCAGCTGCAGATTTCCAGATCGTGGTTAGTGCACTTGCAGTACATGTGTCAGAGAATGCAAAAGGTATAGACTTATTGTCGACAAGATGCGACCATGTGTTGATTGATGCAGGACAGGCTCACTAATCTTTACATGATAATGCGTTGATGCAGGTCAGTGGCACTAATCTTATGTAAACAAGAAAAGCGGGCACACGATCCTGATTGTTCTAACAACAGCCAAGCGAGAGTGCAGAGATAAGAATCAGGACTGAACTTGCTATGGTCCTGTGTGCGATCTCACTAGTGCACTAATGCCACCTTAAAACATCACAAACATTGACCAAGTTAACAAAAACTAGAAGATCGTGCAAGAGATGAAACAACGAAATGACAAAAAGAAATTCAAAGAAACACTCTTGCGACCGATTTAGCTATTACTCAAACATACATGTTAGCTTTCACATAGAGGTCTCTGTCCGTGAACCATATATAGGATCCAAAGAAAATTCCAAAGCTCAATCTAAAATCTGTTGATTCTACCACCGGAGGGGTCTCTATCTCTCCATGAACCGCCATTCAAAGAAAATTTCAACAAGTTATAAAAAAAATCAACAACTCCATTCAGAATGGTTAGCCATACACCAAAAACAAAAATCAACAAGTTATTAAAAAAAAAATCAATACCGCATTCAGAATGGTTAGCCACACACCAACACCAAAAACTGTACCAGGAAACACAATGACATGTAAAATTCACCAAAAAACATGATCATGCAGCATATGGTTTTTCTGCGTCCAACCTGCAAAAATGAAATTCAAAGTGATTCCTGTAACAGCTCTGCGTTATCATAAAACACCCTATCATACCATATTCCAATCCGTAGTTGTTGTCCTGGTTCCTGAGTCTGCTCATCCACCTGATTATGGACCTGATGAAACAAGATACTGCAGATGTCCTAATATCACAAGATTATTTCCTGACATCAAAATTATATATCGAGCTTAGAGTGTTCAAACCCAACATGACCTGCACTCAGTGTTATGCTAATAAACAGAAGTGGACCAGAGCAAATTGCAAGATCATGTAACACATGATGGGGCAATTTAATAACTACAGTACACATGGTTGCACCAAACTAGTTAGATGAATGTTTCAGTCAAAGAACATTTCTTTTTGTTTGTGGGACAAACTTCATAATTAAAGCTGCTGCTACTTATACATGTTAAATGTGTGCATGAGAAAAGTAACGAGATGTGCAGTAACAAAGCAAGCATGAAGCACCATGCTGTCCATGCATCTCACAACAACGTCTAGGTTATGATTTGTTTAGCGAATGACAATTACAAGAAAGAAGTCACCGGTGCAGTCCTGCTACTATATGCATGCTCATGCCTAATTTGTAAAAATTACTAACGCTGACAGCTTTCCCTTCAAGAGAAAACTAACGCTGACATCTGAAATACTTATGTTAGTATAGTATAGACCTCAATAATCTGAGGTGGAAAGATTAAAAAGAACAGGCCTGAATGCCTGCCCCAGAAATGCTTTTCATGTAAAGATATGGATGACAGTGCAACGGCAGAGCACCTGCCACTTTCACTTAAAAAAAAAAATTGATATGGATGACAGTATCTGAACGAAATGTTGGCCAAAATTTTGTACCTGAAAATGCACTATCGTTGATTTGACAGCTCCCGTGTTCAACTGAAAATCAAAGAAAGTATCTTTCCTCTCCACTTGTTCGCATTCCTTCAGATACAAAACACGAATCTATTAGGCACTGCAACATAAAACTTTTGGAAATGCAGGAAGAAGACAAGTGAAAGGATTATGGGATGTCACCTGTTCTACCCCACTGCACGATCTTGTTAGGCTCTGATAGTTCTTGTATTGTCTCAATCTCATATCACGGTACTGGTCTCTACTATAGTTCAACCTTTCCCATGGTATCCCTTGCATGTCTTTCCCTTCTTTGTAGTCTGAAGCCGAAGTATCATCCATTTGCTCATTCTGCCATAGAAAAAGCACACTTCTTCAGATATGAAAAGATTTATGAAGGTCAAAGGTCTTAGAGCAAACAAGCGAAACTCAATTAGTCATATGCCCTTTTATCTTTGATGTAGGACTATGGGAGAAATTTTACTTGGTACCATTTTCCTTCTACATAATGGAATATATATTCTGGATTTACATCACGGGATGCATACAACCACAAGCCCTTTGCACCTTCCCTTGTCAAGGTAACAGGACAGGTAATAAACCAAAATTGCTTAATTTAAATTGTAATATGGACTAAATTTTGTCACACAAAATTGAAGGTTCAATTTTATGCCATGGAAACCGGACATTAATTTCTTTCTGTTTGAATTGTTCACAGTTCACAACAACCGTTGACAGCTGATATCTGTTAATGGATCTTGTGTCTTTAAGAATTCTAGTGCGGTGCAATAAGCAACACCTTATACCTGAACTTTTTTTTCTTATGTTCAGTTAATACGGCATACCTGGACTAGGTCTAACTCAGGTAATTGGTATGTAAATTTCAGTCTATGTCAATACTCAAGACACAATTACGATGACTAATCCATGGTCATGGGATGTATGTGATATCAAGGACTATGCAAAACAAAAAAGTATAGAAATAAAATCATAAACTGCAGTAGTATATTAAGAAAGGTCAAGATTTGCCCTAAAAAAAAGGTCAAGATTTTGTGATCAATATTAGGAACCATGTTGCACACTAGATTCTTTTTTCTAACCAACTAGTATGCAACATGATTCCTAATACTGATCACATTAATATACTTCATACCTTTTCTTAATTATTGACGGTGTTGATTAGTTCACAATTGATCTAACAAAAAAAACAGCGTGCATAATTATATGCAAACAGTACATAGTTGGTTAAACTCCTTTTTTATAAACCTTGCCATGGGTCTGGGTCTCTATTTCAATGGTAAGCTACTTAACAGCGAAAGATGTGATACCAAGATTTATCCGTCCATGCTTAAGTTAGGTAATTGCCCTTTTATGGATAAATACCCTAACATCTACAACCTGGTTCGGAGAAAAAATAGTACTGTAGCTTTTGTGCTTCGGACCAATCCTTTAAATGTCTCTTTCAGAAGAGCATTAGTTGGCCAAAACTTAGTGTCTTGGTACCATCTGCAAATAGCACTGTCTAATGTTCATTTATCAGACTATAACGACTCCTTCTCGTGGGGGCTACATCATAATGGTTTTTTCTCTGTGAAATCCATGTATACAGCTCTTTCCACATCCCAATCTCTGCCCATCAGTATGAATCTGTGGAAGATTAAAGTTCCACTCAAAATTAAGGTTTTCATGTGGTACCAATTTAAAGGTGTCACACTAACTAAGGATAACTTAGCTAAAAGGAATTGGAACGGAAGTACCAATTGTTCTTTCTGTGGTGTCGGTGAGAGCATTCAACGTCTGTTTTTTGAATGTAATATGGCTAAGTTCGTCAAGAGAATTTTACACGCCACTTTTAACATTTGTGCACCCGTTTCCAACATTTGTTGTTGGACTGGTTAGAAGATACGGAGCCGAAACTTAAAAAACTAATTTGGTGTGGTGTGTCAGGCTTATGCTAGGCTTTGTGGCTCTGTCGAAATGATGTGGTGTTTGACAAGACACCAAATCCTTCTCCTTTACAAGTGATTTTCAGGGGTACCTATTGGATGAGACTTTGGTCACTACTACAGAAGGAGGAGGATCGCCAGGTGCTGAAGATGGCATGACGCTGGATTGAGACAGTGGCCATAGAGGTGTTCGCCATCAATGGATGGCGCTTCTCGAATCGTCTTATCTTTTAGTTCCCCAATAAATGGAGAGCAACTTTGTATTTATCATACCTTGATGTTCGGACTTGTATTTCGTTTGTTTGAGCTAGTGCTACATGTATTGATCGATGCAGAGACCGGAATATTGATCATTATATTTTTTTTTCTAAAAAAAATGCTTAAGTTAGGTAGTTTGAGTTTGGCCAACTCTAGGATGACACTGATTTTAGGATGGAGGAGCAAAGGCGTGAATCAATGAACAAAGAAGAGTATGTTTATGTATGGTTCCAGTCACAGAATCCTAAAGTTATCGGCGATGGTGTATCACTCAAACATGGAGACAAGATCTGCGTGAGGACGTGTTATTGTCGGATCTTAACATATCGTAACAATAACAAAAGCAAGCAATGGATAGAACAGAGCAGGGGGAGCCATGCGTAGCGTACCTGCAGGCCGGCGGCGGGCGGAGACTCGTCGTCAAAGCCGAAGTCCTGGTCGAAGTAGTCGTAGTCGGCAGCGACGAGCTCCAAGTCGTCGCGCAGGTCGTGCGCCATGGACTGTGCTTGATGATGTCTCAACGAAACTGAGACGAGATCACTCTTTGTCTTTTGTCGTTGGTCTTTGGATGGAGGCGACCTAGGATTGGGCTCGTTTTGAGCTGATCGAGAAGCAGAGCAGAGCAGAACAGGGGAAGCGTTGCAGAGAAGGAAGGGTCCTCTGCTTCCGCCGCCGTGGTATTATAAGCAGGCGGGCTCGGCGGGACGTGGCTGCCGGTGCCGTTGGGTCGCCGTTTCCACGCAGCGAGGTGGGCCCATTGGGGGGGCTGCACCTTGCCAGCTCGGATCCCGTCCCTGGCCGTACCACACAGGCGTGATCGGAGGTCGTCGTACTCGTACGTGTCCTTAAGCATGGGTTCCACAGCTGAGCGAGCGCGGGCAAAGGATAGCCGAATCGATTCCGATCATTTCACGGCAAAAATTAAACTATTAGAGTGGTTTATCTGGATTGTTATTATCAGGAGCAGTCAATGATCGGTTTGTTTTGCCGCCATGTAATTGGCTGACAGCGATTGGCACCTTTGTTTTTTTGCCTTCTCATCTGGTCGGCATGCAGTACCACCAAACGTGGGGATCGATCAAGCACGTAGCATCCGGCATTAAAAAATCATTAAAAATTAGTCCGTTTTTGTGGTTTTTGACAAAATCGTTTCGGCTTGATTATTAAAATCGATCGATTTTTTTGTTAAAACTGGATCTAGTATTATAGCAATTTTGATTTTCGATCGATAAATTCAATTTACCGATCAGTTTTTTGACACTGTTCAAAAACCGTTATTGAACCCTTGCGTAGCACTGCCGCGTTCCTCCCTCACAACAGAACCATGATACTCTACTGGATAACACAACATGCTTTCACTAAGAACTGAAACCCACACGCGCCGAGTTCACTTTACTCAAAGTCCGCCACGTCGTCTCTGATAAGGTAGGCAGGCCTTAGTAGGTACGCATACATATGCCCAGTTGCCCACGTACGCATCCACGCGGCAGCATGCGGCCGTGGACACGCGGTGCATGGCACCCCGGCTGCACGTCGCCATCTCTTCCAACGGCCGACGACGCGATGCAGTAGTTAACAACAGGGCATTGAGCCCACAGGCACGTTACGTACACACCGCGTATGATGCATGTGGCATGCACCTGATTAACCGACGGTTTGGTTTGTCCACTACTGACAAGAGCTAAAAAATTGACCTGCGGAAATCGTATCGCCATCGCCATCTTTCCGGAAGCAGCTAGCTGCTGCATTTGTTCAAACCTAAATTAATTTTGGTCGGTCCAACCAGGACGATGGACTTGCCCCTCCGAGCATTGCATGGCTTGACAGAGACCCTCCCTTCTATGAAGACTTGATTGATAATAATCCGATTTTTTTTTTTTGGAGACTTGGAGTTGATAGCGCTACCCTGTTGCTCGTTGATTGGCGCAGCGCGATTCCCAGCATTCCGCCGTCTGGCTCCTCCGGTCAATTCTTCGCGCAGGTCGTCTACACCGCTGTGGTCGTGTGTCATTTTACTATTTTAGTTATTGATTACCTGTTTCTCTTCAAAAGCCAGCCCAGGAGCTAAACAGTCATTGTTACCGCGGATACGTATGGGTCGCGCACGCATTTCCAGTATTCCCGGGCACATACGCAGCCAGCCGAAAAGGGCAAAGTAAATGGGCTAGGCCGTGGGAAGTCAATCGAAGTAGGCCCAAACTCAGGAGTGCGTTTCAAGACAAAGAAGGTTTTCTGAAAGAAGAAGTCATTTTAGCCTCCCTTAATTGTTCAAGTCTGGCTTTACTTTCTTAATTATAAAATCGGGTATTCATGCTCCTTTAATTATTAAAACAGTTTGTTTTTTCTTGGTTGTTTGGATCGGTGGTTTTGTCCACGTGACGCACATGAAACATTACGAAACACGTATTTAATGCCACATCATATTTTTTAAAATAAAAATATTAAAAAATATACATTTTGAAGATCCAAAAACCATGACATGTTTATATTTAAAAATTAGTGTATGAGAACAAAACATTTCAAGACTAGTCTAAAATATACATTTTAAAGATTTATTTTTTTATCAATTTTTAATTCAAATTTAAAATGCAATATTGTTCATAATTCAAACATGATTTTCTTGATTCATATAAAATGCTTAGTCTATAGTGTAAATTTTAAAGGTGTGATAGTCCACGATGAGAACATATTTATATATGTACAAAAAATAAAAATATTTAACACACTAATATTTAACTATAAAAAATATTATGACTTTTAAAATCTTTGAGCGTATATATTTGAATTTTTAATTAGAAGAATGATGACATGACACTAGAAATGAGTCTCTCGCTGCCACATGTGCACCACGTAAAATAGAGGATGACATGACATCTGACATGTAACACTCACCGTGCCTAGAAAAAATGAACATCCGTTTAGAGTTTGCAATTTGCTTTGGTCATGTTCTCCATCGTTGATCTATATATGTTCTCCATCCGTCATGAATCTATATACCCATATAATTTACTAGTTTAACTCTTTTTTTTTGTTCATTATAAAAAGAGACAATTGCACAATTGCCACTGGTTTGGGACCCTTATTCACAACAGCCATTAAAAATTTTTGGTTGGCACAAATGCCACCGGAACGAGCTCCCGTTAGATATAGCAAATGAAAAAAATAAAAAACTGGTTGGAAATTGAGAAGGTTATAGAAAGACGGCAATGCCCTTCCTTTTCTCCTGCCTCTTTGCTTTCATTTGCTGGTGTCCGTGAGCCACCTACAGCAGTTCGACGCCGCCTGCCGCATCTAGCTTGTCGTCGGCAGCGGCCCGATGCGGCTTCCACTGCGGGCACCTCTCTGTGGTCCGCCGCCTGCTCCCTGATCCTACCCTCTCCTATCTCCTTCCATCCCCAATCTCCCTGTCCCCCATCGCTGGAGAAAAGGGCACCGTCGTTGGCTTGATGTGGGGGAAGCAGCGAGGGCAGGCATCGGTGGCCATGCCTGCATCCACTCGCCTCCATGGCCATCAGTGGTGCGCTCGAAGCCGTTCGTAGCCACTGTTGGCAATGTCACGCCCAGATCTGTTTGGTGCGTCTCTATTGGCTGTCACCCTCTCCTCTTCATCCTGTGACTAGCGAGACCATGGCGCTTGAGACGGCCTTCATCGAAGACGAGTTAGTGGAACGACAGCGGAAGTTATGTGACAAGCTTTGTGCTTGCTTGGCGAAGCAGAGAGAGACAGGAGCAATGACATCTTTTTTAACGGCGTTTGCAGTCCGTTTCAAAACAATGGCAGCTAGCACTGTCATGTAAGCAAATGAATGGCACCTGTGCTAACTCAAAATTTTAGTGGCAATGATGCAGTTTAGGTACCACAATGGCAACCATGCAAAATGCCCTTATAAAAAAGAGAAATGTTATAGTTACAACTCAATCGTTCAACTAGTATCTTATTAAGCCACATACAATATTTTTAAGCTCACGTGCTGACATAATTTTATATTGATTGTATGTTAGTTGGATAAATTAGGAGCATTGCTCATAAAAAAAAATTATTCCATATATTCTTATTTGTGCACTAAAAAATATTCCTTACTCAAAAGAAAAGATCTATATCCCTCCATTGAGTAGATCTTCTATTTTTTTTTTACGTCGGCAGGTGACTCTGCTTCCCACTCCCCCCCCCCCTCTCCCCCCAAAAAAAATGTCAGATAGGCCTCCTCACCTTTTGGTTGTTTGGTAAGTTCTTCGTTTCAAGTAATTTTTCATGTTTTAGGATTGTTTGGTTAGAAATCATGACGATGTTTGAACCGTTCCCCACCTCCGAATCAGCCCTCTATTCAAAGAGTTTCAACCCCCAACCCCCCCCCCCCCCCCCTCCTAAAACCCAAAATTTTTTGTTTTGATTCCGAGTGCTTGAGAGGTCGCAACAAAAGTTTAACAAAAGCCATATGCGGCATATTTTTTCTGTTTTGTTGAAGTTTGACCAACAAAAGAAACCGATATATTTCGGATCCAGATCGTCTACAACAACGGCTATTAATGCAAAGAAGCGCTTTATGGCATTAGCTCGAATCCGGACCGTTCAGATAGGCGTTTTTTTTTCCTCATATTTCCAAATAAAAAAAAGAAGGGCATGCAGATCTTTGTCTTCCTCTTGGGTTCGTTCTGTCGACTCCGATGAAATCTAGGCGGACAAAAACATAGCCTCGCCAAGCCAGCCGAATCAGCCGAGACGAGTTCCTGCCGACGACGCGAACGGCGGCGGGGTGGCATCGAAAGCCGTGTTCTAGCGTAAAAAAAGGCAGTGTTCTAGCGTAAAAAAAGGCAGCTGTTGGCGTCTTTTTTTACTGCTGGTTGTGGTTTCGCATTTACTATATTTTAAACTAGAGTCGTTGGTTTGATTGAGTAGTTGAACTGTTGCAGTTGACGGCTGAGATGAGGGCTAATGCAACCTCTGCATTGACTGAATGAAAATAAATCAATGTAGAGGATTTCGATCCATATATTTCGTATTCGCTTACAGTAACTAGAAATGAATGCATACCATTGTAAAAAATAGCTTTAATTCAGCTACTTCCGACAAGTGAGCTGACTTCCACCAGGCACCAGCCCGATCCATCCTTCAATCCGTCCTAGACGCGGCTCGCCTAACTTGAAGAGTTTACTACACGCATTTTACAGTAAAGCAGCATCCACCGTTCAACGGATCCGATGCCGCTCATGACTCTGCGCTCCCTCCTAGCAAAATTAGGTGGACTTGTACGGGCCCAAGCAGGCAGCCCAACACAGCTCTCCTAAATACGTTGCTTACTCGATGCTCTAGTCTAAGGAAAGAAAATTAAAAGAAATGATCAAAACCGAAGCGGCTAAAATTCATGCATAATTTTCTTGACTTCTTCTCATAGCGTACAAAATAAAGACATCAACATTCAGCTTCTACCATTCACTACAATAGCAGTTCTTCAGCATTAAGATCGATATTTGAACTCTGTAAGGTAATAAGATCAAAGTCAGTATTGCTAAAATTGTGAATACTGAATTTTCGAGTTTATGAATATCACACAAGGAAAAGGTTACCGCTAACATTTGTGTGAAGGAACTGAAGGCATGGTGTTCTCCTAGATCATTTTGCTATCCCGAAAAGCATTGTCGGCTGCTACTTCTGTCTGCATACCATCATTCCTTTTTACTTGTGTTGACAGATACAAGAACCATTGTTGTAAATAATCATCTGTCAACACAAGTAAAAAAGAAGATTCAATAAAACGCTATTCCACTTGATGTCGTAAATAACACACAATCTAATTAATTTGTATTCAACAACATATCACTGTATTTTTTTCCTCCAAATCTTCTATCTGTGTGCGCCCTAATTCTTTCTCTGTTGGCTTCGATGGGATAAAACAGATCAATTGTTGGCCGAATTAGGCCATACGGAGCACAGAGCAGGGAGCAGCGTCGGATCCGTCGTCGAACGGTGGATGCTGCTCTACTGCAAAACGTGGCATCCGTCCTCCGGCTCCGTCGCCCGTTTCCCAGTCCAGAATTAGCAGATCCTCGCGATGGGAGCAGAGGACAGCCCGGCGCCGCGGCCAGCCGCTAGCGAGCCCGCAGCCACGAGGAGGACGCAGCCCATCACTGCAGCGCAGTACCTCTCCTGGAAGCAGCGCAAGGTCCTTTCCTTCTCCCGAACTAGAAACCTACCTCTCGGCGCTCTACCAATTTAGGGCTGTCACTTTTTGTTTTTTTTGGTTTAAGTTGCATTTTGTTGTTCTCCTCTTGGAAGCAGCGCAAGGTCTTTTCCCCTTTTCCTCAACTAGAAATTTTCTCTGCACTCTACCACTCACTACCAATTTAGTGCTGCTACTTTTTTTTGGTTAACTTGCAATTTGTTGTGAATTAAGCAAGTAGCTGATTGTAATTGTGCGATTGTTCAGAGTCTCCCATTTATTAGGCTGAGAAATTATTGATAATAACGTTAGTATTGTACTTTCTTTATGTTCCTGTAATCCTGTTGTCTACCTCCACTAGGCTTCTTTTCGTGCTAAATTAACTTTTGGGTCCTACATTAGCACATGAGTAAGGTGCATAATTGTATTTATGGATTGGGTTTCTTGGCTTTTTATTAAAACTAATGATAAAAATTTTCTACCATGCTGAACTCGTCTTCTGGATGGCTAGGTGCACTGCTGTATTATTTTTGTTTTCCTAGTGAACCGATTATCTTCTTGTGACAGAGAGCCTCTTTTATGGTATTTTGATCCTTCTTATTCAAATTTTGTTGCCTAGATGTGTGATTAACTATTGGTAAAATGCTGTAAGAGCTCTAAGCTTTGGAGTCAATGGAGTGTCTTTTTGACTCGGAAATTGTCTCTGTCAAGTTGTAGCTTCGTCATCAGATTCTTATCCATTGCCTAGAACAGCTAGTATGCCTTATTGTTTGTGTTTTTGTATTATTGATTGGAAATTCTAGAGAATGTTAGTACTCTAGTTTTTGCTTTTCATATTAGATTGCCGTGCATATTTAATAGAGATTTGTTATGGTGCTTGAAAGGAACCTGAGGTTCCTCCTCCCGGATTAATATCAACCTGAGGTTATTTATGATTCCAGTTAATTGTAAGCAAAGACATGTTAGTAATTGTCTCTTAGCTAATTCATCTCCCACCTCCCCTGCCCCTTCAAAGTGAAAACTATTCGTCGTTGAGGCACCGACGTTCAATCGCTGGATCTGCTGCTTGTCGGGAACTGTAAGGTGCAGTAAGGTGGAGGGTGAACCGGTGGAGGGATCTGTAACTCGAGTGGATGGATTAAGTTGGAGAATTTCTCTGACAAGGGCATTGACTACTTCCCCATCGTGGTCCTTCCCTATCCTCTGCTTCTTCTAAGTTTGGTTTGTGTGCAGCTCAGACGGAATTGTTCTCCTATGGAACCATGTGATTATCGATTTAGCATTTTTGTTTCAAAAGAAAGTGATGGACTCTTGTCAGACAGTGATGATGAGCGCAAGCTGCTGAATCATTTTAGGCCCCGTTTGGATCCATCGTAGTTTCATAAAAATTAGTTTCTACCTTTAGTTTCTAAAAACTGGTTTTTAAATGAAAATTAGATGGGGATGTTTGGATCCTGGTTTTTATAATTTATAAACTAGCTTTTGAGTAATTAATGCATTGGAATGAGGCAAAAACTAGCATTAGTTGGGTTGAGCCAGATTATGGGTTTCTTAGAAACTGGCATGAAAACTGACCTGTTAGGAGGCGCTACAGTTTCTAGAAACCGGTTTCTTAAACAATAAAGGGATCCAAACAAGGCCTTAGTATTGCTCTGATCAATGAAGTTTAAAGACATTTTTCGCTTGCTTATATCTAGGTCCGGGTGATATCTTGACATAGGAGCAAGTAATGTGATACTGGTTTCGAGTAACTTCAAAATTATCTTATATAAAACCAAAAGCAATTTTCTTTCACTCATCAGGCCAACCTTATCTTTTTGCTAAGCCGAATTTCAGAATTAAGCGTCGGTAACATAAGTCAACGATGTCATCATTCGAATCTGTTTCTGAATGCAATACAGCCGACTGCTGTGGATTCAGGTTCAGGATACATACAGTATCGATCTTCCTTTACAGGTCAGGAAAATAGGAAAATAGGAATCTGTGATGGCCATCCCTCCCGCAGTTGACATTGACGGTCTGGTTGGCACTTGGCACCATCATGCCGGCGTGGAGTCATGACCTGTGTGCTTGAATCACTGATTAAAGCATAGCGTCATGCCGTCATCTAGTAACATACATGCCGGGTGGGATTAGTTTGTATGGGCCACAGACTCAACTGTAGAGGCTACCGACGATCTGAAACCGTTTCAAACACCTTCTTTCTCTCAGGCGTATGGTGCTTACTTATTTCCATGGCGGCGGCATAGCAAGAAGGTGTTTGAACGGATGAGTAGTTTTGTTCTATTTGATATCTACATTGAACGGATGAGTAGTTTTGTTGTATTTGATATCTACATTTTCATGGGTTTGCGACTTGTGAGTTTCTCTGAGACTCGTGTTGTGCTGTAAATCAGGAACCTTATTGTGGTGAAAACATTCTTGTTTAACTGTATTTCAGAAGGCTAGTGTTAACCGTTAAATAGATTATTCTGTTAATCTATAACTAATAATGTTATGTTTTACCAGCCCATGCATTTTCCTCCAACATAGTCCAACATCTAGTGGCCCTGCTCTACATTGTATTCCTATGATGGCGTTAAAACAAATATTGAGAGTTTGAACCAAAACTGTTGCTTGTGGATATGGCCAAAATACTTGAATACCAATATTCGTTGTTTACTAGGAGGGAGGCTGTGGTAATTTTGATATTTACTAACGCAGGGTCATTAGGTACAACAGCCAGTTATGTCTTAATCTTTGTTTGTTAACTCAAGAAACTATGACTAGGTAGCATCATAGAAATTGCAAGCCTTGGTTTATGTTGGTTTACTTAACTGAAGGTAGTATAGTTTTTCTTCAATCTAACTTTGGAATATAAGACATGTTAATTTGACAAGCATCATTGTTTCCTTAAACTTAAGGACGCGGAGGAATCTGTGAGGAAAGCTGAAGCAGCTCAGAAGCGTGCCGCAGACATAGCTTCAGGGGCAGTGCCAATGAACGGCAGAGAGCTGTTCCAGCATGAGCCCTGGGTTTTTGACAACAACATTTACTAATTCATAGATCAAACCTCAAAGAAACCAGGGGGTCCTTCTGCAAGCTCTTATGTGTTACGGGATATGTAAACCACTGTATTTGTTTCTGTTCTCTCTGAAAAAGAAGCAAGTCGGTTAACTGTGGTCTTGCCCTGTATCCGTTGCCTTGTGTGCATCTGTAGGGGATGCATTCAGTCATCAGGCCCAGATGTGTCCTTCCTGTTTTAGTTTCTTATCACAAGTTTGATTTCATATATTTATGATAAGTCCCCCAGAATAATGTTTCTTCATAATGTTCATGAGAGCTTACGCGTAGTTAATGTTTACAGTGACCAACGTCACTGTTATCCGCTAGATATTAGAATAGGTCCTCTGACTGTCGTCGGTCGATCAGCTGCATTCATCCGAATATTACTGTAATACATAGCGGGCCGTGTGCTCCATTTTGAGCACCACCGCCCCTCAGGTATTTCAGCGCCTCGCGCCGTTCACGCCTGGTACCTCACAGGCTCACAGCTATGAGCTATCCACGTAGATTCGTCGGCACTGGCTCTGCGCATCAGTGCAGTCATTGGCAGCGACCAGCAAGCCAACCCCTGTGCCATGTGGTGGTGGCAGGTGGATGATGTCTCGCCGCAAAGCGTGGAGCCACCTCCTTGCCGCCGACCCCGAGCACGATAAGTGCTCGATGGAATGCCTCAACGGGTAAGTTCTGCTTCTTTTTTTTTTTTTTGTTATCTTTCTTCTGAGGGGTTGGGAATCGGTCTTGTATAGTTGTCTGCCCTTATTCAAACCCATCCTACCAGCCGAAAACAGAGGGCACATTATGCGTTGACCTGCTTGATAGATATCTGTCATTTGCATTGAATTTCCATTCGTGACGGAATCCTACGTAGCCATTTTTGTTCTCCAATGGCGACGTGAACATATATTTGGCATCCAGAGTTCCATCCATAACAGGTATGTCAGACCTCAATCATGCTTGTCCATACAAGATCACCATTCCATCAAGCTATTTGCGGTTTTGGTTCTTGATTCTTCCTGTTGGAACACGTTGCCTGTTGGGTGCTGCAATGCTACTCGTTCGTATTACCTTCTATGTCCATGATAGGTATCAAATTATTATCATTTTGCTAGAAACAACAAAGGTTGACCAACCATTCTGCCTTCCTTTATGCATGAGATTTATTCTAGTTAACACTTCACTCAGTCCCTACAATTTGTTATTGATCCAGTGTAACAAGCAATGTCATGGCCATGGCATTACTGTGCAATGTTATGAGACATATATCTCCTAGACTAGGGGAGATGTCTTATGAGTCATGTTTGATTCATCACATCGATAATGGTCAAGGGGCATTTATTCTAGTCACAAATCACTAATATTTCATTTACTCTTGGAATACATTAGGCTCAAAGGTGAATGTACCTTGAGGAAAAAAAAGGAAAGAAAAGAAAGGTGAATGTAACATTCTGGAAACAACTTTTAGGTCAACAAACATTTTAGTCCTGTTTGAAATGATATCAACAGAGGGCTGCAAGTGATTTATTGAAGAGGGAGGGTTCACCATTCACATGTAAGCATCTAAGCACGAGAAGAACCCATTTACACAAAAAGACAAAAACATAAAGGCCAAGGTACCGATTTTTTCTTTTCTCGGTCATCTTCTAAAGTTAACCAATATTTTATTTCCTGCTCATTGACTTCCACAGAAGTCTTACCTAGAAAAAAAAGTGATGGAAAAGGCCCATGGGGATGATACCAACAATACCATCAGAAATTTCACACGAAGCGAAATTGAACGGATAACAGAAGACTATAATAGTCTTATAGGGAGAGGTGCATTTGGAGAAGTTTACGAAGGAGTCCTTAATGATGGAAGCATGGTTGCAGTTAAAAGGCTTATGCATAATGTCATAGAAAACTTCCATCAAGAACTGACTGTCCATCGACAAATCAACCACAGGAATGTGGTGAGGCTCATTGGTTATTGCCAAGAGGAAGATGAACTAATGATGGTCACAGAGTATATCCATAATGGTAACCTTTGCAACGCACTTCACAATGATAACATTTCTATGGCTCTGGATACACGGCTTAGGATTGCCATGGAGTGTGCAGAGGCATTGGCATACATGCACTCTTACATGTATACTCATGTCATTCATGGTGACATCAAGCCTGATAATATATTGTTAGATGACAGCATCTGTGCAAAACTATCAGACTTTGGAATATCAAGGCTAATCAACACAGACAGTTCTGTGTACACTGAGCATGTAATAGGCAGCAGAGGTTACATGGACCCTTTGTTTGTTAGGGATGGGTGCCTCACTGTGAAAAGTGATGTTTACAGTTTTGGAGTTGTACTCTTGGAACTGATTACAAGGAAAAAGCCAACAACAGAGGATGGAAAAGCTGGCATTGTTTACCTATTCACGGATGCTCTTTTAAAGGGACCCAGAGGGGTGCGAGAGTTGTTTGATGTAGAAATTTCCAACCAGAATAACATGAAGACTCTCGAAGGTGTTGCCAAGTTGGCAGGTGAATGCCTGAGGATGGAAAGGGATAAACGTCCTGAGATGATTGGCGTGGCAGAGCGTCTTCGGATGCTAAGGAAAACTTTGCTTCAGGGGCAACAACAAGTAGATTTGTTCTCTTGGCTAAGGAAGAGCAAATCAGCACCTGCAGCGATGGCATCCACTACCACGATTTCACCATCTGATGTGCCAACAGTAACGCCCACCTCTTCCATGACTTCATCATCCCAGTGCCGGCGATTCTCACACATAAAGATGAAGGCCGCGACAAGAAACTTTGATGAATCACTCCTTGTTGGTGAAGGTGAATTTGGTAGAGTTTACCGAGGAGAGATTGATGGTGGAGCAACCATGGTGGCTATCAAGCGTTTATGGTCAATTCAAAAAAAGATCAAGTGTTTATTCTATCCGCCTGATGATGGTGGATGTGAATTTCGTACAATCATGGAGAAGAGATCAAAGCTCTGCCACCGCCATATCGTGCCACTGATCGGTTACTGCAATGACAATGACCAGATGATGTTAGTGTACAAGTACATGGCTCGGGGAAGTTTGCGTGAACAACTGTTCAACACGCAGAAGCCACCCCTTACTTGGATACAACGTCTGGAGATCTGCATCGGTGCAGCTCGCGGGCTAGATTACCTTCACAGAGGTGCAGATCACGACGCCATCATCCACCGTAACGTGAAGCTATCGAATATTCTCCTTGATGAGGAATGGGATGCTTTGATCTCTGATAATTTGGAAACGGATACCTCTGAAGTATTTATTGGGAGCAATGAGCCCGGCGCTCCTTTATATGTTACCAGCCGGCATAGCCAGCGAACAGATGTCTATTACTTCTGTGTTGTGCTATTTGAGGTTCTTTGTGGTCGTCCTCATTTCGACAGCAGCGTTCCTAGGGAACAATTCAACTTGGTAGAATGGGCAGCGCGCTGCAGGGAGGAGGGAAATCTTGATCGGATTGTTGACCCATATCTACGGGGGAAAATCACCAAGGAGTGTCTCAACAAGTTCGTTGAAACCGCCGAGCATTCTGCATCTATGGAAGCTGTGGTTTCAGGCCTCGAGCGTGCTCTTGGATTTCAGTTGAATGGGGAGGGGAGTGGAAGCAAATAGAACTCGGTGACGGGAAGTTCGGCGATTGCAGCGACAAACGCTCTTTTCGTCAAAGTGCGTTATGATGAGGTGACTCGTAATTCACATGAACATGTCGTCATGAGTGATGCCGTTACGCCTTAACGACCTATATGTCCTGCTCCCATACATTACGTATACATACATATGTGTTCTGTCTTGGCTTTTTATGTATTCTTTCTTTCGAACAATTGCCTGGGTGTCGTCTGCTGTGAACATATATATATGGGAAAATTGGGTTCTTGACATTAAAAGATCGTGGTTTTAGAAATTTATCATTAAACTTTCAAAGTTTACTTTAATACCAATGAAAATTACTCTGTTTAGAAATATACCACTCTGTTACCTTTTCCGTCGTATTTCCATAGCTCCATTTCCACGCTGTCATTGTCGACAATACATACCATCGGGGTACCTCACAGATAAAAAAAGCAAAAAAGACTTCTAATAGAATATGTATAGTAGACCGTCTAGAACTCCGTCATGTAACTCTGTCCTCTCAGATATATAAGGCGGGACAGAGATCTCCCTCAATGGGCATCGCACAATTAGACACAACTAGATATCATCATCTAGGTCTATCCTTTTCGTCTAGATCTATGATCTAGATATATCAATTCAAATATCATAGAACACAGGACGTAGGGCTATTATCCTCCGGGAGATCTGAACCTATATAAATCGGCGTCTTATGTTACCATCGTCTCTCAATCTCGTGCATATCACTATTCTATATATAAATCGTTATAGGTGAACTACCCTATGTTTAGTGTCGAGAATAAGTCTCGATAGTTGGCGCGTCAGGAAGAGAATAAGCGCGATGGTTGGCATGTCGAGTTCGATGGCCTCAATCTACTTCAAGATCTGATCACGAGTTGATCGGTGTTAAAGCGCCGTATCACCGACAAGGCTTGTGTTGAGATCGGCTCGTGGAAGTTCGATGACCAATTTTCTTCTTCAAGATTTGTCTACTAGCAGACTCCATCGGCGCGCGTGAAGGAAGTTTGCCACTACATGACTCGCCTTCAGAACTCTGGTGGGATTAGCTGGGTGTGCTTACGTGACCAACGTCTCTGGAAGCGCTGACTGCTGGACATATACAGACGATGTTTTGATCAGCGACACAGCAACCGAGTCCAACTTGGACTTTGGAAAGCTTCGTGCATGCATACGAAAAGGGAAGGATTTTTCTATTATTTTTTCTTTCCATAATATTTTATTTATTATGTTATATGCTAATCATTTTGGTTAGTCGAGAGCTAATCACGTAATACTTCTTTTTGCATATACGTGAGTTCCTAGAGGCCGACTTTCAAAGCATGGCTTCCAACACACTTATGACTCTAGCACACACTTATGACACTAGCTACTGGTTTCGTTATCATGGTGTTTCGTCAGCATCGCCGTGACTCGACGGATGGTCATTCAGCAATCGCTGTGACTCGACGACGGTGTTTCGTCAGGATCGTCGTGACTCGACGGACGGTCATTCAGCAATCGCTGTGACTCGACGACGTCGATTCGGCCACTCGACAACATTGTCTACTACGACAACACCTTCAGTAAGATGTTTCGGCGGACTCAGTCACGCGATAACACGACTTGACGGCTCGATCACCCGGCAGCATCGACATGACTCGACAGCTTGACCGCTCGACGGCCGCATGGACATGCCCGTGGGCTACTCGGCGATGCCTCCCACGATTCGACAACTCAACGTCTCGGTCAACCACTCCAAACTTCGGTGTTCTAGCGATATGATGGCTCAATATTGACTTTCGACCACTCATCAATAACATCGGCACGCTCGGAGGCTCATCTTCAACTCGCCGAATATCAAAGCTAAATACCTTTATATTTTCTCGATTTTTTTTAAGGTTTTGAGCTCATGTCCTTCATTCTTTTTCCCTATGACAGTTTATTTCTGTTTTCTAAGCAGAAGTTTGTAGGTTTTTTGATGAGTAAAGTCGGCCTTTTTAATCAGTGCTCTTATTTGTGGCTTTATTTATCCTTTTATTGCTTCGGTTCTTTAATCCTTCGCATTAAACAATCGAGTCAGGGAGCTATTTGTATATCTATACATGTGTTCTCCCACTTTTTTATGAATCTAGCAGTACAAATGTCGGTCGGTGACCTTTCAGCAGTGCCTCGGCCCTGACACCATATGACCCATGTCGGTTGGTGACCTTTTAGTAGTGCTTCAGCCCTGACACCATATGACCCATGTCATTTGTTCTAGTTTCACCTTTTTATCTTCCGCCTCGACCGATACATTACATTTTATTTGCGATTTGATCTTATTTTTGTTCTTACGCCAATAAGCAACTAAGGCATAAAATTTCATTGCTACGCGACAGACTGCCACTGCACTAAACCCAGAGCCAAAGTTGCGAGAGGTCATGTATCGACTGGTTCTAATTGCTATGCAAGAATAATTATGACCGATATTTTTATGATAGACCGAGCTCCGAGCTCTTTATATTTTGTCCTAAGTATCCTGCGGTGGATCGGTGTGGTTGCTAACGCGCGAATACGCTCTATACGCCAGTCGGTCTACTTATAGGAGAAAAATGGGTACAAATTTGACTTTTCAGTCGACTGATTTGTTTGACTTATAAAAATAAGTTTTCAAGCAAACAATATTAATTATAACTAATTATTCTAATTTTCTTTATTGTCAGGAACATTTATAATGGATAGGCGGATACACCACTTGACAAAGAGTGATTTCGACTGTCTTCATCGGTAGGCTTACAGCTCCGATCAACTTCATTGATCGACTATGCCAGTTCCGACTGCCTTCATCGGTCGGCTTACAGCTCCGACTGCTTACATCGATCGGCTACACAAGATTCGAGTTTCACCATCGGTCTGCCACATCATATCTGACTACTACCATCAGTCTGTCATATGTCAGACCGTCGGTTTCACTCGACCATTATTTCATCAGCGGTCGATAGCTACAACTACCTCGACTGCCTTCTTCACTCGACCTTATCGTTTTGAGTTGAGCACCGCTACCACTCGGACATGATATTTAGAGTCGTGCGCGGCTGCTACTCATAATGACGATTATCTCGGGGGCTTCTTTGAAGAGAAGCATTTTCTATCAAATTTATGGTTGATGCTATAATATATAAAAATACATGATTTGATAATCATATAATAGTGGCTTGATGGTCACTCTGTCAATATGTGCTTCTTTGATTAGAAGTGCATTATCAAAAATGGTTGATGCCATAATCATTCAAAGCATGATTTTATGATCATGCCGCTATGACTTGGTGGTCACATATGCGAAATAACGAGTATCAGATACTCGGTTGATTGAAGTCAATCTATAATAGTGAAATAAAGCTTAAAGATATAAATGATTATTATTCTTAAGGAAAGTTTACTTAATCATGATTGAAGTTATGATAATTTAGTACTTGGCTATGATTGATGTCATAAGCCTTGTTCACTCAGCTATGATTGATATCACCTATGAACTTAATATCACTTGGCTGTGATTGATGTCATCCGAGTATATCATATAGCACTCGACAATGATTGAAGTCATTGGTTTGAATCATCTACCACTCAACAGTGATTAAAGTCACTTGTCTAAGTCATTTATCACTCGGTAATGATTGATGTCATTCTACTGAGTTATTTATCACTCGGATTTGATGATTTAAGTGATTTCTCCTTAAAGAGAGCCAACATGACGATTTTTATTTTGGACTCTTACATTATTTGTAATTTTTAAATGATACAAGAATCAGGGGCTACACCTAATTAGATGCACATATTCGACGCACCAGTGGATTTCTTGAAGACGTTTTGATCTTTGAGATCCTCATAAGCTCGCTGATATAAAATTGAACTATTTTATATGACACAAACCAGTCGGAAAGCTACTAAAGATTATCATCCAGCTTGCAAGACTCTCGGAGCTTGTCGATGATACATACTATCGGGGTACCTTACAGATAAGGAAAACAAAGAAGACTTCTACTAGGATATGTATAGTAGACCGACTAGTACTCCGGCATGTAACTCTGTCCCTCCGAATATATAAGGCGGGGCAGGGGTCTCCCTCAAGGGACATCGCATAATTAGACACAACTAGATATCATCTTCTAGGTCTACCCTCCTCGGCTAGATCTATGATCTAGACATATCAATATAAATACCACAGAACACAGGACATAGGGCTATTACGCTCTGAGAGGCCCGAACCTGTATAAATTGACGTCTTGTGTTACCATCGTCTTCGATCTCGTGCATACCCCTATTCTACATATAAATCGTTATAGGTGAACTAACCTATGTCTAGTGCCGAGAATAAATCTCGATAGTCATTCTGAGCTGGTTTCCTCGCCGGCCAGCTTCTATTATTTTGCTTCTCTCAAATAGCAAGGCCCTTTGACCTGTCAGCGGAAGGATTAGCTTGCATACTTTGTGAGTGATGTAGCTCAGTTTAGACAGAAGAGGCCCAAATCAGAGGTGAACTCAATTGGGTACGAGTTCGACTTAACGGGAAAGGTTGATCTGATGGGAAAATGCTCGAATCATGCTGGGAACAACTTGATTTCAGTTGCCATGAGGTCGATTCGAGAGGGAAGAAGCTCGATCTAGTAGGGAAATTCTTGAATCGAGTGGAGCCTGTGTAAAGAGCGCGCTGCATGGATGCTCTGCATCTTGGCTATGGGAGTTGTGAGGCAGGCAGTTTAGGAGCCCTACGGCGGCGTGGTTCAGAGGGAGGGAGGTGGTTCATGAAGAGGGGTTGGAGACCTGTGCGGCTGTGCCGTGGCGTGGAAGGCAGCGGCCACAGGCGGCACCAGCGGCGAGGCCGAAAAGCGCACGAACTCCGGCGCTCAAAGTTCACAGAGTGGTATATTTTTAAACAATGAATCTTTCACTGGTATTACAATGTATTTTGAAAATTCGATGGTAAATTTCTAAAAGATGGATCTTTTGATGTCTGGAATCCAATTCTCCCTATATACACATATCTCACCATTTGCTTGTATGTATGGTGTAACTGTAGTGGACCCAATATAATTACATCTGAAAGTAAAGTGATCCTCACCATCGTTTGAGTTTATATTCTAGAATCGTCACGATGGCTTAGACGCTTAGTCGATGTCCTTCAGATGAGACAGAATTTGTTCGAACACAATTTAATTTTCCATCTATTTTTAAGTCGATCCCTCATATTTAGTGAAGAAGGCTGTGGCAAGGACATTTCTAATTCATGCACGTGCGCTGGTTAGACAAGTTTGTGATCTCCTTCCAACTGCTCCACAACTTTCAGTTTCTTAGAAACTTCTCAACCCACCATTCTTTATTTTCAGAAACTTATCTAATATTTCCGTACCGAAGATTTTTCCATAACTTTTTATATATGTTTCTGACTTTCTGTGAAACTTCTCTTGCAACTTTTTATATGCAGATGCCGCCCTTTGACAAGGCACGCAACTGGCAGCCCGCCCGCGCGCGCTCCAATGAGAAATTTCTCTGCTGATGCCAACAAAGCTGGACACGCGTGGCAGCCAGCAGCAGAAGAGGCATTGCAGTTGCCCGTTCTGAAATCAGGCCATGACTATGTCATATGTTTCGTCGCAGAGTTTCTTCTCAGGCCAAAACTCTCGACGCTCCCATCTTCCAACATATGCCTCCTTTCTTCCACGGCTCACGCGCCTTGGTCGTTTTCTCTTCCGGGCGCTTCGTTTGCTGCACGCGCGCAGGCCGCATGCCCCGCTCCCTCACGCTGCCCATAGGCCACAGCGCACAGCGCACACACGCCATAGCCCCCGGTCAAATCTTAGAGGAACCTATATATATTATATGTATGGCCAATGGGCGCCTAAACAGACCGATTCCCGCTACGACGACACGCAAAGATATTTCCGAGCTTATTATTATTGAGAGCCACCCGCCATTGGCACTGGCACATATGTATGTATGGCTTTCCATATTCACCACAAAACCCACTAAAGTCCACTATCCCGTACGTTGCATCCGTCGATAGCGGTGCTAGCATCAAGCATTTGCAGGATCAGAGGTGATTCATTCTTAGCATCCTCCACTCCATCGTTATTAACAGGTACTACATCGAGCTCAATCACGCTTACATACTTGATAATTTTCCTATTAGCCATCTGTAGTTCAACTCTTCCTCGGCCTACGATGTTTTGTTTATTTCATGGTACTGACATATAAACTGGTTTTATTTGATCCCTTTTTCAAGATAGTATATGCTAATAAGAACTCAATTACTTCATGGAAAATGCATGCCCCCCCCCTTAATTATGTGCTACATTATTTTGCTCCGATCGGTCCCAAATCATTTCTTTTTCATACTATTTTTCCATTGTAGTACATTTGAAGCCAAGTAGTTTCATGGTGCACCATTTAGCCATTACGGTGCAGCATTGTAGGAGTAATAAATCAGTTAGAAGAGATGTTTTGCGTGTGAATTATGAGTAAATCAAATCAAATCCAATACAAAGGACATCGGTGTTGGTCAATAGATATCCATTGTAGCCACAGCTCACTAGATATTTTATTGATTCCTTGAGTTGACCTTCAAAGAACCCTTATTAGATTGAACTGAACATAACAATTTTTTGTGGAAACAGTCAGGTGACCCTCCTCCAGCATATTATCCTCATTTTTGGTGGAGCTATCTAGAGAGCTGCAGTTGGAGGGGGAAGGAAGAAGTAGTAGTTGTGATAAATACTCGAGACATCAACCATCCGGAAAGTATGTTTTGATTGCAGGGGGCCGGTTCATTGGGACAGCCTTGCACACATATACACGGCACGACCAGAAATAATATCTGTCGGAGTACAAATAAAAGAAAGCATAACAGTCAAGGTAGTAACTAATAATGTCTCATTAATCATCTTAGATTGTTGTCCAACATATTTTATTCAGAGCTATCTTGTATATAACAACATTAGGCTTCACTCTTTCCACAGGATGAATACTCCAGAAAATAACATGGCAGGACCGTTCCAAGGGGCTGATAGAGCAAATTTTATGGAGCATAGGAATCAAAATATAATATGCTTTACAAGAAACGAGATAGAAACAATAACAAAGAATTATCGAACTTTGATTGGAAGAGGTGGCTTTGGAGAAGTTTACGAAGGAATTCTTGAGGACCGAAGTATGGTTGCAGTGAAGAGGTTTATCCAAAATGTGAAAGAAGACTTTTCTAAAGAGTTTATTGTGCACCGTGAAATCAACCACAAGAATGTTGTCAGGCTAATTGGTTACTGCATAGAGGAAAATGCCCTAACGATGGTCACCGAGTACATTCCAAATGGAAACCTGAATAATGTTCTTCACCATGACAACAGACATATTCCTTTGGATGTACGACTTAGGATCGCCACAGAGTGTGCCGAGGCATTGGCATATATGCATACATACATGTACACTCAGGTCATTCATGGGGACATCAAACCTGCTAATATACTACTAGATGGCAGATTTAATGCAAAAATAACAGACTTCGGAATATCAAGACTAGTCAACACGGACAAGACATTATACACTGAGAATATAAAAGGAAGCATAGGTTATATGGACCCTTTGTTTGTTAGGGATGGACATTTCACTGTAAAGAGTGACGTTTACAGTTTTGGAGTTGTCCTCTTGGAACTGATCACTAGGAAAAAGGCAACAACGGAAGTAGGGAAAACCAGCATCATCCATCTTTCGAGGGGGGTCAAAGGAATGAGGGAGATGTTCGATGCTGAAATTGCAAGCCAGAAAAATATGAAGATTCTTGAAGGGGTTGCAAAGCTGGCAGGTGAATGCCTTAGGATGGAAAGGCATACTCGCCCAGAGATGATTGATGTAGCAGAACGCCTACGGATGCTGAGGAAAGCTTCAGACCAGGGAAGACGACAACGGATAGGTTTGTTCTCTTGGATAAGGAAGAACAAGCCATCAGATGTGTGCTGCCATTTCTCATTTGCAGATATGAAGGATGCAACTAACAACTTTGAAGCGTCGCTCGTCGTTGGAGAGGGTGCCTTTGGTAGAGTTTACCAAGGCACAATTCGTGGGCGAGAAACGAAGGTGGTCATCAAGCGCCGTCAGTCCTGGGATCCGTACAGTGAACTTGAGTTTCATCGTGTGATTGAGATGATGTCAAAGCTCCAACACCATCACATTGTGCCATTGATTGGTTACTGCTATGAGGAGGACGAGATGATCCTGGTCTACGACTACATGGCCCGTGGAAGCCTGCGTGACCGTCTGTACAACACCCAAAGTCCACCCCTTACCTGGATCCAGCGGCTGAAGATTTGCATTGGTGCGGCTCGTGCCCTGCAGTACCTTCACGAGTCACATATCATCCACGGCAACCTGAAGACGGCAGACATTCTGCTGGATGAGGAATGGACTGCCAAGATTACAGATATTGGTTTGTCCAAGATTGGGTCATCATCAACGGATGAGGCCACAAAGAGTGGTTTCCTCGACCCGGAATATGTTCACACTGGTCAGCTAACTGGGAAGTCAGATGTTTACTCATTTGGTGCTGTGCTATTTGAGGTCATCTGTGCTCCCCTTGTTTTGGACCGCGTTCTTCAGTTTGAAGACATCCTAGCTGATTGGGCAGCGCGTTGGAAGGAGGAGGGCAATCTTCGTACGATTGCTGGCACCTATCTGAAGGGAAAAAATAATCTACGGTATCTTAACAAGTTTACTGAAACAGCTGAGAAGTGTCTTGCTTATAGGGGTACTGACCGTCCAACTATGGAAGACGTCGTTTCGGACCTGGAGGAGGCTCTTAGGCTGCAACATTTATCTGTTGATTTAGAATTTGGAGATGAAGAATTTCGTGATGATGATTAGAGTTGGTGCCAAGAAATTAGAGCATACCATGCACATGCGAGCAATCGCGATCAGTATGGATTCTTAGTCCCTTATGCAGCCTTATTAAGCATGTTTCATGACTTCGTGCTGATAAATGTTCGTCTCGGGTTAATTATTTTCGTTGCCTCTCTTCATCAAATGATTAAGATTTCGCTTATATCTCAATCAACAAGATTAGTTCCGTCTTCATGTAAAAGAATTTCATATGCATATCTAGTAAATTCTAGTTTTAATACAAAAGATTATTCATCTTTCAATAAGAAAAGTTCAATTTAAATCCACTCATATATTGTTTATTTTTCAGCTTCAATAAAAACAGCCTTATACCGTAATACAGTTCGACTTTGAAGAAAGTAAGATCTAAAAATGCAACATTGTAATTGAAGTTCTAGTTTAATAAAAAAACAAGTAAAATTTAGATCAGATCGACTTAACGAATGCCACAATGGACCTGACATATGGCTCTCTCTCTCTCTCTGTCTATCTGGACTTGTTCATTTGTGTCATACAGATTCATAAACTTTTATTTTATATTTGTAGGTCTATAAACTTGTTCCTCTATATCATTTTTCATGAGCTTTTTAAGTAGTGCACACCATAACCCTTCACTGAAATTTAGATCAGACTTAACGAATGCCACAATGGACCTGACATATGGGTATCTCTCTCTCTCTCTCTCTCTATCTGGCTTAATAGCTCTACCGAGAGCTCTTTTTATGTGTTTTCTTTGACCACAACTTGTGCAACCAAGATAAAATCATCGAAGGAGCGTCACGAACCCTCACCCTCCACTCGATCCATTTATGACTTTGAGTGAGCGCAAGGAAACAAATAGCGGATAGCGGGTCTGTAACGGATATACATGGGCGATGGCCGTAGCGGATAGCAGATAACGGACAATATTGCAGTCACTAAGTTCCAATAGTGATATATCCTATAATATTAAAAACTACATGTAATATTACACATATTTTAATTATTTTATCATAAAAAATCATGGAGAGTAATCTTATCAGCTAAAACTTTAAGTTTTGAAGCATAACTTGGATAATAGGAACGGATATATTTTATTTTCAAAAAAATAGACTTAAAGAAAATAATAAATTATTAACAAAATGTCACTATATCGAAATAGCGGCCGCTATAGCGGTTTTATAGGTGCAATCACTACAGGAAAGTCCTGATTGTCGTGTGCCAAGTTGTTTGCCGTATGCATTATATTGGGCACACGGTAAGCAAAAGATATGCCGTGTGCCACAAGGAAGGCACACAACAAAAATTTAGTACACGACAATCAAAGTCTTTATCGTGTGTCTTTTGGAGGGCACATGACAAAGAAAATATTTGCCGTATGTTTCCACGCGGGCACACGGCGAAGTGTGCCTCATGGCACGCACGAGCGACGGCGTCATGCTGACAGCCATTACATCTTTGCTGTGTGTCCCTGCACTGGCACATGGCAAAGAGGTCTTTGCCGTGTGTCTTATTGTCACACACGACAAAGCCTGCACGTGACAGACACGTGTCGATGTTTGCCGTTTGTACTACCTTGGCACATTATAAATAATTTTTTTGTTCTTCTTTTCACACCAATTTTTTGTTGGTGATTAACTTACTGCACATGGCATGTGATATTGATATTTTTAAAAATTTGGAGTTATGTTTGCTATATTTATTTAACTTATTTTATTATTTTAATTTTTTTGTGAAAATTCGATTAGAACTAGAAGTGGTTTGAATAATGCAATGTAGTGGATACAAATTTGATATTTCATGCTTACTGGTGTCTACTTGAGTTCGTATCCATGAAATATCAAGATAATTCTCACATATTGTACATGAAATATAACAACCATCTTGTGGTTGAAATGAAATTAAATTTTATAAAAAATAAATAGAATTTGAAAATTATGAGAACTGTCCTGACATTATTATATCATACATAGAGGCTGTGGTAAAAATTAGAAAAAGTTTTGCACAAGTTGTCATGTATATCGCTCACAGATCAGAGAATAATCTCCGTAAAAGGATCGGAGTGTTGAACAGGGTACGATTCCGAGTTTGAATAAAATTGACGGTTAATACAGGGTTTTGACTTCAACAAAATTTTTATATGCAAGAGTACATATGAATAGTATCTGGGTGAAATTAAGTTATTTTCTAAGTTTTCTAAATAATTATATATTATTTTAGAAAAGGTAAAAAATGTTTGTCGTGTGTGCCGTTGCGTAGGGAGGCACACGACAAATGGGGAAAGTCAACGCCTTTGCCGTGTGCGTGTCGGGGGGCATACGACAAACCGCGGGATATATCCCAATCTCGATCTGGCCTCAATTCATTTTCAGCCTCGCCTTCTTCCCGATTGCTGCCGCGCTGTGCCTTCGCCCTCTTCCCTCTCGTTCCCTGCCACGCCCTTCCTCGCCCTCTGCCCTTCCACCTCCACTCTTCCCCGCCCTCTGTGGCGCCTCTGCCCGTCATGCCTCGCCCCCCCCTCTTTGCTGTGCCTCCATCGTTCCCCGCCAATGCGCCTCCGCTCGCATCCGGCGCATGCACCCACACTACCACCTCTCCCTCCGCCGTGCCTCAGCCCGCCCCTCCGTGTTGCTGCCGCCTCCCACCCGTCCCCGGGCCGGCATCGTCGATCACCTCCCCTCCCCCCCAGCCGCTATGCTTGCGCCCTCCCCCACCGCTTGCCCTTCGCCCGTCTCCGGCACCCGCAACCACCTCCTCTCCCTCTACCGCGTCTCCGCCCACCTGTACCTGCCACCTCCGCCCGCCTCTCCCTGCTACCGCCGCCTCCCACCCGTCCCCAGCCCGGCAACGTCCCCGGCCACCTGGCCATTCGGACGCCCGGCCCTACACCTCCCGGAGCACCATCATCCGTTGTTGAGCGCGTAGGTGAGAAGGATTTGGTGAATGTGAATCTCAGCCATCGAGCCATGAGGGTTGTTGTCGGCCATCGCGTCGTGTGTGTGTGGTTCTCGGCCATCACACCGTGTGTGTTTTGCAGGTTTTGGAAACCTCTCCGAGCAGGGGAGGTGCTGCCGAACATTTCAATTGACATTATTTTGTTGATTCTTATGTAGGAGAGGCGGTTAACACTGCCCCAACACCCCGACCTTCACCACATCGTCATTTCATCATCGAGCCCTAGGTGAGCACATCAGAAACACCCATTTGTATGTTTCCTATTCGTAGGTCACGTAACCTAGTTAGGAATCTCCCGTTAGAAAGAGTTATGGTTGGAGATATGTCGATCTTTGCATATCTATGTCTGTATCTATTTTGAATTGTCCAGGTTCTTTGGACCGCCCGAGGATGTATAGTTGGGATTAGTTTCCATGGTCTTCTCTGATCCGAGATAGAGTTTTGGCATCATCTCTTCATTGTTCTTCGGATACACAATCTCCTTTGCTGGATGTGTATTTGGAGAACTGCGGGGAGGTGCTGCCAAAATTTTGTCTTGGAGAGGAGTAGACCGTGAAAACTAACCTCAGCTATGGATCCTCGGGTGAGATTATGACCTATCTTCACCTATTAGACTGTATAAGCATCATGTAGATGAAAATATTTTTAATATGAATTGCTTATTTGTTAGAGGATGCCAAACCGTGAGTGGATGTACACGGGCTGGGAAAAGGACGAAAAGTATACCAGTGAATGGATTTGGAAGACCAACAAGTTCTTGGAACGATCATTTGCCAAGGTTAAAGGAACAAGTGTCACTTGGTGTCCCTGCGACAATTGTAGAAACACACATCAACATAATAATGAGGTCATGGGTATACACCTTTGCAAGAATCGATTTATGCCAAACTATACCTGATGGACCCTTCATGGTGAAGGCGAGCGTCCAAGGCATGAGGTAGTGAGACAACGCATGGAGGATTATGATGCAGGTGCCGGTGTAGGAGACATGTTAATTGACTATCATGAAGCACACGGGGATGAAGTACCTAGGGAGGAGGAGCCAGAGCCAATTGTAAAGGCATATTACCAAATGATGGAGGCGGCACAACAACCCCTTCACGGGTATACCAAGGTGTTTCAACTGGATGCCATTGCGTGCCTAATGGCCATAAAGTTCCAGTTTAGCCTGAGTCGAGGTGCATTCGATGCTATGTTGACAGTCATTGACAACCTTCTTCTGGAAGGTCACATTCTACCAAAGAGCATGTATGAGTCATGGAAACTACTTAGTGCGTTTAAGATGCCATATGAGCAGATACATGCTTGTCCTAACGGATGCGTCTTATTTAGGAAACAACATGCAGAAGCAACACACTTTCCAAAGTATAAGTCCTCTAGGTATCTGGAGGTAGATATCCGTGATAGTGCTAAGAAGCTACTTACGATTCCTGTGAAAATCATGAGTTACCTTCCGTTCATACAGAGGATTCAACATTTTTATATGACCGAGGAGACCGTAGAACAGATGACATGGCACAAACACGGACATAGATACAATCCTGAGAAGCTTGTACATCCAGCTGATGGTGAATCCTAGACACATTTTGATGAGATTTATGAGCGTGAAGCCGAAGAGGCCCATAATTTACGTGTGGCACTGGCAACAGATGGGTTCAATCCTTATGGCATGGGGGTTGCCCCATACACTAGGTGGCCCATGTTTGTTATACCCCTCAATCCCCCTCAAGGCATACTGTTTCAACAACAATACATATTCTTGTCGTTGATAATTCCTGGAAACTCGGGGAATAATATGAGTTGTGCAGGACTTGGGTGGTGCTCGCTCTAGGATATCATGATCGCCATGTCAATGGCATTCTGGGTCTTTTGGTCAAGACACACTTTCCTGGCATAGTTCATTATGCCGGAGAGTGCGTGCTGGCCTATACGTGGAAGCACTACTTTGTCGCTGAGGATGATTGGGATCGGGATGGCAGGAAGTTCGATAACTAGGCGGAATGTGTGCTGGCCGAGCTGTGGGTAAGTCTTCCTCGCACTGCATTGCTCAATACATCGCATTCATAGGACATTCTTAAAATCACGATGTTATACATCAAATCTATTTGCAGGATTTCTTCAGATGCGAGGCGGGATACAAGGACGGAGCAAAGATCGTGACTCACTATGCATGTCCTAAGCTCATGAGGGACATGTTTTACGAGACACATATCCAGGCTGTGATTGTGTACCATGCCCAACACCTTAAAGTTAAGGTCACCAAATCTCAAGCGAGAAACATGAAGCTTACCAAAGAAGAATACATGATGGTAAATATAGAACATTAATATTAATATTTTTCTAACATTAAATACGCTTAATTTGCTCTTCTTAATTATATGTCATGTACTTGATGACGTGTAGATTCCTGCGTGGTGGTGTGCTAGCAATGTGCCTGCCTGGGAAGTTGTTGTGGACAAGTGGTGCGCGGAGGGCTAGGAGGAGACGCATAATGCTTATCAGGAGCGTCGATTGATGATGCCAGGTCCAGCATACCATCAAGGGAATGTTTCCCTCAAGCAATACGCGACGAGATGGGTATGCGAATTCATTTATTTATTCTAACTCTCAATACCATATAATTTCTAACCATCCTTCTATTTTGTTTCAAAGTCGGCATCACATGATGGTCACCCTTGCAGCCAGTTTGAGGCATTTGCTATGTCCTACCAGGCAAGGCGATAAAGCCCGACATCCAGTACAACTCAGAGGCCCTGCCCATGATGTACAACAATTCCTCCGTCCATACCCACCTCACTGAGTACACATTGATAGGAAGGGAGATCCATGGGCCTGAGTAGGATCCTACCACCCAGGATCTTGATGGGGAAGTCGTGATGAGGGTGAGAGGAGGAAGCATGGGCGGTACTGGATTAGAAAAGGCACACTCGACACGGCAAGTACGCCCACTCTCTCTGCGATATGTGCGAGGAGCACGAGCTCAAGCTCGGCTATACGTCCTCGACCGAACACTACATAGTCCTGGGTGGACGCACTTGAGGTAATTTAAGTTACATTCATCGTTGGTTTACTGGTTTTACACATGACTTATTTGCATTGCAATAATAGGATCAAATATTGCAGGCCCAACTCGAATCAAAGAGGAGTTCTAGAGGAGGCTCGAGCACCAGCAAAGCAATTGACTCAGTGGATGGCAACACTTGACCAGAGTTTAGGTACATCCCTGCCGCTGATGCCGTCCTTTGCTCCACCTCCTCGGCCACCTACTCCGGCTACAACTCCTGTGAGTATGAATATTTTAGTTTTTGTTTTGTCCATACTAGAACATTCATTACAATTCCAAAACTCAATACTAGAGACTTTCTTAGCATACTAGAGCATTCACTTATTGAAAGACTAATCAGTAATCAACATCTCTCATTTGTGCAGAATCCATCGGTAGGATAGAACGTCTGGAGTCAATGGCCTGAGGGGGATCAAGATCAGGACTTGTCGCCAGCTTTTGGGCAATGCTCTCATCGTTAGTGAACTTTCTATCGTACTATTCGTTTTGCTTTAGTTTGTGAGCTGCCTGAGATGTGATGTGGATTATTGTTATGTTTCTGAACCTCCTATCATGGTTAATACAAATTATTTGTGTTGTCGATGTTTGGAGATGATAATTGCGTGCCTGTGATGATTTTTGAATATTTCGTGTCATGACATTTCATATATATTGAATATTGGAGGTTTTTTTTAGTCCAGGAATAACTAATTTTAATGTTTTGCTGACAGATTATTAAGGCTTTGCCGTGTGCCTTGATCATGGCACACAACAAAGGGGGGATTTCTGGCAACCTAGCCAACAAGCTTTATCGTGTTCCATGACCAAGGCACATGGCAAAATGGAAAGCTTTGCCGTGTGCCCTAGCCGTGGTACACGACAAAGTCAACATCTTTTGCCGTGTGATGCCCTCCTAGCACACGGCAAAATCAACAACCTTTGCCCTGTGCTAGCTGAAAGGACCGAGTGACCGAGGGGGGGGGGGGGGTGAATCGGGAACTCGCACTATATACCAAATTCATCAATTTATTTAACCGACCACTCCAAACAACTCCTACACAATCCTAGTGGTGATCACACTAGCAAGATAATGAACCTATGAAAGGAATCAACAACCTAAGCATACTAGTGGATCACACAAAGGCAAAACAACTGCTATGCAAGCTAGTAACCAAAGATACATGGAAGCACACAACTAGCTAGCAAGGAGTCCTACTCATGCAAGGCTACTAGATCAACAAGCACATGGAAAGCACACAAGCATGAGTAGCACATTACGTACTAGGGTGATCAATAAAGCCAAAGCAACTCCTTTACATGCTAGTAATCAAGTATGAAGGCTAAGCACTACTAGCAAGTAAAGAAGCCTATTCATGCAAGTCTACAAAGTAGTCAACTAGAGCAAGGTAAGCACACAAGCATGAATAGCACGGTATGTAAATGCGGAAAGTAAAGCATCATAGTAAGGAGTAGAGTAAGAGACGGCTCATGATGATTTTTTTCCCTAAGGTCTCGGAAGGATGGCGCCTTCCCCTACTCCTTATTGGACCACTCCCGCCGGAGTCCCGGTCTCTCCCGCCACCAATGTGGAGTTCTGACCCATGAGCCCGCAATCACCCCCGGAGTGAAGACATGGTGCGCGTCATCGCTGCCACCAAGGCACAAGCTCGCCTCCCTCGAGAACTTGCCGGACTCCCCGAGCCGACACGGGCGCTCACTAGCTATGCCCCTTTCACCGGCGGGCTCAAACCGTGTGATGGCCTTCACAACCAAACACGATAGGCTCGATCACCGACACCTAACCGGTCTAGGTTTCACCATAGACCAAGAGTAACAACCTAGATCACACCCTCAAGGACACCCTAGCCTTAGATGTGCAAGATCACTCCATGTTACTCTCACAAGCACTCTCAAGATATGCAATATCTCCTCCTAGTGCTCTCCTCTTTTCCTCTTGGACCTTACCAAATGCTCTCAGGTATTCCACTATCCAAGAGAGGTCTCCAAGACCCCAGCAACGAAGTTATATAGGCTTCCAACCTCAAACTAGCCATTGCTCCATGAAATCAGCTTTCTGGGCCTACTAACTAGACTGTCCGGTCACTGCAAACCTGAGCACCAACGGCTTTGCCCTGCTAAAATCCTGTACTGACCAAACCGTATGGTCAGTTGAGCGGACCGTCCGGTCCATTTCTCTCTCCAGTCCAGAAACATTCCTAGCGCTCGCTTCCTCACTGCCCAAAGTCACTGGTACAGACCGGACCGTCCGGTCTCTACAACCTCAACTCTAGCAGTTTCCTCGCTTCTTCGCTGTAAGTCCCAAACAACTGCACCTAATGACCGTATAGTCTGGTCACCATTGACCCCTCTGTCCGGTCACTATGTCCAGAAGCTGAAACTTGTCATCTTCGCTTGACTTCGTTTCCCGGCTTCTCCGAATAGCTCCTTGGCTTCTCCACTGTCATCTAGTGCCTGTGAGTTCACCGAGAAACCTTGCACATCACCGACTACACATGACCTAAGAGAATGACCTAGACCCCCTTGATAGTCCGATTTTGAGGTTTTATACACGAACAACACTCGTGTAAACATTAGTCACATTTCATATTTGTCATTCATCACCAAAACATCATACCTTGGGGTGACCTTAATGGTCATGATCCTTACACTAGCCATCGGGCACACGGCAAAGCTTGCCATTAGCAAGATCCCTAGGTGACGACCTTTTTTGTTTTCCATGAGTCAGCTTCGGCACACGGCAAATCCTTTATCGTATGCCCGAAAAAAGGCACACGACAAAGCCCTCTTTGCCGAGGAATATTTTGCCGTGAGGGCTTTGTCGTGTGCAACACACGACAAAGCATTTGCCGTGTGCAATTATGCCTTTTGCCGTGTGTGTTTGGCACATGGGAAAACCCCATCCTCCCGTATTGAATAGCGACTCAAAAGACACAATAGTGGACACTAAGTTACAACATGCTATTTGATAAGTTCTATATCATAGCGATAGCATTTATACATCGCTACTGCTATAACGACATTATTGCAGCCGCTACAAATGCTATTTATTACCTTGAGTGAGCGTGTGGAGCTAGTTTTATCTAGCAAGCACGATAGACTGGGACTCTCCAAGCAAGTTCACGGCCGCACGCTGGTTCTAGAAACGGTGATTACAACTACTTATGTTTGAACCCAAAGCATTCAACGAGCTCTCATATGCTGCAAATAGTTCGCGTGTTGCACTCACATTTTTCTAGATGATGGAAATATTATCCGGCCTTCCCGTCATTGAGGTTAGAGTCAACGTTTACACAATTATTGTTGCAACTCTGGCAGCACCAACTCCTACACCATACATGACATGAATGAAAAAAAGCACCAACAAAGTTTGGATGGCAATATTATTAGGCAATAATTTTATTGTTAAATATCCATTATATCTATGGTTGACAAGGAGCAGCATGTCGTAGTCATCATGGTGGTGTCCTCCTCATGCTTCTGCAATTGTGGCCAGAAACAGAGCCAACGTGTTCCCCAGTGAAGTACCTGCATATAGGTTCTTATAGGAGAATTATCAAAAACACTATCAATTGTGCTGAGCCATAAAGCCCGACAAATGGCAGAAGCCCGCACTGGCATAAGTTTCTTTAATCTAGAATCTATTTCTAATAACCAACCATTAAACATATGTTCAAAGTTGTTAGGACTCTTGATGTTAAAGGTGAGAAGCATTGCTTGCCAAATTAACTTAGTATAATGATAGTAGTAAAGTCCACCCCACTTTTCAAATACCACATGAAGATCTTAATTTTTGATGGAAGCTTCAGCTTCCAAATCTTTGTACACTTTGTGATGTTGTCGTCATGAATCAAGTCGAAATACATTGAATGTATGAAGAATATACCATTCTGTTGTATGTCCCAATAGAAAGTATCATTACTTTCATTCAATCTAACACGAACAATATGTCTAACCAAATTATGCCATAAACACTAAGTTTTGGTCAACCAAAACTCCTTCTAAAGGAAATATTAAGTGGAACCGTGCTAAAAACTAAGGCCACTATGGTGTATTTCCGTCTAGCAATGAATTAAAGTGATGGATACTGTTGTTTAAGTGTGAAGTTACCCACCCACCTATATTCCCAAAACCTTATGTTCTCTCCATTATTAAAGCAAAAATTTCCAAAACTTAGAAATCGGTCCACTTTCATTAGTCCTGATCAGAAATGTGAGTCACCAGGTTTTCTCTGAACTTTCACCAATTATCTTACTCCTTAGATATTTCCCATGAAATATAGTTTGCCACAATCCATCTTTGTTAATTAGTTTGTACAACCACTTACTTACAAGATATTGGTTTTGTGCTCTATGCCCTTTATACCTAGCCCTCCTTGTTCTTTCGGCTGACAAATTACACTCCATTTGGTGAGTCTGTATTTCATTTTATGATTGTCATTTTGCCCAAAGAACCTCAATCTATAGTAGTCTATCTTCTCATGAATGACTCTATGGACTTCAACGAGTGATAACATGAACATAACAAGGCTAGTGAGGATAGAATTGATTAATATTAATCTCCCTGCCACAGATAGATGTTTTCCTTTCCAACTACTAAGCCTCATAATCCATTCTTCAATATCCTTCCAATCCCTATTGCTCAATTTCTTGTAGTGCATTGGTATACCTAGGTACTTAAAAGGATAGGACCCATGTTGACACCCAAAGAGTTGAGAGTATTGTTCCTCCAACTCTTTTGCTGCGCCGAAACAGAAAATGCACTACACCATGGTACAAGAACAACAACCTATGATTAGATGGTAAAGTCACCTTCACTGGTTTGCTATCGGTTGCTAAAAAGCTTTACCGACTTATGCATCAGTCATTGTAAGTGGCATCGGTAAAATCTTTACTGACCAACTGATCGTTCGATAGTACCACAGAAGAAATACCGATCGATCGTCCGATGATAATAGTACAATTACCAACGCACAGTATGATGCTGTCAATAACATTGAGAGAAATAATAAAACCATTTTACGGACCCACAGTCTGATGCCATCAATAACATTGAGAGAAATAATGAAACAAATTTACTCCTAAACAAAACAATGTACTAATAATAGTCAGTAACACTAATTAGAATTTATTACCAGCCATCATAAATCATAAACAATAGAAGCTCATTGATCACACATTTGTGTTCACAAATTGTGGAATACTTACCTTACCGGAATCCATAGCTATTCTAACGTCGGTGGACAATAGGATGACCCACTAATATGGGAACCGATCGAGTCGGCTTAGAGCGCAAGGCAATTAGTGATAAACTTACTATATAATACCTTGTAGATTACGTGTAGGACTTTTCATGTACTCCCTGCCGACCGGATATATAAGGCGGCAGGAACCCTCTTTCAGGGGACATCATCGCAATGCAATACAATCCACTGAACACAAGACGTAGGGTTGTTACTCTTATCAAAAGGGCCTGAACCTGTCTAAATTGATGTCTTGTGTCTTAACCATCACGTTCTTGGTCTCATGTGTAGCCCTATAAATCTATTGTTAGGAATAAATCTTGACAGTTGGCGTGCCAGGTAGGGGACAAGGCACATCTGGGTCCTCCGTCGACCTTGATGGCAGAGATTCCAATCATCTAGTACTCGCCGGATTTCAAGACCTCCTTTGGTTCACTCGACTTTCTCGGTGGACGCCGTTAGAAACCTAGGCAAGGAAAATCAAGGATCTGACCCGACCGCTGCCAATTCCATGGAGCAATCATCAGGCTCGACGGATCTAATACCACCTTTGGTACCACTCGGACTCGATAAGATAGACCTACCCACTAGGTATGACTCTAAGTCGATCCTGTCCTTTGATGAGGACTCGAATGGTTCTTCTTGCCCGTATAATTGCACCATGTACATGGTGCAGTTGGAGCCCCAGCGTACCCCGCCACCAAATGATGGGGATGTTGCTCATGAATAAGCCCTGTCGGTAGGTCTCCTACCCCGTCGACCGAGAGGATCTCACGGATCTTATAATATTACGTGAGAGCTAAACCATGGAGACTTGGAGATCGTGATCGACAATGAGAAGGTTTACACCACCCCACAAAATAACATCATCGGAGCAAGAACACTCCTCGACGGCTTAATGGCTAATCAGGCATTCCAATCTCCCACGATGAAGAAGGCGGTGGCCATGCTTAATGCCGCTGCGATTCAAGACTAAGCCAGAGTGTAACCGCCTCAGTCGGTTGCCAGCTCTAGCCATGTGACTCATCAAGGCTGTTGAGGGCATCAAGATTTGAGAAACTCTCTTAGTTTTCGAGACGATCGACAAATCATCAACTCACATCATGAAGATCGGGCTCGTGACAATCAATGTTACGAGGCAGAGTGACACAATTGGAGGGATGATGCTGACCGGCACCATAGGGAGAACCGTGACGACCGACAACGATGTGATGACCGGGATTGGCATGATGACCACGATGAGGACAACCGACGACGTCGCCATGTTGATGATGTGGGACCCTGACATCGGCGCCGAACACCCTCCACTTCAAGATTCCCTGATCACTAGCGTGATGCGCCGAGTGATGAAGGGTTTGATGGGATAAAAGCCTTCATGCCTGAGCTTTGCATCTGCAAGTGGCCGAGGAGTATCAAACTGGTCACCATCGAAAAATACAACGATCAGACCAATCCCCGAGAGGATTCAGATCTATAGCACAACTATCCGGTCAGCCAGGGGAGACGCTTATGTGATGGCCAAATATCTGCCGATCTGCCTTGAGCCAGCCGCTCGGATTTGGCTGACTTCCCTCCCAGAAAAGTCGATCACATCTTGGGGAGATCTCAGCAAGAAGTTCATTGAGAACTTCCAAGCCATCTACAACCGGCCAGGCAACCACTTTGACCTCACCTGAGTCAAGCATAAGTCTAACGAGTCCCTACGCGACTACATCAAGCATTTCCACGCCAAGAAGACTGATATTCCTAATGTTTCAGATTAGCAGATCATTACTGCCTTCCAAGGAGGGTTACAAATTGATGACTTGGTTTGGGAGATCAGTCGCCGGAACCATAATCTGGATCTGACTACTCGGGAGTGCTTTGAGATCGCTGATAAGTATGCTTCAGGAGAGTTGGCTCTATACGACATCTGCGAGAAGGGGAAGGAGAAGCCTAAGACACACCGGAGTCCTCTAAGAAGGACAAGAAGAGAAATACTAATAACATGGTCGCTGCGGTAGACCAATCCAGGAAGAATCCTTGGATGAACCAGCAGACCATGTATGATTTGCTGAGTGGCCCATGGTTCTGGCCCCCCAAGGAAAACCACAAGGCGAAAGACTACTACCGGTTCAAGGGCTTTGCGACAGCCATGCTAAAAGTGGCCAAGTCACCACCTAGGCATAACAGCCACGACAAGCCCAACGACCATGAGAACGACGCTGGAGGTGAATTCCAGGAGGCCCGAAAGGAGGTGAATTTTATCTTCGGAGGACCCGACGCCTACTCGTCCAAGTGTAGGCAGAAAGCTGGAGTTACGCGAGATCAATTCCGTGGAACCTGCTGCTCCCGAGTACATGAGGTGTCTGAGACACCAATTACCTTTGATTGTTTGGATCATCCTACGCATCTGCCCAGGCCAGGTCACTTTCCACTCGTGTTCATGACAACAATTAAGGAGGTCAAGTTCAGCAGAGTACTCATCGATGGAGGAAGCAACCTTGACTTGATCTTCACCAAGACCCTAAAAGAGCTAGGCTTATTAGTCCACAACCTTAAGCGCAGTACCTCACCGTTTCACGTGATTGTGCAAGGCAAGACTTCTGTTCCAATAGTATAGGTCACTCTATCCATCACATTTGGCACTCAAGAGAACTTTAGGATCAAGCGAGTTACCTTCTAAGTAGCCGACTTTGAGTCTGCCTATCATGTTATCCTCGACCGACCGGCAATGGCGAAGTTAATGGTGATCCCTCAATATCTGTACCTCACCTTGAAGATGCCAGGCCCTAAGGGAATCATCTCCTCCACTCTGATCTTTGGAACACTTTTGATTGCGATGTGTAGAGTTGTGAGTTGGCCGACCGACAGTTGATGTTGTCCGACTGGTCGGAGATCTAGAAGGGAGTCGGCGATGTGGTGAACATTGATGCGGACATCCCCACGAAGAAGGTTAGCAAGGAAAAAATATAGACGAACGTAGTCTCAACTAAGGAGATACCGCTTAGCCCTGAAGGTCCTGCTAAGGTCACTTATGCAGGGACAGACCTCGAGGATAAATAGGAACTCGTGCTCACTCTTTTCCTCTAGGAAAACAGGGACATCTTTGCATGGAAACCTTTGAACATGTCGGAAGTTCCTAGGGAAAAGATTGAGCATGAATTAAGGGTACCTTCTAGGGCTACACCTGTCAAGCAACAACTTAGAAGATTCGCAAGACCGTATGGATGCCATGAAGAAGAAGATAGCTAGGCTTTTAGCTGCTAATTTTATTAAGGAAGTGTACCATCCTGATTGGCTGGCTAATCCAGTCCTTGTACCTAAGAAGAATATAGAGTGGCGTATGTGCATTGATTATACCGATTTCAACAAGGTCTGCCCTAAAGACCCCTTTGCTCTGCCACGCATTGATCAGGTTGTTGATTCAACAGCTGGGTATGAGCTTTTAAGCTTTCTGGATGCCTATTCAGGCTATCACCAGATCCCACTAAAAGTCGAAGGTCAAATCAAAACTTCCTTCATAACTACTTTTGGCGCCTACTGCTACATTACTATGCCGTTCGGTCTGAAAAATGCTGGCACGACTTACCAACAAGGTATTCAACACTGTTTCAAGATTGAAATCAGTCGAAATACAAAAGCTTATGTCGACAACATCGTCGTAAAGACTCAGAACGTTGAAGAGCTCATCTCTGACCTGGCAGAGACGTTCGACAACCTGAGGCGATACTCAATGAAGTTGAATCCCTAGAACTGCGTTTTTAGGGTGTCTTCAGGAAATTTACTCAGCTATATTGTTTTCAAGAGAGGCATAGAGGCTAACCCGGAGAAGATCAAGGTGATCCTTGATACGGGGCCACCCAACTCTCAAAGGGATGTGTCGAAGCTTACCGGGTGGGCCTTGAGTCGCTTTATTTCTTGTTTAGGAGTTAGGGGTCTACCATTCTACAAACTACTAAAGAAACAGGATAACTTCACCTGAACAGAGGAGGCGCAGTTGGCTTTGGACGAGTTGAAGGATCTCCTCTGCAAAATCCCAGTTTAGGTGCCCCCAAAGCTAGAAGAAAAGATCCAACTTTATTTTTCAGCTACAACTTAGGTTGTAAGTACTGTTTTAACGATCAACCGAGAGGAAGAGGGTCATGTACAAAAAGTATAGCACCTGGTATACTTCATTAGCGAGGTCCTTGTGCCTCCAGGGTACGATACCAGCAGATCCTGAAGTTGCTTTATGCGCTCTTGATCACCTCGAGGAAGTTGAAACATTATTTTCAAGCTCACTCAATTGAAGTTCACACATCTTTCCCACTCAGAGGGGTGCTTCACAACCGCAAGGCGGTCGGCAAAGTTGCTAAGTGGGCAGTCGAATTTAGTTAATACACCATAACGTTCGTAGCTCGCTCGGCGATCAAAGGACAAGCTATGGCGGACTTTGTTTTCGAGTGGATTGAGATGCAAATGCCGCCTAAACCGTAAGACCTTGAATACTGGAAGTTGTACATTGATCGGTCACTTCAGTTACGAGGTACAGGGACTGGCATCGTGCTCATATCACCTCAAGGAGAGAGGCTCATATATGTGCTTCGAATGAATTTTTGAGCATCTAACAATGCAGCAGAATATGAGGCAATCCTACACGGTTTGTGTATTGCCATATTTCTCGACATTCAGTGTTTAGACATCTTTGGTGACTTGGCTCTGATAATCAACCAGGTCACTAAGGATTAGAATTGTGTGGACAATAGCATGGCCACTTATTGTCAGGAGGTCAGGAAGCTGGATAGCAAGTTTGATGGACTTACCTTCACGCACGTTCTTCGTGGCAATAATCAAGCTGTTGATGAGTTAGCAAAGATGGGGTCATCGTGATCGATGGTCCCGCCCGGTGTTTTCCTTCACACCCTGGATAGTCCTACCATCTCTCCTCAGTCAGACGTGCTAATAACTGATGTTGCAGAGCCGGTAATGGATGTGAACATGGAGACAGATTGGCGTGACCGAATTATTCAATTCTTGACTAAGGGTATGCCGCCTACGGATCCTAATGAGCAACAAAGGTTGAAGGCCAAGTGTCGAGGATATTTGATGGTGGATGACCTGCTATATCGCTGAGGAGGATCCAATATCTTGATGTGATGCATCTTTATTCCAAAAGGCAAGGAATTGATGGCGGAGATCGATGTAGGAGCATGTGGCAATCACACGGCATCTAAACCTTTGGTCGACAAAGCTTTTTGACAAGGGTTCTATTGGCCCATGGCGGTTGAAGATACACACCAGGTTGTTCGGACATATGAAGGCTGCCAATTCTTCACTCAGCAAACACACGTGCCTTCACAGCAACTTCAGATAATACCTATAACTTGACCTTTTGCAGTATGGTGGCTTGACATTGTCGGTCCTTTCAAAAAGGTGCCTGGCGGGTTTACACATCCGTTTGTTGCCATCGATAGGTTCACCAAGTGGATTGAAGCAAAGCTGGTCTGCAAGTTAACTTCCATGAAGCCGGTCGAGTTTGTTAGAGAAGTCTTCACTCGGTTTGGAGTTCTTCATGATATCATTACCGACAATGGTACTCAGTTCACATCTGAGGAGTTTCGTGACTTTGTCGATGAGATGGAAATAAAAATCCACTTTGCGTTGGTGGCTCATCCTCAAAGCAATGGGCAGGTCGAATAGGCCAATGGTATGATTCTTCAAGGGTTGAAGCCTCGGATTTTTTACAGACTCAAGCCTTACGCTGGTCGGTGGGTTCGGGATTTACCTTTGGTCCTTTGGGGGCTACGCACCAATGTCAGTCAGGCTATCGGCCAGTCACCTTTCTTGTTAGTATACAACTCTGATGCCATGCTACTGACCGAGGTAAACCTCATTTCAACACGGGCTAAGGGATATGACGAGAAACTTTCTGAAGAGAACCGAGAGATCAAAGAAGCAGGATGTAACGAGCGACACGTGGAAGCAGCGGATGAGGAGGCCCATGTCAAGAAGTTGATTACGGCAGAGGAGTTAAGTGATCGCGCTCTATTTCGGTTGTCAGTACACCAACAAGGTTTGCGGCGTTATTATGACAAGAATGTCCGAAGTCGTCAGTTTCATGTTGGAGATTTAGTATTGTGCCAAGTGCAATCAACCAAGAATAGGCACAAGTTATCCCCTAAATAGGAAGGATCCTATGTGGTGAAAGAAGTCACTTGGCCAGGGGCTTACCGACTGATGTATGAAGATGGCAACAACGTACCCAATTCATGGAACATTAACCAACTACGTCGCTTTTATACACAGTCTTTTTATATGTATTCACATATGCTATCATTGAATGAAACTTTGGTGTTTTTGATGAAAGATATTTTCGTTATTTTCATTCTTATTTGACTCGATTTCTTAATTTATACATTAAACAATCGAGCCAGGGCTGGTAATAATGTCCCGAGGCACCTTAACCTTGACAAATTCTGGTTTAGGGCTTTTCCTACCGATTTCTCATATTTTGACACGGTCTTATTTCTATGGTCTAACGCTGCAACAATAAGGTCATACAATTTTCTCTACATAACAGACTACCACTACACTAAACCCAGAGCCAAAGCGCGAGAGGTCATGTATCAATTGCTCGACTCTAAATTATGACCTCAAATGTTAAAGCAGACTGATGCATCTTCTGTGCTAATATCTAAATATTATAGTAGGAAGGTCTAAGTGCTAATGCGTGAATTTGCAGCTAAGTATTAACCGGTCTGCTATTAATAGACAGGAGATAGCTTTTATGACTTTTCAGTTGACTTCTATTTGTTTAGTTATTATTCAATTAACTAAGCAAGAAAGTATATTTATTTACATAAGGAACAAATTGTTTCCACATCTAGATACTACTACTGTATTCTTGATATAGGCACATTTACAACTCATGCAAAGGAGAAGAAGCACATCTTCCAGGTCTACTGCTGGCGAAGCTGGAGGAGTAGGACCAACAGGAGTGACGTTGACGTTCTCCACCAAGGAACGGGAAGTCTCCACCATGGAGTCCAGTAGCAACTGGCCCTGGTCGACGGTCAGCTTGGGGTTGAAGCCCTGCTTGACCCTACCCAGTGGAAGCCCAGGGGCCCAAGATTGGCAAATAGCCAGCACTTGACTTCCGGGTTTGATAGCTAACCGCTTGGTGTGATGGTCAATCGCCTCGTGTGATGGTCAATCACCTCTGATGCATGCTCTAGCAGGTACTCCAGCGATTGCCCGGATTGCTCGACTTGGTTGGCATGGACATAATCCAGAGCCTTCCGACACTGTAAGACAGGGCTGCAGAGTACACAAGGAAGTTAGAAGATGAAATCTATATTGAAGACATTAGAGAAAATAAAAGATGGCTTACTGGCAAGATTATATTTGAAAGTTGTAGCACTGCCCTTAGCATTCTTTAGCTTCTCCTCGGTCTCTGCCAAGCTCTTCTTCAGAGAAGCGACTTCAAAATCCCGCTCGGAAAGTGTCTTGGTCAGCCCATCCTTCTCATTAGTCAGATCTTCTAAAAATCTCTGCTAATTTGAAGTGAGCTTTTCCAAGTCTGCTATGTTCTTCTCATGAGCTAGGAAAATATACAAGTGTTTTAACAAATGTCCAATACTAAGGAAAAAGATTCAAAGACTTTACCTTCATGGTTCAGTCGGCTCTGCTCCAGCATGGAGGTGGCGGTCTTGTAATCGGCCTGCAGTTTATCCTGCTCCTTTTAACTACGCTAGGACATTTGAGTCCAGACTGCAAAAATCAGCATGATAGCATAGGTCAGAAAATTTGCAAGATAACAAGATATTATAGAAGACTTCAGTAGGTACTTACGGATGCCTTTAGCCTCGAGAGCATCTATCCTCGATTGCTTAGCTTGCACCAGAGAGTAAACTTTGTGCGAAAAGGAGCAAAGTGAGTCAAGTACTTCATACAAATTTGGGGTACGAGAAGGTCACGGTATTGATGTATCTTCGACACCTCTCGGTGTTGTTGGAGGATATCAAGGTCCTGGGCTTTCGATTGCTCCATTGCCTTCCTAACCGGTATGGCCTTACCCTTGTTAGAGGTCGGCATGTTGGTAGATGGCGTTGGGGCAATGTCCCGGGGCACTGCAAGAGTGCTTGAAGACTTCGCCACCTTAGTCTGCACGCTTGATGGTGTGACTACAGACTGAGGCGGGTCATTCAGACATGGCGCCGGGATTGGATCCTTCAACACAGAGATGGTCGGTGTCTCGACTGACCGAGTAGTATGTTCACTGCATACATAATATGGATTTGGAGATTTACTCTAGATCAAAATAAGAAAAGCCCAAGGGTGTGAAGAGGCTTATGTGGAGGCTTGCTTGATTACTATAGAGCAAACCTTCTTCTTTCACGACGTAGTCAAGGAGTCGGAATGCGTCATCTTAAAGAAGAAGTCTGCTTATCGACTCCAATAGTCTTTGTCGCTGCCCCTGCATCACCGGTTGTCTGTAGGAGAGTGCTGACCAACCACCAGGGGACACTCTTTTGTGTCATCTTCATCATCATCCGTCCTGTGGTACCACCTTCTTCGGTGGGTGGTTGTCTTCACTCATTGGGCAACGGTGGGCAGAATGACAGCTTGGGTTGTAGAGTCGCTTGCATCACCGACAGATCGGTCTAACGCGTGCTCGTACCCTACGCAGCACGGATACGGATACATGTATCGGTATTGGTAGGATACGGATACGTCAATTTCCCAAACAACCTGATACACAGATATGTTTTTACTATTTGTTAATAAATAGATAACAATGCATATTAAATTGTAAAATAGATATTCAAGTTCAACATAGAGACATTTAAGGTCTATTACACTCAAAATAACATGATGGCAGGTTTGAATTTAGGAAATTAACAAAAGATAGTAGCAAACTAGCAATCAACATCAAGCTTCCTCCTTGGTTTCCTCATTCTCCTCCACACTTTCAATCAATATCAAGCTGGAGAAGGAACATTCGACTAAATTAGAACTAGTAATTAGGAAGGGGCAAGGAGAGGGAGCAGGGAGAGGGAGAGCCAGAGAGGAACTCACCTGCACCTAAGAATAGGCGCGAGGCAAAGGCAGGGGCTCCTTGCCACTGATCTTGGTCGCCATCGCCCATCACAGGGGCTCCGTGCTGGAGGGTGAGGGCTCATCGCCGGCAGACATAGGCATAGGACATTGGAGGAATCGCGCGTCGGGTGTCAGGCGCTGCGTCCGTCAGGGAGTCGGAGGCGGCTACGTGCGTGAAGGAGGGAGAGGTCGGGAGGGGAGTAGGGCAAAGGTTGGGAATTAGGCCAGGGCGTATTGTTTTTGGGTCAAAACGTATCCAATTCTTAGTTTCTAGCCCATTTAATCAGGGATACGTGGACATGGCACGGATACGTATCCCAGGCGTATCCGTATTGGATATGTATCAGATATGGGATACGCGTGCGTCCTAGCGTATCCGTGTTTCTGAGCTCGTACCAGCTGCCAAGCTAGACCATGCATGGTCGGTCTAGCGCGAAGCCCTGGGAGTATAATCCACTCCCTCTGTATCAGTCGGAGGGAGTGGGGGTGAGACACATAAGTGTCGAGTACCTGCATGCCAACATGAAGATCATATTCATAAGGATTATTCTATTAAGATGAATATTGAATACATCGTAAAAGCTAAAAGCTTACATGGGCTCTGTGACTGCCCTTGTTGTATGCCTTTTTTTATTAAGGCATGATCCTGAGGTCCGACTGACTCGAACATCTTGTTCAGACGAGCTCGGCGCAAAGCTGAGTTCGGTGGGTCAGGCACCTCTTTGGTCTCCTCATAAGAGACATACTGCCATCCTTGGTGGCACTGTCGCTTGAGCGGCTGCACTAGATGCACGATGAAGCTCTTGGCGATGGTCATTCCATCGACTCCATCCTGCTTCAGTTCGACAATCTTCTTTAACAAGTCCTTCACCTGAGCATTGTTAGGATCTGACTTCTATGACCAAGATGCTTGGGGGCTGGCTTTTATTCTGGTGATGTTAGAAAGAACAAGGGGAGGGTTTGTTAGAATAGAACCACTCCTCATGCCAACGCTTGTTCACCATGGCCAGCGGGACGTCAATTTATACTTCCTTCTTCCGCAACTGAATTCTGATGTCGCTGATAGCTTCTTGATTGGCGATCGATGACAGAGGGTGGAGGACGAACAAGTGGCAAAATAGAGACAAGTGGAACATGATACCCAAGAAGGCCTCACACAGATGCACGAAGATGGCGATATGGAGGATTGAGTTGGGATTGAGATTCACCAACTCGAATTCATAAAAGAATAAAAGCCCACGCAAAAAGCTGTAGCAGGGCACTCTGAATCCTTGCTCAAAGAAGGTGCAAAAGACCACTATATGATTATGGATAGGGAGGGGATGCAATTTAGAGTCTGGAGTTTTCCAGTTAAGGCACACCTGTTCTGGCAAAATGCCATCGACGACCATGTTGTTCAGCATGTCGGTGTCGAAGGAGCTCTTGGTGAACCCACGTAGATGCTCCGGGATGTCCAACTCCGATGAGGAAGTGTCAGTGGCGGTAGGCGAGCTCTTCGTCCCCTTGACAAGCTTGTGAGGCATGGCGAACGAGGCGACGCGGTGGATCTTGTGCTTCCACCCTAACCCTTGCTTTCTCTCACAAGAGCTCAGGGGCTAGGGGAGCAATGAGAATCTGCGGTGGCGGCAACTGAGGCAAGCGAACCCTAGAACAGGGGAAGCAGAGTTGTCGCAAGGAAGATGAAGGGCTCATGCGAGAAATAACGGCGTGGGAATTGCGTCGTTCGTCCCCTGCCCTTTTATACATTAGGCTTTGACCTAATGGTGGGGGACCATGTGGGCTATCATGGGCCGTACAGATCAAGGCCTTTCTATTTCTGGAGTTTAATTAAATTAAGCAATGATCTTTCAAAAGATTCCTTGTTGATCATGAAAACCTGAGTATTAACTCGGGGGCTTCTTTGATGAGAAGCCATGGTTAAAACCACTAAAAACATCCCCCATATCTATGTGATTTGATGATCATATAGCAGAGAACTTGATGGTCATATGGGACATAAATTTGAAAGCTATGCGGCTAATTGAAGTTAGTCATTAATAGTTAAAATCAAACTTATGTTGACCGAGTGATAATTGTTTAAGGAAAAGCTATGTTATGATTGATGTCATTATAGTTTAGTATTGGGTTATGATTGATGTCATAAACTTTTCTTTGATTCTTTACATGATTGATGTCATATAACATTTGGATCAAAGATCACTTGGTCAAGAGTATATATCACTCTGACTTTAATAATCGGTCGATAGATTGGTGTCTTGGAGGCCGAAGCTTCTGGCTTGAAGATCAGAGAGGGTTGACTGCTCAAACTTAATGGTTTGAGTGAGAATATTATCTAAAACGAAATGTAAAGAGTCAATATTATTATACTCTTGTATTATTTGTTAGTCTCCAAATTATATAAGAGTTGGGGGCTACACCTGATCAGGTGCACCTAGTCGGTGCACCAGATCTATCAGGAACTTGATTCAATAGGTCTTCCTAATTTGTGACCTGTTCACTTAGTTATTGAAGAGAGATCACTCGTCAAATCACAGTTCAAAATCAGAAAGCACTATGGGGCTGTTGTGGAATACTTACCTTATCGGTATCCATAGCTATGCTAAAGTCGGTGGACAACAGGATGGCCCACTGATATGGGAACCGACCGAGTCGGCTTGGAGTGCACGATAATTAGAGATAAACTTACTATGTAATACCTTGTAGATTACGAGTAGGACTCTTCATGTACTCCTACCGACAAGATATATAAGGCGGCGGGAAACCCCCCCCCCCCCCCTTTAGAGACATGGTCGCATTGCAATACAATCCACAGAACACAAGATGTAGGGTTGTTACTCTCATCGAAAGGGCCCAAACTTGTCTAAATCGGCTTCTTGTGTCTTAATCATCAAGTTATTAGTCTCGTGTTTAGCCCTATAAATCTATTGTCGGGAATAAATCTCGACATAAATTGTTATATAATGTCACCTTGATAAATAATTAAATCTGAGTTAATAGTCACTACAACATATGACATGTTTGAGCAAAAGCTTACATACTTCATTATTTCAATCTGTTACAAAAGGACTATAGTCCAACACATACTAGATTAGTCTTCCACATCCATCAGTCTTGTGTACACACAATCACATTACAGAAGGACTGGAAACCAAAAGGGCACATGCATCAGCAGCAGATTGCCTTGTCAAAGCACTGGAAACCAAACGACAACTTTCATCCATGCATCTGGTAGCTAAGTCCAACACCTCAAGTAGATCGCGTAGATGCCTTGTTGCTGACCTTCAGCTGTAAAATTAAAATTAATTATAACCTATGGTCATTCCTTCAACATGAAAAGACACAAGTTCAAGTTTAGCATATTACTTTCTTGTGTGGCCATGCAATTGACATCATTTGAGCATCTGCCATAGTCTCCATATCGCCATAGGGATGAGGAAGAATTGTATCTCTTTTGAGCAAAGAGTGGCAATAACTTTACAAAATTGCCTTCCAAGGGATTGACCTCCTAGTATGGTGTTTGGTTTAGTTGAAATATTTGTTCCTTTAGCCACAGGTTGTTCAAATCTCAACAAGGCATATAATATAACCTCTTTTCGAACCTGATGAAAGTAATGTTTGTTAAAATAATTGTACCATGCATGAGGGAACCAAAAAATTCAAGTTGACAGTAGCACAAGGATGAGAGTATTACAAGTGAATCATGTGAGAATGGGAACTCATTACTCCTTTGGTTTACTTTACTGTTTCTTGCAGATTTTGATGGAGTCGCAACATGGAATTAGCCAGAAACTTTTCTTGGTGGGGCTACAACATTGAATCAGTGAAGCATATTCTGGTTATCATCATCATAGAATTCTTTATCACCAGATATATAATCTTCCTCATCCTGATCTTCATGTTGTCCTAGATCTCCAGTTGCATATATCATCATGTTCTACATCATGGATTTCAAATAATGAATAAGGGTAAACGACAAATTGATTAACATTCATTGTTGTTTCCGTAGAAGTGTAGGCTTTTGCCACATGGTTTCGTGAGGTAGAACCATTTTGAGAAATTGGCTCTACACTTGCCCTGTCTTGCACTGCACCTTTTTGCAGCTGATTGTAGCATTCTCTAGAGCAACTTTCTCACTTTCAGCCTTTTTACGAGCTAAAATTTCCATTTGAAACTTTGTTGGTATGGAAAACTTCAACCCTAGGGTGCCAATGTCTTGAGGAGTAGGCCCAAGACCCAAATCACGAACATATCCTCTTGTCTCCTCTTCACAAACAACAACAAAGGCATCTCCTTGCTGAATTGTTTTATCCTTCAACTCTAGCCGAGCTTCTACAATTTCTTTAAGTTTATTTTATAAAAAATGGAACTTGGACCATTCACTAATGATGTGAACAAGGGTTCCCGATCTTCCGAAAGGTTCTTGGTAAGTTGATTTGGTCGGAGGTGACACACAAATCGATCCGGCTTCAGAACAGCACGTTCTAAACCCCGCAATCGCAGCACGACGTCTCCTCTGGTTATCAACCATCCAAAAGACGATTGACCTCGCCGAGAAGGTTAATCCCTGCCTGCGAATCAAAAACACAAGCAAGAACAACGAAGAATGCAACACAATTGCAGATGTATGATTAAACTCTCGAAGTTGGGGTCTCACAAACCAATGAACGGCGAAACTGTTTATGAACAGAATTGATCTAAGCAAAACCCGAACCCTAATGGTGCGACGGCGGCTATATATAAAGACCCTAGGGTCGTGCAAGACCCTATGGACGCGCCCCTAATTGGGCTCAACTAGATACAAAGCCAAAAGGCCAAAAATAGGCGACGCAGCACCAACACAGATTCTGGACTCTCTCTTGTTTTGACGATTCCCGATGACTCCGGATGAATTTTGACATCAGGCCGGCGGCATTGGAAAGGTCTTCTCCTTATCTTTCCGTGCATATGTAGAACGTCCAAATCCGAGTCCGTATGCGTTCTGGGCGACTGTTTTAGTGCAGACTGGTCCTGGGCCCCGAAATAGACTCGAAGTCGGTTTTGATTGGGCCTCCACTTTGGCTTCCAAGCCCTTGCTGGTCCTCCACGTTCCCAACTCCTTCTTCCATCATCTCCTGGTCCTCTCCATGGTTTCTAATCATAAAATAATCATTAGGTAGCAAACCATTCTCAAAAGTAACATATAGCGAAGAACGTAGGAACGAGCTCACCTCTAAATTTAGTCGTCGTGCACGAGCTCTAGTCATTGGACCTTGCAAGTCCAGAATTGGAGGAGTGTTGTGTGTATCCATAGGAGTGATGTCCTCATCATCCTCCCTCTCTTGAAGTGGAGTCGTCCTCGACTCGAGCTCATCCTCTTCTCCCAAGTATGGTTTCAAATCTGAAATGTTAAAAGTAGGACTAACCCCGAACTCGGGAGGCAACTCAAGTTTGTATGCATTATCATTAATCTTCTCCACTATTTTGAATGGACCATCAGCTCTAGGCATTAGTTTAGACTTTCTCAATTCTGGAAATCTATCCTTCCTTAAGTGTAACCACACTAAATCTCCTACATCAAGCTTTACTTCCTTTCTACCCTTACTACCAGCAATTTTATACTTTTCATTCATCTTTTCAATGCTAAGTCTAGTGGTCTCATGCATTTGTAAAATAAATTCAGCACGCTCCTTAGCATCAACATGAACTCTCTCATTAATAGATAGAGGAAGTATATCAAGTGGAGTACGGGGATCAAAACCATACACTACCTTGAATGGACTTACCTTGGTAGTAGAATGTGTTGCCTGATTATAAGCAAACTCAACATGAGGCAAGCATTCTTCCCATTGCTTCAAATTTTTCTTCAAAATAGCTCGCAACATAGTACCCAAAGTGCGGTTCACAACCTCAGTTTGTCCATCAGTTTGTGGATGACAAGTTGTAGAAAATAGCAACTTTGTACCCAACTTATTCCAAAGCGTGCGCCAAAAATGACTCAAGAATTTTGCATCACGATCTGAAACAATAGTAGAAGGCATACCATGCAAACGTACAATTTCTTTGAAAAAAGATCAGCAATATAACTAGCATCATCAGTTTTATGACATGGTATAAAGTGTGCCATCTTGGAAAAACGATCCACAACAACAAAAATGCTATCGCTCCCCCTCTTAGTCCTAGGCAGTCCTAAAATAAAGTCCATAGAAATATCCGCCCAAGGAATAGAAGGAACAGGAAGTGGCATGTATAAACCATGTGGATTCAATCGAGACTTAGCTTTTTGACATGTAGTGCAGCGAGCAACAAAACGCTCAACATCTTTCCTCATCCTTGGCCAAAAGAAGTGTGTGGCCAAAATATCCTCTGTCTTCTTAGCACCAAAATGACCCATCAATCCACCTCCATGCGCCTCCTGCAACAACAAAAGACGAACGGAACCAACTGGAATGCATAGGCGGTTAGCTCTAAACAAGAAACCATCATTCAACACAAATTTGTGCCAAGCACGACCTTCTTTACAGTGCAGCAATACATCTTTAAAATCAACATCAGCAACATATTGTTCTTTAATTGCCTCAAGTCCAAAAATTCTACAATCAAGTTGAGACAACAAAGTATATCGCCTAGATAAAGCATCAGCAATCACATTATCCTTCCCTTTCTTATGTTTAATAATATAAGGAAAAGACTTAATAAACTCAACCCATTTAGCATGTCTACGGTTCAAATTGCATTGAGAACGAATATACTTAAGTGATTCATGATCAGAATGAATAACAATTTCTTTGGGCAACAAATAATGACGCCACGTCTCTAAAGAACGTACAAGTGCATATAGTTCCTTATCATACGTGGAATAATTCAAAACAGGCCTAGTAATTTTCTCACTAAAGTATGCAACAGGTTTACCATCTTGCATCAAAACACCACCAATGCCTATACCACTAGCATCACATTCAAGCTCAAAAGTCTTATCAAAATTGGGTAATTGCAGCAATGGTGCATGTGTAAGTTTGTTCCTCAAAGCATCAAAAGACTCATGATGTACCTTACCAAAATAGAAGTCAACGCCCTTCTTTGTCAACTCATGCAATGGTGCAGCAATGGTGCTGAAATCTTTGACAAAGCGGCGGTAGAAACCTGCAAGACCAAGAAAACTCCTCATCTGTGTGATAGTTTTTGGTACAGGCCAGCTCTTTATGGCTTCAATCTTTGCCTTATCCACCTCAATTCCCTGTGGAGTCACAACATAGCCAAGAAAAGAGACTCGATCCGTGCAAAAGGTGCACTTCTCAAGGTTACCAAATAAACGTGCAACTCGCAAAGCATCTAAAACAGCACGCAAATGAATCATATGATCATCCATGGATTTGCTATAAATCAAGATATCATCAAAGTAAACAACCACAAATTTGCCAATAAAAGGTCTTAAAACCTCATTCATCAAACGCATGAAAGTACTGTGTGCATTAGTCAACCCAAAACGCATTACTAACCACTCATACAACCCGAATTTGGTTTTGAAAGCTGTTTTCCATTCATCTCCAAGTTTCATTCTAATTTGATGGTAGCCACTACGCAAATCAATTTTAGTGAAAATTATAGCACCACATAACTCATCAAGCATGTCGTCTAGCCTAGGAATAGGATGACGATACCTAATAGTAATGTTATTAATGGCTCTACAATCTACACACATACGCCAAGAACCATCTTTCTTAGGAACCAAAAGTACAGGAACAGCACAAGGACTAAGTGATTGACGAACATACCCACGATCCAAAAGGTCTTGGACTTGTCGTTGTATCTCCTTAGTCTCCTCAGGGTTGGTCCTATAAGCAGCACGGTTTGGTAAAGTAGCACCAGGAATCAAATCAATTTGATGCTCAATCCCTCTCAAAGGTGGCAATCCCGAGGGTATCTCAGCTGGGAAAACATCCTCATACTCCTGCAAAAGGTTAGTGACAGCAGGAGGCAAAGCACTAGAAGCAATATCACCAAGCAAAAACAAGGCTTGTTTGCATATCAAAGCATAGCAAATATCATCAGTAGAAATTTCAGCAAGCTCAGATTTAATGGCAAGACATGAACGACCTTGTAATTTAATTGCAGCACCCTTAGAACTTGAAGAATCATTAACATTACTTGGTGTAGAAGCAGAATTAACAGGTTGCTGAATTTCAGGGCTTTTATTTTTCAAACTAGCAGCTCGTTCCAAATCAGCTTGTACAATTTCAGCAGGGGTCATGGGTAACAAAGTAATTTTAGTTCCTTTATGCATAAAAGTGTACTTATTACTTTTACCATGGTGTACAGCATCATTATCAAATTTCCAAGGTCTACCCAATAAAAGTGAACAAGCTTGCATGGGTACAACATCACAATCAACAGAATCCATATAGGAACTAATGGAAAAAGGAACTCTGCAAGTTTGTATTACCTTAGCTTTTTCAGAGTCATTTAACCATTGAATGTAGTATGGTTGTGGATGTGGGCGTGTGGTCAAATCAAGCTTCTTAACCATATCAGAACTCACCAAATTGTTGCAGCTTCCTCCATCAATGATGACACGTGCTCGGCGGTTCTTGATGATGAAGAAAATCTGGAACAAGTTATGTCGCTGCATCATCTCGGGCTGCTGGATTTGTGTGCTAAGCACACGCTGCACAATAATATTCATGTAGCCCGTGGTATCTCCGCCTCCAAGGACGAGGTCACCGTTGGTGGCAGCGACATCCTCCTCCTCATCCTCCACATCGGAGGTGCTCATGTAACCACCATCATCTGTCGCCACATATGCCCGCCTACTTGGGCAATCTTTCTGCACGTGGCCAAGACCATGGCAGCGGTGGCACTGAATCTCTGTAGTGCGTCCCGTCGAAGCAACAGAGGAGGCACTACTAGCCGGTACCTGCACAGAATTTTTACTTGAGCGCGTAGAAGGGGCAGGGGCTGATCTTTGTGCTGCAGAAACAACACTAGCTGGTGGAGGCGGCCGGAAAGATGGCTTGGGCAGCCCCGAAGTCCCCGTCGGCCGTGGTGGGTAGAAATTCCTGGACTTGCTGTACTTCTCAAAAGCCTAGAAAAGTCCCTGTGATTCTTTCTCTGCAAGCATAGCATACTGGAAACACTGGTTGAGGGTATAAAATTCTTTATAATCAAGGATGTCCTGAATTTCTTTTCTCAAACCAGAATAAAAGCGGCAAATCTGATCCTCTACTTTTTCAACCACAGCACAACGAATCAAACCCTTTTGAAGCTCACTAAAATACTTCTGAACAGTTTTATCTCCTTGATCTAAACGCTGCAGTTTATTACGAATTTCTCTATAAAAAGAAGGATGAACAAAACGATCACGCATTTCTACCTTAAGTTCTTCTCAAGTAGTAGGCAAATCGGTTTCAGCAGCTAGACCACCCCACCAAACAATAGAAAAGTCCTTAAACTCACTAGTGGCTTGTCTAACTCTATGTTGTTCAGGAACAAGGTGGACATTAAATTTTTGTTCTACCGTCATTTCCCAATCAAGGTAAGCATCACCATCGTACTGACCCGAAAACGAAGGAATTGAAAACTTAGTTTTAGCATACGGATCATCTGGAGCATGGTTACCTTGTGTGCGACGGTTGTGGTTGTGGAAACCACCCATACCTTGAGGGTTACGTTGCAAACGACGTCGTAACCTTGCGGTCCTTGTAGCTGACCTATCGACAGTGCCATCAGCCTTATACACCGTTGCTTCATCATGATCGTCTTCAACGTCATTGTTGGTGTTGGTGTTGGTGTTGGTGTTGTTGTTGTTGTTGTTGTTATTGTTGGTCTTGTGAGCGGTCTCCAATTTGACAACCTGATCGGTTAGCTTAGAGACTCTCTTATCCAACCGCTCAATGCTTTCTCCCAGGTGAAACTTGGTGACGGCGTCGGTGATGGCCCTGGTGATCGTCTCTGCCAAATCACTCTGAACCGCCTGCAAAGCCTTCTGTAACTGACTTTGGCTCACGCACTCATCCAATTTTGAGGGTGAAGCACCCTCTCCATCGCTTCCTGACATCAGAAACACCAAAATAGGAAACAAAAAGTGAAGGTTATCCCTACAAAACTACTAAGCAGTGGTGCCTCTCAACACAGCAAAAGGAAGCTTCTTGCAAAGCTCTTACAAAGTTCTGAAAATAACAAAGCGAAGGATACCAGGGAGCTGTGTTCCACGATTGCAAGGTTTACAAAATAACCTATGTGCTGTCCAGAAGAAGTATGTAGAGCTATGAAGGCCAAACATATATATGTGAGTGGCACACAAATCAAAAACAGATAGTAAAGCTGAATAAGTGTCCAAGTAACTTGTCCCTAGTTGCTGGTCTAACTATGTCCTAGAATAGTAGTGATAGCAAAGAAGAAATAAGGAGACAAAGGGACATAGTCGATAACAGGGGGCTTAGTGTAAAACAGCCAAACTCAGAAATTCCAGGGGGCTAGATGGAGCACTAGTAGGAATTCTAAATTTATTTTTTTTTATTTTATTTTTTTGATATTTTTTTCCACCTCACTAGCAAAGGGGGATAAACCACAAAAAATTTCAGCTCAAACCGAGCTAGGACGTGGCCTACAGAAAATCTTGAAGTTTCAGAAAATGTCGGGTTTCAACTTGAATGAATTTTTTCTTTATCTTCCCGATTTTTTTTTATTTTTTTGACGAGGGCACACAGGGCGTAGTCGATTTTGATTGGGCCTCCACTTTGGCTTCCAAGCCCTTGCTTGTCCTCCACGTTCCCAACTCCTTCTCCCATCATCTCCTGGTACTCTACATGGTTTCTAATCATAAAATAATCATTAGGTAGCAAACCATTCTCAAAAGTAACATATAGCGAAGAACGTAGGAACGAGCTCACCTCTAAATTTAGTCGTCGTGCACGAGCTCTAGTCATTAGACCTTGCAAGTCCAGAATTGAAGGAGTGTTGTGTGTATCCATAGGAGTGATGTCCTCATCAACCAATCACTAATTAAGTAATAATGCACACTGTAACTATCTTAAAAGGAAAAATTCATACAATTATTGGTTCAACATGGCTTGCAGGAACTCCATTCTTTCTAGTATGAGTTTTGATAAAGGTTTCATCTATTCGCGGGGGGCATCCCTGTTTTATAGCCTAATACAATATATTGTCAGAACTGCATGTGAATTAATTTTGATTGATTGCATATTGAAATGAGAGAAAACAATTTACCGAACCATGCTCAGAACATGCGTAGCTCACACTGCCCGATGTATAGTGCACCTTTGCCTTTTCTCGATTAGCTCTTGCTATTTCCGTGTGAGTATGTGCAAAAAGTTATGATGCAAACATTCAGGTTTATACCTGATTGCATCAATTAAGGTCTACAACTAAGTTTTGTAAAAGAACACAACTCTTATAAAATATTTCTTACTTACATTCATGTGATCTCCAATAGGCAAAGAGAAACCTCCAATCAGCATCGTTGATCCTATTATCCTGACTAACTTTCATTTCCTCCTTAGTCATATCATCACTGAAATACCACTCCTTTTATGGTCACTTTGAATTCTTTCCATTTCTACCTAACAGTACACATAAACCAGTTAAAGGCATCATCATGAAGATCATAAAATGCATGTTGTATAGAAAGTCAAGAAATCATGAAGCCATTTCTCAAATTAACTGAATGATGAAGAATTTATTCATGCATTGCACTACCTTCAAGTCAGTCCGCAACTCATACTTCTTTTCGGCATCGACAAGCCTCCAATCCACACTAGCAAGTGACAATTTCTTTCTAACCAAACAACCAATGACACTAGACAGCTCCCTAGAATTCTTATCAATAGGTTGACCACGTTCATTGAGTAAAATTGTGTATTTAGGCATATTAGGTGTCATTGTAAATATATTGTCCTTGGTAATGCCCCTTCCATTTCTCTCCTTTTTTTTATCATTGTCTTAGTTACCATCATGAAGATCTAGAGCATAGTACAAATAAAGCAAATTATTTACACTAGAATAACATGTATCAAAACTGTATTGATATGTCAAATAACAAGCTAGAAGTACGTCACCTTCATTTTCACCTAGAAAATCTCCAATTGGTTCAACATCAACTAAAAGTTCTTCCTCTCCATGCTGAGCATTGTCTCTTGGTCATCTTGGGCACAAGTTATGAGGTTCACATGTTGCATTGCTAGAGTTTTGAAGTTTCTACAAGAAAAATCACATGCACATGTGAAATGGATGTTGCAGGCTATACAAATATTATACTATAGCAGCAAAGTTTTGCCAATATCCTTTGATGTTTTCCTCGGTCTCCCTTGCTTCACATGGTTTTGCAAAATAATATTGCTTCAAGGTAGTTTAAGAGCTTCCAGCTTCCTTTTGTTTCTTTCCACGTTTTCATTCCTTTCTCGCTCATATTCATTGCAGAAGCTACCATTGTTATTTCCTCATATGCTTGACATCTTTATGCATAAAAACAATGGTAGTGAAATTTGCAATTTATACTGAAGTCATAATATAATGATACCAACATCCAGCGACCTTAACTAAATTAACATGCACATGTCAAAATAAATAACCAACAACTCTAGTAAACAAAACTTACTTTCTCATTTTTTTCCACTTCCACCAACAATTATACCACCTATGCCCCTTCTAGCATGAGGGACACTTCCAGGAACCAAATTTGAAGCCACATCAGCATGCAAATCAGGCATTGGCACAACTACCTCATGAGTATTATTAGGGTATTCATTCTCAACATCATACAAGTTCCGAGGTTTTGACGAACAACAATAACCATTCAGTATCAATTACATCACAAACATAATAAACTTGAGCTGCTTGTGATGCTAATATGAAAGGTACATCTGCTATCTTATCACTAGTATTGCATAAATGTTTAAAATTAACACTAGTGAGCCCAACTGATATGTTTTTACCCATTTGTTCTGTACACGGTTGTCAACCTAGTCACACTTGGAAAGCACAACATTTTCTTTGTGGTGGTAGTTCAGTTCAAGAATTTCCTTTATGATACCATAGTAGACCTTTTTTCCTACTATGTAATGATCGTTATTGCCTCTTTCAAAGCATGTTGTCTCGGCATCTAGGGCTACTCCACTACTTTGAACAAACCTTTTTTTCCTACTTTGAACATCAAAGCACATTCTCTATTTTTATCAATAGCCAATACCATCAGCCTTACAAGCAAACGTTGCTCACTCCTGATGGTATGTGGCTGAGAAATTGACTGATTTTCTTGACAGATTCTATGAAACTACCTGTACTTTATCTGGCATTTACTACCCTACTTCAAATCTTATTTTGCATCAACTTATTGAAGTTGGTGGTCACTTGCATCAATATGAGAATGACAGGTTGTCGCGCAATGTTATTGTCCCAATGAAAACTAAGTATTTGAAATACTGGAGGGACATTCCTCATTTGTATTCTTTTGCATTTGTTTTGGATCCTAGAGGTAAGATGAAAGGTCTTATCAATGCTTTAAAGATTCTTGGTAATCTCACTGGGGTTGATTACTCCACCTATTTCAACATTATTCATGCTAAGTTGACTAACTTGTTTGCCAATTATGAGAACAGGTTTGGTACAGTTTGACTGCAAAGGCCATCTCAACCGGTAAGTTCAGGTAAGAAAAGAACATCTTTGGGTAAGATCTTTGCGAGTTGATAGTGATACAATTGTTGATCATAATGATGATCTTGATGTCTTGGGCTGGTGGAATGTGCATAAACAAACCTATCATGTCTTGTCTATCCTTGCTAAAGATGTTTTGAGCATTCCTATTTCAACTATCAATTTGGAGTTTGTCTTTAGCCTCTATGACAGGTTGCTTGAAGAAAAGCATCGAAGCTTCACTAGTTACATGGTGGAGGTGCTTACTTGCTTGAAGGACTGGCACATGGGTGAAGATTGAGATCAGCACACTGTCGAGAAGCATCATGTGGAGTTTGAGAATATGTTTGCAAATCACTACCTGGATGATGGTGCTCCTGCCTCTGCTAGTGATGGTGTTGGTGCTGCTGGTGGTGCTAGTGCTGCTGCTCGCTCTGGAGAAGCTGATCTATGTTTCTGCAGTTCTTTTGGTGCTGTAATATGATACATTATAAACTTGTAACTCAGAGCTGGCTATACTCTTTTTTCACTAAAGCCAATTATTTTTAACGAGACAACCAGCTCTTCAATCTAGCATGATCTTCCTTTTAGCCAACCTTTTTGTGTTCTCTTGTTTCTATTTTATGTTTGATTAATGTTGTGTTGAATTTCTTTGATGATTGATGAATTCTGTTTATACTTAGTTGCGTTCTGATGAGTTCTGTTATTTTCGTGCCTATAGGCCTTCGTGCCTGGTGGGCCTAGCATGCTTTATGGGCTAGGCGGGCCTAAATGATTGGCCCGACACAATTAAGTAGTTGTGTGTCATGCTAAAGGTCGCAGAAGAGGCCCTCAGGCCGGCTGGGCACGACACGAAATTAATTTGGGTTGTCTCAGCCGTTAATTAAACGTGTCAGACCTTTTAAGGCTCGGGCCGAGTCGTCCGTTTAGATAGGACTATATGCAGCCAGCCAAAAAGGACAAAGTAAATGGGCTGGAAGATTGTTAGGCCATGGGGAGTCAATAGAAGTAGGCCCAAACCCAATAGTGCGTTTTGAGACAGAGAAGATTTCCTTTTGGAAAGTCCACCCAGCGATGAGCGCGGCCCAACATGGCTATGTATGGGCCTGGCCCATTTATGAAGCTTATCAGTAAGTAGACCTGTTCGGAGAGGCTGGGCCTAGTGGACTGGCATGAAGCCCAAAAAAAAGAGCCCGACATGAGCCCGGCACAGCCCACTGAATTTAAGGCTCGTATCATCACGATCCTTTGGTAAGGGTCGTGCTTGGGCTGAGGAAGCGGCCCGAAGGCTTGCCGGCCTTGCATGTTTAGCAAAATATTAAATAGATTTTTATTCCCACTATAAACAAAGAGTTGTTGCGGCGTAGTGGTAAGGCTATTGGTTCAATTCTATGAGTTCTGTAGTTTAAATCTCAACTCCTACATCAAATTTTCTCTATTTTAGCATTTAAAGGCAAGAATATGACAAAATAGGCTATAACAGGCCTTTGTCCTAGTGGGCCTAGTGGGCCGGCCCAACATGTTTAATTATTTTGATGCCATGTAGTGGGCCGGCAGCCGAGCCCGTGGGCTGCCACGGCGCGACCCGAAATGACCTGCATGTCATATCAGCCTGAAATTAAACGTGACAGAACATTTAGGGTTCGAGTTGTGTGAGGCCGGACCGCCCGTTTGGACAGGTCTATCCTTAAGCCGCGGCGGGGCGAGGGGCCATCGGCAAGGACGCCACCAGGCGCCAGTCACTGGAGTCTGGAGCCAGGGTACCACCGGGGCTGTTGGAGACATCTTCTCCTTGGCGAGCATGAGGTTTGTGGTCGGTGTCCTCGACCCGGCGGAGGGCGGCGTCAGCGGCGCCGTAACCTCAGCGTAATACCTATTTTTCCTACACCATCGTTATTTCAAGTTTTGATATTCTTATACGGAACTGTGCTATTAATGTCAATCAACCATAACTAGAGTGTCGATAAAATTCCAAGTCTTGAGACGTTTAATTTGTGGTTGATAATTGATACTGTTTCTGATGTTTCATCATGAGTAACAAAAAAATACATATTAGCCCAGTCAATTTACTAGTAGTCTTGTGAAGCGATTTCACTACGCAAACAAAGGCAGACCCAACATCATCGCAAATCTGATACACACGGTAATAACCGGCACTACTACTGCTCAATATCAGGGTTCAGTAACATACTAGTAGCGAAACAGCTCAACGATAACGAATGATAGTATAGATGAAAGCCCAATCTAAAGAACAGGGTAACTGAATCACAGCACAGCGCGACAGCTAATGATAATTTATGACAGTGTCACTCAACCCATCAGACAGCATAGCACGCGAGGCAGAAATGCTCAGAAAAGGTAGCAGTATGCAAGCAGCGGAGCCACCACGGCGGCAGCGACAAGGGCGGTCGCTGTGACCGGAGAACTTGCTGCAGCGGGAACTGGTGGCGATGCTGTCGCGCCGCCGCTGCTTGCAGCTGGCCCTCCTGCGGATGGTGAAGGTGCTGCAGTAACAGGAGACTGTTAGAACCAACGATTTCAGGGCTGGAGATGTTTACATATGAACTGAGACAAAATGATGATAAGACCAAATATTTCCAGAGTAAAGAGTTTCACTACTTCACAGCAGCCTAGCATATCTCGTTATTTCACATAGCCACTTATGTGATATTACTGCTTCGGAGCAAATAGAACAGATTGGATCCACATTGTGTCATTGTCTGTGATGGTGAGGTTCGAGGTTCAGGGACCTGTTCACATCAAACCACAAGTGGAAAACAACCCAGCCCAAAAAGACAAGGACAGCTAATCGAGAGAGCCAACACCAGCTAGGCAACCGATTCGAAACGTCCGGATTGACAAGAAGGATCATCCATCACAGGACATCCTTCACACCTTGGCGCAAGGGGAAATGTTGCGGTATGCTGTGATTGTAATTTGTAACCTCAGGGCTCCCGTGACTTGTCAAAGAGTCTGTGCCCGTGACTACAGTAACAACAATTGGTACAGGTCTCTAGGAATTAAGTAATGGCGCTTTTGCAGCATGATCGACAATTTAGTGCCATATTAAGGATAAACAATGAAATGCTCCAGGTTGGGATGCTAACCTAAGAGTATTTGGCTGCAAACCCTATGAACCACAAATTTGGTACATTAATTAAGCTGATTTGTAGTTCCACTTCGTTGGGATGCTTCATCAAAGATAACTCATGTGGTTGGGATGTTTCACCAGAGATAACCCCCATTTCTAAAGCCCAAAGGGAATCACTCACAAACATATAAGTTTACGGAAATGACCAGACACTGCCTTTACTAGTACATCCTTTGTCTTTAGCAAGATGTGGCTGCATGCTAAAAGTTTCTTTTAACTCATATGCATCCGTCTAAATTCTGTGGCAGCTCACATGCAATGTTTATACGCAAAGGTAACTGAATATAGTATTCTTTGTTTCAGGGGAAAGAACACTGTCGCGGACCCATTGAATGCCAATCCCGTGAAGGAAATGGAACACACCCCATGTGATGGAACAATGCCTTTTGTTTTGCATGGGTCACTCTTTTTTTAGCAGAAAGACAACTCAATTTTTGTAGTGATCTGTTCTGTTCTGTGATCTGAACAGCTGTTTTTGTAAGAGTTCAGGACCAACAACGGTTTTTCCCGTGTTCATTCTAAAAGATCTAACCAAGCCAAAGCAAAAACAGAGGGGAATGAAGCACAATCTAGTACTATGTGTCAATTGCGTCAACACTACATCCATGACGTAAAGGCATGTCTTAGTACCGAGATCAGGAGGACGTCAGGGTAACAAAGGACAACAGAAAAAAAAAAGCAGATAAACGAATTCACCATGACCAAAGCAGTGCAAGTACGGTGTGAAGAGAGCGGAATTACCTTTGGTAGGAGCACCCGTGGCAACTGCAACCAAGCAAAACAAAGGAAAAATGTTAGATCAAACCAGAAATTGCTTGAACAGAGATCGAAGCAAAACTGTCGAAGGGAGAAGAAGTGGGGAAATTTTCGGCGGTTTCTCCAGGGGAGAAGAAGTGGGGAAATTTTCGGAGTTACGCATGGTATAGTAACTGCTGATAATTTTTACAGAAGAAGACGATGCGCCACACTACCGAATGGAAGAAGAAAGGTCAGGGAGAAGCAGCATCAGTTACTCACTGTGGCACTTGCTGAAGGCGGCGTTGGAGGCGCCGCATGCGCCGGGGAGCGCGAGGACGCGCTTCATGTCGATGGGGAAGGAGAGGTTCTTGGAGCCCGTGAGTTGGCAGAGGCAGTCGACGAGGGCGGGGTTGGCCACGGCGGCCTTCACCTCCCCGCAGCACGTCTTGCCGGGGCGGGTCTTGGTGCTCCCCGGCGTGACGTAGTCGAGGCAGTCGGCCAGGCTGGCGGCCGCGGCGACGCAGTCCACCGCAGGCGCCGGCGCCGGGGAGGTCGCCGCCTCCGAGGTGGCGGCGGCGAGCGCGAGGAGGAGGCACGCCATGGCGGCGGTGGCGGAGGTGGCGGTGAGCGCCATTGGTGCGGCGCGGCGGTGGGAAATCGAGAGGGGAGAGTGGGAGTGGTGGTGTGGAAGTTGGTGGCACGCGGGGAGTGGTCACAGGGGCGGCAAGCGAAGGAGACGTACGTGGTGGGGTGGCCGCGCGCTGCCTTTATTGACAGAGAGGGGCGCTTTCCGTGTGTCTGCCTGCGACTGCGAGGCTGGCAGATGGCCTACGGCGGCGAAAATGGTTGTGTGAACCGAGGTGTGAAAAAAACCCATCGAACCGGACACTGGAGACCACCGATTTAATCAAAACTGGAAGAAAACCATCAGCTAACCACTCAAAATTTCGAAAACGAAAACTGTCGAACTTGAAACTGATAATCCGAACAATTAACTGGTTCTAACTATTTATCGATTGAAGTGTCACAGAAATCAAAATTAATTATTAAAAAAATGGTATAAAAATAATGGTAATTTTGGATTGAGCTTAACTAATTATATTTTTAATAATCTTAGACATAGATCTATAATATAAAATTCTTTATGAAAAATTCAAAATATATTATGCTGTATACTCAAATCCAATCTACTCTAGAGATAATTAGTTATGAAAAATATAGATTTTAATATATATAATTATCCAAAAATAATATGTTAGAAACATGATACATAAATAATCATAACCAACACTCAAGATCATGGTGTTCATTACTTTCTTATTTTTCTACCCACTCAATTGTGCTTGTTGTCATACACTTCTTGCACAACAATTCATCATTATTTATCTAGATTTTTTTATAATTTTTTTGTTATAATTACGAAAATCACAAATTTAAATTTTGTTCATGAAAACCGAGATTTCGTGGGTTTTTGAAACTATGGCGTGAATTGTAACAAGAAGGTGATTGCTGATCTATAATCATTTGAATTCAACATGTTTGGTAAGACTTAAAAAGCTTATGTTGACATAAGTCACATAATAAACTACTCAATAAGTCATATGAAACACCATAAACTAAAAATAATAACAGAGTATCATGTGTCAGAAGACCATGTCATCAAATTGTACTATGAATACATTTCATGTCCAACCAACATGACACACAAAGAGTTGGAGGACTTCCAACGCCTATTACTTGCTTGCGAGCAGGGGAGTTACTCAAGAATTGAACCATTATAAATATTCATGTATAAGCCTTATTGTAAGCTTCATGATCATTAATGATTAGATCCTCAAGGTATGGATGTTTTGATGATTAATGACAACTATAAAATTATGGGCTAATATCTACATGAGTATTATCTATGCAGGAATCATCTCTAACTCTGCGACAAATCTTATTGATGATGGTTGCCTTGGCGATTGATGATAATAACCACAAGCATGGAGTCTTGATGAGCTTGATGAAGTCCAAGAGTTGATGGAGATGGATCAAAGCTAAGGACAAGCTAGGAGCAAGTGTTTGGAACACTTGTCTAGTTGTTAGGGTTTGTGTCCATAGGAAAAACTGGACTATCAAGAGGGTCTAGGTCATGTCTCTTAGGTCATGCTAGTCGGTAATGTGCATAGATGCTCAGTGAAATCACAGGCACTAGGTGACAGTGGAAAAGCCAAATAGTTGTTGGAAGAAGCCAGGAAACGAAGTCAAGCGAGGACGAGGAGTTTCAACTTTTAGAGGCAGTGACCGGAAAGAAGGATCTGGAGAGATCAGACTATACGGTCATCAGAGGATCAGAGAGGTGGACTATGAGGAATCTGTTGCACGAAGACCTATAGAGATCGGATGGTTCGGTCTGTATGGATGGGAGCAGAACAGAGAGGAGCAGTTTTGGATGCTCTTAGGAATGAGCAAAGATTGTAGAGACCGGACGCTCCGGTCTGTGCAGAATCAGCGAGGGACAGAGCGCAATGGCTCAAGAGGAGCTGTTCAGAAGGAGACCGCACTGTACGCTCTGTATGTCCAGAAAGCTGATTTCATAGAGCAGTAGCTAGTTTGAGGTTAGAAGCCTATATAAGGTCATTGTTGGAGTTTTGGAGACCTCTCTTAGCCCATGGGATAGCTAGGAGCATCAGTAGGGAGCCAAGAGGAAAAGAGAGAAGCACTGGGAGGAGATATTAGATATCTTGAGAGTGCTAGTAAGAGTAACTTGAGCATCTATTCACATCTAAGACTAGGGTGTGCTTGAGAGTATGATCTAGGTTGTTACTCTTGGTCTATGGTGAGAACTAGACCGGTAAGGTGTCGGTGATCAACCCTATCGTGATTGGTTGTGAAGGTTATCACACATTTATACACGGTTTGAGCCCGTCGTTGAAAGGGGCATCGATAATGAGCGCCTGTGTCGGCTCGGGGAGTACGGCAAGTTCTCGAGGGAAGTGAGCTTGTGCCTTGGTGACAGTGGTGATGCAACCATGTATTCACTCCGGGAGTGATTGCGGACTCATGTGTGAGAACTCCACTTGGTGGCGAGAGGGACCGGCACTCCGGTGGGAGTGGTCCAACGAGGAGTAGGGGAAGGCGCCATCCTTTTGAGACCCCGGGAAAAAAATCATGAGCATTCCTTGACCCTCTCTTTACTATTCCACAGTTGTGTGCTATAGCTAGTAGGTTGACTTGTGGCTTGCATAGGCTAGCGTGTTTTAGCTTCTGCATTTGCACTCATCATAAACACTAGCATATGTAGGGTCTTGGACTACTAGAATTGTTAGGTTGCAACGATTGATAGGGTTTAGTGAAGAAATTAGTAGCGTTTGTTAATTACGGACGGCTTACCGACTCACACCCCTCCTCCCCCCCCCCCCCCCCCCCTTCTCGATACGCCTTGGGTCCTTACACTTATTGTCCATTACTATAATGTTTTTACAATTCAAGACATGCATTTGCAACATTCGATTTGGATAAAATTAATAAGACAATTCATATATATTGTGCTAATAGGCCTTCATTTCTTTGTATAAATTTGTCCATATTATTGAAAATGTTATAAGTTGAAAATAAGGGCGTCACCTATCAATGGTACATTAAAAGAAAATATTGAATTGTAGATTCTTTTGACAAATATCTATGGTACATCTTATAGCACTTGGTCGGTCATGGCGAGCTGGACCATGAGGCACTCGAGGGATGGATGGTGGCTTGCCTTGCTATGCACCGAGTCAGTGTCTTCCTCTGATCCCTCGTCAAGGAGATCGAAGAAGGACTCTGATTCATGTTCCACCATTCCCACAAACTCGTCATTCATGATGGTCATTGCACCGTGATAGACCATGAGGTCTTGAGCCATGAGCACGGAGTTTTACAAGCCACGAGGGTAGCTCGTCTGAGGATCCTGGTGAAGGAGCCTAGCCGGAAGTGGCCCTCCCCAGGTGAGCCACCCCTGGATGTTCGCGAAGACGAACAGGATGCACCAGAAGTCATTTTGAGATGGCAATGGTCCCAAGGACGTGTCCAAATAGTGCCACAACAGTTCGTTGTGGTTGTCGAGATCCTACGGGTCATGAGAGACACGTGGGCTTGCGTCATCCTGCCGCACCCTCGACATCACCTCGGTGGCAGCGGTAGCACCATAGGCGGCTGGAGAGGATAGAGGTTAAAGATGGCAATGGGCAGCACTCCTGCGGATACTGACTATGTAGGCCCACGTCCGCGACCAAGATCTTATGCCCGTGCCCACGCCTGCCACCAGCCACTGGTAAGAAATGGTGCCCGTGTGCGCAGGCATGCCCGTGTGCTCGCCAACGACACAGAGGCTCGCGACAAATCGACATCGATGCATGGAGCTTGGAAGATGGGGGGGGGGGGGGGCAGCAGCCTCCCTGCCACGCACGAAGATGGGGGCGGCGGCGGCCTCCTTGCCACCCACGAAGATGGGGACGGCAACGGCCTCCCTACCACCCGTGAAGATGGGGGCGGCGGTGGCCTCCTTGCCATGCGCCGAAGATGGGGGTGCCGCAGCTTGCCTGCCAAGCGTCAAGGCTGCAGACCGCGGTGTCCTACCGATGCTTGAGCTGCTTGTGCACGAGGTTCGGAGGAGGGTCACCGGTCAACAAAGCTGGTAGTGAGATCTGGTGGAGGGAGTTGGGATGGAGAGGAAGTTGGGAACGGTGGTGGCGGCGACTGATGGAATAGAATAGAAAAAAAAAAGAGGAGAGAAAAACTAGTGAAAATGTTTGCTTATATACAAGGATAGATTGGGATATGAGGCGGGTATGGAAAAGACTTTTTTTCCATTAAGATTCTCCCGTTGGGTTTGGGAGCGTGCCCATGCCCGTGCCCGCAGGCACAAAGTGATGCCTGTCTCTACGCCCAGTGGGTTTTTTCCCCGCGGGCACGCGGGCAATGGGCACCCATTGCCATCTTTAATGGAGGTGTTGGTGCGTTGACACGCACCAGCTCCCCTCGGTTGTGGCAATGAAGTCTAGGGCCTCGAAGCACACCGTGGTGCTGGGAGCCTAGAATGCGGTGAGGTTGGCCATCCGGACCTGATAGGTTGACAAGCGAAACGTGAAACATCCCCTACCTGGCGTATCATGTGAGGCATAACGTGCCTCTCTAATTGATCCATCCCTCGAAGTTCGGGATGGGCATCATTACATTTTCTATTACCTCAACTTACATGGCAATGATCTTGGTTGGGGAAGGTGCGAGAAGTGACAAGGCTAATCAGCACTGTAGCCTGTTGACGGTCGTTAAGTACCAATTTTGACCGCTAATATATCTATAAAAGTAGGAAGACTTAACATTTCATACCCGCATGTCAGTTAGGAATAATACGATTCCACTTATCCTTGGAGATTTATGTGCATGCAGGGACTTGACATAAAAGAAGTGGAGAAATGGAGCATAATCCAAGAAAACACCATTCTAACCAATGGGAAAGTGTCAACTGGACTTCCCTCGGATCGCATATGTGGCTGCATAGGATTTCTCTAAAGAACACCGACTTAAAACACAAGAGGACCCTCCTGTCTGCCACCCCGAGGAAGCATAGGGCCAGTGGACCCACTCCTTAGTTGGGTGACCAAGGGGGAGGTCGGACGACCTGGTTCTAAAGCAGTTTGGCCCCACCTTCCACATGTCACTCCCTCAGCTCTTTGGCAACCTCGGTGGCCCGAGGTTCCGTGGTGGTTACTCTCTAGTACCGACCTATGGGCCCTATATAAAGAAGGGGGAGCTCCTCTCTCTCTCTCTCTCTCACACACACACACACACACACACATACACACACACACACACTCAAGAGTTACTTATTTCCCTCTTTCATTTAGTAGTTTCCTAGTCCTATTGGACTTTAGTTTAGGTGGAGCCTTGATCAAGTCTCCAAGTCATAGGAGTATTAGTATGGCTCTTGTTTTCTTTTATTTATTCTATTGTATTATGACTTTGTTCTATTTAATTAATATAGTTCTTTCATATAGTTGTGCTTATGATATATGTTCCTTGTTTGGTTATATATCATATTCATGTCATAGGACTTTATACTTTCATGATGATATAGACTTGCAACCTTGTTGTCATGATTAGCATATACCTTGACTATAGTCTAAATGTTATAATGGTAGTTGTACTTTAGTCTAGTTGTTATGCCTCAACATGGGTTTGATATCCACGTAGGTTTAGGGAAGCTCTAGTGTTTGATCAATGCTAGAGTTCTACTTAAATATGTAAGTGTGGAGCTTAGACGGCTAGGTAGTATCGATCACCTCGTAATCCACGGTCTGCAGAGGTAGGTAGTAGGTAGTGACAGCTTTATTTGTCATTTGTACTACTCCACGTTCGGTTGCGACGTGTGTCCAGGACGGAGTTGCCTTGTGTATGTTGGGCATTAATCCGTACACAAAGTGTTGAGTGCATTAGACTATGACTAGTATAGACTTGCTTGTAATTGTTATGTGACTATATAGGTAGATTGACATTACAGATACGACTTTTCTCTCCTAACTAAAACTCACTAGAGACTTAGGACCTTTTATTTATCTCTGGGAATGATGCTCTGTGTGTCACACTACCCCTATCCTTATTATACTTACCCATGTGTAAACTTTGAGTACAAATACCAATCTTTATGTCTACATTAATATTAACAATCATATATTCATGCTATGCCTTCCTTTGGTAGAACTATAAATGACAAGCTATTAGAGTAATCTAATGGTGAAATGATACAACGGTATTTTTCATGCGCTTGCAGATTTTACTCTATTGACACTGAGGTGCATCTTTATAATTATGTCTGGCGCTATTGCCAGGGAAGATTATATCGATGTAACTTAGAAAACGTCAAGATAGCCGCACGCCCATTGGTGACATTTAAAGATCTTGGTGTGTGGTCGTTGGTAGTTGACTACTTTCCAATTTGTCCAACTTGTATTCCTTTTAATCGGGCGGGTGGAGCGGGATTCGACCCCCGCAGTAGGTAAAATGTATCGTCGTTTAGTGTTGGTCATAGTTACGCACCCACTTATACCCACTTATACACTGCAAGAGGACATTGTATAATTGTAGCATATTTTCTCTCATAGTATTACAAGGTTTCATCAAATCCACAAATGCCAATGAGAATTAAGTAAAGTAATAAATAAAAGATCTAATTAAGCTTCTAAAAGATGAGGCTGTTTTATCGGTGGCCTGGAGGTGTGCTGATTGGCGCACAGAGCGTGCCGATTGGCACGAAGACTTTTTAATGAGGAAGCTTTGAGGTTGCACAACAGATTAGAGGAAACATGTTTCAGTGAGTTGACCAGATAATCTGCTCGTTGAGTTCGTAATAGTGAAGTATAAACTAATAACATCATAAATAGAATTACTTGGTATAAGAAGCCATGAGTGATTGATGAAGAGACTTTTCAGAGGGTCTCCTGTCATGAGCAGTCCCGTAATCTTGTCTACAATTTCCTCTCTACATGTATTTCTACGAGCAATTCTAATTCATTAAAAGATCCTGAATACTACCCTAATCACCACGATTAAGATAACATCTAAGTACTTAGACTACATACTAAGTAAGGATTAAGCACATGCAAGAATCATCAAACCCTAGGTACCCAAATATCCAAAACCATTCATCAATGTAATAGATATAACTTTGATACAATACATAGTACAAGATTCAACACCATCTAGCAGGCGTACCTTGATGGATCACTTCAAGCACCAGTGGTTCTTGAACTTCCAAGCCTATGATCTTGCAATCATCGACTTGGCTAGGTTAGCCAAGCTAAACCTAGCAACTAGAGATGTGAAGACAAGGGAAAGCCTCGGTGGCTCTAAACTCACAAGTTTTGTTGTCCCTCCGGCAACATTCTCTCTGGCCTTTGGGTTTACAAGTATTTATAGAGGTATAACTCGAGATAGAGTTGTTTTCTTGGGAAAAGGGTCAGGTGCCGATCGACACAGGGGTGTGCCAATCCGCACACTCCGTGTTCGGGCTGAGTTGTCTTCTAAGTCGGTTCCCAAGCCTCCTGTAGCTTCCATGTGGGTCCTCTTACCAAATTCCTTCGAAGTAAGGTCTTGTATGGCATATTTAAGATCTTGAAGTTTTCTTTTATCTTTCGATGAAGCATATTTCTAAGATTTGTGATAATATCTTCCTTCTAGAAGGTCCTGAGGAGTGGACCAGCCTTGGTCAGCCCAAATTACCCATGTGTCGATCAGCACTCAGGTTGTGCCGGTCGGCACCTAGAACTTCTCTGCTACAGTTCACCTCTTCAAGGTCCAAGTTCACTAAAAATGTCCTAAATTATTTTCTTTTTACCTGTTTCTACAATAATTCTCCAAAACAATAATTATATGACTATTCTACCATTTTTAGGGGTTAATGGCCTATAATAATGATATTTAAGCTCTAAACAAGGCGCTTTTGACGCATAAAATGGCACACTAACTAGCATCAACATTTAGCGCTTGGCTTATATTCATTAGAACAGATTCCAATTAGTCAGTGCTGTCAAATCCTTTTTCGCCTCCACATTACTCCCGGGGAAAGCAGTGTTACATCACCCTATTTCTGTCCAGATGGATTGGACCATTCACAGGGGCTGATAGCATGTCATCGACCGGTAGCGGCATTGTGTGCGCACGCCCGTGTGACATCACGGCGGGTGCAGAGCAAGCACTCTTATTTTAATGTGGACTCGCTCAACACCTCCGACAGGGTTGAGCGAGGCGAGAGGCGCTCGACCGTGCTCGCAGGGGTCGAGTGACACGAGGCGTGCTCGCTATAAGATTAATGACCCTAGAGTAGGGTTCATAGGTTCTGATGATTGATGTTAGCATAGTCAATAGGATTAACAAGGTTTACTAGTGTGCAAGGTGTTTAGTCTCATGGATGTAGTTCTATCTCAAAGGTTGCAAGACAATTGATGAAGAAAGGTGATCTTCCATATATCACCATAAGGTACAGTGAGGTCACCATATTGTATGGTAACTGGACAACAGATTGACTCTGGAAGAGGAACGCAAAGTCGATGGACTGGAGCAAAGTCGATGAGCAGAGTCGATGGCACTCAGGAGGTCGCCGTAAGATACAATGAGTCAAGGAGCATGGAGGCTATCTTCAGGTACTCTTTGGAGACCTTACGGCGAGGTCGTCGTAAGGTATGATGACCTAGAGAGGAGAAAGGAACAGAACTAAGAATGATTCAGTTGAAGCTATGACGGTGTCACTATAAGCTATGGTGATCAAGGAGGCCAGGACTAAGATGAAACTGTGAAGGTTATGGCATAGTTGCCATAGGTTACGGTGGGATCACCATATGATACGGTGCATCTTACGGTGACATAGTTGACATACGACCATTAGGCCTCGACAAGGTAAGTGGAGAGGTAAGTTGTCCTGTGCTAATTTGTGACCTTCACATTATATGATGATGCTTGGATCGTGTTGTCCTTTGTGACAACAAGATCATTGTGACTAACATCTTTGGATGAAGGAATGATATTCATATATGTTCAAAGTCACAATGAGATTAGAAGTATAATGATCTATATGAAGACTTATGGGGTATCGGCTATGAAATGAATCAAGACTAAGGACTTGCTAGAACTAAGTGTCACAAGGTGTGGTGCACACTTAGCGTAGATGTAGGACTTGAGTCCATAGGAAAAGTCATACTATTAAGAGGGGTTTGGGCTTAGTAGCTTGATCTAGTGTCCTTGGGTTGGTTACCTAGTAATGATGCACACTAGGCTTGGCTAGCTCATGAAGACCAATGGAAGACCCACTTGTTGATGGACTGAAAACGAGATAAAAAGAGGATTGAATTGGATTTGTCTCCTGGTTTGAAAATTGATCGAATAGTGTTGAACATATGATTATAGTGGGAATTAGTAAAGCTCTTCACAAACTTTCCAGGAAGTCCAAGATCACTAGAATTTGAGTTCGGACCAAGAACATATGGTTAAACAAAGAAGCAGCAGAATCTGGATTCTGTACGGTGGTATCACCGTACATTACAGTGACCATAATGCTTGGATACATTCAGAATCAGACCGGGCACATAATAGGACAGTTGTGAATAATTTCACATGCTTTCCATCCATAGGTCATGGACCTCAATCGGAGTTCGGAGCTGGGAGTTATAGCCAAAATACTGAAGGCTACCAAGAGGATGTTGACAGTCGTTAAACACCATTTTCGACCATCAATAATACTCAAAATAAACGAGGATTTAACATTCTCACCTTGCATTTTAGTTAGAATTAATAAATATCCACTATAGCTTAGAGAATCACTAAAATACAGGAGAAATAAAAAAATGGAGGAGGAAACACACCCATGTGACGAAGAAACACAACTTAAACCAATCAGAACACGCCAACTCGGACTCCCACGGATGGACTGATCCACCTACAGGAGTAAACCGACGTTAGAACCAACCTTACAGTGTCACTGGGTAGTGGGACCCACCTGGTAGACCACCAAAGGTGGCAGCACCCGAGGGTGCTCACCCAATGTTCGGCCGAACTGGGGGTGGCCCCTCTAGTGCATGGCTGCCATGTGCTGGGTTCTGGTGGCTCCCCAATGGTGGTTGTACATGTTTGATGGAAGTTACCGACTCCAGGAACTGACCTTGGGCAGTATAAATTTAAGGGAGAGGCCTCACTCCTCCACACACACCAAGAAGCATTACTCTCTTTACCATTTCGTGATTCCTTTTAGTTTTAGTGGAGTTAGGCTTAGAATAGAGTCTTCTTCAGTTCCCAAGTCTTCCTTGGAGTTGTGGTATGACTCTTGTATCTTTCTGCTTTTGTAAAACTTTATTCTATTTAATATATTTAGTCTTTCTATATAGTTATGCTTGGATCATGTGTTTCTTGTTTGATTATATGATCCATTCATGTATGTGGTTATTATGCTTACATATTAGTAATGTAGTTATACTATATTACCATGTTAGACATAAGCCCTTACTATAGTCTTTATATTGTTATAATGATGCATGACTAATATTTGACTTAGATCATTTCCACATGCTTAGTGTTCACTTAAATATGATTACTTCTTTTCTGATCCATCGCTTAAGGGATTAGGAGTATTGTTCAAGACATATAAGCATGATGCTTAGATCAATAGGATGCATTATTTGTCGTGTAGCCCACGGATTGCTAGGGGTAGGCAGTTGGTGGTGACAGCCCTATTTGTCCTTTGAAATCCCCCACGTTCGGCTATGCAATAGGCTCTTGGACGGAATCGTACTGTGGATGCAGGGGAAAACCAGATGCCCAAGGTGTGATGATATGATTGTCTTTCATTGTCATTATATCTGTATTATAAAATATAATGTAGACTATGTAACTATATAAAAGCAACATAGGAAATTAGCTCTTTCTTTGTCCTTCTCCACTAAACTAATATTTATCTAATTTGAGTATGCTATCTGTGTCCACTACTATGTTTATCATTATCTTTACCCCTGTGAGGACTTTGTCTTATAATCCAATGTGCAATGTCTAGAATTATGGTAATTACTATGATCAATCTTATGCCTTTTTTTGGGATAAAACAAATACGATACCCTAAATACTTTCGGGTGAAATTGATAAGAACATCACTCCTATGGATACACACAACACTCCTCCAAATCTGGACTTGCAAGGTCCAATGACTAGAGCTCGTGCACGACGACTAAATTTAGAGGTGAGCTCGTTCCTACGTTCTTCGCTATATGTTACTTTTGAGAATGGTTTGCTACCTAATGATTATTTTATGATTACAAACCATGGAAAAGACCAGGAGATAATGGGAGAAGGAGCTGGGAACGTGGAGGACCAGCAAGGGCTTGGAAGCCAAAGTGGAGGCCCAATCAAAACCGACTTCGAGTCTGTTTCGGGGCCCAGGACTAGTCTGTACTAAAACAGTTGCCCAGGACGCATACGGACTCGGATTTGGACGTTCCACATATGCGCGGAAAGATAAGGAGAAGACCTTTCCAATGCCGCCGGCCGCATGTCAAAATTCATCCGGAGTCATCGGGAATCGTCAAAACAAGACAGAGTCCAGAATCTTTGTCGGTGCTGCGTCGCCTATTTTTGGCCTTTGGGCTTTGTATCTAGTTGAGCCCAATTAGGGGCGCGTCCAGAGGGTCTTGCACGACCCTAGGATCTTTATATACAGCCGCCGCCGCACCATTAGGGTTCGGGTTTTGCTTAGATCAATTCTGTTCATAAACAGTTTCGCCATTCATCGGTTTGTGAGACCCCAACTTCGAGAGTTTAATCATACATCTGCAATTGTGTTGCATTCTTCGTTGTTCTTGCTTGTGTTCTTGATTCGCAGGCAGGGATTAGCCTTCTCGGCGAGGTCAATCGTCTTTAGGACGGTTGATAACCAGAGGAGACGTCGTGCTGCGATTGCGGGGTTTAGAACGTGCTGTTCTGAAGCCGGATCGATTTGTGTGTCGCCTCCGACCAAATCAACTTACCAAGAACCTTTCGGAAGATCGGGAACTCTTGTTCACATCAGAAATGCTACAATGGTATTCTCCATGTGCTTGCGGACTCTCTGCATTCGTTATAAGATTACCAACAAACATTTCTGGCTTCGTTGCTAAGGAAACTTAGTGACGACGTTAGAAATATCAACAAGCATTTCTGGTGGCACCGTTGCCGGGGAAGGCAATTAATCATATGAATTACCCATATTCTATTCATGCATATGAGATTATTTGGCATTCACCCAAATAGGCTAAACTTGTCTGTTTTTTCCTTTCTTGTGTGAAAACAGAGTAGTGCATGACCGGCTTCACCTTGCCTGAAAATTATATTGAAGATCCTGAACAACTCTTGAGTAGGGTACCTGCATGTCTCATCCCTTCTCAGAAGTTCGTGTCTGCAAGTAAGCCAGTCATCTCCACACCATCAAGCCTTAAGGTCATGGCCTAGAAGAGTCACCGTGATTTCTCCGCTCCCTCGGTGTCCAACATTCCTGTTGCACCCAACGTCACGGGAGATGTGAATTTCGAGATCAAGACGGGTCTCATTACCATGGTGCAGGCCAGCCCATTCTGTGGGAAGGCCAATGAGGATGCCAGCGCCCATCTGTAACAATTTCTAGAGATTTGCAGGACCTTCAAGATGAAGGACGTCTCTCAAGACGCCATTCGCCTTCGTTTGTTTCCGTTCTCCCTTATGGGGAGGGCAAAACAATGGTTCTATGCGAACAAGGATGTTGTGAGTATCTGAGAAAAGTGTTCAGCCATGTTCCTCGCCAAGTTCTCCCCGTTGGGAAAAACCAATGCCCTCCGTGGGAGAATTTCAAGCTTCCAGCAGGAGTTCAAGGAGTCAATCTCTAAGGCTTGGGAGAGGCTGCAAGATTACATTACTACATGTCCTCATCACGGGATGGATGAATGGCTTATCATCCAGAACTTCTACAACGGGCTGACTCCGTTAGCTCGTGATCATATTAATGCTGCTACGGGAGGAGCCTTCTTCTCACTGACCGTTGAAAAGGCCAAAGAACTTATTGAGAAGATGGTTTCCAACCAAGGATGGAGTGAAGATCATTTTCACTCATGCCAGCGGGGCATGCACACCATTAAGAGGTAGACATGCTAGCCGCTAAAATGGACCTCTTCATGAAGAAGATGGACAAACAGGCCAAAGGATATGAAGTTGGCACCATCAACGCCTTGGACGCTTGCATGGCATGCGAGGTCTATGGCAGCACGGGTCACTCGGGCAATGACTGCCCTGAGACTCGTGAGGACGTGTTGTACATGAACAACAACAACAATGGCTATCATCCACAAGGAGGCAACGGGTGGAATCAACCATGCCCGTATTATCAAGGAGGTAACAATTTTAACTCTTCCAACTCTCAACCCTACTTTAAAGATCTTGTCTTAGGCCAAGTTAAAATCAATGAAACATTTACTAAAAAGCTTGCAGACAATGACAAGACTTTAAAAAGTGTTAATGCTAAGTTAGAAGGTCTTGCTTCTTCCTTTAAGAATCAGCTTAGCTTCAACAAAATGCTAGAAACCCAGCTAGCTCAGTTAGCCATAGTTTTTCCTGCCTCAGACTGTGAGAAAATTTTGGGGCAACCCGAATCCACCATAGAAGCCGTGAATGTGGTGATGCTTGTGGGGAACCACACCTGCAGCACGCCATACACTAACCATGCAGGCAATGGCAAAGAGGATGAGTTGAACATCATCCCAGTTATCCAAGGTGATCCAGGAAGCTCGATGATCTCGTGCTCAATTGGGACAGAGTTCTTCGAACAGGCATTATGCGACCTTGGAGCCAGCGTTAACATCATGCCAAGAGTCATCTTCAACAAGTTAAACCTCTCAAGCCCAGTCCCAACTCAAATGCAGATTTAGCTTGCCATCTCGTCACTGCGGTATCCTACAGGGATTGTCGAGGAAGTTCTGATTGAGATCCGTGGATGCTTCGTCCCTATGGATTTCATGGTGCTCGACATGGATGTCGATAAGAGTACGCCGCTCATCCTTGGGCGACCATTCTTGAGCACCACATTCACACAGATTGATGTGGGGGCTGAAGTAATCCGTCTCGACCTCAATGGCAAGGTGGAGGAATTTGAATTTCAGCCTTGCATCATGAGTGGAGTCAAAAGCTGGCCGAATCCACAAGATATCAAGAAACTGGATGCAGAACCAAGGAGGGACATCCAGAGGATTCCATGCTAAATCACTGGGCACAAGAGAATCACACTCTTACCACTCAGAAAAAGAAAGCAACAGGCACGCCTAGACACTGGAAAAAGAAGCAGCCAGTAAAGGAGAATCCTTCATCAAAGAAGCCACCGACCGCACCGAAGATGAAGAAGGTGTGGCGAGTGAAGGAAGTGCAGCCATCTGCGTCCACTTCTCCAGGACCGGACGCAACGACATCAAGCTAAATACGATGAAGAAAAGTCCTGCTCGTCGGACTTTTAAAAAATTGGTGAGCCCTTGCCAAAGGTAAATTGGTATTTATCTCATATTTAATTTCTTTTATTTTCTTTTCCTCATTTGAATTTTCCAACCTTTTAGATTCTTTCAAATTTGTCTTTGCATTTGTATATTTGGATTTCACTCATGCATGTTGGAATTTATTCGAACCCCTTTTCTTTCCTTTGATAAAAAAATTAAAATTTGGTTTTCGGTTTCCGACTTTGGCAAAAATATTTTCTAAGCAAAAGTTCGATCAAAACTTTGTACCTAACCCTAACAACTTGAAAATTATAGCTGTTATGGAGTAGTGGGCCAAAGTGGGGGACCATTAGGACCCACCCATGGTCGGCCAAACACCCATGTTCGGCCGATGGGGTGTGGGCCCTAACAATCTTGGCCTTTTACCAACGGTTGAATTTGGCTCCCCACTAGCCGCTTTGAACCGTTTGGGATTTTTCATATAAATTAAGTGCCTGGGGGAGAGTGTTTTTCCATTCCAAGTTCACTTATCATTTCACTCCCTCCTTCACTCATTTGCTCTTGAGCTCTCACTCTATTTCTCCAAAGTTGTCATTCCAAAAACCACCAAAAATATTTCCCTTTTTAGTTTTTCTTTGTTTTTGGTTTGTTCAAGTCCTTTGAAAAGCTTGGCAAGATTAACATGGCCGATAGATTTTATTTGCTAATCCATAACCCGTGTTCGAGTTGTTCTTGTGTCTTTGCTTAAGTGGTGCAGATGAAGAAGACTAAGGCGTTGATGCAGCGGGTGATGCGTTCGAGTTCATGCCATTCACACGACAGCTCGAGCACAAACCTCTCCATCCAGGATGAACCAACAAGGTACACATTCGTTGAGAATGACATGGAGGAGGATGAGCCACACGTCCTTCGCACCGACACCGACCTTGAGCTGCTGGATGAACGGGAGAGACGAGTCTACCACCGCCTACGCAACTGCAGTTTCGTCCACACCAGGGCGTACGATGACGACCTACTCTCCATCATAGGTATGGACTCTGAGTTCCTTTCTATTTGGAAAGCATTAGGTTGGACCGAATTTGCACACATCACTGAGGCAAGTTCACGCCTCCTCACTATATAGTTTTTGTGCACCTCGCTAAAAGATAATGACGGGGTACTTTTCCGCTTGTTCGGGAAGGAATACCATCTAACCTGGAAAGTACTTAGCTTCATTCTCAAGTTTAAAAGTTATTGCAACACTAACTTAGAGGGTGCAACTACGGGTTTTGAAAAGTTTTTTTTTTGGCAAAGGATTTCAGGGGAGTTTTCTTATGAACGTCTTAGGACTACTGACATTCACAACCCAACTCTACAACTGTGGCATAGGTGGCTGGCTATGACTTGTTTCTCTAGACAAGACACTAGACCTATCCATAATGATGAATCGCGTGTCTTGTTTGTTGCAATTGCCAACATTCCTATTGCTCCTGTTGAAGCTATGCTTAGCCAATGGTTAGATTACATTAAAGGATCGTGACCCATTGAATGCACTTCTTTAGTGACCCATATTGCTGCAGGGGTCGGGGCTTTAACCAACACTAGATTTGATTATCTTTCTGAGTCCCGTCCCATGATAGGTTACAAATTTCTTGAGTAGGGTCACACTTTAAAGAACGGTCCTGATGGTTCTATGATCTTTTACTACCCCAGCTATACAAATGAAATCCCGCTTCCTAACCCGGTATATCATTTGTATAGTTGTTGGGAACTAACCATACAGCTGCAGAGAGAAGGAATGCCTGGCAGGTCCGTCAATCGACATAAACGAAGCACGAAGCGTGCCACAACTAGCGCATCCAGAACTACACCACCAGTCCATGATTACACTGTAGGCTCAAAACATTCCGGTGATCCCGCTTGGATGTTCACGGTGCAGCAGTATGAGGCTGGAGGTTCGTCTTGACAGCAAGCTAGTAGTGCACAATGGGGACAAGGCCCTGAGTCGGTCGGGATGCCTCCACATCACGATGGACGTTACTCTTTTTTGGGCTTTGATCATTATGACTATGGTCCGGAATTGAGGGATCTCATAAGGAGGATGGACGATCTAGATGTAAGAACAGGGGAAATGCAAAACACCCTTTCTACTCACGCCTAGACCACCAGAGAATGGCAGCAACACAGTGACAACCAGTTTCGTCACCTCTAGGAGCAGCTCCGAGAATACCACGACGATACATTAGCATACTACCGTTGGAGAGAATTTGATCCTAACCAACAGCCATGAGCAATGACAAGCTTGGGGAAGAGCACCCCCACCAAGGTGACTTGTATTTTTCTTTTCTTTTCTTTCTGTTTTTCTTTGTCAGAATGACCTTCATAAAAACAAAATAAAAATTTGCAAAACTAAAAAGAACAAAAAAATAGTAGGTTGTCATGCATGCTAGGGATGTTCATGCCTTCATGTTAAGATGATAAATAGTTGCTCTATTTCATATCTTTTATAGTTCCTCGTTTACAACTTAGTACTTTCTTGATTTTTGAGTTTGTTGGCTAAATATGCTTGCTTTGAACTTAAATACTTGTGGGTTGCAAAGTGTATGATCTAAGTCTAGGTTGTTGTGAGACATGATATAGTTAGAATAGGGCTGCTATGATCTTTCTTCGAAAGTGAAGCTTAACATCCAGAGATTTTGTTTTCAAAATAAAATTGGAAAGTACTTTCCTCTACATATGCTGCTTGTTTTCACATTGAGCTTTTATCAAAATTCTTGCAACCTTTGTGAGATCCATTTCATGCTTTTATGATCAAGATTCATGTACACATACACCATTACTTGCTAATGCTCCTACACTGGGAGATAGCAATATCATTCCACTGCATTCACCACCATATGCTTAACTTCTATCCCGGAAGTTAGCAAAATAAATACTCCATGAATATCATGATACGACTCTCTCTCAATTGGTTGCATGGAAGGCATGGCTATCAAAAATAGAATAAGTACTTGCTCTCAATCTTGAGCATGATGAAAAAAAAGATAAAAAGAAGAAGAAAAGAAATAGCCATGCCCAAGTGTTTGTTCAAGAAAGAGAGAGTCTACTTAAAAAGGAGTATCCACCATTCCACCATCATTCCACCATATTCCACACAAATACACATCTTGATCAGATTGTATGATTTGTTTCTCCATGGGTTTAGTCTTTTGGTTTAGCAATATATGTATTACAAGTAAGTCTCAATTTTTCCTACCTAGAGCTCCACATAAGCCTTATTTACAGGTAGGAACAAAAAGAGGCAACCTCAATGCCTTGCAAGGATTTATACACATTGAGCGACCGAGTGAATCATTGGAGGAACTTAGTTTTACTTTCCAAAACCTTTTTTAAAAAAAACTTCTGATGAAGAGTGGAACACAGGGATGAGAGAATGGTGTCCTACAAAAAACCGTTCTATCTTTCAACCACCCAAGACAAAGAGAAGCCAAGAGCCCCGTAGGGACTAAGGTAAAAAGAGTGAGTTACCAATTGCCAACTTATTCAATTAAAGGTAGAGTATTTTGTTATGCATTTGGTACTATGGGGGAATATAAAACATTATAGCAACTCCTGATCAACAACCTAAAGTTCTATCTTTGCATCAGGACGAACAAAGATTCAGCTTGGGGGAGTTTGTTGACGGTCCTTAAACACCATTTCCGACCATCAATAATACTCAAAATAAAGGAGGATTCAACATTCCCACCATGCATTTTAGTTAGAATTAATAAATATCCACTATAGCTTAGAGAATCACTAACATGCAGGAGAAATAACAAAATGGAGGAGGAAACACACCCATGTGGTGAAGAAACACAGCTTCAACCAATCAGAACGCGCCAACTGGGACTCCCACAAATTGACTGGCCCACCTACAGAAGTAAATCGACGTTACAACTAACCTTACAGTATCACTGGGCAGTGGGACCCACCTGGCAGACCATCAAAGGCGGCAGCACCCGAGGAGGCTCCCCCCCCCCCCCTGTTCGACCGAACAAGGGTGTTCGGCCGAACTAGGGGTGGCCCCTCTGGTGCATGGCTGCCACGTGCTGGCTCCTGATGGCTCCCCAATGGCGGTTCTGCACGTTTGGTGGAAGTTACCAACTCTAGGAACCGACCTTGGACAGTATAAATTCAAGGGAGAGGCCTCACTCCTCCACACAAACCAAGAAACATTACTTTCTTTACCATTTCGTGATTCCTTTTAGTTTTAGTGGAATTAGGCTTAGAATAAAGCCTTCTTCAGTTCCCAAGTCTTCCTTGGAGTTGTGGTATGGCTCTTGTATCTTTCTGCTTTTGTAAGACTTTATTCTATTTAATATATTTAGTCTTTCTATATAGTTATGCTTGGGTCATGTGTTTCATGTTTGATTATATGATCCATTCATGTATGTGGTTACTATGCTTGCATCTTAGTAATGTAGTTATAGTATATTACCATGTTAGACATAAGCCCTTACTATAGTCCTCATATTGTTATGATGCATGACTAATATTTGACTTAGATCATTTCCACGTGCTTAATGTTCACTTAAATGTGATTACTCCTTTTCTGATCCATCGCTTATGGGATTAGGAGTATTGTTCTAGAGATGTAAGCATGATGCTTAGATTAATAGGATGCATTATTTGTCGTGTAGCCCATGGATTGCTAGGGGTAGGCAATAGGTGGTGATAGCCCTATCTATCCTTTGACATCTCCCACGTTTGGCTATGCAATAGGCTCTTGGCCGGAATCGTACTGTGGATGCAGGGAAAAACCGGATGCCCAGGATGTGATGATCTGATTGTATTACATTGTCATTGTATTTGTATAATAGAATATAATATAGACTATGTAACTATATAAAAGCAACATAGGAACTTAGCTCTTTCTTTGTCCTTCTCCACTAAACTAATATTTATCTAATTTGAGTATGCTATCTATGTGTCCACTACCATGTTTATCATTATCTTTACCCCTGTGAGGACTTTGTCTTATAATCCAATGTGCAATGTCTATAATTATGGTAATTACTATGATCAATCTTATGCCTTCCTTTGAGATAAAACAAATACGATACCGTGAATACTTCTAGGTGAAATGCTACAACGGTATTCTTCGTGCGCTTGCGGACTCTTTGTATTCGTTATAAGATTATCAACAAACATTTCTGGCTTTGTTGCTAAGGAAACTTAGTGATGATGTTAGAAATGTCAACAGAGGTCACAACACATTACAGCGATATCGCCGTATATTATGGTGACCTCACCGTATATTATGGTGGGTGCCGAGAAAAGCTGTAATGGCCATATTCTTTGGTACAACGGCTATGTCTTGGTGTTGAGCCTATATATACCTATCCAAACGGCCATTTGAGGTTGTTGGAGCTCAAGGGAAGTGCCATAAACATATTTGGAGTTTGAAGCCACACAAGTTCATCATATTGAAGGTCAAGGAAATTAGAGCAAGATCAAGGAGAGGATTATTGCTAGTTTGGGCCAAGTGTGCATCTAGCTAGGTGGTTAGTCCACGGGTGGATCATGTGAGGAACCCAAGTTTTTTACTCTTGGCTTGTGGTAGTGCCTAGATGGCTAGGCATTGGTGTTGAGCTTCCGGTAGAGATTGGGGAAGTCTTCACCAAGTTTGTACACGGTTTGAGCCCTCTGTCCAAAGGGACATCACTAGTGAGCATCCGTGCTTGCACTCAAGGAGAGGTGAGTGTCCGGAAGAGAGCATTGCCACAAGCGCAGTGGGAGGAGCCCATGAGTCCACTTGGAGGGTGGATCATGCTCTAGGGATACATCACTGACTCGAGGAGTGAAGCAAGTCCTTGAGGGAGACAAGCTTATGCTCTAGGAGCTGAGGGCTCGATGAGCAGTGGTCACAAAATCACGCCAGTGATACGGGTTTGTGTGCAAGGACTCCACGGTTGGTGGCAGGAGGGATCAATACTCCAGCGGGAGTCGATCCAATAAGGAGTAGGGAAGACGTCACTTTTCTAAGACCTCGGGCTAAAAATCATGAGCATCCCTTGAATCTCTCATTTGGTACTTGCACTTACATTTCCGCATTTACCTTGCTATTAGTAATCACCCTTGCTTGCTTAATCAAGTGCTTGCTTGTTGTGCCTTGTTCTTATCTACTAGACTTGTATGCATAGGACCCTTGCTAGCTACGTGTGTTGATTGGCTGCTTGGCTTAATCACTAGCTTGCATAGGAGTTGTATTGATGTGTGACTCACTATCATGTATAGGTTGTTGTTACCTTTCTAGGATCATATATCATGCTAGTGTGCTCTCTCTAGTATTGCATAGGAGTTGTTTTGAGCGCTCGGTTTAGAAGTTAGCAAAAACGTTATTCGTATGAATCCTGATTCAACCCTCCCTTCTCGGTCACTTGATCCTTACACTCAGCCCTACTTGTGAGAGTCGGGCGAGGCAGCATACGCTTGACCCCACTCGTAGGGATCGGGCGAGGTGAAGTTGATCGTACCTAGCCCTGATGTTAAACATGCCATGTGACATCATTAATATTTACTCCGAAACATCTCTAAAAATATTGTCGCACATATGACAATGAATAGTTTGAGTACGGATACGACTTCATAAAATTTGGCCAAATTCATTCATGAGCCCAAACACTTGATGAAATGATAAGTTAGAATTAGAAGGTGTTAGTTTATACCTTTTTTAATGAAGTGTTAGTTTTTTCTCTACGATGGAAATTATGGCCATTCTAGTTTTAATGGTGATATCACATTAGTGCCTATATGTATTATTCACTTTCTCAACCACTTGTTGAAATGCCAGATTAGAAATGTGTAAATTTTGTCCTAGGATGGTGAAAGCTCATGAATGAGACTTATCACTTGCTTATATATGGATAAAATGGTGCTAGTTGGACTATTACCTTTACATGGAAACAAATATATCATTCTAGAACACAGTTCATGAGTAAATAACAAATTAAAGGTATGTTAGTTTGTATGTAATGTTGTCGGTAAAAAAAGTAAATATGAAGAACCGAGAAGGTGACCAGAGGGAGGTGGGGGGGGTGAATGGAAGCCAATTAAAATTCTTCAAGAGAACTTGGCCTATGTCCTAATTACAAGCCAGGCCAACCTCTAAACCGATCACCAAGGCCACACACACCAACTAGTGCTGTGCTAACCCTAGGAGTGATCAACAACAGCAGCGGAACATAGTGGAAACAAAGGAGAACTGAAAACACTCAAAACAGTGTGAAACTGGACTACCATCAGCAGTGCAGGTGAGGGATTCTCAAAAGAAGCTAACAGAGCACATCGGCAGTGCCAGTGTGGGGTTCGGACTCAAGCCACCGGCAGTGCCGGTCCCGGTCGTCGGCAGTGCCGATTGACCCCGACAGAGCAGAAAAAGGTTTCAGGATTAGGCAAAAACTTGGCCAAAACCTAATCAAACGAACTCCAAATGATGCGATTTTTGGACCAGTGAATCCTCAACACATCATGACCCTAATCCTAGAAGATCAACTCGATTGGCTCAAGAAATCATCATGAATTTCAGATCTTGAGCTAAGAACACCAAAAAGAGGAAACTTGATAAATCCTTCAAATCGAAGGTGCTAGAGCTATTGATTCGGTCAAGGATCCATGTAGGATTGTTCTAGCTCATCATAACAACAACTTGCCCATGAAAAACTCATCCAAAAAGGAGACAGAAAATTCGCACAAAAATAGCTCCAAAAATAGAGAAAAAGAAAAATTTGGGATTTAGGGAGAGGAGAAGATCTTGAGCACAAATTTGAATCTCATATCATAGATGAATGCTTACAAGATCCATGGGTACAAGGCTAGGAAGCCACCCTCTTCCTCCCTTGGAAGAGCAAAAGATGTCTGCCGCATACCCACTACTCTCCACTTTACACATGAAGCACTCTCCTAGTACTTTACAATGAACCCTAACACAAAGCTAATGGAATGAGAAAGGCTCACTCTTCCACTAGCCCTATCTCTCCTTATATAGGCCTAGGGGTTATCCACATGACCACTCTACTCTTGACCTACATAACACTGCCACCTACCACCAAGGGCAAACTTGTCCATCTCTCTCCACATCGCCCGGACGCCCTCGGGCCCTTCACGACTTCGCTTTGCCTCGATGCAAGCTCCGTGATGGTGCCACGTGCACCTCCAATCGCCACCACCAGTTTTGAGGCCAAAACTGGGAAACCGCTTTGCACGCTTCTCAAAGTGTGACTTCTCGGTGTCGACACGTGTCACCTCGTCCCGCGATCCTGACCACCGGCAAGTCTCTCCCGGTCCCTGTCCATCGGTCCCCCTTGTCACTTGCACCGGCATCCCGCTCGCCTTGACTTGGTCAACACGTCGTCTTCATCACCACCACGGTTTTAAAGCACAACCGCAAAACCGTCTGTGCTTCTTGCCTCTCCACGTGTACGGTATGGATCACCCTTGACTCCACCCGACCTCCTGATCGTCTGGCCCCAAGTCTTCGACTTGTGCCCAATCCTCTCGCCGTTGACCGCCAAGTTGACTCCAGTGACCTACACATGATGAGACAAGCAAACACACTTCCAATCTCCTGCAACTTCTCCAACACCTCCACCAACTCTGGTTAGTCAAAGCATAACCATGCACAAACCCATGCAATCCTCAAATCCCTGCATTTCAACTCAAACACCAAAACAGCTCAAGTCAATTACTCATCACATATTGAAAACCATGGCATATATCCACATGGTTTCTCAATCTCCCCCTTGATGAGTACATTGACAACACTAAATGCACAAAGAATAGAATTGGGAAAAGAATTTGAAATGCGAACTCAAATAAGCACATCCAAATGGCTCAAACCCAAAGAAAAGGTGAAAAGAAAGCCATCTAGCATAAGAAGGATCACAAGGACCAAGAGTTGGCATGGAAAGCAATTTGAGATGCAAAGATCGCAAAAATCTCAAGAGACACTCAAAGCAATGGAATGCCTCCCCTCAACTTGTGGTAGTTGACATAAATGCAAAATGGGCCATTTTCAGTTTCTTAACATTATTTGTGCATGACCCAATAGTTCCTCCCCTTAGGCACTTATTTCTCCCCCTTTGGCAATGAACTCATCAAAGAGGCACAAGAGCAAACATGCAATGCATGAAAATGCACACCTAAAGAGCTTCAACAATTATGTCAACAAGCATTTAACCTTGCTAATCGTAAACATAGAGCTATGAAGTGTAAAAGTAATAGCTCACAATCATGCAAAGATCAAAAGTAGATAGCAAGGCATAAGCTCTAAGAGCCAGATAAGCTAAGCAGAAAGATTAACTAGTTTAGATAGAATCAAATTTGCTTATCAAGAGAAAGCTGCCACCACATGTATAAGTACTCCCATCCAAGGCAAAAAAGGCATCAAGTGAATAAAAAAAACAGCCAGTCTCGATCTCAACTAGGGCAACAAGCATTCGTAGAAAATGAGCTTCACAAATGCTCACATATGCAACAGAGACTCAATTGATCAAGTGTTTATTATTTATCCTCATGTGTACTCTTATCCATGCGGAGGGTCGCACGACTGGGTACGTCAAACACCCCGAGGCCTCAAGTCACAGTGTTTGGATTTAGCATTTTAGAATTATCTTGATCAAAGCACTTAGCAGATTTTTCATGATTAATCACAAGACAAAGGAGCATGCCTTTGTGGCAAAAGGAACACACGTTCCTACAATGTTCCATCATGAGCTAAACAATTGCAAAGCCTTCCATTTCGCAAACACAAGGTGCCAAAGCCAAGACATCCTCTAGACTAGCCCTAATGCAAGTTTCAACAAGAATAAAAGCAATTGTCCATATGGTGAGCAAGTTTTGGCAAGATTAGTTTATAAGGTTCACAAAAAGCTAAGTTTATCTTTAAGATTAGCAAGTTGCTCAACAAATGTCTATGACAAGCCATCTAGACAATCCTAGCAAGAGAGTTTGCTCATCACATCCACACAACTTAGCTCAAGCTCAACCATAGCAATGAGAAATACAAGAAGGCATAAGAATCAAAGCTCATCTACAAATGCATATTTTACAAATGAGATGCAATGCAGAAAAGTAAGATACATATGTACAAAAGCATCAACTGCAAGAGCAACGAGTAACTCCCCCTCAAACAATGCCATAGGGATGGCAAATACCAAGTTCCCCCCAAAGAAAAGCAAACCTCAAAGCATCTAGGGGCTTGGTGAAAATGTCGGCCAATTGGTGTGTAGTGTCAATGTATTTAAGGTCAACATCTTCCTTCTCAATATTGTCTGTCAGGAAGTGGAATCTCATACTTATGTGTTTGACCTTACCATGTTGAATTGGGTTTTTGGCTAAGCATATGGCACTGGAGTTATCACACATAAGTGGAACACTCTTGAAGTTTAACCCAAAGTCTCTCATGGTGGAAACCATCCATAGGATTTGTGAACAGCAACTAGCAGCAGCGACAAACTTAGCTTCGGTTGTGGATTGGGCTACACTAGATTGCTTGCGAGAAGACCAACAAACCAGAGAAGTACCCAAAAAGTGACCCGTAAAGTCCGCATCCAAATACCCAATAAGATCAAGAGAAGAAGATGCAGAGTACCAAAGACTGAACTCAAGGGTGTATTTGAGATACTTGAAGATGCGCTTGACAGCTTTGCGATGAGTCACTCTTGGGGAAGCTTGAAAGCGAGCACAAAGACACACCGCAAAGTGAATGTCGGGTCTTGTCGCCGTCAAGTACAAGAGGGAGCCGATCATGCTTCTGTACTCCCTTTGGTCCACAGCTTCACAGTCCTCGTCGGGGTCAAGTGCCATTGTAGTAGACATTGGTGTTTACAACGGCTTCACATTGACCATGTTGAACTTCTTTAGGAGGTCCTTCGTGTACTTGGATTGATGTACGAAGGTACCTTGCTTGCATTGCTTGATTTAAAGTCCAAGGAAGAAGGTGAGCTCACCCATCATTGACATCTGAAATTCACTTTTCATGGCTTCCTGAAATCTTGACACAAGAACATGAGAAGAACCACCAAAGATGATATCATCCACGTATATCTAAACCATTAGAAAGTCATTGCCATGATTTAGAGTGAACAAGGTTTTATCAACACACCCCATGACATGCCCCCGCTCTAGCAAGAAGCTCTTAAGCCTAGCATGCCATGCATGGGTGCTTGCTTTAGCCCGTACAAAGCCTTCTGAAGCTTGTACACTCGATTTGGGTATTTGGGGTCCTCAAAGCCAGGTGGTTGTTTGACATAAACCTCTTCTTCTATGTAGCCATTTAGGAAAGCATTCTTGACATCCATTTGGTAGAGTCTAATACCCTTAGAGGCAGCAAATGCAAGTAAGATCCTAATAACTTCTATGCAAGCAACTAGAGCAAAAGTTTCACCATAGTCTAAACCCTCCACTTGGGAGAAACCCTGAGCGACTAGCCTAGCCTTGTTTCTCACAACCTCACCATCCTCCCCATGCTTTTTTTTTAACATCCATTTGGTTCCTGTGACATTGACACCGACGGGAGGCTCTACAAGGGTCCAGACTTTATTTCTCTCAAAGTTTTCTAACTCCTCATGCATGTCATTAACCCAATGATCATCAGATAAAGCATGTCCAACATCTCGGGGTTCAAAAGGAGCAACAAATAGAGAATTGTTAAACCAGGCGAGATGTGCAGACCTTGACCTTGTTGTCCTCTCATAGAGGTTGCCGATCATCTGTTGAGGTGGATGCTAACGCTGAATGTGATGAGGGGCCCCTCTCGCAGAGTGTACCTCCCCCTCAACCACAGCTGGAGCTGGCTCGACAGCGACTGAGGTCGACGTAGAAGCTCCTGGACCCTCTGCTAGAGTAGTGGATGCAGAAGGAACAGGCTCGAATGTACGATGTGTTGACTCATCATCATCATCATGATCCAAGCCCTGTAGGCCCTCTTCTACAAAGATGCTTTCCTCCATCTCTCTGTTATCTGTAGTCTAAGCCACATAGCTTGCACAAGAGTTTAATTCATCAAAGGTTACATCGCAGGACTCTACGATGGTGTTAGTCTCCAAATTCAAAACTCTGTAGGAATGGCCATGAAGGGTGTAGCCAAGAAAGATGCCATCGAAAGATCACAACTCAAACTTATCATGATTGCCATGCTTGAGAATAATGCACTTGCAACCAAAGGCACGCAAATGAGAAACAAATGGCTTCCTCTAAAGCGTAGCTCATAGGAAGTCACATTAAGAATTGAGCACAAGAAAATCCGATTTGAAACATAGCAAGCAGTGCTAATGGCCTCAGCCCAGAACCGCCTCGGAGTCCTATGCTCACCGAGCATCGTCCGGGCCATCTCCACTAAGGTTCTGTTCTTTCTTTCGACCACACCATTCTGCTGAGGAACACGAGGTGCAGAGAATTGATGCTCAATACCATGCTCAAGGCACAAAGCATCAAAGGAGGAGTTCTTGAACTCGGTGCCATTATCACTGCGGATTGCTCGTAATGCACCAGGGAGTTACTTGAACAACCTCAAAGCTAAGCTCCGAAAGTGATGAAACACTTCATCCTTGCTCTCAAGAAAGTAAACCCAAGAGTAGTAAGAGAAGTCGCCAACAATCACAAGAACATACCACTTCCCACCCACCGAACGAACCCAAGACGAACCAACAATGTCCATATGAAGCAATTCTCCAGGGCGTTCAGTCATCACCAAATTAATTGGTGGATGAGAAGCGGCAACCATTTTCTGATGACGACAGGGAGCACAAACCAAATCTTTATCAAATTTGAGCTTAGGCAATCCTCGGATCAAACCTAGGCCACTCAAGCGACAACGCAAGTCAAAACTCATGTGGCCCAGTCTCCTATGCCATTTCCAAAGCTCAGAAGAAGATTGAGCAAACAAACATTTATGAGAACCAGGTGAAATACAAAAATCAGCCTGAAAAACTCTCCCAATACAAGAAATCCCACAAACCAAAGACCCATTCGAGTCAAGAACATAAGAAGCATTTGTCTTAAAGCGCACTTCCAAACCAACATCAAGCAGCTGAGAAACAGAGAGGAGATTGTATTGGAGAATCTCAACCAAACCAACGTCCTTGAGAGTAAAGTTGTCATTTACATTTACCGCGCCTCTTCCATTCACTCTCCCTCTCTTGTCATCTCCAAAGGTCACATACTCCCGCCGCTTCAAGGGAGTGAGACTGGAGAACCACTTTGCATTTCCGGTCATGTGGCGCGAACACCCAGAATCGATCAACCACTTGTTCTCTAAGCCTCCACCTGCTGTCTACAAAGAACGAGAAGGAAAGATCGATGGCTCAGTGCTGGGGTTAGAGAGAAAACTTTTGGGAAGCCAGCTCTTTACCATACGACCATCAGAGGTAATCACAGTTCTTTGCACATTTCTATTCGAACGCATGGGATGGGGGCCAGGATGGGAAAAGCGTGGACCATCAAAGCGTCTCGAGTCAAACCTTGTGTCACGAGGACGGAAACCATACGAGCGAAAACCATGTCCACGCGTGGGACGCTCACCACGACAGGGAAAACATGGGACGTCAAAGCGCTGTGGCTCAAAGCCTCTGTTTCATGAACCAAAGTCATATGAGGAATGACCCTGTCCACGATAGGCACGAGAAAAAGAGCGAGGCTAAAAGTCAACAAAATCATCATAAAAAGCATTTCTAGTCAACTTTGCTTGTTTCCTCTCAATCCTCTTGCGCTTAAAGCAGAAATCATCCAAGTGTCCTTTTCGACCACAAAACATGCAAATGTAGTCTCTCTTAGGATTAGGCTTGGTTGGCATAGCAAGCTTGGGTTTTGGCTTCTTTGCTTGTTTTGGGTTGAAGAAGGGCTTTGGATTGGGTGAATAGTATGTGTCAGTGGGTTTGATGGATTTTTCTTCATCCTTGTAACTGGAGCTTGGCACAAACTTACCCACATTTTCACTCTCCTTGTCACACCTCTCAAAGCCCAAACCCAAGTTATAGGTAGACCTAGAGGCACTCTCCTTCACTCTAGCCAAATCACTCTCAATCTTTTCTTCACTCACTAGGGTTCTTTTGAGCCTAGAAATAATATAGTCATTTTCTTGGACTAGGACTTTGTTTTCCTTCCTAGTGATTACTAGCTTGTCTTTGAGAGAGACACACACTTCACATGGTGGTGGAAAAGCTTTCGAGCGAGTCTCATTTTGCAGCATGGACTCAAGCTCTTTGACTTTGAGGGACTGAGCTTCCAACTCATCAGTGAGCTTGGGGCATTTCTGACATGCACCCAAAAGAGTTAGTCTAGCCTTGAGCTCATCAAGCTCCTTGAGGGCACTCTTAAGCTGACTGGCAACTTGAGCATGCACACTCTCCCTCTGACTCAGATCAGTCATCACAACTTGACAAGACTCACACTCAACAGTAATGTCATCACGAGCAAGCTTAGATCTAAGCGAAGCAATTTCAAAATTAGCACTCTCCAACTTAGACTTAAGCTCTCTACTTTTACGAACAGCGCTCAGAATCTTATCATCTTGCATGAGCAGAACATCGCACAAATGATCAATTTCAGAAGAGAGTTCATTAAGAGTGGGAGGTACCTCGCTTGTGTCGGAGTCGGAGCTAGAGTTAGTGTTGTGGTCATTCTTTGCCATGAAGCAAAGCCCGGTGAAGTCATCCTTCCTCTTGACTCATGGCTTTTCATCCTCCTCTTCCGAGCTCGTGAGGCCACCTCTTGATGTGAGATCAACATCGCTCAAGGCGGCAACGCAGGCGCGTGCGACAGCCTTGGCAAACTTCTTGGAGTTCTTGCCCTTCTTGTAGAAGCGGTTCTTCTTCTTCTTCTTGAAGTCTTCACGGTTGCTGTCATGGTACCTGGCCTTCTTTTTCTTCTTGGGGCAGTCGGTGATGAAGTGTCTAGGGTCACCACACTCGAAGCAGGTCCGTGAGCTACCGCCTCTTCTCTCCTTGTGGTTGTCGTAGAACTTTCTGAACTTCCTTATGAGCAATGACAGCTCCTCGTCAAGAATGCTCTCCATCTGTTCATCGGAGGCTGCAACAAGAGAAGACAAAGCAAACTCCAAAGAAGACTTGTCATGTGAGGGGTTAGTTTCATATGAGGGACCAGTGAGACTACCCTTGTGAGAGCTAGAAAGCAAAGCCATGCTCAATGAAGGATTACCATGATTAGGATAAGATTTCCTAGACAGTTCATGAGATTTAAACTTGCTATACAGTTGCTCACAATTAAGGGTGTTGAAATCAGCAGTTTCCTCTAAAGCAGCAGTTTTAACCCCCAGACATTTTTATCAAGAGAATAGAGCAATTGTTTCACCCTATCATTATCATTGTACCCTAGGTTACCACAAGCCCTCAGGTTGCACACAATTGCCTCAAACCTACAAAAAGTTTCATCTAGTGACTCGCCAGGTTTTTGTGCAAAGGTTTGGTACTGTCTATTGTAAGAGTCCTTACGCATAGACTTGACTTGATTGGTACCCTCATGGTAAGTGCACAGTCTCAAGATGAGAAACATGATCAAATTCATTCCTACCAAGTGCAGAGAGCAGAATGTTAACAGCTTTGGAATTGCTTTCATACTTGTTCACCTCAGCAACAACAACCCTCTCGAGGTTCTCAGGTATCTGATAGTCCTGTGCGACAATCTCCCAGATAGCACGATCTTGGCTCAAGAGATAAGCCTTAGTACGTGATTTCCAATAGGGAAAGTCTTCCCCATAGGCAGTGCCAGTTGGCATCATCGGTAGTGCCGGTAAAGCCCATCGGCAGTGCCGGTGGGGGATTCTCAAAAATAGCTAACAGAGCACATCGGCAGTGCTAGTCTGGCAATCGGCAGTGCTGGTGTGGGGTTCGGACTCAAGCCACCGGCAATGCCGGTCCCGGTCATCGGCAGTGCCAATTGACCCCGACAGAACAGAAAAAGGTTTCGGGATTAGGCAAAAACTTGGCCAAAACCTAATCAAACGAACTCCAAATGATGCGATTTTTGGACCAGTGAATTCTCAACACATCGCAACCCTAATCCTAGAAGATCAACTCGATTGGCTCAAGAAATCATCACGAATTTCAGATCTTGAGCCAAGAACACCAAAAAGAGGAAACTTGAGAAATCCTTCAAATCGAATGTGCTACAACTATTGATTCGGTCAAGGATCCATATAAGATTGTTCTAGCTCATCATAGCAACAAGTTTCTCAAGAAATCCGCCCCAAAAACTCATCCGAAAAGGAGACCAAAAATTCCCACGAAAATAGCTCCGGAAATAGAGAAAAAGAGAAATTCGGGATTTAGGGAGAGGAGAAGATTTTGAGCACGAATTTGAATCTCATATCATAGATGAATGCTTACAAGATCCATGGGTACAAGGCTAGGAAGCCACCCATTTCCTCCCACTATTTGGAACAACAAAAGATGTCTGCCACACACCCACTGCTCTCTACTTTACAGAGGAAGCACTCTCCTAGAACTTTAGAATGAACCCTAACACAAAGCTAATGGAATGAGAGAGGCTCACTCTTTCACCAGTCCTACCTCTCCTTATATAGGCCTAGGGGTTATCCACATGACCACTCTACCCTTGACCTACATAACACTGACACCTACCACCAGGGGCAAACTTTTCCATCTCTCTCCATATCGCCCAAACGCCCTCGGGCCCTTCACGACTTTGTTTCGCCTCGATGCAAGCTCCGTGATGGTGCCACGTGCACCTCCAATCGCCGCCACTGGTTTTGAGGCCCAAACTAAGAAACCACTTTGCACGCTTCTCAAAGCGTGACTTCTCGATGTCGATGCGTGTCACGTCATCCCGCGATCCTGACCACCGGTAAGTCTCTCCCGGTCCCTATCCATCGGTCCCCCTTGTCACTTGCACCAGCATCCCGCTCGCCTTGACTTGGTCAACACGCCGTCTTCATCACCACCACGGTTTTGAGGCTCAACCGTAAAACCGTTCGTGCTTGTTGCCTCTCCACGTGTACGGTATGGATCACCCTTGACTCCCCCCGGCCTCCTGATCATCTGGCCCCAAGTCTCCTACTTGTGCCCGATCCTCTCGTCGTTGACCGCCAAGTTGACTCTAGTGACGTACACATCATGAGACAAGCAAACACACTTCCAATCTCCTGCAACTTCTTCAACACCTCCACCAACTCCGGTTAGTCAAAGCATAACCATGTACAAACACATGCAATCCTCACATCCCCGTATTTCAACTCAAACACCAAAACAGCTCAAGTCAATTACTCATCATATATTGCAAACCATGACACATATCTACATGGTTTCTCAAAATATTATCCTAAAATACATGCATGTTAGTAAACAATAATATTTTTATAAAAACTATTACTAAATATTATTTTACCTCCCCCTATATTATCTATTAACACTAACCAATAAAAAGAAGTAAATATATTCATTCTAAAGGGATAAAAATCATTGCATTAGTCAAAGATAAAAATTGAAAATCATTCATTTCTATATTATTATGAAAAAATGAGCTAGCACATCTATATATATAAAACTATCTACCTCTATATCTATACCCCTATATAATGTACCAGTTAAAATTTTCTTACATCCACACAACTTACCGTACCCAACAGAGATAACTTTTGATATGACAGCCCAGCTTTTTGCACCCAACAAATCCTCTTCCTCAAAATAAATGAACCAGATCACTTCAATATCCAGCTTTATCAAATCTATAAGAGCAAGTATAATGATGGGCGAAATGCCTACCACATCATCCATGCAGCCGAGCTAGAAGAGAGAGAAAGGAGGAGAGAGAGGACTACCGGCTCTTGGTTAGTCGCTAGTTGAATTGTGTCCCCCGAGGTGAAATCGTTTGCTTTTAGCTTGCATGCGGGCGTTTTAATTCTCCAACCAATGACTGATGCATGCATGAAATATTAAATTCCTAAATAAACTGGCTAATTATCAACTTTTCAGTCAATTTTATTATCTAAATCATCTGAGCTGGAAATTTTCGGTGACATGGCGCTGCTATTTCGCTAGTTGCTGGCGACGTTATTAACCTTGCTCTAATGGTCAGCCATGATTTGGTCGTCCTAGTCCTCCCACGTCCCATCATCCCGCTCCCTTCTCTCTGATCCGCCCCAGATATGTGGACCCCACCACTGGAACACCTCCCATCCCATCCCCGCAGCTCATCGCGCAACATACAACTCCCGAGATTTCAAAAAAGAAAAGGTCACACCTCCCGGCCGACCCCGCCTCTCCCTCTCCTCCCGCTCCCGGCTCCCAAACCCTAGCCGACCCCACCTCTCCCGCTCCCGGCCACGCTCTCCACCGCTCCCTCTCCTCGCTCCATGCCTCGCCTTCCCGTCTCCTCGCGACGGCGCGGCGCGACCCGCCGGCCGCCGAGCCCGTCGCGCTCTCCGCCTCTCCCTCTCCTCCCGGCCGCCGCCCCTCCCTCTCCTCTGCCCCGGTGGCCGCAACGCTCGCCCTCTCCTCCAGCCACGCCGGATCTCGGCCGCGTGCCCGCGCCCTCTCCCTACCCCGGATCTCGGCGTGACGGCATGCTCGCAGCCGCGCCGGCTCACCGGTCGCCGCCCGCGCCCTCTCCTCCATCTCCTCTGCCCCGGATTTCGGGTATTGGTCTAAACTCTGAATGTGTTATGTCATTTTTCCTCTCCTTTCTGTGTGTGTGCATGTGAAGAAATTGGCGAAACATGGAGTAAAGCCGGGCAGGTGTGCTAGATCTGCGGTGACGGCGTGGGCATAAAGGCGGGCGGCGAGCTCTTCACCGCCTGCGACGTCTATGGCTTCCCCGTGTGCTGCGGCTGCCCTGCTATGAGTATGAGCGCAACGCCGGAACTAGACATGCCCCAGTGTGTCTACTTCTCTGGCGGCTGGATCCATGGAGGCGGCCCCCTCTCAGATCCATGGGGACTCCCTTCCCAAGGTCCATCGAGGTGCGCTCGTGTGAGACCAAAATTTTCTTCTTGTGATTTATATTTTCATTCCACTTTGGCTGCATCACAACATTAGATCGAAAATTACCTTCGTTTGTTTTTTCTTTGGAGCAGTAGGGTGTAGATCAGCTTGTTGACTTTTTTGTTGTTGCTCAAAGTACTAGATCAGAACCGTTTTAAATTGGCTCCCGAGCTGCATAGAAGTATTTCCATTTTCTGCTTTTAATCCTACAGCTGCTCCATGCTAATGCTAATTGTTTTTCTCCCTTTTCGTAGTAGAAGGCAATAGATGACGTGACATTTTTTTCCCGTGTGTGTGTTTCTCAGTTGGATGTAGGATCAACTGTCATCAACTAATTTGAACTGAAACTGCTGCATTATGCAATACATGTCTGAAAAATGTAAGTAATGTTTGAGGCAGGTAAACAATAATCTACTGTGAGGCTTGATATAGGTTGAATAGTGTTAGATTGTCACTTGTATGGGCAGCATGTCATCCAACTACTCGAGCTGAAACAGTCTTGTGTTGACTAAATAGGCTAAATAATGGGATAAGAAATCTAAGATGGTGCTTGTATGGGCAGCATGTCATACAAGTAATAGCTTGGCTGATATACTGTACATAAAACTCTACTATTGGTGGTTGTTGTGCAGTTCCGTTGAGGAACTGTTGTTAGCAGTTGTGACCATAGGAATAATTTGTTTTCTCTCATCTTTGTGCAGAGTTCTCGCATGGTAAGAAACTTTACAGCATCCATAGCATACCTTGAAGACAATGAGACACTCATCATGCTGAAGCAGGCTGCATCCATGAGGCTAACTATCTAGCTGTCAACCTTTCTTCCTTGAACCCGAGAGCTTAGGGCGCATGAACACAACTGTATTGTAATGGTGACTCACTTGTAGATTGTAAATGAGTGATACTTATACTTTAGATGATGCACTCTGTAGATCGTGGAAGGATCATAATATTATTTTTGGCTGTTTTCTCAAGGATCATACTATTCACTAGATTGAGGTATTCTATGAAGCAAAAAATAAGATTCATGAAAAGTTTGAAATTATGAAAAATTATGAATAGATGTTTATAATTGCTAAAATGTATACTATATTTTGGTTTTTTTTTTATTTTTGTATCATCAATTAGGTCAATCCATCATTCATTTGATCTTATATGCAACATGATAATTATCATCTTTGATTGTATTTTGATTGTTTAATTTTACATCACTAAAAATTACTGCCGTAGTGTTAGCACAGGCATTATACTAGTATCAAGTAAAAGCACAAATATCTCTACACATAAGTTGACACTTATCCACTGGTATCATCAAGAAATATATACAAGCCAAAATTTTTGTGGAAAAAATATATAGCCCAAAATACTGTTGAAAAAAAGTAGTCCTGGCTAATATATTACAAAATTGAGAAAAAAAAGACAATGATATTGCCTGCGAATGAAAGCATTGGCATATAAAAAGATATAAGACGAACTCAAATTAAAACTATGCCAAATTGATTAGACGCCTCAAACAATACAAAATGAGCTCTATTTCTTTTTACGAATAACATGGGCTGTACTTAATTGTGAACAGCTCAATACAAATGTGCGCATTTCTCACTCTAGCTAGTTGGTTAGCAGCTACGACGGAAAATCATCGCAAATGTCAAATGTGAAAGCATTCAGTAACTTAAACGGACAGTCCAGCTGCACCGTCACTGACGTGTGGGGCATCCTATGCTGCGGGGCCCACATGTCAGTGACTCGAATGCCGAGGATCTCAATTCGTCGAGCACCAGGCTGACTTCCACCACCCCGATGCCCGAATGCCCGATCCACTTCTATTGGCAGACCGCAACTCCGTTTCCCAGAATTGGCAGATATATATAAAAAAAGAATTGGCAGATTCTCGCGATGGGAGCAGAGGCCGAGGTCAATCCGCCGCCACAGCCCGCCGCCGTCGGGCCCACTGCCACGGCGAGGGCTCAGACCATCACCGCGGCGCAGTTCCTCTCCTGGAAGCAGCGCAAGGTACCTTCTTTCCCTTTTCCCCGACTAAGTTTATCTGCACTGGGCTGATACTTTTTTTTTTTGTTAAGATGCAATTTGTTGTGAATTACTACTTCCATATTACTTTTGATGTCGTTAAGACATGATAGTTAGGCCAAATTTGCCCTAGCCATGATGTCCTAACGACATCAAAAGAAATATGGAGTGAGTAAGAGATTTTAAGTGATTTGTGATGGCGTAAATATTTGTAGTTTCCCCTTTGGTAGGCTATGGAATTATTGATAAAAAGACGTGAGTTTTGTGCCTTTATTAGTTCCTATTTTCTATCTTCACTTGGCTCCTTTGAGTCCTAAATTAACTTTTTTGGTCTTTGCATTAGTTCATGGACTGAGATGCATAGTTGGATTTACGGCTTGTGGCTTCTTGGCATTTTGCTATCACTGATGATAAACATTTTAGATCATATTGAACTCGTGTTCTGGATGGCTAATTGCACTGCTGTATTATTTTGGTGTTCCTAGTCAATCGTGGAATTCTCGCAAAAAAAAAAAATTCTTCTTATGGAAGAGGGTCTATTTTTTATATATATTTTGATCCTCTTTGTTATTCCGATTTTTGTTGGCTAGGTCTGTGATTAACTGTCAACAAATTATGTATAGTCCTAACCTTTGGATCTGTCTTTTTGACTCGGAAATTGTCTTTGTAAGTAGTACCTTTGTCATCACATTCTTATCTATTGCCTGGAGAACAACTATGATGCCTCATCGTATGTGTTTCTGAATTATTGATCAGAATATCTAGTGGATCTTAGAATTCTAATTTGTGCTTCTTGCACATTAGATTACCATGCATATTTACTTGTGAAGATATGACATATCTACTGCCTACAGTATACAGTAAATAGATCCTGAAGCACAATTGACAATTGATTTCTAACTCATATATATTTTTAAAGATTCAATTTCACATTTTCAATCTGAAAATTTCGAAAGATATCAATAGGCATCTCAGAATATCACTAGGCATTTGAAAATCTGAAAAAAAGAAAGATGAAATTGTTCTTAGGGAGACTAGCATGGCTCATTTACTTTTTACCTTCTAGACTTCCCTTGTTTAATGGTAATACATGTTCAATGAGTTCACATCACATCTTCATGTTTTGTTCTTAGACAAATCAAAAGATCCTCCGAACTTGCGGTATAACTTGAAGTTGCATTGTGATACTAATTCTAATATAAAGTGGTCGTATTATCTTTTATTCTTGTGCCCTCTTGATTATATAACTTTCATAAATTGAAGTGTGTCCCATTTACAGTATGATGTTTGTGTTTTCATGCCCTTTGTAAAGTCTGGAAATGTGTTAAGATGTTTACTGTTAGATGTTGAGGTGAGAATAAACTAGTATTACTTGCCCCTGTTTTGGCCTAGTCAATCGTCGAATTCTCCCAAAAAGAAAAAAAAATCTTCTGGTGGAAGAGGGTCTATTTTATGGTATTTTGATCCTTTTTGTTCCAATTTGTGTTCGCTAGGTCTGTGATTAGCTGTCAGTAAATTATGTAGAGTCTTAACCTTTGCATTTGTCTTTTGGGGCAATTGTGTTTTTACCCCTGGTTCGATGTCCAATTGTGATTTTACCCCTAATTTTTTCATCTTTATGATTTTACCCCTATTTTTTCAAAGTGAATACAAAGTTTAACCCTAGTGAGGGTAAAATCGCAATTTTTTATTGCGATTTTACCCTCGGTAGGGGTAAACTTTGTATTCACTTTGAAAAAACAGGGGTAAAATCACAAAGTTAAAAAATTAGGGGTAAAATCACAATTGAGGTTGAAATCAAGGGTAAAAACACAATTGTCTCTTGTCTTTTTGACTCGGAAATTGTCTTTTTTTTTTTAAAACCGAGGTTTTCCCTGCCTCCATATCGAACGAGACAGGGGTCTGTTTACAATAATTCAGGATACCAGAAAGGGACAACACCCTCCACGCCCTTAACCGAGCAATTGTTCTCAATTGCTTGTTAGGGGCGATTGGACGGGGCTTGATACTGTCCTATTATTACAGCAACCAAGTTCAAAACAACTAAACTAGGCACGGACTCCTAATCCACAAGACAATATATATCTTACATTTACTTCTTCAGGCTTCATCACTTCCATCTAAGTCCGCAACATCTCTGGCATCTGTGATCATCAACCAGTGCTCTGGCCTCCGCTGCTTGTGCATCAGTCGCATCGCTATCCTCAGCATGGACTCTGCTCCAGACACGAGCACTGACAGCATCTCCTGCGGATAAAGACCTGCCCAATAGCACATGTATGTACATGCAGAGAATATAATATCACAGGGATGCTTAATCATAATTTTGTCAAAGCGCCCTTTGTTTCGTGCTTTCCAAATTGCCCAGCAATTGCTGCAAGCCCAACCATATAGAACTCTTTGCCTCCTGGTAAAGCTTGACTCCATGGCCAAAACTGTTCATATGTTTTAGGTCTCGTTGCAGCATTGAAGCAAAAGGCAACAATACCCCACGCTACTTTGGCTATAGGACAGCTAAAGAACAGATGATCAACCGACTCCAGTTGGTCACAGAAAAAGCAAATAGGACGCCCCTGCCAGTTCCTTTTGACCATGTTCTTTGGTCAAAATGGCCTTGTTCTCAACTAACCACATAAAAATTTTGATTTTGATAAGAATCCTAGCCTTCCAAATGTGTTCAATATAAGCTCCAGAATCATTTCTGGTGCAATGACTATACATTGATTTAACAGTAAACTTCCCACTATTGGTCCATTTCCACTGCATCATCTCCCTCATTTAAGGGAATCTCATTTAGTTTTGATGCTAGTTCATACCGCTGATCATGAACTATCCTAGGTAACGGATTTCTAAAGGAGATCACCCAACTTGCTTGTGCTACTGCACTCACTGTTATCTCATTGTCAGCACAAAACTTATAAAGTATAGGGTACTTGAGAAATTGTCTTTGTTAGTGGTAGCTTTGTCATCACAGTCTTATCTATTGCCTGGAGAATAACTGTGATGGCTTATCATTTGTGTTTCTGAATTATTGACTGGAATTTCTAGCGAATCTTAGAACTCTAATTTGTGCTTCTTGCACATTATATTACCTTGCATATTTACTTGTGAAGATATGACATATCTACTACCTACAGTATACAGTAACAGTTCCTGAAAAACAATTGGCAATTGATTTCTAACTAATATATATTTTAAAAGATTCAATTTCACATTTATAATCTGAAAATTTGGAAAGATATCAATACACATCTCAGAATATCACTAGGCATTTGAAAACCTGAAAAAAGAATAAGAAGAAATTGTTCTCAGGAGACTAGCATGACTCGTTTACTTTCTTTACCTCCTAGAGTTCCCTTGTTTAGTGGTAATACATGTTCAGTGAGTTCGCATAACATCTTCATATTTTGTTCTTAGACAAATCTAACAATCCTATGAGCTTTCGGTATGACTAGAAGTTGCATTTTCATACTAATATAATGTGGTCCTATTATCTTTCATTCTTGTGCCCTCTTGATTGTTAAATTTTAGTAAATTGAATTGTGTCTCATTTACAGTATGATGTTTGTATCTCCATGCCCTTTGTAAAGTCTGGAAGTGTGTTAAAACGTTTACTGTTAGATGTTGGGGTGAGAATATAATAGTATTACCTTGCCCCTCTGTTTATCTAATTTTAATAAATAATAATAACTACTGTAAAAGAAATGATGTAGGCATGTGGGTATGTGGTCATATCAAATCACCTCACCTTTCTAATAATGGCACATTGAACCTATGACTAGTTTTTTTTTTGTCTTTGATATTTACCTTTTTATGGGTTTGTGAGTTTCTCAACACATGTTGTCTTCTAAACCAGGAAGCTTATTATGGTCAAAAAAAATTCTTGTTTGAGTATGTTTGGGAAAGCTAGTGTTAAAATGATGATTCTTTTAATCTAGAACTAAACTAATAGTGTTTTGTTTGACCAGTCCTTGCATTTTCCTCCAATATAGTCCAACATCTAGTGGCCGTGCTCTACAATATATTCTTGTGATGGCCTAGAAGCCTAAGATATTGAAAAAAAAAACCTGAGAGATTGAACCAAAATTGTTGCTTGTGGATATAACCAAAATACGTTAATATCAATATCTGCTGTTTACTAGGACTGGGTGGCGTGGTAATTTAGATATTTACTAACGCAAGGTCATTATGTGCAACTGTTGGTTATGTCTTAATCTGTGTTTGTTTAACTTGAGAAACTGTGACTAGATAGAACCTTGGAAATTGCAGACCATGATTTCTGTTGGTTTATTAACTGAGTATAGTTTTTCTTCCGTTTAATTTTGGGAAATAAGACATGTTAATTTAACGAGCATCTTTTAAACTTCAGGATGCGGAGGAATCTGCAAGGAAAGCCGAAGCAGCTCAGAAGCGTGCCGCAGACATAGCTTCAGGGGCGGTGCCAATGAACGGCAGAGAGCTGTTCCAGCATGAGCCCTGGGTGTTTGACAACAATATTTACTAAATCTTAGGTCCACCTGAAAATAAAAACTTGGAAGCTTCTGCAAACCCTTTGCTCTAATGGGAGATATGTGAAACACTGTAATTGTTTCTGTTATCTCTGAAAGTGAAGGACGGCTTAACCATGAACTTGTTTTGTACTCAGCTGCTTCTTGGGCACCTCACAGGGGTTCATTCAGTCCCAGATGTATCCTTCATTCCTTCCTTCCAGCCATTGTAAATCGCTGTAGTTTCCAGAAAATACATAAAAAATAGAAAAGCCGCAACTTATGTTAAGTTTGGCTCCAGATGTTTACAAGTTGACAAGAAAAATGTTTCTTCATATAGTTCATCATGTGAGAGCATAGTTAGTGGTCTGCTTTTATTGTTTCCATTCGCCCACAGGTTGAGGCAATGAGACATGAGCAGCCTCTGGCATCTTCCTGACTCGTTGGGGATATCATGACTAAAAATCGAAATGTTTGGATTTAAAAAAAAAAAAAACTTTTTTAAACTAATATTTTAATAATAGACTGCACCAAACGATATTTTCAAAATCTAGACCATTTTGTCATGTCAAACTGTTTGGCGCGACTTGTAAATCAGTCACACCAAATAGAATGGCGTGATTACCGTCACGTAGACGAAAATTTTCACGTCGGATAGATGGTAAGCTCGGATGGTAATAGAGTCGTGCCAAAACGAATGACGTGACTAAAACATGAGTCACGCCAAGTAGTTTGGCGTGACTAACACTTAGTGAAATTTAAACATCCTATCTTCATGTTTATTTAGTCTCAGTAGTCTATTTTTAGAAATTTATACACACAGAATTAGAACTCGGCCACAAAACAAAAAGTGTTCTACATAACATGCTCTCCAAGAAAAAAAAAAGTTTTAAAAAATACTAAGCTACATAAGTAATTTAATTTTTATCTGATATTGTTAACGATTAGCTCTGTTTAAAACAAAAATTAAATTACTTATTTAACGTAGTATTTTTTGAAACCTTTTGAGATTGGAGAGCATGGTATGTAAAATACTTTTTGTTTTGTGATCGAATTCTAATTCCATCTTTATAAATTGCTAAAAAATAGACGACTGAGCCTAGTTAAATATAAAGACAATGTGTTTGAATGTCTGATATTGTTAATGATTAGCTCTGTTTAAGGTAAATATTAAATTACTTATCTAGCTTAGTATTTTTTTTGCAACTTTTGATTCTTGGAGAGAATGTTATATAGAATATTTTTTGTTTTGTAGTCAAGTTCTAATTTCCTTTATATGAATTTTTAAAAATAAACGACTTAACCTAATTAAACATGAAAGCAGGATGTTTAAATTTCAGTATGATATTGTTAACGATTAGCTCTGTTTAAATTACTTATAGAGCTTAGTATTTTTTGAAACTTTTTTTTCTTGGAGAGCATGTTATGTAGAATACTTTTTGTTTTGTGACCGAGTTCTAATTCTATGTGTATAAATTTTTAAAAATAGACGACTGAGGCTAAGTAAATATGAAGACAGGATGTTTGAATTACGTTAGTCACACAATTTTATTTAGCGTGACTGATTTACGAGTCGCGCCAAACCGCGACTAACAGTTTGGCGCGATAAAATGGTCTAGATTCTAAAAATATAGTTTGGTACAATTTATTATTAAAATATTAGTTAAAAAAGGTTTATTTTTTAAAAAAACCATTGCGTCCGACCCGGAGCACACGGACTCAGGGGTGCGTTTTGTTGGAGGGGAAGATGGAAGGGAGATGGCGGCCAATTTTCTATAGAAGATGGTGGTCAGGTTTTATGTTTGGTAAGGTGAATGGGGCGGTCAAGTTTTTTGTTTGGTAACATGAATAAGATGATTATGGTTTTTTGTTTGGTTGGTGGATTGACATGGATGAGTTGTGTATGATTACCAACTCATATACATAGGTAAACTTACCATGCATAAATTGCGTCCAGCTTAAGCGCAGACAACGGTGCCCTTGTGCGCAAGTCGCGGAGCCGCGTAGCAGGCCGCTCCCATCGTCCAGGTCGAGGAGTCGAAGAGGCTGTGGGGCGGTGGGGGCGTGCAGCAAGCAGAGCGGAGGAGGTCACCTGACTGTCCAGGTCGTCGAGCAGATGTGGTTGGTCGTCTTCAAATCCCACGTAAGAAAGACTGGAGATGCGTGAATGAGTGGTCGCCTTGCTAGAGCAATAGGAGTCAAAGCTCGATCCCGTAAAGAGTAATGGAAGATGATTAGATCTCTAGAACTGTCGTGATGGGACCTGCTGACAAACGCTGATCGCCCTCATCGAGACAAATTGGCCGGATGGCCTCATCCAGCATATTGAAGATATATTATTTTAGATGGCCGTCCTCACCACTCTCGATCAACAACCAAATATATCCAAAACACGGGTCATCATCTTCCATCCAACCTATGTCAGTCTAACCAAACACACACCAAGTGCTCGATGAAATTAAATGCTCGGCAGACAGGTATTGGCTATCTTCCATCGAAGGCTTTGGAAACGGTCTCATAATTGAATGGTCGTCTGCCCTTATTCAAATCCGTTCCTACCAGCCAAATCCCAAATACAAAGGCAACTGACAAATACGCGCGACAAACCATTTCCATCCAGACTCTTTGCATAGCCCGCGGCCCATCGGCAACCGCAAGGCAGAGAGCACATTCCGCGTTGACCTGCTTGATAGTTACCCACCATTTGCATCGGATTGCCTATCGCGTACGAACCCTCCATAGTCCACTCCGTCTCTCCAGGATGATACGAGCATCAGATCTTGGGGAACGATTCATCCATGGTTGCCACCTGCTGTTCCGTCCTTAACAGGTATGTCAGGCTCGCTATCAAAATCGATGCAGACTTCATTTTATTCATATCTCAGAAACGTCTCTCTAATTGATTGTTCATAATTTTTTGGGGGAAAGCTTGGTATTTCAGTTTCATGGTGCTGCTGCTACAGTTTCCGATTTCCCATCCGGCTTGCTTTTTCATGATACGAATGAGTGTGTTTTTTTTTCTGTTGTCTAAACTTTAGAGTTTGATATCAATTCTTCGAATACTAAATAGGATGACTAAATATAAAACTAATTATATGGTTAAAGGTTAATTTGCAAGATGATTCTATTAATTTTAATTAAGTTATCATTACGAGATGTTTACGTAGCATTATATTATCTAATCATGGTCTAATCAGGCTTAATGGATTTGTCTCCTCATTTAGCCTAGGGTTATGGGATGGGTTTTGTCATTATTCTATATTTATTACTTCTAATTAGTATCTCAATATTCAATAGGACAGGACTAAAATTTAGTGTGTAGAAAAAAAACACATTCTTAATTCACTTCTAATATTATCATGTAGCTAAACGTGACAACTGACAAACGCATCGAAAAGACCCCGGCGTCGTCGTCTCTCTGGGCGACATAGGCGGAACGTATCGCGTTGCTCCCACCGCCCCCTCCTTCCACTCATCTGCCTCGTTGTCACCTGAGCACGTCTCCAGCAATCCGCGCAAATGCAAGGAAGGCGACGGCCAGACCTTTTCTTCATCACATCGCTTGTCATTCGTCACCTAGGGCCTAGTGTTTCTTGAGGGCGCCGCGACCGTTGGTGCCCAAATCCAGAGCTGCCATGGCGGAAGACGGCCAGATCGAGGGCCGCCATGTTTTGATCTGGCACTCCTGCAGGCGGATGGGTTGTGCGGTGGGAGAGATGGCGACCGTGCGGCAGGGGCGACGGCGGCCTGCATGGCAGAGATGGCTGCCCATGCAGCACGACGCCGGGCGCGAAGGCGTCCCGCAGGGGCAGCTCGTCCAGTGGACACAACATCGGCCGTGTGGCAGGGGCAACTCGTGCGGTGGGCGCGATTGGGACACATGCGATGGGGACGGCCTACGACAGGTGGGGCTACTTCGCGGGGCTTCCATGGTGGGCAGCGAGGTGTAAGCTAGTTTGGTGCTGGTCAGATTCGCAAGGAGAAGGATGGATCCATCGATTGCCAACCGAATCTAACCAGGAGGGATCGATTTGCGGGCAGCTATATGACGGTGGTGATGACCGCAACTGTGGTGGTTGCTGATGGCTGTGACGACAACAAAGCTCGATTTTGTGCCTAGACTCAAGGTCGAGGAAGAGGGCACCAGTGGCAAGGAAGATGCCTAGAATGACGACGGTGTTCGCCGTGTCTAGGTGCTGCCTGCTGTAGGAAAGAGGCGACATGGACGGGCTACTCCAGCTGTTGGGTGATACAACGTTTATGTCCGACATGGATGCATCTTCAGTGGGGTATGCAAGTGCATCGTGCAAAAGCATGCTCAGCTTATGCGGGACTGGCAACGACGGTGCTTGCGGGTGTCGCTCCCTCCTTGGAGGCATTGTCATGGTGCCTTTACATCTCGTTGTCTAAGGGTTCTTCGGATAAAAATCCAAATTTGGTTTGCCGGATTGGACACGGTGGCATTTAAACATCGTAACATCGTTGGAGGTGTTGTCGTGGAGCTTCCTCATGATGTCCTACACCGGATAGTTATCAACTTGGACCTACAGCAGCTTTGTTGGTTTCTTTGATCTCTTTCTCGACATGGGCGTATCAACGAGGCTATGTCCTCCTACACACGTTTATCTCTCTATGGTGGTGCTGTTGTGAAGTTGGATGTGCGACTATGGTTGGTGATGATGACACATAGTGAACCGATTCAAAGCTCTTAGGCATATGGTGTATTGGGTTTGAGGCATTGGCTGAGGTTTGTTGCTTGATGTCGAAACTATCCTGTCGTTGTGCGGCTAGCCTAGCAATGATAGCTTGTGATGGACTCCATCGATGAAGAGTTAGTTGTTAAGTTTTAGCAGTCCATGTCTTCTTTCTTTACTGGACTTTTTGAAAACTTATAGTGTGTTAGACTTTTCTTTTTTTTTATTTGGCTTTGGCTTGTATTTACGATATTTTAGTGTTATGCTCTTCTTCTAATACAGTTATCCACTATATGTGGCTTTCGGAAAAAAAATATCATGTAGTTGGAGACGGAAAAAAAAGGTTGGCCATACATATGCTACCATATGCATCTTGTATGCACCGGCTTATTTTAGTCAATAGCCATAATGTAATCGTAGGACTAACTAGAGGTCCTAAATACCGATAATACAAAGAGAAACAGTACATACATGCATAATACCTTCGAGCCACAAAACTGTATATATTTCATTTCATTGGATTATAAAGAACGTGGAAGTAATACTTTGGTTTCACTTGTTTTTAGGTGAACAAGGCTCCTGTAGATTAATCTACATGGAACAAATACCAGAGACTTGTTACTAGAAATTATCCCTTTCTAGGTTTATAGTATGCATGTAACTACCAGAAGTGCCAATCCGTACAAATCAGCAAATGAGAGCATAAGGGGCAAGGTACTCAGTGTTTCTGCATCGCTCAACTTCTACTGCTATCCATCTTGTCAATTAAATCTAGCTGATATTTTCTGCTCTACTACTTATACAAGAGACTTCTAGAAACTATAAATTAATGGAACAGATCCAAGGGGCTGTTAGATCCAAGTGGATTGTGCAAAGCAATCATAACATAAAATGCTTCACACAAGGTGATGTAGAAAGAATAACTGCAAACTATAGTACTATTCTTGGAAGAGGTGCTTTTGGAGAGGTTTACAAAGGAGTCCTTGAGGACAAAAGCGAGGTTGCAGTGAAGAGGTTTGTTTGCAACTTGAGGGAAAACTTTGATCAAGAATTGAATGTTCATCGTGAAATCAACCACAAGAATGTCGTTCGACTAATTGGTTACTGTGTAGAAGAAAATGCCCTTATGATGGTTACGGAGTATGTAGTTAATGGAAACCTGTGTGACATTCTTCACCATGACAATGTTCCCATCACTTTGGACACACGACTAAGAATTGCCGCAGAATGCGCGGAGGCATTAGCCTACATGCATTCTTACATGTATACTCAGGTTATTCATGGAGACATCAAGCCTGCTAATATACTTCTAGATGGAGGCCTGAATGTAAAATTATCAGATTTTGGAATATCAAGACTGGTAAGCACAGACAAGACCCTGTTCACTGAGAATGTAATGGGGAGTATAGGTTTCATGGATCCTTTGTTTGCTTGGGATGGGCGTGTCACTGCAAAGAGTGATGTTTACAGTTTTGGAATTGTCCTGGTGGAGTTGATCACTAGGAAAAAGGTTACAGCACTAGGTGGAGAGGTCAGCAGTATTCATGAATTTACAAATGCTCTCGTAGGGGGTACTAGAAGGACAAGAGAGATGCTTGATTCTGAAATACTAAGCAATGATAAGATGAAGACACTTGAAGGGGTTGCAAAACTAGCAGGGGAATGCATGCAGCTGGAACGTGACAAACGTCCTAATATGACTGATGTGGTAGAGCGTCTTCGGATGTTAAGGAAAGTTTTACATCAAGATCAGAAACAACAACCAGTAGGTCTGTTCTCTTGGGTAAGGAGAAAAAAGCCAGCGGCTCCAGCTGTAGTGACCTTCTCAATGAAGACTTCGTCATCAGACCTGTTGTCTCGTCATTTCACATATGCAGAGATGAAGGCTGCGACAAACAACTTTGATCAGTCACTCCTGGTAGGCAAGGGTAGTAAGTTTGGTATAGTTTACCGTGGAATCGTCGATGGGACAACAACCAAGGTCGTTATCAGGCGGTGCGCAGATCTATCTATTCGCCGTAGACGTGACTTCCACAATCAGATAGAGGTGTTGTCAAAGCTCCGCCATGATCATCTTGTGCCACTGATGGGCTATTGCCATGAGAAGGACGAGATGATCCTGGTCTACGATTACATGCCTCGTGGAAGTCTGAAAGAGCACCTGTACCGGACCCAGGAGCCAAAACTCACGTGGAAGCAACGTATTGAGATTTGCATCGGTGCTGCACGTGGCCTCTGCTACCTTCACGAGTTGCAGATCATCCATGGCGCCGTGAAGACGACAAACATTCTGCTGGATGAGGAATGGGTTGCCAAGATTACCGATCTTGATCCTGCCAAAGCATCATTAGAGTTTGAAACCACAATGCTCGGCTCTTGGGCTGGCCTTGCTCCTGAATACATCATGACCGGTCGATTTACCAAGAAATCTGATGTCTATTCATTTGGTGTTGTGCTGTTGGAGGTCCTCTGTGCTCGACCTATTCTTGACCGTAGGGTTCCACAGGAACAAGCTAACTTGGTAGATTGGGCATTGCGGTGCAAGAAGAAGGGTAACCTTGAGCAGATTGTTGACCCATATCTAAAAGGCAGAATCAGTCGGCAGTGCTTGAACAAGTACGGTGAAGCTGCTAAGAAGTGCCTTGCTGATCGGGATATCAACCGTCCATCGATGGGAGACGTGATTTCGTACCTGGAGGATGCCCTCGAGTTGCAGTCGCTGTCAGAAGCTAATTAATTAGATAGACTTGGTCAAGCAAATTGTCTTCAGTGTATATGTGTTGTAGCTGCTCATAGGATCATGAACATATTTGTGCAGTTAATTATACATGAAAAAATGATGGTTGCATACTAAAAGGCAGAATCATTGCTTTGTCTTGCACGTTCGATGGGCTGACTGCTATTATAACAGTGCTATGGCTCCCCAAGTGATGATGCCCTTTGGTAAAGCTTTGAATTCAATTCAAATCAATGGCTACGGTTCATGTAGAGTTCTTATTATTTTCAGACGGTCAGCTTCAGTTCCCATGCCACACGCTCCACTCCTCCCTGATCAATCCATGCGATTATGCCAATGCGGCGGCGGCTTGGTGATCGGTAATCCGGTGGTAACGAGCAGTGAGGCAGTCTTGCGCGCACAATGACGGCGCTGGGCGCCGGCGGATGGCGATATTGGGGCATAACCGCATAATACTGTAATTCCCCGACCTCGCGTAGAAACTGTTCGACAGAGTGCCTCACAGGTAACCTTTCCTTCTTTGGCTATCCTTCTTTCGATGGCTTGGAAATCAGGAATGGTCTCTTAATGGAACTGTCTTCTGCCTTATTGAAATCCGTTTGTACCAACCAAAGCCAATGACAACACGCAAATATCCATAAAAAAACGAACATTTCCGCATCAGCACACGCAACAGCGAGAAGGCACGCCGCGTTGACCTACACCGGCTTAGATAGTTTATCCTCCGTTTGCATTTTTACAGTATTTCCTTGTTCAAGGAACCCTCATAGTCCACTCTCTTCTTTAAATGGTGACGTGACGTGAGCATCAGATGTTTGAGGGAGAAGATGCTTCATGTCTGGTGCCCGCAGTTCCATTTTTAACAAGTTCCTGTAACAGGTAGGCCAACCTCTGTTTCGACTTTACCCTCCTTACCTCAAAGACCTTTGCGGACAGTAGCGCATTGGCTGTCGTTTTTTTTTCCCGCAACACAGCCCATTCATATTAGCCTCCTTTTTCGTTCTTATCGTGTCGCTAGATGTGAATTGTGAACTGACCAGCCACGCTGTCGTCTTCTATTGATGAATGATGGGTTTTATTCTAGTCAATTTGCGTAATGTCAAGTCAGTCTGAACCATACTCTCAGTCCCATGGAAGAAATGGTAACATGATAGGGCATACGCAATGGTATCAGCTAAAACTCGCCTCTAAGAAATTCTTTATGAGTAACAAAACAGGTCCATCATTTCAATGGACACCTATTCTAACTAGTGAAACTTAACGTAACACTTCGGAAACAAATTTAAGGTTAACAAAGCCTCTAGTATTTTAATTAGTCCTTTTGGAAGGGACATCAGGGGTTGAAAGGGAAGGAAGCGAGAGTTATGCCTGTTGCTTTAACTGATGGGGTAAATGCCATGGTGTTTTACTGTTTTGGGGTTTTTAAAAAGTCCACTCAGAACCTCTGTTTCTATAAACCGAGCCATCTCTTGAAAAGTTGTTGTTTTGTCCACACGCTCTTTGCTTCGTTTAGCACTAACTAAACTTCCAACTGTCCATTTTTTGCTCGGAACTAACTCTCCTTTAACCTGTCCTGCTTTATATTTTTTTTTTCTTAAAAACGTAAGAAAGTTGTGCTTTATATTGGATAAAGTCCACTTTACTCCTTTTAAGTATGGACGAAGTTCAAATAACCTCTTAAACTATTGTTTTGTTTGTTTTATCATCATTGTTCATGAAACTAAAACGTTTTACACCTTTGACTGTTATTTTGATCCCAAATTATTAATATAGTTCGGGATAGAGTTGAGATTGCCCCTCTCGACTTTACACATGTCTTATCCAGTGGTAAATAAATTAATATGACATATAATCCTATCCTAACCTAGTTATGATGTATGTGCACCCTTGTTTCTATACCGTCTTGCCTTTTTTTTTTTCCGTTCCATACATCTCTCGAGACGCTCAGTCATAGAAGCTCGTGGTCACTGACAAGCTCACTCAATTCGTGCCACCGCAATGTCTTCGATTTGCCTATCATCAACCCCCTTTAGGTGTAGCCCAGCTGTACTTCTCTTTGTGCCGCCAAGCGAGAGAACAGAGAAAAAGAATCACACACAAAAAAGAATAGGATTAAACTGTTTAGTCCTTTGTCACGTTGTACGGCATATATGTGAAGGTTGAGAGGGTAATCTTAACTAAAATCTCGGTCCATATCAATAAATCGGTATTAAAATACTGATAAAAAATATAAAATGATTTATTTTAACGAATCATAGAGATAAAACAAACTAAATGATAGTTCAGAGGATTATTCAGACTTTAGCCATAATTAGAAGGCATAAAGTGGACTTTATCCTATTATATTAAGAAAAAGGGACAAGAACTCTGGTATAACACACGCCTTAGACACCCAAGAGTTCTAGATTACATTCATGTTACAAATTTAGAACGACTGGACAACACATCTCCTTGAAGCATATATATTTCGTTGGAACAGAAGTTTTCCGTGCTTACTACGTACAACAACTCTCATAAGCGTCCGTGCAACCGATAGATTATTCATGTACAGTATTCAAGGTTGCAGTAGGTCTTCAGGTGCTAAGAAAAATCTCATACTAGGGACAACAACGAGTAAATTTCTCTCGAGCAAAAAAGGGCAGGTCAGTACTTGTAGCTGTTGTGTTCCTTACCAAAAGCATGTTATTAGGCATATTCCATTGTTTCTTTTTCTTGGGAACAAAATATCACTATTTCTCGTTTGTAGAGATGAAGGTAGCAACACACAACTTTGATGAGTCACTCCTTTTTAGTGAGAGTGCATTATGTTGATTATACTATGGTGAGGTTGTCAGGTTGATGGTGGAGTAACAAGATGGCCATGAAACATTACAAGTCCTCAGTTTATGTACTATGCCCATGAGTTTCATACTGAGATACAGATAATGTCAAAACTTCACAACACACGGAGTAGAAATGTTATTGATGAAAGAAACAAACTAAGGCCTTGTTCGGAAGCCATGTTTTAGTTACCAACATGGTTTGCTTACATGCATGGCTTAGGTAAATACATGTGTGTCACTCAAATCACTTAAAACCAGCGTGTTTTGAAATTCACTCGTGGAACCAAACCATTGACAAAGAAACTTGCATTCGGGATATATGTATTCATTCCTACAGCCAAAGTTTTACCATCATTTAAAACAAAAGCTATTCATTGCTGAATGATGCAGCATATCAAGATAAAAAATTTTGAAAATATATGAATTGCTAATCCACATAGTTCTACTAACTATGTCCGATAAAAGCAATATCATTTAATTTACATGCTATTCTCTTAAAGTAAATGACCACCAATGTCAAACTGATATTTATAATGACAACTCTATATCCCTTTACATATAGATGAAAGCAACGTTTACATAGACCAAGTTCAAACGTTTTAAGAAAGAACCAGGAGAACTGTTCAATATGATGAAAGCAAAAGAGACCTTATTAAACCCTGCACCTTTCGAACAAAGTTTCTTAATGTCTATACTCTCTCAACCATGCAAGATGATCCGAGACAATTTGAATGTCGATCAGAGGACTTAACCATGTACACCACCTACCAAAAATAATGAATATCCAATAAGTTGTGCAAATAAAAAATAGCTTTCAAAAATCAAGAACATGAACAAATACAATTATCCGAAAATAATAGTAACTAAGGACTTGAATGGATGCTATAATAGTTCAAGCGCTATGGTGATAACTAAAGTATGAAGAGGACTTTCCTTAAAAAAAAAGTATGAAGAGGACTATGTCGTCTTTCTTCTTTATAATACATCAAACTGTGCCTAAGGCACGAAAACATTAGTATTGTTTCCTGGTTAATTTCCTCCTTGTTTCTGACTAAAAGTGCATCTAGGCTCCTAATTTTATTTTGATGATTGGCGTCAATACAATTAAGAATGGACTAATGTTTTTATTGAGCATGTGTGCAGATGACTATCAAAATTATTGAATGAAAAACATTGAAACGAAAAAAGAAAAGAAGATGGTCATTTGCCTCAATTTGGAAGTCCAAAATTGCACTCAAGAATGAAGATCTTAGTGTTTTTCCTTTTATCTTGAGTGTAGGAAAGCCGTACTAGAGGGGTACTTTTTACAAGTTTGGCAAAATTATAATGCTCAAAACTCCAGCAAATTCGATTCTGTCAGCCCTCTGATCTTCACTCCATTGGCAGTGCCGGTGGCCTCCACCGGCAGTGCCGATCCCCCTTCCAGAGGCAATATTAAGATCAGACAATCTTTCTGGGTTCTGTATTACCAGCATTGGCACTGCCAATGGCCTCATTGGCAGTGCCGGTCCCTCCCTCCAGAGAGTGCTGTCTTCTCTGTCTCTCTGGCTGTAGCCTCATTGGCAGTGCCGATCATGGCTCCCAGAGAGCCACCTTTTCTGTCTAGCTCTAGTTCATCCCATCGGCAGTGCCGATCCTCTGAACGGTAGTGCCAGTCCCCTCTCCATAGAGACCATGTTTTCCTCAGCCTCTTTGGTCGACCTAATCGATAGTGCAGGTCAGCGTGATCAGCAGTGCCGGTCAGGGTCTTCCAGAGACCTTTTCTTCTCTGTGACTGCCTCACCGACAGTGCTGATGCCTTGATCAGCAATGCCGGTGCGGGCCGAGTCTAGCCTCTGCAGATCTATGACATTGTGTCAGAAACCCTACCGGCGGTGCCGATGGTTTCATCGGCAGTGCTGGTGCGGGGTGTCCAGACAGGCCAACGACTCTTTTTGAGCTTCTACTATAAAGGGCACTCACTCCACTTCGTGCTCTCTCTCTCTCTCTCCAACCCGACAATCAGACCACTCCTTTGGACTTCACTCTCATCACTCTCCCTCTCCAAGTCAAAGCTTCATCCTTTGAGCTAGGGTTTGAGTGAGCCATTGATTCCAAGTGATTGAGAGCACCATTCCACTCTTGCGCATTCGATTTTGCCATCTTTGTGACGTGTGCTTGTTACTCTTGGAGCTTTGCTCCTAGACGGTTAGCGGTGCCCGTAGAGCTCACAACTTGTGTGGTGAAGCCTCGGAAAGTTTGTATCACCCATCCCATAAGGGATTTGGTAGTGGAGAACTCAAGCTCGATCTTTGTGGTCGCTTGATTGAGAATAGGGTTGAAAAAGACCCGGTCCTTTGTGAACTTCTCAACGGATACGTAGGGTTCTTTGTGAGCCTGAACTTTGGTAACAAATCTTGTATCTCTGTGTGCTCCTTAACTACTTGTTGTTCCTTTCATTGTTTTAGGGTTTCTACTTGTACTAGCTTTTATTTGACCAATCTACTTGTGTCGGCTTTGTTGGTGTCACTAAGCACGAGCTTTGTTGATACCGACAGAATGAATGAACATTAAAGAAAATTGCGAAAGGTACAAAATAGGGCAAAAACGGTCCTCTCACGTATCCCCCAAAAAGATTCATCCCCTTACAAGTAAGTAGGGGTGTTTCTTTTATAGGCCCGTACTTAGGTCATGTGCAAATGACCATTTTGTCCCGAATTACCTGCTATATTCTTCGAATATTCTGTAGAAAATGGTCATAAAGGATAAATCAGTCATTTGAGCACTCCTGTACCCTTCCTTGCTCTGCACGCCACAATACGTGCTGGTGCCACGTGTTGCCTTCTTCGCGCCAACCAGGCTCTTGGTATTGCCCCACGCACTGTCTTTCGAAGGATGATGACTTCGTCTTCCGAGCGGTGCGGGGGCACTGCTCGAAGGGTCTTGGCTTCGCTGTAGCCTCCGATGAACCCCTGTGTCTCGAAGTTACTGTTAATAATAATAATAAAGTATAACAATGCATTGACTTTGACTTTCATTCACAGCCCGACTTTGATGAACCTTCGGAGGGTGGCTTGCGAAGTGATCCCCCCAACAGTAGCCCCTCGAGGGGTAGGTCCAACTTTGATGGGCCGCAGTCCTCGCTTTTTCGGGATCTCTTACCCAAACGCCACCCTTCGGTCATTAAAGTTGGGATTTTCGAACTAAGCTACCCGGGCTTCTGCCTATAAAAGGAGAATAACTGCGGTGGAAAATTATTTTTACTGGTTACATGTCCGTTGAAATTCCACCATGCCTGCGATTATGACTAGGGTTCGAACAGTAATTGTTTCGAAAAGCGAGTCGTCTTCTGGGAGCTCGCCCAGCTCCGTCGAAGGTAACACTTGGCAATGTTAGGTGTCATGGCCCTTTGCCTTCCGTTTTGAATTTTTGTTACTGTGGCTTTGATTCCCGAGGCTCCATAGTAAATGCTGGTCCGTTTTTACCCGACTATATAAGTGCGCGCGGGGGGGGGGGGGGGGGGGGGGGGGTTAAAGGTCGACGGAGGTTCTGTTGTGATTTACTTTTTAGTACTTTAGCTTTCCCTAGCTTCATGCGCTCATGCTCCCGTCCAGTTGCTTTTGCTTTCGAAGCTGTGTTCGAGCTAACTAGGTATGCTTGGGTCCTTGTTTTGAGGTGTTCATAATAATAGTTGGGGCTAGTTTCCAGATTCCTATAGATCTCACCCTTCGTGTTTATTTGCAGGATCTGAAGTGATGAGGACATCACTCCTATGGATACACACAACACTCCTCCAAATCTGGACTTGCAAGGTCCAATGACTAGAGCTCGTGCACGACGACTAAATTTAGAGGTGAGCTCGTTCCTACGTTCTTCGCTATATGTTACTTTTGAGAATGGTTTACTACCTAATGATTATTTTATGATTAGAAACCATGGAGAAGACCAGGAGATGATGGGAGAAGGAGCTGGGAACGTGGAGGACCAGCAAGAGCTTGGAAGCCAAAGTGGAGGCCCAATCAAAACCGACTTCGAGTCTGTTTCGGGGGCCAGGACCAGTCTGTACTAAAACAGTTGCCCAGGACGCATACGGACTCGGATTTGGACGTTCTACATATGCACGGAAAGATAAGGAGAAGACCTTTCCAATGCCGCCGGCCTCATGTCAAAATTCATCCGGAGTCATCGGGAATCATCAAAACAAGACAGAGTCCAGAATCTGTGTCGGTGCTGCGTCGCCTATTTTTGGCCTTTGGGCTTTGTATCTAGTTGAGCCCAATTAGGGGCGCGTGCAGAGGGTCTTGCATGACCCTAGGGTCTTTATATACAGCCGCCGCCGCCCCATTAGGGTTCGGGTTTTGCTTAGATCAATTCTGTTCATAAACAGTTTCGCCGTTCATCGATTTGTGAGACCCCAACTTCGAGAGTTTAATCATACATCTGCAATTGTGTTGCAATCTTCGTTGTTCTTGCTTGTGTTCTTGATTCGCAGGCAGGGATCAGCCTTCTCGGCGAGGTCAATCGTCTTTTGGACGGTTGATAACCAGAGGAGACGTCGTGCTGCGATTGTGGGGTTTAGAACGTGCTGTTCTGAAGCCGGATCGATTTGTGTGTCGCCTCCGACCAAATCAACTTACCAAGAACCTTTCGGAAGATCGGGAACCCTTGTCCACATCATGAAGACATGGCTCGAGTTAAGCAGACTGCTGTTCTTGATGACGCTGCCGCTGAGGAGAACTTTCCTTCGACGGCTGTTGAGTTCGCTGCAAGTGATGGCGATTCTGATGTGGAGTTTGCTAAAAGTCTGGAGGACAACCTTACCTCTGTTCCCGAAGGGCTGAGCCGTGGCCATGGTCGGGAACCATCGGGGGAGGTTGAGGATAACAAGGAAGAGGACGATGAGGAAGAGGAGGATGAAGAGGAAGACGATGAGGAAGGGGGTGATGGCCAAGATTTCACTCCTCGAAGCGTTGGAATTTCCGCCGCCGACACCCGAGGGTAGGGTTCGAGCCGCCGAGTTCGGAGCTCTGCTTCAGTGGGCGAAGACCTGGAAGATGTGGATGCAGACATCAGCGATTTACTGCCCGCTGATGACTCTGATTTGCCGAAGGGCTGAAAAGGGAAGGGGAAAGACCATGATGGATCCAGACCTCGTACCTTCACTTTTGGGCGCTCTCGCCTCGACGCCCCCAAACTGACCAAGCTTGCCGAGTTGGGATGTTTTCCTTCCGGAGGGGCCCGACTGGCTGGTCAGGAGGTTATTCCATGCCCCACTGAAGACGAGGCCGTGGTGTTTGAAGACCACTTCACTACTGGCCTTCGTTCTCCCTGCTCAGCTTTCGTGAAGGATGTATTGAGCAGGTTCAATGTACAGCTGCATCACATCAGCCCCAGCGGGATGGCGATGCTAAGCAAATTTGTCTGGGGAGTGCTAAGTTATCAGAGCCAGCCTGATATTGAAGTGTTTTGCAAGTACTACTACGCTCACTACCAGCCGAAGACTATCAAGATTGACGGCATGGTGCACGAGGCTGACTTTAGCTGCGTAACCTTCGTACCCCGCTTCAAGCACGATAACCAATTTATTAAGTGCAGTCGAAACCGCTAAAGCCACAAGTGGTATGAATGCTGGCTGTACGTAAAGGTTGCCACGGAGACTACGGAAGAGGGAGGGGCCGCAACCTTTCCGTTGGCTTCGAAGCTGACTCGATGCGAGCCTCGGTCCACGGAAGGCAGGGTGCCGAAGGGTTGTAAGAACGAGGCTGCCTTCCACGTCGCTACCCTCCACTCGAGCGGCCGAGACCTCATGGAGGAGTTTTTGGCTGCAAACATGTGGGCGCTATGCGAGGGATGTTTGATTCCTGGATTCATTCAAAAGAAGATTCCCTCGCGGCCTGATATTACAATACCTTTTCCAGAGGTGCCCGCGGACAAACGGGGCTTTAACGACGAAGACTTTTTGGTTTTTCTTCAATGCGCCAGCGAGTCTATAGTTGGACCATACACTCGCGAGGAGCACAAACACACCTACGAGCGGACCTCGCACAGCGGCCGACTTAACCGTGTCCTAACACTGGCCGGTGTGAAGTGTCCTGCTCGCGTCGCGCCGGGCCCTCGTGTGAAGCGGAATCGGCCCCCCGGCAACATTGGTTCAGAAGTTGTGAAGGTGGCGGGGGCCAAGAAGACAAGGAAAGAGAAGTGTATGCCGAAGCCTCCCCTATAGATTGGGAAGAGGAAAAGGGATGAGGAGGCTTCGAAGGTCCCTCCAAGGCGTGCACCAGCTAAGGAACCCCGCCGGGGCTCCTCGAGCTCTTCTGGCCCCAGCCTCCGTGCTGTTGGGATGCTGGTACGCGCCGGCGCGATGGCGGACGCCTTCGATGGCGACGACGATGAGGAGGACGACATGGTGGTGATGTTTCCTCCTGCTGCGGGCGGTGTTGCTGATGCACCGGCCCTGAGTCCCTCTGCTGCTCCCGCAAGGATTCAGGCCATGGATACGGAGGCCACAGACACCCTTGCAGGCCTCGCGGAAAAATTTCTGCTCGCCCTAGACCTTCGAGGCCGAGTCGACTTCTGATTGGGGCTGGAGGTGCTGGAGGGTCTGCCGGCGGAGGCTCGGGGCTACCCGAGGGGCATGAGGGTTTTGCCGATCCCTAGGCTTGGGCTAGCCTGTGCTCGACTCCTGACGCCTTCGTAGCCGAAGGGGCGCAGCTGCTTGGAGCTGATGAGTTGTGGCACAACCTCTGCCATGTTTTGAGACATGTAAGTATGCTTCATTTTTTTTTGAGTTTGAGTTTTGTGACAGAGCTAACTTGACTAATGTTTTGTTTCAGGCCCACACCCTCACGCGGATTTCTTCTGAGAAGACTTGCACGGAGCTTGCTTCGATTGAGAAGGAGAAGAATTCGCTGGCAACCGAGAACATGTTGCTCAAGGAGAAGCTTAGCAGCCTTGGGTCTGCGAAGGATGCAGTTACGCTCGAAGCTAAGCATATGCAGAGAGAGCTTAATGCTTCGCAGGCTGAGGTTGCTGAGCTGAGGGCCGGGCTAAGTCTCCTGGAGGCTGCTAAGGCTAGGATCGCAGCTCTGGAGAAAGAGAACACAGCCTTGAAACATGACCAATCGACTCGCAACTACGGTTTTGCTGCTCAGGCTAGATCCACGCACCAGAAGTATTGTGAGGCTTTAGGTTATGTTGGTGCTGAACCAATGTCGTTAACTGACGGGACTACGATCACCGAAGCTGTCTTCTTCGAGTGGCTGAAGTCTGAGTTCGAAGCTCTCCCGCGGGTGATGGACAAGCACAGCAACTTCAGCGCGCTACACACTGCGGAGGCCGCTTTTGGGCTGCTGGAGCGCGAAGGCTGCGGTCACTTCCACGCTCTGGGATGGCGCAACTTTCCTATTGGGGCTGATGCTCGGGAGGGCTTGTCGCCGGAGGCCATCACCGCGGCTAAGCGCGTCGCCATGAAGTTCTGGCGTGATCACGGCCGCGAAGCCGCTCGTCAAGCTGCAATTGAGAAGCTGGCTCAGGTTATATTTTGTTTGTGTTCTATATTCTCGCTTATTGGCGCAACGTTCAAAGCTGAAAATAATTGTGCTTGTGCAGATGCGTGGCTCTTCGAAGTGCGGTGATGGCCAGGCTGAGGACCCTTCGGGGGGCCAGGGGACTTCGAGGAGCACCGCCGCCGAGAAGGCTGGGACTTCAGGGGGTGGAGCGAGGACTGCGCCGAGCGAGGTTTAGGATCCTTTGTAGTTGTAGTGTTGATGTAATGTACTTTTGGAAGGTTCTGATGGGAATTTTGCATCTATGATTTTGACATGCCTACTTAACCCTGCGCAGGTGTCCTTCATGTCGCCTGCGCGGGAGTCCGAAGAGGATGCCTCTAGTGGATCTTCCGCATTGCGGATGTTGGGTTTGATGAGCGAAGGGTCTCAATCTTTGATGGGTGATGTTTCCGTACCCATACCTACCTCTAGTAGTTCAGAAGCTAGTTTAAGCGGCTTCGAAGCGTTGGATGTTGCAGCAGAGGCTAAAAGATTTGAACATCCCGAGCGCGCATCTTCGTCCTGGGCGCGCTTGAAGACTTTGGACTCCGGCGTGATTTGTGTGGGAGATTATTCCCACTTATTCGCTCGTGGCACTTTGTCGAGCGCATCATCCACACTTTGCCGTCAGGTTAGTGGTACGTCCCGTGATAGGGGAGTCTCCGCAGAGAGACTTCGCGGAGGGCGAGGACCGTGTTCTCCGCGTCTGCAGTGACGCGAGAAATCTTTGAGCACTGAAGGTTCCGGCGTGTCAATTCCACGGCCATCTCGTCCGCGACGTGCTGTTGCGAAACGATCGATTAGCTCCGTGGTGAAGTCGCCGACGAAGATTGGTAGATCCTTCTCTCAAGCACCGGTTCCGTCTTGTGGAAATGCCAATATTTGGGTGCCCTTGGTTTTGGGGGCTCGAGGCCTAGCTCTTGCCCCCCTCCGCCTGGTTACACTGCCGATGAGTGGTCGGTTTTGCTTCCCCAGCTATTAGCTTCTGGGGTTGTTGTAAAAGAAGAACCCATTAATTATAATTTCTAATGTAAACATTGATTAGCGGTGATTATGATAAATTATCTGGTGCCGAGTTTCAGTTGTTGTGATTTGCTTAGTGCTGTCGTCGAATTTAGTAAAACGGCATCCTTCCCCTCGAAGTGCTAGAGGCGAGGTGTTTTAGGGCCAGCCCTTTGACGGGTTTGGGCTGCAACGAGCCCCTTGGCATTTTCACTGAGTTTTTGAAAAAGGCCACCCTCCCACTCGAAGTGCTACGGGCGAGGTTATTTAGGGCTAGCCTTTTGACGGGTTTAGGCTGCAACGAGTCCCTTAGCATTTCGCTAAGTTTTCGAAAAACGCCACCCTCGCCCTCGAAGTGCTAGAGGCGAGGTGTTTTAGGGCGAACCCTTAGACGGGTTTGGGCTGCAATGAGCCCCTTAGCATTTTTTGCTAACTTTTTGAAAATCGCCACCCTCCCCCTCGAAGTGCTAGGGGCGAGGTGTTTTAGGACGAACCCTTAGACCGGTTTGGGCTGCAACGAGCCCCTTAGCATTTTTTGCTAAGTTTTTGAAAAATGCCACCCTCGCCCTCGAAATGCTAGGGGCAAGGTGTTTTAGGGCGAACCCTTAGACGGGTTTGGGCTGTAACGAGCCCCTTAGCATTTTTCGCTAAGTTTTTGAAAAACGCCACCCTCCCCCTCGAAGTGCTAGGGGCAAGGTGTTTTAGGGCGAACCCTTAGACGGGTTTGGGCTGCAACGAGCCCCTTAGTATTTTTGCTAAGTTTATAAAAAACGCCACCCTCCCCCTCGAAGTGCTAGGGGCGGGGTGTTTTAGGGCGAACCCTTAGAAGGTTTTTGGGCTGCAACGAGCACCTTAGCTAAGTTTTCGAAAAACCCCACCTTCCCCCTCGAAGTGCTAGGGGCGAGGTGTTTTAGGGCGAATCCTTAGACGGGTTTGGGCTGCAACGAGCCCCTTAGCATTTTTGCTAAGTGTTTGAAAACGCCACCCTCCCCCTCAAAGTGCTAAGGGCAGGGTGTTTTAGGCCTAACCCTTAGACGGGTTTGGGCTGCAACGAGCCCCTTAGCATTTTTGCTAAGTTTTTGAAAAACGCCACCCTCCCCCTTGAAGTGCTAGGGGCGAGGTGTTTTAGGGCGAACCCGTAGACGGGTTTGGGCTGCAACGAGCCCCTTAGCATTTTTGCTAAGTTTTCGAAAAACGCCACCCTGCCTCTCGAAGTGCTAGGGGCGAGGTGTTTTAGGGCGAACCCTTAGACGGGTTTGGGCTGCAACAAGCCCCTTAGCATTTTTGCTCAGTTTTTTAAAAACGCCACCCTCCCCCTCGAAGTGCTAAGGGCGGGGTGTTTTAGGGCTAACCCTTCGACGGGTTTGGGCTGCAACGAGCCCCTTAGCATTTTTTGCTAAGTTTATGAAAAACGCCACCCTCCCCCTCGAAGTGCTAGGGGCGAGGTGTTTTAGGGCGAACCCTTAGACGGGTTTGGGCTGCAACGAGCCCCTTAGCATTTTTCGCTAAGTTTTTGAGAAATGCCACCCTCGCCCTCGAAATGCTAGGGGCGAGGTGTTTTAGGGCGAACCCTTAGACGGGTTTGGGCTGCAACGAGCCCCTTCGTATTTTTCGCTAAGTTTTTGAAAAATGCCACCCTCCACCTCGAAGTGCTAGGGGCAAGGTGTTTTAGGGCGAACCCTTAGACGGGTTCGGGCTGCAACGAGCCCCTAAGCATTTTTTGCTAAGTTTGAAAAACGCCACCCTCCCCCACGAAGTGCTAGGGGCGAGGTGTTTTAGGGCGAACCCTTAGACGGGTTTGGGCTACAACGAGCCCCTTAGCATTTTTGCTAAGTTTTTGAAAAACGCCACCCTCCCCCTTGAAGTGCTAGGGGCGAGGTGTTTTAGGGCGAACCCTTAGACGGGTTTGGTCTGCAACGAGACCCTTTGTATTTTTGCTAAGTTTTTGAAAAACGTCACCCTCCCCCTCGAAGTGCTAGGGGCGGGGTGTTTTAGGGCGAACCCTTAGACAGGTTTGGGCTGCAACGAGCCCCTTAGCATTTTTGCTAAGTTTTCGAAAAACGCCACCCTCCCCCTCGAAGTGGTAGGGGCGAGTTGTTTTAGGGCGAACCCTTAGACGGGTTTGGGCTGCAACGAGCCCCTTAGCATTTTTGCTAAGTTTTTGAAAAACGCCACCCTCCCCCTCGAAGTGCTAAGGGCGGGGTGTTTTAGGGCGAACCCTTAGACGGGTTTGCGCTGCAACAAGCCCCTTAGCATTTTTGCTAAGTTTTTGAAAAACGCCACCCTCCCCCTCGAAGTACTAAGGGCGGGGTGTTTTAGGGCTAACCCTTAGACGGGTTTGGGCTGCAACGAGCCCCTTAGCATTTTGCTATGTTTTTGAAGAACGCCACCCTCCCCCTCAAAGTGCTAGGGACGAGGTGTTTTAGGGTGAACCCGTAGACGGGTTTGGGCTGCAATGAGCCCCTTAGCATTTTTTGCTAAGTTTTTGAAAATCGCCACCCTCCCCCTCGAAGTGCTAGGGGCGAGGTGTTTTAGGACGAACCCTTAGACGGGTTTGGGCTGCAACGAGCCCCTTAGCATTTTTCGCTAAGTTTTTGAAAAATGCCACCCTCGCCCTCGAAATGCTAGGGGCGAGGTGTTTTAGGGCGAACTCTTAGACGGGTTTCGGCTGTAACGAGCCCCTTAGCATTTTTCGCTAAGTTTTTGAAAAACGCCACCCTCCCCCTCGAAGTGCTAGGGGCAAGGTGTTTTAGGGCGAACCCTTAGACGGGTTTGGGCTGCAACGAGCCCCTTAGTATTTTTGCTAAGTTTATAAAAAACGCCACCCGCCCCCTCGAAGTGCTAGGGGCGGGGTGTTTTAGGGCGAACCCTTAGAAGGTTTTTGGGCTGCAACGAGCCCCTTAGCTAAGTTTTCGAAAAACGCCACCTTACCCCTCGAAGTGCTAGGGGCGAGGTGTTTTAGGGCGAATCCTTAGACGGGTTTGGGCTGCAACGAGCCCCTTAGCATTTTTGCTAAGTGTTTGAAAACGCCACCCTCCCCCTCAAAGTGTTAAGGGCGGGGTGTTTTAGGCCTAACCCTTAGACGGGTTTGGGCTACAACGAGCCCCATAGCATTTTTGCTAAGTTTTTGAAAAACGCCACCCTCCCCCTTGAAGTGCTAGGGGCGAGGTGTTTTAGGGCGAACCCGTAGACGGGTTTGGGCTGCAACGAGCCCCTTAGCATTTACTCTAAGTTTTCGAAAAACGCCACGCTGCCTCTCGAAGTGCTAGGGGCGAGGTGTTTTAGGGCGAACCCTTAGACGGGATTGGGCTGCAACAAGCCCCTTAGCATTTTTGCTCAGTTTTTGAAAAACGCCACCCTCCCCCTCGAAGTGCTAAGGGCGGGGTGTTTTAGGGCTAACCCTTCGATGGGTTTGGGCTGCAACGAGCCCCTTAGCATTTTTTGCTAAGTTTATGAAAAACGCCACTCTCCCCCTCGAAGTGCTAGGGGCGAGGTGTTTTAGGGCGAACCCTTAGACGGGTTTGGGCTACAACGAGCCCCTTAGCATTTTTGCTAAGTTTTTGAAAAACGCCACCCTCCCCCTCGAAGTGCTAAGGGCGGGGTGTTTTAGGGCTAACCCTTCGATGGGTTTGGGCTGCAACGAGCCCCTTAGCATTTTTTGCTAAGTTTATGAAAAACGCCATCCTCCCCCTCGAAGTGCTAGGAGCGAGGTGTTTTAGGGCGAATCCTTAGACGGGTTTGGGCTGCAACGAGCCCCTTAGCATTTTTGCTAAGTGTTTAAAAACGCCACCCTCCCCCTCAAAGTGTTAAGGGCGGGGTGTTTTAGGCCTAACCCTTAGACGGGTTTGGGCTACAACGAGCCCCATAGCATTTTTGCTAAGTTTTTGAAAAACGCCACCCTCCCCCTTGAAGTGCTAGGGGCGAGGTGTTTTAGGGCGAACCCGTAGACGGGTTTGGGCTGCAACGAGCCCCTTAGCATTTTTGCTAAGTTTTCGAAAAACGCCACGCTGCCTCTCGAAGTGCTAGGGGCGAGGTGTTTTAGGGCGAACCCTTAGACGGGTTTGGGCTGCAACAAGCCCCTTAGCATTTTTGCTCAGTTTTTGAAAAACGCCACCCTCCCCCTCGAAGTGCTAAGGGCGGGGTGTTTTAGGGCTAACCCTTCGATGGGTTTGGGCTGCAACGAGCCCCTTAGCATTTTTTGCTAAGTTTATGAAAAGCGCCACCCTCCCCCTCGAAGTGCTAGGAGCGAGGTGTTTTAGGGCGAACCCTTGGACGGGTTTGGGCTGCAACGAGCCCCTTCGTATTTTTTGCTAAGTTTTTGAAAAATGCCACCCTCCACCTCGAAGTGCTAGGGGCGAGGTGTTTTAGGGCGAACCCTTAGACGGGTTTGGGCTCCAACGAGCCCCTAAGCATTTTTTGCTAAGTTTGAAAAACGCCACCCTCCCCCTCGAAGTGCTAGGGGCGAGGTGTTTTAGGGCGAACCCTTAGACGGGTTTGGGCTACAACGAGCCCCTTAGCATTTTTGCTAAGTTTTTGAAAAACGCCACCCTCCCCCTTGAAGTGCTAGGGGCGAGGTGTTTTAGGGCGAACCCTTAGACGGGTTTGGTCTGCAACGAGACCCTAAGCATTTTTGCTAAGTTTTTGAAAAACGTCACCCTCGCCCTCGAAGTGCTAGGGGCGGGGTGTTTTAGGGCGAACCCTTAGACGGGTTTCGGCTGCAACGAGCCCCTTAGCATTTTTGCTAAGTTTTTGAAAAACGCCACCCTCCCCCTTGAAGTGCTACGGGCGAGGTGTTTTAGGGCGAACCCTTTTACGGGTTTGGGCTGCAACAAGCCCCTTAGCATTTTTGCTAAGTTTTTGAAAAACGTCACCCTCGCCCTCGAAGTGCTAGGGGCGGGGTGTTTTAGGGCGAACCCTTAGACGGGTTTCGGCTGCAACGAGCCCCTTAGCATTTTTGCTAAGTTTTTGAAAAACGCCACCCTCCCCCTTGAAGTGCTAGGGGCGAGGTGTTTTAGGGCGAACCCTTATACGGGTTTGGGCTGCAACAAGCCCCTTAGCATTTTTGCTAAGTTTTTGAAAAACGCCACCCTCCCCCTCGAAGTGCGAAGGGCGGGGTGTTTTAGGGCTAACCCTTAGACGGGTTTGGGCTGCAACGAGCCCCTTAGCATTTTTCACTAAGTTTATGAAAAATGCCACCCTACCCCTCGAAGTGCTAGGGGCGATGTGTTTGAGGGCGAACCCTTAGACGGGTTTGGGCTGCAACAAGCCCCTTAGCATTTTTGCTCAGTTTTTGAAAAACGCCACCCTCCCCCTCGAAGTGCTAAGGGCGGGGTGTTTTAGGGCTAACCCTTCGATGGGTTTGGGCTGCAACGAGCCCCTTAGCATTTTTTGCTAAGTTTATGAAAAACGCCACCCTCCCCCTCGATGTGCTAGGAGCGAGGTGTTTTAGGGCGAACCCTTAGACGGGTTTGGGCTGCAACGAGCCCCTTCGTATTTTTTGCTAAGTTTTTGAAAAACGTCACCCTCGCCCTCGAAGTGCTAGGGGCGGGGTGTTTTAGGGCGAACCCTTAGACGGGTTTCGGCTGCAACGTGCCCCTTAGCATTTTTGCTAAGTTTTTGAAAAACGCCACCCTCCCCCTTGAAGTGCTAGGGGCGAGGTGTTTTAGGGCGAACCCTTATACGGGTTTGGGCTGCAACAAGCCCCTTAGCATTTTTGCTAAGTTTTTGAAAAACGCCACCCTCCCCCTCGAAGTGCTAGGGGCGAGGTGTTTTAGGGCGAACCCTTAGACGGGTTTGGGCTGCAACGAGCCCCTTAGCATTTTTGCTAAGTTTTTGAAAAACGCCACCCTCCCCCTCGAAGTGCGAAGGGCGGGGTGTTTTAGGGCTAACCCTTAGACGGGTTTGGGCTGCAACGAGCCCCTTAGCATTTTTCACTAAGTTTATGAAAAACGCCACCCTACCCCTCGAAGTGCTAGGGGCGATGTGTTTGAGGGCGAACCCTTAGACGGGTTTGGGCTGCAACAAGCCCCTTAGCATTTTTGCTCAGTTTTTGAAAAACGCCACCCTCCCCCTCGAAGTGCTAAGGGCGGGGTGTTTTAGGGCTAACCCTTCGATGGGTTTGGGCTGCAACGAGCCCCTTAGCATTTTTTGCTAAGTTTATGAAAAACGCCACCCTCCCCCTCGATGTGCTAGGAGCGAGGTGTTTTAGGGCGAACCCTTAGACGGGTTTGGGCTGCAACGAGCCCCTTCGTATTTTTTGCTAAGTTTTTGAAAAACGTCATCCTCGCCCTCGAAGTGCTAGGGGCGGGGTGTTTTAGGGCGAACCCTTAGACGGGTTTCGGCTGCAACGTGCCCCTTAGCATTTTTGCTAAGTTTTTGAAAAACGCCACCCTCCCCCTTGAAGTGCTAGGGGCGAGGTGTTTTAGGGCGAACCCTTATACGGGTTTGGGCTGCAACAAGCCCCTTAGCATTTTTGCTAAGTTTTTGAAAAACGCCACCCTCCCCCTCGAAGTGCGAAGGGCGGGGTGTTTTAGGGCGAACCCTTAGACGGGTTTGGGCTGCAACGAGCCCCTTAGCATTTTTCACTAAGTTTATGAAAAACGCCACCCTACCCCTCGAAGTGCTAGGGGCGATGTGTTTGAGGGCGAACCCTTAGACGGGTTTGGGCTGCAACCAGCCCCTTAGCATTTTTGCTCAGTTTTTGAAAAATGCCACCCTCCCCCTCGAAGTGCTAAGGGCGGGGTGTTTTAGGGCTAACCCTTCGATGGGTTTGGGCTGCAACGAGCCCCTTAGCATTTTTTGCTAAGTTTATGAAAAACGCCACCCTCCCCCTCGATGTGCTAGGAGCGAGGTGTTTTAGGGCGAACCCTTAGACGGGTTTGGGCTGCAACGAGCCCCTTCGTATTTTTTGCTAAGTTTTTGAAAAATGCCACCCTCCACCTCGAAGTGCTAGGGGCGAGGTGTTTTAGGGCGAACCCTTAGACGGGTTTGGGCTGCAACGAGCCCCTAAGCATTTTTTGCTAAGTTTGAAAAACGCCACCCTCCCCCTCGAAGTGCTAGGGGCGAGGTGTTTTAGGGCGAACCCTTAGACGGGTTTGGGCTACAACGAGCCCCTTAGCATTTTTGCTAAGTTTTTGAAAAACGCCACCCTCCCCCTTGAAGTGCTAGGGGCGAGGTGTTTTAGGGCGAACCCTTAGACGGGTTTGGTCTGCAACGAGACCCTAAGCATTTTTGCTAAGTTTTTGAAAAACGTCACCCTCGCCCTCGAAGTGCTAGGGGCGGGGTGTTTTAGGGCGAACCCTTAGACGGGTTTGGGCTGCAACGAGCCCCTTAGCATTTTTGCTAAGTTTTTGAAAAACGCCACCCTCCCCCTTGAAGTGCTACGGGCGAGGTGTTTTAGGGCGAACCCTTATACGGGTTTGGGCTGCAACAAGCCCCTTAGCATTTTTGCTAAGTTTTTGAAAAACGTCACCCTCGCCCTCGAAGTGCTAGGGGAGGGGTGTTTTAGGGCGAACCCTTAGACGGGTTTCGGCTGCAACGAGCCCCTTAGCATTTTTGCTAAGTTTTTGAAAAACGCCACCCTCCCCCTTGAAGTGCTAGGGGCGAGGTGTTTTAGGGCGAACCCTTATACGGGTTTGGGCTGCAACAAGCCCCTTAGCATTTTTGCTAAGTTTTTGAAAAACGCCACCCTCCCCCTCGAAGTGCGAAGGGCGGGGTGTTTTAGGGCTAACCCTTAGACGGGTTTGGGCTGCAACGAGCCCCTTAGCATTTTTCACTAAGTTTATGAAAAACGCCACCCTACCCCTCGAAGTGCTAGGGGCGATGTGTTTGAGGGCGAACCCTTAGACGGGTTTGGGCTGCAACAAGCCCCTTAGCATTTTTGCTCAGTTTTTGAAAAACGCCACCCTCCCCCTCGAAGTGCTAAGGGCGGGGTGTTTTAGGGCTAACCCTTCGATGGGTTTGGGCTGCAACGAGCCCCTTAGCATTTTTTGCTAAGTTTATGAAAAACGCCACCCTCCCCCTCGATGTGCTAGGAGCGAGGTGTTTTAGGGCGAACCCTTAGACGGGTTTGGGCTGCAACGAGCCCCTTCGTATTTTTTGCTAAGTTTTTGAAAAATGCCACCCTCCACCTCGAAGTGCTAGGGGCGAGGTGTTTTAGGGCGAACCCTTAGACGGGTTTGGGCTCCAACGAGCCCCTAAGCATTTTTTGCTAAGTTTGAAAAACGCCACCCTCCCCCTCGAAGTGCTAGGGGCGAGGTGTTTTAGGGCGAACCCTTAGACGGGTTTGGGCTACAACGAGCCCCTTAGCATTTTTGCTAAGTTTTTGAAAAACGCCACCCTCCCCCTTGAAGTGCTAGGGGCGAGGTGTTTTAGGGCGAACCCTTAGACGGGTTTGGTCTGCAACGAGACCCTAAGCATTTTTGCTAAGTTTTTGAAAAACGTCACCCTCGCCCTCGAAGTGCTAGGGGCGGGGTGTTTTAGGGCGAACCCTTAGACGGGTTTCGGCTGCAACGAGCCCCTTAGCATTTTTGCTAAGTTTTTGAAAAACGCCACCCTCCCCCTTGAAGTGCTACGGGCGAGGTGTTTTAGGGCGAACCCTTATACGGGTTTGGGCTGCAACAAGCCCCTTTGCATTTTTGCTAAGTTTTTGAAAAACGTCACCCTCGCCCTCGAAGTGCTAGGGGCGGGGTGTTTTAGGGCGAACCCTTAGACGGGTTTCGGCTGCAACGAGCCCCTTAGCATTTTTGCTAAGTTTTTGAAAAACGCCACCCTCCCCCTTGAAGTGCTAGGGGCGAGGTGTTTTAGGGCGAACCCTTATACGGGTTTGGGCTGCAACAAGCCCCTTAGCATTTTTGCTAAGTTTTTGAAAAACGCCACCCTCCCCCTCGAAGTGCGAAGGGCGGGGTGTTTTAGGGCTAACCCTTAGACAGGTTTGGGCTGCAACGAGCCCCTTAGCATTTTTCACTAAGTTTATGAAAAACGCCACCCTACCCCTCGAAGTGCTAGGGGCGATGTGTTTGAGGGCGAACCCTTAGACGGGTTTGGGCTGCAACAAGCCCCTTAGCATTTTTGCTCAGTTTTTGAAAAACGCCACCCTCCCCCTCGAAGTGCTAAGGGCGGGGTGTTTTAGGGCTAACCCTTCGATGGGTTTGGGCTGCAACGAGCCCCTTAGCATTTTTTGCTAAGTTTATGAAAAACGCCACCCTCCCCCTCGATGTGCTAGGAGCGAGGTGTTTTAGGGCGAACCCTTAGACGGGTTTGGGCTGCAACGAGCCCCTTCGTATTTTTTGCTAAGTTTTTGAAAAACGTCACCCTCGCCCTCGAAGTGCTAGGGGCGGGGTGTTTTACGGCGAACCCTTAGACGGGTTTCGGCTGCAACGTGCCCCTTAGCATTTTTGCTAAGTTTTTGAAAAACGCCACCCTCCCCCTTGAAGTGCTAGGGGCGAGGTGTTTTAGGGCGAACCCTTATACGGGTTTGGGCTGCAACAAGCCCCTTAGCATTTTTGCTAAGTTTTTGAAAAACGCCACCCTCCCCCTCGAAGTGCGAAGGGCGGGGTGTTTTAGGGCGAACCCTTAGACGGGTTTGGGCTGCAACGAGCCCCTTAGCATTTTTCACTAAGTTTATGAAAAACGCCACCCTACCCCTCGAAGTGCTAGGGGCGATGTGTTTGAGGGCGAACCCTTAGACGGGTTTGGGCTGCAACCAGCCCCTTAGCATTTTTGCTCAGTTTTTGAAAAACGCCACCCTCCCCCTCGAAGTGCTAAGGGCGGGGTGTTTTAGGGCTAACCCTTCGATGGGTTTGGGCTGCAACGAGCCCCTTAGCATTTTTTGCTAAGTTTATGAAAAACGCCACCCTCCCCCTCGATGTGCTAGGAGCGAGGTGTTTTAGGGCGAACCCTTAGACGGGTTTGGGCTGCAACGAGCCCCTTCGTATTTTTTGCTAAGTTTTTGAAAAACGTCACCCTCGCCCTCGAAGTGCTAGGGGCGGGGTGTTTTACGGCGAACCCTTAGACGGGTTTCGGCTGCAACGTGCCCCTTAGCATTTTTGCTAAGTTTTTGAAAAACGCCACCCTCCCCCTTGAAGTGCTAGGGGCGAGGTGTTTTAGGGCGAACCCTTATACGGGTTTGGGCTGCAACAAGCCCCTTAGCATTTTTGCTAAGTTTTTGAAAAACGCCACCCTCCCCCTCGAAGTGCGAAGGGCGGGGTGTTTTAGGGCGAACCCTTAGACGGGTTTGGGCTGCAACGAGCCCCTTAGCATTTTTCACTAAGTTTATGAAAAACGCCACCCTACCCCTCGAAGTACTAGGGGCGATGTGTTTGAGGGCGAACCCTTAGACGGGTTTGGGCTGCAACCAGCCCCTTAGCATTTTTGCTCAGTTTTTGAAAAACGCCACCCTCCCCCTCGAAGTGCTAAGGGCGGGGTGTTTTAGGGCTAACCCTTCGATGGGTTTGGGCTGCAACGAGCCCCTTAGCATTTTTTGCTAAGTTTATGAAAAACGCCACCCTCCCCCTCGATGTGCTAGGAGCGAGGTGTTTTAGGGCGAACCCTTAGACGGGTTTGGGCTGCAACGAGCCCCTTCGTATTTTTTGCTAAGTTTTTGAAAAATGCCACCCTCCACCTCGAAGTGCTAGGGGCGAGGTGTTTTAGGGCGAACCCTTAGACGGGTTTGGGCTCCAACGAGCCCCTAAGCATTTTTTGCTAAGTTTGAAAAACGCCACCCTCCCCCTCGAAGTGCTAGGGGCGAGGTGTTTTAGGGCGAACCCTTAGACGGGTTTGGGCTACAACGAGCCCCTTAGCATTTTTGCTAAGTTTTTGAAAAACGCCACCCTCCCCCTTGAAGTGCTAGGGGCGAGGTGTTTTAGGGCGAACCCTTAGACGGGTTTGGTCTGCAACGAGACCCTAAGCATTTTTGCTAAGTTTTTGAAAAACGTCACCCTCGCCCTCGAAGTGCTAGGGGCGGGGTGTTTTAGGGCGAACCCTTAGACGGGTTTCGGCTGCAACGAGCCCCTTAGCATTTTTGCTAAGTTTTTGAAAAACGCCACCCTCCCCCTTGAAGTGCTACGGGCGAGGTGTTTTAGGGCGAACCCTTATACGGGTTTGGGCTGCAACAAGCCCCTTAGCATTTTTGCTAAGTTTTTGAAAAACGTCACCCTCGCCCTCGAAGTGCTAGGGGCGGGGTGTTTTAGGGCGAACCCTTAGACGGGTTTCGGCTGCAACGAGCCCCTTAGCATTTTTGCTAAGTTTTTGAAAAACGCCACCCTCCCCCTTGAAGTGCTAGGGGCGAGGTGTTTTAGGGCGAACCCTTATACGGGTTTGGGCTGCAACAAGCCCCTTAGCATTTTTGCTAAGTTTTTGAAAAACGCCACCCTCCCCCTCGAAGTGCGAAGGGCGGGGTGTTTTAGGGCTAACCCTTAGACGGGTTTGGGCTGCAACGAGCCCCTTAGCATTTTTCACTAAGTTTATGAAAAACGCCACCCTACCCCTCGAAGTGCTAGGGGCGATGTGTTTGAGGGCGAACCCTTAGACGGGTTTGGGCTGCAACAAGCCCCTTAGCATTTTTGCTCAGTTTTTGAAAAACGCCACCCTCCCCCTCGAAGTGCTAAGGGCGGGGTGTTTTAGGGCTAACCCTTCGATGGGTTTGGGCTGCAACGAGCCCCTTAGCATTTTTTGCTAAGTTTATGAAAAACGCCACCCTCCCCCTCGATGTGCTAGGAGCGAGGTGTTTTAGGGCGAACCCTTAGACGGGTTTGGGCTGCAACGAGCCCCTTCGTATTTTTTGCTAAGTTTTTGAAAAACGCCACCCTCCACCTCGAAGTGCTAGGGGCGAGGTGTTTTAGGGCGAACCCTTAGACGGGTTTGGTCTGCAACGATACCCTAAGCATTTTTGCTAAGTTTTTGAAAAACGTCACCCTCGCCCTCGAAGTGCTAGGGGCGGGGTGTTTTAGGGCGAACCCTTAGACGGGTTTCGGCTGCAACGAGCCCCTTAGCATTTTTGCTAAGTTTTTGAAAAACGCCACCCTCCCCCTTGAAGTGCTACGGGCGAGGTGTTTTAGGGCGAACCCTTATACGGGTTTGGGCTGCAACAAGCCCCTTAGCATTTTTGCTAAGTTTTTGAAAAACGTCACCCTCGCCCTCGAAGTGCTAGGGGCGGGGTGTTTTAGGGCGAACCCTTAGACGGGTTTCGGCTGCAACGAGCCCCTTAGCATTTTTGCTAAGTTTTTGAAAAACGCCACCCTCCCCCTTGAAGTGCTAGGGGCGAGGTGTTTTAGGGCGAACCCTTATACGGGTTTGGGCTGCAACAAGCCCCTTAGCATTTTTGCTAAGTTTTTGAAAAACGCCACCCTCCCCCTCGAAGTGCGAAGGGCGGGGTGTTTTAGGGCTAACCCTTAGACGGGTTTGGGCTGCAACGAGCCCCTTAGCATTTTTCGCTAAGTTTATGAAAAACGCCACCCTACCCCTCGAAGTGCTAGGGGCGATGTGTTTGAGGGCGAACCCTTAGACGGGTTTGGGCTGCAACAAGCCCCTTAGCATTTTTGCTCAGTTTTTGAAAAACGCCACCCTCCCCCTCGAAGTGCTAAGGGCGGGGTGTTTTAGGGCTAACCCTTCGATGGGTTTGGGCTGCAACGAGCCCCTTAGCATTTTTTGCTAAGTTTATGAAAAACGCCACCCTCCCCCTCGAAGTGCTAGGAGCGAGGTGTTTTAGGGCGAACCTGTTGACGGCTGTTAAGTACCATTTTCAACCGTCAACTATACTCAAATAAAGGAGAATTTGGCATTTCATACACGCATGCTGTAGCACAATAATATAGTTCCACTTGTACTTGGAGAACTTTGTGCATGCAGGAGGAAATGTGAAGGAAACACCTCAAAAGGCAAGAAAACACACTTTCGACCAATCAGAGAGCGCCACATGGACGTCACACGGATTGAAGGGCCCATTTGCAGCACTTAACCGACGTAACTCCCTGTAATACCGCGGGAACCGACCTCAGGACCCACAGGACAGCCACCTGGAGAAAGCACAGGCCAGGAGGGGCCACCCCCAGGTCGGCCGACCTGGTCAGGTCGGCCGACCCAGCCGGGCGCCCTCTCCGCCTGGGCTTCCACGTGTTGGCTCCTCCGCGACTCCTGATGACGGTTTGAGATGCCTTCCGTGGCGGTTACGCTCCCTTGCCGACCTATTGAGGCTATAAATAGGAGGGTGTGCCTTCACATTCAACACACACCACAAGAAGCATTTCTCTCTTGCTAATAGTAGTTCTTGGAGTTTTAGTGGAGTTAGGCTGAGTCTAGAGCTCTCTAGTCCCAAGTCTTCACTTGGAATTGGTATGGCTCTTGTATCTTTTCCCTTTTGTAAGACTTTACTCTTATCAATATATATATCTTTTCTATATAGTTGTGCTTGGGTCATGAGTTTCTTGTTTGATTTTGTGATCCATATATGTGATAGTATAGTCTACTTGTGTGATAGTAGTTTATATTTATTATACTACTATTGTCATGCTAGTTATATACCGTCACTATAGTCTAGTTTATATGTTATAGTCTCTATGCTTAGTTTTAGCTGATAAAGTATAGCATGGGTTTGGTGATCGTATTCGTACGGTAACTCTGCCTCGTTAATAGTAATCGCGGAGGGGCAGAGTGCTCTTTGGTCATGCAAGTATGGTACTTGGGTGACTGATTTGCATCAATTATTCGTTAGTCTACTGGTTCGTTGAGGTAGGCGGCAGGTGGTGACAGCCCTGTCCGTCCTTTGAAATCCTCCCCGCTAGGCTAGTGCGTAGGCTCTTGGCGGAAGTCGCCTGTGGATGCAGGGGTAAGTCCGTGCCTGAAGTGCTATACTATTGACTGCTGAACCTGAGTGTGGGTCTGTATGTATTCTACTTAGGCTATGCAACTGTATAGGAATGTATAGTAGGAGTAGCTTGGCCTAGTCTTTCCTCCACTAGACTTTATTTATTTAGTAGGAATCTTCTGTGTGTGTCACACTACCCGGTTATTATCATGTACCCGCCTGTCTTGGTTAGATATCCTTGCTAATTGTTAACATGATCTTATATGTTAGTAACGCTTCTTGATCATAACCTTCCTTTGGGATAAACAAATACGATACCCTGAATACTTCCGGGTGAAATGCTACAGCGGTATTCTCCGTGCGCTTGCGGATTTTACCTACTTGACTCTGGGACATATTAGTGAACCGTTTCTGGCCCCGTGCCGGGAATGATTTATTAATATGGCTTAGCAAAAGTGAACAAGCATTTCTGGCGCCGTTGCTGGGGAAGGCGTATGATCTAAGAAAAATTACTAATGTATATAGTAGTGTTGCAATTATTAAGGCTATCTCCTAGGCAGGCTAACCTTGCTTTGTTTTCTGCATTTTGTATGAAAACAGGGTAGTGTATGACTGGTTTCGACTTGCCGACAAACTTCACTGAAGATCCTGAGTCACTCCTGAGAAGGACACGAGCTAGGCTCACCCCTCCTCGTAAGGAGACTCGGCCAATCGAACCTGTCATTCCCGCACCATCAAGCTCTGAGCAAATGGCCGACAAGACCCTCCGCGAGTTCTCCGCTCCCTCCGCTGCCAACATCCCTACGGGACCAGCTGGCAATGTGGGAGATGCGAACTTCGAGATCAAGACCGGTCTCATCACCATGGTGCAGGCTAGCCCATTCTATGGGAAAGCCAACGAGGACGCTAGTGCTCATCTCCAGCAATTCCTGGAGATTTGCAACACGTTCAAAAAGAAGGACAGCCTCATCACATTCATGAAGAACTTCCTTGAGAAGGAAAAGGTTGCACAGCAACAACTGATGAAGGCAAGGGGGCAAAGGTCACACATTAAGCAACAGCCTCCGAAGTCCCCAAGGCAGCAACCTCCGAGGTCTGCAAAGAAACAGGCTGTGAAGCCTGCAAAACCGCAGCCTCCGAAGCCCGAGAAGCCACCGACCGCAACAAAGACCAAGAAGGTGTGGCGAACGAAACAAGAAGCATCATCCGTGTCTTCATCTCCGGGACCGGACAACGCTTCATCGAGCTGAACGCCGGAGAAAAGTCCCGCTCGTCGGACTTTAAAAGGTGAGTCCTCGCCGGGAGGTTAAACCGGTAGTTATCCATATTTGCTCTTTCAATTGCATATTTGCTTTCCACCACATTTTGATTTTTTCCGACCACTGCATTTCTGCATTTTTGAATTTTTCCAGCCACCTTGGAATTTTTCAAAACTCATTTGCATTTTTGAAAATTTAGAAAATAGGTTTTTGGGCTTTCCATTTTGAAAAGATTTTTTGTCGAGCTTTTTGAGCAAAGAGGCAGCAGGGGACAAATCCCCTAGCCGTTGGGGAACACATAGGAAAAAGGGGGCTGCCAGGAGGCCCACCTGCCAGGTCGGCCGACCTGGTGAGGTCGGCCGACCCCCTGGCCCCACCTTTTCCTGTGCTCCTTTCTCCCAACGGCTATATGGCCGTTGGTCTGTCCCTTTCTAACGGCCATCTTGCTTCCTTGGCCATAAAAACCGCCCAGGAGGGGGAGCTTCACCATTCCAAGCTCATCTTTCACTCCCCTCCTTTGCTCACTTGTTGCTCTCCCAAAATTTCGTGTTCTTCAACTTTACTACAGCCCCAAAAACCCAAAAAAATATTTCCCCTCTGTTTTAGTGCATTTGCAAGTTGTTGTAAGAAGAAAACCAATTTCGGAGAAGCTCAGGTTTGTCGTTTTCACTAACGCTCACCCGAACACTTGTTCGATCTTGTTTTTGTTCTTGTCTTGTGTTTGTTCTTGTGTGCAGCCATGTTCAAACGAATGAAGCAAGTCGCCGGAATCAAGCGGAGAAAAAGCACTCGTGCAAGCACGAGTCAAGCATCCTTCGTCGAGCTCACACCAAGTCCGGGGCATGGTGACCCCGAAGCTGAAATTCCGGAGGAAAGGTCGGCCTTGCTCATCACCGAGGAGCATCTCGACATCAAGGACGACCGCGAGGGCCAAGCCATCGCGCTCATGAGAGAGCGGCCATTCGCCCACACCCGACGCTTCGATCCGGACTTCCTCGAGAAAATAGGTATGAGAGAAGAATTTGCCTCTATTTTTCGCACTATGGGTTGGCTAAATTTCGTAGAAGTAGATGAGCCGGGTTCTCGTTTGCTTACTATGCAGTTTTTATGCACCCTTAGAAAGTATGATGAAGGCATTTCTTTTCGCTTGTTTGGGCAAGAGCGCTTGGTCACATGGGGTGATCTTCATGCTATGCTAGGTCTAAATCCTAAATGTAGGCTAGACTTAGATAAAGCACTAAAGGGGTTCCATAAAGAAAGTTTTTGGAAAAAGATTTCCAGAAACGAGTGGGGTCCCAAGCCTAGAACAAGTGCCATCCATAATCCTACACTTAGATTTATGCATGTGTGGTTGGCTATGACCTTGTTTCCTCGAGGTGACATTAGGGTTGTCCGGCAAGATGATTTAAAAATACTTTATGCCATGGTTAAGAAAATTAGGGTGTCACCCGCGGAATGCATGATTGATCAATGGTTAGACAATATAAAGTTGACAGGACCAATTGAGTGCACCTCTTTAGTTACTCGCATTGCGCAGAAGTGTGGTCTGCTTGAGAATGTTCATGTTGAATATTTGACGGTAGATAGAGAATTTCTAGGCGAGGACTATTTTGTGCAAGGACATACTTTGAAACATGGTCCAAATAATACCTTGATCTATCACTTTCCCGGGTATACAAACGAATTCCCGTTACCTAACCCGGGTCTTCGTTTGTATCACTGTCGGGCACTAACCCTCCCACTTGAGCCAGTGGGAGAAGTTCGCAGGCATAGTGTTTCAGGGCGACCGACACGTTCCCGTAGGCATATGGAGCCTACACCGGAGTTTCACACTCCGACCGGAGATCCGGTATGGGAGCAGCCCCCGCCACAGGACGAGGCGGGTGCATCAACATGGCAGGCCGGAGCATGGGAATCTCAGTACGATTACCCCATGCAGACGTCATCAAGTTCAAGCGGACCGCCATCCTTTGCCACTCGGTCATTCTCATCCCGTGGGTTCCGTGAACTCAACTATGGGATGGCCGAGTTGACAAGGAGGGTGAACAACATTGATTTGCGCACCGAGAGCATGCAACAAACTCTCACGCAACATGTCGCCGACACCCAGCAATGGCAGAATTTCAGCGACAACCAATTCCGCCAGCTGAACGCGATGATGGCTCAGAATCAGAACAATTGGGATGCCTTCTTCCGCTCCCAAGGCTACGACCCGAACCAGCAGATATGAGCAAGAACAAGCTTGGGGGAGGACCCCCCTTCTCACGGTAACTTGTATCTTTCCCCTTCCCTTTATTTCTTGCATTTGCTAAATCTGAAAATCCATAAAAATTTGCAAAACATAAAAAGAACAAAAATATTTCCCTTTTTCATGCGCGGTATGAATGTGTATAATTTTCCTATGTTGAGATGATGAATAGTTGCTCTGTCCTTTATTCCTCTCTAAAGCTAGTTTACAACTTAGTACTCTCTCAAGAGTTAGGTTTGTTGGTAAATCTTGCCTTGAACTTGAATCTTGTGGGTAGCATATGCATTCTCTAGTTCTAAGTTGTTGAGAGGTATGATATGATAGATAGGGCTGCTATGATCTTGCTCAACGTAAAGCTTGAATTCCGGAGTTTTATTTTTCAAAATGACAAATTAATAAGTTCCTCAATGATGAAATTCCCACCACAGCCATATGTAGTGTTTACATTTGAAAACCTTTACACATATGCTGCTTGTTTCACATTGAGCTTAGTCAAAATTGTTGTGACCCTAGTAGAACTCTTTTCATGCTTTCTTGATCAAGATCATATACACACATCCACCGCCATGAGCTATCCTTCTAAATCAAGAAGATAGCATCCACCATATCCACCGTGAGCTATTCTTCTACACCGGAAGAAAGCCACTATCCATCCATCTATCCAAAGAAACACTCCATATATCCATTGCAAAATTCCTCTCTCAAAGTATTCATTGCAAACTAGGACTATGGCTACGCAAAAAAAAAAAAAAAAAAAAAAAAAAAAAAAGCTCAAAAAAGAGAGCAAGCAAAAGATAGCCATAGCCTAGAAACTCCAAAAGAGAGAAGGAAAATTCAAAAAGGAGTTATTTCTTCCCATCCACCATTCCTCCGTTCTCCCACACACTTGCACATCTTGATCAAGATTGTTTGAATTGATGTTTTTCTTGGATCCGGTCTTTTGACATAGCAATATTATGTGAACATGAGTGCCTCATATATCCCTACCTTGAGCTCCACATAAAGCCTTATTTAGAAGTAGGTGATTATAGGCAACACTTTGCCTTGGTGAGGAATCATACACATATTGAGTGATCCGAGAGAATCATTTGAGGAACTTGGTTTTTATTTTCAAAATCTTTTGAAAACCTCCGGAATAACATAGCGGAATCTAGAGCAAGTGATTGGTGCCCTGCAATTGTTCTATCTCTCAACCGCCCAAGACAATGAGGTGTAAAAGCCCCATGGATCAAGGTAAATGGGTAAGTTATGCGCCAATATATTTAATTCTAGGAAGAGTACTTTGTTGTGCGCATAGTATTATTGAGGAGTAGGACATTGTAGCAACTCCTGATCAACAACTTAAGTTTATCTTTGCTTCGGGACGAGCAAAGGGTAAGCATGGGGGAGTTTGTTGACGGCTGTTAAGTACCATTTTCAACCGTCAACTATACTCAAATAAAGGAGAATTTGGCATTTCATACACGCATGCTGTAGCACAATAATATAGTTCCACTTGTACTTGGAGAACTTTGTGCATGCAGGAGGAAATGTGAAGGAAACACCTCAAAAGGCAAGAAAACACACTTTCGACCAATCAGAGAGCACCACATGGACGTCACACGGATTGAAGGGCCCATTTGCAGCACTTAACCGACGTAACTCCCTGTAATACCGCGGGAACCGACCTCAGGACCCACAGGACAGCCACCTGGAGAAAGCACAGGCCAGGAGGGGCCACCCCCAGGTCGGCCGACCTGGTCAGGTCGGCCGACCCAGCCGAGCGCCCTCTCCGCCTGGGCTTCCACGTGTTGGCTCCTCCGCGACTCCTGATGACGGTTTGAGATGCCTTCCGTGGCGGTTACGCTCCCTTGCCGACCTATTGAGGCTATAAATAGGAGGGTGTGCCTTCACATTCAACACACACCACAAGAAGCATTTCTCTCTTGCTAATAGTAGTTCTTGGAGTTTTAGTGGAGTTAGGCTGAGTCTAGAGCTCTCTAGTCCCAAGTCTTCACTTGGAATTGGTATGGCTCTTGTATCTTTTCCCTTTTGTAAGACTTTACTCTTATCAATATATATATCTTTTCTATATAGTTGTGCTTGGGTCATGAGTTTCTTGTTTGATTTTGTGATCCATATATGTGATAGTATAGTCTACTTGTGTGATAGTAGTTTATATTTATTATACTACTATTGTCATGCTAGTTATATACCGTCACTATAGTCTAGTTTATATGTTATAGTCTCTATGCTTAGTTTTAGCTGATAAAGTATAGCATGGGTTTGGTGATCGTATTCGTACGGTAACTCTGCCTCGTTAATAGTAATCGCGGAGGGGCAGAGTGCTCTTTGGTCATGCAAGTATGGTACTTGGGTGACTGATTTGCATCAATTATTCGTTAGTCTACTGGTTCGTTGAGGTAGGCGGCAGGTGGTGACAGCCCTGTCCGTCCTTTGAAATCCTCCCCGCTAGGCTAGTGCGTAGGCTCTTGGCGGAAGTCGCCTGTGGATGCAGGGGTAAGTCCGTGCCTGAAGTGCTATACTATTGACTGCTGAACCTGAGTGTGGGTCTGTATGTATTCTACTTACGCTATGCAACTGTATAGGAATGTATAGTAGGAGTAGCTTGGCCTAGTCTTTCCTCCACTAGACTTTATTTATTTAGTAGGAATCTTCTGTGTGTGTCACACTACCCGGTTATTATCATGTACCCGCCTGTCTTGGTTAGATATCCTTGCTAATTGTTAACATGATCTTATATGTTAGTAACGCTTCTTGATCATAACCTTCCTTTGGGATAAACAAATACGATACCCTGAATACTTCCGGGTGAAATGCTACAGCGGTATTCTCCGTGCGCTTGCGGATTTTACCTACTTGACTCTGGGACATATTAGTGAACCGTTTCTGGCCCCGTGCCGGGAATGATTTATTAATATGGCTTAGCAAAAGTCAACAGAACCCTTAGACGGGTTTGGGCTGCAACGAGCCCCTTCGTATTTTTTGCTAAGTTTTTGAAAAATGCCACCCTCCACCTCGAAGTGCTAGGGGCGAGGTGTTTTAGGGCGAACCCTTAGACGGGTTTGGGCTCCAACGAGCCCCTAAGCATTTTTTGCTAAGTTTGAAAAACGCCACCCTCCCCCTCGAAGTGCTAGGGGCGAGGTGTTTTAGGGCGAACCCTTAGATGGGTTTGGGCTACAACGAGCCCCTTAGCATTTTTGCTAAGTTTTTGAAAAACGCCACCCTCCCCCTTGAAGTGCTAGGGGCGAGGTGTTTTAGGGCGAACCCTTAGACGGGTTTGGTCTGCAACGAGACCCTAAGCATTTTTGCTAAGTTTTTGAAAAACGTCACCCTCGCCCTCGAAGTGCTAGGGGCGGGGTGTTTTAGGGCGAACCCTTAGACGGGTTTCGGCTGCAACGAGCCCCTTAGCATTTTTGCTAAGTTTTTGAAAAACGCCACCCTCCCCCTTGAAGTGCTACGGGCGAGGTGTTTTAGGGCGAACCCTTATACGGGTTTGGGCTGCAACAAGCCCCTTAGCATTTTTGCTAAGTTTTTGAAAAACGTCACCCTCGCCCTCGAAGTGCTAGGGGCGGGGTGTTTTAGGGCGAACCCTTAGACGGGTTTCGGCTGCAACGAGCCCCTTAGCATTTTTGCTAAGTTTTTGAAAAACGCCACCCTCCCCCATGAAGTGCTAGGGGCGAGGTGTTTTAGGGCGAACCCTTATACGGGTTTGGGCTGCAACAAGCCCCTTAGCATTTTTGCTAAGTTTTTGAAAAACGCCACCCTCCCCCTCGAAGTGCGAAGGGCGGGGTGTTTTAGGGCTAACCCTTAGACGGGTTTGGGCTGCAACGAGCCCCTTAGCATTTTTCACTAAGTTTATGAAAAACGCCACCCTACCCCTCGAAGTGCTAGGGGCGATGTGTTTGAGGGCGAACCCTTAGACGGGTTTGGGCTGCAACAAGCCCCTTAGCATTTTTGCTCAGTTTTTGAAAAACGCCACCCTCCCCCTCGAAGTGCTAAGGGCGGGGTGTTTTAGGGCTAACCCTTCGATGGGTTTGGGCTGCAACGAGCCCCTTAGCATTTTTTGCTAAGTTTATGAAAAACGCCACCCTCCCCCTCGATGTGCTAGGAGCGAGGTGTTTTAGGGCGAACCCTTAGACGGGTTTGGGCTGCAACGAGCCCCTTCGTATTTTTTGCTAAGTTTTTGAAAAATGCCACCCTCCACCTCGAAGTGCTAGGGGCGAGGTGTTTTAGGGCGAACCCTTAGACGGGTTTGGGCTCCAACGAGCCCCTAAGCATTTTTTGTTAAGTTTGAAAAACGCCACCCTCCCCCTCGAAGTGCTAGGGGCGAGGTGTTTTAGGGCGAACCCTTAGACGGGTTTGGGCTACAACGAGCCCCTTAGCATTTTTGCTAAGTTTTTGAAAAACGCCACCCTCCCCCTTGAAGTGCTAGGGGCGAGGTGTTTTAGGGCGAACCCTTAGACGGGTTTGGTCTGCAACGAGACCCTAAGCATTTTTGCTAAGTTTTTGAAAAACGTCACCCTCGCCCTCGAAGTGCTAGGGGCGGGGTGTTTTAGGGCGAACCCTTAGACGGGTTTCGGCTGCAACGAGCCCCTTAGCATTTTTGCTAAGTTTTTGAAAAACGCCACCCTCCCCCTTGAAGTGCTACGGGCGAGGTGTTTTAGGGCGAACCCTTATACGGGTTTGGGCTGCAACAAGCCCCTTAGCATTTTTGCTAAGTTTTTGAAAAACGTCACCCTCGCCCTCGAAGTGCTAGGGGCGGGGTGTTTTAGGGCGAACCCTTAGACGGGTTTCGGCTGCAACGAGCCCCTTAGCATTTTTGCTAAGTTTTTGAAAAACGCCACCCTCCCCCTGGAAGTGCTAGGGGCGAGGTGTTTTAGGGCGAACCCTTATACGGGTTTGGGCTGCAACAAGCCCCTTAGCATTTTTGCTAAGTTTTTGAAAAACGCCACCCTCCCCCTCGAAGTGCGAAGGGCGGGGTGTTTTAGGGCTAACCCTTAGACGGGTTTGGGCTGCAACGAGCCCCTTAGCATTTTTCACTAAGTTTATGAAAAACGCCACCCTACCCCTCGAAGTGCTAGGGGCGATGTGTTTGAGGGCGAACCCTTAGACGGGTTTGGGCTGCAACAAGCCCCTTAGCATTTTTGCTCAGTTTTTGAAAAACGCCACCCTCCCCCTCGAAGTGCTAAGGGCGGGGTGTTTTAGGGCTAACCCTTCGATGGGTTTGGGCTGCAACGAGCCCCTTAGCATTTTTTGCTAAGTTTATGGAAAACGCCACCCTCCCCCTCGATGTGCTAGGAGCGAGGTGTTTTAGGGCGAACCCTTAGACGGGTTTGGGCTGCAACGAGCCCCTTCGTATTTTTTGCTAAGTTTTTGAAAAATGCCACCCTCCACCTCGAAGTGCTAGGGGCGAGGTGTTTTAGGGCGAACCCTTAGACGGGTTTGGGCTCCAACGAGCCCCTAAGCATTTTTTGCTAAGTTTGAAAAACGCCACCCTCCCCCTCGAAGTGCTAGGGGCGAGGTGTTTTAGGGCGAACCCTTAGACGGGTTTGGGCTACAACGAGACCCTAAGCATTTTTGCTAAGTTTTTGAAAAACGTCACCCTCGCCCTCGAAGTGCTAGGGGCGGGGTGTTTTAGGGCGAACCCTTAGACGGGTTTCGGCTGCAACGAGCCCCTTAGCATTTTTGCTAAGTTTTTGAAAAACGCCACCCTCCCCCTTGAAGTGCTACGGGCGAGGTGTTTTAGGGCGAACCCTTATACGGGTTTGGGCTGCAACAAGCCCCTTAGCATTTTTGCTAAGTTTTTGAAAAACGTCACCCTCGCCCTCGAAGTGCTAGGGGCGGGGTGTTTTAGGGCGAACCCTTAGACGGGTTTCGGCTGCAACGAGCCCCTTAGCATTTTTGCTAAGTTTTTGAAAAACGCCACCCTCCCCCATGAAGTGCTAGGGGCGAGGTGTTTTAGGGCGAACCCTTATACGGGTTTGGGCTGCAACAAGCCCCTTAGCATTTTTGCTAAGTTTTTGAAAAACGCCACCCTCCCCCTCGAAGTGCGAAGGGCGGGGTGTTTTAGGGCTAACCCTTAGACGGGTTTGGGCTGCAACGAGCCCCTTAGCATTTTTCACTAAGTTTATGAAAAACGCCACCCTACCCCTCGAAGTGCTAGGGGCGGTGTGTTTGAGGGCGAACCCTTAGACGGGTTTGGGCTGCAACAAGCCCCTTAGCATTTTTGCTCAGTTTTTGAAAAACGCCACCCTCCCCCTCGAAGTGCTAAGGGCGGGGTGTTTTAGGGCTAACCCTTCGATGGGTTTGGGCTGCAACGAGCCCCTTAGCATTTTTTGCTAAGTTTATGAAAAACGCCACCCTCCCCCTCGATGTGCTAGGAGCGAGGTGTTTTAGGGCGAACCCTTAGACGGGTTTGGGCTGCAACGAGCCCCTTCGTATTTTTTGCTAAGTTTTTGAAAAATGCCACCCTCCACCTCGAAGTGCTAGGGGCGAGGTGTTTTAGGGCGAACCCTTAGACGGGTTTGGGCTCCAACGAGCCCCTAAGCATTTTTTGCTAAGTTTGAAAAACGCCACCCTCCCCCTCGAAGTGCTAGGGGCGAGGTGTTTTAGGGCGAACCCTTAGACGGGTTTGGGCTACAACGAGCCCCTTAGCATTTTTGCTAAGTTTTTGAAAAACGCCACCCTCCCCCTTGAAGTGCTAGGGGCGAGGTGTTTTAGGGCGAACCCTTAGACGGGTTTGGTCTGCAACGAGACCCTAAGCATTTTTGCTAAGTTTTTGAAAAACGTCACCCTCGCCCTCGAAGTGCTAGGGGCGGGGTGTTTTAGGGCGAACCCTTAGACGGGTTTCGGCTGCAACGAGCCCCTTAGCATTTTTGCTATGTTTTTGAAAAACGCCACCCTCCCCCTTGAAGTGCTACGGGCGAGGTGTTTTAGGGCGAACCCTTATACGGGTTTGGGCTGCAACAAGCCCCTTAGCATTTTTGCTAAGTTTTTGAAAAACGTCACCCTCGCCCTCGAAGTGCTAGGGGCGGGGTGTTTTAGGGCGAACCCTTAGACGGGTTTCGGCTGCAACGAGCCCCTTAGCATTTTTGCTAAGTTTTTGAAAAACGCCACCCTCCCCCTTGAAGTGCTAGGGGCGAGGTGTTTTAGGGCGAACCCTTATACGGGTTTGGGCTGCAACAAGCCCCTTAGCATTTTTGCTAAGTTTTTGAAAAACGCCACCCTCCCCCTCGAAGTGCGAAGGGCGGGGTGTTTTAGGGCTAACCCTTAGACGGGTTTGGGCTGCAACGAGCCCCTTAGCATTTTTCACTAAGTTTATGAAAAACGCCACCCTACCCCTCGAAGTGCTAGGGGCGATGTGTTTGAGGGCGAACCCTTAGACGGGTTTGGGCTGCAACAAGCCCCTTAGCATTTTTGCTCAGTTTTTGAAAAACGCCACCCTCCCCCTCGAAGTGCTAAGGGCGGGGTGTTTTAGGGCTAACCCTTCGATGGGTTTGGGCTGCAACGAGCCCCTTAGCATTTTTTGCTAAGTTTATGGAAAACGCCACCCTCCCCCTCGATGTGCTAGGAGCGAGGTGTTTTAGGGCGAACCCTTAGACGGGTTTGGGCTGCAACGAGCCCCTTCGTATTTTTTGCTAAGTTTTTGAAAAATGCCACCCTCCACCTCGAAGTGCTAGGGGCGAGGTGTTTTAGGGCGAACCCTTAGACGGGTTTGGGCTCCAACGAGCCCCTAAGCATTTTTTGCTAAGTTTGAAAAACGCCACCCTCCCCCTCGAAGTGCTAGGGGCGAGGTGTTTTAGGGCGAACCCTTAGACGGGTTTGGGCTACAACGAGCCCCTTAGCATTTTTGCTAAGTTTTTGAAAAACGCCACCCTCCCCCTTGAAGTGCTAGGGGCGAGGTGTTTTAGGGCGAACCCTTAGACGGGTTTCGGCTGCAACGAGCCCCTTAGCATTTTTGCTAAGTTTTTGAAAAACGCCACCCTCCCCCTTGAAGTGCTACGGGCGAGGTGTTTTAGGGCGAACCCTTATACGGGTTTGGGCTGCAACAAGCCCCTTAGCATTTTTGCTAAGTTTTTGAAAAACGTCACCCTCGCCCTCGAAGTGCTAGGGGCGGGGTGTTTTGGGGCGAACCCTTAGACGGGTTTCGGCTGCAACGAGCCCCTTAGCATTTTTGCTAAGTTTTTGAAAAACGCCACCCTCCCCCATGAAGTGCTAGGGGCGAGGTGTTTTAGGGCGAACCCTTATACGGGTTTGGGCTGCAACAAGCCCCTTAGCATTTTTGCTAAGTTTTTGAAAAACGCCACCCTCCCCCTCGAAGTGCGAAGGGCGGGGTGTTTTAGGGCTAACCCTTAGACGGGTTTGGGCTGCAACGAGCCCCTTAGCATTTTTCACTAAGTTTATGAAAAACGCCACCCTACCCCTCGAAGTGCTAGGGGCGATGTGTTTGAGGGCGAACCCTTAGACGGGTTTGGGCTGCAACAAGCCCCTTAGCATTTTTGCTTAGTTTTTGAAAAACGCCACCCTCCCCCTCGAAGTGCTAAGGGCGGGGTGTTTTAGGGCTAACCCTTCGATGGGTTTGGGCTGCAACGAGCCCCTTAGCATTTTTTGCTAAGTTTATGAAAAACGCCACCCTCCCCCTCGATGTGCTAGGAGCGAGGTGTTTTAGGGCGAACCCTTAGACGGGTTTGGGCTGCAACGAGCCCCTTCGTATTTTTTGCTAAGTTTTTGAAAAATGCCACCCTCCACCTCGAAGTGCTAGGGGCGAGGTGTTTTAGGGCGAACCCTTAGACGGGTTTGGGCTCCAACGAGCCCCTAAGCATTTTTTGCTAAGTTTGAAAAACGCCACCCTCCCCCTCGAAGTGCTAGGGGCGAGGTGTTTTAGGGCGAACCCTTAGACGGGTTTGGGCTACAACGAGCCCCTTAGCATTTTTGCTAAGTTTTTGAAAAACGCCACCCTCCCCCTTGAAGTGCTAGGGGCGAGGTGTTTTAGGGCGAACCCTTAGACGGGTTTGGTCTGCAACGAGACCCTAAGCATTTTTGCTAAGTTTTTGAAAAACGTCACCCTCGCCCTCGAAGTGCTAGGGGCGGGGTGTTTTAGGGCGAACCCTTAGACGGGTTTCGGCTGCAACGAGCCCCTTAGCATTTTTGCTAAGTTTATGAAAAACGCCACCCTCCCCCTTGAAGTGCTACGGGCGAGGTGTTTTAGGGCGAACCCTTATACGGGTTTGGGCTGCAACAAGCCCCTTAGCATTTTTGCTAAGTTTTTGAAAAACGTCACCCTCGCCCTCGAAGTGCTAGGGGCGGGGTGTTTTAGGGCGAACCCTTAGACGGGTTTCGGCTGCAACGAGCCCCTTAGCATTTTTGCTAAGTTTTTGAAAAACGCCACCCTCCCCCTTGAAGTGCTAGGGGCGAGGTGTTTTAGGGCGAACCCTTATACGGGTTTGGGCTGCAACAAGCCCCTTAGCATTTTTGCTAAGTTTTTGAAAAACGCCACCCTCCCCCTCGAAGTGCGAAGGGCGGGGTGTTTTAGGGCTAACCCTTAGACGGGTTTGGGCTGCAACGAGCCCCTTAGCATTTTTCACTAAGTTTATGAAAAACGCCACCCTACCCCTCGAAGTGCTAGGGGCGATGTGTTTGAGGGCGAACCCTTAGACGGGTTTGGGCTGCAACAAGCCCCTTAGCATTTTTGCTCAGTTTTTGAAAAACGCCACCCTCCCCCTCGAAGTGCTAAGGGCGGGGTGTTTTAGGGCTAACCCTTCGATGGGTTTGGGCTGCAACGAGCCCCTTAGCATTTTTTGCTAAGTTTATGGAAAACGCCACCCTCCCCCTCGATGTGCTAGGAGCGAGGTGTTTTAGGGCGAACCCTTAGACGGGTTTGGGCTGCAACGAGCCCCTTCGTATTTTTTGCTAAGTTTTTGAAAAACGCCACCCTCCCCCTCGAAGTGCTAGGGGCGAGGTGTTTTAGGGCGAACCCTTAGACGGGTTTGGGCTGCAACGAGCCCCTTAGCATTTTTGCTAAGTTTTTGAAAAACGCCACCCTCCCCCTCGAAGTGCTAGGGGCGAGGTGTTTTAGGGCGAACCCTTAGACGGGTTTGGGCTGCAACGAGCCCCTTAGCATTTTTGCTAAGTTTTTGAAAAACGCCACCCTCCCCCTCGAAGTGCTAGGGGCGAGGTGTTTTAGGGCGAACCCTTAGACGGGTTTGGGCTGCAACGAGCCCCTTAGCATTTTTGCTAAGTTTTTGAAAAACGCCACCCTCCCCCTCGAAGTGCTAGGGGCGAGGTGTTTTAGGGCGAACCCTTAGACGGGTTTGGGCTGCAACGAGCCCCTTAGCATTTTTGCTAAGTTTTTGAAAAACGCCACCCTCCCCCTCGAAGTGCTAGGGGCGAGGTGTTTTAGGGCGAACCCTTAGACGGGTTTGGGCTGCAACGAGCCCCTTAGCATTTTTGCTAAGTTTTTGAAAAACGCCACCCTCCCCCTCGAAGTGCTAGGGGCGAGGTGTTTTAGGGCGAACCCTTAGACGGGTTTGGGCTGCAACGAGCCCCTTAGCATTTTTGCTAAGTTTTTGAAAAACGCCACCCTCCCCCTCGAAGTGCTAAGGGCGGGGTGTTTTAGGGCGAACCCTTAGACGGGTTTGGGCTGCAACGAGCCCCTTAGCATTTTTGCTAAGTTTATGAAAAACGCCACCCTCCCCCTCGAAGTGCTAGGGGCGAGGTGTTTTAGGGCGAACCCTTAGACGGGTTTGGGCTGCAACGAGCCCCTTAGCATTTTTGCTAAGTTTTTGAAAAACGCCACCCTCCCCCTCGAAGTGCTAGGGCGGGGTGTTTTAGGGCGAACCCTTAGACGGGTTTGGGCTGCAACGAGCCCCTTAGCATTTTTGCTAAGTTTTTGAAAAACGCCACCCTCCCCCTCGAAGTGCTAGGGGCGAGGTGTTTTAGGGCGAACCCTTAGACGGGTTTGGGCTGCAACGAGCCCCTTAGCATTTTTGCTAAGTTTTTGAAAAACGCCACCCTCCCCCTCGAAGTGCTAGGGGCGAGGTGTTTTAGGGCGAACCCTTAGACGGGTTTGGGCTGCAACGAGCCCCTTAGCATTTTTGCTAAGTTTTTGAAAAACGCCACCCTCCCCCTCGAAGTGCTAGGGGCGAGGTGTTTTAGGGCGAACCCTTAGACGGGTTTGGGCTGCAACGAGCCCCTTAGCATTTTTGCTAAGTTTTTGAAAAACGCCACCCTCCCCCTCGAAGTGCTAGGGGCGAGGTGTTTTAGGGCGAACCCTTAGACGGGTTTGGTCTGCAACGAGACCCTTAGCATTTTTGCTAAGTTTTTGAAAAACGTCACCCTCGCCCTCGAAGTGCTAGGGGCGGGGTGTTTTAGGGCGAACCCTTAGACGGGTTTCGGCTGCAACGAGCCCCTTAGCATTTTTGCTAAGTTTTTGAAAAACGCCACCCTCCCCCTCGAAGTGCTAGGGGCGAGGTGTTTTAGGGCGAACCCTTAGACGGGTTTGGGCTGCAACAAGCCCCTTAGCATTTTTGCTAAGTTTTTGAAAAACGTCACCCTCGCCCTCGAAGTGCTAGGGGCGGGGTGTTTTAGGGCGAACCCTTAGACGGGTTTCGGCTGCAACGAGCCCCTTAGCATTTTTGCTAAGTTTTTGAAAAACGCCACCCTCCCCCTTGAAGTGCTAGGGGCGAGGTGTTTTAGGGCGAACCCTTATACGGGTTTGGGCTGCAACAAGCCCCTTAGCATTTTTGCTAAGTTTTTGAAAAACGCCACCCTCCCCCTCGAAGTGCGAAGGGCGGGGTGTTTTAGGGCTAACCCTTAGACGGGTTTGGGCTGCAACGAGCCCCTTAGCATTTTTCACTAAGTTTATGAAAAACGCCACCCTACCCCTCGAAGTGCTAGGGGCGATGTGTTTGAGGGCGAACCCTTAGACGGGTTTGGGCTGCAACAAGCCCCTTAGCATTTTTGCTCAGTTTTTGAAAAACGCCACCCTCCCCCTCGAAGTGCTAAGGGCGGGGTGTTTTAGGGCTAACCCTTAGACGGGTTTGGGCTGCAACGAGCCCCTTAGCATTTTTTGCTAAGTTTATGAAAAACGCCACCCTCCCCCTCGAAGTGCTAGGAGCGAGGTGTTTTAGGGCGAACCCTTAGACGGGTTTGGGCTGCAACGAGCCCCTTAGTATTTTTTGCTAAGTTTTTGAAAAATGCCACCCTCCACCTCGAAGTGCTAGGGGCGAGGTGTTTTAGGGCGAACCCTTAGACGGGTTTGGGCTGCAACGAGCCCCTAAGCATTTTTTGCTAAGTTTTGAAAAACGCCACCCTCCCCCTCGAAGTGCTAGGGGCGAGGTGTTTTAGGGCGAACCCTTAGACGGGTTTGGGCTGCAACGAGCCCCTTAGCATTTTTGCTAAGTTTTTGAAAAACGCCACCCTCCCCCTTGAAGTGCTAGGGGCGAGGTGTTTTAGGGCGAACCCTTAGACGGGTTTGGGCTGCAACGAGACCCTAAGCATTTTTGCTAAGTTTTTGAAAAACGTCACCCTCGCCCTCGAAGTGCTAGGGGCGGGGTGTTTTAGGGCGAACCCTTAGACGGGTTTCGGCTGCAACGAGCCCCTTAGCATTTTTGCTAAGTTTTTGAAAAACGCCACCCTCCCCCTTGAAGTGCTAGGGGCGAGGTGTTTTAGGGCGAACCCTTAGACGGGTTTGGGCTGCAACGAGCCCCTTAGCATTTTTGCTAAGTTTTTGAAAAACGCCACCCTCCCCTCGAAGTGCTAGGGGCGAGGTGTTTTAGGGCGAACCCTTAGACGGGTTTGGGCTGCAACGAGCCCCTTAGCATTTTTGCTAAGTTTTGAAAAACGCCACCCTCCCCCTCGAAGTGCTAGGGGCGAGGTGTTTTAGGGCGAACCCTTAGACGGGTTTGGGCTGCAACGAGCCCCTTAGCATTTTTGCTAAGTTTTTGAAAAACGCCACCCTCCCTCTCGAAGTGCTAGGGGCGGGGTGTTTTAGGGCGAACCCTTAGACGGGTTTGGGCTGCAACGAGCCCCTTAGCATTTTTGCTAAGTTTTTGAAAAACGCCACCCTCCCCCTCGAAGTGCTAGGGGCGAGGTGTTTTAGGGCGAACCCTTAGACGGGTTTGGGCTGCAACGAGCCCCTTAGCATTTTTGCTAAGTTTTTGAAAAACGCCACCCTCCCCCTCGAAGTGCTAGGGGCGGGGTGTTTTAGGGCGAACCCTTAGACGGGTTTGGGCTGCAACGAGCCCCTTAGCATTTTTGCTAAGTTTTTGAAAAACGCCACCCTCCCCCTCGAAGTGCTAGGGGCGAGGTGTTTTAGGGCGAACCCTTAGACGGGTTTGGGCTGCAACGAGCCCCTTAGCATTTTTGCTAAGTTTTTGAAAAACGCCACCCTCCCCCTCGAAGTGCTAGGGGCGAGGTGTTTTAGGGCGAACCCTTAGACGGGTTTGGGCTGCAACGAGCCCCTTAGCATTTTTGCTAAGTTTTTGAAAAACGCCACCCTCCCCCTCGAAGTGCTAGGGGCGAGGTGTTTTAGGGCGAACCCTTAGACGGGTTTGGGCTGCAACGAGCCCCTTAGCATTTTTGCTAAGTTTTTGAAAAACGCCACCCTCCCCCTCGAAGTGCTAGGGGCGAGGTGTTTTAGGGCGAACCCTTAGACGGGTTTGGGCTGCAACGAGCCCCTTAGCATTTTTTGCTAAGTTTTTGAAAAACGCCACCCTCCCCCTCGAAGTGCTAGGGGCGAGGTGTTTTAGGGCGAACCCTTAGACGGGTTTGGGCTGCAACGAGCCCCTTAGCATTTTTGCTAAGTTTTTGAAAAACGCCACCCTCCCCCTCGAAGTGCTAGGGGCGAGGTGTTTTAGGGCGAACCCTTAGACGGGTTTGGGCTGCAACGAGCCCCTTAGCATTTTTGCTAAGTTTTTGAAAAACGCCACCCTCCCCCTCGAAGTGCTAGGGGCGAGGTGTTTTAGGGCGAACCCTTAGACGGGTTTGGGCTGCAACGAGCCCCTTAGCATTTTTGCTAAGTTTTTGAAAAACGCCACCCTCCCCCTCGAAGTGCTAGGGGCGAGGTGTTTTAGGGCGAACCCTTAGACGGGTTTGGGCTGCAACGAGCCCCTTAGCATTTTTGCTAAGTTTTTGAAAAACGTCACCCTCGCCCTCGAAGTGCTAGGGGCGGGGTGTTTTAGGGCGAACCCTTAGACGGGTTTGGGCTGCAACGAGCCCCTTAGCATTTTTGCTAAGTTTTTGAAAAACGCCACCCTCCCCCTCGAAGTGCTAGGGCGAGGTGTTTTAGGGCGAACCCTTAGACGGGTTTGGGCTGCAACGAGCCCCTTAGCATTTTTGCTAAGTTTTTGAAAAACGTCACCCTCGCCCTCGAAGTGCTAGGGGCGGGGTGTTTTAGGGCGAACCCTTAGACGGGTTTGGGCTGCAACGAGCCCCTTAGCATTTTTGCTAAGTTTTTGAAAAACGCCACCCTCCCCCTCGAAGTGCTAGGGGCGAGGTGTTTTAGGGCGAACCCTTAGACGGGTTTGGGCTGCAACGAGCCCCTTAGCATTTTTGCTAAGTTTTTGAAAAACGCCACCCTCCCCCTCGAAGTGCTAAGGGCGGGGTGTTTTAGGGCGAACCCTTAGACGGGTTTGGGCTGCAACGAGCCCCTTAGCATTTTTCGCTAAGTTTTTGAAAAACGCCACCCTCCCCCTCGAAGTGCTAGGGGCGAGGTGTTTTAGGGCGAACCCTTAGACGGGTTTGGGCTGCAACGAGCCCCTTAGCATTTTTGCTAAGTTTTTGAAAAACGCCACCCTCCCCCTCGAAGTGCTAGGGCGAGGTGTTTTAGGGCGAACCCTTAGACGGGTTTGGGCTGCAACGAGCCCCTTAGCATTTTTGCTAAGTTTTTGAAAAACGCCACCCTCCCCCTCGAAGTGCTAGGGCGAGGTGTTTTAGGGCGAACCCTTAGACGGGTTTGGGCTGCAACGAGCCCCTTAGCATTTTTGCTAAGTTTTTGAAAAACGCCACCCTCCCCTCGAAGTGCTAGGGGCGAGGTGTTTTAGGGCGAACCCTTAGACGGGTTTGGGCTGCAACGAGCCCCTTAGCATTTTTGCTAAGTTTTGAAAAACGCCACCCTCCCCCTCGAAGTGCTAGGGGCGAGGTGTTTTAGGGCGAACCCTTAGACGGGTTTGGGCTGCAACGAGCCCCTTAGCATTTTTGCTAAGTTTTTGAAAAACGCCACCCTCCCCTCGAAGTGCTAGGGGCGAGGTGTTTTAGGGCGAACCCTTAGACGGGTTTGGGCTGCAACGAGCCCCTTAGCATTTTTGCTAAGTTTTTGAAAAACGTCACCCTCCCCCTCGAAGTGCTAGGGGCGAGGTGTTTTAGGGCGAACCCTTAGACGGGTTTGGGCTGCAACGAGCCCCTTAGCATTTTTGCTAAGTTTTTGAAAAACGCCACCCTCCCCCTCGAAGTGCTAGGGCGAGGTGTTTTAGGGCGAACCCTTAGACGGGTTTGGGCTGCAACGAGCCCCTTAGCATTTTTGCTAAGTTTTTGAAAAACGCCACCCTCCCCCTCGAAGTGCTAGGGGCGAGGTGTTTTAGGGCGAACCCTTAGACGGGTTTGGGCTGCAACGAGCCCCTTAGCATTTTTGCTAAGTTTTTGAAAAACGCCACCCTCCCCCTCGAAGTGCTAGGGGCGAGGTGTTTTAGGGCGAACCCTTAGACGGGTTTGGGCTGCAACGAGCCCCTTAGCATTTTTGCTAAGTTTTTGAAAAACGCCACCCTCCCCCTCGAAGTGCTAGGGACGAGGTGTTTTAGGGCGAACCCTTAGACGGGTTTGGGCTGCAACGAGCCCCTTAGCATTTTTCGCTAAGTTTTTGAAAAACGCCACCCTCCCCCTCGAAGTGCTAGGGGCGAGGTGTTTTAGGGCGAACCCTTAGACGGGTTTGGGCTGCAACGAGCCCCTTAGCATTTTTGCTAAGTTTTGAAAAACGCCACCCTCCCCCTCGAAGTGCTAGGGGCGAGGTGTTTTAGGGCGAACCCTTAGACGGGTTTGGGCTGCAACGAGCCCCTTAGCATTTTTGCTAAGTTTTTGAAAAACGCCACCCTCCCCCTCGAAGTGCTAGGGGCGAGGTGTTTTAGGGCGAACCCTTAGAGGGCGGGGTGTTTTAGGGCGAACCCTTAGACGGGTTTGGGCTGCAACGAGCCCCTTAGCATTTTTGCTAAGTTTTTGAAAAACGCCACCCTCCCCCTCGAAGTGCTAGGGGCGAGGTGTTTTAGGGCGAACCCTTAGACGGGTTTGGGCTGCAACGAGCCCCTTAGCATTTTTGCTAAGTTTTTGAAAAACGCCACCCTCCCCCTCGAAGTGCTAGGGCGGAGGTGTTTTAGGGCGAACCCTTAGACGGGTTTGGGCTGCAACGAGCCCCTTAGCATTTTTGCTAAGTTTTTGAAAAACGCCACCCTCCCCCTCGAAGTGCTAGGGGCGAGGTGTTTTAGGGCGAACCCTTAGACGGGTTTGGGCTGCAACGAGCCCCTTAGCATTTTTGCTAAGTTTTTGAAAAACGCCACCCTCCCCCTCGAAGTGCTAGGGGCGAGGTGTTTTAGGGCGAACCCTTAGACGGGTTTGGGCTGCAACGAGCCCCTTAGCATTTTTGCTAAGTTTTTGAAAAACGCCACCCTCCCCTCGAAGTGCTAGGGGCGAGGTGTTTTAGGGCGAACCCTTAGACGGGTTTGGGCTGCAACGAGCCCCTTAGCATTTTTGCTAAGTTTTTGAAAAACGCCACCCTCCCCCTCGAAGTGCTAGGGGCGAGGTGTTTTAGGGCGAACCCTTAGACGGGTTTGGGCTGCAACGAGCCCCTTAGCATTTTTGCTAAGTTTTTGAAAAACGCCACCCTCCCCTCGAAGTGCTAGGGGCGAGGTGTTTTAGGGCGAACCCTTAGACGGGTTTGGGCTGCAACGAGCCCCTTAGCATTTTTGCTAAGTTTTTGAAAAACGCCACCCTCCCCCTCGAAGTGCTAGGGGCGAGGTGTTTTAGGGCGAACCCTTAGACGGGTTTGGGCTGCAACGAGCCCCTTAGCATTTTTGCTAAGTTTTTGAAAAACGCCACCCTCGCCCTCGAAGTGCTAGGGGCGAGGTGTTTTAGGGCGAACCCTTAGACGGGTTTGGGCTGCAACGAGCCCCTTAGCATTTTTGCTAAGTTTTTGAAAAACGCCACCCTCCCCCTCGAAGTGCTAGGGGCGAGGTGTTTTTGGGCGAACCCTTAGACGGGTTTGGGCTGCAACGAGCCCCTTAGCATTTTCGCTAAGTTTTTGAAAAACGCCACCCTCCCCCTCGAAGTGCTAGGGGCGAGGTGTTTTAGGGCGAACCATTAGACGGGTTTGGGCTGCAACGAGCCCCTTAGCATTTTTGCTAAGTTTTTGAAAAACGCCACCCTCCCCCTCGAAGTGCTAGGGGCGAGGTGTTTTAGGGCGAACCCTTAGACGGGTTTGGGCTGCAACGAGCCCCTTAGCATTTTTGCTAAGTTTTTGAAAAACGCCACCCTCCCCCTCGAAGTGCTAGGGGCGAGGTGTTTTAGGGCGAACCCTTAGACGGGTTTGGGCTGCAACGAGCCCCTTAGCATTTTCGCTAAGTTTTTGAAAAACGCCACCCTCCCCCTCGAAGTGCTAGGGGCGAGGTGTTTTAGGGCGAACCCTTAGACGGGTTTGGGCTGCAACGAGCCCCTTAGCATTTTTGCTAAGTTTTTGAAAAACGCCACCCTCCCCCTCGAAGTGCTAGGGGCGAGGTGTTTTAGGGCGAACCCTTAGACGGGTTTGGGCTGCAACGAGCCCCTTAGCATTTTTGCTAAGTTTTTGAAAAACGCCACCCTCCCCCTCGAAGTGCTAGGGGCGAGGTGTTTTAGGGCGAACCCTTAGACGGGTTTGGGCTGCAACGAGCCCCTTAGCATTTTTGCTAAGTTTTTGAAAAACGCCACCCTCCCCCTCGAAGTGCTAGGGGCGAGGTGTTTTAGGGCGAACCCTTAGACGGGTTTGGGCTGCAACGAGCCCCTTAGCATTTTTGCTAAGTTTTTGAAAAACGCCACCCTCCCCTCGAAGTGCTAGGGGCGGGTGTTTTAGGGCGAACCCTTAGACGGGTTTGGGCTGCAACGAGCCCCTTAGCATTTTTGCTAAGTTTTTGAAAAACGCCACCCTCCCCCTCGAAGTGCTAGGGGCGAGGTGTTTTAGGGCGAACCCTTAGACGGGTTTGGGCTGCAACGAGCCCCTTAGCATTTTTGCTAAGTTTTTGAAAAACGCCACCCTCCCCTCGAAGTGCTAGGGGCGAGGTGTTTTAGGGCGAACCCTTAGACGGGTTTGGGCTGCAACGAGCCCCTTAGCATTTTTGCTAAGTTTTTGAAAAACGCCACCCTCCCCTCGAAGTGCTAGGGGCGAGGTGTTTTAGGGCGAACCCTTAGACGGGTTTGGGCTGCAACGAGCCCCTTAGCATTTTTGCTAAGTTTTTGAAAACGCCACCCTCCCCCTCGAAGTGCTAGGGGCGAGGTGTTTTAGGGCGAACCCTTAGACGGTTTGGGCTGCAACGAGCCCCTTAGCATTTTCGCTAAGTTTTTGAAAAACGCCACCCTCCCCTCGAAGTGCTAGGGGCGAGGTGTTTTAGGGCGAACCCTTAGACGGGTTTGGGCTGCAACGAGCCCCTTAGCATTTTTGCTAAGTTTTTGAAAAACGCCACCCTCCCCCTCGAAGTGCTAGGGGCGGGGTGTTTTAGGGCGAACCCTTAGACGGGTTTGGGCTGCAACGAGCCCCTTAGCATTTTTGCTAAGTTTTGAAAAACGCCACCCTCCCCCTCGAAGTGCTAGGGGCGAGGTGTTTTAGGGCGAACCCTTAGACGGGTTTGGGCTGCAACGAGCCCCTTAGCATTTTTGCTAAGTTTTTGAAAAACGCCACCCTCCCCCTCGAAGTGCTAGGGGCGAGGTGTTTTAGGGCGAACCCTTAGACGGGTTTGGGCTGCAACGAGCCCCTTAGCATTTTTGCTAAGTTTTTGAAAAACGCCACCCTCCCCCTCGAAGTGCTAGGGGCGAGGTGTTTTAGGGCGAACCCTTAGACGGGTTTGGGCTGCAACGAGCCCCTTAGCATTTTTGCTAAGTTTTTGAAAAACGCCACCCTCCCCCTCGAAGTGCTAGGGGCGAGGTGTTTTAGGGCGAACCCTTAGACGGGTTTGGGCTGCAACGAGCCCCTTAGCATTTTTGCTAAGTTTTGAAAAACGCCACCCTCCCCCTCGAAGTGCTAGGGGCGAGGTGTTTTAGGGCGAACCCTTAGACGGGTTTGGGCTGCAACGAGCCCCTTAGCATTTTTGCTAAGTTTTTGAAAAACGCCACCCTCCCCCTCGAAGTGCTAGGGGCGAGGTGTTTTAGGGCGAACCCTTAGACGGGTTTGGGCTGCAACGAGCCCCTTAGCATTTTCGCTAAGTTTTTGAAAAACGCCACCCTCCCCCTCGAAGTGCTAGGGGCGAGGTGTTTTAGGGCGAACCCTTAGACGGGTTTGGGCTGCAACGAGCCCCTTAGCATTTTTGCTAAGTTTTTGAAAAACGCCACCCTCCCCCTCGAAGTGCTAGGGGCGAGGTGTTTTAGGGCGAACCCTTAGACGGGTTTGGGCTGCAACGAGCCCCTTAGCATTTTTGCTAAGTTTTTGAAAAACGCCACCCTCCCCCTCGAAGTGCTAGGGGCGAGGTGTTTTAGGGCGAACCCTTAGACGGGTTTGGGCTGCAACGAGCCCCTTAGCATTTTTGCTAAGTTTTTGAAAAACGCCACCCTCCCCTCGAAGTGCTAGGGGCGAGGTGTTTTAGGGCGAACCCTTAGACGGGTTTGGGCTGCAACGAGCCCCTTAGCATTTTTGCTAAGTTTTTGAAAAACGCCACCCTCCCCCTCGAAGTGCTAGGGGCGAGGTGTTTTAGGGCGAACCCTTAGACGGGTTTGGGCTGCAACGAGCCCCTTAGCATTTTTGCTAAGTTTTTGAAAAACGCCACCCTCCCCCTCGAAGTGCTAGGGGCGAGGTGTTTTAGGGCGAACCCTTAGACGGGTTTGGGCTGCAACGAGCCCCTTAGCATTTTTGCTAAGTTTTTGAAAAACGCCACCCTCCCCCTCGAAGTGCTAGGGGCGAGGTGTTTTAGGGCGAACCCTTAGACGGGTTTGGGCTGCAACGAGCCCCTTAGCATTTTTGCTAAGTTTTTGAAAAACGCCACCCTCCCCCTCGAAGTGCTAGGGCGAGGTGTTTTAGGGCGAACCCTTAGACGGGTTTGGGCTGCAACGAGCCCCTTAGCATTTTTCGCTAAGTTTTTGAAAAACGCCACCCTCCCCTCGAAGTGCTAGGGCGAGGTGTTTTAGGGCGAACCCTTAGACGGGTTTGGGCTGCAACGAGCCCCTTAGCATTTTTGCTAAGTTTTTGAAAAACGCCACCCTCCTCCCTCGAAGTGCTAGGGGCGAGGTGTTTTAGGGCGAACCCTTAGACGGGTTTGGGCTGCAACGAGCCCCTTAGCATTTTTGCTAAGTTTTTGAAAAACGCCACCCTCCCCCTCGAAGTGCTAGGGGCGAGGTGTTTTAGGGCGAACCCTTAGACGGGTTTGGGCTGCAACGAGCCCCTTAGCATTTTTGCTAAGTTTTTGAAAAACGCCACCCTCCCCTCGAAGTGCTAGGGGCGAGGTGTTTTAGGGCGAACCCTTAGACGGGTTTGGGCTGCAACGAGCCCCTTAGCATTTTTGCTAAGTTTTTGAAAAACGCCACCCTCCCCCTCGAAGTGCTAGGGGCGAGGTGTTTTAGGGCGAACCCTTAGACGGGTTTGGGCTGCAACGAGCCCCTTAGCATTTTTGCTAAGTTTTTGAAAAACGCCACCCTCCCCCTCGAAGTGCTAGGGGCGAGGTGTTTTAGGGCGAACCCTTAGACGGGTTTGGGCTGCAACGAGCCCCTTAGCATTTTTGCTAAGTTTTTGAAAAACGCCACCCTCCCCCTCGAAGTGCTAGGGGCGAGGTGTTTTAGGGCGAACCCTTAGACGGGTTTGGGCTGCAACGAGCCCCTTAGCATTTTTGCTAAGTTTTTGAAAAACGCCACCCTCCCCCTCGAAGTGCTAGGGGCGAGGTGTTTTAGGGCGAACCCTTAGACGGGTTTGGGCTGCAACGAGCCCCTTAGCATTTTTGCTAAGTTTTTGAAAAACGCCACCCTCCCCCTCGAAGTGCTAGGGGCGAGGTGTTTTAGGGCGAACCCTTAGACGGGTTTGGGCTGCAACGAGCCCCTTAGCATTTTGCTAAGTTTTTGAAAAACGCCACCCTCCCCCTCGAAGTGCTAGGGGCGAGGTGTTTTAGGGCGAACCCTTAGACGGGTTTGGGCTGCAACGAGCCCCTTAGCATTTTTTGCTAAGTTTTTGAAAAACGCCACCCTCCCCCTCGAAGTGCTAGGGGCGGGGTGTTTTAGGGCGAACCCTTAGACGGGTTTGGGCTGCAACGAGCCCCTTAGTATTTTTTGCTAAGTTTTTGAAAAACGCCACCGTCCCCCTCGAAGTGCTAGGGGTGAGGTGTTTTACGGCGAACCCTTAGACGGGTTTGGGCTGCAACGAGCCCCTTAGTATTTTTCGTTAAGTTTTTGAAAAACGCCACCCTCCTCCTAGAAGTGCTACGAGCGAGGTGTTTTAGGGCGAACCCTTAGACGGGTTTGGGCTGCAACGAGCCCCTTAGTATTTTTCGCTAAGGTTTTGAAAAACGCCACCCTCCTCCTCGAAGTGCTAGAGGCGAGGTGTTTTAGGGCGAACCCTTAGACGGGTTTGGGCTGCAACGAGCCCCTTAGCATTTTTGCTACGTTTTTGAAAAATGCCACCCTCTCCCTCGAAATGCTAGGGGCGAGGTCTTTTTGGGCAAACCCTTAGACGGGTTTGGGCTTCAAGGAGCCCCTTGGCATTTCGCTAAGTTTTTGAAGAACGCCACCCTCCCCCTCGAAGTGCTAGAGGCGAGGTGTTTTAGGGCGAACCATTAGACGGCTTTGGGCTGCAATGAGACCCTTAGCATTTTTGCTAAGTTTTTGAAAAACGTCACCCTCTCCCTCGAAGTGCTAGGGGCGGGGTGTTTTAGGGCGAACCCTTAGACGGGTTTGGGCTGCAACGAGCCCCTTAGCATTTTTGCTAAGTTTTTGAAAAACGCCACCGTCCCCCTCGAAGTGCTAGGGGCGAGGTGTTTTTGGGCGAACCCTTAGACAGGTTTGGGCTGCAAGGAGCCCCTTAGCATTTCGCTTAGTTTTTGAAGAACGCCACCCTCCTCCTCGAAGTGCTAGGGGCGAGGTGTTTTAGGGCGAACCATTAGACGGGCTTGGGCTGCAACGATACCCTTAGCATTTTTGCTAAGTTTTTGAAAAACGTCACCCTCCCCCTCGAAGTGCAAGGGGCGGGGTGTTTTAGGGCGAACCCTTAGACGGGTTTGGGCTGCAACGAGCCCCTTAGCATTTTTTGCTAAGTTTGAAAAACGCCACCCTCCCCCTCGAAGTGCTAGGGGCGAGGTGTTTTAGGGCGAGCCCTTAGACGGTTTTTGGCTGCAACGAGCCCCTTAGCATTTTTCGCTAAGTTTTTGAAAAATGCCACCCTCCTCCTCGAAGTGCTAGGAGCGAGGTGTTTTAGGGCGAACCCTTAGACGGGTTTGGGCTGCAACGAGCCCCTTAGCATTTTTGCTACGTTTTTGAAAAATGCCACCCTCTCCCTCGAAATGCTAGGGGCGAGGTGTTTTTGGGCAAACCCTTAGACGGGTTTGGGCTTCAAGGAGCCCCGTAGCATTTCGCTAAGTTTTTGAAGAACGCCACCCTCCCCCTCGAAGTGCTAGGGGCGAGGTGTTTTTGGGCGAACCCTTAGACAGGTTTGGGCTGCAAGGAGCCCCTTAGCATTTCGCTAAGTTTTTGAAAAACGCCACCCTCCTCCTCGAAGTGCTAGGGGCGAGGTGTTTTAGGGCGAACCATTAGACGGGCTTGGGCTGCAACGATACCCTTAGCATTTTTGCTAAGTTTTTGAAAAACGTCACCCTCCCCCTCGAAGTGCAAGGGGCGGGGTGTTTTAGGGCGAACCCTTAGACGGGTTTGGGCTGCAATGAGCCCCTTAGCATTTTTTGCTAAGTTTGAAAAACGCCACCCTCCCCCTCGAAGTGCTAGGGGCGAGGTGTTTTAGGGTGAGCCCTTAGACGGTTTTTTGGCTGCAACGAGCCCCTTAGCATTTTTCGCTAAGTTTTTGAAAAATGCCACCCTCCTCCTCGAAGTGCTAGGAGCGAGGTGTTTTAGGGCGAACCCTTAGACGGGTTTGGGCTGCAACGAGCCCCTTAGCATTTTTGCTACGTTTTTGAAAAATGCCACCCTCTCCCTCGAAATGCTAGGGGCGAGGTGTTTTTGGGAAAACCCTTAGACGGGTTTGGGCTTCACGGAGCCCCGTAGCATTTCGCTAAGTTTTTGAAGAACGCCACCCTCCCCCTCGAAGTGCTAGGGGCGAGGTGTTTTTGGGCGAACCCTTAGACAGGTTTGGGCTGCAAGGAGCCCCTTAGCATTTCGCTAAGTTTTTGAAAAACGCCACCCTCCTCCTCGAAGTGCTAGGGGCGAGGTGTTTTAGGGCGAACCATTAGACGGGCTTGGGCTGCAACGATACCCTTAGCATTTTTGCTAAGTTTTTGAAAAACGTCACCCTCCCCCTCGAAGTGCTAGGGGCGAGGTGTTTTAGGGCGAACCCTTAGACGGGTTTGGGATGCAACGAGCCCCTTAGCATTTTTGCTAAGTTTTTGAAAAACGTCACCGTCCCCCTCGAAGTGCTAGGGCGAGGTGTTTTTGGGCGAACCCTTAGACAGGTTTGGGCTGCAAGGAGCCCCTTAGCATTTCGCTAAGTTTTTGAAGAACGCCACCCTCCTTCTCGAAGTGCTAGGGGCGAGGTGTTTTAGGGCGAACCATTAGACGGGTTTGGGCTGGAACGATACCCTTAGCATTTTTGCTAAGTTTTTGAAAAACGTCACCCTCCCCCTCGATGTGCTAGGGGCGAGGTGTTTTAGGGCGAACCCTTAGACGGGTTTGGGATGCAACGAGCCCCTTAGTATTTTTTGCTAAGTTTTTGAAAAATGCCACCCTCCTCCTCGAAGTGCTAGGAGCGAGGTGTTTTAAGGCGAACCCTTAGACGGGTTTGGGCTGCAACGAGCCCCTTAGTATTTTTCGCTAAGTTTTTGACAAACGCCACCCTCCTCCTCGAAGTGCTAGGGGCGAGGTGTTTTAGGGCGAACCCTTAGACGGGTTTGGGCTGCAACGAGCCCCTTAGCATTTTTTGCTAAGTTTGAAAAACGCCACCCTCCCCCTCGAAGTGCTAGGGGCGAGGTGTTTTAGGGCGAACCCTTAGACGGGTTTGGGATGCACCGAGCCCCTTAGTATTTTTTGCTAAGTTTTTGAAAAACGCCACCCTCCTCCTCGAAGTGCTAGGGGTGAGGTGTTTTACGGCGAACCCTTAGACGGGTTTGGGCTGCAACGAGCCCCTTAGTATTTTTCGTTAAGTTTTTGAAAAACGCCACCCTCCTCCTAGAAGTGCTAGGGGCGAGGTGTTTTAGGGCGAACCCTTAGACGGGTTTGGGCTGCAATGAGCCCCTTAGCATTTTTTGCTAAGTTTGAAAAACGCCACCCTCCCCCTCGAAGTGCTAGGGGCGAGGTGTTTTAGGGCGAGCCCTTAGACGGTTTTGGGCTGCAACGAGCCCCTTAGCATTTTTCGCTAAGTTTTTGAAAAATGCCACCCTCCTCCCCGAAGTGCTAGGAGCGAGGTGTTTTATGGCGAACCCTTAGACGGGTTTGGGCTGCAACGAGCCCCTTAGTATTTTTCGCTAAGGTTTTGAAAAACGCCACCCTCCTCCTCGAAGTGCTAGGGGCGAGGTGTTTTAGGGCGAACCCTTAGACGGGTTTGGGCTGCAACGAGCCCCTTAGTATTTTTGCTACGTTTTTGAAAAATGCCACCCTCTCCCTCGAAATGCTAGGGGCGAGGTGTTTTTGGGCAAACCCTTAGACGGGTTTGGGCTTCAAGGAGCCCCTTAGCATTTCGCTAAGTTTTTGAAGAACGCCACCCTCCCCCTCGAAGTGCTATGGGCGAGGTGTTTTAGGGCGAACCATTAGACGGGCTTAGGCTGCAACGATACCCTTAGCATTTTTGCTAAGTTTTTGAAAAACGTCACCCTCCCCCTCGAAGTGCAAGGGGCGGGGTGTTTTAGGGCGCACCCTTAGACGGGTTTGGGCTGCAACGAGCCCCTTAGCATTTTTGCTAAGTTTTTGAAAAACGCCACCGTCCCACTCGAAGTGCTAGGGGCGATGTGTTTTTGTGCGAACCCTTAGACAGGTTTGGGCTGCAAGGAGCCCCTTAGCATTTCGCTAAGTTTTTGAAGAACGCCACCCTCCTCCTCGAAGTGCTAGGGGCGAGGTGTTTTAGGGCGAACCATTAGACGGGCTTGGGCTGCAACGATACCCTTAGCATTTTTGCTAAGTTTTTGTAAAACATCACCCTCCCCCTCGAAGTGCTAGGGGCGAGGTGTTTTAGGGCGAACCCTTAGACGGGTTTGGGATGCAACGAGCCCCTTAGCATTTTTGCTAAGTTTTCGAAAAACGCCACCGTCCCCCTCGAAGTGCTAGGGCGAAGTGTTTTTCGGTGAACCCTTAGACAGGTTTGGGCTGCAAGGAGCCCCTTAGCATTTCGCTAAGTTTTTGAAGAACGCCACCCTCCTTCTCGAAGTGCTAGGGGCGAGGTGTTTTAGGGCGAACCATTAGACGGGTTTGGGCTGCAACAATACCCTTAGCATTTTTGCTAAGTTTTTGAAAAACGTCACCCTCCCCCTCGATGTGCTAGGGGCGAGGTGTTTTAGGGCGAACCCTTAGACGGGTTTGGGCTGCAACGAGCCCCTTAGCATTTTTGCTACATTTTTGAAAAATGCCACCCTCTCCCTCGAAATGCTAGGGGCGAGGTGTTTTTGGGCAAACCGTTAGACGGGTTTGGGCTTCATGGAGCCCCTTAGCATTTCGCTAAGTTTTTGAAGAACGCCACCCTCCCCCTCGAAATGCTAGGGGCGAGGTGTTTTAGGGCGAACCATTAGACGGGTTTGGGCTGCAATGAGACCCTTAGCATTTTTGCTAAGTTTTTGAAAAACGTCACCCTCCCCCTCGAAGTGCTAGGGGCGGTGTGTTTTAGGGCGAACCCTTAGACGGGTTTGAGCTGCAACGAGCCCCTTAGCATTTTTGCTAAGTTTTTGAAAAACGCCACCGTCCCCCTCGAAGTGCTAGGGGCGAGGTGTTTTAGGGCGAACCTTTAGACGGGTTTGGGCTGCAAGGAGCCCCTTAGCATTTCGCTAAGTTTTTGAAAAACGCCACCCTCCTCCTCGAAGTGCTAGGGGCGAGGTGTTTTAGGGCGAACCATTAGACGGGCTTGGGCTCCAACGATACCCTTAGCATTTTTGCTAAGTTTTTGAAAAACGTCACCCTCCCCCTCGAAGTGCTAGGGGCGAGGTGTTTTAGGGCGAACCCTTAGACGGGTTTGGGCTGCAACGAGCCCCGTAGCATTTTTCGCTAAGTTTGAAAAACGCCACCCTCCCCCTCGAAGTGCTAGGGGCGAGGTGTTTTAGGGTGAACCCTTAGACGGGTTTGGGCTACAACGAGCCCCTTAGCATTTTTGCTAAGTTTTTGTAAAACGCCACCCTCCCCCTCGAAGTGCTTGGGGCGATGTGTTTTAGGGTGAACCCTTAGACGGGTTTGGGCTGCAACGAGCACCTTAGCATTTCTCTAAGTTTTTGAAAAACACCACCCTCCCCCTAGAAGTGCTAGGGGCGAGGTGTTTTAGGGCGAACCATTAGACGGGTTTGGGCTGCAACGAGCCCCTTAGCATTTTTGCTAAGTTTTTGAAAAACACCACCCTCCCCCTCGAAGTGCTAGGGGCGGGGTGTTTTAGGGCAAACCCTTAGACGGGTTTGGGCTGCAACGAGCCCCTTAGCATTTTTGCTAAGTTTTTGAAAAATGCCACCCTCCCCGTCGAAGTGCTAAGGGCGGGGTGTTTTAGGGCTAACCCTTAGACAGGTTTGGGCTGCAACGAGCCCCTTAGTATTTTTCCCTAAGTTTTTCAAACAATGCCACCCTCCCCCTCGAAGTGCTAGGGGCGAGGTGTTTTAGGGCGAACCCTTAGACGGGTTTCGGATGCAACGAGCCCCTTAGTATTTTTTGCTAAGTTTTTGAAAAACGCCACCCTCCTCCTCGAAGTGCTAGGGGCGAGGTATTTTATGGCGAACCCTTAGACGGGTTTGGGCTGCAACGAACCCCTTAGCATTATTTGCTAAGTTTGAAAAACGCCACCCTCCCCCTCGAAGTGCTAGGGGCGAGGTGTTTTAGGGCGAACCCTTAGACGTGTTTGGGCTACAACGAGCCCCTTAGCATTTTTGCTAAGTTTTTGTAAAACGCCACCCTCCCCCTCGAAGTACTTGGGGCGATGTGTTTTAGGGTGAACCATTAGACGGGTTTGGGCTGCAACGAGCACCTTAGCATTTCTCTAAGTTTTTGAAAAACACCACCCTCCCCCTAGAAGTGCTAGGGGCGAGGTGTTTTAGGGCCAACCCTTAGACGGGTTTGGGCTGCAACGAGCCCCTTAGCATTTTTTGCAAAGTTTGTGAAAAACACCACCTTCCCCCTCGAAGTGCTAGGGGCGGGGTGTTTTAGGGCGAACCCTTAGACGGGTTTGGGCTGCAACGAGCCCCTTAGCATTTTTGCTAAGTTTTTGAAAAACGCCACCGTCCTCCTCGAAGTGCTAGGGGCGAGGTGTTTTTGGGCGAACCCTTAGACAGGTTTGGGCTGCAAGGAGCCCCTTAGCATTTCGCTAAGTTTTTGAAGAACGCCACCCTCCTCCACGAAGTGCTAGGGGCGAGGTGTTTTAGGGCGAACCATTAGACGGGCTTGGGCTGCAACGATACCCTTAGCATTTTTGCTAAGTTTTTGAAAAACGTCACCCTCCCCCTCGAAGTGCAAGGGGCGGGGTGTTTTAGGGCGCACCCTTAGACGGGTTTGGGCTGCAACGAGCCCCTTAGCATTTTTGCTAAGTTTTTGAAAAACGCCACCGTCCCCCTCGAAGTGCTAGGGGCGAGGTGTTTTTGGGCGAACCCTTAGACAGGTTTGGGCTGCAAGGAGCCCCTTAGCATTTCGCTAAGTTTTTGAAGAACGCCACCCTCCTCCTCGAAGAGCTAGCGGCGAGGTGTTTTAGGGCGAACCATTAGACGGGCTTGGGCTGCAACGATACCCTTAGCATTTTTGCTAAGTTTTTGTAAAACGTCACCCTCCCCCTCGAAGTGCTAGGGGCGAGGTGTTTTAGGGCGAACCCTTAGACGGGTTTGGGATGCAACGAGCCCTTAGCATTTTTGCTAAGTTTTCGAAAAACGCCACCGTCCCCCTCGAAGTGCTAGGGCGAAGTGTTTTTGGGTGAACCCTTAGACAGGTTTGGGCTGCAAGGAGCCCCTTAGCATTTCGCTAAGTTTTTGAAGAACGCCACCCTCCTTCTCGAAGTGCTAGGGGCGAGGTGTTTTAGGGCGAACCATTAGACGGGTTTGGGCTGCAACAATACCCTTAGCATTTTTGCTAAGTTTTTGAAAAACGTCACCCTCCCCCTCGATGTGCTAGGGGCGAGGTGTTTTAGGGCGAACCCTTAGACGGGTTTGGGCTGCAACGAGCCCCTTAGCATTTTTGCTACATTTTTGAAAAATGCCACCCTCCCCCTAGAAGTGCTAGGGGCGAGGTGTTTTTGGGCAAACCCTTAGACGGGTTTCGGATGCAACGAGCCCCTTAGTATTTTTTGCTAAGTTTTTGAAAAACGCCACCCTCCTCCTCGAAGTGCTAGGGGCGAGGTATTTTATGGCGAACCCTTAGACGGGTTTGGGCTGCAACGAACCCCTTAGCATTATTCGCTAAGTTTGAAAAACGCCACCCTCCCCCTCGAAGTGCTAGGGGCGAGGTGTTTTAGGGCGAACCCTTAGACGTGTTTGGGCTACAACGAGCCCCTTAGCATTTTTGCTAAGTTTTTGTAAAACGCCACCCTCCCCCTCGAAGTGCTTGGGGCGATGTGTTTTAGGGTGAACCATTAGACGGGTTTGGGCTGCAACGAGCACCTTAGCATTTGTCTAAGTTTTTGAAAAACACCACCCTCCCCCTAGAAGTGCTAGGGGCGAGGTGTTTTAGGGCCAACCCTTAGACGGGTTTGGGCTGCAACGAGCCCCTTAGCATTTTTTGCAAAGTTTGTGAAAAACACCACCTTCCCCCTCGAAGTGCTTGGGGCGAGGTGTTTTAGGGCGAACCCTTAGACGGGTTTGGGCTGCAACGAGCCCCTTAGCATTTTTCGCTAAGTTTTTGAAAAATGCCACCCTCCTCCTCGAAGTGCTAGGAGCGAGGTGTTTTATGGCGAACCCTTAGACGGGTTTGGGCTGCAACGAGCCCCTTAGTATTTTTCGCTAAGGTTTTGAAAAACGCCACCCTCCTCCTCGAAGTGCTAGGGGCGAGGTGTTTTCGGGCGAACCCTTAGACGGGTTTGGGCTGCAATGAGCCCCTTAGCATTTTTGCTACGTTTTTGAAAAATGCCACCCTCTCCCTCGAAATGCTAGGGGCGAGGTGTTTTTGGGCAAACCCTTAGACGGGTTTGGGCTTCAAGGAGCCCCTTAGCATTTCGCTAAGTTTTTGAAAAACGTCACCCTCCCCCTCGAAGTGCTAGGGGCGGGGTGTTTTAGGGCGAACCCTTAGACGGGTTTGGGCTGCAACGAGCCCCTTAGCATTTTTGCTAAGTTTTTGAAAAACGCCACCGTCCCCCTCGAAGTGCTAGGGGCGAGGTGTTTTTGGGCGAACCCTTAGACAGGTTTGGGCTGCAAGGAGCCCCTTAGCATTTCGATAAGTTTTTGAAGAACGCCACCCTCCTCCTCGAAGTGCTAGGGGCGAGGTGTTTTAGGGCGAACCATTAGACGGGCTTGGGCTGCAACGATACCCTTAGCATTTTTGCTAAGTTTTTGAAAAACGTCACCCTCCCCCTCGAAGTGCAAGGGGCGGGGTGTTTTAGGGCGCACCCTTAGACGGGTTTGGGCTGCAACGAGCCCCTTAGCATTTTTGCTAAGTTTTTGAAAAACGCCACCGTCCCCCTCGAAGTGCTAGGGGCGAGGTGTTTTTGGGCGAACCCTTAGACAGGTTTGGGCTGCAAGGAGCCCCTTAGCATTTCGCTAAGTTTTTGAAGAACGCCACCCTCCTCCTCGAAGTGCTAGGGGCGAGGTGTTTTAGGGCGAACCATTAGACGGGTTTGGGCTGCAACGATACCCTTAGCATTTTTGCTAAGTTTTTGAAAAACGTCACCCTCCCCCTCGAAATGCTAGGGGCGAGGTGTTTTAGGGCAAACCCTTAGACGGGTTTGGGCTTCAAGGAGCCCCTTAGCATTTCGCTAAGTTTTTGAAGAACGCCACCCTCCCCCTCGAAGTGCTAGGGGCGAGGTGTTTTAGGGCGAACCATTAGACGGGTTTGGGCTGCAATGAGACACTTAGCATTTTTGCTAAGTTTTTGAAAAACGTCACCCTCCCCCTCGAAGTGCTAGGGGCGGGGTGTTTTAGGGCGAACCCTTCGACGGGTTTGGGCTGCAACGAGCCCCTTAGCATTTTTGCTAAGTTTTTGAAAAACGCCACCGTCCCCCTCGAAGTGCTAGGGGCGAGGTGTTTTAGGGCGAACCCTTAGACGGGTTTGGGCTGCAAGGAGCCCCTTAGCATTTCGCTAAGTTTGTGAAGAACGCCACCCTCCTCCTCGAAGTGCTAGGGGCGAGGTGTTTTAGGGCGAACCATTAGACGGGCTTGGGCTCCAACGATACCCTTAGCATTTTTGCTAAGTTTTTGAAAAACGTCACCCTCCCCCTCGAAGTGCTAGGGGCGAGGTGTTTTAGGGCGAACCCTTAGACGGGTTTGGGCTGCAACGAGCCCCTTAGCATTTTTCGCTAAGTTTGAAAAATGCCACACTCCCCCTCGAAGTGCTAGGGGCGGGGTGTTTTAGGGCGAACCCTTAGACGGGTTTGGGCTGCAACGAGCCCCTTAGCATTTTTGCTAAGTTTTTGAAAAACGCCACCGTCCCCCTCGAAGTGCTAGGGGCGAGGTGTTTTTGGGCGAACCCTTAGACAGGTTTGGGCTGCAAGGAGCCCCTTAGCATTTCGCTAAGTTTTTGAAGAACGCCACCCTCCTCCTCGAAGTGCTAGGGGCGAGGTGTTTTAGGGCGAACCATTAGACGGGCTTGGGCTGCAACGATACCCTTAGCATTTTTGCTAAGTTTTTGAAAAACGTCACCCTCCCCCTCGAAGTGCAAGGGGCGGGGTGTTTTAGGGCGCACCCTTAGACGGGTTTGGGCTGCAACGAGCCCCTTAGCATTTTTGCTAAGTTTTTGAAAAACGCCACCGTCCCCCTCGAAGTGCTAGGGGCGAGGTGTTTTTGGGCGAACCCTTAGACAGGTTTGGGCTGCAAGGAGCCCCTTAGCATTTCGCTAAGTTTTTGAAGAACGCCACCCTCCTCCTCGAAGTGCTAGGGGCGAGGTGTTTTAGGGCGAACCATTAGACGGGCTTGGGCTGCAACGATACCCTTAGCATTTTTGCTAAGTTTTTGAAAAACGTCACCCTCCCCCTCGAAGTGCAAGGGGCGGGGTGTTTTAGGGCGCACCCTTAGACGGGTTTGGGCTGCAACGAGCCCCTTAGCATTTTTCGCTAAGTTTGAAAAACGCCACCCTCCCCCTCGAAGTGCTAGGGGCGGGGTGTTTTAGGGCGAACCCTTAGACGGGTTTGGGCTGCAACGAGCCCCTTAGCATTTTTGCTAAGTTTTTGAAAAACGCCACCGTCCCCCTCGAAGTGCTAGGGGCGAGGTGTTTTTGGGCGAACCCTTAGACAGGTTTGGGCTGCAAGGAGCCCCTTAGCATTTCGCTAAGTTTTTGAAGAACGCCACCCTCCTCCTCGAAGTGCTAGGGGCGAGGTGTTTTAGGGCGAACCATTAGACGGGCTTGGGCTGCAACGATACCCTTAGCATTTTTGCTAAGTTTTTGAAAAACGTCACCCTCCCCCTCAAAGTGCAAGGGGCGGGGTGTTTTAGGGCGCACCCTTAGACGGGTTTGGGCTGCAACGAGCCCCTTAGCATTTTTGCTAAGTTTTTGAAAAACGCCACCGTCCCCCTCGAAGTGCTAGGGGCGAGGTGTTTTTGGGCGAACCCTTAGACAGGTTTGGGCTGCAACGAGCCCCTTAGCATTTCGCTAAGTTTTTGAAGAACGCCACCCTCCTTCTCGAAGTGCTAGGGGCGAGGTGTTTTAGGGCGAACCATTAGACGGGTTTGGGCTGCAACGATACCCTTAGCATTTTTGCTAAGTTTTTGAAAAACGTCACCCTCCCCCTCGATGTGCTAGAGGCGAGGTGTTTTAGGGCGAACCCTTAGACGGGTTTGGGTTGCAACGAGCCCCTTCGCATTTTTGCTACGTTTTTGAAAACCGCCACCCTCCCCCTCGAAATGCTAGGGGCGAGGTGTTTTTGGGCAAACCCTTAGACGGGTTTGGGCTTCAAGGAGCCCCTTAGCATTTCGCTAAGTTTTTGAAGAACGCCACCCTCCCCCTCGAAGTGCTAGGGGCGAGGTGTTTTAGGGCGAACCATTAGACGGGTTTGGGCTGCAATGAGACACTTAGCATTTTTGCTAAGTTTTTGAAAAACGTCACCCTCCCCCTCGAAGTGCTAGGGGCGGGGTGTTTTAGGGCGAACCCTTAGACGGGTTTGGGCTGAACCGAGCCCCTTAGCATTTTTGCTAAGTTTTTGAAAAACGCCACCGTCCCCCTCGAAGTGCTAGGGGCGAGGTGTTTTAGGGCGAACCCATAGACGGGTTTGGGCTGCAAGGAGCCCCTTAGCATTTCGCTAAGTTTGTGAAGAACGCCACCCTCCTCCTCGAAGTGCTAGGGGCGAGGTGTTTTAGGGCGAACCATTAGACGAGCTTGGGCTCCAACGATACCCTTAGCATTTTTGCTAAGTTTTTGAAAAACGTCACCCTCCCCCTCGAAGTGCTAGGGGCGAGGTGTTTTAGGGCGAACCCTTAGACGGGTTTGGGCTGCAACGAGCCCCTTAGCATTTTTCGCTAAGTTTGAAAAACGCCACCCTCCCCCTCGAAGTGCTAGGGGCGGGGTGTTTTAGGGCGAACCCTTAGACGGGTTTGGGCTGCAACGAGCCCCTTAGCATTTTTGCTAAGTTTTTGAAAAACGCCACCGTCCCCCTCGAAGTGCTAGGGGCGAGGTGTTTTTGGGCGAACCCTTAGACAGGTTTGGGCTGCAAGGAGCCCCTTAGCATTTCGCTAAGTTTTTGAAGAACGCCACCCTCCCCCTCGAAGTGCTAGGGGCGAGGTGTTTTAGGGCGAACCATTAGACGGGTTTGGGCTGCAATGAGACACTTAGCATTTTTGCTAAGTTTTTGAAAAACGTCACCCTCCCCCTCGAAGTGCTAGGGGCGGGGTGTTTTAGGGCGAACCCTTAGACGGGTTTGGGCTGCAACGAGCCCCTTAGCATTTTTGCTAAGTTTTTGAAAAACGCCACCGTCCCCCTCGAAGTGCTAGGGGCGAGGTGTTTTAGGGCGAACCCTTAGACGGGTTTGGGCTGCAAGGAGCCCCTTAGCATTTCGCTAAGTTTGTGAAGAACGCCACCCTCCTCCTCGAAGTGCTAGGGGCGAGGTGTTTTAGGGCGAACCATTAGACGGGCTTGGGCTCCAACGATACCCTTAGCATTTTTGCTACGTTTTTGAAAAACATCACCCTCCCCCTCGAAGTGCTAGGGGCGAGGTGTTTTAGGGCGAACCCTTAGACGGGTTTGGGCTGCAACGAGCCCCTTAGCATTTTTCGCTAAGTTTGAAAAATGCCACCCTCCCCCTCGAAGTGCTAGGGGCGAGGTGTTTTAGGGTGAACCCTTAGACGGGTTTGGGCTACAACGAGCCCCTTAGCATTTTTGCTAAGTTTTTGTAAAACGCCACCCTCCCCCTCGAAGTGCTTGGGGCGATGTGTTTTAGGGTGAACCCTTAGACAGGTTTGGGCTGCAACGAGCACCTTAGCATTTCTCTAAGTTTTTGAAAAACACCACCCTCCCCTTAGAAGTGCTAGGGGCGAGGTGTTTTAGGGCGAACCATTAGACGGGTTTGGGCTGCAACGAGCCCCTTAGTATTTTTGCTAAGTTTTTGAAAAACACCACCCTCCCCCTCGAAGTGCTAGGGGCGGGGTGTTTTAGGGCAAACCCTTAGACGGGTTTGGGCTGCAACGAGCCCCTTAGCATTTTTGCTAAGTTTTTGAAAAATGCCACCCTCCCCGTCGAAGTGCTACGGGCGGGGTGTTTTAGGGCTAACCCTTAGACAGGTTTGGGCTGCAACGAGCTCCTTAGCATTTTTCGCTAAGTTTTTCAAACAATGCCACTCTCCCCCTCGAAGTGCTAGGGGCGAGGTGTTTTAGGGCGAACCCTTAGACGGGTTTCGGATGCAACGAGCCCCTTAGTATTTTTTGCTAAGTTTATGAAAAACGCCACCCTCCTCCTCGAAGTGCTAGGGGCGAGGTATTTTATGGCGAACCCTTAGACGGGTTTGGGCTGCAACGAGCCCCTTAGCATTATTCGCTAAGTTTGAAAAACGCCACCCTCCCCCTCGAAGTGCTAGGGGCGAGGTGTTTTAGGGCGAACCCTTAGACGGGTTTGGGCTACAACGAGCCCCTTAGCATTTTTGCTAAGTTTTTGTAAAACGCCACCATCCCCCTCGAAGTGCTTGGGGCGATGTGTTTTAGGGTGAACCATTAGACGGGTTTGGGCTGCAACGAGCACCTTAGCATTTCTCTAAGTTTTTGAAAAACACCACCCTCCCCCTAGAAGTGCTAGGGGCGATGTGTTTTAGGGCGAACCCTTAGACGGGTTTGGGCTGCAACGAGCCCCTTAGCATTTTTTGCAAAGTTTGTGAAAAACACCACCTTCCCCCTCGAAGTGCTTGGGGCGAGGTGTTTTAGGGCGAACCCTTAGACGGGTTTGGGCTGCAACGAGTCCCTTAGCATTTTTGCTAAGTTTTCGAAAAATGCCACCCTCCCCCTCGAAGTGCTAGGGGCGAGGTGTTTTTGGGCGAACCCTTAGACGGGTTTGGGCTGCAAGGAGACCCTTAGCATTTCGCTAAGTTTTTGAAGAATGCCACCCTCCCCCTCGAAGTGCTAGGGGCGAGGTGTTTTAGGGCGAACCATTAGACGGGTTTGGGCTACAACCAGACCCTTAGCATTTTTGCTAAGTTTTTGAAAAACGTCACCCTCCCCCTCGAAGTGCTAGGGACGGGGTGTTTTAGGGCGAACCCTTAGACGGGTTTGGGCTGCAACGAGCGCCTTAGCATTTTTGCTAAGTTTTTGAAAAACGCCACCCTCCTCCTCGAAGTGCTAGGGGCGAGGTATTTTATGGCGAACCCTTAGACGGGTTTGGGCTGCAACGAGCCCCTTAGCATTATTCGCTAAGTTTGAAAAACGCCACCCTCCCCCTCGAAGTGCTAGGGGCGAGGTGTTTTAGGGCGAACCCTTAGACGGGTTTGGGCTACAACGAGCCCCTTAGCATTTTTGCTAAGTTTTTGTAAAACGCCACCATCCCCCTCGAAGTGCTTGGGGCGATGTGTTTTAGGGTGAACCATTAGACGGGTTTGGGCTGCAACGAGCACCTTAGCATTTCTCTAAGTTTTTGAAAAACACCACCCTCCCCCTAGAAGTGCTAGGGGCGATGTGTTTTAGGGCGAACCCTTAGACGGGTTTGGGCTGCAACGAGCCCCTTAGCATTTTTTGCAAAGTTTGTGAAAAACACCACCTTCCCCCTCGAAGTGCTTGGGGCGAGGTGTTTTAGGGCGAACCCTTAGACGGGTTTGGGCTGCAACGAGTCCCTTAGCATTTTTGCTAAGTTTTCGAAAAATGCCACCCTCCCCCTCGAAGTGCTAGGGGCGAGGTGTTTTTGGGCGAACCCTTAGACGGGTTTGGGCTGCAAGGAGACCCTTAGCATTTCGCTAAGTTTTTGAAGAATGCCACCCTCCCCCTCGAAGTGCTAGGGGCGAGGTGTTTTAGGGCGAACCATTAGACGGGTTTGGGCTACAACCAGACCCTTAGCATTTTTGCTAAGTTTTTGAAAAACGTCACCCTCCCCCTCGAAGTGCTAGGGACGGGGTGTTTTAGGGCGAACCCTTAGACGGGTTTGGGCTGCAACGAGCGCCTTAGCATTTTTGCTAAGTTTTTGAAAAACGCCACCCTCCTCCTCGAAGTGCTAGGGGCGAGGTATTTTATGGCGAACCCTTAGACGGGTTTGGGCTGCAACGAGCCCCTTAGCATTATTCGCTAAGTTTGAAAAACGCCACCCTCCCCCTCGAAGTGCTAGGGGCGAGGTGTTTTAGGGCGAACCCTTAGACGGGTTTGGGCTACAACGAGCCCCTTAGCATTTTTGCTAAGTTTTTGTAAAACGCCACCATCCCCCTCGAAGTGCTTGGGGCGATGTGTTTTAGGGTGAACCATTAGACGGGTTTGGGCTGCAACGAGCACCTTAGCATTTCTCTAAGTTTTTGAAAAACACCACCCTCCCCCTAGAAGTGCTAGGGGCGATGTGTTTTAGGGCGAACCCTTAGACGGGTTTGGGCTGCAACGAGCCCCTTAGCATTTTTTGCAAAGTTTGTGAAAAACACCACCTTCCCCCTCGAAGTGCTTGGGGCGAGGTGTTTTAGGGCGAACCCTTAGACGGGTTTGGGCTGCAACGAGCGCCTTAGCATTTTTGCTAAGTTTTCGAAAAATGCCACCCTCCCCCTCGAAGTGCTAGGGGCGAGGTGTTTTTGGGCGAACCCTTAGACGGGTTTGGGCTGCAAGGAGACCCTTAGCATTTCGCTAAGTTTTTGAAGAATGCCACCCTCCCCCTCGAAGTGCTAGGGGCGAGGTGTTTTAGGGCGAACCATTAGACGGGTTTGGGCTACAACCAGACCCTTAGCATTTTTGCTAAGTTTTTGAAAAACGTCACCCTCCCCCTCGAAGTGCTAGGGACGGGGTGTTTTAGGGTGAACCCTTAGACGGGTTTGGGCTGCAACGAGCGCCTTAGCATTTTTGCTAAGTTTTTGAAAAACGCCACCCTCCTCCTCGAAGTGCTAGGGGCGAGGTATTTTATGGCGAACCCTTAGACGGGTTTGGGCTGCAACGAGCCCCTTAGCATTATTCGCTAAGTTTGAAAAACGCCACCCTCCCCCTCGAAGTGCTAGGGGCGAGGTGTTTTAGGGCGAACCCTTAGACGGGTTTGGGCTACAACGAGCCCCTTAGCATTTTTGCTAAGTTTTTGTAAAACGCCACCATCCCCCTCGAAGTGCTTGGGGCGATGTGTTTTAGGGTGAACCATTAGACGGGTTTGGGCTGCAACGAGCACCTTAGCATTTCTCTAAGTTTTTGAAAAACACCACCCTCCCCCTAGAAGTGCTAGGGGCGAGGTGTTTTAGGGCGAACCCTTAGACGGGTTTGGGCTGCAACGAGCCCCTTAGCATTTTTTGCAAAGTTTGTGAAAAACACCACCTTCCCCCTCGAAGTGCTTGGGGCGAGGTGTTTTAGGGCGAACCCTTAGACGGGTTTGGGCTGCAACGAGCCCCTTAGCATTTTTGCTAAGTTTTCGACAAATGCCACCCTCCCCCTCGAAGTGCTAGGGGCGAGGTGTTTTTGGGCGAACCCTTAGACGGGTTTGGGCTGCAAGGAGACCCTTAGCATTTCGCTAAGTTTTTGAAGAATGCCACCCTCCCCCTCGAAGTGCTAGGGGCGAGGTGTTTTAGGGCGAACCATTAGACGGGTTTGGGCTACAACCAGACCCTTAGCATTTTTGCTAAGTTTTTGAAAAACGTCACCCTCCCCCTCGAAGTGCTAGGGACGGGGTGTTTTAGGGCGAACCCTTAGACGGGTTTGGGCTGCAACGAGCGCCTTAGCATTTTTGCTAAGTTTTTGAAAAATGCCACCCTCCCCCCTCGAAGTGCTAGGGGCGAGGTGTTTTAGTGTCAACCCTTAGATGGGTTTGGGCTGCACCGAGCCCCTTAGCATTTTTCGCTAAGTTTTTGAAAAACGCCACCCTCCCCCTCGAAGTGCTAGGGGTGAGGTGTTTTAGGGCGAACCCTTAGACGGGTTTGAGCTGCAACGAGCCCCTTAGTATTTTTCGCTAAGTTTTTGAAAAACGCCACCCTCCCCCTCGAAGTTCTAGGGGCGAGGTGTTTTAGGGCGAACCCTTAGACGGGTTTGGGCTGCAACGAGCCCCTTAGCATTTTTGCTAAGTTTTTGAAAAATGCCACCCTCCCCCTCGAAGTGCTAGGGGCGAGGTGTTTTAGGGTGAACCCTTAGACGAGTTTGGGCTGCAATGAGCCCCTTAGCATCTTTGCTAAGTTAGTTGGCTGTACTGGTCTTGGCTCTTCGGGCTTGACCAGTGCAGCAGCTATGGCTTGGGAGCTTTTTGCTCTTCGTCGAATGTTTCAATCTCCGTGATGGGAGTTGTTTCGTCGTGTTCCATCGAGTGAGGCTTTCCACTTTGGGGAAGGCAGCTTTATAGATTTAGCTAGGGTTTACATAGGATCCGCCTTGTTAAAAACCTCACCCCTGCGAAGGGTTCCCCTTGTGAGGAAAAGAGTACGGTCCTTTACATAACTATTCAGAAAAGAAAAGCCTAAAAAAAGAAAAATCTACTGACTAAGCTCAAGGTAGCACTTATAGCTTCGTGCTATGCTTGGCTTGTTATATGCTTCGAGTGATGCTTTTGCTTATACGTAGAACCTTCGAAGGTTGTCCGCGTTCCAAGAATGTGGCAACTCTTCTCCTTGCGAAGTCTGGAGTCTGTATGCTCCAGGCCTGTTTGATTTTGCCATAATGTATGGGCCCTCCCACTTTGACTCTAGCTTGCCTTTTTTGTTTAGGGGCTTCGGAGTAGGACTAGGTCTCCTGGTGCGTAGGCTCAGGGTACGACTTTTCGATCCCTCTAGTGGCGTGTTTCCGATTGGTACTTTTCTAGGTTGACAACTGCGTCCAGCCTATCGACTTCCATCAGATCCTTCGATTTGTCCTCTGCCGGCTGTGACGATTTTGCATTAGAGGTTCTAGGACTTTGGTGCAAAATATCTTCAGGTGTTACTGCCTCTTCCCCGTAAAATAGCCTGAAGGGTGAATATTTGGTTGCTCTGGTTTCGGTCGTGTTATGCGACCAGATGACCCTTGGCAATTCTTCTGCCCATTTTCCTTTCCTGTCATCGAGGAGTATCTTTTTGATTGCCTTGAATATAAGGTTGTTTGCCCTTTCGGCTGCTCCGTTCGACTGGGGGTGGTCTACTGACGTGAAGTCAACTTTTGTTCCTATGGAGTGACAGAACTCTTTGAACATGTCGTTCTCGAATTGTTTTCCATTGTCGACTATTATGTCTCTTGGCACTCCAAAGCGGCAGACGACATTCTGAGATGTGGCTGCCTTTTGCTTTACTTGCTACTATAATATCGTCCACATAAGCATGCACACTTTTTTCAAACTACGACTCGAAGGCTTTCTGAGTCATGCGGCAAAATGTAGGGCCGACATTTTTCAATCCCTCAGGCATTCTCATGAAACAGTAAGTACCGAAAGGTGTGATGAAACTTGTTTTTTCCTCATCTTCCCTCCTTAGCCATATCTGATGGTAGCCAGAGAAGCAGTCGAGCAGTGACAACAGCTCGCTCCCAGCTGCTGTGTCCATGATTTTGTCGATTCGAGGCAGTGGGAAGTCATCTTTGGGGCAAGCTTTATTGAGATCTATGAAATCTATGCACATTCTCTACTTTCCGTTCTTTTTCTTCACCATTACGCAGTTTGCCAGCCAAGACGGATACTTGACTTCGCGGATAACGGAGGCATCGAGGAGCCACTGGACCTCTGCTCTGATAGCTTCTGTTTTTTCATCTGACATCTTTCGAAGCCTCTGTTTCTTTGGCTTGATTTTTGCGTTGACTTCTAGCTTGTGCTCTATGATGCTTCTGTCCACGCCTTTGAGGTCTGCTAAAGACCAGGCGAATACATCTTTGTTCTTGCTGAGGAATGCTAACAGCTTTTTCTCTTCCTTAGAGTCTAAGCCAGAGCCCACTGTGACGAATTGGCCCAGGACTTGCTCGTCAACGAGTACTTTTTTGGTTATTTCGTCTGGCTGCACTGCGACCTTCTCTTTGTCGAGGCATCGTGTCTCTTCTTTTGCATTCGCTTTATGCTGCTCGCGAGCCTTTCGAGCTCGCTCTTCATCCTCTAGCTGCTCTTGGCTGAACATCTGTATGTTGTTGCAGTTCCTTTCCCCCGGTGCATAACCTTTTTCTATGTCTCTTGCCATTTGCTGGTCTCCTTTGACTGTGATGGCCCCTCCAGTTGCTGGAATCTTCATACATAGATATGCATTGCGGATGATGGCTTCGAAGGTGTTAATTATGCCCCGGCCAAATATGACGTTAAATGGGTGGCAAAGATCCACCACATCGAATGTTACATACTCTGTTCGAGGGTTTTGAGTATTGCTGAACGATACTGGTAGGGAGATTGTGCCCATGGGAGTGATTCTTTTTCCACCGAAGCCTATGAGTGGTATATTTGACGGCTGCAGAGAACTTTTGCTGAGGCCCATCTGCTCGAAGGTGTTTATAAACAAGATGTCTGCCTGGTTGCTGTTGTCTACAAGGACTTTGCTAACCATCCAGGTTTGAATGTGGGCTTTGATTACAAATGCGTCGACATGTGGGTAGGCCTTGAGGCTGAGATCTAACTCGGTGAATGTGATGGGAATATGAGACCACTTTGACTTGATGATAGGTCCTTCTGTGAAAACACTGTTTACCATCCGAAAGTGATCTCTTCTTCTTCTTCTGTTTTCGAAGTCTGAAGATGACCCTCCGCATATCATTCCAATGTAACCTTGTACTGGGAAGGTTGCGGCTTAGCTTAGGGTGGGTTCTAGTTTAGGCTGTGGTAGGTGTTGAGGCTCTTGCTTTTGCCTTTGCTGGTCTTGGTTGGGTGATGGTTGCTGGATTTGTTGCCTGGGTTGGGTGTACTGGCTGGGTGGTTGTGTAGGATGAGTTGGTTGAAAGTACGGGGACGATGCGTAGAGTTGATGGTGGTGGGTGCTTGGGTAGTGATAGTTGGGTTGAGCGGGCTGTGGATATGGTTGCTGGAGCCATGGGTTTGGCGATGTATAATTGATGGCTTTAGGTAAGGACGAAGCCTTCTTTTCTGCTTCAATCCTTTCTTGGATTTCTTTTGCTTTAAGGCATGTGGAAGTTTTGTGCCCCTTGTCCTCTCCACAGTAGAAACAGTATGGCTTTCTGGCTGGCCGAGCTTGGGTTTGAGGGCCTCGGCCTCTGCCCCGCCCTCGTTGGCCGTTTCCTCTGAAATCATTGCTCTGGTTGCCTCTGCTATTAGTGTCTTCTTTTTCTTCCTCAATATTACCAATGAACAAAGGGGAGGACTCGACGGGTTATTTGGTTTTTCTGTACTGCCTTTCTTCATAGCCACCCTCACTGTGTGATTGGTTGCGGCTCTTACTTTGGCTTTGTTTGCGTCTCTTGTAATCCACGTCCGATATGCTGTACTCTTCAAACTTTGTGCATAACATTTGCATGGTGCGCGGGGGTATGTGTGCGCAGTATGAAGACATTTGGCATGCTCACATGCCTCTGAGTACAGAGTTTATTGTCGCCTCGTCCGTGACACTCGGGTCCTAGGCTCGGAGCGTGAGGAATCTTCTGTAGTACTCATGTAACTGCTCATTCTCTTGCTGGTTGATGTTCAAAAGTTTGTGCGATGGTTCCATAATGGTGCGGAACCCTCGAAAACTTGCGGTCACTTTATCCCTGTTGTTTTCCCAGCTGTACAATGACCTGGGGGGCAAGTTGAAGTACCAGTTGAGGGCGGACTCTTCGAGGGCGCAGACGAATGTCTTTGCCAGTGTTGCCTCATCTCTTCCTACTGATATGATTGCTGCTTCATAGCTCATGAGGAATTGCCTTGGGTCAGAATTGCCTCTGAATTTGGCTAGCGGTATCATTCTGAACTGCGGTGGGTACAGGGCTCTTTGCAACCCCTCGGAAAGAGGTGAGTCTTTGTCAATTATACTTGTTGTGCTTGATCTTCGAATTGGTAGTATTTCTGATGCTGTTGGCTGGTGACTCGGTGTGAGTGGTACTTCTTGCTCGAGGTACGGGTGGGCTTCGACCGCTGGATTTGATTCCTGGCGACTCGCCCTGCCGATGGTTCTCTAGAGTTCTTTGACTTCTTTTGCCAGCTGCAGATTCTTGAGTCTGAACTGAGCTATGTACTCTTTCTCTTGTAGTGCTTTCTCTCTCTCTCTGACAGCGCCCTGCTTCTTAGCTCCTGTTCTTGCAACAGCTGTTGCTTGAGTTGCTCGAGGTGCTGCCAGAGAGAGAGACAGTTCCATCTCTTGTGCTGCTATCATCAAAGTTGGGGTGCTCCCTCCTGGAGGGTTTGAGCTCGATGATTGCTCTGGGCATTGTGCTGGGTCTTTTTGGCTGCCCGCTGCTTCTGTTTGAAGTGATGGTTGTGTTTCAGGGGTCTTCTCTTTTGTTACTTGCGATGGAGACTGGTCGTCTGCCGATTGGGGATCTCCCGGAACACTGCTTTGTGAGGGCGGTGTGCCACTCGAAGACAGCAGTCCGTGGAGTTGAGTCATCGTGAGCTTGTATACGAGCTCACAACACGGTGGACGCCACTGTTGGTGTAACTAAGCACGAGCTTCGTTGATACCGACAGAATGAATGAACATTAAAGAAAATTGCAAAAGGTACAAAACGGGGCAAAAAGGGTCCTCTCACGTATTCCCCAAAAAGATTCATCCCTTTACAAGTAAGTAGGGGTGTTCCTTTTATAGGCCCGTACTTAGGTCATGTGCAAATGACCATTTTGTCTCTAATTACCTGCAATATTCTTCGAATATTTTGTAAAAAATAGTCATAAAGGATAAATCAATTATTTGAGCGCTCTTGGTACCCTTCCTTGCTCCGCACGCCACAACACGTGCTGGCGCCACGTGTTGCCTTCTTCGCGCCAACCAGGCTCTTGGTCTTGCCCCACGCGCTGTCTTTCGAAGGATGATGACTTCGTCTTCTGAGCGGTGCGGGGGCACTGTTCGAAGGGTCTTGGCTTCGCTGTAGCCTCCGATGAACACCTGTGTCTCGAAGTTACTGTTAATAATAATAATAAAGTATAACAATGCATTGACTTTAACTTTCATTCGCAGCCTGACTTTGATGAACCTTCAGAGGGTGGCTTGCGAAGTGATCCCCCCCAACAGGCTTGTTTAGTTGTTGCTATTATTTTGTAGTGCCCTATTCAATTGTTTTACTACTCACTATCACCTTGTAACTATGAAACCAACTTAGATTTAATTTTGGGCGACTTTCTGTGTCACCATCGGCACTGTCGATTGAGTATCGGTAGTGGCCATTGGCACTGCCGATCCATGCCACCGGCACTGCCGGTCACTCTGATAAATTTGTTTAAGTCCAATTTCACAGGAATTTTTAGGTTTGTCTATTCATCCCCCCTCTATGCAACATTTAATTGGTATCAGAGCAGACTCTTCTTGAAGGCTTAACCGCTTGAAGAAAAAGATGTCTAAAAAAGTGGGAAAACCCGGAGACAACGATCTGGAGGGTGCTTCCACTCCCAAGGGAAATGAAGGTGAATCATTTGGTATGTACAACAAAATGTCATTCAACTACCAGGAGCTCAAGAGTGATTATGTTGGTAGTGGCTCCGAAAAACTACCACACTTTGATGGCACATTCTATGATCATTGGAAGTATAGAATGGAGTTGTATTTGGTTTGGGATCTATGGGAAGACCAATATTGAAGATTGTGAAGCAAGGATTTGAGTTGGAAAATGAGGAAAATCCAACTCCTAATGATGAGGTCAAGCTCACTCACAATGATCATGCCGCATCTGCTATTGTTTCCGCCCTATCACCAAAAAAGTATGAAAAGGTGATAGGAATCAACAAGGCTCCTGACATATGGAGAAAACTTGAGGTTATCTATGAAGGGACCGAGGGTGTTAGAGAAGCAAGAGAAGACATCTTAAGAGGCAAATATAACTTATTCATCAAGAATGCACAAGAAGTCCATGATAGACTCATGGAAATTGTAAACAAGAGAAGAGCATTGGGAATCAAGCTTGACTCTATTGAGGTCAACAAGAGGTTGCTTCTTGCCTTGCAACCATGGAATCAAAATGCTTGCAACTTTGTAAGAGAGAAAGAGAACTTCAAGAACTTTAGTACGGATGAAGTACTTGGGAGATTGCTCACCTACAAGGAAAGAAATGAAGAAGCAAAAAGAGTGAACACCTTATTAGGACAAGGTGAAGAAGAGAAGAAAGAAATCTCTCAAAGCCACTCATGAGACTAGTGACAATAAAGGCAAGAAGAAAAAGAAGAAAGTGGTTGACTCTAGTGATGAAGAGAGCGATGATGAGATGGCTCTACTTGTAAGAAGATTTAAGTCATTTCTCAAGAAAGATGACTACAAGAAGAAAAGCTTTGACAAGGGCAAAGCAAAGAAATAATAAAGGACTTGCTATGAGTGGGGTGATGAGGGGTATTTCATTGCGGAATGTCCAAACAAAAGAACAAGGATGATAGAAAGAAAGACAAGCACCACAAGAAAAACAAGAAACACAAGAAGCATAGAAGAGGTGAAAGCTCACATTGGGCAAGAGTGGAACTCCGATGATTCATCCTCTTCATCATCTTCTTCTTTATAATCCGACTCGGATGAGGAAGGCATTGCTACAATTGCCATTGGCGTCACTCCCACCAACACTTCACTATTTGGGAGTTTAAGTGATGATGATAATGACAACACTCACAAGTGCTTCATGGCAAGAGGATCAAAGGTATCAAAATCTAAACATAAGCGCTCCTCTTATGCTAGTAGTAGTGATAATGTTAAAGCTTTACTTCCTAAAATGCTTGAATTTATGGAATTGCTTGAAAAACTAAAGGAAGAAAATAATAGATAAGAGGAGTTTCTTGAAAAACAAGAGGACTTGATTATTCTTGAAAAGAAAAGAAACCTTGAACTAGAGAAGCTTCTAGAACTTGAGAGAAAGTAAAATAAAGAACTAACAATATCTCTCACTAAAATTGAAAACTCATGTGAGAATGTTAAGAGCACAAAAGATGCACTTCTAGAGAAGTATGAGGACTTGGAAAGGACTCATCAATCTCTTGAAGAACAATATAAGATACTTTCAACCTTCACATCCTCCATAAATCATTCTCATGCTTCCACTAGAAAATGATGTGATAGGTGTTATAACATTGATATTGATGCTTGTGCTACTAATGTCAAATTGATTGATGATTTAACCAAGCATGTGAAGGCTCTTGAAAGCAAAATGCAACATGAGAAAAATGTAATTGATGATGAAAAAGCAAAGTATGCAAGAGGTGCATACTCAAACACAAGAATGCCTCATGTGATGGATGTCATTGGTTATGTTGAGGGTGCTAAGCACAATACCAAACTTCTTTTGCTAATGATTCTCATGCTAATGTGCCTAATAACACTTGTGCACTCTTTCATGATTTTGATGCATCATATGTGCTCATGAGAAACATGCATTGTCGTGTGTACGCTAAATACGTTGGGCCAGACAACAAGAGGTCAAAGACTTGTGTGTGGGTGTCCAAGGTGCTTGTAACTAATGTGAAAGGACCCAAGAAAATTTGGGTACCTAAAAACAAAGCTTAATTTGTTTTGTAGGACTACATCTCTGACGGGTCAAGTTGGGTGATTGATAGTGGATGCACCAATCATATGACCGGAGATAAAAGGATGTACAACTCATTTGAGCCAAGTCACAACCAAAATGAATACATCACATTTGGTGACAATGGAACGAGATAAGTGCTAGGTTATGGTAAAGTCCCTCTCACTCCTTCGTATTCACTTTCAAAGGTTATGCTTGTTGATCACGTTTACTTCAATCTATTGTTCATTTCACAATTTTGTAAAATGGGCTCTAATTATTTGTACAACGAATATGGTGTGACCGTCTATAAGAGAAGTTATGGCTCGGTTGCTTTCAAGGGTGTGCTTAAAGGAAAGTTTTATCTTGTAGATTTTTTTCACGGATGAAGCTAGACTTGGTACATGCTTGATAGCAAAGTCCAACATGGGTTGGCTATGGCATAGGAGGCTTGCCCATGTTGGTATGAGAAATCTTCGCAAACTCCAAAAGGGCGGCCACATCATAACTAACCGATGTTTGCTTTGAGAAAGATAAAATTTGTAGTGCATGTCAAGTATGAAAACAAGTTGGAGCACCACACCCCTCCAAGAATGTGATGACTACCACAAGACCATTGGAGATGTTGCACATGGACCTTTTCGGTCTGGTCGCCTACATAAGCATTAGTGGTAACAAATATAGTCTTATAATTGTTGATGATTTTTGTCGCTTCATGTGGGTATTCTTTTTACATGATAAAGGTGAAGTCAAAGATGTGCTCAAGACATTCATGAAAAGAGCATAAAATAAATATGAGGTCAAGATCAAGAAAATAAGAAGTGACAATGGCACCAGATTCAAGAACACTCAAGTTGAGGAGTATCTTGATGAAGAAGGGATCAAACATGAGTTTTTAGCATCCTACTCCCCTCAATAAAATCGGGTGGCCGAAAGAAAGAACAGCACACTCATTGATATGGCAAGAACCATGCTTGATGAATACAAGACGTCCGACCGTTTTTGGGCCGAAGCCATCAACACAGCATGTCATGCCTCCAACCGGTTGTATCTCCACCGACTATTGAAGAAAACATCATATGAACTACTAACCGGTAACAAGCCAAATATTTTGTACTTTCATGTTTTTGGGAGCAAATGTTTATGCTTAACAAGAAACCCAAGACTTCTAAGTTTGCTCTAAAAGTTGATAAAAGTTTCTTGCTTGGCTATGGGCCAAATGTTCATGCCTATCGTGTGTTCAACAAAACCACCGGTTATGTTGAAATTTCATGTGACATGATATTTGATGAATCTAACGGCTCTTAAGGGGAGCAAGTTGTTAATGATGATGAAGCTCTAAGGAATACAATAAAAAGGATGGCCATTGCTGATATGAGACCACAAGAAACAAGTAATGTTGAAAATCAACCCTCTCCCTCAAGTCAAGATCAACCTTGTGCAAATGAGGAAGTCAATCATGCAAGTGATCAAAATCAAGATGATGGTGATCATGAACAAGCTTCAAGTAATAACCATGGTGAAGAGGTTGATGAAGATGGTGGTCAAAGAAGCTCACATCCACCACACCTAAGAGTGCATCAAAACGTACAACGTGATCACCCCGTTGAGCAAATTCTTGGAGACATTGATAAGGGGGTAATCACTAGATCTCGAGTTAGTAATTTTTATGAACATTACTCTTTTGTCTCTTCTATGGAGCCATTTAGGCTAGAACAAGCACTCGAGGACTCAGATTGGGTGATGACCATGCAAGAAAAATTGAACAACTTCACAAGAAATGAAGTATGGACATTGGACAAAAGGCCAAAGAACAAAAATATTGTGGGCACCAAATGGGTGTTCCGTAACAAACAAAATGAGGATGGTGTTGCGATAAGAAACAAGGCAAGCCTCATGGCAAAGGGGTATTCACAAGTAGAAGGTTTGGATTTTGATAAAACCTACGCCCCCATAGCAAGACTTGAATCAATTAGAATATTACTTGCTTTTGCTACTCACCATGATTTGAAGTTATACCAAATGGATGTAAAAAGTGCATTCCTTAATGGGCCAATCAAGGAAGAGGTGTATGTGGAGCAATCACCGGGCTTTGAAGACCCTTGTAAGGATCATGACCATTGAGATCACCCTGAGGTATGTATGTTTTTGTGATGAATGACAAACATGAAATGTGACTAATGTCTACATGAGTATTGTATATGTAGGTAACCTCTTCTACTTAAAGATGATCATGACGGTTGCCTTGGCGATTGATGACAATGACCACAAGCATGGAGGCTTGGTGAGCTTGATGGAATCCAAGGGTTGATGAAAATAGATCAAAGCTAAGGACAAGCTATGGAGCAAGTGTTGGGAATACTTGTCTAGTTGTTAGGACTTTGAGTCCATAGGAAAAACTAGACTATCAAGGGGGTCTAGGTCATTCTCTTAGGTCATGTCTAGTCGGTGATGTGCAAGGTTGCTCGGTGAAATCACAGGCACTAGGTGACAGTGGAGAAGCTAAGAAGCTGTTCAGAGAAGCCGGGAAACGAAGTCAAGTGAGGCTAACAAGTTTTAGCTTCTGGACGTAGTGACCGGACAGAGGGGTCAGTAGAGACCGGACTGTATGGTCACTAGGAGAACAGGAAATCTAGAGAGAAGACTTAGCAAGGAATCTGTCTGTGCCAGGATCCATAGAGACCGGACGGTACGGTCTATTGACCGGACGGTCCGGTGAGTGTGGGTTGCACAGGGCAGAGAGGAAGCTGCGCTCTGGAATGTTTCTGGACTGGAGAGAGAAATGGACCAGACGGTCCGATCAGCTGACCGTACGGTCCGGTCAGCAGGAGATCAGTAATGGGCAGAGCCGTTGGAGCCAGAGTCTACAGTGACCGGACGGTCCGGTCAGGCAGTGACCGAACAGTCTGGTCAGTAGGCCCAAAAAGCTGATTTCGTGGAGCAATGGCTAGTTGGAGGTTGGAAGCCTATATAACTTCGTTGTTAGGGTCTTGGAGACCTCTCTTGGCCAGTGGAATACCTGAGAGCATTTGGTAAGATCCAAGAGGAAAAAAAGGAGAGCACTAGTAGAGATGATTTTGGATATCTTGAGAGTGCTTATGAGAGTAACAAGGAGCGATCTTGCATATCTAAGGCTTGGATGTCCTTGAGGGTGTGATCTAGGTTGTTATTTTTGGTCTATGGTGAGACCTAAACTGGTTAGGTGTTAGTAATCGAGCCTATCATGATTGGTTGTGAAGGCCGTCACACGTTTATACATGGTTTGAGCCCGTCGGTGAAAGGGGCATCGCTAGTGAGCGCCCGTGTCGGCTCCGGGAGTCCGGCAAGTTCTCGAGGGAGGCGAGCTTGTGCCATGGTGGCAGCGGTGACGCGCATCATGTCTTCACTCCGGGAGTGATTGCGGGCTCGTGGGCGAGAACTTCACTTGGTGGTGGGAGGGACCATGACTTCGACGGGAGTGGTCCAACGAGGAGTAGGGGAAGGCGCTATCCTTCCAAGACCTCGGGAAAAAAATATCATGAGCCATCTCTTACTCCGCTCTTTACTTTGAACCTCGGCAAGAATCAGTTAGCTCATCCAACTCTTCTCTTCTCATTACTCTCGATTATCTCTGTTATGACGAGCGATCAAACGATACTCATTGCTACGAGCGACAGCGATTCGAATCAATTTCAATCCAGCTGGATAAAACCTGACTACATGACACATACGCACCGCATTGGTCGTATATGACAACTTTTCCTACTAACCCCAACCAGAGGTCGATCCGTTTCCAACTCCCCCTTGAATATGGAGACCCCACTTGATACCCGTCCCAGACGTTATCCATGGGCGACCACCATTTCCCTCCCGTGAGACTTCAACCTCACAAACTGCCAGAACAAGAAAGTTGGCTACGTCCTACCACTGAGGTAGTTAGGGTACATCAGTTTACTGGGTCCCATATACCAGCATGTAGATGATATTGTTCAATACTTGCTCCCTAGGCCACAACGTGGTCCTAAATTAACACGGACGGGGCTATCACCTTGCAAGACCCAGTCTTTGCCCTTTCCTCTACTGGCCCGTCCGGTCTCATCATCATCAACAACTTCATTTAATTTCTCAAAGATCTTAAACAACTTAAATCCTCCATGCTTTAAGATCATTAGTGCTACGACGTAAGCATAGCACCTATCGAGCTACCTATACATGTATAGTATAAAGACATCATAGGATATGGTAGTAATGCAGGTGGGTGTCAATCAATTCCTGGAACCTAATGCACAAGCATGACTCGACTGACTATGATTAAAGAAAGAATTTAAAAACATAGGTGGGATGCACCGGGGCTTGCCTTGGGTTTCGTCCGGATATGACGATGCAGGCGTGGGGTCAGTCTCGACAATCACCACCACTGATCCACTCTCGACAGGCGGCTCAACGATCTCGGGTCCTATACGATTCGTCGATACGTCGCGAGTTAGCAGTAGAGATGCATGAATGCGAAATGCAATGCTTAGAAAAGACGGTTTGATATAATAGTAGACAAGATCTTAATTACTCTTGTCTGAAGTATTTCCTTCTAATTAAAAGTAATTAAGCCTATAAATGGAAAGGGATTAACATGCTTTAATCCAAATTAATTACACTTAATTAACCCATTAATTCATAAATTAAAAATATTAAAAAACATTAACTTAGGAAATAAATTAATTAACAACTAAAAGGGTATTTCATAAACTTAATTAAATGCTTAAAAATCATATAAAATAAATATTTAATTTTATTTCATAAAGTTGTAGAGAATAATAATTGGAGCCTAGCAAAATTAATCTCACAATTTTAGGAGATCCAAAACTATAGTTATGAAATTTCAAAGCTTTGGAATTATTTTTAAAAGAAAAACCCGGAATTAGAAAAGGGGCTGCTTTACTTTGGCCTCATGGGCCACGGAGCGGCCCAGCCGCTACTAGACTTAGCCTAGCAGCACGGCGGCCCAGTTGCGCGGGCACGGCCCAGCTCCAGAGAGCTCCCGAGCTCGTCCGCGCGCGCGTGCGCGGCGGCTCTGCCGCCGGAGCTCGAGCTCGCTCCCGAGCTCGGCTCGGCCAACCAAGATCAATGGTGGGGGCGGCACTGCGAGGAGAATGCAGAGGAGAGGTCGACGACGACGAGTGCTCACCGGATCGGCTAACGATGGATGGCGGCGGAAAACAGGGCACGACAATAGCGGCGAGGAGGATTGGGATCAGGACTCAATTCCCAACAGAAACTAGCCCGGGACCTAACCAAAAGAGGCGCAAACAAGTGAGCAAGCCTCGTTTGCGAGGAATTTGACTAAGAGTGATTGTGGCCACTGAATTTGAGAGAGAAGCAGAGGGGTTGCCGGAGCTCACCGAGAGGAAGAACGACTCCAATTTTGCGGTCTACGACGGAAGATGGTGCTCGGCGGCCATGGAGAGTTGTTGGGGGTTTGGTGCGGTGGTTTGGGTCAACGGTTTGGCCGGAGAGTCATCGACAGCGACGAGCGGAGCTCGGACGGCGGTGGCGGGGGAGAACAGAGGGAGAGAAAACCGAGCGAAAGAGAGAAGAACGTGAGAGCAAGAGAGAAGAGTCGAGGGTAAATTCCCCTAGTAGAAGCGGCGGCGGGACCTGGGCACAGGGCGGTGCCGCGCTGCGTGGCGCCTCCGCGCGCGCGGGCGGCAGGCAGTGCTGAGGGCTTGGTGACTGATGGGTGGGGCCTACGGGTCCCACCTTGTAGTAAAAGTAAATTTATTTATTTATTTTGAAACAGAGATGTCATAGATTTGATTGGGGGATTTGGTTTTACTTGTTCATTCATTTCACAAGAGAGGTGGTGCAGGATTTGGTTTGTTTAATCCGTTCTTTTGTTTGGTTCTTCTTTGCAGGTGCTGACTGCCAAGGACCAAGCCAGATCCGCAACCATCGAGCAAGATCTGCCTCGATCACCTAACGTGAGGACGGGCCTGCAGCCGTGGATCCGCATCGAGTGTTCTCCCCATCCTCCCCCAGTCGTCCTCGCATGAAAACATGGCTGCCGTCGCAGCAGATTTACGGAGGCGCCACACCCTGGCCTCCTCCTCCCTCCTCCACGATAGCGGGCGAGGCTGGATCCATGACCAGATCTGGTGGAGTGACGACGGACGGTCATTCCTTTCTTAGGTCGCCTCTAGTCATCCTTTTTTGTAGATAAGCAGCGGCGGGTGAAGATGTCACCCGCCGCTACTAACATATCTGTAGCTACGGGTCGTTCCTTTCTCAGGTCGTCCGTCGTTGTAGCCTTATATTTTTAGCCGTGGTTCTGTAGTGACGGGATGGTCAACCCGCCGCTGTAGTAGTTTTTAAACCGCCGCTACAGTCCATTTTTATGATAGTGTGCGTGACTTATTTTAGAGCATGGAAAGTTTTAGAGCAGAATCAGCAGTACCCGATTGGATACAAGGGACTAATCCTAAAACAGAACAAAACAAAGCATCCGGTTGGATACAAGATAATTGTCATGCACAAGTAATGCAATCGACTGCTATTTTGCTGACAAAGATATGCTCATGCTAACTGTCATGCCACGACTAAACTACACACAAGATAATATTATGTCACATCATAGAAATCATACTTGTAAAAGATAGGCTCTACTCTGATAGAAATCATACCTGCTACATCATTTCACTACTCAGCCACATCATAGCCACATCATAGCAGTCTCTTGATCTTCATTGCATGCCCTAACAAAAATTTCACTATTTTTCTGACTCTTGAAAACAGCATATGCTTTCACCTTCTCTCCAACTCTAGGGACACCAAGGAGGATCTATAATAACACAAGACACAAATTAGTAAAATAGAATTCTAGTTTAGTCAACACATGACCCAAATTAGTCAACTAGAACATAGTTAAATAATGAACTAGCATAAATGAGTATGCTGCTAGTACTATATCAAAGAAGATCAAGGATCATCTAGGATAGCAATATGAACCATGGCAAAATGAAGAACTAGCTATTAACGAACATTCAAGATAGATAATAGCCTATTGTGAGTTGGGGGATACTTTCTAGTACTGCTATGACACCAAAATAAAATAAAAGGATGTATCTGATCAAAATTAAACACTATGAACAAAATGAGCATGCTAACTCTAGTGCTATTCTGTTGAGACCTTTGTTAAACATGCCCATGCAAACTATCACGCACAAGCAATCCTCACTTCCTCACTTGATGACAGACCACAACTAAGCTACAGATGAGATAACATTCTGTCCTACATTCTTACTCCTATTTCTTTTTGGGACAAGATTATGTCAAGATAAAATTATATCCTACTTTTTTCTAAAAACTTTCACATCTACATAGGCAGGAAGAAGATGCATGTGACCTTGCGTGAATGATGAGCTAAAGGGGATGGAACGGCCCGTGCTCCACTATTCTATTTTGCCTTGCGATGCTCGGCTGTGAGCCTCGGGAGCGGATTGGATGATGGCCAAAAAGGTCAGCTGATGAGCTGAAGAACGCCTGTGTGGCGTACACAGGAAGTGCCGCTGCCATGGCCGAAAAATCGCAAGATCTATCTATGGCTAGCAATGTTGGGAGAGAAGGAAGAGGGGAAGGGACAACAATCTTACCGGAGAGAAGCAGGCATCCAGTGAGTATGGGCATTGTTGGGAGAAGCTTCATGTCGCCGTCGTCGACCGTCGGCCGTTACGCCTCCACGCCGAGTCGTGCCTGCATCTACTATCGCCGCCACTTGCGTCGCCCGATGTCGCCGCCGTCGTGACCGCCTCGTGCCATTGCCGACGAGGCCACCTCGCGCCGCTACCCTGGCTCCCCACCGTCCTCGCTTGCCCTAGCTGCTCTATTTTCTTCTACCGCTGCCGCCGCAGCTTATGTGTGGTGTGGGTTCGTTCCAAGGGTTTTGAGATGTGGTTTCATTACGAGAGTGGGAGAGGTGGGAATGAATGAGTTGGGTCGGTATTAAAATAACAATGGGCCTAACCGAACAGTCATTACACGTTGGGTTGGTTTTTGTTACAGCCCAAACCATTTCAGCCTGTTACACTTCATTCTCAGGTCATTACAGGCCGAAACGAACTAGGCCTAAAGTGGTCCTGACTCCATAACAGTCAAATTGAATCATGCTAAATAATAAATCTTGTTGGCCATAAAGAGGATCTACCGTTGTCCAGTTATACCGATAAAATAATGCTTCGTGACAATGACATTTTGCAGCAACATAGTGTATGCAACTATAACTAGTTAACAAGGAAAAAAAAATATGCACTACGGGCGCAACGAAACCTTAATAAAAGGAAAACGTATTACATACGTAGTAGGACTATTGATACGTATCCCAGTCAAGAAAGCGTAGATCTATTCCTATAGATCTTGAAAAGGCGCATCTACTGGAGCCTTTCCCGTGGACCCCACTTGTCAATGGAGCATTCCGAACCCATCACGCCACCAGAAAACATCAAACCTGTCGCCTCCCCATGCCCCGCACCCGCACACCATATCATCCTCTCCTCGCCTCGCCGTCTTACCGCGCCGCGCCCCCCAAACCCTAGCGCTCGTCGAACGCCCGCGGCGGGGGAGGCGCGCAGCCCCAATCCCGCGGATTTCCCCCATATTCTCCTTCTACACGCTGCCAATCCAGCCTCCACCGCCCCCCCCCCCCTCCCCCTCTCTGCCATCCGTCTGTATTTTGTTCGAGATTTTTCTTGTTGGGTTTTTTTTTGTGGTGCTTTTTTGGTTGTTTGTTTCAGGAGTGCGTGGCTCGGAGGATTCGCGGCGGCTGGTGAGTGGAATATTCACTTCTCTTCACTTCTGTGATTGGTTTTGGTAGATTTTGTCTGGGGGCTAGGTTTTGATTTAATGCGTCCCTGTTTTCAGGGCTAGGGTTTTGGAGTTTCGTGAAGGGTGCTGGGCCATCTGTTCCGTGCGATCTATCGGCGTGAGGATTGTTGTCAGGTGAGCCAGGCTCGAGTGCCCTTCTGTGTTGCCCTTTATGTATTGCGTGATTTCTTCGATAGAGGAGGATTTAGGAGCGGAGTTTATTCGATAGAGGAGGATTTAGGAGCGGAGTGGTCAAGATTCCTGTATATGTGGTTCCCTTGTGGAATTCTGCGTCTTGAGATGGTTTTGGTATCCCTTACAGTGAAATATCTTGCTATAGATGTGCCTTTGGTGGGGTGTAGTCACATAATCAATCTGGCAGTTGAATCCTGTTATAATGATATGATGTTTCTGTTTGATAACATTGGGATTGGGAGGCAAGAAAAAATTCTTGGTGTTATTGGATGAGTGGCTATGCTTCCTCAAAAACACCTTGTCAAGTTTTTTGCTTTTGCTGCTAGTAACCTCCACACACGATCAACTGTAACATTAATCAAACACACAACTAGTTAATTATCAGGAGTCCTATAGTACCCTTCCATGTTGCCCTCTGAATGTTTTATGCCTTGTTTGACAGTGGGGGTTTAAGAGTTGTGTGGTGATATTGTTGATATACCTTTGTTTCATGCACGCATGTGAATTGTTTGTGGACTTCTGCATCAGTAAGATTGTTTTAGAACTCCTTCATTGAAATATCTTGCTTTAATGTGCTTGGTACTTGGTAGAGTGTAGGCTGGAATCAAATTTCGAACTTGATTTTGATGTATGGTTGATAGCTAATGTAATGACTAGGTCTTGGTGGTATGTAATGACTAGTTATGTTTTCTCAGTAAGTTTTTTTTTTCTGCTACCTCTATACCTTTACATGTGATCAACTGTAAAACTAATGGAGCACAAGCAACCATTTTTAGCCAAAAGTAATTTTATTCTGGTTACCTGGTTATGTGGATGCTAATTTTATTGCTTTCTTCTGTGGGCAGTTACCATGTCATCATATCCTGTGCTAAACAACCGACCAATCGATCAGTGGAGAGTCACTGATCTCAAGGATGAACTCCGCAAGAGGAGGCTCCCTGTCAAGGGTCTGAAAGAGGAACTTGTTAGGCGACTCTTTGATTCCATTCAGAATGAACAAGCTGCTAGCGAAGTGACTGAAGATGTGGGACTGAATGCAGCTGATGATCTGCAGCCTGACATAAATGTTACTCAGGAAACTACAGTTACTATTACAGAAGTTCGCCAAGAAACGACAGTTCAGGTTAAGCAAGTTGATGTTCCTGGCTCTGAAGTTGGTCAGGAGTGCATGATTTCTGGTGTCGGAGGGCCCTCCACTGCTGATGTTGAAGCTTCCTTAAGTGAGGCCACAGCAGCTGAAGGAGAAATGCCAGAATCAAATGCTGGAGAAAATCTGGCATTTCAAGAAGTGCAACCGCATATGGAAAGTGTTGCTGATCCTGTTCATAAGAATACCTCAGATGTTCGCACCGATGAGACAATCATTGTCAATGATGAGCTCAGTACTGATGTGAAGTTGGACTTGACTGCTCCTGAAGTCATGTCTGATACCATTGAAGCGCATAAAATTGAGAAGCGGGATTCAGCGCCAGCTCCTGTGGATGCCTTAACATCAGATGCTGATCCTATGGATACTGATGTTTCAGCTGCACCAGTAAGCGATGATGGAGATAAATTGACACCTAACAATGGTTTAGGTTCTTCAATTTATGATGAAGAGTGCAAAGATTCCAAGTTCTTGAACGAGGATCACGAGTCCATCATATCAAAACCAAATAACCAGGTACCTGAGGTTAGCCCAGATTTAGGGTCTCAAATTAAGTGTGAGTCGATTTCTAGCGATGATAAATCAACTAAAAAAAACAATAGTATAGAGGATAACTCGAATGCTAATAATTTTGATTTAGAACTAGAGGCTAAGCCGAAGATGGTTGAACCATCATCCGGCATTACTTCCTTAGGTGGAGATTTGCAGCCACTGGATGATGGCAAAGAGCTGGTTAAGAACCAGGCATCTTTGGAAGACATTCATGCCACCGATAATGTGGACTCGTACAAGAAAGATAGTCCTGAAGGTGGTTCTCCTGAGAAATTAAATCTAGACCAGAGTTCAGGTGATGAGTCAATGGAGGAGGATGTGATGGAGAGTAAACAAGTTGAGTCCAGTATGAAATCTGATGGCCTCAGAGAAACAACTGAGCTTAGCTCAAAAGATGTGAAAGAGGTGACACTCCCTGATTCTGCTGTTGAGGCTTCCTCTGTTGATACCAAGGAAGTTATAGCTGAAGAAAAACCAGCAGCTCCGGCAGAAAAGAGGAAACAGCAAGGTTTATTCTCTTTTCCTTTCAGCATATTTTCTTGTCAAGTTTCTTAACATTATTCTACAGTTTTTATGCTGCCCTGAGTGCATCATGTGTTCCTGCCTTCTGTGCATAGGTTGTACACCTGGCCGTAATGTGAATCTTGACTGATATGATCTTGTCATCTGACTGCTGTCGCACATATATTTATAACAAATGGGGACTTAACTTTGATATGCAGTGGCTTTATACTTATTCAGACTCCCATGGGGAATCCTTATGCTTTTTAAGTCAATATAGTTTTTAGAGATCACTCCCAAGGAGAAATTCTTGTTCTGAATTTACATTTATGCTAGGTGATTCCCTTCCCTCAAGGAGAATGTAGTATCACTTGAACATGTTTTTTCCCCCTAATAGTACTATTGTAAAGTTGTCCAATGCAATCTCTCAACATGAGATAATTCAATCGAGCTGTATAACTTGCTTCAAGGTTGTAGCTATTATATTTATTTTCATTGTTACCTCAAATCTTTTTTTATCATCTTCATATGATTGCTTTCTGAATGCAATGTAATGAGCATATGATTATTTGGTTATGGTGCCATTTAAGATTTGAATATAATCATCGACTTGCAAGTGGACTAGTGATCCCAATATTAACGGTGTTTGCGAAATCAAATATACAATTTCTCTAATTTCTATCCCTGATTGAATGCACAGCTGAAGAAATTGTTGCAAATGCTGAACCCATTAAACGCCAGCGCAGATGGACTGGAGAAAGTGGCAAAGTTCCAGAGAGGCAAACGATAAGTCAAACTGTTTCTGAAGCTCCTAAAGATGTTTTTCAGCCTGCTTTAAAACGTTCTTTTGGGAGATCTGATTCAACTGCCAGTGGAGGGTCTCCGAAGGAACGGATTGGTGAGTCTGTCTCCTTGCTGATCCCCTTGTTCCCATGTCCAGTTTGATCAATGAATATTGTGAACCTCATTTTCCTTTTGTATTTGTGTTCCAGTGCCACCGTCCCAGAAAACTGCGACAGCTTCCTTGAGAATTGACCGATTTGTACGTCCATTTACCCTGAAAGCTGTCCAAGAGCTTCTTGGTAAAACTGGATCAGTACAAAACTTCTGGATGGATCATATCAAAACCCATTGCTATGTTACAGTATGTTCTCTTTGCATTCCAAGACTTGTTTTCTTATCTTTGTTGTTATTCTGTCACGCTGCAGTACAAAAAATTAAAAGGAACTCATTTGTGCACATCTGTAATAAATTCATCATGCATAGTGTAAATTGTACCCTCTCTGGTTTATGTTGTTGATGTTGGTTAGTGCAAATAGTACTCCCTCTGATTTTATATTGTTGATGTTGGGTACTGCAATGTGAAAGAATGAAGGCTTTATTATTGTTGTTGTTGATGATGATGATGTTGGTTAGTGCAAATTTGCACTATCAACAAAATCAAATCAGAGGGGATACTTTTTAACTCTATTCTTGACACATTGGTGTGCTATAAATAATAATTATGCTAAGCATTTTGACGGATTCATTCAATTGTTGCCATAATCAATCCTGATACTGGAGTAGTTGCATTTAGTCTTGCCTTATTGAATCAAAGTCTGTACCGATAAATGAAGTCTATTCAGTTTTTTGTACATAATGCAATCATTGTTTGCAAGCTTGAGAAATGATAATGTTGTGCTACTAGGTGACTAAAAAGCAGCTCGTGTGATGCCTGTTTTATAGTCTGTATGTTCAGACTAATTATGTATGCTGACTGTTAATGTGCAGTTCTCCTCGGTGGATGAAGCTGTGGCCACGAGGAATGCTGTCTACAACCTGCAGTGGCCCCCGAACAATGGCAATCATTTGGTTGCTGAATTTGTTGATCCTCAGGAGGTGAAGCTCAAGCTTGAACCTCCCCCGCCAGCAGCACCTATTAGCCCAGCTACTGCCTCAAAGACGCCTACTGCTCAACCTGCTCAGGCTAATCCAAGTGTGCCACACCAGGCAGCAAGTCCAAGGGAGCAATTGCCACCACCGCCGCTCCTTGCCAAACCCCCTACGTCTGATCCGGCATCAGCAAGAGAGAGGCTTCCACCCACTCCAAAGAAACCAGAACCACCTGTTGTGACACTTGATGATCTGTTCAGGAAGACACAAGCCTCTCCAAGGATCTACTATCTGCCTTTATCGGAAGAGGAAGTGGCAGCCAAGCTCGCCGAGCAGGGCAAAGGGAAAACTGAGTAGGGGTATTGGCCTCCATTTTTAGTAATAGTGTGATAGTGTTGCGGTAAGAATATGTTCTCTCGCTGTGCTTTTTAACTCAACATTTTTGTCAGTATAATTGTTGTATCTTATTCTGTTTATCTCTTCCAGGAACTTGACATGCTGTGGTCGTCAGCTGGCAGGTGCTACTGCTGCAGTTCATTTGAAATAACTTTGCGGCAAGAGAGGGTTTGTAGGGTTATGTGAAAAGGACTAGTGTAGGAGCGCATCAGCTTGTATCGTCTACAGAAGCTTTTCTTTTTTTTTTTTGAGTCTGTTACCTGGATTCTCTGAGATACTTCCGGTATTGTCGAGACAGTAGGCAAGTCTTTCGGGAGAGCTATGTTGGGATACTGGTTTGATTTTAATCATTTTGGCATCAACATTGGCAGAATACCTTGTCGAGGCCTACTCTACCAGTATTATAGGTGTTGTTATATATGGTATAATATATGGAGAAGGTCTGCACCTTTTCTTAAAAAAAAAATCAAGATCCTGACAGTCAACTTTAATTGGGAGTTGGAATTATGCGTCTGTTGTTTGAGGACGACGACGTAAATGTCAGTAAGTATATAATGTACTCCACGACTTACCAGAGTTATACGAAGAATCCGTTTCTTGACTCTCAAGTCTCTGACGGTCTCCTGCGGCTGGAAGGAAAATCGAGAAAGATCAGCCAGCGAAAAATATTTTAATTAAAGAAAAAGAATGCGGATTTGGATCGGGGATTTGAACCCGACGTGAATCGAATACACAACCTTCTGATCTGGAGTCAGACGCGCTACCATTGCGCCACAGATCCAGCATTGACTTCAAAATAATAACTACTTTATATTTTCGTTTGATGCCACCTATGTATTCAATTATCATCTCGCAAGGTATATTAGGCCTTGCGCTAAGAGCAAGTCTAATGGTTTCGTCAGAATGTAACGCGGCGGAGCAGTGAGCCCAGCCTATAGTAGCTGCTGTAGCGTGTTTTCACCTGGAGCAAGCGTTTCGCGAGTTGTTCGTTTCATTCTCTCTCCTGCTCTCCATCAATCATAATACTTGCTCTAAGTACACAAGAGAGTCGTATTATTGTCTCTTCGAGAAATACATAAATTGGTTACTTCCATTCTGAGAGTTGCAGCCGTATCTCCTGAGTCCTTTTAACTAATCTGATTATCCCTTGGCCATCGCCATCTTTACTAGCACACGTTCGTCTAGTTACTGAGCATGTCCCAAACTAAAGATTACATCAAATCGAGCTCGCTATTTCTGAAAAAGGCAGACATTCTTTTAGGAGGTACAACAACGACTGATGACCAAACCATTCTAGTTGCTGCTATCAGGACTAAACTACTTCATCAAAATGACGCTGTGGTCTCATGAGATGTGTGAAACATTATTGATATATGTGATAAATATGATATTTTGATAAGATGTGTGATATATTATTAATGTTTGTCGAATATATTAGTAATATGTGATATATGTGAGTGATTGTAGAAGAAAAAATAAAAAAAATAAAACTAGAAGGTCACTTTACCGTGTGCCATGCCAATGGCACACGACGAAATGACAACCTGACAAGCGGCTGTGAAAACCTAGAAAAGCCCTTTGTCGTGTGCTGGGAGCCTGGCACACGGCGAAGCGGCTATAACTTTACCGTGTGCCTACTGTCCGGCACACGGCAAAGCGATGATGTTCGCCGTGGGCGCGTCGGACGGCACATGGCGAAGATGACGGGGCGCCGTCATAGCCACGCTAGAAGCAGGAGTTCGTCGTGTACCCCCTTAAACACACGGCGAATATTTTTGTCGTATGTCCGACCAGTGGTTCACGACGAATCGCTCTTTGTCGTGGGCTACACACGGCGAAGACTTTCACCGTGTGCTTTTGTCTCTTCGTCGTGTGCTACAGACACACGACGAACTACTGTTTTTCGGTAGTATCAGCTTGATTTACTCAAACTGGCTCTGTTTCTCAGTGGTTTTTTTAGGAGCTTTTCTTTATGTATAGAGAGGGAGAGGGTTGTGGTTCTGGTGAAAATCGGCATTGGAGATATCATTTCCCACTCGCTTCGAGGAGCCTGGAACCAGGAGTACGATTCATTTTATCGGTAAATAGAAGTAAGATAAGAATCGATAATCCAAATCTCTTTCGTTTTCTATTGAAGTGTCGGCCGATCTACTGCATGGATCAGATTTATCGGTTGTGCTTGTGCCAGCCCACGGGTCGAGTCCTCTCTCCAAGCACGGCCCTCAGCGTCGGGTCGTGTCGGCTTGAGAACGGAATAGCGCGTGTTCTGGCCGAGTTAGATTTTCCATGCTTTGGGACAGCTCATTGGGCGCCCCATTTTGTTAGATTATCTAGTTTATATTCATTAGTATGAAAAAGTGTCTTCTAGCAAAATGGCTTAGGAATCAAAAACTAAGAAGTAAAAAAAAAAAAAATTGGCTGCTAGGAAAATGGCTTTTCTCGTTATTCGTCATATTTACGGAGGTCACGTTTGACATTGAGATGACACACATGTGCGGCCTTTCAATTCATCAACGATCAGGAGCGAGTAATTTATTCTAACGATAACGAGAGACCACCCTGTCTTGCTCGTGCGGCCTTTCAATTCGTCAACGATCTGGAGCGTTGACTTCCAGGTAAATGTTTCTTTAGAAGAATATAAATGCATGCATCAATTAATAATCACGAAATCCACAAATTTATATTAAATGCCAGTCGCCAGCTTAATAATCATGGAGGAGTCCAGAAAAGAATATGGATGAAGGAGGAAATACCATCTTCTTAAATAAAACTAGAAAATCAATAGCACCGACGGATCCGTGGCGCAATGGTAGCGCGTCTGACTCCAGATCAGAAGGTTGCGTGTTCGATTCACGTCGGGTTCAATACCCCGATTCTTGTCCGGTTTCTTTTTTGTACAATACCATTTTTTCAATATCTGAATTATCGTTTTTCTTTCCCTATACCACGATTTCGCCGTCTCTCCCTATCATATTTCCTCTTTGTCCAATCTTTTGAATTATCCGGATTCTTTTGGTTGCATTTTTTTTTTCTCTTTGTCCAATCTTAATCAGGAGTGTCTTGTCTCACACACTCTTCACTACTGATTTTGATTTTGTTTTTCTTTTAACGGTTGTCCGGATTCTTTTTGTTTGTTACCATTTTTTCAATATCTGAATGATCATTTTTCTTTCCCTCTACCACAATTTCGCTGTCTCTCCCTATCATATTTCCTCTCATTTTTCTGCCTCTCTTCCACACAAGTTTTTTTTAAAAAAAATATCTTCCACACACTTTTCCTCTCATTTACAGCATCTGTTGTTACTACCACGATTCTAATATTGATTGCATTTTTTATTCTCTTGGTCCAATCTTAGTCAGGAGTGTCTTGTCTCACACACTCTTCACTACTGATTTGATTTTGTTTTTCATTTAAAGATTTCTCCGTCTCTTCTCTATCATAGGTTTATTGGTGCATACTTGTTGATAAGCTGGTGCAGCCAAAGACACCTCTTGATCCACGGCGACGGGAGCAATATGTATAACTAGCTAATCTTGCGCGCTACGTTTTGCTCGTTTAGCTTCAATAGACGGTTTGATATAATATGTGTTAATAATTATATAGGTTTAATGTTATAATTAAATGTATATGTGAATATTTATGTGACAAAGATTATAATTTAGTGTTAATGGAAAATATTCCATAAATATCATAAGTTTGAGGGTCTAAACTACAAATATGCAAAACAATGAACTAAATACACTAATAGGAAGTATAGAAGGGACCAATCTCCAAAATGACCAAGAGCCTTATCCAGACTCTGGCGTCTTCTCTCGGCTGCTCGGCCATGTCTTCTGTATCGTTCCCATCATCCTCATCCTCTCTCTCGCTTGAAAAAACAAATCCACACTCGAGCAAGAAAGGTTGGTGCCCCTACCTCCACCTCATGGATGGTCGTTCCTACGTGAGGTTTGGGTCAGTCGCCGTCGTCACGCGCTCGTGACAACCAGCCTCGTGCGCCGCGCTTTCTGTCTCGACGAAGGAGGAAGCAGGAAAGCTAGCCCACATACGGACCCAACTCGTCAGGAATATCTGTGACATCCCACGTCACCAAAAAGTTAATTAACCTAATTTTAATGCTAATTTTTAACTAATTAAAAATGAAAGAAATTAAATTTGTCAAAGAAAAGGAAATTTAGTTAATTAAATTCAAATTAGTCAAAATACTAGCATTTCACAAACATTACAAAAACTCTATGAAAGTGTGTCAATGTTTTTACATATTCCAGTGGATCGTATCAAGAATGATTTTTAGAAAATTTATCAGAATTTTTGATAAAGGGTAAATACTCTTAAAAATTTTCTAAATACAGAAAGTGGTTTCTCTGTTCTACGAATTTTAATAATTTTTTCAGCAGAGATCACAACCTAATCCCAAAAGCAAAGTTGGAGCAGATATTTTGCTGCACATGCGCAAAAAATTAGCATAATTATTGGAGCCATGTAGCTTCGGTTTTTTGTCGAATTACAGAAGCCCCGTCTTGGTCAATCTGGGGCCAACTCCAGTTTTTGCCCATCGGACAACCGGACGCACCTGCCGCCTCCTTCTTCGGACCGCCGACCAAACCGCCCACTGTTCTGCCTCGATGTGCTCCCATGCCGCCCACTGTTCTGCCTACCTCTCTGGAGCAGTCGGTGACACATAGAAGACACGCTCATCCACCGAGCGGCCCTCCTTCTGCTCTCCACACATAGAAGACACGCTCATCCACCGAGCGGCCCTCCTTCTGCTCTCCATGCTTTTAACCGACGCGCTCACCTCTCCCTGGAGAAAAGCTGCAGCAGGCCGAGCTCCCACCCTCCAGCACACCCTCACTCTCCCTCTAATCCCTCTCAACGTGCCAAGGCCCAGCCCCACTCTTTTCCTCTGCCAGCGAGCCCAGGCGAAGAAAAATCCGTCCGCTCTCCTGTTTTGGCCGCCATGGACGCTGCCACGTCGAGCTCGGTCTAGGAAGCTCCACATCTCCTTTTTCTTCCGCAAATCAATGCTCAAGACCTTCCTCTAGCATCCCCCTAACATCGCCCCTCCCGCATGCAGTGACCTCGCTGGATTTCGGGAAGAGAAGGGCGCTGCCGCGCTGGAATCCGCCACCCTCATGGCGAGAGCACGGTTCCGGCCATCCCCGTCGACTCCTTCTTCCACGCCGACGATCTCCGCACCACAGTGAAGCTCCTCAACCAACACTCGGCCCTTCTCGCCCTCTATGCGCGATGCGTGCCGCCGCCGTACGTCTCCCCTGCCCCCGCCGTCGACATCGCCACTGTTACGGCCATCACCGATGGTCGGAGACCCTCTGGTCGACTTCCCCGTTACACGCGCAGCCTAGCCGTAGTGGCCCCGTCCCCATCTCCCTCGGCAGAAGCCAGCGGCGAGCCTCCGATGAAGCTCCGGCGAGCCTGGCCACCACGCGCGCGCTCTGCTGTTCAAAATGCCGAGTGTCAATTCTGTAATTTAGTCCTAACTTTGTTAAATATTCAAAAATCCATAACTCAAAAACTAAAGGTCAGAAAAATGCAAAACCAATTTTGTTAGACTCAGAAAATTCTCCTCTATCAAAAAAGTAAGATGAGAATCAAGGTTCTGAAGTTTATTAATTAAAACAAATCACAAAAGTTAGAACCGTTCTAAGATTAATAAATCCATAAGTAAAAATATATAAATTGTAAAATCATGAAATTTGTCCAGTAAGCATATCATGGCATCTTTAAACTCTCTGCAAAAGAACATCTTCGTTTTATGCATATTTTTGGAGCTATTGCATAATCATTATTTCTAGTAAATGAATTTTTATAAACTCTTTGTTAGGGATTTAATTATGAAACTATGCCTGATTGTTACTTATGGCTTGACACCTTCATATAAAATTCCATGTTAAATCCTTAGCAATAGAAGTATATTTTTGCTCTTGATTAGTTTATTTAATAAATAGCCTAGAAATCATTCAGATAAATATTGACTTTTATGCATAATTAGATTATTTACTAGTATTGGCTCTCTGATACTGTTCATTCAGTATATTTAGGTATTGAATAACAGTAGGTTTATGTGTTTATCATCATATGCTCATTGCCATGCATGTCATATTTATTCGAGAAATTCCATAAATCCTTGAGCATTCATCTCTTAATTATGCATTTCTATTTTCATATAGGACACGAACCCGAGGAGACCACACCGGAGAAGGCCGGTGCTGACGTGAATTTCATCGAAGACACTAACTACGATCACTTCCAAGACAAGCTCCGGTGCACACCTATTTATTTGAGAGTCCTTTTTGTTTAATCACAATATAAGGATATTGTATTATGCATTAGGTATAGGGCTTGAATGAAAATCCACTTGCATAAACCAACAATGACCTATGTTAGTCTATGTTAGTAAGCCTTTCGTTAGAAAATGCTACGCTTACTCTAGTGGAGCCAACGATAGGTTATGGAGTCACTTGATACACTTATGGTTCACATGAAAAGATGAATTTGGTTAAAACTTGAGAACCTATCGTTGCAACTCCGCGAACAAGTATCGAACAGTACCAAGTGCATACCTTTATATGGGAATTGGTAAACCTAGTAACTTGGACGCCGTATTGTTGACGGATACACTCATCAATCCATAGGTGATGTGAATGGCATGGTGGTTGCACGGGTTAAAGGACCGCTAGAGAGTGCACGGGTTAAGCCTCGGATACGAAGTACTGTATCACAGGGAGGGACGTGTACTCGGGATCGATGGCCCTGGACCGACTTTATAGCAACCTCGTGAACGGTGGCCATACATGTTCTTAAATGATGCGTATGTCATGTACTTGGGTTTTCTCCTGCAGGATGTAAATCAATTCGAATTGCTGTCCCTCGCGGTTATGAGTACCTCTTGTTTCGAGCAGTTGACAATGATAATTAAGTAGAGAGGATTGATTACGATTCTGAATTTTATTTACTCTATGGCTACATATTGCTATGATGTATTGTTCTTTATATTTGTACAATCTTAGTGGATAGCTAGGTTCACTAAAGTTATTTTCCTGTAACCATAATTTAAAATTTGGCTAAATGATCAACTGGTAAACATTGAGCTAATAGGTGCTGTTTATACAAAATACCAAGTAAGCCCGGTCAGCCCCCTGCATGCTAGGAGTCGGTTTTAGATAACCATTTGTCGGGTAAGTCTTGCGGAGTATATTAGATACTCAGGCTTTACGATTTATGTTACTTTCAGGTATCCCTCAGACTACCTATTATGATTGTTGTAACAAGATTGTGTGGGAAGGTGAGGAACCAAAGGAGTGGACCATTGAGTGGGTTTCTAGTTCAACTACCCAAGATGAGTGAGCCATTGCCATAGGGCCGACATGGTTTACTTAGGCTATATATCGTCGAGTGTACCGTATTTTCACTTCCGCTTATTTATGTACTCCAAACTAAGAACATATGTACTGTAATGTAACTTAATTTGCTTCCGCTGTGTCTCTTGGACTTGTAATATTAAGCACTTAAATGATGTATCGTTGTAAATGATGGATGTTCATGTGTGTATGCTATGTATGGTAACTTCGGCAATCATCTCCTGAGGTGATCCTGTACGACACACTCTATATTTCGGTATAGGGCTGTGACAGGTGGTATCAAAGCCGATTCGTGATAAGCAACACACAAATGAACATTTTAAAACTTGAACAACCCGTTTTTACGTCTTACGGTGAGGTACGAACTAGTAGTGCACATGTAAGGATTACTATTAGTAGGTGGCAAAGCTAATCCCGGGTTATGATTGTTTAAATACTTGCATCTACGGCTTCTTCAACGAAGGTATGTGTGTGACTCGAATACACTCTTATTCGAGAGCTCCCATGCGAGGCGAGGTGGTCACGGATTTGTTGTGCTTAGATAGGATTTTATTTAATTTGGTGTGACTCGAATACACTCTTATTCGAGAGCTCCCGTGTGAGGCGAGGTGGTCACGGATTTCTTTTGGATTTGATGTATTGTTTCTGGGACTGATCTTTTGCAGGTACGCTAACCACGTTTAGCTCGTTTAGAAACGTGTGAGAGGTGTGTGTGTGCCACCAAACTGATCGGTCTATATAAACAGTCATTTTTTTTTCTTTTGTGAGAATATAGGGATGCGACATATTGATAGCATTTTGAATCATTCATGCATTTATAATCATGTCATCATGTCTCATGCATCATCACAAACGATAACTCGAACCACACACCCCTGTAATTGTAACAAAATAACTCAATCTTTTCGAGAGAATAAAAACCCATAATTGGTCGTAGGTCCAAATATCGTCTTCACGGTAACTAGCCTAACTCACTCAATTCTAAACCAAGTAAGTCGTGTGAGTAACCATTGGAAAGCTTGGGAGTTACTCTACGATTACCAGCTAGTGCCTCTATTTTTATCAGGTTGGTTAAGGTCGAAATTTGGCTCCCAACAGAGAGCATTTCCTGAGATTTCAGAAGTTGCTCCACTTCTGTCCTCTGTCTTTGGATGATCATAACTCCCGGAGATATTATCGGATAGAGCTGTTTAAGTATGCGTTGGGAAGCTACTGAAATCCTTTACAACTTTTGTAAAAGGCCAAAAAATCTAGTTCTGCCCAGAAGCTAAGTAGTTTTGCATATCTTTGTTGGCTGTCCTGTCAAAAACAGAAACTACACTGTGTTTTCGTTGAGCTGATTGGATACCTGTTGTGCCCTTTTTACCAATCAACATTTATGCTATTTTGAGCATATAATTTGTGGGATATTAAGTTTTGACTCACACTTTCAAAACTTTCTTCCGACAGATGGTTGTTGGCAAGCTCGAGATGGACCCCGAGCACCTTGCCGCGCGCGTTCTCGAGTTGGAACAGGAGCGTGACGTGCTGCAGTCCGCACTCGCAGCCCGTGATGCCCAGCTCGCTGCCCGAGATGCCCAGGTTGCAACCCTTAAGGACAAGCTATACAATAGCGAGTTGGAGCGGGCTGACCTTTTCAAGCAACTCCATGACACGCAACTCGTCATCGAGGGCGACGCGAGTGATCAGCTGCAAGAGCAGCTGAGCCAATTGAATGCTCAGCTCACTACCGCTCAGGAGGAGAACTATTCTCTTTATGGGCAGATCGCCGCTCTCTTGGAAGAACGAAGTGAGCTCCAAGCTCAATGCTCAAAAGCTGAAGATGAGCGGGACGTTATGGAAGGAAATCTCAATGACGCCAACGCCGCCATCGCGCAGCGAGACCACATCATTGTGCAGCTCCAAGCTGCCAATGCTCAGCTGCACGCTGTCCTTAATGACCAACCGCCTGTGCCACTTGCAGTGATTCCCCCAGATGACACCGATTTGAGTGATGACGATGATTCTGGTCTTGACTACGAGGCACCTCCCGACACAGACGACATGGACTGGGAGTCCGATGGTGACAGCCGCGCCGCGGTACTATTGGCGATACACCGGAGGAGTAGTACATCTTGTAGGGTGGAATCTCGTGAGACATCGTGCTTGTATGTTGGTAGTGCCGATAAATGTTAAGTGATGTTATGACCTAAGCTCTCCGAGATTATGTTGTTGTCGTGTTTCTTAGTGATGTAACTTCAAGACTTGTTTTGTATCGAAAAGTTGCATCGCGTGTATTCATGACTTCTATCACATCAATGTTGTCTATGGTGTTTGGAATCGATGGAATTCAAGTTTCCCGCCATGTCTTGCATCATTTCCAATTGCAGAGCAATCTGAAATTTTATTTCGTCTCTATGTCCTGGCCTTATTATCCTGTCATATTGGCTCATGTAATGATCGGGCTGACGTGCAAATTATTCCTATGGCAGATGGTGCAAACTCGCCGTGGTGGTGAGAATTCCGGTGATGTTCCCGGTGGCTCAAACACTGGTGGATCCCAGCAGCCACCCCATGCTCCGCCGATGACTCCTATGGAGCAGCTCATCCAAAATGAGATGTTCCGTATGTTCATGGAAAACATGAACCGCCAAGGAGCTCAAGGACCACCACCACAGCAGCCCCAAGATCCCCATGAGTCCTCCTACTGCGACTTCTGGGCAACTCACCCGCCCACTTTCGGAGAAGCTGGTGATCCGTTGGAAGCGGATGATTTCATTCGCACTCTAGAGTCAAAGTTTGCACTTCTCAACTGCACCGTTGATCAGAATCCTCTCTTCGCAGTGCAGCAACTCTGTGGTTCCACGAGCGCTTGGTGGGCACGCGTCACCGCCGCTTTTCCCGCTGACCACCAAGTTACTTAGACGGAATTTTGCACCGCCTTCCGTGCACACCATATTCTAGCCGGTCTCATGAAGCATAAGCTACAGGAATTTCTCAACTTGAAGCAAGGCTCTGGAACCATGCAAGAGTATGCACGAAAGTTCAATTACTTGGCTCATTATGCTTCATATCATGCTGACACGGATGAGAAGAAGAAGGATTGTTTCCGTTCGGGCCTTACCCCAAAGTTGCAGGATCTTGGCACAAGTTACAGCCGGCATGTTCAATGATTTGATGAGTGCCGCCATCGTGCAGGAAGACGCTATCCGTGCTAATCAAAATGACCAGAAAAGGAAGCGTGCTACGGGAAGTTCATTCAGTTCCGCACCACCCAAGTACAAGTTGGCTATCACCTCCCCGTCCGGACAGAGGTTCCGGGCTGCAATGCCGCCGGGAGGAGGGTTTCACCCATCCTATTCGCAGCAGCCCTCTCGTTCCCATGGCAACAACCAGCAGCCGTCCTCTGGTTCCCGCCCTCCGCAGCAAGCTAATCAAGTTGTGAGGTCCGGTTCACCGCAGCCATGCTACAACTGCGTCCGTCTCGGTCACTTTGCGTAAGATTGTCGTTTTCCGAAGCGCAGTCAAGGCAACAACCACCCCAATGCTTCCGGGAACAGCAACAACAACCACAACAGCAGCAATAACAGTGGCAGCAATGGCAATCGTCCCCAATCATCCACTCCCACTCATAAGAATGGCCGAGTCAACTATACCACAGTCGAAGAGATTCAAGTTGGAGAACCCGTCCTTGCGGGTATGTTTTCGATCAACCAACATTTCGCTATGGTTCTTTTTTATTCCAGAGCAACACACGATTTTATTCGTCATGCATGTGTGAATCATTTAAAAATCACCCCCACCGTTACGGGAACACCTTACATCATCACGTCACCCGGTGGAAAAATAAGGACCAATCTTAAGTTGAGAGGAGTGCCACTTAAGCTAGCAGGCAACATATACTACTTTTCGCTAATCATACTAGAAGGGCAAGGCATTGATGTAATCCTTGGTATGAGGTGGATGGCTAAGCATAAAGCCGTCTTGCACATTGAATCCCGGGAAGTCCACTTAAACTCGCCCCTACATGGCCCATCTGTTCTCTAATTGCCATGTCCCAAAATGCCCACGTCTCAAATCCATCATGTTGAAGGGAAAAGGATAGAGGAAATTCCAGTGGTATGTGATTTTTCCGACATGTTTCCGGATGATCTACCAGGAATGCCTCCAGATAGGGATGTCGAGTTTACGATTGAACTCCTACCCGGTACGACACCTATCTCCCGTAGGCTCTACAAATTGGCTCCCAATGAATTAGAAGAGTTGAAAGAGCAATTACAAGAGCTTATGAACAAGGGTTACATTCAGCCTAGTTCATCTCCGTGGGGATGTCCCGCCCTCTTTATGAAGAAGAAAGACTAGACCCTACGCCTATGTGTCGATTATAGGCCTCTAAATGCCGTAACCATCAAGAACAAGTATCCTCTACCTCGAATTGATATTCTCTTTGATCAACTCGTTGGTGCCAAAGTTTTCTCAAAGATTGATCTTCGATCTCCACCAAATAAGAATCCGATCCGAAGACATTCCAAAAACCGCTTTCTCTATGCAATATGGTCTTTTTGAATATCTTGTCATGTCCTTTGGTCTCACCAATGCTCCAGCTCACTTCATGTATTTCATGAATTTCGTATTCATGCCAGATTGGACAAATTAGTAGTTGTGTTCATTGATGATATCCTTGTCTATTCCAAATCCGAGGAAGAGCATGCCAAACACCTTCGCATTGTTCGACAACGGCTCCGAGTTCATCAACTTTATGCCAAATTTAGCAAGTATGAATTTTGGCTAAAGAAAGTTCCATTTTTGGGTCATATCATTTCAGCGGAAGGTGTAGCCATTGACCCTAGTAAGGTCGAAAACGTGCTGAAATGGAAAGCTCCGAAATCGGTCAAGCAAATTCGTAGTTTCCTTGGTCTTGCCGGCTACTATCGGAAATTTATTCCCAACTTCTCGAGAATTGCCAAGCCTATGACAAAGTTATTAGAGAAAGATGCCAAATTTAAATGGAGTAGCGAGTGTGAGGAAGCTTTCCAGTCGCTCAGAAAGCATTTGACAATTGCCCCGGTTTTGGCTCAGCCCGATATTACCAAACCGTTTGATGTTTACTACGATGCGTTCGACACCAGATTGGGCTGTGTACTCATGCAAGAAGGCCGCGTCATTGCCTATGCCTCTCGACAGCTCCGAAAACGCGAGCAAAATTATCCCACTCATGACTTGGAATTGGCATCCGTTGTTCTAGCCTTAAAAACTTGGCACCATTATCTGCTTGGTAACCTTGTCAATCTCTATACTAATTACAAAAGTCTCAAGTACATATTTATGCAGCAAGAACTGAACATGAGGCAATATAGATGGTTACAATTGATCAAGGATTACGAGTTGGAAATTCATTATCATCCCGGAAAGGCCAACGTGGTTGCCGGCGCCCTAAGTCGGAGGGATCAATGCAATTAGGCAACTGTTTGCTCTATAGAAGCTTCTCAAAATTCAGATTCTAGTGAACCGAGTCTCCGTATTGTTCCATATGGATCCTTGTATAATCTGTCTCTTGTTCCTACCCTTCGTGAAGAAATTGTTGAAGCACAAAAGAAGGACAAGGGAACAGAATATATCCGACAAAAGATAGGCAAAGATGAAGCTACATGTTTCCGCCAAGACGAAGATGGAGTTATATGGTTCAACAATCATCTTGTTGTTCCAAAGAATGTGGAATTAAGAAAGAAAATATTGGATGAGGCTCACTTGTCCAAATATTCCATACACCCCGGTAGCAACAAGATGTACCGTGGGTTAAGGGATTAGTTTTGGTGGACTCGCATGAAGCGAGAAGTTGCTCGTTATGTTGCTAAGTGTGATACTTGCCAACGTGTGAAGGTCGATCGTTTTAAGAAAGCCGATCTTTTAAATCCCTTGAAAGTCCCCGCTTGGAAATGGAAGGATATTGCTATGGATTTCATTGTTGGGTTACCCCTTACACCCAAGAAGCATGATTCTATATGGGTCATTGTGAATAGGTTGACAAAATCTGCTCATTTCATTCCCGTCCATACAACCTACTCTACCAAAAGATATGCCGAGCTCTACATCTCAAGAGTTCTATGTTTGGACAGTGTACCCAAGACTATAATCTCTGATCGAGGTCCTCAATTTATCGCTCGTTTTTTGGGAGCAACTGCATTCTTGTCTTGGTACGACTCTTATTCGAAGCTCCGCTTATCATCCGTAAACAGATGGTCAAACCGAAAGGCTAAATCAATATTTGGAGGACATGTTGAGAGCATGTGTTCTAGACAATCATGGGAATTGGGATGACTGTCTTCTGTTCGCCGAATTCTCGTACAACAATAGCTACAATGAGAGTTCGGGAATGTCACCGTTTGAGGCATTGTATGGCCACTCATGCCGAACACCGTTGAATTGGTCGAAATCAGGAGAAAGGATTAATTTTTGTTCGGATCTTGTTACTCAAGCCGAGGAGAAAGTGCAACAAATTCAAGCTAACATGAAAGTCGCACAATCCCGTCAAATAAGCTATTCCAACAAAAGAAGACGCCCATTGGAGTTCGAAAAGGGAGATCATGTCTATCATCGGGTTTCCCCCAACAAAGGCATATCTCGCTTTGGAATCAAGGGTAAATTAGCACCCCGCTACATCGGATCCTTTCCGATCACGGAGAAACGTAGCGCGGTCGCTTATCGATTGCAATTACCGGAGAATCTTGCTCAGGTGCACAACGTTTTCCATGTCTCCCAACTCAAAAGTGTTTAAAGCCTCCGGTTGACTTGGTTATTTCCGACACCGAGCAATTGGAAGAAGACCTCCCCTACCCCGAATACCCCGTCCGGATTCTTGATCCAAAGGACCGGGTAACTCGCAATCGCACCATCACCTTCTAAAAAGTGCACTGGAGTAACCATACCAAAGACGAAGCAACTTGGGAGCAAGAAGAGTTTCTGAAAACCAACTTCCCCGAGTTCTTGACCTCGCAAATTCGGTAACTGCCCACACCCCCTCTTCCTTGTTCATTTTTGTTGCAAATCTAGGGACGAGATTCCTTTTAAGGGGGGAGTGCTGTGACATCCCATGTAACCAAAAAGGCAATAAACCTAATCCTAATGCTAATTGCAAGCTAATTACAAATGTGAGAAATTAAATTTGCCAAAGAAAAGGGGAATTTAGTTAATTAAATCCCAAATTAGCCAAAATACTAGCATTCCACAAACATCACAAAACTCTATGAAAGTGTGCCATTGTTTTTGCATATCCCAGTGGGTCATATCAAGAATGATTTTTAGGGAATTTATCAGAATTTGTGGTAAAGGATAAATACCCTTAAAAATTCCCTAAATGCAGAAAGAGGTTTCTCTGTTCTAGGAATTTTAATAATTTTTCCAGCAGAGATCACAACTTGACCCCAAAAGCAAAGTTGGAGCAAATATTTTGATGGACATGTAAAAAAAATTGGCATAATTATTGGAGGCAGGTAGCTTTGGCTTTTTGTTGAATTACAGAAGCCCTGTCTTGGTCAATCTGGGGCCAACTCCAGTTTTTGCCCATCGGACAACCGGCCGCACCCGCCGCCTCCTTCTTCGGACCGTCGGCCAAACCGCTGCCTCGACGTCCTCCTATGTCGCCCACTGTTCTGCCTACCTCCCCAGAGCAGCCGTCGACACATTGAAGACACCCTCATCCACCGAGCGGCCCTCCTTCTGCTCTCCATGCTTTTAACTGACGCGCTCACCTCTCCCCGGAGAAAAGCTGCAGCAGGCTGAGCTCCCACTTTCCAGCACACCCTCACTCTCCCTCTGATCCCTCTCGACGCGCCAAGCCCCAGTCCCACTCTTTTCCTCTGCCAGCGAGCCTAGGCGAAGAAAAATCCGGCCGCTCCCTTGTTTCGGCCGCCATGGACGCCGCCGTGTCGAGCTCGGTCTAGGAAGCTCCCCATCTCCTTTTTCTTCCGCAAATTGATGCTCAAGACCTTCCTCTAGCATCCCCCTAACGTTGCCCCTCCCTCATGCAGTGACCTCTCCGGATTTCGGGAAGAGAAGGGCGCTGCCGCGCCAGAATCCGCCACCCCCACGGCAAGAGCACGGTTCCGGTCATCCCCGTCGACCGCTTCTTCCACGTCGACGATCTCCGCACCACGCTGAAGCTCCTCAACCAACACTCGGCCCTTCTCACCCTCTATGCGTGACGCGTGACGCTGCCGTACGTCTCCCCTGCCCCAGCCGTCGACGTCGCCACTGTTCCGGCCATCGCCGATGGCACGTCGACTTCCCCGTCACGCGTGCAGCCTAGCCGTAGTGGCCCCGTCCCCCATCTCCCTCGGCAGAAGCCGGCGGCAAGCCTCCGGTGAAGCTCTAGCGAGCTTGGCCACCGCGCGCGCGCTCTGCTGTTCAAAATGCCGAGTGGCAATTCTATAATTTAGTCCGAACTTTGTTAAATATTCAAAAATCCATAACTCAAAAATTAAAGGTTAGAAAAATGCAAAACCAATTTTGTTACTCAGAAAATTCTCCTCTATCAAAAAAGTCAGAGGAGCATTAAGGTCCTGAAGTTTATTAACTTAAACAAATCACCAAAGTTGGAACCGTTCTAAGATTAATAAATCCATCAGTAAAAATATATAAATTATAAAATCATGAAATTTGTCCAGTAAGCATATCATGGCATCTCTAAACTCTCTGCAAAAGCACATCTTCATTTTATGCATATTTTTAGAGTTATTGCATAATCATTATTTCTAGTTAATGAATTTTTATAAATTCTTTGTTAGGGATTTAATTATGAAACTTTGCCAGATTGTTACTTATGGCTTGACATCTTCATATAAAATTCCATGTTAAATCCTTAGCAATAGAAGTATGTTTTTGCTCTTGATTAGTTTATTTAATAAATAGCCTAGAAATCATTTAGATAAATATTGACTTATGGATAATTAGATTATTTACTAGTATTGGCTCCCTGATACTGTTCATTCAGTATATTTAGGTCATGAATAACAGTAGGTTTATGTGTTCGTTATCATATGCCCATTGCCATGCATGCCATATTTATTCGAGAAATTCCATAAATCCTTGAGCATTCATCTCTTAATTATGCATTTCCATTTTCATATAGGACACGAATCCGAGGAGATCACAACGGAGAAGGCCGGTGCTGACGAGAATTTCACCGAAGACACTAACTACGATCACTCCCAAGGCAAGCCCCGATGCACACTATTTATTTGAGAGTCCTTTTTGTTTAATCACAATATAAAGATATTATATTGTGCATTAGGTATAGGGCTTGAATGAAAATCCACTTGCATAAACCAACAATGACCTATGTTAGTCTATGTTAGTAAGCCTTTCGTTAGAAAATGCTACGCTTACTCTAGTGGAGTCAACGATAGGTTATAGAGTCACTTGATACACTTATGGTTCATATGAAAAGATGAATTTGGTTAAAACTTGAGAACCTATCGTTGCAACTCCGCGAACAAGTATCGAATAGTACCAAGTGTATACCTTTATATGGGAATTGATAAATCTAGTAACTTGGACACCGTATTGTTGGACGGATACACTCATCGATCCAGAGGTGATGTGAATGGCATGGTGGTTGCACGGGTTAGAGGACCGCTGGAGAGTGCACAGATTAAGCCTCGGATACGAAGTACTGTATCACGGGGAGAGACATGTACTCGGAATCAATGGCCTCGTACCGACTTTATAGCAACCTCGTGAACGGTGGGCATACGTGTTCTTAAATGATACGTATGTCATGAACGAGAGGATTAATTACGATTCTGAATTTTATTTACTCTATGGCTACATATTGCTATGATGTATTATTATTTATATTTGTACAATCTTAGTGAATAGCCAGGTTCACTAAAGTTATTTTCCTGTAACCATAATTTTAAATTTGGCTAAGTGACCAACTGGTAAACATAGAGCTAATAGGTGTTGTTTATGTAAAATACCAAGTAAGTCCGGTCAGCCCCCTCCATGTTAGGAGTCAATTTTAGATAACCATTTATCAGGTAAGTCTTATGAAATATATTAGATACTCAGGCTTTGCGATTTATGTTATTTTCAGGTATCCCTCAGACTATCTATTGTGATTGTTATAACAAGATTGTGTGGGAAGGTGAGAAACCACAGAAGTGGACCATTAAGTGGGTTCCTAGTTCGCCTACCCAAGATGAGTGAGCCATTGTCATAGGGTCGGCATGATTTACTTAGGCTATATATCATCGAGTGTACCATATTTTCACTTCCGCTTATTTATATACTCCGAATCAAAAACATATGTACTGTAATATAACTTAATTTACTTTCGCTGTGACTCTTGGACTTATAATATGAAGCACTTAAATGATGTATCGTTGTAAATAATGGATATTCATGTGTGTATGTTATATATGATTACTTCGGTAATCATCTACTGAGATGATCCTGTATAGCACACTCTATATTTTGGTATAGGGCTGTGATAATATCAGCCCCCCACCCCCCATGACAACGCCTGATGTCTGACAAGCGGTGAGCTGCGGCAGACCATGCGCCGACGGGGCGAAGGCGAAGGAATCCCATGTGAGAGCAAAGACAGTCGACACACGAACCGACTCTCCGTGCAGGAATCCACGGGTAGCGAAAGGAGGCTCGGACACGGGCCACCACAGGGAGAACAGAGCCCACAAGACGGTGGCAAGATGACAACAAAAGACCGACGCGGCTCAAGCAGCTGCAAACACGTCGGTTAAAAAGTGACATGTTCGGTCAGTCAAAACGTTGTGAGCGCTGAAAATACTTTCCGAGTCAGCTTATGACTACTATTACCCGGCCGGCGATTGCCTCGCAGCGATGTATGCCGGCATGTGCTCGCGCACCTCTCCCTTGTCGACTGCCCTACAACCACATGCATATCCTTGTCGGTGCACAGCTAGCAACAAGTTGTCCGCCCGGACCGGCCGGCCGCGCCGCCGCGCACCTCCCTTTTAGACACCGCGATCTCCATTAACTCCGTTGGGCTCCATGGATGGGATCCGATTTGTGGGGGCAGAGCAGATCAGGCTGACACTTAGTGTTGCCATCAGTTAATCGGTGGCAGATGGGGATACTGTTTTTCGGTCCCAGCGCGGTATTGGTATGGTTTCCCTGCAGCTGCAGGTGCTGTGTGCTGCTTTGTCAAACAGAGCGCAACTTGCCAAGTGTGCAAAACCGTTGTGGGCAATTAGGAATGGCAAAGAAGTGTGCCAACTGCCAACGCACCTTAGGCAACAATGCCAGAGTCAGATCGACCGATCGACAGCAAACGGGTCTGGAGCAGCTTGACTATCCACAGACGACCGATGATTGATACTTTTTTTTTTGAACTGGACCGATGATTGATGCTGCCCATATATGCCACAAAGTAAAATCACAAATGGTAATTTTGGGGCCAATTAAATTACACCTTAGCCGATGCTAGTGATCTGCAAAATCTTGTGATGGACAGGACAGGTTCGAGGACTTGATTGATTAGTCCATTTGCACATTGACATTTGTTTTGTTTTTGGAAGCGACATTGACATGGTTTTTAATATAACATTATTAGAATATAACATTTCAAAAATATATTAATTTAACTTTGTGTTGTTAATCAACACGATAGATACAAATGATGGGTAATTGTGGTATTTCCGGCTATGTTATTCGTAATGACACCAATGGGCATACTTTTTGCTTTGTCCACCTCTGCTTAATGTAGTGAATTCCTATCCCTCTTGAGACCAAATATGCTAGCATAAAAGTTTTAGGTTTTACTGAAATAGCTTAAAAAAGTTGTAGTTTTGTGTTACAAGAATACAAATGGTTGTTAATTTTTTAAATTTACCCAAATGAAGCCGAGATACAGGTGCTACTCTGGCTGTTGTAGACAGAAATAAGCCAGGATATGATGGCATGACGCCGCTGACTTCAGGATAATGTCTCACACTTGCGTCATTATAATTATAAAGCTAAGAAAAATCATATCAAGAGTTGCAACGGGAAAAATCATATTGTGATAAAATCTGTCACATGTAATCTTAATTAGTTGAGGGCTGAGTGTCCAATGGATCAAACTTCATGTTATTGGTTAATTTAATTCCTATCCCTCATGAGACCAAATATTTTGGTATAGAGAGGTCTTTTTTTTTTTCTAAAATAGGCTTAAAAAGTTCACTACCGGAAATCCCTTAGGCTCTGTTTGGTATGAAGGAATGAAAAACATAGGAATATGAAAAAACGCAGAAACGAAGAAAATATAGGAATCTAAAAAGCAATAAAACCATAGGAATTCAAAATAGAGAAATGGAGAAAATAAGGTGTTTGGAATGCAGGAATAAAAATACAAGAACAAAAATGTTACTTTTAACTAAATCAAATATTTAATAGCTCTTTGTATTATTACTCAATATTATTAAATTAAATTAGTAACTTGCTACTATAATTAACTACCTATTTTCTTTGTAAACAACTTCCTGTATAACATTTGATAACCAATGGATTCATCGCCCCCAAAGCAATACATGTGAAATAGAACTTCACACCAAAATATGGTTATCAACGTGGTTAGCTCTTTCAGCCATTTGTAGGAAATTTTCCAAGAGTTTAGAATGAATGTTTTCTTTCCTTCATTTTGTGTAGGAAAGCAAAGTTGCATTCCTCCATTCCAAACACTATGTGATGTCAGCAAAACACAGGAACTAGATTCCTTTAAAATTCCTCCAAAAATCCTTCATTCCAAACATACCCTTAGTTGTCAAGTGTCCAATACACTCGGCAAAGCCCGAAATACACTCGGCAAACTCTTTATCGAGTGTTGCACTCGACAAACAACACTTGGTATAAATTTACTAGGCAAAGAGATCTTTGCCGAGTGTTTTATATCGTGCACTCGGCAAAGCCCTTTGCCTGTCAAAATACATTCGGCAAAGACTAGCGTTCGATAAAATCTAAATCATGAAAAAATCCAAAAAATAGTAATTTTTTTTACATTGAGGAACCCCGCAAAGTGGCAGCAATTTTTCGCGTGCTACGTGACAAAGTGCGCTTGCCAAAATTCAAACCTTAGACCTCCCCTTCACATGTATAGTTCACTACCACTGCACCACATATTCATTTGTGACTACACTATGTGTTCACTTTTTTTATATTTTATCTTTTTGCCGAGTGTATTTTGGCAGACACTCGGCAAAGACTATGTTTGTCAAGTGCAAAATATAATACACTCGACAAAGATAATGTTTGCCGTGTGCATAATATAATACTCTCGACAAAGACCTTCTTATATTATTCAAACGTAATTTTTGTTGACAAAGTTAATTTAAATAAAAAAGTGTTGAACTATAAAGTTGTATAACTTTTGAAGTTCTATAACTTTTGTTTTAGTCATTCGTTTATCCAACATAAGTGATAGTAATATTATTCAAATCTTATATATCTGGGTTATAGTTTCATGAAACTATATGAGACATATAGATTTTATAAATAATATTATAAATTAATTTGAGTAATGAACTAATGATAAAAATCAAAGTTGTAAATATTTAGAAATTCAAACTTTGCAGTTCAATTTTTTTATTTGAATTAATTTACGGTTTTAAAATAAAATTTGAATTAATTTTTGCCGAGTGCAAAAAAAAAAATACTCGGCAAACAATGTCTTTACCGAGTGTTAGAAGAAAAACAATCTGCAAAGACCATGTTTGTCGAGTGTCAAGAAAAAACACTCGATGTTTTCTGTTTTACACTCGGCAAACACTAGTTTTGCTGAGTGTTTTGATTTTTAGCACTCGGCAAAGATCTTTTTGTCGAGTGCCCGACAAAATACACTCGACAAACTTTCAAACACTCAGCAAACATCGGATTTCCGGTGGTGGTTGTAGTTTTATGTTTGTTAATTTTCTAAAATTTACTCAAATTAAAGCCGAGATACAGGTGCTACTCTGGTTGTTGTAGGAAGAAATAAGCCAGGATATGATGGCATGGCGCCGCTGACTTCAGGATAATATCTCACATTTGCATCTTTATAATTATAAAACTAAGAAAAATCATATCAAGAGTTGCAACGGAAAAAAAATCAGACTGTGATACAATCTGTCACATGGAATCTTAATTAATTAGTTCAGGGTTGAGTGTCCAAAGGATCAAACTTCTTGTAATCGGTTAAAGTTGAATCATCCATATAGTTTTTTTAGAATCAATCATCCATGTAGTTATAGAAGTTGAATTGGAAATGTTAGTGTAACTGAATATTTGACCGTTGCCATAACAGTGCGAGGGAGAGTCCATGTAATCTATCGCGAGGTCAGCTAGCCGACTGAGTGATCCACATCAACATTTACCAGGCGCAATCATACCCAGGAGGCCAGGATAGATCTCGCAGAGTCACATCTGTGGCTCTCTCCAATAGTTTGCGCTTATTAGTCATCCTGCTTATTAGGGTGTTTGCAGAATCTCTGGATGGCAAAGGCTTGACTTGATCGATTAGTCAACTGTAGGGTCGTATAATTTTATTATTTTGACATCAGTGGTAGCCTACTATCCATGCATATTCAACCCAACATGTTAGTCCCACCATGTGAAGTGATCGTGATGTATATCAAGGTTTCCTTTTCTTGCCTCTTAATGCAACGATACACAATTCTTTGATGCACTTAGAGATCGAAAAACAAAATGTGTTTAAGAGTGCATTATCCAAAATTCACTAACAAGCTGACTGACACATTTGGCCCGGGCTAGTACATTTTTAACTATAGCTAATACTTCGAAAAAAAACTAAAATATAAGTCGTCTATTTGAATATTGACATGGTTTTGAAACAGAGAAACGCTTTGGAAAATAATATTTAGTAAATTATGCTTTAACTATATAGGGTGTTACAACTTTGATCTGTTCTAAAAACGCTTTGGAAAATACTACTCCACTCGTAAATTGTTGTCACCCGGCAGTTCATTTGTGAACTTGCCGACGACAATAAAAGAAAAACAGAAGAGCAATATTTAGTAATTCTTTGGAAAATAATATATAGAAAATAAAACATAAGCCAAGAAGCATGGTGCTACAACTCTGACTCCGTTCTAGAAAGAAGAAAAAAAAAAGCCGATCGAGATATATGTGGTGCCGCTGACTTCACTAGATAATAACATATCTCCACAGGCGTGCGCCTTTATTGCAATTATAAAACTATATATGAAAAAAAAAAACAAATCAGCAGTAGAAGTCAAATCGGTCAGATTTTCTTTTTCTCTTATTAGTTCAGAGTTGTTAGTAGAAAAGCATCAAACTTGTGGGGTAATTAATTACACTTGTTTCACACAGAATATTCTGGTATAGACGAACCACATGACACATATTGAAAGAAAATAAGATAGACGAGACGTTATTGCTAAAAAGAAAAATACAGTTTGCACATACGGAGTTGAGACTAGGCACGGATCATCGTCATCACTACTGATGATTGTAGAAGCTGCTACTAGTCGCTGGATAATCTTAATGTTTACCCTTTTCGAGTAATATATATATACCTAGTATATCTGTCATCTGTATACTATAGTCCTCTGTACCATATAGATGAAGCACGTACGGTTTGATGAATGAATAACTAATTAAATGACCAAGGTGTCGCCATCGACGTCGTTGATCCATCCGAACTTGTCGACGTAGGGATTGGCCAGGGTGTGCGGCGGGTACTGGTCGATGCAATCCTCCCATGCGCCCTTGTCTACCATGTTGTCGGTGGTGACCTCCCAGACGCAGCTGTTGCACTTGAAGCCGGATCCGAAGGTGAGCATGAGCACCCGGTCCCCTCTCTTGAGGCGGCCCTTGGCCTCCATGTAGGACAGCACGTACCAGAGGCTGCTCGCCGACGTGTTCCCCCACCTGTGCAGCGTCATCCTGGCCGGCTCCACGTCGTCGTCGTCCAGGCCCAGGCTCTGCTTCACCGCCTCGATGACCGCCGTCCCGCCCGGGTGCAGGCAGAAGTGGTCCACGCCCGTCCGGAAGTTGATGACCCTGGTGGTGGTGTGCTTGTTGTGGTGCGTGGCGGTGGGGCCCCTGCTCCGGAGGTAGTGGCGGAAGGCGAATCGCGCGAGCTCGGCGACGGGGAGGACGCGCGGCGCGAGGGTGCGCAGGTTGACCGCGAAGGCCCGGACGGCGGCCTTGGGCAGCGCCTTGCTGAGGCTGATCCCGACCCTTCCCTCGGCGTCCTCGCGCTGCGTGGCGCATGCGTGCGCGTCGTCGCGGGCCGCGATGTTGGCCCGCACCAGGCACCGCAGCTCCATCTTGGCCCGCGAGCGGAGGGCCGGGTCGTTGGTGACCAGCGCGGCGGACCCGCCGCAGCGGAACAGGCAGTTGGCGAGCATCATGGAGCGGTGGGTGCCCGAGTACCAGTTGGGCGCGATGGACTCGGAGGAGACCACCAGCGCCAGGGTGGCCCGCGGGCGACTCCTCAACGCGTTGCGGGCCAGGTCCAGCGAGATGAGGCCCGCGCTGCAGCCCATCCCGGAGAGGTTGTAGGCCGCCACGTCCTCCCGGAGCCCGAACCGGTGCACGATCCGGGACGCCAGCGACGGCGCCGGGGACAGCATGCTGACGTTGACCACCAGCACGTCCACGTCGCGCGGGGAGAAGCTACTCCGGGCGAAGAGACGCGGGAGGGCGTCGTCGAAGAAGGCGTCCATCTCGTCCACCGCGTCCGCGTGGGTGGCCGCGTCCTCGCGATGCTCCAACACGTTGCGCGGGCAGTAGGTGTCCTCGCCGATGCCCGACCGCACGATCACGCGCAGGAGGAAACGGTAGTCGGGGAGGCCCAGGCGCTTGTTACGCTCCACCACGGCGCCGGCCATCTCCGTCGATACCTTGCGCTCCTCGGACGGCTTGTGGCACACGTAGTCAAGGAGGTAGCACCGGGAGCGGCGCCGTCGATCGTACAACGTCCAGGCAAGGTACGCCACTCCATGCGCAAGGAGGAGCAACGTCGCCACACCAAGAAGCTCCATAGATACCCTACCTACTAGCTCTACTAGCTGGATGATGATGATGATCTCGACTGTTGCTCGATCAATAAGCTCTGCTACCTATAGCAAGACAACTGATGAATGAAGCAGTGTAGTGGTTGGGAGGAGTGTATTACTCTTACTTAGTTTCCCTGCATGGTGTGATACCAGCGTGGGACGGCTTATATATATAGCTCCAGCAGGGCTTCTCACTCACGGCAGCTTGCGTGCGGACCTCTCAATCCCTCTTTCCTCTCAATAATAATGCCAGGGAGCTAACATTTCCTATTCCAATGCACACGGAGTATTTCTTTCAATTAACTAAAATCAGCCTTACCGACACCCCATCCAGACTCCTCGATCGGTCGGCTAGCTGCTCCTTTCTTTGTTCTCTTCTTATATCCCCGCCCGTCACACAAAAACGACGATCTACAGTAAAGTTCACATTCTCACGTTTCATCAACCTCCGCTATTTATGAGACTTGCAAGTACGGTGATTCCTTGCGCATCGGTTGCTGCCACGCCAAACCATAGCGTCCAAGCCAAGGCACCAGCATAGTGCATAGCATGGGAATGAATGCGATATCGAGCTCCATGGGACGAGGGAGGACCATGCATGGCGACAGGTATAGATACCACATCATCAACGATCGACGACGACGAGCCACGTCCAATGCAAGTTTGACACCAGAGAAAGGCGATATGCAATCCTCTCGTCTCTCGTGGAACACAGCTTATTTGCAGCAAATTAAAGACACCGCGTGGGTGACAGTCTGGTTGTGCGTCCGTCCGGAAACGGGGTGTTAATGAATCTGGTTGACAGTTGCTAGTTTGGAGAGAGAGCCTCGACCGGCCGGCCAGTCCTTTCAATATTCCTTTCTGTGGCCCCATGACGCGACACGTAGTAATGCGAGTGGACTTGAGGTGCACGTTCACAGCTGATCCAGTCAAACTTATTGTGCTACATACTCTCATAAAATATTCATTTTCAAGTTTACATGTACTACCTTCATTCTAAAATATAATTATTTATTGACTATAGAACTCACATTTAACTATTTGTCTTATTTAATTTTTTTATAAAAATATAAAACAAATAAATTTTTGTTAAATTATATCTAATTATAAATTATATCTTAGAGTCAACAAATACTTATATTTTGAAACAAAGGTAGTATAAGAGTTTGCTAGTTGGTCGTGCGTACGTGTCATTCATTGTTCGTCGCCTCAACGTACGATTGATAAACCCCAGCCAGGAAAGTTACAAATTAATAAAACGTTCCTTCGTAAGTTCAGGTGTTACAAAGTCTACGCCATCTAACATTCATTCAGGCGACCAGCCAGGCAGACACAAGACGCACGTTCCTACGTGAGGTAGTACAGTAAATTTGAAGTCACCTCCACGCCAGGCGCCGCACCTTTCAAAAAAACAAAAAAAATGCTGCACGCGTCACCGTCACTCTCTATGGCCGGTGAGATTGGTTGCCCAGCCGAAGGCTGGCCAGGCCCGCTGCATGGTAGGTGTGCGTGATTGGATGGCTGCCCTTCCACTTTGAACTATGCTCATCGTACGTAAATCGTTAATACCACTACCGGAAAACTAAAATTCGCCGTATACCATAATTTTTGTCGTGAGCATTATCGCGGACATACGGCAAACAACCTGTTCGTCGTGTGCAAACTAGAGGGCCCACGGCAAACACAATACACGGCGAAGATTGGTTGCCCAGCCAGAGGCTGGCAAGGCGTGTGCGTGATTGGATGGCTGCCCTTCCGCTTGAACCATGCTCAGCATACATAAATCGTCCATGCGGGCTAGACTCCGTGGAAACGAAATCACAATCCATTTCTTGCGGATCTGGCTTACGTGATGCTCTCGCACGTATGATGTCCTGTCTTTTTTATATGGGAAAATTGTCTGAGAGACACTAAGAAAGTATGGTTTCATCTCCAACACACCGTCAAAAGCCGTTTTTATCTAGAACACACCTCCATTTTACGGTTGTTGTCTGGAACACACCGTAATCAATAAAATAGTATTTCCCGCTGAGAGTGGGGAGATAAATTTTATGAAATGACGGCCAATGCCCCTGGTGTTGCGCCTGGTTGAGTTGGACCCGGTTTCAGGTGGACCAGAATAGAGCCGTAAACCAAACCCTAAACCTTATCCGCTTCTTCCAGCTATTCGACTACGCCAGCTCCACTCTTCTGCGCCATCTGCGGTCGCCTCCTTTCGCCCTAGATCCCGTTGCGCCCCCTCTCTCCGGCCGCCACCTTGCCCTCTCTGGTCCCCATGTGAGGTGGACCTCCAGGAATCAAACCCGGGACTGAAGATCTGAAGCGCAAGCAATGTCGAGACCAGGGGAGAAGGGTGACAGGAGTTGCCTGATGGCAGAACTTGGGAGGTAATCATATGTTTTTTTTGTTCATTTCAATATTTATTTTGTGCTATTTTTAACTGTTAGCTAATAACTGATCTTGTATATAGATAAAGAAGATGTCAAGGAAACACTTCTGCCGAAGTACAAGCAAGCTTGAGAGGAATTGCATGGCTAATCAGTATTGGGTGAGAGATAAAGTGGTACCAATGTTTAGAGATGATCCCACACTTGGTGCTGCTGCTTTGGTGAAGAAGCTTCAAGAGAAGTACCTGATTCAGGTTTCTTATTGTGTTGTATGGAAAGGCAGGAAGCTAGCACTTGATGAGCTGATGAGAAAATGAGACAATAGCTTTGAGCATGCCTTTGCATTATAGGCTGAGATTGAGAGGAGGTCTCCTGGTAGCATTGTGGAGATAGATACACAGAAGATTGGATCCAAAACTAGGTTCTCAAAGATGTTCATTGGTTTCAAAGCATGCATTGATGGGTTCTTGGTAGGTTGCAGACCGTACTTAGGAATTGATTCAACTGTTGTCACTGGAAGGTGGAAGGGACAGTTAGCATTTGTAGTGGCAACAGATGGACACAATTGGATGTTTCCTTTGGCATATGGACTGTTTGAGTCTGAAAGCACATATAGTTGGAAATGGTTCATGGAGAAGCTAGAGATGGCTATAGGATCACCTCCTGGTTTAGTCATATCCTCTGATGCTGGGAAAGAAATAGACAGTGCTGTTACCAAAGTATTCAGCAATGGAGTGGAGCACAAGGAATGCATGAGACATCTATTCAAGAACTTTCAAAAGAGATTCCATGGTGAAGTGTTTGAGAGGAACCTATGGCCAGCATCAAGGGCATATAGGAGGTTAGTTTATGAGAAGCACTACAACCTAATAAAGACAACCTCACATGCAGCCATCAGCTGGATTGAAAATAACCACAAGTATTTATGGGCTAGGTCATTCTTTGCTGCAACTAGCAAATGTGACTATGTAACTAACAACATTGCAGAAGCTTTCAATAGCTGGATTAGAACTGAGAAGTCTGTACCACCCTTGGAGCTTCTAGACACAATAAGACAGGAGCTGTTGGACATGTTTTATGTCAGGAGGAAGCTAGTTGATAAGTTGACAGGTAAAGTACTACAATCTGTCATGAAACAACTCCATGCAGCAGGCAGAGGTTTGGTTGGCTATGTGACAAACAGGGGTCCTGAATTAACTGCAGAAGTTAGTGGTGTTCATAAGGACTTGAGTCCATGGAGGCACACTATTGATCTCAAAGCTCATGTATGTAGTTGCAAGAAATGGCAGCTCACTGGTTTGCCTTGTACCCATGTACTTAGTACCGTTGGCTGTTATAGAAATCTGGATTTGGCTGATTATGTTGATCATCAAATCAAAGGATCAGTCTACATAACATCAATCATGCCGACCGATTTGAAGTTATGCTGAGTAATTTACACTCTTATCCGAGTAATTTATAGACCTAAAATTCCATGACATCAATCATGTGGTAATCTATATGCAAACTTATATGACATCAATCATATAATAAATAAGCTAAATGACATCAATCATTCTATAGTCTTTTTTAAGAAATTATTGCTCGGATTAAAACAAGCCCAATGTTGATAATTACTTTATTGACTTCAATCATCAAAGTACTTGTGAACTTGAACCCATATGACTATCAAGTCTTCTTGCTATGTGATCTTCAAATCATATAAATATGGGATGTATATATATTTTTTTAAATGAATATTCCATTGCTTCTCATCAAAGAAGCCCTCAAGATTAAGTTCCTAGGATTTATAGCATCAATTCTTTTTAAAGAATAATGCCTCACCATTTTTTATAAGTAGAAAAGGCCTGGCACTGTACGGCCCACCAAAGCCCATGGGGACCTCAAAGACTAGGTCAAAAAGGCAAAGGTATAAAAAGGGCAGAGGGCTGTTAACTCCAAGTCCACGCCGCCATTTTGCACATAGCACTTCGTCTTCCTTGCCCCTCTCCTGCTTCCGTGACTCCTCTGCTTCAAAGCTAGGGTTAGCCTTTTCCCCTGCCACCACAGAACTTCTTCCACAACAAGCTTTCAACTCCTGTTAGGGTTAGCTCCCTTCCTCTAGATCCAGCGCGCCATTTCTTCATCGACAATGCCTCGCAAGTCGTCCAAGAAGGCCGCCGCCACCGAATCGTTTTCCTCGGAGCTTGAAATCCCAGAGCAGCTGCGGGAGTTCTCCAAGAGTAGCCTCACCACCACCGATCTGAACACAATGGTGATGGATGGCCTCCTCCCGGAGCAGGCGCATATAGATTGGAAGGTACCGAAGGAAACTCGCCACCTCCCAATCCATAAATAGATCATAGTTTTTTGCTCTTTTTTCGAGCATGGTTTTGGAGTTCCCTGCTGTAGTTTCTTGCGTGGGCTTCTTTTCTTCTATGGGATTGAGCTTGTCAACCTTAATCCCAACTCCATTCTTCACATTGCCATCTTCGTGCATCTATGCGAAGCTTTTCTAGGCATTCTGCCCCACTTCACTCTGTTCTGTCATCTCTTCGTCCTCCGACCGCTGCCAATTAAGGAAAACCAACTCGCCATTGGTGGAATTGGCTTCCAGTTGCACAAGAAGGAGGCATACATCAATGTGCCACTGAACACCGGGTATTAGAACTGGAGGGATGAGTGGTTCTACTGTGACAATCCTCCCCCTGCTCTTGCTGATTTCTCTAGTGCGAAAGCCACTCATCAAGCGCGGTGGTCAGAGAGACCTAATCCGACCGATCCCTAGGTGGTCACTCTACTGGAAAAGATTGCAGAGCTGAAGAATGATGGGGTTGACGACATTACTATAGCTAAGAGCTTCATAGTTCGTCGAGTGCAACCCTTGAAGCAGCAGAGCCATCCCGCCTGGATATATGCCTCTGATGATGAGACGGGGGAAGTGCCTGATCCTCCGAACTCCACTCTGCGTCGGTCACGACTGTGGAAAATGTTGGAAGGAGAAATTATTCAGGATCACTTCTTGATAGCGAAGGCATACAATGTGGGCACTATGTGGGCCCGAGTAAGCTTCAGTCATTCTGATTGTTTCTGATGTTCTTTTTGATAGACAGATCATATCATATGATATCTTCATGTTTTTGTAGGTTTTGGACACTTTTGTGTCACACCCTCTGCTCCCTCTGACCGATTCCGAGGGACCGGACTATGTTGAGAAGCCGCCATAGACCGGTGCTAGTGGTTCGAGCTCATCAGTGAGCACGCGGCCGTCCACAGGGACCGTCATAGACATCACTTCCTCATCTCCTATCAACTTGCCCTCCCCAAGTTGATGAGTGAAGCAGACCCAAGACACTAGTCTACCATCCTCTGCACACTCTGATCGACCATCAAGCCGGTTGGAGCCCCCGAGCAAAACATTGAGTGATGCAGGAGTGGCTAAGAAGACTGATGAAGTCAGCAAGTCTTCCTAGAAGAGGAAGGAGACTGACTCGCGGACCACTTCTTCAAAGAAGAGAGTCTGTCGAATCAAAATCAAACAAGCTTCTGGGTAACCTTCTTTGCATTTATGATTCTTCATCTCTGTAGTTAATAACCACATTTTAGTTTTTAATGTTATCATCCCTATGATGGGATGACCAATGCAATCAAGCCAAGTCTTGATGTGATCAAGAAAGAAAAATTCTACATGCAATAGATGCATAGGAGGGATATAATCCTAATGGTATGTTGGAAAAATTGCCATGTCCGTTGTGCAAAGAGGAGAATTCCTCTTTGTTCCATCATGAGTTTCAACATAAAAACTCCTTTAATGGAATGTCTATACGTAGTGGGGTAGTATTTGAATCAGGATATAGCAATGTATCCACGATTGTAGTTGAGTACCAGAAAGAAAGGATGATAGAGGCATAGTTAGCCTTCTATCTTTCGTACCGCATGTAGTGAGTGATGAGATATTTCCTTGTCTCTTTGTAAGAGCACAAAAATTTTTACTTCCCAATGTATAGAGTTTGTGTTGCATATGTCCACTATAGGCATATTTTCACCTTCATCAAATTTGTTCCATAGCAATAGGATGTAGATGACATAGTATGTAAGGAGATGGGAGCGTAGTATAGCTCTCCAAAATTATCTGAAGTAATTCTGAAAATTATGTTCTCCTTGGTTAAGAGGTCCTCTTGTTATATAGGAGAATAGTTGGTACTTAGTTCCACTGGAACTTTGCAAGAACAACTGACCTCCCCCTGTTGATGTCAGGTTTAAGACTGAAGGATTCATGTCTTTATCCATGACCAGGTTGGCAATGTCCCATGGACTTCTGGTGGGTAAGTAGATCAATCAAGTGTCATGAGCAATGACATTTGTTGATGGTATGCATAAAGCAACCATATGTATGACAAGATTTGTCAAACTAGAATATGTCTTTGCCTTAATCCTGTGCATGAGATTTTCCCATAAAGCACTTAGATTTTCTCCATTAGATACTCAAACAAGAGACCTTGACAGATATGATGCCCTATGTGACATAAGGCTTTGCACTTGATTGGGTGACCATAGCTCTCCCCGTATAGAGGATGCAACACCATGCTAAATTCATAGGTGCCGAACTATGTCGTTGAACGTCCATGGCCTATGTTGGGTAGTTGTGACCATCATGTGGGAGTTGAAGTAACCCACAAGAGATCATTTTTGTCAACATGGAGTTAACCAGAGATTTATTTAAAAACCATCATGATAACATGTAAGAGAGATGCAAAATTTTGTAAACCCAAGTTAAGACTTGAATTACTTAGTGTGTACCTCATATGATATAGCCAACACTTTGGAGATAACCATGAAAATGGTGTCGATCTCATAGTAGTAGGATGTAAAATCTAACATTTGTTAGTAATTTTTGATTCCTTCTACATTATGTTAGGCAATGTAGGATACTTGAGAAAAGCACTATTATGTTTCTCAAATATGAATGGAGGTTATCGCTTGAATTTTGCATATGGTTCAATTCTTATTGAATTAAACTTGATAATTTGCAAGAAATAGAATCTCAATCGCAAATCAATGATATTGCAAGAAAAATTAATCTTAATTACAATAAATGACTCTGCAAGAGAATTGTTGCAAGAGAACTTAATCTCAATTTCAAATAAATGATATTGCAAGAAAACTTAATCTCAATTGCAATAAATGATTCCGTAAGAGAAACTAATCTCAATTGTCGCAAGAGAAACTTATCTCAATTGTTGCAAGAGAAACTAATCTCGATTGCTGCAAGAGAACTTAATCTCAATTACAAATAAGAGACACTAAAAGAAAATTTAATCTCAATTGCATCGATGTCACGTAATACGACTCTTTGTTGTTGTAATGATTATGCAAAATCTGATGCTGATAACATATTAAGAGTAGAGAATTGTAGAGACAATTGAGACTCAGAGATAATGGAATGGTTGTTATTTATTGATGATGATGGATACAATTTATAGTAAGAGGAAGAGTAGAGGCCAAGTAATTGATGTGTTTACACTATAGATGTGCTCACACTATAATCCATGGTGTATGAGATGATTGGTCAATAATCCACCACATGGATTCACAACACTCCCCCTTGATCAATCGATCGTCATCGTACACCATCTTACAGCTCCTCGAAAAACCCTTAGAACTTAAAGAATCATTAACATTACTTGGTGTAGAAGCAAAATTAACAGGTTGCTGAATTTCAGGGCTTTTATTTTTCAAACTAGCAGCTCGTTCTAAATCAGCTTGTACAATTTCAGCAGGGGTCATTGGTAACAAAGTAATTTTAGTTCATTTATGCATAAAAGTGTACTTATTACTTTTACCATGGTGTACAGCATCATTATCAAATTCCAAAGGTCTACCCAATAAAAGTGAACAAGCTTGCATGGGTACAACATCACAATCAACAGAATCCACATAGGAACCAATGGAAAAAGGAACTCTGCAAGTTTGTGTTACCTTAGCTTTTTCAGAGTCATTTAACCACTGAATGTAGTATGGATGTGGATGTGGGCGTGTGGTCAAATCAAGCTTCTTAACCACATCAGAACTCACCAAATTGTTACAGCTTCCTCCATCAATGATGACACGTGCCCGACGGTTCTTGATGACGAAGAAAATCTAGAACAAGTTATGTCGCTGCATCATCTCGGGCTGCTGGATTTGTGTGCTAAGCACACGCTGCACAATAATATTCATGTAGCCCGTGGTATCTCCGCCTCCAAGGACGAGGTCACCGCTGGTGGCAGCGACATCCTCCTCCTCATCCTCCATATCGGAGGTGCTCATGTAACCGCCATCATTTGTCGCCACATATGCCCGCCTACTTGGGCAATCTTTCTGCACATGGCCAAGACCATGGCAGCGGTGGCAGTGAATCCCTGTAGTGCGTCCCGTCGAAGCAACAGAGGAGGCACTACTAGTCGGTACCTGCACAGAATTTTTACCTGAGCGCGTAGAAGGGCCAGGGGCTGATCTTGGTGCTGCAGAAACAATACTAGCTGGTGGGGGCGGCCGGAAAGATGGCTTGGGCAGCCCCGAAGTCCCCGTCGGCCGTGGTGGGTAGAAATTCCTGGACTTGCTGTACTCCTCAAAAGCCTGGAAAAGTCCCTGTGATTCTTTCTCTGCAAGCATAGCATACTGGAAACACTGGTTGAGGGTATAAAATTCTTTATAATCAAGGATGTCCTGAATTTCTTTTCTCAAACCAGAATAAAAGCGGTAAATCTGATCCTCTACTTTTTCAACCACAGCACAACGAATCAAACCCTTCTGAAGCTCACTAAAATACTCCTGAACAGTTTTATCTCCTTGATCTAAACGCTGCAGTTTATTACGAATTTCTCTATAAAAAGAAGGAGGAACAAAACGATCACGCATTTCTACCTTAAGTTCTTCCCAAGTAGTAGGCAAATCGATTTCAGCAGCTATACCACTCCACCAAACAATAGCAAAGTCCTTAAACTCACTAGTGGCTTGTCTAACTCTATGTTGTTCAGAAATAAGGTGGGCATTAAATTTTTGTTCTACCGTCATTTCCCAATCAAGGTAAGCATCACCATCGTACTGACCCGAAAACGAAGGAATTGAAAACTTAATTTTAGCATACGGATCATCTGGAGCATGGTTACCTTGTGTGCGACGGTTGTGGTTGTGGAAACCACCCATACCTTGAGGGTTACGTTGCAAACGACGTCGTAACCTTGCGGTCCTTGTAGCTGACCTATCGACGGTGCCATCAGCCTTATACACCGTTGCTTCATCATGATCATCTTCAACGTCATTGTTGGTGTTGGTGTTGGTGTTGGTGTTGGTGTTGGTGTTGTTGTTGTTGTTGTTGTTGTTGTTGTTGGTCTTGTGAGCGGTCTCCAATTCGACAACCTGATCGGTTAGCTTAGAGACTCTCTTATCCAACCGCTCAATGCTTTCTCCCAGGTGAAGCTTGGTGACGGCGTCTGTGACGGCCCTGGTGATCGTCTCTGCCAAATCACTCTGAACCGCCTGCAAAGCCTTCTGTAACTGATTTTGGCTCACGCACTCATCCAATTTTGAGGGTGAAGCACCCTCTCCATCGCTTCCTGACATCAGAAACACCAAAACAGGAAACAAAAAGTGAAGGTTATCCCTACAAAACTACTAAGCAGTAGTGCCTCTCAACACAGCAAAAGGAAGCTTCTCGCAAAGCTCTTACAAAGTTCTGAAAACAACAAAGCGAAGGATACCAGGGAGAAGTGTTCCACGATTGCAAGGGTTACAAAATAACCTATGTGCTGTCCAGAAGAAGTATGTAGAGCTAGGAAGGCCAAATATATACATATGAGTGGCACACAAATCAAAAACAGATAGTAAAGCTGAATAAGTGCCCAAGTAACTTGTCCCTAGTTGCTGGTCTAACTATGTCCTAGAACAGTAGTGATAGCAAAGAAGAAATAAGAAGACAAAGGGACACAGTCGATAACAGGGGGCTTAGGTAAAACAGCCAAACTCAGAAATTTCAGGGGGCTAGATGGAGCACTAGTAGGAATCCCAAATTTTTTTTTATTTTTTTAATATTTTTTTTCCAACTCACTAGCAAATAGGGAGAAACCTCAAAAAATTTCAGCTCAAACCGAGGTAGGACGTGGCCTACAGAAAATCTTGAAGTTTCAGAAAACGTCGAGTTTCAACTTGAATGAATTTTTTCTTTATCTTCCCCATTTTTTTTGAATTTTTTGACGAGGGCACACAGGGCGTATCTGGGTGTGGGTATGCTCAACTTTTTGTCAAGAATCTCCTGTAAAAATTTCAGCCAAAACGGACAACCGAGCGAAAAGTTATGCCTGTTTTACCGAAGGGGTGTCGGAATCGGTTATGAAGAACCCGGGGGTTTGAGTGAAACCCGAGTCGGGCTTGAGGTCGGGTAGGGATTTTATTGGCGAGGTGGATGCAGCGGAAAGTGGAATTTGTGAAAATTGGTCCGAGGTGGTGTGGGTGGGTTTAGGGTGGGATTAGGGTGGGCGTGTTGATCAATCAACCCTAGCACACAAAGCCGACAAAACCGAGGATGATGAAGGGGATGGCGGCTAGGGTTGCAAGGGAAACACTACGGACGACAAAAACACAAACTAAACCAGCGACTAAACAAGAACTAGGGCACAAACTCAACACTCCGGACTCTGAAATTGAAATATGCAAAGGCTAAACACGTGGTTATGGGCGAGGGAAATTTTTTTTTTGGTATTTTCTGTGGACGATAGGAAGAACATGAAAACAAAACTAAAGGGTAGTGTGAACCTGACGGTGCACCTGAAGCTCTGATTACCATTTGATGTGAACAAGGGTTCCCGATCTTCCAAAAGGTTCTTGGTAAGTTGATTTGGTCGGAGGCGACACACAAATCGATCCGGCTTCAGAACAGCACGTTCTAAACCCCGCAATCGCAGCACGACGTCTCCTCTGGTTATCAACCGTCCAAAGACGATTGACCTCGCCGAGAAGGCTAATCCCTGCCTGCGAATCAAGAACACAAGCAAGAACAACGAAGAACGCAACACAATTGCAGATGAATGATTAAACTCTCGAAGTTGGGGTCTCACAAACCGATGAACGGTGAAACTGTTTATGAACAGAATTGATCTAAGCAAAACCCGGACCCTAATGGTGCGGTGGCGGCTGTATATAAAGACCCTAGGGTCGTGCAAGACCCTCTGGACGCGCCCCTAATTGGGCTCAACTAGATAGAAAGCCCAAAGACCAAAAATAGGCGACGCAGCACCAACACAGATTCTGGACTCTCTCTTGTTTTGACGATTCCCGATGACTCCGGATGAATTTTGCCATGAGGCCGGCGGCATTGGAAAGGTCTTCTCCTTATCTTTCCGTGCATATGTAGAACGTCCAAATCCGAGTCTGTATGCATCCTGGACGGCTATTTTAGTGCAGACTGGTCCTGAGCCCCGAAACAGACTCGAAGTCGGTTTTGATTGGGCCTCCACTTTGGCTTCCAAGCCCTTGCTGGTCCTCCACGTTCCCAACTCCTTCTCGCATCATCTCCTGGTCCTCTCCATGGTTTCTAATCATAAAATAATCATTAGGTAGCAAACCATTCTCAAAAGTAACATATAGCGAAGAACGTAGGAACGAGCTCACCTCTAAATTTAGTCGTCGTGCACGAGCTCTAGTCATTGGACCTTGCTAGTCCAGATTTGGAGGAGTGTTGTGTGTATCCATAGGAGTGATGTCCTCATCAGATGGTTCGATGAAACCATTACTACATAGATAATATAGTTAATCATTCTTCAATCTAACATGCACAATAGGTGATGTTTGGAATGATATGTCAAAGCAACCATGAGAATGTAGAAGATCCTCACGTAAAGATCACTTCACCATGAAATCAGTCAATGTACATGTGTTATGCATATTCTACCATGATCATGTCTTGATAGAATCACCAAGACCTTATGTGCCATAAGAATGAATATCCTCTTTGACTTCTGCCTAATGGCACGTAGAGTAGCGCTTTAAGCTAGTAAGCTGATGGGCGCTTTGATGACACTTTTCATCAACAATCCGATAGATGAATGCAATTGCATTAATATTTGGGATTGGATGAGACCATAAATATTAGATGAATATGGCTATCTAATATCATTCGATATTGAAACAAATATCGATTGGATATTAGTTGACTGATTGATGACATTCCAGAGGGAATGTGCTCAAGTTTGAAAACTTAAGTCTAATTTGGATTTACCCAAATTATTCATCTCAAATTTTATCATTGCTTTGTTATATGTTCTTTGGAGATGATTTGAAATCCAAAAGAGACTTCACTGTGAACGCACAAAGCAATTATCGAGCTTTCTTTCAGTGGAAAGAACTCCCTAGTTAGTTGTACCACAACAACTTAACAATTTTGAGTCATCGAGTGACTTCAATGATACATAATATGCATCACGATTTGAATTTGGATTCTAATGTCTGAATCTATCCAAATCTTTTGATCTGTCAATGATCTTAAATGTAGGAACATAATTTTCACACATCCAGGGTCTCAGCATGGACCCATATGCTACAATGCTTCGCCATTGCACCACCTATTGCAATGAATATTCCATTATGTTTCCACATGGAATATGATGGGAGGAAAAGATATTACTTCTCACTCTATCACCAAAGCAATTCTCCATAATTACCACCTCTGGTTCGACCAATTTGAGTACTGAGGTACTCTACCTAGGATTTTGGTCTCGATTCAATATAGAGTAATCTTGGGGAGAAATATGTCGACATTTTGTAGTCTTTGTATTGATTCAATGGAGCCAATAAATTATGTGAAATATTTATTATCGATAACTCTGTATATTTCCCGAATACCGGAGTAAGTAAGGATGTTCCGGTGACCAGCGCTTGAATTTGTGTGCACACATGATGCTGATCTTTTGGATGTTAAAATCCATAGGACTTGGATAGTAAATATCCGCAAGTTGTCAACCAACATAGGGTTGGTTTACATTCACTGTCTTGGAGGATGATCTCCCCCTATTCTCGAGAATGCTTGCTAAAAGCATTCATGTGTTGTGACCATACTTCTCCTCATATTCTTTAGAACTGGGAGTTGAGTGGTTTTTTCTTGGTACCTCCACTCTTTCTGGTAGAGAATTAGATTTAATGACACCTTCATGACAAGTAAATGTTATTGGCAGAATATTTGCAAAGTGTTGCAAATGTAGGATGTTCTGAACAGCAGGTTCAATTCCTTTAGTATGTGGATATTAGGATTGAATGTGAATGTATATGACATTCTTTCGAATTCCTGGCATTAACTTTGTGGTATAAATCTCCCCCTAATGTCTGGAATAATCCTCTGTATATGCATACGAGCAAAAGAGTCCCCATAAGAAACCTGAGATATTTTGAATTGATGGATATAATACCTCTTAATGCTCATGATGTATGCCTTATGATGGTGACATCAGTACGTGTAAAACATTACCGAGTCTATAAATAGGAAATTCTTGGCATGAGGACCAAGTATCCACGTGTTACTGAAACGGAGGGAGCCTGGCAGCAAATGATGTTAGTGGTGTGTAAAACCACGTGTTACTAACAAGAGGTTAGTATGTGTCAATTCAAACTTGGTCGTCTATATACAGTGTTGATCCCAAATTTTGGACCATACAATCATCATTGTAGGCATGGAAACATGGTAACATCGTCCTTCTAGATCATTGGAACGATTGAATCAATTATTCAGGATTTATGCCCATGATGTGAGCAATAATCTTATCAACACATGGTTGTTGTGTGGATAAGTGACATGTAAGAGATCATCATAAAGATGTATCTATAAGAACCATGTAAAACCTGAACAATCCATCAATAGTTGGATATGACCACATGTATAATCTTGAATTTCTTCAAGAAGTTGAGTGGCACACATCAAATTCCATGTGGCACTTATACCGTGCATACTAAATCCAAAATGTTGGAAATATGTTATGACCAATAGAATGACAATAATTCTTCTCATCATCCCTATGATGGGACAACCCAGGCAATCAAGCCAAGTCTTGATATGATCAAGAAAGTAGAATTCTACATGCAATAAATGCATGTCACGGGATATAATCTAGATGGTATGTAGGGAAATTGCCATGTCCGTTGTACAAATAGGATAATTCCACTTTGTTTCCATCATGAGTTTTAATAAGAAAACTCTTTTAACAGATATGTCTATACTTAGTGGGGTACTACTTGAACTAGGATATAACAATGTATCCACGAGTGTAGTTGAGTCCCGGTAGGGAAGGATGAAAGAGGCTTTCTTACCGCATGCAGCGAACGATGAAATATTTCCTTGTCTCTTTGTAAGAGCATATAAATTATTTTTTACTTCCCAATGTATAGAGTTTGTGGTGCATATATCCACGATAGGCATATTTTCACCTTCATTGGATTTATCCCATAGCAATAGGACATAGATGGCATAATATGTAAGGAGATGGGAGTGTAGTGTAGCTCTACAAAATTGTCTGTAATAAATTTAACAATTATGTTCTCCTTAAAAAGTTCTCTTGGTATATACGAGAATAGTTAGTACTTAGTTCCATTAGAACTTTGTAAGAACAACTGACCTCCCCTGTTGATGTCGTATTTCAGATTGAAGGATTCTCCATATCTTTATCCATGACCAGGATGACAATGTCCCATGGACCTCTGGTGGGTAAGTAGATCAATCAAGTGTCTTGAGCAATGACATTTGTCGATGGCAGCGTGTAGCAACCATATCTTCGACAAGATTTGTCGAACTAGAATATGTCTTTGCCTCAGTCTCTCATTAGATACTCAAATATGATACCTTGATGGATATGATGCCTTATGATACATAAGACTTCGCACCTGACCATTGCACTCCTCGTATAGAGGATGCATAACCACACTCAATCCATAGGTGCCAAACTATGCCATTGAACGTCCATGGCCCATGTTGAGTAGTTGTGACTATCATATGTGAGTTAAAATAACACACAAGAGATCATCTTTGTCAACATGGATTTAACCAGAGATTTATTTAAAAACTATCATTGTAACATGTAAGAGGGATGCAAATGTTATAGTGTGTACCTCATATGATATAGCTAACATTTAGGAGAGAACCACTAAATGGTGTCAATCTCATAGTAGTAGGATGCAAAATCTGATATTTGTCAATAGATGCTTGATTCCTTCTACATTATGTTAGGCTATGTAGGATACTCGAGAAAGCACTTTGGAGGTAATCATAATGTCAAAAGGACAAAAAGTTAACCTCACAGTAACGAGATGACCCGCCATCTTGTGTTTCTCAAATATGAATGAAGGTTGTCACTTGAATTTTGCATATAGTTCAATTCTTATAGAATTAAACTCGATAATTTGCAAAAAATAGAATCTCAATTGCAAATTAATGATATTGCAAGAAAACTTAATCTTGATTGCAATAAATGATTCCACATGAGAAATTAATCTCGATTGCTATAGTGGAACTTAATCTCAATTGCAAATAAGCAATATTGCAAGAAAGTTTAATCTTGATTACAATAAATTATTCTGCAAGAGAATTTAATCTCAATTGCAAATAAAAACCAGTGTAACGAATATTTGTGTTTATCATTTAGTTCTACTTGAATTAAGCACATGATGCTTAATGAAGGTGAATTAAATGGTGAGTGTGCAAGAGATATAAATCTAAATTGCATAAGAATAATGTTGTAAATATTGGAGTGTTTAATATTTAATTCTCCTTGAATTAAGCACACTATGGGCTTAACTACGGTGAATGAAGTATTACGTGACCAAGTATGTGAAAACTTCTTGCAAGTAGGAAAAAGAGTACAATGTGATGCTCTTTAGGTTATATTCTTCAGAGAGATTCTCCCCCTGATCCTTGCAACTCTCTAAGTCGTCGCATACTGATGTCATGTACATATTTTAAAATGTTGAGGCTGGCAGAGACTTAGTAAACAAATCTGTGAGGTTGTCACAAGATTTGGTTCGCAAGATGTTTATCTCTCTGCTTCGTTGAAGCTCATGAGAATAAAACAATTTAGAGGCAATATAATCCTCTCTAGGTAACCAATACAGATAATGGTCATTGGTTCAATCAAACCAATACTACATAATCTTCATATGTACTTCATCATTCTGGAAAATCAATACTCGTGTAGTGATACTTCAGCATGACGGGTGGAAGTTGCCACTAGAATCTGGATGATCTTATTGAATGGCTATCACACCATGAAATCAGTCTGAGTACAAGCATTATGGGGATTAATCATATTTTGCTAGTATCTACATATCCCACAATGATCTTGTCTTGATAGACTAAATAAAGATCTCATATGCCATAAAGATATCTTCAGATATCTTCCTTGACTCTCGCCTCATAGCGTTGTAGGAGTAGCGCTTATTCGAGGCTAGAAAGTTATCTGCAAATGCAATATCAGGCCTGTTGCAATTTGTAGGATACAAAAGCACTTTAATGGCACTAAGATATAGAACTTTAGATTCAATATCTTTATCAATCAACCGATGAAATGCATCAAGCTTTATACTTCAGGATTGAATGACTATTAGAGTTCTCTAATATCATTCAGATATTAGTCGACTAATTTAACATTCTCGAAAGAATGTGCTCAAGTCATCATAGACTTAAGCAAGCATTTGGTTTAACCCAAATCATTCATCTCAATTCTGTCTTAAGATGTTTACATATGTCGCCCACATGTTGTTCGGAGATGATATGAAATTCACAAAAGATTTCACTACGAACACTTGTATGCAATCATCATCGAGGAGTAATCCATTCATGGAAAAAACTCACTTTGTCAGTTGAACCAAAGTCATGGAGTGATTTTCACTCTACACAATATATATTGTGATTTATATTCAGATTCAGAGTTTGAAGTCCATTTAGGACTTACGTGTCCAATCTATCCAATTCTTTTGATTTGGTCCCACTCGTCGTACTTTAAAAATTGGTGAGCCCTTGCCAAAGGTAAATTGGTATTTATCTCATATTTGAGTTTTGCACATTTGAATTTTTCCAAACTTTTGGATTCTTTCAAATTTGTCTTTGCATTTGCATATTTGGATTTCACACATGCATGTTGGAATTTATTCCAACCCTTTTCTTGGTTTTGGTAAAAATACAAAATTTGGTTTTCGAATTTCAACTTTGAGAAAATATTTTTCTAAGCAAAGGTTTGTCAACACTTTGGACCTAACCCTTGCAGCTCAAAAAATATAGTTGTTAGGGAGTTATGGGCCAAAGTGGGGGCCACCCCTAGTTGGCCGAGCATCCATGTTCGACCGAAGGGGTGTGGGCCCCACCAACTTTGGCCTTTTGCCAACGGATGAATTTGGCTCCTCACTAGCCATTTTTGACCGTTTGGGATTTTCTGTATAAATTGAGTGCCCGGGGGAGAGTGTTTTGCCATTCCATGTTCACTTCTCATTTCACTCCCCCCTTCACTCATTTTCTCTTGAGCTCTCACTTTGTTTCTCCAAAGTTGTCATTCCAAAAACCACAAAAGATATTTCCTTTGTAGTTTTTTATTAGTTTTTGGGGTGTTCAAGTTCTTTGCAAAGCTTGGCAAGATCAGCACGGTCGGCAGATTTTATTTGCTAACCCATAACCCGTGTTTGAGTTGTTCTTGTGTTTTTGCTTAAGTGGTGCAGATGAAGAAGGCTAAGGCATTGATGCAGCGAGTGATGTGTTCGAGTTCACGCTGTTTACACGGTAGCTCGAGCACAAACCTCTCAATCCAGGATGATCCATCGAGGTACACACTCGTTGAGGACAACATGGAGGAGGATGAGCCACATGTTCTTCTCGCTAACACTGATCTCGAGCTGTTGGATGAACGGGAGAGATGAGTCTACCACCGCCTACGCAACCGTAGTTTCATACACACCAGGGCGTATGACAACGACCTGCTCTCCATTATAGGTATGGACCTTGAGTTCCTTTCTTTTTGGAAAGCATTAGGTTGGACCAAATTTGCACACATCACTGAGGAGGGTTCACGTCTCCTCACTATCCAGTTTTGGTGCACCTTGTAAAAGATAACGATGGGGTACTTTTCCGCTTGTTCGAGACGGAGTACCATCTAACCTGGAAAGAACTTAGCATCATTCATAAGTTTAGAAGTTATTGCAACACTAACTTAGAGGGTGCAACCACGGATTTTGAAAAGGGTTCTTTTTGGTAAAGGATTTTGGGGGAGTTTTCTTGTGAACGTCTTAGGACGAGTGATATTCACAACTCAACTCTACAACTGTGGCATATGTGGCTTGCTATGACTTGTTTTCTAGACAACACACTAGACCTATCCATAATGATGAATTGCGTATCTTGTTTGCTGCAATTGCTAAAATTCCTATTGCTCCTATTGAAGCTATGCATAGTCAATGGTTAGATTATATTATAGGGTCGGGACCCATTGAGTGCACTTCTTTAGTGACCCATATTGCTGCAGGGGTCAGGGCTTTATCCAATGCTAGATTTGATTATCTTTCTGAGCCCCACCCCCGAATAGATTATAAATTTCTTGAACAGGGTCAAACATCAAAGAAGGGTCCCGATGGTTCTATTATCTTTTATTATCCTGGCTATACAAATGAAATCTCGCTTCCTAACCCGAGATATCATTTGTATTGTTGTTAGGAACTAACCATATAGCTGCAGAGAGAAGGAATACCTGGAAGGTCCGCTGATCGACACACATGACAATGCATGAGGCGCGCCACCACTAGTGCAGCTTGAACTACACCACCAGTCCATGATTACACTGCAGGCTCAGAGCATTCCGGCGACCCCGCTTGGATGTTCACACCATAGCAGTATGAGACTGGAGGTTCGTCCTGGCAGCAAGCTAGTAGTGCACAATGGGGGCATGGCCCCGAGTCGATCGAGACACCTCCTGATGTGGACAAGGGTTCCCGATCTTCCGAAAGGTTCTTGGTAAGTTGATTTGGTCGGAGGCGACACACAAATCGATCCGGCTTCAAAACAGCACGTTCTAAACCCCGCAATCGCAGCACGACGTCTCCTCTGGTTATCAACCGTCCAAGAGACGATTGACCTCGTCGAGAAGGCTAATCCCTGCCTGTGAATCAAGAACACAAGCAAGAACAACGAAGAATGCAACACAATTGCAGATGTATGATTAAACTCTCGAAGTTGGGGTCTCACAAACCGATGAACGGCGAAACTGTTTATGAACAGAATTGATCTAAGCAAAACCCGAACCCTAATGGTGCGGCGGCGGCTGTATATAAAGACCCTAGGGTCGTGCAAGACCCTATGGATGCGCCCCTAATTGGGCTCAACTAGATACAAAGCCCAACGGCCAAAAATAGGCGACGCAGCACCGACACAGATTCTGGACTATGTCTTGTTTTGACGATTCCCGATGACTCCGGATGAATTTTGACATGAGGCCGGGGGCATTGGAAAGGTCTTCTCCTTTCTTTCCGTGCATATGTAGAACGTCCAAATCCGAGTCCGTATGCGTCCTGGGTGACTGTTTTAGTACAGATTGGTCCTGGGCCCCGAAACAGACTCGAAGTCGGTTTTGATTGGGCCTCCATTTTGGCTTCCAAGCCCTTGCTGGTCTTCCACGTTCCCAGCTCCTTCTCCCATCATCTCCTAGTCTGCTCCATGGTTTCTAATCATAAAATAATCATTAGGTAGCAAACCATTCTCAAAAGTAACATATAGCGAAGAACGTAGGAACGAGCTCACCTCTAAATTTAGTCGTCGTGCACGCGCTCTAGTTATTGGACCTTGCAAGTCCAAATTTGGAGGAGTGTTGTGTGTATCCATAGAAGTGATGTCCGCATCATCCTCCCCCTCTTGAAGTGGAGTCGTCCTCGACTCGAGCTCATCCTCTTCTCCCAAGTATGGTTTCAAATCTGAAATGTTAAAAGTAGGACTAACCCCGAACTCGGGAGGCAACTCAAGTTTGTATGCATTATCATTAATCTTCTCTATTATTTTGAATGGACCATCAGCTCTAGGCATTAGTTTAGACTTTCTCAATTCTGGAAATCTATCCTTCCTTAAGTGTAACCACACTAAATCTCCTACATCAAGCTTTACTTCCTTTCTACCCTTACTGCCAGCAATTTTATACTTTTCATTCATCTTTTCAATGCTAAGTCTAGTGGTCTCATGCATTTGCAAAATAAATTTAGCGCGCTCCTTAGCATCAACATGAACTCTCTCATTAATAGGTAGAGGAAGTATATCAAGTGGAGTACGGGGATCAAAACCATACACTACCTTGAATGGACTTACCTTGGTAGTAGAATGTGTTGCCCGATTATAAGCAAACTCAACATGAGGTAAGCATTCTTCCCATTGCTTCAAATTTTTCTTCAAAATAGCTCGCAACATAGTACCCAAAGTGCGGTTCATAACCTCAGTTTGTCCATCAGTTTGTGGATGACAAGTTGTAGAAAATAACAACTTTGTACCCAACTTATTCCAAAGCGTGCGCCAAAAATGACTCAAGAATTTTGCATCACGATCTGAAACAATAGTAGAAGGCATACCATGCAAACGTACAATTTCTTTGAAAAAAAGATCAGCAATGTAACTAGCATCATCAGTTTTATGACATGGTATAAAGTGTGCCATCTTGGAAAAGCGATCCACAACAACAAAAATGCTATCGCTCCCCCTCTTAGTCCTAGGCAGTCCTAAAATAAAGTCCATAGAAATATCCGCCCAAGAAATAGAAGGAACAGGAAGTGGCATGTATAACCCATGTGGATTCAATCGAGACTTAGCTTTTTGACATGTAGTACAGCGAGCAACAAAACGCTCAACATCTTTCCTCATCCTTGGCCAAAAGAAGTGTGTGGCCAAAATATCCTCTGTCTTCTTAGCACCAAAATGACCCATCAATCCATCTCCATGCGCCTCCTGCAACAACAAAAGACGAACGGAACCAACTGGAATGCATAGGCGGTTAGCTCTAAACAAGAATCCATCATTCAACACAAATTTGTGCCAAGCACGACCTTCTTTACAGTGCAGCAATACATCTTTAAAATCAACATCAGCAACATATTGTTCTTTAATTGCCTCAAGTCCAAAAATTCTACAATCAAGTTGAGACAACAAAGTATATCGCCTAGATAAAGCATCAGCAATCACATTATCCTTCCCTTTCTTATGTTTAATAATATAAGGAAAAGACTCAATAAACTCAACCCATTTAGCATGTCTACGGTTCAAATTGCATTGAGAACGAATATACTTAAGTGATTCATGATCAGAATGAATAACAAATTCTTTGGGCAACAAATAATGACGCCAAGTCTCTAAAGAACGTACAAGTGCATATAGTTCCTTATCATACGTGGAATAATTCAAAACAGGCCCAGTAATTTTCTCACTAAAGTATGCAACAGGTTTACCATCTTGCATCAAAACACCACCAATGTCTATACCACTAGCATCACATTCAAGCTCAAAAGTCTTATCAAAATTGGGTAATTGCAGCAATGGTGCATGTGTAAGTTTGTCCTTCAAAGCATCAAAAGACTCATGATGTACCTTACCAAAATGGAAGTCAACGCCCTTCTTTGTCAACTCATGCAATGGTGCAGCAATGGTGCTGAAATCTTTGACAAAACGGCGGTAGAAACCTGCAAGACCAAGAAAACTCCTCACCTGTGTGATAGTTTTTGGTACAGGCCAGCTCTTTATGGCTTCAATCTTCGCCTCATCCACCTCAATTCCCTGTGGAGTCACAACATAGCCAAGAAAAGAGACTCGATCCGTGCAAAAGGTGCACTTCTCAAGGTTACCAAATAAACGTGCAACTCGCAAAGCATCAAAAACAGCACGCAAATGAATCATATGATCATCCATGGATTTGCTATAAATCAAGATATCATCAAAGTAAACAACCACAAATTTTCCAATAAAAGGTCTTAAAACCTCATTCATCAAACGCATGAAAGTACTGGGTGCATTAGTTAACCCAAAAGGCATTACTAACCACTCATACAACCCGAATTTGGTTTTGAAAGCTGTTTTCCATTCATCTCCAAGTTTCATTCTAATTTGATGGTAGCCACTACGCAAATCAATTTTAGTGAAAATTATAGCACCACATAACTCATCAAGCATGTCGTCTAGCCTAGGAATAGGATGACGATACCTAATAGTAATGTTATTAATGGCTCTACAATCTACACACATACGCCAAGAACCATCTTTCTTAGGAACCAAAAGTACAGGAACAGCACAAGGACTAAGTGATTGACGAACATACCCACGATCCAAAAGGTCTTGGACTTGTCGTTGTATCTCCTTAGTCTCCTCAGGGTTGGTCCTATAAGCAGCACGGTTTGGCAAAGTAGCACCAGGAATCAAATCAATTTGATGCTCAATCCCTCTCAAAGGTGGCAATCCCGGGGGTATCTCAGCTGGGAAAACATCCTCATACTCCTGCAAAAGGTTAGTGACAGCAGGAGGCAAAGCACTAGAAGCAATATCACCAAGCAAAAACAAGGCTTGTTTGCATATCAAAGCATAGCAAATATCATCAGTAGAAATTTCAGCAAGCTCAGATTTTGTGGCAAGACATGAACGACCTTGTAATTTAATTGCAGCACCCTTAGAACTTGAAGAATCATTAACATTACTTGGTGTAGAAGCAGAATTAACAGGTTGCTGAATTTCAGGGCTTTTATTTTTCAAACTAGCAGCTCGTTCTAAATCAGCTTGTACAATTTCAGCAGGGGTCATTGGTAACAAAGTAATTTTAGTTCTTTTATGTATAAAAGTGTACTTATTACTTTTACCATGGTGTACAACATCATTATCAAATTCCAAAGGTCTACCCAATAAAAGTGAACAAGCTTGCATGGGTACAACATCACAATCAACAGAATCCACATAGGAACCAATGGAAAAAGGAACTCTGCAAGTTTGTGTTACCTTAGCTTTTCTAGAGTCATTTAACCACTGAATGTAGTATGGATGTGGATGTGGGCGTGTGGTCAAATCAAGCTTCTTAACCACATCAAAACTCACCAAATTGTTGCAGCTTCCTCCATCAATGATGACACGTGCCCGACGGTTCTTGATGACGAAGAAAATCTGGAACAAGTTATGTCGCTGCATCATCTCGGGCTGCTGGATTTGTGTGCTAAGCACACGCTGCACAATAATATTCATGTAGCCCGTGGTATCTCCGCCTCCAAGGACGAGGTCGCCGCTGGTGGCAACGACATCCTCCTCCTCATCCTCCACATCGGAGGTGCTCATGTAACCGCCATCATCTGTCGCCACATATGCGCGCCTACTTGGGCAATCTTTCTGCACATGACCAAGACCACGGCATCGGTGGCACTGAATCCCTGTAGTGCGTCCCGTCGAAGCAACAGAGGAGGCACTACTAGCCGGTACCTGCACAGAATTTTTACCTGAGCGCGTAGAAGGGGCAGGGGCTGATCTTGGTGCTGCAGAAACAACACTAGCTGGTGGGGGCGGCCGGAAAGATGGCTTGGGCAGCCCCGAAGTCCCCGTCTGCCGTGGTGGGTAGAAATTCTTGCACTTGCTGTACTCCTCAAAAGCCTGGAAAAGTCTCTGTGATTCTTTCTCTGCAAGCATAGCATACTGGAAACACTGGTTGAGGGTATAAAATTCTTTATAATCAAGGATGTCCTGAATTTCTTTTCTCAAACCAGAATAAAAGCGGCAAATCTGATCCTCTACTTTTTCAACCACAGCACAACGAATCAAACCCTTCTGAAGCTCACTAAAATACTCCTGAACAGTTTTATCTCCTTGATCTAAACGCTGCAGTTTATTACGAATTTCTCTATAAGAAGAAGGAGGAACAAAACGATCACGCATTTCTACCTTAAGTTCTTCCCAAGTAGTAGGCAAATCGGTTTCAGCAGCTAGACCACTCCACCAAACAATAGCAAAGTCCTTAAACTCACTAGTGGCTTGTCTAACTCTATGTTGTTCAGGAACAAGGTGGGCATTAAATTTTTGTTCTACCGTCATTTCCCAATCAAGGTAAGCATCACCATCGTACTGCCCCGAAAACAAAAGAATTGAAAATTTAATTTTAGCATACGGATCATCTGGAGCATAGTTACCTTGTGTGCGACGGTTGTGGTTGTGGAAACCACCCATACCTTGAGGGTTACGTTGCAAACGACGTCGTAACCTTGCGGTCCTTGTAGCTGACCTATCGACGGTGCCATCAGCCTTATACACCGTTGCTTCATCATGATCGTCTTCAACGTCGTTGTTGGTGTCGTTGTTGGTGTTGGTGTTGTTGTTGTTGTTGTTGTTGTTGTTGTTGTTGTTGTTGTTGTTGTTGTTGTTGTTGTTGTTGTTGGTCTTGTGAGCGGTCTCCAATTCGACAACCTAATCGGTTAGCTTAGAGACTCTCTTATCCAACCGCTCAATGCTTTCTCCCAGGTGAAGCTGGGTGACGGCGTCGGTGACGGCCCTGGTGATCGTCTCTGCTAAATCACTCTGAACCACCTGCAAAGCCTTCTGTAACTGATTTTGGCTCACGCACTCATCCAATTTGGAGGGTGAAGCACCCTCCCCATCGCTTCCTGACATCAGAAACACCAAAACAGGAAACAAAAAGTGAAGGTTATCCCTACAAAACTACTAAGCAGTGGTGCCTCTCAACACAGCAAAAGTAAGCTTCTTGCAAAGCTCTTACAAAGTTCTGAAAACAACAAAGCGAAGGATACCAGGGAGAAGTGTTTCACGATTGCAAGGGTTACCAAATAACCTATGTGCTATCCAGAAGAAGTATGTAGAGCTAGGAAGGCCAAATATATATATATGAGTGGCACACAAATCAAAAACAGATAGTAAAGCTGAATAAGTGCCCAAATAACTTGTCCCTAGTTGCTGGTCTAACTATGTCCTAGAACAGTAGTGATAGCAAAGAAGAAACAAAGAGACAAAGGGACACAGTCGATAACAGGGGGCTTAGTGTAAAACAGCCAAACTCAGAAATTCCAGGGGGCTAGATGGAGCACTAGTAGGAATCCCAAATTTCTTTTTTTTTTTTGATATTTTTTTTCCAACTTACTAGCAAACAGGAAGAAACCACAAAAAATTTCAGCTCAAACCGAGATAGGACGTGGCCTACAGAAAATCTTGAAGTTTCAGAAAACGTCGGGTTTCAACTTGAATGAATTTTTTCTTTATCTTCCTGATTTTTTTTGAATTTTTTGACGAGGGCACACAAGGTGTATCTGGGTGTGGGTATGCTCAACTTTTTGTCAAGAATCTCCTGTAAAAATTTCAGCCAAAACGGACAACCGAGCGAAAAGTTATGCCTGTTTTACCGAAGGGGTGTCGGAATCGGTTATGAAGAACCCGGGGGTTTAAGTGAAACCCGAGTCGGGCTTGAGGTCGGGTAGGGATTTTATTGGCGAGGTGGATGCAGCAGAAAGTGGAATTTGTGAAAATTGGTCCGTGGTGGTGAGGGTGGGTTTAGGGTGGGATTAGGGTGGGCGTGTTGATCAATCAACCCTAGCACACAAAGCCGACAAAACCGAGGATGGTGAAGGGGATGGCGGCTAGGGTTGCAAGGGAAACACTACGGACGACAAAAACACAAACTAAACCAGCGAATAAACAAGAACTAGGGCACAAACTCAACACTACGGACTCTGAAATTGAAATATGCAAAGGCTAAACAAGAACTAGGGCACAAACTCAACACTACGGACTCTGAAACTCTGAAATTGAATCCACATGGTTTATACATGCCACTTCCTTTTCCTTCTATTCCTTGGGTGGATATTTCTATGGACTTTGTTTTAGGACTGCCTAGGACTAAGAGGGGGAGCGATAGCATTTTTGTTGTTGTGGATCGTTTTTCCAAGATGGCACACTTTATACCATGTCATAAAACTGATGATGCTAGTTATATTGCTGACCTTTTTTTCAAAGAAATTGTACGTTTGCATGGTATGCCTTCTACTATTGTTTCAGATCGTGATGCAAAATTCTTGAGTCATTTTTGATGCATGCTTTGGAATAAGTTGGGTACAAAGTTGCTATTTTCTACATCTTGTCATCCATAAACTGATGGACAAACTGAGGTTGTGAACCACACTTTGGGCACTATGTTACGAGCTATTTTGAAGAAAAATTTGAAGCAATGGGAAGAATGCTTGCCTCATGTTGAGTTTGCTTATAATCGGGCAACATATTCTACTACCAAGGTAAGTCCCTTCAAGGTAGTGTATGGTTTTGATCCCCGTACTCCACTTGATATACTTCCTCTACCTATTAATGAGAGAGTTCATGTTGATGCTAAGGAGCGTGCTGTATTTATTTTGCAAATGCATGAGACCACTAGACTTAGCATTGAAAAGATGAATGAAAAGTATAAAATTGCTGGTAGTAAAGGTAGAAAGGAAGTAAAGCTTGATGTAGGAGATTTAGTGTGGTTACACTTAAGGAAGGATAGATTTCCAGAATTGAGAAAGTCTAAGCTAATGCCTAGAGCTGATGGTCCATTCAAAATAATGAAGAAGATTAATGATAATGCATACAAACTTGAGTTGCCTCCCGAGTTCGGGGTTAGTCCTACGTTTAACATTTCAGATTTGAAACCATACTTGGGAGAAGAGGATGAGCTTGAGTCGAGGACGACTCCACTTCAAGAGGGGGAGGATGATGAGGACATCACTCCTATGGATACACACAATACTCCTCCAATTCTGGACTTGCAAGGTCCAATGACTAGAGCTCGTGCACGACGACTAAATTTAGAGGTGAGCTCGTTCCTACGTTCTTCGCTATATGTTACTTTTGAGAATGGTTTGCTACCTAATGATTATTTTATGATTAGAAACTATGGAGAGGACCAGGAGATGATGGGAGAAGGAGTTGGGAATGTGGAGGACCAGCAAGGGGTTGGAAGCCAAAGTGGAGGCCCAATCAAAACTGACTTTGAGTCTGTTTCAGGGCCCAGGACCAGTCTGCACTAAAACAGTCGCCCAGGACGCATACGGACTCGGATTTGGACTTTCTACATATGCACGGAAAGATAAGGAGAAGACCTTTCCAATGCCGCCGTCCTCATGTCAAATTCATCCGGAGTCATCGGGAATCGTCGAAACAAGAGAGAGTCTAGAATCTGTGTCGGTGCTGCGTATTTTTGGCCTTTGGGCTTTATATTTAGTTGAGCCCAATTAGGGGCACGTCCAGAGGGTCTTGCACGACCCTAGGGTCTTTATATACAGCCGCTACCGCACTATTAGGGTTCAGGTTTTGCTTAGATCAATTCTGTTCATAAACAGTGTCGCCGTTCATCGGTTTGTGAGACCCCAACTTCGAGAGTTTAATCATATATCTGCAATTGTGTAGCATTCTTCGTTGTTCTTGCTTGTATTCTTGATTCGCAGGCAGGAATTAGCCTTCTCGGTGAGGTCAATCGTCTTTGGATGGTTGATAACCAGAGGAGACATCGTGCTGCGATTGCGGGGTTTAGAACGTGCTGTTCTGAAGCCGGATCGATTTGTGTGTCGCCTCCGACCAAATCAACTTACCAAGAACCTTTCGAAAGATCGGGAACCCTTGTTCACATCATTATGTGTTTCTTGTTTGATTATATGATTCATTCATGTGTGTGATTATTATGTTTGCATGTTAGTAATGTAGTTATACTTTATTATCATGTTGCACATAAGCCCTTACTATAGTCTTTACTTATATCGTTACAATGATGCATGATTAATGTTTGACTTAGATCATTTCCACGTGCTTAGTGTTCACTTAAATGTGATTACTCTTTTTCTGATCCATCGCTAGGGGATTAGAGGTATTGTTCTGGAGATGTAAGCATGGTGCTTAGATCAATAGAATGCATTATTTATCGCATAGTCCACGGATTGTTAGGCGTAGGCAGTAGGCGGTGACAGCCCTATCTATCCTTTGAAATCCCCCATGTTTGGCTACGCAGTAGGCTCTTGGCCGGAATCATACTGTGGATGCAGGGGAATACCGGATGCCCAGGGTGTGATGACCTGATTGTCTTGCTTTGTCAATGTATCTGAATAATAGTATATAATATAGACTATGTAACTATATAAAAGCAACATAGGAACTTAGCTCTTTCTTTGTCCTTCTCCACTAGACTAATGTTTATTTCTTTTGAGTATGCTATCTGTGTGTCCACTACTATGTTTATCATTATCCTTACCCTTATGAGGACTTTGTCTTATAATCCAATGTGCAATGCCTACAATATAGTAATTACTCTGATCAATCATATGCCTTCCTTTGGGATAAAACAAATACGATATCCCGAATACTTCCGAGTGAAATGCTACAACAGTATTCTCCGTGCGCTTGCGGACTCTCTGCATTCGTTAAAGATTACCAATAAACATTTTTGGCTTTGTTGCTACGGCAACTTAGTGATGACACTTAGAAATGTCAACAAGCATTTATGGTGCCGTTGCCGGGGATAGTAATATTTCTGGTGTGACGCTAAGAAATGTCAACAACCTCCAAAGAATACCAGTGGTGGCACAGTAGGGAGATCGCATGGGTCTAGCAACAGGATCATTCTACAGAGGACAACTCCACAGATACAACCGCAACACTACAGGCAAGATATGTCGACTACTCCAAACGTGTCTTATCGGACTATGCCAAATGTTGAGCCAAGTCTGTTTGGGGTGCCATCGTCATATGCGCTACCAGGAGAGATGGGAGGTTAACACACCATGATTAATTATGGATCATATACTGCTCCTGGAGTTCTAGCATCTGGTCTCGCATCGGCTACAGTTCAGGTCAATGTGGCGATCGATGACTGGGCAGTGAAAATTATGGAAGTAATGAGAGCGCAGGTTGGGTGTAAGCCGAAACAACAGACTTATATGTATGGACCCCCATATCTGCCTAGCTATGAGCTGTTCCCTATGCCTAACCGGTCCAGAACACCAAAATTTACTAAGTTTACTGGTCAGGATAATATTACTACTATAGAGCATGTCAGCCAATTTTCAGTATAGTGTGGAGAAGCTGGTGATACTAAAGCATTGAAAATCAGGCTATTTCCTTTGTCGCTCTCTGGATTGACTTTCTCGTGGTTTGCATCATTACCTCTGAATTCTATCATCACATAGGCCGATCTAGAGCAAAAGTTTCACAAGTACTTTTTCGCTAAGACAAGGAAGTTGAGGTTGTCAGACTTGATTGCTATGAGACAGAAAGCTAAAGAATCTATGCATGATTGCGTGTAGAGGTTCAGGGAAGTACGCAGCAAGTGCTTCAGCTTGCAGTTGACGGACGCGCAAATGGCAGAGATCACATTCAACGGCATGGTCGCGCCCTTGAGAGAGAAGTTTCCTTCAGTAGAATTTCAAAGTTTATCTGAACTAGTGCAGAAGGTGTCAATTCAGGAGAACCTGACTCGAGGGACATCGTCAAGGCCGATACATGTCAACTACAATGACTACGAGTCTAAAACCGATGAAGAGACTGAAGATGTCGATACGGCTAAGTGGACCAGGAATAAGAATGTTTTGTTGTGTCCTTGGGTGTAATAGAATGAGCCAGAGGAGAAATATGATTTTAATATCACCAAGGCTGATAAGATATTCGATATGCTGTTACTGGAAAAACACATTCAGTTGCCACCCAACCATGAGATTCCACCCGTTGAAGAGCTGAAGAAGTATTGTAAGTGGCACAACTCGCCATCTCATCATACCAATGAATGCAAGGTATTCAGAAGGCAAGTACAGTCGGTGATTGAGCAGGCGAAGATTAAGTTCATCAAGGGAACCATGAATATTGATGGGCATCCATTCCCTGGAATTGTCAGCATGGCTGGTATCGACAACGTGGAGGCCTTCATTAGCCAATATCAGAAGAAGAGAGAAAGGGAAGTAAAGGAGTCCCTGTTTGATCTGCATTGGGAGCGTCCGTTCTTTCAATACTACTAGGACCATAACATGAAGCTTCCTTTAATCGACAACTATCCTGGTTGTAGCAGGCAAAGCTCCAAAGAACCATCAACACCAACATCGGCAAAGCAATTCTAAAGAGTCGATGGTAGGCACGGTCGATGGGCATGGCAGGGTGTCAGCATTCAATTGTTTGGATGCTAAGAAAACAGAAAAGGAGGCCCACTTTGATAAAGAAATCGATAAAGAGCTACAAGAAGAGCAAGAGAAGAATGATTAGTGGTGTCCATCGGGGATTTTCTCTAAAAGCCAGAAGAGCAGAGTTCAGAGGATGCATTGCAAACAAATAAGGGCTGGCCAATATTATTATGATGAAGAAGATGATTAGCCACCCAAGAAAGTCTGGAGGCTCAAGGTGAAATCACAAGTGCAGTTACTTGGTGCTACAGTAGGCATGGTGATGATGATTCCCGAAGAGTTTATGGCTTCGGAAGAAGAATTGTTTGTTGATGAAGAGGATGCGCCTCAGTTAGTGTTTGATATACAGCAAGCAGTGTTTCATAAGCAAGATGAATCTAAACATCGGCACCTGAAGGCTTTGTATTTAAAAGGACTTGTTAACGGGATGCCGATAGGTAAGATGATGGTCGATGGAGGTGTTGCAGTTAACATCATGTCGATCACCACAGCCAGAAAGTTGGGTAAGACTAATGATGATTTAATTGATACTAATATGATCTTGAGAGATTATGGTGGTCATACTGCAGCAGCCAAAGGAGTTTTGAATGTAGAGCTTACAATCGGCAGAAAGACCTTGCCTGTTACTTTCTTTGTTATTAATGGAAAGAGAATCTACAACCTTCTCCGAGGACGTGACTGGATACATGCGAATTGTTATACCATCAACTATGTACTAGTCTCTTGTCCAGTGGATCGGTGATCAAGTCGAGGTGGTCCCGGCTAATAAAACCGTCAATGTTGCATTGGCCGATTTAGCACTATGGCATGCGGATGATATGGAATGTCTGTCTGGCAAGATTTAGGATGGAGACTATGTCAAGATTACTACTCAAGGTATTGAGGTGGTGGACCAGTCAAATTTAAAATTGTTTCTCTGACAGGCACCCCAATGGAATTTTTAGAAGACGGCAAGTTGGGGAAAGGATTAATGTCGGCCGATGAGCTACAGGAAGTCGATATAGGAGATGACGATAAGTCTAGGTCGACATTCATCAGTAAGAAATTAGATGAGGATTTTAAAGTTGAATTAATAAAATTATTGAAAGAGTATTGGCATTGTTTTGCTAGGGATTATTTTGAGATGCCCGGTCTTAGTCAATCCATTGTTGAACATCGGCTTCCAACAAACCTGGATATCATTCCTATAAGCAGCCACTGACGGAAGATATATGATGATATCAAGGCTGAAATTACTAAGTTATATGATGCCAAGTTTATTAGGCCTTGCCGATATCTAGAGTGGGTTTCAAATATTATGCCCGTATTCAAGAAAAATGGGTAGCTTAAAGTGTGTATAGTATCCAGAAAATTAAAAAAGGACACCCCTAAGGATGATTACCCAATGCCGGTAGCAGATCTTTTGGTTGATGGAGCTGCTAGGCATAAGATTGTTAGTTTTATGGATGGCAATGTAGGTTACAATCAAATATTTATGACAGAAGAAGACATACCGAATACTGCTTTCAGGTGTCCAGGGGCTATCGGATTATATGAGTGGGTCGTTATGACGTTCGGGTTGAAGAATGCAGGAGCCACATATCAGAGGGCTATGAATTACATATTTCACGACTTGATTGGCAGGTTAGTGGAGATTTATATTGATGATGTGGTAGTTAAATCCAGAAGAACCAGGAGGTACAGTTTAAAGATGAATCCTAAGAAGTGCGCTTTTGGTGTATCGACTGGCCAGTTTCTAGGCTTTATTGTGCATGAAAGAGGAATCGAGATTGGCCCAAAAAGCACTAAAACTATCAATGATATCAAGCCTCCTGTTAACAAGACCGAGCTATAGTCTTTGATCGGCAAAGTCAATTTCATAAGAAGATTCATCTTGAATTTGTTAGGAAGGCTTGATGTGTTCACTCCGTTGTTGAAGTTGAAGGCAGATCAGAAATTCGTTTGAGAGCCTGAGCATCAAAAGGCCTTGGAAGATATTAAGAATTATTTTGGAATTCCTTAACCATCATCTCCCGGAACTTCTCATTTGTTGACCCATAGATGATATTATCCACATAGATTTGGCACACAAAGAGGTCCTTCCCAATATGTTTTGTGAATAATGTGTTGTCAATACTTCCAATTTTTAAGCCATTCTTGATAAGGAAGTTTCTCAAATGTTCATACCATGTCCTTGGTGCTTGCTTGAGACCATAGAGATCTTTCTTCAATTTGTACACATGTCTTGGATGCTTAGGGTCCTTCAATCCTGGAGGTTGTTCCATATAGACTTTCTTATTGATCTCTCCATTCAAGAAAGAACTCTTCACATAAATTTGATAGAGCTTGAAGCCATTGTGTGATGCATAGGCAAGTAAGGTCCGAATTGCTTCAAGACGGGCCACGGGGGCAAATGTTTCTTCAAAGTCAATACCCGCCACTTGAGAATAACCTTTAGCCACTAGGCGAGCCTTGTTCTTGACAATGGCCCCTTTCTCATCTTGTTTGTTCTTGAAGACCCACTTGGTGCCAACAACATTATGATTCTTGGGCCTCTCAACAAGTTTTCACACTTTGCATCTTTTGCAGTTGTTCAACTCTTCTTGCATAGCAATTACCCACTTGTGATCATCCATAGATTCATCAACGGTTGTGGGCTCAATCATAGAGATGAAAGAGAAGTTCTCAATTGCAACATTTGCCTCATCAAGATTCCCTACTCACATAGTTGGGATTGTATTGATTTCTCCTTGTCCTAACTCCTTGAGATGGACTCCCAATGATCAAGTCACGTGAATGATCCTTGTTGATAACTTTGGGTCTAGGAAGATATTCTTCTTGAGTGGGAGGAGGTCTAGGTGAGGTGTTTTGTGCATCATGTATTGCTTGGTCTCTTGAGATATGAGTGTCTTGGATTCTTAGTGAGGTGGGGGAATCACTCATATGCTTTCTTCTTTTGGAACTAGAGCTTGGTGAGAATGTAGGGTTGTAGTGTGAAGAGCTTGGAGAAGTGGCTCGATGTGAGGTATGTGGGGAGGCTTAGGGCTCACTTCTCTCTTGGGTTCCATCATGGGTAGGTGTATGCACTCTCAATGAATTTTGGGAGGAGCTAGTGAGAGAGGCAATGGCATCTTGGTTTGGTTCTTCAACCTTGAAAGAAGAGGTTGGTTGAGATGGTGGTGTTGAGGGCTTATTAGTATTACCATCATTGGCTTCATGGGGTAAAACCTCACCCATGGGCATGTTTCTCAAAGCTTCCCTCATAGGTTCATCTCCAATGTTCACTTCATGGAATTCATCTCCCTTTCGAGAACTATTTGACTCATCAAATTGCACATCATAGGATTCTTCCACATAACATGTGGCTGAGTTGTAGACCCTGTATGTCCTAGAAGTCCCTGAGTACCCAACAAAAATGTCTTCATCTGTTCTGCTCTGAAACTTCTCGGGCTTCCTCCTCTTCTTGAGAATGTAGCAAGTATAGCCAAAGACCCTAAAATAGGAAACATTTCATTTCCGTCTAACCAATAGCTCATAGGGTGTCTTCTTCAATAGCCGGTAGAGATATACACGGTTGGAAGTGTAGCAAGCCGTGTTGATTGCTTTAGCCCAAAACCTCTCATGAGTTCCATACTCATCTAGCATAGCACGAGCAAGAGTGATGAGTGTCTTGTTCTTCCTCTCCACTACTCCACTCTGCTCGAGAGTATATATAGCGGAGAATTCAAGCTTAATTCCATTCTTGTCACCATATTCCTCCATTGTTGTGTTCTTGAACTTAGTTTCATTGTCACTCCTTATCTTCACAATGATAGCCTTGAATTCATTCTTTGCTCTCCTTACAAACTTTCTGAAGATATCACTTGCTTGAGACTTGTCCATAAGAAAGAAGGTACAAGTGTATCTTGTGAGGTCATCCACAATCACCAAGCAATATACATTGCCTCCTAGACTCTTTTAGTGTGTTGGCCCAAATAAGTCCATGTGCAAGAGCTCTAGAGGACGAGGTGTAGACATGAAGGACTTGGTGGGATGTCAAGATGCAACTTGCTTTCCAGCCTGACAAGCACTGCATAGTTGTTGACAGTCCTTAAATGCTAAATATGACCATCAATTGCATGCATAAAATATATAAAATAAATAACCAATATAGTAGTAGGAGTTTACTACTACCAATTTCCACAAGTATTGGGGAATATTTGTATGCAGGTAATTTATAATCAAATTCAAGGAAATATCAGAGCTACAAGAGAGAAATAATAGAAGCCCATAAACATAAAGTGAGAAGTGATCAAATAATATATTAGACCTCACCATGTTGAAGCTCTCGTCGAGCCAATCGAAACGCATATATAACTTGCCTAAATCGGACTTTGAATGTGAGAGTTATGAAACACAGAAGATCAGGTGTTTGGGCTGAACCGAGCTGATGTCAGTATGACATCAGCACGCGCGGGAGGGGAAGAGAACGACAGTTCAGGTTGCTTGCCTAAGTGCGGAAGCACATTACTTGGTCCCTAAGGATGAGGAATAGTCTAAGGAATATTCTCTTATTCTTAGGAAGGTTTCTCCACTCCCCCAAGTCACCTCCTACTATAAATAGAGTTCCTTTTCCTCTCATTTTCCACACATAAGAAGAAAGTTTAGAGCTCCACTCTAAAGGCTTCAGCCCTGCCAAAGTGCTTAGAAAATAGGAAGAGAGTGAGGGAGAGTTCAGGGAAGCATCGGGCCTATCGGCGATCTTCCCCACGCTTATACCTTGACGGATGCTTTCCTTTTCAAGTAAGTATTCGTGTTTCCTCTTTGGTATTTAAGTTTCCCATTTAAGTAAGTTCTTTCTCTATTGGTTAAGGGGTCATCGCTCTATCTAGATAGAGTATCTTAGTCTTCTATAAGCGTGGATCCGAGACTAGGATAGTATTTGATAGCGTAGACATGGTGTCTAGGCTAGAGGTTACCTTTGTTTGTCGCGTGCCCTACGGATTGTAGAGGTAGTCGGTAGATGGTGACAGCCCTATCCGGCATTAGTAATCCTCCACGTTTGGGTATGTCATAGAACCGTTGGTCGGAGTCACCTTTGAATGCAGGGGTAAGCCAGTGCCCGAAGAAAGCAGTAGAGACCAAACCTATCTTATTATAGGATCTTTAACCATCAAAAATCCTTACCATCATTTGCGAGAATTTGAGTATTTGTCTTCATGTTTGTTCATCAACGACATGACACATGAAACTCTAAAGTGGAAATTGTTTCCCTTCTCCCTCACGGAGAGGGCGAAGCACTGGTACACTCATATTGTTGGGAGTGTACAAGGTGACTGGGAGAAGTTGCGGGTTAAATTTTGTCTTGTATTCTTCTCTCAATCCCATATTATCTTCCTTTGTATGGAAATTCTCAGCTTTTGCCAGAGTGAGAAGGAACCTATTGGAGCATCTTGGGCCAGGATCTCTTTGCTAGTGCAATCCGGCCCAGACTTGTCTATACTTGATGAAATGTTGCTTCAACACTTTTATTCGGGTCTAAACAAGGAGTCTACCCAATTCCTCGACACTGCCACTGGAGGATCGTTCATCCACAAGATTGTAACAGAAGAAGGAGCAATCCTAGACCATATCTTTGAAAACTCATCCTTCTTAGCCGACCTTAGTGAGCCCCTCCAGGAGGAAGCTACGTCGAGCCGCACGGACCCCTCAATAGCCACATCCGACCCCATACTTTGCCTATCCCCAGATTTCACTTTTGAGCCATCCCCCGAACCTCGAACACTGGAGGACGAAGAAATTCAACCTCTGGACTTCTCATTTGAATTCGAGGAAGGTCTTTTTAAAGACTTTAGGGACGCCTCGAATTATTGTTCCAAAAAGAACCCACCAGTTCCCGTTTGTCCTCCTCGTTCTCGAAAGGATGGCAATCCAACCCATGAGGGTCCCTAAATAGCTAAATTCGAACCCACAGCTCTCTCATCTCTAAATTTTGTTGTTGATACCTCTTGGAAGAAAGAAGAAATTCTACCTTCAGGGTTGCTATTCAAATTCGAGGAAAACTTACTTGACGGTCATAGAAAAACCTCAAATTACATCTGGCAAAACAAGCCTATGGTATTTTCTTTGCCTCCTGGTCCTTTCCAAGAAGCAACTCCAATGGAGGCCATGAATAAGCAGCGGTTGAAGGAAGAAAAGCGCTATTTCAAAGCTATCTAAATCCATTCGCCTTCCACAACCATTCCTTGTCTTATATGAGGAAATACCGTAGAGGCCCTTCATGATCCCACCGTAGGAGTTAATATCATCCCCGAATATATAGCTTTACAGCTTTTGGATGACATACCTCTAGAGTCGACCGATTCTCTCTTCAAGGATTCCTTGGGAATATCCTACACATGTCTGGGGATTGCAAAGGCTATACCAATCTAGATAGGAAAAGTTGAGCTTCACCTAGACTTCCATGTCTTTCCTATGATCGATTTTGAACTCCTCCTTGGCTACCCACTACAAAAACTCCACCTACTAGGTGCATCACAAGGGAGCCTTACTAAAAATCTTAGGGATATTGCTTTCGCCGCCAAGACCTCTTGCTTAGAATATCCGTTGGTGAGGCCTCATCTCGAGCATTCCTCGCTTGAGAAAGTGATGTTTATTTCTCAACTTGCATCATCAAAGCCTGTTCTTTGTGAGGATGTGAAGCTTTTCACCCAGCATGGAGACAATTCAGGAGGAACTCCAAATCCTATTGAAACCGAAACACCTTCATTGCCTAATCCTTTTTACTCCTGCCCTCGTTACTCTGTTCTCGATGGTGATCAAGAACCATCCATGAGCATCATCAATGAATTTCCTGAGAAGGAGAAACTTTGGGCCATTGGATCAGTTGAGCCATTGACTCAAGAAACAGGAGGAGAAGATTCAATAGATGAGCGTGAGAGCTTCTTTCTTGAAACTACACATGATACATGCTTAATGAATCTCTAGAGCCAATCAACATTTGTGCCAAGCGCACCTACGAGAACTACAATCGCCTCAAGAGCCTCATTAGCAAAATATGTTACTCTTCTACACCGAAAGATAGCATATCCATATTTATCCATTCACAAAATAAAGTGCACCACCATGCTTTGAAAAAACTCCCTCTCCGATTATGCTTGCAGAAAGAGACATAGGCTATCAAGTATTTAAAAAAAGAAAAAAAAGAGAGAGAAAGAAAGATAGCTAGCTCATGTTCTCAAATACAAGAGAGGGAGGATTTCAAAAGGAGCATCCATCATTCGCATTTCCATCCATCCCATCCATTTATGTGCACATGCTTGATCACAATTCATGACTTGTTTTCTCCATGGATCTAGTATTTGACTTAGTAATATATGAGACACAAGTATGCCTTCTTTATTCCCCAACCCTGAGCTCCATATAAGCCATATTTAGAGGTAGGATGAAAAGAGGCAAAGTCAAATGCGTTGGTGAGGAACCACACACATAGTGAGTGATCTGAGAGAATCATTAGAGGAGAATGGCCATGATTTGTTTTTGAAAATCTTATAAAAACCCAAGTAACTTAGCAAAAGGAGTAAAGATGACTAGAGTCAACACCGTTCCATTCTTCAACCACCCAGGGGAATGAGATAGACACTTCAAAGTTCGTGGGTGTAGGTTTGATTTGGAATAATTGGCATGCTAGTCTTATATCAAAAGAAGTTATGATTAACCTTAGTCTCTATTCCTTTACTCGAGGACGAGCAAAGGCTAAGTGTGGGGGTGTTGTTGATGGTCCTTAAATGATAAATCCGATCGTCAATTGTCTATATAAAACATATAAAATAAATAACCAATATAGTGGTAGGAGTTTATTACTAACAATTTCCACAAGTATTGGGGAATATTTGTATGTAGATGATTTATAATCAAATTCAAGGAAATATCAAAGCTACAAGAGGAGAAATAATAGAAGCCCATAAACATGAAGTGAGAAGTGATCAAATAATATATTAGACCTCACCATGTTGAAGCTCTCGTCGATTCGATCGAAACGCATATATAACTTGCCAAAATCGAACTTCGGATGTGGGAGTTATGAAACACAAAAAATCAGGTGTTTGGGCTGAACCGAGTTGATGTCAGCATCACATCAGCATGCGTGGGAGGGGAAGAGAATGACAGTTCAGGTTGCTTGCCTGAGTGGGGAAGCACATTACTTGGACCCTAAGGATGAGGAATAGTACAAAGAATATTTCCTTATTCTTAGGAAGGTTTCTCCACTCCCCCAAGTCACCTCCCACTATAAATAGAGCCCCTCTTCCTCTCATTTTCCACACACAAGAAGAGAGTTTAGAACTCCACTCCAAAGGCTTTAGCACTGCTAAAGTGCTTAGAAAATAGGGAGAGAGTGAGGGAGAGTTCGGGGAAGCGTAAGGCCTGTCGGCGATCTTCCCCACGCTTGTACCTTGACGGATGCTTTCCTTTTCAAGTAAGTATTCATGTTTCCTCTTTGATATTTAAGTTTCCTATTTAAGTAAGTTCTTTCTTTATTGCTTACAGGATCATCGCTCTGTCTAGATAGAGTATCTTAGTCTTCTATAACCGTGGATCCGAGACTAGGATAGTATTTGATAGTGTAGACGTGGTGTCTAGGCTAGAGGTTACCTTTGTTTGCCGCGTGCCCCATGGTTTGTAGAGGTAGCCGATAGGTGGTGACAGCCCTATCCGGCCTTTGTAATCCTCCACATTCAGGTACATCATAGAGTTATTGGCCGGAGTCGCCTGTGGATGCAAGGGTAAGCCAGTGCCTGAAGTAACCAGTAGAGACCGAACCTATCTTATTATAGGATCCTTAACCATTAGGAATCCTCTCTACCCTTTGCCTACCATATTCTTGTTGTCCTTAGACGGATTAGTAAGGGGATCGATATACACACGTTCCATGTGATTCGATAACCTGGAATACTCCTAGGTGAAGTGCTACATCGGTATCCGTGGGCTTGCGGATTTATCTGTGATCGTAAGAAATACCAACAACAGTCTATCCTTCTCAAAGGCCACATCCGTGATTCCTTCAACTAGATTCCTCTTGACCACTTTCCTGAGCTAATTTATTCCAACATGTGCCAATCTTCTATGCCACAATCATACCTTTGTTGCCTTGGTGAATAGGCAAGTACTTGGTGGCATGTTGCTTGATTTGAAGTCCATGACATACAAGGTCTCATGGCTAACTCCATAAAATACCAGCCCTTTATTTGCATTTTCAATTATTGCACCATCCTCATCAAATGTGCACTTGAATCCCATATCACAAAGCTGACCAATAGACTAGAGGTTGAAATTGAGGGTTTCCACAAGAAAGACCTTGGAGAGAGGGAGGTCCTCTGTGATGGCCACCTTGTCTGAGCCTCTAACTCTCTCTTTTGAATTGTCCCTAAAAGTCACCATCTCACTATCTTCGTCTTCATCAATTTTGCTGAACATGACTGGCTTCCCGGTCATATGTTGCACGATCAAGTATTCAGTGGGTACCACCACCCTTATAGTTGACCCGAGTAGTACCCATAACACAAGCACTAGAGGAAGATGGGTTAGTATCCAAAGCATTACTTGATTGATCTTCACTAACCTCGTCATGTCGAATGAGACCATCCTCATAATTAGGGATTTTTGCAATCCCTTCCTGAAGTCTTATCATATAGGATGGTGGGGAGCACGATACCTCCAATGTCCATGACCATCCCCCATGTGCACATTGTCGAGGTCGATGTAGTAGTGGGGAGGATCATAGAGGCCAATGACATGCTCAAGCACGTGTCCCACTTGTGTGTGAAGCACAAGTATCATCTCCATTGCTCTCTCAATTGAGAGCTCATGCCTTCTATTGATCACCTCCTCAAGCAAGAAACCCCTCTAAGGAGTTGTGATTTGCAATAGGAGCCTCTCAATCACTTCATATGATGGGATCCTCTATGGACCTCGAAAGGAGTTTATCCTGCACACAAGAACATAAATGCTCAAGAGAGTCTCACAAAGGCCATCATTCGGATTTCTCACAAATTCATCAAATTGAAAGAAGAGATCCTGTTGTTGAACTTGATGAAGATCTCAAAGTCGATCTTGTGGCGGAGGAGGTGGAGGCACCAGAGCCGTAGTGGTGAGATTGATCATCTCAAATGATCGTGTGAACAATGTGCTTCGAGCTCCTCTAACACCAATGTGTGGTCCACCCGAAGTGCTTGGAGTAGAACTTTGAATGACACTTGGGGTAGAGCTTGATGAAGCGCCTGATGAAGAGCTTTGTGTAGGTCTTGATCCAAAGGGGTGTAGAAGCTGTTGCAAGACAATATCGTTGACGGATCAAATGATGAGGACATCACCCTTATGGATACACCCAGCACTCCGCCAACCAAAATGCAAGTTCATGCGCGATAACTGAATTTATGGGTGAGCTTGTTCCTAATGATTCCTTTATGTGATTTTGAGAATAGATTGCTACCTAATGAATTAATTATTGTTAGAAACCATGGAGATGATGATGAGATAGCTGGGGAGGTGATTGGAGACGTGATGGGCCAGCAAGGACTTCCAAGCCAAGGTGGAGGCCCAATCAAAACCGACTTCGAGTCTGTCTTGGAGCCCAGGACCAGTCTGCACTAAAACGGATGCCCAGGACGCATACGGACTCGGATTGGGACGTTCTATATATGCCTGGAAAGATAACGAAAAGCCCTTTCCAACCCAACTGGTGCCATGTCAAAATTCATCCCGAGCCATCAGCAATCGCCAAAACAATTCGACTTCCAGAATCTGTCCTGGTGCTGCGACACCGTAATCGGTCTTTGGGCCATGTATCAAGTTGAGCCCAATTAGGGCTGCGTCCAGGGGGTCTTGCACGACCCTAGGGTCCTCATATACAGCTGCCACCTCTTCATTAGGGTTTGGGTTTTGCTTAGATTATTCTGTTGATAACAGTTTTGCTATTTGATCGGTTTGTGAGACCCCAACTTGTGAGATTCATCGTATACTTGCAAATTTAGTTGCATTCTTCTTTGTTCTTGCTTGTGTTCTTGATTTGCAGGCAAGGATAAGCCTTCTCGGCGAGGTTAATCATTCTTGAATGGTTGATAACCAGAGGAGACGTTGTGCTGCGATTGCGGGGTTCAGAACGTGTCGTTCGGAAGCCGGATCGATTTGTGTATCGCCTCCGCCTTAATCAAGATTATCAGAACCTATCGGAAGATCGGGAACCCTTGTCCACATCATCAAAGAAGCTTCAGCTCGAGGCTACTTCTTTCCCTTTGCTTGAAGATGCTTCATTGTATGCCTTGAAATTTTTCTTCCCCACCAAGCTTACGGTGATCTCCTCATCCTTGAAGGGTAGCCCGATCGCATCATCAACAGAAAGATTCTTGTCCACGATGAGATCAAGGGTGATGTAGAGGAGCTTGCTGCTAAGGACCAAGGTGAGGATCTTCTTAATCAATATCTTTGGGATCTCGAAGGGTCTCTCATTTTCTGCAATTCCATCCACGATACCTCGCAAATGAATAAGAGAGTCAAGTAAGTCCTCATTCTCATTAGAACAAAAATCAAAGAACTCCCTAATAAGCAAGTCACTAGCATGACCAACAAAAGGCTCATGAGCATCATCAGTACTAGTCACACTAGAAGAGCAAGCAAGATCAAGAGAGACGTCATTATCATTCAACACATTAGGCATACTAGCAGAGCAACCTATCAAGTCATCATTAGTAGGATCTAGGCACTCACTAGAACTAGGCACATCCACACATTCATCATCATACACATGATCATCCGTAAAGGTATTGGCAAAGTCCACAAGAGTATCCATAAACTCATCTGGAATCATGGCATTTAGGTATCTTTTCAAGCGATCCTTCCATGACCCATGAACCAGCCCCGAATGGGATGACATCCCAACTCAATATGGTCACTACTCAAGGCGATTAAGCCTTATAATGAGCACTTGGCTCTAATACCACTTGAAAGGATCGAGTGACCGAGAGGGGGGTGAATCAGGAACTCAAACCGACCACTTAAACAACTCCTACACAATTCTAGTGGTGATCACACTAACAAGATAATCCTATGAAAGGAGAGGCAACCTATGCATACTAGTGGATCGCACACGAGACAAAGTAACTCCTACGCAAGCTAGTAAACAAGAACACGTGGAAGCAAACAACAAGCTAGCAAAGGATCCTACTCATGCAAAGTTACTAGATCATCAAATACAAGATATGCACACAAGCATGAGTAGCACAATACATACTTGGGTGATCAATCAAGCCAACACAACTCCTAAACAAGCTAGTGATCAAGTGAAAGCTAAGCACAACTAGCAAGTAGAGAAGCCTATTCAAGCAAGTCTACAAGGTAAGCAACTCGAGCAAGGTAAGCATACAAGCATGAATAGCACGGTATGTAAATATGAAAGGTAAAGGCATTAAAGATGGCGCCTTCCCCTACTCCTTGTTGGACCACTTCCGTCGGAGTACTGGTCCCTCCCACCACCAAGTGGAGTTCTCGCACACAAGCCCGCAATAACTCTCGGAGTGAAGACATGGTTGCATCACCGCTGCCACCAAGGCACAAGCTCGCCTCCCTCGAGATCTTGCCGGACTCCTCGAGCCAACACGGGCGCTCACTAGTGATGCCCCTTTCACCGGTGGGCTCAAACCGGGTACAAACGTGTGATGGCCTTACAACCAATCATGATAGGGTCGATCACCGACACCTAACCGGTCTATGACCAAGAGTAACAACCTAGATCACTCCCTCAAGGACACCCTATCCCTAGATGTGCATAGATACTCAAGTTACTCTCACTAGCACTCTCAAGATATCCAAAATCCTCTTCTAGTGCTCCTCTCTTTTCCTCTTGGCTCTTACCAAATTCTCCCAGCTATTCCACTGGCCAATAGAGGTCTCCAAGACCCCAGAAACGAAGTTATATAGGCTTCCAACCTCCAACTAGTCGTTGCTCCAGGAGATCACCTTTCTGGACAAACTGACTGGACTCTCCAGTCTCTGTCTGACCGGACCATCCGGTCACTCCTGGAATGGCTCCCAGAGCCATTGGCTTCACTATGCACAGCTGATCTCATACTAACCGGACCGTCTGGTAAATAGGCAAACCGTCCCGTCACTTCATCTCCGTCAATTCCAGAGAGCGCCCATTTCTGCACCCTTTTGTCCTACCTACCTCCATACAGACCAGACCGTCCGGTCTACTGACCATACCGTCTGGTCAATATAGGCCTTCATGCTTGCAGACTCCTGGCAGACTGCTCTCTGATCTCCAACTGATGGTACAGTCCAGTCATCGCTGACCCCTCTGTCCAGTCACTCTGTCCATAAGCTGAAACTTCTCGTCCTCGCTTGATTTCGTTTCCCGGCTTCTTCCAACAGCTCCTTGGCTTCTCCACTGTCACCTAATGCTTGTGATTTCACCGAGCATCCATGCACATCACCGACTAGCATGATCTAAAGAGACATGACCTAGACCCCCTTGATAGTCCAGTTTTTCCTATGGACACAAAGCCCAACAGGAAGGTATAGAGATGATGTGCGCCTGGAAATCTGAGCCTGTAAAGGAGAAGGAGAAGATTACAAAAAACTATGAAACAGATAAATATGCAAAGGGGGAAAGAGTGATTTTTACCACTATTTCTGGAGGAGAAGCGGGTCTTGGAGCATCTGCTGATGAAATATTATGAGCCTGGATAGCCGATGACAAGAACGCCTGAGAACACAAGAGATTAGGATATGAAGTCTTTAAGAATTGGGATTATAAGAAATAGTGCCTGAGGATCAACCCAAGGTATCATAGCCAAAATTGGTGAAGACTGAGCAGGCATTGACTCATCGACTGCCCCTGAGCAGGCATTGGCTCATCGATGGGAGCAGTGTGAATGGAAGTGTGGTCCGAAATGGTGACACTGTTGGATCGACTTCCAGAGTTGTTCACGATCTCCTGAGAAGAAAATAAAGGGCAAATAACGTATTGCAGGGAAGTGGTTGAAATTGAAGAAGTGTTGTTGTCGTAGCTACCGAAGAAGAAGGTTGTTCCATCGGCTCGGAAGGATTCTTTGATACTTCTGCTGACGAATTTGTCAGTGCCGATGGGGCAATCATGGATGACAAAACCTCAGGAGTCGATGATATGGTGGGAGTCGATGGCCGCGTCTGAGAAAAATTATAGAGTTAGAATGAGCAAAAATATAAGAGTAAAATTGAATAAGTTACCTGAGCAGTTGAGGCCAGTTCGGTGACAACCTCTTGTGATACCTCTTCTAAAATAGCTAGGGCTGGTGGCACAGTCTGATGAACCAAAGAATAAGGATTTAGTGATACTGCATATGAAGTTAATAAATAAATGGTTATTACATGAGTTGTCGATGCAGGAGTGGTCAGAGTTGACGCCGCAACTCTAGCATGTTTCTGCTGTTCAGCTCCTTGAGTCGATTGGGTTGCAGGGCTATCTTTTCTCTTCTCCGACAGTTTCCTTACAGTCTTATGGGTTGCTTTCTTCAAGCCTCTGCCGCTCAAGATTTGGGCAGGAGTGGGAGCATCGTAACCTATGTTTTGGTTGTTGGCCGTTCTACCGTATTTGGTCGGCTTCCCACTGTTTCTTACAATTGTAGGGGTACTTGTCGGGACCTACAGAGTGAAGTGGAAGATTGTTTAATACAAATTACTAAGAGACAAGGAGAGGGTAATATGGATCAGAGAAAGTTGGAATGACTTACTGGATCCTCAACGCCAAGTAGATGGCTAGTTAGCTGGTTGCAGATGAGGTGCTTCCTCCATTCTTTCCACCAAGTCTTGAACAATGTGGAGCAGGAGGGTAATAATTTTAGATCAGCAAGATTGCCCATTGGAATCTCTGTAGCCATGTCATAGATGTTCTTGTATTCCAAATGGTCCCTTAGCTCCTGTCTGGCTTGGAGTCTATCAATGTAAAAGGAGTCGGCAGGAAACAGACCAAATCCAAGCTGACAGGATATCGACAATGGGTTATAAAACTCATAAGAACAAGTTCTATGCTGCCCACCATGGAAGTCAATGGGAAGAATGTCAGGTCTGATGCAAGCTTCTAGGATAAGTGTCGATTCTCTGTCTTGCAAGGGGTTGTCAGGGCGGAATCTGGAGGGATTCTCGAATTCCAAATCCTCATAAGGGAGCCAAACTTGCTTCTGCGTTTTGATACCATTGTGGAAGAGGGTGAAATAAGCATTGAAGTCCTCCCTTGTCATCATGCATCCAGAGACCACCATGGAGGCCTCACCCAGTGATGTGCAGTGTCATTCTGGTATCTCTTCATCTTCGGCTGCATCCACGGATGGGAAGGAATTTTGTGTGAAGGGGGCTAGCTCCATGGCTTATTGGCAATAGATGTTGAGCCATAGTTGTATGAACCACCATGGGCCCCCTGCTGCAATACTCTGGTTGAGTTGAAGACTGATAGCAGTACGGTGCAGGAGCTGATATACAGAACCAAGAAGAAATCAGCCCAGGGGGAATTTCTTGTCGTCGGCCAAGATTTCAGCCATGCCTTGGAAGTTAGTGGTGGGCATGCAAGAAGACCCGCAGAAGACGAAGTGCTCTAACCAAAGGTTCAAGAATGCGGTCAGTTCTTGATGATCCACTCACTTGGTTTTCTAGTATGTAGCAATATATTTGGGCCAACTATTGGAACCCTTATTATTCAATTTATGTTGCTTCTGGGTATTCTGAACAAGGAAGGGGTCAAAGTACTGATTGATATTCAAACTAGTTAACATGATCACATCCATGAGAGAGGGATCCATGGGTCCTTGATGGAACAGGAAGGCGTTCAGAGTATCGGACCAGAAGTAAGAGGCTGCAGCTAATATGGGCTCGTTCTTGGCCATATCGACCAAGGACAATGGCAGCACTTCTTCTATTTGGGCTTCCAAGAGAGTGGCAGCACGGGAGTTTGTGACCCTATGGTACCAACTTCTCCAACCCTTTATTTTCGATGGCCAAGATCAAAAGACTCCTTTCCAACGTTCGAGAGTGGCAAGGGTGGATTTGAAAGGGATTCTATTGGTTTCATGGTTGATGAAGTCCGTAGGTCAAAATCACTACATGGGCCCAGATAAAAGTGACTAGCCTCGACGACGGATGGGAAGCAAATCTGGTTTTTAAGTTCCTAAAAAAATGAAGAAGCTAGTATCAATAAAGGAACTAAGTGATCTTTGGCATAGTGAAGATGCAGAAAAACAAAAGTTACTGTTAAATCTATGAGATTGCTACAGTAAAAATGTATCTATGAACAATGATGAAGAACACGGGAATATAGATCGATGAACCCTAGGGGACCAGAAGAAAGCGGAGGAGTGAGTTACCTCGGGGAACTGGTGCGGAGTTTCCACTGCCAGAGCAGGAGTTTGAAGAAGTCGGAGTTCATCGGTGCTTGTAGTTGAGGTCATCCAGGAAAAAGAATGCGCCGATGAAGCGAGAGAGAGAAGAAGGTAAGAATACTCAAGCTCAGGTAAAGATGAAGGGAGGAAGGAGATGCTTTTATAAGGATGGGACACTGGTAGGTCACAGTAAAAGCGCACGGTAGACAAGGCGATAAAATCTGGCACACGAAGATTTCGTACCCTGGACTCGAGGGGCATGTGTTGGCATCAAAATTTGGACGGTCCCAATAGTCAGAGATGTGGAAATGAAGTTGGCCAAGTCAGAAAAGTTCAACGGCCGAAACAAATAAAGTGGGCCCACTAAGACTATTTTATCTTTTTTTCTATTTTTTGATAGATTTCGTTTAGAAATAAATCTAGTCAGTTTACTTGTCTAGAAACCAAAGAGTCCTAATCGACTCGGGTCAAAATTCCCTTGCACAGGGCTATAAATATGTAATAGGGACTGTATGAAAAAGATTAACACCTTCATTCTATACAATTCGGCGTATTGCCACCTTTTCCTATTCGACGAAATCCTCGTCTCACGTGGGCTGCATCGGCTCCGATCTCGGCGAGAGACTTGGATTAGTCACCCGTGGTAATTTCATTGACTTCAACTAGTACTTTCTCATTGATATGATATTCCAATTGTTATCTTTGAAGTGCTAGTTATCCGGTAATTAGATCTTTACCCAGTTTGTTCTATCGACTTTGCATTGCAGTACTGTTTCGGTTAGGTCCGATCTTCTGTGATTTTGGTACATTTTATGAACTTAGTTTAGATTTATTATTCGAGTCACTCTGTTGATTTTAGCTATAATTAGATTGAATCTAGCTTCATTTACCTTGTTTAGGCATTGTCTCGATTAAGTTCGATCTGCTTCATTTACCCAGGAAATTTGACCCTTTGCTTTCTTTGTCGATTTGTAGGGAAAATTGACTGGCACGCCCCGGTTTTCGTCTTGAACCTACACTGGAGTAAAGCAAATCTCCTAGGTCGAGCGTAGAGATTTTCGTGCAACACAAGATAGGGCACACGGCAAACACAACTTTTGTCATGTGCCTGGTGACATGGCACACGGCAAACATGTACCGGTCGTTAGCATCGTCTGCCCATCGCACTTGCAAATAGCTAGCGGTTGGTTTGCCATGTGCCAGGTCACAAGGCACACAACAAAGGTGGCCTTTGCCATGTGCCTGCCTTGTCGCACACGGCAAAGCGTATATATGTCGTGTGTTTCTTCTTTGTCGTGTGTCCTTGTCTTGGCACACAACAAAAAGGCCCTTTGTCGTGTGCCCGATAGAAGGCCCACGGAAAAAATTGGGACACACGGCATACCCTCTCTTTCCCATAGTGAAATATCATCTGCCACGGTGGCAGCGATAATGCCGTAGCGGCACGAGCAAAAGTGAACCGCCGCTACAGAACCCATTTTAATGGCGGCTGGCTTTGTTAACCACCGCTATAAATGGCACTCATTTATAGATGTCAAGACTTGATCTCAGCAATATATTTATAGAGCTACATCGGGATTAAGAACAACGATGGTAACACAAGATGCCGAGTTATATTGGTTTGGGCCCTCTCAATGAGAGTAAAAACCCTACATCCTGTGTTCTATTGTTCGTATTGTAATGTGAATTGGTGCCCTCGATGGGGAGGTCCCTGCCACCTTATATATCCGGTCGGCACGGGGTACATGAAGAGTCATACTCATACTCTACAACAATTAACATAGTAAGTTTATATCTAATTGCCTTGCGCTCCAAGCCGACTCGGTCAGTTCCCTTATTGGTAGGTTACCCAGTCGTATGCTGACTTAAACCTAACTATGGATACCAGTAAGGTAAGTATTCCACAGCAGCCCCCGAGTGCTTTCTGATTTGGAGTTGTGACTTGCCAAGTGATTCCTCTTCGATTCTTGTTGTGAACAGGTCACAAATTAGGAAGACCTCTTGATTGAAGTTCTTGAAGGATCCGGTGCACCGACTAGGTGCACCGGATCAGGTGTAGCCCCCAACTCTTGTATAATTTGGAGACTAACAAATAATACAAGAGTCTAATAATATTAAATCTCTACATTTTGATACATAAATTAACTCAAACCATCAAGCTTGAACTTATTAGTGTCCTGATCATCAAATCAGGCACTCGGTCCACTCAACATCAATTGAGCCGGCCGATCCATAGAAGGCAGAGTGATGTCTGCTGTTGGCTGAGTGATTCTTGATTCCAATATAATGACATCAATCATGTTAAGAATCTAAGAAATCTTATGACATCAATCATAATTCAAGACTATACTATAATGACATCAATCATGATATAGCTTTTCCGTGATTATTCATCACTCGAACCATGTAAGTCAGATTGTTAGGTCATAATAACTGATTTCAATCAGTGGCATAATCCTCTGCTACATGATCATCAAATCACATAAATATCGGAATTATTTATAATGATTGTTAACCATTGCTTCTCATCAAAGAAGCCCCCAAGTTCAACACTCGGGTTTATTAATTTAGCAAAAATATTTCAAAAGATTTGTTGCATATTTTAATCAACCGAGAAAAGCTGGTACAGTATGGCCCATAGAGGCCCATATGGTCCCCCACGACTTAGGTCAACGTGAAGGTATAAAAGGGGGAAGGCAGGATGATGTAACCTCACGCCACCATTTTGTAACTCTTTGTCTTCCTTGCGCCTTCTCTGCTTCTCTGCTCCCCTATCCTATGGTTCCTACACATCGTCATCGCCACCAATCTGTATAGCGCCCAAGCCCTCGAGCTCGAGAGCGAGAGTTAGGCTCGCCAGAACAGATCCGTCACAGTTTGAAGCTCACCATCATGCCAAGCAAGCTATTGAAGGGCGTGAAAGCTTCGGCCACCGCCGCCACTGAATCGCCCTCGTCGGAGTTGGAGATCCCGGAGCACCTTCATGAGTTCTCTGAGAGCACCATCAACACCAACACCTTGAACACCATGGTCGTTGACGGTGTCCTACCAGAGCAAGCATAACTGAACTGGAAGGTACCCAGATCTGAACCTCATCCTCTTCCAATCTGCAAGCAGATAGTCATTTTCCGCTCCTTCTTTGAGCGAGACCATGGAGTTCCCTGCTGCATCTTCTTGCGTGGGCTCCTTTTTTTCTACGGGATTGAGCTAGTCAATCTCAATCCTAACTCCATTCTGCACACCGCCATCTTCATGCATATGCGCGAGGCTTTTTTAGGTGTGTTGCCGCATTTCACTCTATTCTGCCACCTCTTCGTCCTCCGTCCCCTGTCATCCGCCATCAACCAGGAGGCCATTGGAGGCATCAGCATTCAGCTTCGGAAGAAAGAGCAGTACATTGACGTGCCATTGGCCACCGGGAATAAGAAATGGTGTGACGAGTGGTTCTATTGCAACAACCCCCCTCCCACCATCTCTGTCTTCACTTGCGCCAAGGCTAGCCCCCAGCCTTCTTGGACCGAGAAGCCTGATCCGAAGGATGCTCAAGTTTAGGAGTTCTTTGTTGACTCCAGTGGTCACTCATGGTAATAAACCGCAAGCGTTCGGCTATCGAAGTAGCTTTCACCCAGGAGTATTCCAAGGGTATCGAAATCCACGGGGAACGTGTGTGGACTATCAAAGAATCAAGCTCGTCCAAGGACAACAAGAATATGGTAGGCGAGGGTAGAGAGGATTCTAGGATGGATTGGACCACGGACAAGGTAAGGTCGAACGCTAATGCTTACTTCGGGCACCGGCTTCCCCCTGGTCTGCCAGGACGTTCCGGCCTACAGCTCCACGACGTACCCGAATGTGGAGGGTTACTAAGGACGGACAGGGCTGTCACCACCTACCGTCTACCTCTTCAATCCGTGGAGCACGCGGAAATCAAAGGTAATATATAGCCTAGACACCACGCCTATGCTACGAATTACTACTCTAATCTTGATCAAAGACTAAAGCATTCAATTACGAATGATGAACTCGTAAGCATGTAAAGAGCAGATCTTATTGAATCAAAGGAACAATACCATAGAAGAATCCTGAAGACTTACTTGAAATGGCAAGACTCCGTCGAGGTACAAGATTAGGGAAAAGTGCCGACAGGCTGGCGCTTCCCTGAACTACCCCTCACTCTCTCCCTATTCTCTAAGCACTAAGGAGGTAGTTCTTTGCCTTTTGGAGTGGAGCTCAAGTGTTTCTCTTCTTGTGTGTGTGAGTGTGAAGCCACACCCTCCTATTTATAACCTCTATAAGTCAGCAAAGGGGAGTAACCACCCAGAAAGACCCTGCCCACCGTCTTCAAGGATCAACCAGGAGCCTCCACGTGCAAGCCTAGGAGAAAAGGGCGCAGGCCTGGGTCGGCCGACCTAGGGGGGTCCGCCGACCTGTGGCTAGGCCCTCCTGGCTTGTGCTTCCTCAGGGTGGCTGCCAGGTGGGTCCTCATCCTAGATGTCGAGGTCGTTTTGTGTGTTTCTTCGGTGTAGTACTAAAAATGGGCCCTTTAATCCATGTGCTCTCTTCTGATTGGCTAAAGGTGTGTTTTCTCCCTTAATTACTTGTGTTTTATTAATACTCCATGGTAAATCACCTGCATACACATAATCACCAAAAATTGTGGAATTTGTTAGTAATAAACTCCTACCACTAGTTGGTTATTTATTTTGTAGTTTTTATGCAAGCAAATGACGGTCATATTTAGCACTTAAGGACCATCAACAAGCTCCCTCACACTTAACCTTTGCTCGTCCTCGAGTAAAGAACAAAAGACTAAGTATAATCATAACTTCCCATGGTACAATACTAGTATGCAAATTATTCCATATCATACTTGTATCCATGAATATGTAGGTGTCTATCATGTTACCTTGGCGGGTTGACGAATGGAACAGTTTTGACTTCAGATTACTTGCCTCATTCTGCTATGTAACTTGGGTTTTCAAAAAGATTTTTTTTTCAAATAAAGCATAGCCATACTCCTCAAATGATTCTCTCAAGGCACTCAATGTGTATTTTCCTGACCAAGGCACTTGACTTTGCCTTTTTCATCCTACCTCTAATTTATTTTGGCTTATGTGGAGCTCAGGGTAAGGGATAAAAGAAGGCATACTAGAGTCTCATATATTACTAAGTCAAAGACCGGATCCACAGAGAAATCAAGTTATGAATTATGACCAAATATGTGCACACACCTATGGATGGAATGGATGATGGATAATAGATACTCCTATTTGAAATGACCTCTTTTGGTTGATTCACTGTAGAGAACATGGCTATCTCTTTTTCTCTTTCTTTCTTCTTTCCTTTTTTTTTTAGGCCATGTCTCTTTTGCATAAATATTTAGAGAGATCACGAAAAAAAATAGAGTGGTTTATGAAATGGCAGTGGAAGATGATAGTGCTATCTCCCATTGTGGAAGTTTAGCAATATGATGATGGGTGTGCACATGATCTTAATCAATAAAACATAACTAGTTTCATACTAGGGTCACAACAATTTGACAAAGTTCAATGAAACTACAAGCAGCATATGTATAAGGTTTCTCAAGAAAATCATTATATGGCTTTGGTAGGAAAATTACGTCATTGAGGAGTAGGCATCTTTTTACGAAATTCCCAAGTACATAAGCATAAGAGCAAGATTTCATTTGTCAAACCATATCTCATAAGTCAACAACCTAGGTGACATGCTTTCCTAATATATTTTTCATGAACAACAGGTATAAGAATTAGGAATAAGGAGCATGCAAGTCAACCAAATTGAAGCATGATCATGGAGACACACAAGATTCAAAAAAAAATTATTTTGAGTTGATTTTAATAATTATGCTAACATAAATTCAACTCAAAAATCAGGGAGGATGAGGGATAGGACGTGCAAACCAGCGCTCTAAAGAAAGGGGAGGCCGAGAGGTGCCAGGATTGGGTCGCCCGACCATGGGGTCGGTCGACTTGCTTCTGAGACAAAAGGCCTCGCTATTTGACGTCTCGGTCTTTGTTGCGTCTTGTTGCACGTTGTTGAGGTGCTTTTCTCTGTTTCTGTGTTGATGTTCCCGAAAGCCTCCCCCCACACTTGTTGCTTGACCTGGATCTTTATTCAAAATAGACAAACAAGTGGAAGCAAGAACTCTACCGGTATGACTGCCGGAGAGTCACATATCTAAGGAAGTTCGAAGATGAAGCAAGTAGAGTTATGGTAATGCATTGAAGTCAATTAATTCAATAACATCTACGTCTTCATCTAGAATTTTATCAGGTTCTAAGAAAACTTTTGGGCATTGGCCATTTACCTTAAAGTGGTTGCCATTGTCGTTCTTGATTGTGACTGCTCCGTGTGAGACGGCGTCAACAACGGTGAAAGGCCCTTCCCATTTACTTCTAAGCTTCCCATGCCCGAAAAGCTTCACTCTAGAATTGAAGAGCAACACCTTATCACCTTGCTTGAATTCTTTTATCTTGATCTTCTTGTCGTGCCATCTCTTAGTCTTTTCTTTATATGTCTTGGCACTATGATAGGCGTTGCTTCTCTATTCTTCTAGCTCAGATATCTGCATTTTTCTGTGTCGTCCGGCTTCATCTAGGTTCATGTTCCACTTTTGGATGGCCCAGTGTGCTCGATGCTCCAACTCAACTGGCAAGTGGCATGTTTTCCCATAGACAAGCTAATAAGGTGACATGCCAATTGGAGTTTTATATGCAGTCCTATATGCCCAAAGTGCGTCAAGTAACTTCAACTTCCAACCTTTCCCCATCTCTTGGACCATCGTCTGCAGAATATTCTTTATTTGCTTGCTGGACGTTTCTGCTTGGCCACTTGTCTGAGGATGGTATGGTGTTACAATATTGTGCTGGGCTCCAAGCTCCTTCAAAAAGCTTCGAAAGGTCTTATCAATGAAATGAGACCCTCCGTCACTTATCACCATCCTAGGTGTTCCAAAACGAGGAAAGATAACCTCGTGGAACATCTTATGGGCGTGCTTGGCGTCGGTAGCTCGACAAGGCATAGCTTCTACCCATTTCGACACATAGTCAACAGCCACCAAGATGTACTCACTGTTGTAGGACTTTGGGAAGGGTCCCATGAAGTCAATGCCCCAGACATCAAAAAGTTCCACTTGAAGGTTGTATGTCAGTGGCATTGCATCTCGATCAGTGATGCCTCCATGCTTCTGGCATCTCCAGCATCTTCGAATGAATTCTCCTGTGTCTTCATACATGGTTGGCCAAAAGAACCCACTCTGCCAGATTTTTGCCTGTGTACGGAATGCACCATAGTGCCCGCCATATGGATCTACATGACACTTCTTGATGATCTTGGTTGCTTCAGTTGTTGGCACACATCTTCTCAATAGTCCATCTGCACAGACCCTGTAGAGGTACGGATCATCCCACAAATGCAATCTACTCTCATAGATGAGCTCCTTCTTGTTCTCCCCTGGTGGTACATACCCTAAAACCATGAAGTTCACAATGTTTGAATACCAGGGGTTGGAGTCCGTCACTTTCAGCAGCATGTCGCCTCGTAGGAAGTCGTTTATTGGTAACTCCTACATGTTAGTGACTTGCATACGAGACAAATGATCTGCTACAGAATTTTCTACTCCTTTCTTATCTCTGATCTCAAGGTCAAATTCTTGGAGTAGAAGAATCCATCTAATTAGCCTTGGTTTAGCATATTTTTTAGTGAGCAAGTATTTTAATGCAGCATGGTCAGAGTAAACAATAACCTTTGCTCCAACTAAATAAGATCTGAACTTATCGATAGCAAGAACAATAGCAAGAAGCTCTTTTTCAGTTGTTGCATAATTAAGTTGGGCTCCTGACAAGGTTGTTCTAGCGTAGGCTATTGCGTGATGCTTCTTATCCTTGGTTTGGCCCAGGACGGCCCTAACGGCATAATCACTAGCATCACACATGATTTTGAATGGCAGCATCCAATCGGGGGGTTGGATGATTGGAGATGAGATGAGCGCCTTCTTAAGGGTATTAAAAGCTTTAAGGCACATCATCAAAATCAAAGGGAACATCCTTAGCTAATAGGCTCGTGAGGGGTCTACAGATTTGAGAAAAATCTTTTATAAAGCGCCTATAGAACCCTGCATGACCCAGAAAGCTTCGAATCCCCTTAACGTTAGCTGGAGGTGGCAACTGTTCTATAACTTCTATCTTTGCCTTATCCACCTCTATCCCCCTCTCAGACACAAGGTGTCCTAGAACGATGCCCTCTTGGACCATGAAGTGGCACTTCTCCCAGTTAAGCACTAGGTCGTTCTCTTGGCACCTTTGTAAGACCTTGTCCAAATTCTCGAAACAGTGATCAAAAGTTTTTCCATAGACAGAAAAGTCATCCATGAAAACTTCCATAATTTCCTCGATCATGTCAGAGAAAATGGACATCATGCACCTTTGGAATGATGCGGGTGCATTGCGTAACCCGAAAGACATACGCCGATACGCATAAGTTCCATAAGGACACGTAAAGGTGGTCTTACTTTGATCATCAGGATGGATGGGTATTTGATGATAGCCAGAATACCCATCAAGGAAACAAAAGAAGGAATGATTAGCAAGCCGCTCCAACATTTCATCAATGAAGGGGAGCAGAAAATGATCCTTCTTTGTTGCCTTGTTGAGTTTCCTATAATCAATGCACATCCTCCATCCTGTGACGGTTCATTGTGGAATCAACTCATTTTTGTTGTTCCTAACTACCGTCATGCCTCCCTTCTTAGGCACTACCTGAACAGGGCAAACCCACTCGCTATATGGCACAGGATAAATAATCCCGGCATGAAGGAGTTTCAAGACCTCCTTCTTTACTACCTCTCGCATTTTGTTGTTTAGCCTCCATTGGGGCTCCCTAAAAGGCAAGCATTCAGGGTCAAGCGGAATGCAATGGGTGCAAAGAGTGGGACTAATCCCTTTAAGGTCTTGGAGTGAGTAGCCAAGGACAGAGCGATGCTTTTCTAAGACGGCTATGAGTCTATTGGTTTCTTCATCAGACAGTTTGTCACTTATGATGACAGGGGCCTCTATGTTGTCATTTAGGAAAGCGTAGCGTAGGACTAGGGGCAAAGGTTTAAGCTCAATTGCAGGCCGTGATGGTAAGCTTTCTTTAGGGAGTTCAAAGATTTCATGCATTTCATCCTCCTCCTCTACAAAATTCTCCGCACCTTGCTCAAGGATAGAATCAGGAGAGTCAAAGGGGAGAGTGGCCATCACTTCTTCAACTGGCTCACACTCAGGATGACGTTCCGCTAAAGAATTTTTCGCTCGAACAAACGGAACTGAAAGGGTGTCTCTCCCGAGTTTTATGTCGAGGTTTCCTAGTGGAGGAACATCTAAGAGAAGTTTCACTAAAGGATGTCCGATCAAAAGATCAAAGTCATAGACTTCGTAAACATGGAAATCTAGGATGGCCTCGACATCTTCGTGCCTAACGGTCACGTTTCGTATAATCCCATATCCTTCTAGGATAGCACCAGACTGGCTCTTGAAGCATTTATTGGTCGGGGCTAAAGGTTCATCGCCTAGCAGGGCGCAAGCAAGGGAACCAGACATTATGTTTGCTCCGACCGTGGGATTATAAAGAGAATCTACATCGGTCCTCCTTATTTGAAGATGAATAGTTGAACGGGGTGAACTAATCCGAAGGATATTAGGAGAATTCTCAACTTCCCTCAACCATTCATCACTTAGAATGGAGGTTAACTCCTTCACGCTCTCCTTTAGGAAGTGTTCTACGAGGGGATCGGGGAGGGAAGAAGGTACCGAAGGCTTCTTCTCACAGCAGTAATTCAAGGTATTCCCATAGTCATCAAATAGATTATCCTCGAATTCAAAAGTGAACTCCAAAGGTGGAATTTCTTCCTCTCTTGGTGTTCATGATTCGGGCAAGGGCTCAATAGCTGAAGCTTGGGATAAACAAGGTGAAGGCTTGGGTTCGGCTAAAGAGGTTTCCTCGCAGCTATTCTTGACGTCATCCTTTGGTGGTTCAGGAAGGTCCTCGATGAAGGAAGTGTTTTCTAGAATACAATCTAGAAGGTCCTTACATCCTATCGTGGTCTTGTGTGCAAACGAACCTCTAGCGGAGATATCAAGATATAGGGCAGACTCCTTGTTAAGACCCAGACAAAAGTGTTGTAAAAACATGTGGTCGGGTATAGACAATTCTGGGCCGAACTAAATTAAGATCAAAAATCGGGCCCAGGCCGCACCTATGGATTCCTTCTCATGCTGCTGAAAGCAAAGGATTTCCCTTCGTAGAGACATGATACGGGATAAAGGAAAGAAAGCAAGACAAAATTTGTCTCTTAGTTCTATCTTATCACCATTCACACTTCCTACGGTATGAGTGTACCATTGTTTCGCTTTCTCTGTGAGAGAAAAAGGAAACAATTTCCACTTTAAGGTTTCTTGTGTCATGCCCGAAATCATCAGACATGGGCTCAATTGCTCAAACTCCCGCAGATGGTGGTATGGGTTTTCATGGTCAAGCCCGGAGAAGGATTGCTCCCGAACCATGGCTATAAAGCCAGGGCGGAGTTCATAGCCAGATGCATGAATTGGGTTCGCAGAGGGAGGTGGCTCACAAAACTCGCCCTTCGGAGCAGAGAAATCGTATAAAGGTTGTGGCTCCTTCGTAGAAGTTGGAAATAGGAATGAAATAAAATAAAAATAAAAAAAGATATACAAGGACGAACTAGGTTCAAAGAAAATTCAGCAACCGTTCCCTGGCAGTAGCGCCAGAAAGCTTGTTGACTCCAACGGTCACTCATGGTAATACACCGCAAGCGTACGGCTGTCGAAGTAGCTTTCATCCAGGAGTATTCCAAGGGTATCCAAATCCACGGGGAACGTGTGTGGACTATCAAAGAATCGGGCTCGTCCAGGGACAACAAGAATATGGTAGGCGAGGGTAGAGAGGATTCTAGGATGGATTGGACCACGGACAAGGTAAGGTCGAACACTAATGCTTACTTCAGGCGCCAGCTTCCCCCTGGTCTGCCAGGACATTTTGGCCTACAGCTCTACGAGGTACCCGAACGTAGAGGGTTACTAAGGACGGACAGGGCTGTCACCACCTGCCGTCTACCTCTTCAATCCGTGGAGCACGTGGCAATCAAAGGTAATATATAGCCTAGACACCACGCCTATGCTATGAATTACTACTCTAATCTTGATTAAAGACTAAAGCATTCAATTACGAATGATGTACCCGTAAGCATGTAAAGAGCAGATCTTATTGAATCAAAGGAACAATACCATAGAAGAATCCTGAAGACTTACTTGAAATGGCAAGACTCCGTCGAGGTACAAAATTAGGGCAGAGTGCCGACAGGCTGGCGCTTCCCTGAACTACCCCTCACTCTCTCCCTATTCTCTAAGCACTAAGGAGGTAGTGCTTCGCCTTTTGGAGTGGAGCTCAAGTGTTTCTCTTCTTGTGCGTGTGAGTGTGAAGCCACACCCTCCTATTTATAACCTCTATAAGTCGGCAAAGGGGAGTAAGCGACAAGAAAGACCCTACCCACCGCCTTCAGGGATCAACCAGGAGCCTCCACGTGCAAGCCCAGGAGAAAAGGGCGCAGGCCTGGGTCAGCCGACCTAGGGGGGTCGGCCAACCTGTGGCAAGGCCCTCCTGGCTTGTGCTTCCTCAGGGTTGCTACCAGGTGGGTCCACATCCTAGATGTCGGGGTCGTTTTGTGTGTTTCTTCGGTGTAGTACTGAAAATGGGCCCTTCAATCCATGTGCTCTCTCCTGATTGGTTGAAGGTGTGTTTTCTCCCTTAATTACTTGTGTTTTATTAATACTCCATGGTAAATCACCTGCATAAACATAATCACCAAAACTTGTGGAATTTGTTAGTAATAAACTCCTACCACTAGTTGGTTATTTATTTTGTAGTTTTTATGCAAGCAAATGACGGTCATATTTAGCACTTAAGGACCATCAACACTCTTGAAGAAGATTGCCGATCTGAAGAAAGAAGGAATTGATGGTATTACCATAGCCAAGAGTTTCATCATTCGCCGAGTGCAACTTCTCAAACAGCAATGTCATCCCTAATGGGAATACACTTCGGATGATGAAACCAGAGAGGTGTCTGATCCACCGAACTCCGCTCTACGCAAGGCTCGCCTGAGCAAGATGTTCTAGTCGGTCCACCTTCAAGATCACGCCTTAATTAAGAAGGCATACAACAAGGGCACTCTTCGAGCCCGTGTAAGCCTTGTCTTCAATTATGTTTGTAAATTGTAGTCTTTAGTAAAATATTTGTTGCTAATACAGTCTTCATGCTTGTATGCAGGTACTTGAAACTTTTGTGTCTCACCCTCCACTCCCTCAGACTGACACAGAGGGAGTGGACTATGCTCCTAAGCCACCGCGCCCGGTCATCCTTGCTGTGACAAGTACCACAATATGCCAGCAGACTGATCCGGTCAGTGATCTTGGCCCCTGTGCTTCTCCACCGGTCGACCCATCTTCTGGCCATCGGCAAAAGCTGCTTGCCCACCAGCAGAGACAATATTGGAGGGATAATGGAGATGATGATGATGCGGAAGATGATCTCCTGCTTGCCGACCGTCTGCCTCCTGCAACTTCTGACCAACCTACAGGTCGGTCAGGCTATCAAGCAAGCAGCGAGTGACGCGGGGACAGTGGCTAAGTCTCTAGAGGCTGCGAAGCAGCTTTCTTTGAAGAGAAAGCATACAGACTCACAGACCTCCTCCTTGAAGACGAAGCTTGGCAGAATCAAGATCAAGCAAGCTTCTATGTAACTTCTTGCTTGTGTTCACTTCCCTTCTTGATTTTAAGCATATACTCAATTCTGAGTGCTGAATACAGCAAAAGTACTCCCCAGTCGACCGAGGCACCAGAAGTCTCTGTGTCTACGGACACGGCACAGACTTCTGCTTCTCTTCTGACTGACCTGGCTCAGTTTGTATTCACGTCATCTAGCCTGTCGACCGAGCCAGTAAAATCTCAAGGTGCTCCTGCTCTGATGCAGACCGCCACTCCTCCACTGATCGCCAGGACGCCGACTCCTAAGAAAGATAAGAGCGCGCCGGTCGAGAAGCCATCCGGTCGGCCAGATGCAGAAGACATGAAGATCCTCCGCAACCACCGCGAAGCATCCAAGGTACATCAATACCAAGGCATTTTTTCTTCCTCAAATTATATGAATTATTGACTCTCTCTGCTACTCTTGACCAGCAAATGTACTCACTGATGGAGAGGAAACAATCGAGGCTAGACTTCCTTGAGGCTGAAAGCTTCGGTAAGTTCTTAAAATCTTTGATACATGAATCAACATTCTAATTGACTGGCTTTCCTCCAAATTCATCAGTAACCGGTCAGCAATATTCCAAGGTGAAAAACAAAGTGGACAGACTACTGACCGACCTCAAAGCGGCCTCCACCTCTTTGGATGAAAGTCATCTTGCCAGTGCAGGTAAAGATCATCAAGCCTTTATTTCTTAGCATACCTCAATGTTGAGTATTTTTTTTGTTTCAACTCATGAGCAAAAATTAGCCGACCTAGAGAAGCTTACTTCAAACCAGCAGAGGTTTTTAAACACTCTGACTGCAGAGAAGAATGATCTCTCCAAGTTGCTAAAACAGCATAGCGCTGAGAATGCTCAGTTGAAGAAGAGGGTGGAAGAGAACAAAGATCAGAGCGCTGAGGTCGCTCGGTGGAAGAAGAAACTGGAGGAGACGGAGGACAAGCTAAAGGACGCCAAAAGCAATGCTATGGCCTTTAAATGTAACCTTGCCTGTAAGCTTCTTTTGATCGCTTTCAATTTTCAATCTACTTTATCCTTCTCACTTGTTGGTATTCTTCAGCCTTGTCTTACAGCGCTCGGAAAGCTCTGGACTATATCAATGCTAACCAAGTCCAGCAGATCGGGCACTCATTGGATCATCTTCTAGAGCATGCGCCTAAAGCGATTGAACAACACACCAAGCGAGTGGCTATTGATGCTGGGAGCCAAGTGCTAGCCATTTGCAAGTCTTGGAGTCTTGAGCTACCTGTTGAGAACATCAGAGAAGGCTTCAACCCCAAGCTTACAATGGACCAGTGTCAGCTACTTCTTGACTCCATGGTGGAGACCTCCCGCGCTCTGGTGGATAATATTGATATTGCTCCTGATGCTCCTACTCCTCCGGCGTCTCCAAACGCAGAATTAGAAGATGATGCCTCTTCTCCTTCCATGGAGTTGTAATTATCTGAATAATGAAGTACATTAATTGTATTCAAATATGGAAACAACATATGCCTTGTATAAATGAGAGTTCTTTTCTTGCTTAATTACTAAACAAGTAGAAACTCGACTGGAAAGTCATAAGAGCAATCTCTTGTCACTTTAGTAAATCGGCTACCACTTAGCTATGTTATTCACGCTTGAGTACTTAGACCTTCTTATCATAAGATCTTTGAGACAAAATAGAAGACGCATCGGTCTGTCGTATCATATTAGGTCGTAATTCATAACTGCATAACAATCAGAGTTGACCAATCAACACATGACCTCTCGCTCATTGGCTCTGGGTTTAGTGTAGTGGCACTCTGTTGTGGAAAACAAATTGTATGATCGTAATGATTCAGCGTTTAGATCAAAAAATTAAGACCATGTCAAGATATGAGAAATTGGTCTGAGAAGATCCAAAACCAAAATTTATCAAGGTTAAGGAGTAGTGGGACATTATTACTAGCCACCTGGCTCGATTATACAATATATAGATTAAGGAATCGAGACAAATAAGAATGAAAATCATCAAAAATATCTTTCATCAAAAAGACTAAAGTTTCATTCAATAATAATGTATGTGTAAATACATAAAAGAACTAAGTATAAAAATGACGTAGCTGGTTAATATTCCAAGAATTTGGTACATCGTCGCCATCCTCATACATTAGTCGACAAGCCCCCGGCTGAGTGACTTCTTTGACCCCATAAGGTCCTTCCCATTTAGGGGATAACTTGTGCTGATTTTTGGTAGATTGCACTCAACAAAGCACCAGCTCTCCAACTTGAAATTGGCGACTTTGGATATTCTTGTCATAGTAGCGTCGCAAGCCTTGCTGGTATACTGTCGATCGAAACAGAGCATGGTCATGCATCTCCTCTACTGCAATCAACTCCATTTCTCAGTTTTCTTCATAAAAACTTCTCGTCGTATCCTTTAACTCACGCCGAAACGAGGTTCACCTCGGTCGGTAGCATCGCTTCGGAGCCGTACACCAACAAGAAAGGTAACTGACTGGTAGCCCGACTGACATTAGTGCGTAGCCCCCAGAGGACCGAAGGTAACTCACGAACCCATCGGCCGGCATACGGCTTTAGCCGGTCAAAAAATTGGGGCTTCAACCCCTGATGAATCACACTATTGGCCCGCTCGACCTGCCCATTGCTTTGAGGATGAGCCATCAAAGCAAAGTGAATTTTTATTCCCATCTCATCAGCAAGGTCACGAAATTCCTTAGATGTAAACTAAGTACCATTGTCGGTGATGATATCGTGAGGGACTCCAAATCCAGTGAAGATCTCTTTGACAAACTCAATCGCCTTTTTGGAAGTTATCTTGTGGACGGGCTTTTCTTCGATCCACTTGGTGAACTTATCAATAAGAACGAACAAATGAGTGAACCCACCTGGCGCCTTTTTGAAAGGACTGACAATGTCGAGCCCCCAAGTTGCAAAGGGCCAAGTCATAGGTATCATCTGAAGCAGTTACGAGGGCACATGCGTTTGCTGAGCAAAGAATTGAAGTCCTTCACACTTCCGAACGACTTGGTGTGCATCTTCGACCATCGTGGGACAATAAAACCCTTGCCGGAAAGCTTTGCCGACCAAAGTCTTGGAAGTCGCATGATTTCCACATGCTCCTGCGTGAATCTCCACCATCAACTCTTTGCCTTCAGGAATAGAGATACAGCATATCAAAATATTAGACCCTCCTCTTCGATAAAGGAGGTCATCCACCATCAAATATCCTCGACACTTGGCTTTCAAACTTTGTTACTCCTTAGAGTCCGTAGGCAGCATACCCTTAGTCAAGTATTGGACAATTGGGTCGCGCTAGTCGTCTTCCATGTCTACATCTGCTAGCTCAGCAACATCGGTCGTCAACACGTCTGACCGAGGAGGAATAGTAGGAACATCTAGGGTGTGAAGGAAAACACCGGGTGGAACCATCGATCGAGATGATCCCATCTTTGCTAGCTCATCAGCAGCTTGATTATTATCATGAAGAACATGCGTGAACTTGAGTCCATTGAACTTATTCTCCAGTTTCCTCACTTCTTGGCAGTTGGCAACCATATTGTCATCTACACAGTTCCAGTCCTTAGTGACCTTGTTAATTACCAAAGCCGAGTCACCAAAGATGTCCAGAGGCTGAATGCCGAGTGACACTGCAATACATAGACCGTGTAGGAGAGCTTCATATTCTACAGCATTATTGGATGCTCGAAAATTAATTTGAAGGACATATCTGAGCTTCTCACACTGAGGTGAGATAAGCACGATTCCAGCCCCTGCGCCTTGCAGTTGAAGTGACCCATCAAAGTACATCCTCCAATACTCAATGTCTTGTGGCGCCGGTGGAATTTGAATTTCTGTCCATTCGGAAACAAAGTCCGCTAGAGCCTGTCCTTTAATAGCCGAGCGAGCTGCGAATGTAATGGAATACTGACCAAGTTCGACTGCCCACTTAGCAATCTTGTCGACCGCTTCCCGGTTGTGAAGCACATCTCCGAGCGTGAACGACGTTTGGACTTCAATCGGATGAGCTTGAAAATAATGCTTCAGCTTCCTCAATGTGATCAAGAGCGCATAAGCAGCTTCAAGATCTGGTGATATCGTGTTTTGGAGGCATTAAGGACCTCAGTAAAGAAATACACCGGGTGCTATACTTTTTGTACATGGCCCTCCTCCTCTCGGTCGACCGTGAGAACAGTACTCACAACTTGAGTTGTAGCCGAAATATAAAGCTGAAGCTTTTCTTGCGGTTCTGGAGGCACTAAGACTAGAATCTTGCTGAGATGACTCTTCAATTCGTCCAAAGCCAACTACACTTCGTTCGTCCAGACAAAGTCATCCTGCTTTTTAAGCAATTTGAAGAAAGGTAGACCTCTTACTCCCTAATCGGGAGATAAAGCTACTCAAGGATGTCATGCAACCGGTCAGCTTCTGTATGTCCCTTTGAGAGTTTGGTGGTCTAATATCAAAGATTGCCTTGATTTTATCCGGGTTACCCTCTATACCTCATTTCGAAATGATGTAACCGAGCAGCTTTCCCAAAGGTACCCCAAAAACACACTTCTTGGGATTCAACTTCATTGAGTATTGCCTCAAGGTGTCGAACGTTACTGCCAGGTCAGAAAGAAGTTCTTCAGCTTTCCAAGACTTTACTACGATGTCGTCGACATATGCTTCTGTGTTCTGACCGGTCTGAGTCCCAAGGCAGCGTTGAATACCATGTTGGTAAGTCACGCCAGCGTTTTTCAGACCGAATGGCATAGTGATGTAGCAATAGGCGCCGAAGGGAGTTATAAAGGAAGTCTCGATTTGATCTTTGACTTTTAGCGAGATCTGGTGATAGCCTGAATAGGCATCCAGAAAGCTTAAAAGCTCACACCCGGCTATTGAGTCTATGATCTGGTCGATGCATGGCAGAGCAAAGGGATCCTTTGGACATACTTTGTTCAAATTGGTATAATCAACGCACATATGCCACTCTTTATTCTTCTTAGGTACAAGGACTGGATTAGCCAACCAATCTAGATGATACACTTCCTTTATAAAACTAGCATCTAAAAGTCTAGTTATCTCCTTCTTCTTGGCATCCTTGCTGTCTTGTGCAAATCTTCTAAGTCTCTGCTTGACGGGTGTAGCCCCAGGAGGCACCCTTAATTTGTGCTCAATCTTTTCCCTAGGAACTCCCGGCATGTCAGAAGGCTTCCATGCAAATATGTCCCTATTTTCCTGGAGAAAAAGAGTGAGCTCGAGTTCCTATTTCTCGCCGAGATCGGCCCCTGCATAAGTGACCTTAGCAGGGTCTTCTGGGTCGAGCAATATCTCCTTGGTCTATACATCATCCGTCTGGGGTTTCTCCATGCTGGGCTTCTTCGCGGGGATCTCTACGTCAAGCTTCACCTCGTTGTCGACTGCCTTCTGGATCTCCAGCCGGTCGGACAGCATCAACTGCCGGTCAGCCAACTTGCAACTCTGCACATCACAATCAAAAGAGTTCCAAAGATCAAAGTGGAGGGAGATGATTCCTTTGGGGCCTGGCATCTTTATGGTGAGGTATGGATAATGCGAGACCACCATGAATTTCGCCATCGCCGGTCTGCCGAGGATAGCATGGTAGGCTGACTCAAAGTCAGCCACCTGGAAGGTGATGCGCTCGGTCCTGAAGTTCTCTCGAGTGCCGAACGTGACAGGTAGAGTGACTTGTCCGATTGGGACAAAGGTCTTGCCTAGCATGATTCCATTTAAGGGAGATGTAGTACATCTGAGGTCCTCGACCATCAAGCCTAGCTCTTTGAGGGTCTTGGTGAAGATCAAGTCGAGGCTGCTTCCCCCATCAATGAGTACCATGTTGAACTTGACCTCCTTGATGGTTGCTGCAAGTACAAGTGAATAGCATCCTAGCTTGGGCGGGTGCTTGGGGTGATCCGACCGATCAAAAGTGATCAGAATCTCATACCACCTCATATACTCGGGAGCAGCAGGTTCTACAAAGTTAATCTCTCGTAGATCCAGCTTCTGCTTGTGCTTGGACAAGTAAGCATCTGGTCCTCTGAAGATGAAGTTGACCTCCTTTCGGGGATCCTGGAACTTTCCTTCTTCGTCCTTGCCATCACTGTCGTCATCCTTGTCCTTGCCGTTGCACCTTGGTGGGTCTTTGGCCACCTTCAACGTGGCTGTCGCAAAGCCCTTGAGACGGTAACAATCTTTAGCTTTGCGGTTTCCCTTGCAATGCCATAGGCACGGGCCACTCAGCAAGTCGTCCATGGTCTGCTGGTTCATCCATGGATTTTTTTTTCTAGATCGGTCTACCGCAGTGACTAGGTTGTCGATCTTTCTCTTCTTGTCCATCTTGGAGGATTCTGGCTTGTCATGATAACTCTCCTTCCCCTTGCCATGTATGTCGTACAGAGCCGACTCTCCTGAAGCGAACTTGTCATCGATCTCAAAGCACTCCCGAGCGGTCAGATCGAGGTTGTGGTTCCTCCGTCCGATCTCCCGGACCAGGTCATCACTCTGCACCCCTCCTTGGAATGTCGTAATGATCTACTGATCCGAAACATTGGGAATATCGGTCTTCTTGGTGCAAAATCGCTTGATGTAGTCGCGCAGGGACTCGTCGGGCTTCTGCTTGAGTCAGGTGAGGTGGAAGTGATTGCCCGGCCAGTTGCAAGTAGCTTGGAAGTTCTCAATGAACTTTTTGTTAAGATCTCCCCAAGAGGAGACCGACTTTTCCAAGAGGGAAGTGAGCCAAATCTGAGTGGCTGGCTCGAGGCAAACCGGCAGATAGTTGGTCATCACGAAAGTATCCCCCCCCCCCCCCGGCGACCAAATAGCAGTGCTATAGATCTGAAGCCACTCTCGGGGGTTGGTTGTGCCATCATAATTTTCAATGGCATTCGGCTTGAAGCCCTTTGGCCATCTGACAGTGCGAAGCTCAGGCACATAGGCTTTTATCCCATTGAATCCATCATCGTTGGATGTGGTCCATCTCCGCCATTGATCAGGCGAGTGAGAAGGCATGCGGCGATTGTGGCGAGGACCAATGTCATCCTCATGATGCCGTCGCCTATTGTCATCATTGCGGTCATCGCACCGGTCCCGATCGTCATGACGGCACCGGTCCTCGCGGTTATCCCTTGGAGGTGGATCACGCCGATCTTCTTGTCGGTCTTCCCGATGGTGGTTGTCCCTCCGATCATGCCGCTCTTCTTCGTAACGACAATTGTCACGAACTCGCTCCTCATGGTAACCGTTGAGGATATCCCGTCCGTCTTGGTTGCTGAGAGAGTGTCTTAGATCTCGACACCCTCTGATGAGCCCATGGCTCATCGAGTCATTAAAACTACGTATTCTGAAAACAAGCATGATTTTACACATATTGCAGAACATGATGTGTCAAAATACTCCAACATTCAGTTTGGATCTTTGACAAATATTATGAATAATGAAGAGCTAAGTGAGGATTTGCTAGCCAATTATTCTATGCCATGCAATGTTTTCATTGGGACCAATCTGAAGGTTGAGGAAAAGAAAGGAGAAACGAAGGAATATGTTATGATTGGATCAATGGTTGTGCCACTTGTGAAAAGTAAGGAACATATATTGGTATTACAGGCCTTCCCAAAGGTATGCAATACTTTACTTTCAAAGTCTACATGGTCTCAAGTCCACCCAGTCACGAAATCAGAAGATATGGAAACTCAAAATCAGTTCAGACTCGGTTTAGGATCAGCCAGATAGGTGCGGAGTAAAAGTAGCATAACTGGGCCATACAGAGTCGGATTGGGCTGATTAAATACTCGTTGGAAAGATAATTTGATAACCTTTCCAACGGATCTGGCCCCATAGTCAAATAAATTCCCTAGTGGTCGCAATAATCAAAACAATTCTGGGTTGTGTTGAGTCCGAGTCTGTTTTTAGATGTGTTCGAGTCGAACCGGGTTTTTGGCTGGCTTGCATGCCATATAGCCTAGGGCCAGCGCCCCTGTAATCTAGGACGTGATTGTATTGTGTTTTTGGTCGTGGTGTCCTCCAAGAAACCCTAGAGGTGTTGCCCTCCTCTACCGGTTGCTGCCGTCGATCTCTGCCGGTCGCTGAAGTGCGTGATCAAGTGATTCTTCCCTTGGGTGCGTGCTGGAACTTGTGGTTCCCCATCTCCAGATCATGCTTGTCTAAGTAATGAGTTGGAGAGTTTATCTCTACTGGTTTGCAAGTACATCAAGTTCTTGTAAGCCGGTATTTTCCTATCGTGTTCTAGCTGGTTTATGATTGCTATTGGATAACAAATCTATGGTGTCTATTTTATTGTGGTTGCTGGATCATTGAGCTTGAGATTGTTGTTCTATCTATTCATAGCTGAGATAACAAGTTTCAATACCTATATATACTTGCTAGTACTTGCTGTACCGTGAAAGATTGGGATAAAATACGGACACCGTCGTCGTGTTCTTATCATTTGGTATCAGTTTTACCGGGTTGCTCACGGTACTTGCTGCTGATTTGTGGTGATGGATTCCTACGATTTTGACCTATACTTGAAGTTTGTGCCAACACTATATACAACAAGTTCTCGATCTGAGTATTATGAGTGGGAGGATGATATAGAAGCTTTCTATAGGATTGGTGAATTGCCACTAAACCAATTAGTAAATTTAGCAAAGCAAACATTCTCCTTTGCTGTTTTGCTATGGTGGAGGCAATTGCAACAAGATCTTACATACCAAGGTGATAACTATTGCACATCTTGGGCAGCGATGAAGTCGGAATTACAACACCGATTTGATCCTCCACTTGAGTCGAAGAACAAGATTGTTGAACTTGAGTCCTTCGATGTTCCAAAGCTAGATTATGATACAATTCATCATTGTGTCAAGGAGGCTGTTAGTGCTATTTTATCCAAACCCAAGCAAGCTGAGGTGTGTTCGAATGTGCACAAATCAAATGTAGAGTTGGAAGTTCTTGAGTCTTCTTGTGCTGATCAGGTCGAACCATTAATTGAAGCTGCAGATCATATGGGTTTATCTTTGATGTCTCAGGAAGTAAATTCAGATGGCGTCATTGCAGATGTCAAGGGGCAGCGCTGTAATATTTTTCATTCAAAGTGCAAGATTAAAAAGAAGGTATGCAAATTAATTGTTGATGGTGGAAGTTTCAATAATGTGATTAGTTCAGATTTGGTACATGCATTATCTTTATCTACATGGCGGCTTCCTACACCTCGTTACATGCAATGGATGAATAAAAGTGGCACGCTGAAAATTACCCACGGGGCCAGAGTAAAATTTTCAGTAGGAGATTATGTTGACACTATGGATTGTGATGTGGCACCGATGAGTGCGTGCAATTTGTTGTTAGGAAGACCATGGCAGTTTGATCTTGATGCAACACATGGTGGTCGTTCAAACAATTATTCTTTCATGCATAAAGGTGTTCGTCACATTCTAAAGCCAATGAAGGAATGTGATATTAAGGCTGAGGTTTTTGTTGCTGCAACAAAGAAGAAACATGGTGCTGATATTACCTCAAAGCCGAGGATGGCTTTGTTTCAAGGGGGAGAGAATGATGTGGTAGTTCCTGCAGTAACAAGTGCACCTAGTATTTCTGAAATTCTTTCAGTTGTTGCTCCTCAACATTGTGCCATTCATTGTGATTTGGTCAAAGATGAATTACATGAAGGGAAAAATAATAGTGATGCAAAGAATTGTCTAAACAATGCTATTGGTGTTGATCTGAACAGGAGACGAGCTCGTCAAATTATGTCAAAGCCGAGGACGGCTTTGATTCAAGGAAGGGAGGATGATGAGCCCATGGCTCATCGAGTCATTAAAACTACGTATTCTGAAAACAAGCATGATTTTACACATATTGCAGAACATGATGTGTCAAAATACTCCAACATTCAGTTTGGATCTTTGACAAATATTATGAATAATGAAGAGCTAAGTGAGGATTTGCTAGCCAAGTATTCTATGTCATGCAATGTTTTCATTGGGACCAATCTGAAGGTTGAGGAAAAGAAAGGAGAAACGAAGGAATATGTTATGATTGGATCAATGGTTGTGCCACTTGTGAAAAGTAAGGAACATATATTGGTGTTACAGGCCTTCCCAAAGGTATGCAATACTTTACTTTCAAAGTCTACACGGTCTCAAGTCCACCCAGTCACGAAATCAGAAGATATGGAAACTCAAAATCAGTTCAGACTCGGTTTAGGATCAGCCAGACAGGTGCGGAGTAAAAGTAGCATAACTGGGCCATACGGAGTCGGATTGGGCTGAGTAAATACTCGTTGGAAAGATAATTTGATAACCTTTCCAACGGATCTGGCCCCATAGTCAAATAAATTCCCTAGTGGTCGCAATAATCAAAACAATTCTGAGTTGTGTTGAGTCCGAGTCTGTTTTTAGATGTGTTCGAGTCGAACCGGGTTTTTGGCTGGCTTGCATGCCATATAGCCTAGGGCCAGTGCCCCTGTAATCTAGAACGTGATTGTATTGTGTTTTTGGTCATGGTGTCCTCCAAGAAACCCTAGAGGTGTTGCCCTCCTCTACCGGTTGCTGCCGCCGATCTCTGCCGGTCGCTGAAGTGCGTGATCAAGTGATTCTTGATAAGAACATGACGACGGTGTCCGGATTTTATCCCAATCTTTCACGGTACAGCAAGTACTAGCAAGTATATATAGGTGTTGAAACTTGTTGTCTCAGCTATGAATAGATAGAACAACAATCTCAAGCTCAATGATCCAGCAACCACCATAAAATAGACACCACAGATTTGTTTTCCAATAGCAATCATAAACCAGCTAGAACACGATAGGAAAATACCGGCTTACAAGAACTTGATGTAGATGCAAACTAGTAGAGATAAACTCTCCAACTCATTACTTAGACAAGCATGATCTGGAGATGGGGCACTACAAGTTCCAGCACGCACCCAAGGGAAGAATCACTTGATCACGCACTTCAGCGACCGGCAGAGATCGGCGGCAGCAACCGGTAGAGGAGGGTAACACCTCTAGGGTTTCTTGGAGGACACCACGACCAAAAACACAATAAAATCCCCTCCTCCCTTACAGGGGCGCTGGCCCTAGGCTATATGGCATGCAAGCCAGCCAAAAACCCAGTTCGACTCGAACACATCTAAAAACAGACTCGGACTCAACACAACTCCAAATTGTTTTGATTATTGCGACCGCTAGGGAATTTATTTGACTATGGGGCCAGATCCGTTGGAAAGGTTATCAAATTACCTTTCCAACGAGTATTTACTCAGCCCAATCCGACTCCGTATGGCCCAGTTATGCTACTTTTACTCCACACCTGTCTGGCTGATCCTAAACCGAGTCCGAACTGATTTTGAGTTTCCATATCTTCTGATTTCGTGATTGGGTGGACTTGAGACCGTGTATACTTTGAAAGTAAAGTATTGCATACCTTTGGAAAGGCCTGTAACACCAATATATGTTCCTTACTTTTCACAAGTGGCACAACCATTGATCCAATCATAACATATTCCTTCGTTTCTCCTTTCTTTTCCTCAACCTTCAGATTGGTTCCAATGAAAATATTGCATGGCATAGAATAATTGGCTAGCAAATCCTCACTTCGCTCTTCATTATTCATAATATTTGTCAAAGATCCAAACTGAATGTTGGAGTATTTTGACACATCATGTTCTGCAATATGTGTAAAATCATGCTTGTTTTCAGAATACGTAGTTTTAATGACTCGATGAGCCATGGGCTCATCAATTCTTCCCTTGGGTGCGTGCTGGAACTTGTGGTTCCCCATCTCCAGATCATGCTTGTCTAAGTAATGAGTTGGAGAGTTTATCTCTACTGGTTTGCAAGTACATCAAGTTCTTGTAAGCCGGTATTTTCCTATCGTGTTCTAGCTGGTTTATGATTGCTATTGGATAACAAATCTATGGTGTCTATTTTATTGTATTGAGCTTGAGATTGTTGTTCTATCTATTCATAGCTGAGATAACAAGTTTCAATACCTATATATACTTGCTAGTACTTGCTGTACCGTGAAAGATTGGGATAAAATACGGACACCGTCGTCGTGTTCTTATCACCCTCGATGGCCCTGGGTAGTTGCCTGGCTAGAGCTTGCCACCGATTGGGGTGGTTCTCTGACCGCATCTTGAATAGCAGCCGCTTTAAGCATAGCAACTGCCTTTTGCATCACGAGGGTTTGATATGCCTTGTCAGCCATCAAGTTGTCGAGTAGCGTCTTCGCCCTGGTAATGTTATTCTATGGGATGTTGTAGACCTTGATGCCATCCATCTCGATCTCTAGCCCTCCGAGATCTAACTGTCGTGCGAGTCGAGATCCGAGCGGTCCTCTCAGTCGGCGTCGATGATCACCTGATGGGGCTTCCTCCTCGCGGTCTCCTTCTCGACGGGAACCTTCTCCATCGTTCACCGGTGTTGGGTTTTCCACGAGGTCGGCCATGTTAATGCCCAACGGATATAGGCAAGAAGTACCATCCAATTCCTCATCGTCTTTGAGTCGTACCCGGTGGGTAGGTCTGTTTCGTCGAATCCGAGTGGTACCAGGGCAGGAATCATATTTGACCAGCTCAGTGATCGTGCCATAGGATTGGTTATGGCCGAGTCGGATCGTCCTTTTTCTAGACCTAGCACCCCGTCAGCGTCTACGGTGAAGTCGAGCGACCCAAAGGAGATCTTGAAGTCCGGCGAGTACTGGATGTTGGGAATCTCTGCCATCGAAGTCGGCGATGAATCCCGGCGTGTCGTGTCCCCTTCCTGGCGCGCCAACTATCGAGACTTGATCTCGGCAATATATTTATATGGTTACGTCGATATTAAGAACAACGATGGTAACACAAGATGTCAAGTTATACAGGTTTGGGCCCTCTCGATGAGAGTAAAAACCCTGCGTCATGTGTTCTGTGGTTCGTATTGCAATATGAATTGGTGCCCTCGATGGGGAGGTCCCTGCCACCTTATCTATCCGGTCGGCAGGGGGTACATGAAGAGTCCTACTCGTAGTCTACAAGGATTTACATAGTAAGTTTATCTCTAATTGCCTTGAGCTCCAAGCCGACTCGGTCAGTTCCCTTATTGGTGAGTTACCCAGTCATACGCTGACTTAAGACTAACTATGGATACCGGTAAGGTAAGTATTCCACATAGCGGCAGTTGACAATGCCAATTTGAATTTTGGGTTTTAAGTTTGTTAGGTTTTCATCAAATTTTAGTAAAATTCTATTAATTTGTATGGTTCTATTGGGTTGGAGCTATAGTTTATGAAGGCATACATCATCTATTTCCATCCAAATAAAAATACAATACTTAGTATCTTTTATGTGAATGGAAATGTAGATCTATTTTAGTTACAAGAAGAGAGAGGAAGAGTTAGGGCAAGAGGGATATAATTTTTTTTGGATGAAATATAAATAATTTTTAGAATAACTTGTTGATTGTTTTATTCTACCTTGCATAATATTTCTTAGTGCATGTAATTTATTTTTTAATATATATTTAGTGAATGTTTAATTATTATTTACTACACCTAATTACTTAATTAATTTAAAATATTTTTTGGCTTCCGTTCAAGGTCGTTCGTGATGGATAGATCTTGGATGTACAAGGCACCAAGACCGGCTCCATTATTTTTATGAGAAGTCTCCAAATTCGTCAAAGGGGCCGCACAACATGCTCGACATGAAGGGACGATTAATATATATTGTCCGTGTTGTGATTGCAAGAATCAGAAGTTGTGGACGGATATAGATATAATCAAATCACACTTGGTGCGGAGTGGTTTTGTTCTGGGTACACGGGACGGACAAAACACGATAAAAACAATTTGGTTGATATGGAATTTGATGAGCTTATTGAAGTCGAAGTCGAGGATGTCGATTCGTCTGGTGCAGCTGTGATAGAGTCGCGTGCTGAAGTTGATTTTGATGTTGAGGAATTTTTATCTCACATTGAGCCACAGGTGTTGATCAATACCGTTACAACTAAAGGGCTTGATAATTTTAATACAATAGAGAAGGCATCAAAAGACCCATTATATGAGGAATCTAAGGGACGTGCTAAAGAGTTCATTGTATTGCGTACTATCCTTGAGCTAATAAAACTAAAGGTCATGCATGGGTGGTCGAACGCTAGTTTCATAGATTTGTTGAAACTTATTTCCGATGCGCTGCCGAAGCCGAACTTGTTGCCAAGGATCACATACCTTGTTAAGAAGTTGTTTTCCCCACTTTCATTGGGCATTCAAAAATCCCACGTGTGTCCAAATCATTGCATATTATACCGAAAGGAGCACAAGGACGTCGGGAGATGCCCAAGGTGCAAACACAGTTGTTACAAGAGAAATGATGATTATGATGCAGACGCTCGACAATGGCAAGATGAAAAGCAATAAGGGTAGAAAGAAGAAAAGAACTTCTATCGTCGATGACAGTGATGATACGAAGGTTCCTGCCTTAGTCATGTGGTACTTACCCGTGGTCGATCACATCATATGCTTGTTCATCAACCCAAGGGATGCGGTAATGATGACATGGCATGCACGCAGGGACGACGGTAAGCTCAGACATCTAGCCGATGGAATGTAATGGAAAAAGTTTGATGCAGATCATCGAGACTTCTCTAATAAGGAAAGGAACCTTCGGCTTGCATTGAATACAAACGGGATGAACCCTTTCGGTCAAATCAGGAATCCACATAGCACTTGACCAGTGATACTAGCAATAAACAATATTCCAACATGGTTATGCCACAAACGTAAGTACCTACTGCTGACCACTCTTATATCTAGGTCCAAAGAAACCGGTAATGACATAGACGTGTTCTTGGTATCATTGTTCGAAGACCTGTAAAAACTGTGGTTGGAGGGGGTCCATATGTGGGACGAGTATCGACGAGAGTACTTCATGCTCAGAGCAATAATTTTCGTCACCATAACTGATTCCCTAACACTAAGAGCTCTATCGGGACAGGTCAAAGGAAAGGGTTGCATGGTCCGAGTATACAATCACCTTTGATCTTTGTGGCATAGTTGTGTTGTGGGCCTGTGAGTGTCTTGCTTGCCTAGGAGATGGCATAATGCTTCTTATCATTGCATTGCTCTAAAACTACTCTAACTACGAAGTCACTTGCATCACACATGATCTCAAGTCACTTGCATCACACATGATCTCAAAAGATAGCTTCTAATCTAGCGATTGGATAATGGAAGCAGTGACCAATGCTTTCTTCAGCATCTTGAACGTCACCATGCAGTTCTCATCAAAATTGAATGGAGCATCTTTGGCTAAGAGATTTGTCAAGGGTCTAGAAAAAGACAAATGTCATAAGTGATAGATAACACCACGTTGAATTGTTTGAGAGATTAAACCAATATTTTGTTCAGAGAGTAAATTGGACAAAGTGAATTATTTAATAGAATAAATTAACTTTTTTGAAGAAAAATAGGCGATTGTCTGTCTTTATGCCTCCTTATATCTTCCTCTTGAAATAGATCGTTTCCAACTTAGCATGAAAGATTTTAGCAAGCCATCATCCTCATCAATTACACACATCGATTTTATCACCACTGTCATATTAATTACACCTAATAAGTCCTAGCTTTTATCTGCTTACTTTGTGACGATGTCTCTCTCCTCCCACCCATCTAACGTTGAAAAGTCAACATTTCTTTGATTCCCACCTGGTACTTAAGCTTGAGGTAGACACTGATGTAGTAGAGGCAAGCACAATGATTTTTATGAAAAGTCGACATATATATTAGCTAGAAAAATTTCAATATATTATGGTGTTCTTGTATTGATGATCGAAAGATAATGATGTGTAACTGCTAACATTTGTAAATTCAAGTTGATGTTTTACCAATTCTTGCAAAATGTAACGTGACAGGAATGACCTAATGTAGTAATTTGTGGCTTCAAGTTTCAGCTCTACGATTGTTGAAAAAAAAAAGTTTCAGCAGTACGTACGATGCTCATCGTCCTTCTCACGCAGCACTAAAAAAACTGCAAGTGTACTTGCTCAACGTGGACCCTATGCACAATTTTCAATACCAAACCGGAGCAGAAGTGGATTGGAAGTTGGGAGTTGGGAAACATGATGTTGACCCCGAAACGCGTCGTTAAACACAAGCATGCCCTTGTCCAATTCACAGTCATGCTCCTCGCCACGTAGTCTGTGAAAACAGGATGGTTTTGTCGGGGTTCCAACGAAAACCGACGAACGCTCATCCGAGAGGGACCCCGTCAGGGCAAGCACACATAGGGTTGTCCTAGAGTTGGCAAGTCATCTAGGACGCCTTCAATCGCTGTCGAGACGAAAGAAGAACAGCAAATTAGGGTTGAGATGGAATTTAGGGTAGAAAGAGATAAAACATAAAGATAAATTGATTTTGACGATTAGGTTGTTGGTTGCATCCTCAATCGGCCGTGACCCTTTGTATATAAAGGGTGGGAGGTCTTGCCTCACAAAAAACCAAGATTTATATGATTTACATGAAGAAAACTAACCCTAACTCAGTCTGGACCGTGAAAACCAGACCCTCCGGATTACAAAACCGGACCATCCGGACTCCAAAATAGATATTCCATATGTCCGTTTTGATCTTCTCGACGAAGGCTTCATCATGGAATCTTTAAATAAGCAATTTGGCTTCAACTTTATACCTTTTCATGCACATCTTTGTTTTATTGGTGAATCTTGACCGAAATAGCTAAGAAATATGCTCACAACCTGAAAAAGATGTCTAAACACCATATATATGAAATATACAATATTAGACTAGATTTAGACAAAATTAGCAAGAACCTGTCTGTCAAAACCGGATACTCCGGTTTGGCAAACCGGACCCTCCAGTTTTCCTAGAGTGTCAATTTTAATCATCAACACATGAAATCTCAACAAAATAATCCAATGCTAACCCTGATTGAATGAAAATTCTATCGGCCACGCATTTACTCTAGCTTTCGTTCGAGTGGCAGACAATGCGGAGAATCGAACCACTACCAGCAATCCGTACTATAGCGGCGGTACTGAAATTGGCTTAGCGACGGGCTTGAAAGTAGGATAAATCCTAAATACTACTGTGTGACCTCCACTTATAACTGTTTAAGTCAAATGTGACCGTCGGTCTCTATTATGTTCACGTGGATAAATCGTAAACATCAAGCGTATAATTAAACATAGCTAACTCCTACTACTAGTCTACTACTGTGTGACCTCCGTTTATAACGGTTTAAGCCAAGACTGACAATCCTTAAAGTTTGTTATTGTTAGCATATTGTCAATGTCAGAGTTAACTCTCCTGCGTGTTTGGACCACAAGCTCCTGCCGTGATCTGATTTCAGCTGCCAGACCAATCAAATGTACATGAACAGGGAAGGGTTATGGAAAGGGAGGAAAGTCGAATTAATAGTGTCAAGGCAGTTGAAAACAACATGCAATATCGTTGTTGGTTTAAACCAGCCTACTAAGAGATACTCATGGTTAATTAATATCCTAGTGGAAAAGTATATGCGTACAAAGGATGCCTTACGGAAATAGTATTACAAAGAAAAATATTGATCGCCTGACACTTCTACCCTCAGACTGAATTGAAGACGAGAAGATCTTCACTTTTGTTCTTTTATCTCGTAGTTTTGATGGAGACAAGATCTTTTTTAAGTTTCTAATCCAATTAGTACTTTGCCTAAAGCAGGCATCGTACACAGTGACAATAATTCAGTCATCAAGGGTTCTTCCGATATAATAACGACTTGACATCCCATACGCTAAAACCAAAGCCGTTGCAACTCATGGTAACCCAGTCTCTCTATTGTGGAAAGATTTTATATCTATTGTCTAAAAGATATGAAGTATAATTAACACAGCAAAACAAATAACGTATACTCTGTTTCTAAAATCTTGTCGTTCCTGACAAGCAAAATAAACTAAAAAAACAGCTATGGAGCTGTGTCCGAATGACAACAATTCAAGGATAGGAGGGAGTATGTGTTTTTCCTTGCTGCCTTTGTACATTTTTCTTTTGTACGCATATAGTTGGGTAGTCCTTCTTAAGATAAACTACTGCACAGTCCACAAAGGGTAGCCAGCAAGGGGAACCATTCACAAGAGGAGTTTCATCAGTCTGTTTCATTAACTCGTGCTTGTGATTATGTAAATCATATAGAACTTCGCTGAAAGTAAGGCTGATAAAACCCAGGAAACTTGTGTTGTTCTATCCAACATCTAAACTCATCAAAGATGGGTAAACACTGCAAGTGTACTTGCTCAACATGGACCCTATGCACAATTTTCAATACCAAACCGGAGCAGAAGTGGATTGGAAGTTGGGAGTTGGGAAACATGAAATCTCAACAAAATGATTCAATGCTAAGGACCTTGATTGAATGAAAATTATATCGGCCGCGCATGGTCCTGCAGCTGCTGGCGCGGTTCAAGAAGCGTGGGAATGATATGTCATGGACCTGCAGGAGGTGCTGGTCCGGTTCATGTTCGGTGACATCTCTGTTACTAGTATGGCTGACACCGGGTGCCTCGCCAACGTGCCACTCTAGCTTGCCCCGGCTGGAGCACTCTGTAATCACTTCATTAAGGCGCCTTTTGTCTAGAAGGCCAATAGCAAACGCCTCCTGGTCTACAGAAAGCGCGAGCTCACTGGGTACTTGGACCATGCATAACGACGTCCAGGCTACCCACGGTGATGTCACCGACATCGCTAGAGGGTCAGGCTATGCGCTGAGAAGCGATTTGTGTACACTCACATAAAGATGGTGGTGTGATGCCGGGACAGGAGATAAATCCTGAGCTTAACACCACGCTTTACACGAACCACGACCTTGTGGTGCGCTTGACCGCAGGGAGCCGCAGCTTGCAAAGGGTTGGTGGTGATCAACATGAGCGCCTTCATCAAGCTCTTTTGCATTCCCTTTTATTCGATCCACTTACACTACACATGACACTGAGAGATCATCGTAGTTGTTTGAGCTGAAAGGTTACGCCGGGAAAGAATAAGTAACAGCTGCTCCAGGGTGCAAGACATGCATGTAAAAGTAATGTGACTAAACGGATTACATACGAATCCATAGAATATATTCTCGGATGTGTGGTTTGCCTATGTAGATTTCGTCTTTATTTCTCACAAAAAAAAAGTTCTTGCTGGAATAGAGTGGTTGAGAGAGCCAGTAAGCCACTGGCTCACTACAAAGTACTAATCAACTGAATGTTGTTTCGTTTCCTGGGTTCATGCAGGAGTATGTTAATCTAACTAAAAACGCTCCCAAAAGAAGAAATTAATAAGGCTCAATTCCAGCCAACGTAAGTACTTATATATGTCAGTCAATACATATCCAGTGCAACCAAGAATGTGAAATGCCTCATGCTTGTGTAAGATTTTTCTTCAGTCTTGCTGGTGCTTCACCAAGCAAGAAAAGTAAATGGCATGCAACCTTCTGTTTAATTCCTCAGTAAAGGCTGGTGGTACTCAAGGTTGAAGACATGCATGCAAGAGTAATGTTTTAAGGGGATTGCATACCAGGCCATAGATAGCATTCTTCTTTGTAGTTTGTCTATGTATATTTTATCTTTAATCTTTTTTGTGTGTTAGTGTGTACGGCTATGAGCAATTACTAAGCGCGTTGATGACTTCAGCGGTCTGCCACTCATGTTCAAGTGCTCTTGATGGATCGAGTCGTTCAGCATCCAGGGAGTCTATCTCACTTGCTTTCCAAAAAAAAGATTCTCTGTCTCACTTTTTTTTGGCAAAGTAGTCACTGGCTCATTAATGTACTAACCAAATGCATGTTTTGTTTTCTGCGTTAATGCATGATGTTCACCTAAAATATACAGTTGGAAAACAGAATTAAGTCCGCTTAATTCCAGTCAACGAATGTCTCAGTCGATGTCTGCGCCACCAATATGAAATGCTTCCTGCATGTCTAAGTTCTATTTTTTTTCCTTTGGTCTTGCGGGTGCTGCAGTGATCAAGAAAAAATGGCAATATTGCTTACAATTTCTTAATGCCTAAGAGATGCAAATTCGTTCTTCGTCGTGTATATGAAGAAGAAGTAGGGCAGATGTGCAATAATATATGGTTGTTTATTCGATGATAGGTGACATGTGCAGAAAAGAAGCATTGGTCGAAATATCCTCTCCTCTCACAGAGAAATATTAGCTGTACAAAAAATATCATAAACATGTAGGAAGATAAAATTACCTTAATCACAAAAAATGAAAGAAGAAAACTACCCCACAAATGAAGGTATATCCCATGAAAACAAAACGTTATATTCCTAGGGTAAGAATATGAGAAAAGATGCATCCCTGTGCACACATTTCAAGCGCACACCGCACCGTAACATGTACCCTTTGAAAATGTGCCCGGTCGCCCACAATTTGTAGTAAATTTGTCCGTGCAGGAGCGTGGCGATCTGCGCGCCCGAGAAGAAGCTGATGCAGCCCAAAGACATGTGCGGGCGGCCGCTGGGGCTGCAGTTCCACCGGGAGTCCGGTGACTTTTGCGTCGCCGATGCGTACCTGGGGCTGCTGAGGGTAGTGGCGGCGGCCTCGCGGAGGTAGTACCGTGGCGGTGGAGGCCGGCGGTGTGCTGTTCAACTTCCTCAGACCTTGTTTGGGTAATCTGAAAGGATCGTGACCATTAAGATCATCCCGAGATATGAATGTTTTGATGATAAATAACAAATATAAAATATGACTAATGTCTACACAAGTGTTGTTTATGTAGGAAACTTTTTTTACCTTATGATGATTGTTGACGGCAGACTTGGCGATTGATGACAATGACCGTAAGCATGGAGGCTTGTGAGGTTGATAGAGTCTAAGGGTTGATAGAGGTGGATCAAAGCTAAGGACAAGATATAGAGCTAGTGTTGGGAACACTTGTCTAGTTGTTAGGGCTTTGAGTTCGTAGGAAAAACCGAATTATCAAGGGGGTCTAGGTCATGTCTAGTCGGTGATGTGCATGGATGCTCAGTAAAATCACAGGCACTAGGTGACAGTGGAGAAGTCAAGAAGCTGTTCGGAGAAGCCAAAAAATAAAGTCAAGCGAAGACGACAAGTTTCAGCTTCTAAACATAGTAACCGGACAGAGGGGTCAGGTGGTGATCGGATTGTACGGTCACTATGTGAAGGTGTTTGGGACTTCCAGTGAAGCAGCGAGGAATTTGTCTGTGCAGGAGCTATAGAGACCGGACGGTACGGTCATGTGACTGGACCATACGATCAGTGCAGCTGAGGAACAGGGCAGAGAGGAAGCCGCGCAGGAAAGTTTCTGGGCTAGAGAGAGAAAACTTATCAGACGGTCCGGTCAGTACAGAGGAGTTGTCTGGACCGAGCAGCCAATGGCTCTGGGAGCCATTCCAGAGATACCGGACGGTCCGGTCTGGCAGTGACCGGACAGTCCGGTCATTGGATCCAGAAAGGCAACTTCGTGGAGCAACGGCTAGTTAGAGATTAGAAGCCTATATAACTTTGTTTTTGGGGGTCTTCGAGGCCTCTCTTGGCTAGTGGAATTGCTTAGAGCATTTGGTGAGAGCCATGAGAAAAAAAGGAGAGCACTAGAAAGAAATATTACATATCTTGAGAGTGCTAGTGAGAGTAACATAGAGTAATTTTGCATATCTAAGATAAGGTGTCCTTGAGGGTGTGATCTAGGTTATTACTCTTGGTCTATGATGAGACCTAGACCGGTTATGTGTCGGTGATCGAGCCTATCGTGATCGGTTGTGAAGGCCGTCATACGTTTATACATGGTTTAAGCCTGCCGGTGAAAGGGACATCGCTAGTGAGCGCCCGTGTCGGCTCGGGGAGTCTGGCAAGTTCTCGAGGGAGGCGAGCTTGTGCCTTGGTGGCAGCGGTGACGCGCACCGTGTCTTCACTCCGGGAGTGATTGTGGGCTCGTGGGTGAGAACTTCACATTAGTGACGAGAGGGACCGGGACTCCGGCGGGAGTGATCTAACGAGGAGTAGGGGAAGGCGTCATCCTTCTGAGACCTCGGGGAAAAAATTATGAGCCATCTCTTACTTTACTCCTTACTATGATGCCTTACTTTTCGCGTTTACATACCGTGCTATTCATGCTTACGTGCTTACCTTGCTCTAGTTGACTACCTAGTAGACTTACATGAATAGGCTTCTTTATTTGCTAGTAGTGCTTAGCTTTTATACTTGATCCCTAACATATATAGAAGTTGCTTTGGCTTGTTTGATCACCCTAATATGTATCATGCTACTCATGTTTGTGTGTCTTCCATATACTTGTTGATTTAGTAGTTTTGTATGAGTAGACTCATTTGCTTGCTTGTTGTGTGCATTCGCGTGTTCTTTGATTACTAGCTTGCATAGGAGTTGTGTGTCTCGTGTGTGATCCACTAGTATGTTTAGGTTGTCTTTCCTTTCATAGGATTATCTTATTAGTGTGATCACCACTAGAATTATGTAGGAGTTGTTTGAGTGGTTAGTTTTAGTAGTTAGCAAAATAGGTACATAGTTTGAGTTTCCGATTCAACCCCCCCCCCTCCCCCCCCCCCCCCCCCCCCCCGGTCACTTGATCCTTTCATAATCTCAATCCATATGGATTGGAGTGGATTGGGGTGAAAAATGAACTAAATTTCCCTCTAATCCCTCTCAACCCATATGGATTAGAGTGTATTGTTTAGTATCCAAACAAGACCACAACAGGCTGGACGTTGACCTGAGGACCGGCGACGTTTACGTCACCGGCGACGTTTACTTCATTGACAGCAGCAGCACATACCGGAGGAGGTATAAAAGCATAGTTACATACTCTCTTTATTTTTAACTTATTATTGTTAGAACAATAACTTTAATTCATTTTTAAACAAAATTTTTTGTCCTAACAAAAAAATAAAAAGTGGACGAAGTTCAGCATATTACGTAACGCGCGTGATAAATACATATTGAAGATGAATATTTAAAATATTCAAAATTCTTTTTTATCCTAAGGCAATAACTTAAATCATATTACTTGCAAGTTTCAACCAAAAAGAGCTGATGGAGTTTTCTCATGGTACTAGTAAAATAGATTATTCTTGCAATTTGTTTATATAGCTTCAACTAACTAATACAATTTAGGTTAAATTTGGATGTTTTCAGGTGGTTAACTGCCGCTATATACTTTCATTTTCTGATTAAAAGTTTGACATGCATGCTCTTAAATTGCATAGCACAACACTTTCAACAGTTTAGTTTTGCTTGCTATTTATTTTATTGAAAACTAATCGACCAGTATATTATTCCAGCCAAAATAAAAATAAATTGATTTCAACGGGTCTATTTTTCCCGCGCAAAAAGTTCGAGAGCTGCAAAATTCACATCCACCTGAGCAGAAAACATAAACATAAAACTATTGGGCCATATATAGGTATGCTGCTGGCTTTTATTTCTGCAATAATTTGTGAAAAAAATATAATTCGGCAGTGTTGGCCCCAAGTGATTCTAAATCTCGTCGTGCAACAGAATTTTATAGCAAGCTTTGGAACCGTCGTCTATATGATCAGCTGTTTCAATCTGAATTATTATGGCGGGAAAGAGAATGACCACTTGCTTGTTGTTTTCATCACGAGTAATAATGCATGCAGCGACTAACTGCTCGTGGTGGCCCTGGGCGACGAGACGGGCCAGCTGCTCCGCTACGACCGCCGCACCCGTCGAGTGGCCGTGCTCCATTTGGAACTATTTATTACCCGTGAGTCCTCTTTTATGCCATAGTCCATCTGAATGACTTTTCGTTATGGGCGTGATTGGATGGGTGAGTCAGCACGTGCCTGGCTCCAGGGTTGAGGGAATCTAGGTTCTCGTGTTTGGATTGTTGTTCTGACGTTGGCCTGATTTATTGTAGACCGTGATTGGTTGGTTGCTTCTTATCTCGTGGAAAGCACCTATCGAGAGCAGCAGGGCTGCGTGAAGAGCGCAGGCTGCACCCACGCACCCTAGCTGAGGAGGGAAGACCAACTCCCATGTTCTCATCCGGCCTGGCTATGGTGACAGATCAGGTAACCAAACATTGTTATTCTGCATCGATTGGACCTGGCTTCGGCATGAGCCACGAAACCAATCACGTCCATAGGCTTATATTAAAACTCCTTATATACCATCCTGATCCACATATCAACAACACAATCGGTCCCGTATGTCAATAAGAGGAAGCGCCAAAGAGCCTATCCTAAGTCATCCCTAGAAATAACAGGTTTATCTACCTTTTGAGACCAATACATATCATGTGATGGACAAGACTTTTCAAACAAGTTTTTCCAGACTCAAATGTTAGACCAGAAAGAACCGGATATGAAATACCCCACTTACATTTGGTGGTGGTGGTAGGGGTCCTCTAGAGCAGAACCCATAGTGGAACCCAGATCCACGGATGCTTTTCATAAAGGGCTTCCACAAGACAATTTATTTGTTCTTTCGACAAAAAGATAAATATTGAATAGATTTGAACCATAATTGAAAAGATAATAACTACTATGCTAGTCCAAATAATCATCATCTTCACTAACTTGCATTGAATTTGGTTCACTCGTGAAAATCGCAAGTTGCACACATGAGAGCCATAAAAAGCAAGATCTCAAATAAGAAAACAGAAACGGAGGAAACCCAAGAATGAGCACTAATAGAGTCTTGTCTTTTGTCGAATCTCCTATTGTTCCTTAGCGGGTCAGTGTTAGAGCGCTCAACTTTCAACCGACTGGTCGTAGGCTCGAGTCCTAGTTAGCGAGATTTTATTTATTTTGTAATGTAGAAACAAAGAATAAAATTAAGAGGCTTGCTTTGCTTGAGTAATCCTGGATCCGCATGTTCCACCACTTCTACGTTCACCTCCAGTACTTATCGTGAAACATCCACTACTACGTATAAGAACCGGTCATGTACTTTACTCAATCAATGTAACACATAAACCAATGAATATTGAACGTTCAATTTTTTAGTGGAACAAATTAATATAATAACTTTTATCATATTGAGCAAACAATTTTCTCATTTAAAACAAACTAATATAACATATAGAACACATAACTCCCTACTGTGAAACAAGTTAATATAACGAGTGGAACAAAGTAATATAATACATGGAACAAATAATTTTCTCTGACAGAACAAATCAGTATAATACATGGGACAAGTAGTTTTCTGGTATAAAATAAATTAGCATAATATATGAAACAAATTAATATAATGCGGCAATCTATTGATTTGTACTATTGAAATATTTAATTATAAATTGTTTTGAAAACAAAGAAAAATAATTTCATTTAACTTAAGCAATAGTAAAGAGAAATGCATGGTAGAGAGAGAAAGAAAGAAGAAAGATAGAATCACAAATGGAAATAGAAAAAAAGAAAGAAAGATGAAATGGGGTGAATACTAGATCAGATTATTGTGGCCTATAAATATACAACTAGGCCGAATGTTATTGGCTGCTAGCCCAAAACAACGAAACGAAATGGGCCACTTAATGGGCTGGAAATGAAACAGAACTGATAATCGATGACTCGGTCATAGTTGGCGGCGTACGTGACAGCGATAAAATCCGCTACCTACCGTCCCGTGCGTGCCTGCACTAACGAAAAGCGCACTAATCCTGAAGCGACAATTTTAACATCTTCTTTGAAAATAATTCATGGGCTTTGGATCCCGTTTCGTTCGTAAAAGAATGGGACAGTTTTTATAGTTTGAACCGAACCGTCTCGTCTGCCTTCCCTGTCAACACGTGCGCACGGTGGTGGCTCCCAATGAAGGATGGATCAGGCCACACCGCCGCCGCCGTCCACTCCATTTCCCGGGCTCCGCGTGGACGTGACACGTAGTACGTATCCCGCTACGTGTCCCCCGCGCCACGAGCACAGCCCGCGCGACTAGAACGAACGTACGTCCTCGTCACGTGCATGCGCGGCGATTACTTTTTGAAGACTGAAGAGGCAGAGGCTATACAATACCAAGCTGATCGATCTCTACAACAATCTCCCGTAAACAGTTGTTCCACGCGCGACCACGCCCACCGAATCCAAGAAAAAAATGGGTGACCCCGTGGGCGACATGAGGGCGACCGCCGACGCCACGGGCGACCACGGCGGCGAGTGCATGTCCGTGGCGGTGAAGGGCGGCGCGACCATGTCCGTGGCCGTCCTGCTCCTCGCCCTGCTGGTGGCCTCCGTCGCGGTGTTCCTCGTGTCGTCGCCGCCGCATCATCAGGCCGGCGGCGACGGCAAGCCGGTGGAGCCCGTGGAGCACGCGGTCGGCGACGGCGTGGGGGTCCCGCCCGGGTTCAACAACAGGCTCGACGCGTTCCGGACGTGGGCCAGGCTCACGTGGATGAAGCTCCGGCAGCCGCGATACGACGAGCCACGGTACATATACTAATTCATCGAGTTTCTTTTACAGTAATTTTTTATAAGTAGACCTCTGAATAGTGAGTGTTTGCTCGCCGCGCGAACACGTTCATGTCCAATTACTAGGTACCATGACGCTGCTGGAAGCGCCAGCTCGGTGGCGGGGGCGGCCAAGAAGAGCTTCGAGATGGGCAAGGAGACGGTGGAGAAGGCCAAGGAGAAGGCCAGGCGGGCAGCCGTGGCGGCCGACGACGAGGAGTACCTCTCATGAGCATCCTGCGATGCGAGCTCACAAAGGCGTGCAACGACGCGACGCTAGGAATGGTCACTGCTGTAGTGCATCGCTCACCTGTGCTTATATTGTTTGTCTGTGATTGCCACATCACTTGGTCGGTCAGTCTACATAAAGGTTGTGCTTTGCACAAAAATTTTCTATGTATATTGTTTCCTTTGATAAATTATTTTATGAAATTTCCGTAGCTGTTTCTGTGACATCCTCTCTGACATAATCAGGATCGAGTATATGAGAACACTCGATGAAGCGAGTTATAACAGCACATATATTTATATAAGTCCAGAATATTACATCATAGTATAATATAACCAAGGTTTCAGAAAAACAAGCAAGAGTTTTGTAGCGGAAAAATATTTATTACAATAAAGAGTTTAAAATCTTAAACAGAAGTTTGTTTATTGCTCAAAGACTTTCTTTCAAATTCGTTCACTAACACACTCTGAGAAGCGCGTTTAGTCTTCTAATCTTCGGGGATGGGATGCATTCCTACTGGATGGAACCTCCCTCCGGTAGTTGCTCTTCTTCTAGCATGACTTCGGATCAACCATAAGGATATGGCTCACCACCTAAGAATAAAATATTATGAACAAAACCCTGCGTATCTAATATACTCCGCAAGACTGACCCGTCAGCATTGCTCGTTAAGGCCGACACCTAGAATGCATAGGCTTTGGACTGGTGGGTTTGACTCAGACTTACGAAAACAGCAATTATAAGTGGATATCTATTTTTAAATTTTAGCTCAGGATTATGTCCATTTAATATTAAGGTTTTGCATCCTGCAACTACTGCAAACATGTTTTACAACCAAGAATCATTTAGCTTATCCAACTCTTCTTTCTCTTGATTGTCTCCGTTGTGACGAGCGATCAAGCGATACTCATTACTGCGAACGATAGCGATTCGAACCAAATTCAATCAAGCTGGGTAAAACCTGACTACACGACATATACGCACCGCATTGGTCGTATATGATAACTTTTCCCTGACGTTATCTCTGGGCGACCAGCATTTCCCTCCCGTGAGACTTCAATCTCACTAACAGCCAGAAAAAGAGAGTTGGCTATGTCCTACCACAGAAGTAGTTAGGGTACATCAGCTTACTGGGTCCCATATACCAGCATATAGGCGGTACTGTTCAACACTTGCTCTCTAGGACACAACGTGGTTCTAAATTGACACGGACGGGGCTACCACCTTACAAGACCCAGTCTTTGCCCTTTCCTCTACGGGCCCGTCCGGTCTCATTATCATCATCAACTTTCATTTAATTTCTCAATGATCTCAAACAACTAAAAGACTCTATGCTTTAAGATCATCCTATGTAGTGCTACCAATATTCCTACGACATAAGCATAGCGTCTATCGAGCTACATGTATCTGTATAGTATAAAGACATCATATGACATGGTAGTAATGCAGGTGGGTGTCAATCAATTCCTGGAATCTAATGCACAATCATGACTCGACTGACTGTGATAAAGAAAGAATTTAAAAACATACGTGGGACGCACCGGGGCTTGCCTTGGGTTTCGTCCGGATATGACAATGCAGGCGTGGGGTCGGTCTCGACGATCACCACCTCTGGTCCACTCTCGTCAGGTGGCTCGACGATCTCAGGTCCTATACATTTCGTTGATACGTCGCAAATTAGCAGTAGCGGTGCATGAATGCGGAATGAAATGCTTAGAAAAGATGGTTCGATAAAATAGTAGATAAGATCTTAATTACTCTTATCTGAAGTATTTCCTCCTAATTAAAAGTAATTAAGCCTATAAATAAAAAAGATTAACATGCTTTAATTCAAATTAATTACCCTTAATTAGCTTATTTATTTATAAATTAAAACTATATAAAAACATTAATTAAAGAATTGAACTAGTTAACAATTAAAAGGGTAATTTATTAATCCTAATTAAATGCTTGAAAATCATATAGAATAATTATTTAATTTTATTTCATAAAGTGGTAGAGAATAATATTTGGAACCTAGCAAAATTAATCTCATTATTTTAGGAGATCTAAAATTGTAGTTATGAATTTTCAAAGTTTTGGAATTAATTTTAAAAGAAAAACCCGGAATTAGAAAAGGAGTGTTTGCTTTTGGCCTCATGGGCTACGGAGCCGCTCCTGGACTTAGCCCAGCAGCGCGGCCGCTCAGCCACTCGGCCCAGTCGTGCGCGCGCGGCCCAGCTCCAGAGAGCATCCCGAGCTCGCCCGCGTGCACGTGCGCGACGGCTCTGCCGTTGGAGCTCGAGCTCGCTCCCGAGCTCGGCTCGGCCAACCAAGACCAAAGGTGGAGGTGGCAATGCGAGGAGAAGGCAGAGGAGAGGTCGACGGCGATGAGTGCTCACCGGATCGGTTGACGATGGACGGCGGCGGAAACAGAGCACGGCAACGGCGGGAGGAGAATTGGGATCACGACTCAATTTCTAGCAAAAACTAGTTCGGGACCTAACCAAAAGAAGCGCAAACAAGTGAGCAAGCCTCATTTGCGAGGAATATGGATATGATTTTGTGTAGCTCGAGAATTTGAAGATGAATAGAGGAGATGCCGATGCTCACCGAGAAGGAAAACGGCTTCAATTCGCGAGCTGCGGTGGGAGACTTCAATTGACGGCCATGAAGAACTATTGGGGAGTCTTGTGCGACGGTTTGAGGTAACAACTTTGGCTAGAAAGGCGACGGCGGCGAATGGAGCTTGAGTTCCGGACTTGAGCTCGCTGCGGCGGGAAAAAGAGAGAAGCGAGAGAGAAAAGAGAATGAGGGAGAGGAGAGAGCGAGGAGAGAAAAGTCGAGGGTAAATTTCCCCCTGGTAGAAGCGGCGGTGGATCCCCGGCACAGGGCGGTGCCGCGCGCGCGGGGGCGGCAGGCGGTGCTGAGGGCTTGGTGACTGACGGGTGGGGCCTACGGGTCCTACCGTGCAATAAAAATAAAATTAAAATTTTTCTCGGAAATCTTGCGTTTTCTCTGAAACAGAAACAATTATGCGAAATCCAATTTTGGGAAATCATGCTACGATGCGGAAGAAAAACGCGAGGCCACACTAACAGCAGTCAACAGCTAGCGTAAATAGTAAAACGCCCTAAAAAAAGTAATTTCGAAACGGAAAAAGAAAAAAAGAAAAGAAAGAAAGAAAAGCTAGCGTAACCGCTGCGCTGCCAGCTGTGGCCGAGCCGTAGAGTTCGACTGGGACTCGAAGTACCCAGTGGGCCAAGCCCAAGATTTATTTAGACTAGTTGGATCATCAGTTTAGATCATCCCTCCAATCCAATCGCCTGCTCAAAGCCTCCCGAATTTCCCCAATCTCTCGCGCTCCGTCTCTGCGATCTCGCCGATTCCCCTTCCCTTGCTTTCCCATCCCCGCCGCCAGCCGCCGCCGCCGCCAACGATGGCGAAGCGTCCCCTGCCCGAGAGTGCCTTCGTCACCGATCTCGACGGCGCGATCATCATCCCCGAGGTGGACGACGCCGTCGAGGAAGCACGCTGGCGCGACCACGTCGCCAAGATGGCACGGGATTTGGCCGTGCCCTTGAGCAAGGAGGGCGACGCCTGCGGGTGGTCGTCCGCGGTCCTGGACCGTGACCTTGCTCTGCGCCGGCGGAGAGGCCCAGCTTCCTCCTCCCGCCGAGGCTGCGGCTTGGTCGTCGGCGAAGCCGCCGCCGCTTCGGCAAACCAGCGCATCTGTCCCGTTGCGGCAAAAACCGCGTGGCAGACGGGGATCGAGAACGAGTTCCTCGTCCACTTCTATCTTAATGTCCTCTAGTCCAGCTGCCGCCTCTCTGATCCTGCTCGACATCCTCGCCTCGAAGGTTATGCTTTCTAGTCCGATTCCCCTGTTTCATCGTTGCTTTCTTTCGTGCTTAATTGCTTGGTATGTTCTTCATCTGCCAGGTGTCAGTTTTCTTCATTGCCGTTGTTCAGTGATTTTATTTTTTTTTGAAACTGCTGTTGTTCAGTGATTAGTTCCCTAAACAGCTCTGTATTTACTTTCGTTATGTGTTAGCCGAGAAGCATCACAATTAGTATGATTGGTCACTATTGTAGTGCACTGAATTACGTTGATTTGTTATTAGATCCTCTATCTGTTGCAACTTGTTTCAGTGGTATTGAATTGACAAGCATAACAATCATTATTACGGTAGTGCACTGAATTTCATCAGCTCTGTCTTCTGCCATGTACTACTCTATTGTTCCATGTGTGTCATAATGTTAGTAATCATTCGGTTAAAAAAAAATAATGTTAGTAATCAGTGCACTAATAGGCATCAATCACTGTTAGTATGCTTGATCGCCGAGGTACAGCAATATAGTAATGTGTTGTCTTTTACCAGTTATAGTCATGTTTTCTGTATTCTAACTATCTTTTTATGTTCTAACTTCGTGAGAATGATGGGGATTCTTCGATCAAGGCACCTGCTAGCATCTTGAACAGTTGAAGGCAGATAAAATGGATGAAGAAACAGTTGCCATGCAAAATAGACTGTTGAAGCAATGTGGTGCTGGTGATGATAAGTCAGCTCAGATGCTAGGATCTTGAACAATAGAAAGCAAATAAAGTGGATAAAGAAGTACGAACTTCACTGCTGAAGCAATGCCATGATGGTGATGATCAGTCTGTTCAGATGGTGTGGTAGTGAGAAGTCACTAGCAATGCTAGGTCTGATGTATCCTTAAAGGGAGAAATATGAGACAAAGCACATCATAGTGAATGTTGAAGTAGTTTAGAGACATAGTCAAGTCATGATATATTCCTTCAGGTTTTGTACTCTTTGATTTGAGTGAATCGAGCTCTTAGAAAATGATTACTCTTGCTTTTTTTTTCCTCAGTTGTGATGCTTGTGAGAACGATGTCCATCTAATATAATCTACTAATGCATTTTAAGATTTCATTGGTGCATTCCCTTCCTTTTTTCTGTCAGTCAGAAGTTATTTCTCAAGGACTTTCATAGTAAGGTGGAGAAAAGAGCATTATTAAAATGGTCTAAACTGAATATTCAGAAGAAAAAAATCAGTGCTCAGGAAATCTGGCAGATATATTCCTTCAGGCATTGTGCTCTGATTTGAGTGAATCCAGATCTTAGAAAATGATTACTCTTGCTTCTGTTTTTTCTTTAGTTCTGATGCTTGTGAGAACGATGTCCATCTATCTGATATAATGTACTAACGCATTTCAAAGATTTGATTGGTGTATACCCTTCCTTTTCTTGCTAGTCAGAAGTTATTTCTCAAGGACTTCCTAAACTGAATATTCAGACAGAAGGAAATTTGCCAGACAGGGGAAACTACTATCTTCTGAAATGAAGTTGCAATGAAGCATGTAGTATGCAAATTCAGTAACTAATCAGTATAGAACACAATGGGTGGAAAATATGAGACACAGAGTGCTGCAAGAAAACGAAGTGTAAATGACTATTTTGATGTAAAGAAAAATCTTATTTTTGATATAGTTTTCAATCAGGGCTAAGTATTTAGTACTAACTCAAAAACAGAAATATTGTCCCAATATTAGCTTGTCCAATACTTGTGTTTTTGAATCAATCAACACGAAGGAGTGCACGTTCTTAAGAACAATAAGATATTAAAAGACCTTTTTTTTTCTTTGACTGTGTTCTTTTAATATCAGCCTTTTGCAAAGGAAGTCTTCTAATTCTGTCTAGGTTAGGTATGCGGCCTTAGGCCAGTTTTAATACATCCTTTCATAAGCATTAAATTATATGTCACATGTGTATTTTTTGTTAACTTGGCAAGATAATTATGAGGAGAGAGAAGACAAACTTTCATTTCTTGTGAGAGACACTCTTTTTCCTAAAATTTGTCTTGAAAATAATGAAATGAAAGTGTGTATTGAGAATGACCTTATAATTCTATCTTCAGCTCACGCGGCTGGCGACTTACCAATTTCTCATCTCAGATTTTTCTTCTGCCAATGAGTAAAGTTACTCATAGAATTTCCATGCATAAGACAGTCATAAAGTCTTGCTAGAACGAGATGCACATTTTTTAAAACTCAAAAACGAGATAATTTTTTTAAAACTAAAGAACGAGATACACTGGAAAGATAGAAAAGGATATTTACATTCTGAACTATTCCACCTAGGTCAGGTTGTCAGATTGAGCAAATGTAGAAAGGCAAAGTGACGTGGCTTGGCAATTGTTATATTTTCGTCACTAAGCTCTATTTTTCTGTCTCTAGAATGTCAACGTAGAAAAGCAAGGCCCAAAGATGAGTAAAAATTCCCATCCATGGTTCAGGTGTTTGATATGAGTTTTTGTATTATGCGATGAGGAGCTATATAAAGGATCATCGAGGTCCAAAAAGTATCTCCCAATTCACATCTTCTCTTATCTCTTCCAGCTTCCTCGTGCATAAATAATTTTACCAATTTCTCAATTTCAAACTGGATTTACTTTTTTTGTCAACTGAGATTTTCTTGGGTCTCAAAAAAAAACTGAGGTTTTGCATCTTTAGAAAACAAAAATAATAGGGATTTTACGAAATTGAAAAACAGGTAGCGTAGCCACGACGTTCTGCCAGCTGTGGCTGGGCCGTAGAGTTCGAGTCGGACTCGAATTACCTGCGGGCCAACCGACGTTTAGTTAGGCTAATTAGGTCATTAGGTTTATATCCGTCTAATCCCCTGTCCTAACCCTCCCGGCAAATCTTGCGCTCTCCATCTCTGCAATTGCGATCTCGACGACTAGGCTTCCCTCGCTTTCGATCCCCCGCAGCCCCCTGCCTCTGCCGCCGACGAAGATGGCGGCGCCTCCCCTGCCCGCGAGTGCTTTCGTCATCGACCTCGACGGGGCCATCATCATCCCTGAGATCGACGCCGCCGCCGTCGAGACCACGCGCCGGCGCGACCGTGCTGCGAAGAGGGCCTGTGATTGGGGGCCGCCCTTGAGCGAGGAGGGTGACGCCTGCGGGTGGTCGTCCACCATCCTAGAGCGTGGCCTCGCTCTGCGCCGTCGGCGAGGCCCCGCTTCCTCCTCCCGCCGAGGCTGCGGTTGGATCGTCGACACAGCCGCCGTCGCCGTCGCCGCCGCGGAAGACGAGCACAGCTGCGGTGACAAGGAGACCACGACATGTGTTGCGCTCGCAGCGAAAGCTGTGGCGCATAGGGAGATCGACAATTCTTATCTTGCCTGCATCTCTATCAACCCCATCTACTACTAGCTAGTTTACATCGTTGCTGTTTTGTTTGCATGTTTACAGTCTTGCTGTTTTGCTTGCGTGCTTACTTGCTTACCTGGCCAGATCTGAGTAGGTGTTATCCTTGTTTATACATCTTATTATCCACAGCGTACCTGGCCTGTTATCAGTTTCCTAAATACCTCTGTTCTTTACTTCGGTTGTGTGCTACTAAATCATCACAATTGCCAATTGGTATGATTGACCAGTATGGTAGTGCACCGAATTGATCACTGCTAGTACTATTCTTTGCTCTACTCTACTGTGACATTCATGAGTTTTTATTGTTACTTGCTAGTAGAATGGACTGTTACTTATCTGGTAGGTATCACAATTATCCACATCTTATCTTGTGGTAGAGCATGAGACTGTTTAGAATTTTAGCCACATACTATGTCAAAGGTAATGTTTTTCTGTGTTCCCATAAACTGTTCTTTTCTACTTTGCGAGGATTATGGGATTCCTCGAGGCACCAGTCATGACTTTGACAATGTAAAGGCAAGGGGGTGATAAGCTGGGATACAAAATGGCCGCTGAAGCAAAAATTCGTGGTGAAGACGATCTGACTGTTGAAATACTGCTCTACCAATGAGCAAGTTTCGGCAATCCAGGACTTGATGGGTGGTTGGTGACAAATGTCCTGGATCCTGTCATGTACTGTCAAAATACAGTTTGGAGAGATCTGGGCACATTTAAACTTCTGACCTGTATGAAGTGATCAATTTATTGTGCTTCTATGCGAATGATGTCCTGATCAGGGATTCAAAAACCGTTTGAGCCGGTGAAACCGCTCCGGCGCGGTTTTGCGAAAACCGCGAAAACCGACAAAACCGGTCGGCTAACCGGCCAAAATTCGAAAACGGTACCGTTTGAACAAGAAAACGGCTAGCCAACCGGTTTTGCCGGTTAGCCGAACGGTTTTGTCGGTTTTCGGTAGTAAAGTCACAGAAACCGGAATTGAAGTAAATAAATAAAAAATGAGGTGAAAAATGGTGCAAAAATGCTGAAAATTTTGGCATGAAGTTATTAAGTATTTATAGCAGGCATAGGCAAATATTATCAATATATGGTTCATAGAACAGTCATAATATAAATTTCACAAGGATTCAAACATAGTTCATACATGTCTATTTTAAAATTACATAGGTAAATAGAACATAGTTTATGTAGTAATACAAGTGATGCAATGACCTACACTCAAGACCATGGTGCCTCATTCCAATTGTAACATGCCCGGTTATACTCCTCGATAGACATGACCGCAATCCCTTGTTCTCGCAACAAATCCGCCTTATATTGTTGCCAACTTAATCCCGTCCAATGTGAAGTTGTTTGCCATTGTGAAAATATCTGGTTATAAAAGTCTGGATCTTGCCACTCATAGACCCATGTTGGAGGCCGTTCAAGGGTTGCATCAGGAAGCATGTAATGAATGTAACCAGGCGTTGTGTCACTAGTTGGGGTAAATGAAGACTCACTTTCGACAGGGGAGAGGTAGGATCCGTAATGATGTTGCCTACCCTTGCCTCTGCCACGATCCGTAATGGTCATCCTTTGTGATTGTGGAGCGCCATGATCTTGATCTTGGGTAGCATGTGTGAAGTCTTTCTCACCTATAAATGGAAGGCTGGAGTTAGTGATTAATCTTATGAACTTAATAAATATTACAACAAGATATTTAACCTGTAAACTGAAGAGTGGACGGTGGAATCGTCCTACCACCCACATCACCCGCGTCGTCATCTGAATCAGATTTGGAGCTACTATCGTCCGACTCTTGGTACGGCGGGCTCTTTCTTGGATCTTCACTAGCATTGGACTCATCACTGGAAACTCCTTGTGGATCAACAATTTTCTTCTTTTTTGGATTAGGTTTCCTTGAAACAGCTTTATATTTCCGCTTGCCTATGTGTGTATCTCCCACATGTTCCTCTGCCCACTCAACAAGAGAACTTTTGCCAATAATCCTTTGCAATTCCTTTGGATCATCTCTCTCAGTCACCAAGTGGGAAGGAAGAGGGGTGTCACTCTCAGTGTCTTCCTCATCAAGTACTGGATCGGCATTTGATCGGCCATTCTCCATCCAATCTCGTATAGGATTTTTATCATCATACAAAGAAAGCTCCATAAGTTTATGGAATGGATCTTCGTCTGGTGGCTTGTATAATCCCGCTTCCCTCATGCGAATGCGCAAGTTGTAGTTGACATACACCAACTTGTTTAGTTTCTTATGAGACAACTTGTTACGGACCTTTGTGTGAATCAATGCAAATGTACTCCAATTACGTTCACATCCGCTTGATAGCATGCAACTTGTTGTGGTTATAAAGCCACCGACATATCCTTCGAGCAGCCTCGATCATAGCTTTGTGCTCTGGAAACTCCCCAATGGACTTTAACATCAAATTGATAGTGTGAGCCACACATGGCTGCCACACAATCCGGTACTTACGAAATAACATCTTGCAAGCCTTCTTATAGTTTGCTCCATTATCAGTTATTATCTGCACAATATGTTCTGGCCCTAGTTCCTTCACCACTTTGCTAATTTCCTACAAATAACAACATCGATTAATACCATGTAGCATAAGTATGAAGTTACAACATTATGATCGTACCGTGTGAATGAAATTTGCATCCTGGCTATGACCGGTGGCATCAATTGACTTGTAAAAAAACATGATCCCATTGCAATATACCATGAAATTGATGACACTCATCCCTGTTGGTCCCGTCCAAGAATCACACATTATAGTAATACCATGCATATCCCAATCTAGCTTGAACTTTGCAAACTGCTTCTTGATGTCTTCCTCATTTGCATCTAAATACGTACCATCTATTTCTCGACCCATTGGACTGGGGATACCCTCACCTACAAATTTGAACATTATAAGATCTCATATGTTATAAACTGAATGATAAGTTACAATCTAATGAAATAAACTTACCCCATCTTTGTGTCTCCTTCACAGCGCTAGTGAAATAAGGACTATCGGCCTTTTTACCAGGAATGGCTTCTGCTAGAAACCATTTAGACCAAGCCTTGCCAATTGCCCGTCTTGCGAGTCTACTCTTCGCTGTCCACGGCCCAGTGTCAATCCTTGTTTGCACCTTCTCACCTTTTCCTTTTCCAGAGACGGACCTCTTCAACATCCCCATTAATCCACCACCTTCACTGCTCCTAGGTTGAGACGATCCACCACCGTGCTCGTATTGCCCACCTTGCTCACGTACTCGCCTCGCGTATGCCTCCTCCTCCCGTGACTCATGCAAGGCACGCTGCAACTCGTCATCATCCTCATCGTCCATATTCCCTTCGGCGGCAATTTTCTCTCTTCTCAATCTCTCATGTTGCCTGCCCCTCCTCTTATCGGCAGTTCTATCCAACTCACGACGAAAATAATCACGAACCTCTGCCGGAACAAGACTGCAAGACACAACATTTTTTCCACGTCCTGCCAAGTGTTCTTTGAAACGAGTGGCACCACCCCCCTTCTTCCGTGTCTTGCAATACTTGCATGCAAAGCCTGGATATATGTTCTCTCCATGCTCCCAAACCTCATCGCTTTGACCACGATCCCCCATGGCGACTATTTTTCCTGTCCATATAACATGTGCATTTTCTAAATAAAATCTTTAAATTATCTAGCCACCTACTAGTTAATAAAAGAAATAAATCTTACAAAAAAAGAAACACTTACCTTTCTGTAAACCGACGCAAATCGCGGCTAACCGCCCGGCTAGTTCGGTAAACCGCCGCACGGGAGCGGCTAATCGCCACCCATAACCGGCTAGCCGAGCGGTTCTCCACCGGCGCTCCGCTACCTCGGCTAGCCGTTTCGGCGCCCGGCTAGCCGCTGAAACCGCTCGGCTAGCCGGTGAACTCGGCGGTTGCCGGTGCTGCGGCCTGCTAACCGACCTGAATCGGATTATTGAGGAGGATGAGCGAAGGGGATGGCGATTTGGAGCTTCGGTACCGCGCAGGGAGTTGGGGAGAAGAGAAGGAATGAACGGTGGGGGGTAGGGAGAAGAGGATAAGGTGAGTTTTCTTTTTTCTTTTTCTTTTTTTTATATTTCATCTTTCTGTAATTTTTTTCCCTATCAAACTTTCTTAATTTTATAAGGTTGTTTCATCATAATTTAAAGGTTTCCCTCTAGTTTTTTGTCATATTTTTTAATACAAATTTTTTTAAATTTTAAAAAATTTGAATTTTGTCCGGTCGAAAACCGGTTGTCCGGTGAAACCGGACCGGACCGGTTTTGTCGAAAACCGCGGTTTTCGACCGGTTTCCAACGGTTTTTGAACCCTTGGTCCTGATGAACACTATATTTCTATAGATTGTGAGGGTCTGTCTATTATGATGTAATGCATTTGCGAAGTTTGATCGAATAAAATGATATTACACATGCTAATTCTGTTTTGAGATTCCTCTTCATATTTTTGCGTATTTTTCTGGAATGTTTATGGAGATAATATGTCCTAACTAGCTGGATGGTAAAGTCACTACAGGTTTTGTCATCTTGATGTAATAAGCTAGTATTGTATTAGTAAATGAATGAAACATTGTGCCCTCAGGCAAATGACCATCAAAAGTCTGAACTGTCGAATCGTACTATGTCATAACTCATCAGGCTTAGTCCTGATCAGAACGCTCTGCATTCAAGCGGACCCGGAGCTGAACTAAACTTATTGCTTTGACCGTTTGACGTACTGCTTACGCTTTTCTGTAACAAATAAATGGTATATTTACCTTGTACTTCTATTTCCTTCTTAAAAGAAAGAGCAGTGTTCCTGCTCACCGCAGCCGGAGGCAAGGAGAACGCGAAGCGAGCAGCCGTGGCTGCCGATGAGGACGAGGAGCTCTGAGCACTGAGCAGAGCATGCTCACTCACAAAGGCGTGGTACGACGGGACGCTCGCCACACCTGTGCGTGTGCTGCTTCTCGTACAATGTAAACAATTTGTACCTCCAGACGTGTGATGTCTGTACATAGGAAACAGCCTCTCCCTACGGTGATTAGGTCACTGCTGTACGTGTAGTGCATTTTCCACACCTTTGTATCTGTCTATGTACGTATGTGATTGGCACGTCACTAGGTTGGTCTTGGTCAGGCTACGCGTAGGTTGCGTTCTATATGTCTTTGCACGATCGCGAAACATGCGGTTGGACAAGGTGACAAAAATATTCATGCTGTGCTTACAGAACTGAATTGAATTGTGTCAAGAAAGTTTGTAAAACGGCAGGCCTTCAGCGTGTTAACTCTGAATTTTTCACTTGACTCGGAAAGTCAGTGTTAGTGTTATGAAGCCTTTTTTTACTACAGCGTACGATAATCTTTTCTCTTTTGAGTGGAATGCATACTTCAGCACACTCACTAGACCAGAGACAAATTCTGGAAAGTCCTCACCATAAGCTTTTCGGAAGTGAAAGTTGTCCTGCAGGTTCATGTATCGCTTCAGCTTCTGGACTGGAACGCAAGATTTCACATGAACGAATTTCATAAGAAACAGTACACTTTTCTAGAAAATATGCAGGATTTGAGATAAAGAAAATCCTATAATACGACGGGAGACTCAGTAAAGAACCTCATGAACACATGACATAACAGAAATAGAAGTCTTGCTAGAACGAGATACACTAGGTAGAAAGAAAAGTAAAGTTACATTCTGAACATGTCCTATCTACATCAGACTGTCTTGCTCAGCCAATGTAGCAAGGCACATATGGCTTGACAATAGTTGTGTTTTCTTCACCGAAGCTCTATTCTTCTCTCTCTACAATGCCAGCGTGGAAAAGCAAGGCCCAAAGGTGAGTTAGAAATTCTCCTCCATGTGCCAAGCGTTCGATGTGAGCTTTTGCATTAGATGAAGGAGCTATGTACAGTATCATCTCGGCCCAGAAATCTGCTAGTATCTTCCAACGCTTGTCATGTCTTATCGCTTCAAGCTCCCTTCCGAGGCGAATTCCTTTGACAAAAATCCGCTCATCTGACGGATGCTCCTCGAAGTTTCGCATTGTTATGTACTTGTCATCAAGTGTCCTCCTATTAGACAAAATCCTTTTTGCTTGACATCTCACCTCGTCAAATATGAGTCTGGTGTCTAATTCTTCATCTGGAAGTAACTCTGGGACAAATGCCATCAGATATGCAGAGTAGCTTGACAGGGTTTTGGCAATAGTATGACTGGGAGCCAGGCTATCTTGTTCTTCCATTTCACAACATTCTGCTGCAATATCACAATATTCAGTCGCGACATGCCAGATCAACATCGTGCTGGTGTGATATTCCTGCTGACATGCCCATAAAAGCACACGCTGTTTGTTCCGTTTCAATGAGTTCGCTCCATTTGATAGGTGACCCTTGCTGGTTTTGAGAGCTAGAGCAAGTGCTAACTTCACATCGCTGGTCAACTGAACAAGGTGTGGGCCTTTAATACCAGGCGAAAATATTCCTCTTGAGAATACTGGATGATACTCAAGGCACTCACCAAAGAAACACCCGGATATGCTTCCCATAATATCAGCAATGTATGATCGACGATGCAAATCCTTCACTAATGCGTGCTGAGCAATCTTATTTTGCCAATAACCCAGTATACGGGGAAGCTTGATGAAATATCTATCAATGCCAAGCCAAACGAAAAATCCAAAAATTCCAAAACAAGAGTCTTCCCCAAAGATAGACCATATGGACCAGCGACGTTGTAGTTCTGAAAAATGGTAGATGGAACGACGAACAAGTCGTATCTTAGCCCAATCGGACGATAAATAAAGATAAAGCTGCAGCAGCTCCAGTGCTAAAAGCACTAGCATGATTAGTAGCGCGGTGAGGATTGGGTCGAATCCTCCTACAAGAACCATCCAGGTAGAGTTGTTCCTTTCATTGCGATTGTGGATGAAGTCCTTAATCGAGAATAGTATTATAACGGGATACATAATAACCTTTGCAATACTCAGTATGATGATGACATTGCCAAGTTTGGCATTAAATGAACCAGAGCTAGTGAAGAAGTGATCATGTAAGAAAGCCAACTCAACCTCAATTATCCTGTATGTGGATTCGTAGTCGTGTTGAACATCTGATAGCAGTCCGTTGAAAACAAGGTCACGTGTTATCTGAAGCTTGGATTCAGGACAAGCAAGACCAAAGAAACGCCGCCGCAGCAGCCGAAATAAGGCAAACGAAAGGCATGCCTCCTTCAGCTGCTTGCCATCACTGCTGCCTAATGGGCCTTCATTAGAAAACCAGATACTGTCGACCGTAACCTTATGTTCTCCATCAGCGACAATTTCCTCCCAGAAAAGGTAATTGTATCCTATCATGGTACGAGGATTATAGTAGGTTGATCCTGTGTGCTTAGTACTCATGTGAACTTGAACATTTCTGCTCTGTTTGTCGAGGAAGCTGCTCGCAGTCATACTTGCGTAAATCCTGCCCCCATTCATTGAAAGCATCAAAACAGACAGGAACAGATAGATAAGAACCAACACGAACTTCAAGTCTGTAAGCTTGGGTTCATAATTAGTCCTCCAAATAGCGAAGAGACTCATCACACGCAAAACCTGCTGGACGAAATGCCTCATGTACTGCTTGTTGTCGTCAACACTGTAGGCCGTCATAGAGTTTGTGCTTCCCAGGGCCATGACAAATGGCAAAGCACACGCCTGAAGCAGTTCGCTGCCGGCACTAGGAGGAGATGACCGAGCAAGACCAAGGGTGTAGATTACCAGAACGGGGTTGATGGTGTACGCCAGCCAGAGCGAGTACTTGATGTACGAATTGCTGGAGCAGCGCCGCCACCAGCCGAAGACGACCTGAACAGCGTGTAGAACAACGGAGAGCACAAAAAACACCTCAACCTGGATGATGACACCCCTTTCCGTGTGCAACCAAGACTCTAAATCTTGAGCAGCCTCTGTGGCGTTCACTTTTGATTCACTCAGACGCAACAAATCCGATGCATTCATGGCCTATTCGCCCTGATAATTAATCTTGAAGCGTTGATGAACAGATTCCACTTGGCAGATTATACTGAGATATTAATCATCAAGCCTACAGAGACAAGCAATTGTGTTCAAAATGAATATAAAACAAGCACATGCAAACTAATAAATGTTTGACAAACGTGTTGCAACAGAAAAGCCTCTAAGCTAAATCATCCAGGCCAAAGAACAGACAGAGTTGAGAGCATAAAAGCATACCGCGGGCAGGTATTTCAATTTGAGGGAGAAAGCGATTTTGATGCATCAGTGGCAGCGATTTTATAGAAGGGGAGGCCTACGCTACTCCGCGTGAGCACGAGAACCGGAACGCGGTTGTGTATAGTACTACTATCGACGATCTCCACAAGAATTGAACAATATAGCCATTCTGTGTTCCTGAGAACTTGAAGATACTTGTCTCGATCAGGCGGATCCATCGATCACCACCAGGGCCCCAACACTTGGCTGCACATTGCAGCTGGCGAGCAAACTTGCAACCACGTCAGGGCATACGCATATCAGATTATGACGCCCCAAAACTGCGGCCGGCGCCAAACATCTTATTCCTTTGCGACTAAACGGCGTAGCTGCGACATGAAAATTTGTTATTACCATATATACGATTGACTTATGGGCTACCCACAGCCCAAGTCTCTTGATCCAACTTTACTTTTTTTTTTTTAAGAATCTGATCCAAACTTTGATAGCTTAGATCTCATTCGTTTCGTGGAGAACGATTCTGGGCCAAAAATCGTTATGGATCTGGATGGAGTGCATCCGGTTAATTCACTTGATCCATCTGGCTTCGAGTCAAAGGACAGGAGTATTGGATGCATTCTGGGCTGCGGAGTGCATGAAAATTGTTTTCGACCCCCGAACGATGAATTTGTCGTGGACCTGATTTTAAATGTGACCGCTCCAACCCAACCGGAACAGACCGTTTCAAAGTTCGAAACGAACGAGGCCTTAATCACATCGTATCTCCAGTAAAGGCAGGGAATTTGGCCTAGCTTGACATGCTTGAGAGTTGAAGAAATGAAAGCAAACGAGAGGATGACGAAGCAATTAACATACAAAATGGATTGCCGAAGCAATGCTGTGATTGTGATGATCAGCCAGTTAATGTGTGCTTAAAGAGAAATATCCGATGTATGGTGAAGCAGTTTAGAGACTTTAAAAAGAACTTACTCACAAAAGTAAGACGTTCCCTAGACATTGTATGATAGATATGATCTCTCATATATATTAAGAAAACTCTTGAATCTCAACTTTTGTTCGAATTTAGAAGTATGAGATGATTTTTATGCTATTGTGTGAGTTATATAATTAATACAAAATGAATAAAAAGATTATTTATTATATACTGTAAGTGATATGATAAATAATCTAAAGATGATGTGTCACATATAAGACAACCTATTAGAAAGTTGGACGGTACTATTATTTTACCAACTTTCCAACTCGGTTTACTGATTTATCCTAAGGTTTTCTTACATTTCCTCTCAAAAAAAAAGTTCTTTTTACAATTTCTACGAAACAAAATAATAGGGATTTTATACGGAATAAAAATTTGTTAAAGCAGGCTACCCCGTACAGAAACACGTCACCACAACAACAGGTAGCGTAACCGCAACGCTGCCCGTAGAGTTCGACTCGGACTCGAATTACCCAGCGAACCGACCCACGTTTAATTAGACTTGTTTCTACTTTTTGTGAGGTCATCTTTTATAATGTAATAAGGCATTTGTGAAATTTACTCAAATAAAAATTATATTGTGTATTGCAGTTCTGTTTGGAAATTCTTCTTCACATTTTATGAGTATTTCTCTGAAATGTTTTAAAGAGATTTGATGTTCTAGCTAGTTGCTTTGGAAAGGCATACATAAAGTTTATGTCATCTGGTTGTAATTAAGCTATTGTGTTATTGAATATAAATGCAGCATTGCGTCGACTAGCAAATGGCCATCAAAAGGCTAAACTACTGTCGAATGAAACTTTATATCATGCTTTGACGCTCAGGAAGCAAGCTCTAATGCACAGCACGCTGACGTCTGCCCTCCCTATCAAGCAACATCTAGACGATGCAGTTCATTCAGCAACCTAAGCTAGCAATAAACTGTAGCACTATTAGCAACCTAATATGCTGTAGCCACTATCAGCAACCTAGTAAGCTAGTAATAATAAGCTGTAAAGGAGCTCCAAGCATCACAATCCACAAAACGGTGTAGAGTCCAAATCCATATTAGTTATTACGACGACGGTTCACGATAAGGTAAACAGAACAGAGTACACACAAACCACAACCGGTGCATGCATGTTCCTCGCTCCTCCACAAACGGGCGCGTTTGCAGAGGAATCCGATCGAATATAGCAAAATGGCACTCCACGATCAGAGTTCAGATTCGCAAAAAAGATTCAGAGATCAGACACGCGAAAACCAGTCACCAGTCACCGCAGCCGGAGGCAAGAAAGGATTCACTTGATTTGAAGCACCATTTCTCTCGCTCGCTTCCACCATCATCGCCATCCGGTGCGGCGACTTACCTCTTTTTTTTTCATTTTTCCTTTTTTTAGTTGCAAATTGCGCAACGACTCACTGGCACGACGGACGGGTGTGAATGTACAGAGGACGGCGGGGGGTCCATGTCACCAATGGGGGGAGGAGGGGCTTGTCCTGTTGTTCACTCCGCCTCCTCGGGGCAGATGGCCTCAAACACGGGCAGCCTGCGCCGGGCGCCGGTGGTGGGGCCGTACAGCCGCTGCGTGATGATGGCGTCCTCTTCGGCGCTCGGCGGCCACGTGAACGTCGTCGTCGCCGCCGGCGGCGGCGGCGGCTGCACCGGCTCGGTCTCGGGCTGCACCGGGGTCAACGGGGTTGGCCTGGCCGCAGTGACGGTGACCCTGGGCGGCGTGAAGTAGGGCGCTGGAGGCCTGATGGCGACGGCGGCGTCGGTGTAGGACCTGACGGCTCGAGGCGCGTAGGTGGGGAAGGCGGGCCCTGGCTGCGACGGCGGGAAGAGGTACCGGGTGATGGGCCCCCCCTGCATGTTGGAGGAACCGGCGCTGAATCGGCCGCTGCCCGGCGATGCAACCTGCATGGAAGGAAAAAAGGTTCAAAGCAGATATCAATATCAAGTGGTGACATTTATAAAAGGATAAACACATGAGCACTCATGGATGCAGCAGATGGTATCATCAGATCCCCATGCTGTTTTTCGCCTTTCTGAAAGACCTCTTACTTTGCTTGTCACCTCATTGTCGAAGGACCTAACTTGGTGGCAAAAAGAATAATTGCCGAAACAATGGTACAGTTGATTGTACGGTGCATGTGAAAATGGAAAGTCTGCTCCATTTTGGGCAGCAAGAAAGAACATATTGAAGTTATAACAAACAGTTGTGGAAACCGAATCCAGACTGCTGAACTAGATTGGAGGGAGTACATCTGAACAATGGGGCCGTTCTTTTTAGGTCTCTGTAGGAAACACTATGTCCAAAGAAATGGTTTGCTTAACAGAACCGATCATATGCAGAGCATACAATTGTTCAACTCGTTGTTACTTTCCTGCCATGAGTTTGTTTTCAGTCCATACAGTTCGATCAAGTGCATTAATGCTGGTAATAGAAGTTCAAAGTGCAATACTGACAGAAGAAGCTAAAAAACTGAATTATCATGTAAGAAAGCCTAGAAGAATTCGCAACGATAGAAAAACATGGTCTCCAACTCTCCATGTTTATGTCGATCTAAACGAGTATGTCACGTGTAGCCCCAAAAATTCAATAAACTATAAAAAGACAGATATCAACAGGGAAAACGTATATGCATCGATAGAACTCTACAATATGGCTCAGACCAAGTGTTAATAAGTTGAACAACACCTGATGCTAATTTCTGAACATGTTACAGCTAAGGGTTAATATCAACCTTCAATCAAAAAAGGATTAACAACAAACTAGTGCAAGATTTTAAGCCAAATAAGGACTATGAATCCTTGTGCAATCAGGTTAAGTGCCCCCAAACAACCAATATACGTTAACTAAATGGATAATTGAATGACAAGTTATATGTAATAGCACTTCTGCACGATTTCAGAATGTTGCACATTCTACTATTCGAACAAGGTAAGATTTACGTCAGCCAACATGATTATTAGGCCTGAACATAGCATCTATCTCAGACATCACTACATCCTTCACTCTGTCTATTATTGCTCTGAAAACGAATTGATATCTGAATTTTCAAGGATGACCTTTTTTTCAGAAACTGAAAGATGAATTTCATGTGGCAGATTCTAATAAACAAATTCACAAAAGCGAGGAAAAATGCAAATCCAGCACCTGACCAAACTCACGAGGAGAGAAAACAAATGATTACAAGAATATGTACCTCAGAAAATCTTGGCCTCATGGTTTGCATCCTGCGAGGTCCCTCCCACCCCTGGGCAAACTGCAGAATCAAAGTCAAAAGAAAAATGACTCATCAGTATATGCATAGTTGAGGGCAGCCTCATCATATTGCTCTCCAGAATTTTACATCCTAGATATGTTTCCTTCATAAGAAAGATTATGTATTAATGGTGAATTCCAGAGTTTGGATTTGACAAGGGTGAGAGTACTTCTCCTCCCTTCAAAACTGCCCACAAGTTTCGTCCTCATTTTTTCTAAACATGGAAGTCGGGAGGGGAGACCCCTACCTTAATTCATTAAAATTAAAAAAAAAAAATCTGCAGTAGTTTCTCTGTCCACCATTGACAGTACACGAAAGCATGGAAGATGGATGCAAAAACACAGAAATAGACTGTAATGTTCCATTGTATGAAAAAAAATCGTCAGCACTACAGATTACAGAACATGTTCCCCAGTTGAATGTAAAGTTCATATGTTTCATTTCTGTGTCCATGTCTTGATGAATCATATGAGTCCCTAATCGTGCATGTGATTTATATTTAGTTTTCATGTCGTATTTCTACCTAATATGACTCATTTTTAGTATCTGCAGTGTAAAGCACTCTGGCGCATTCAGAAGATACAGACCTGACACTAACAAGCATCCTGATTAGTTCCCTCTTTTTACTTTGAGAACACCAAAAAGATACCATTTCAGGGGTAAACTACTGCAACATTCGTCTCTTTTTTTTCCACATTTATCATACAAATCTTCTAGAATAACACCCAAAATTAATTATAACAATTCCTATTATTACTAAGACTAACAGAGCTATGATTCACTACGGTGAACAACTACAGTTAACTATAACACTCACAATTTCAATTCATTATCGAACTCATGTGAACCACGCAGCATAGATCCATCTTAATGTAACAGTAGCAGTAACCCAAAGTTCTGTCCATTAATATTATTGTATCTAAAAAAACGGCTACAATCCCAGTAGAGTCGCAACTCGCAAACACATCACGAATTCAACCCCAAAACAGCCATTGACAGTGTGGGTCCTACACGCCAGTAAGATGAGAGCATCAGAGCCAAACGAACCAATTACCTGGCCATTGGTGCCGAAACGGCCACTATCGCCGGAACCCGGCAAATCAAATAGCAGGGCAGCACCGGAGCCGCAGCCATTGCCTACAATGGAATTCGGCAAACCAATTACCTGGCCATTGGAGCCGTAGCTGCTGCCACCACCGTAACCCGGGAAGCTGGAAGCGACGACGCGCGGGCCGCTGAGAGAGACGGAGCGCCTGGTGCTGGAGGCGATGCTGGATTCACTGTTGCCGACGAGCACGCCGTCCATGATGAGCACGTCGTCCTCAGCCGCCGGCGACCTCATGGGGGAGCCGAATAAGAGGTAGTGCGCGAGTTGATTTTGCGACAGCGGGGCCTCGGGGAGGGCGGGGATGCGGATGTTGCGGCGGCGCCACTCGTCGAGCCCGAGCTCGAGCCCTACAGAGGAGGACAACCAGAAGTCCCCGCCATCAGCAGCAGCAGCGTTGAAGTGCGGCATGAGGCGAGTGCCCGAAGCAGGCTCCAACATGCGGCCGCGACGCCGTGACGAGGTGTTCCCCACCGAGCGGCCTCCACTTCCGCCGCTGCTACCGCCGCTGCTGGGGGTGACGCTGAGGCGGCCGGGCTCCATCCCTGAACCGAAGGAAGCAGATTAGTGAGTCTCTGAAACATTTGAAATCGAAATCGGAGCAGGAATTTCTCGAAGCATTCGAAACCCACATTGCAGAAACGCGAGAATATGCTGTGAAATTGAATTCCTCGCTAACACACGGGGAAATTGCAGAGCTCGGGATTTGAACTGGATCGTGAAATCAGGCGAAGGAGCATAAGGGGTATACGAAATCGAGAGCGCTTGCGTGGCTGTAGAACCTGAACTGCTCTGACTTCACAAAACATCGAGGAAAGCGCCCAACTCGGGGAATTTGGACCATCGAATCGCCGATCAGAGCCGCGCGAATTACCCAAAAATCGCTACCAACCAGCATAATCGCAGAAACTAATCGATTCCGGATCTAAAGGGGCACTCCAAACACTTAGCGCAAGCATTTCGAATCATCAGAATCACACGCACCCGAAAAATCCCTCGAAGCAGGCAAAGCAAAAGCACTCGAATCAGAAGGATGGCGCGGTGAAGGCTGAGAGGAGGATGAAGCAGTGCGCGTACCCGCCATCTGTCCGTAGTTGCTTCCAGAAGGATCCGGAAGCTCCATGGCCGCTTGCTCTCGCTCTCTCCCTGAGCAGCGGGAAGGGAAGGGAAGGGGATTTGGGAAAGAGGGTACGCGCTGCGTGTTGTTCGCTCTGCCTGCCTCCGGTGTCGCTGTTTTGGGTTTGAATTTCGAAATGCAGGCCAGGTGGGTCTGCTTTTATGGGCCAAGATATTTTGGGCTTGTATTGGGGCCCAATTCAAACCAGTTCTCAGCTGCTCGCGCACGTCGCCCCTGCCGCTCCTGGGCCGTGAGGGCGCCGCTGCCGCTTGCCCGATGCTCGCTCGTGCTGCCGCAGCTCCTCGCCCACGCAGCTGCGTCGCCGCCGCTATTCGCCTGCGCTATTTGCGGCTGCTCGCGCGTACCGCCCTTGCCTCTCGTCGGCCGCGCCAGCTGCTCGCCCCGCCGCGCGGAGGCTCCCGGCGATGCCGACGCCGAGCGATCGGGCCGCTGTGCCTGACGGGCCGGCTGGGCTAACGGGCCTGTCGTGCCAGCCCGAAACTAAAATAAGTAATTTTGTGTCGGCCCGAAACTAAATGACTAGACCACTTCGTCGAACTGTGCCATGCTTAGGGCGGCTCATTTGTACAGCACTAGCCCCGCCCAGGCGTCTAAACTATTTTTTTTTTTGTACTTCGGTTTTTACTGTTTTTGGTTAAAACAAAAAAAAACTTGATTTTTCTTTTTTAGATATCACAGAAAAAAACATTGGAAACATAGAAACTAAAGGAAAGAAGTGCGAAATAGGAAAATTACCATTTCTTGATGGATCAACAAGATCGCTCGTTGGGGATGATGACTGATGTGCAGCATCACTGGAAGGAGCCATCTTAAAGAGATCTCTGTAGTTCATCTTCACCATGGTGGAGAGCTTGTAGATTTCAATCCAGAAATCGTTGATAGTTGGTCACGATTATATCGAGATCGGAGCGGATGGTGTTAGACTAGTTAAGGAGATAGTGGATTTGGTAGGAGAGAAGGAATAGAGTTATATCAAATAAGAAAAGGAAGAACTACTTTTGTAAGCTTAGCTGGCGGTGCCAACAAGAATGGCTAAGGCGACAAGGTTGAGGGAACGCGCCATCACAAGACAATCCAGGGGAGGGGAAGGAGAAGGGTGGGGGGGAGTGGGGCGCGGAGAGGGGGAATGGGTGCGAGGATAGTGTGATAAGGGAGAAAACTGGCAAACGGGTGGCGTTTCGTTTTGGCCTAAGATGGATTGGTATCATTGTATAAAAGTAACCGGTAACTCTCGCTAGTAAAAATATCTGATCATTTTAAAAAAGAATTTGGTTTGGAAACATGAACATCATGGACACATTTTTTAAAATAAATAAATAAATAGATATTATATTCATAAATTTAAATGAATATTCTTTCCTAATTCTATTTGGTAATAAAAATAATGTCTAGAAAATTTCCAATGCATGATCCAAATTGTTTCTAAGGTAGTACTTCATACATGTACTTGGTGTTTTATTTTGCAATCAGTGAAGTAAATTAATTTACTGACTACTTTCCTAATGCCAAGTAAGCTAGAGTAATTGAGTGCTAATTAATTGTATAAAAATATTAACAGTTGTAGTAAAGACTTCTAGGAGTAGGAAGGAACGAGGATGTCATGCATAAAAAAGCATCCTTTAATTTACTTTCACTTTCTAAAATTGGTTCTGAGCTCACTTCATAACATACGGACCAATCTGAGTGATCACTCAGTCATATTAGACCTAAGATAATGCCCCTCTAAAATAAATGGAGTTTAGAGCATTCATAAGACAAATCTAATGCAAAATTTTAAATACTAATATGTTTAGAATGAAAGTAGCAAATTCTATTTTAGTTTGCATAAAATGTCATATAGTATTCAATTTACATAATGCACAAACTTATAAAAGACGTTTGTGTCACACCTTCCCTTTTTCTAGTTCATCAACCCACACTATAAGCTCTAAAATATTTATATATCATGTGACCTTTTCTTACTATATATCATGTTACATCATGATTTATATTTATTTGTGTCATATGGGTTTACTATATATAATTACTTGTTCATCGAGGACACAAGCACTATATCTATTTCGCAATTATCTTTTTTCTTAATTGATTCTGGTGATATTAAAATTCAGGCCACTAGGAGATTATCCTAACTTAATATTTCAAAAAAAAAGTTATAAAACATAAGATTTTGCCTTGTATCATATTGGTTTCTTCATCAATAACAAAAGCAACAAATTAACCTCACTGATCTCTTCAAGTTGAGGGAAACAAAAGTATTGTAGTTAGATCTACATTCATGCAGAAGTTTTGAGATCCTCCCCTCGATTGAATTATCTTTGCATAAAGTTTTCTAATTGAAGAATATATCTTCCTTTTTGATATGCTAATTCTTATGAATCTGGAGAGAGAATTCAAGATTGGATAATTTTATTTTATTAATTGACATGAAGAATCTATTGAATCAAATCCATCAATCACTGGAAAATGTTATAGCACATGGCCTAAGTTTGGATTGTTCTCATATCTATTAGATGTTTGATTTTAAAATGCTCAAACTAAGCACAATAAAAGTTGTCATTTTAAAGGAAAGCTTTGTATTATGTCCTTCTGGGTCCATTTGTGTAAATCTAGCATTTAAGAGGGTTGGATATCTAAAAATTACAATATTTTAAGAGGAAAGTTAATACTTTAACGAGTTGCTGGCTATATAACAAAATCATGTAATTTTCTGTTTATCTAGTAGGTTACTTATATAATGGTTGACTATAATAATATATTAAATAATTAATATAAAAACCATCTTCATACTTTTATTCTCTCACCAATATATTTGAAGTTTGTGTTATAGTTTGCTCAATAATATATTAAATAATTAATATAAAAACCATCTTCATACTTTTATTCTCTCACCAATACTTTAACGAGTTGCTGGATATGATATTAATAATTTTATTATGAATTATTATGTTTTTATAGCCAATCATTATATGAGTAGGCTATCAGATGAGCTGAAAATTATGTAACTTTGATATATAGCCAGCAGCTGGCTAAATTATTAATTTTTCCCTAATTACTCTATAGTTACATGATTCATACTTTTGTGCTTGTTTTCAATGCACATCAAAGACAAGTGTTTTTTTAATGAACCATGGAACCAAAGACATAATTTGAGATGGGCAAAACTAAATGGATAAAACAGTAAATTATATTTGTTTTAGTTTATAAAATACGTTACTAACTTGTTTATAGTTTAAATTATGTATTGAATGAGGATATTTTTCGAATAAAGAAAATTACAAGAAAGCCAAGTGGCTCGGGAACCGGAAGGCAACGGAACCATCTAGACTCTTTTGGAAGCACCAGTCGCGCTCAGTTTTACGAGTTTGCCCCCGTCGCTCCCTCTTCTCTCCTAGAGTCCTAGTCCGCCGTTGCTTCTTATACCCTCCTCGTCCTTACTCCCCTTACCCACCCCAACGCCAAGTATCCTTCCTCCCATCGGCGGTCTTCCCGAAGTCGTCGGAACCCTAATCCGTGAAATCCCCAACGTTGACCGAGTCCCGCGCCGGAGTCTTCAAGGAGGAAGCATGAGGTAGCTACTCGCTGCGAGTTCTCGCGATCTTTACTTCTGTAGTTCTAGAATTCATTAGCTGTGTCATGTGGCTGCGCTGTGCTGGCGTAGTCCGGTAGTCGTGCGTCTTGGGATTTGTAATCTATACAGTTATTAGGGTGTTATCATTTAGCCTATCTGTTTTTTGCAAGCTTCTTGGTCTAGTTTGTTAGAAATTAGCCTGGAAATACGGATGTGCAGATAAAGTTTGTTGCTGACTTGTGGAAATGTGGAATCATTAGTCATCTGATTGATAGAGATACGCATATATCGGAGCTCTTGATGCTTCCTGAAGTACAGGTTTAGGAATTATGTGCTTAACACTGCCTGAGTAAATTGAGTGAATTATGAGTTGATCGTGTCAAATTGTCGTTGACCTGCAAGTTTATTTGGGAATAAGAACTTGTATTTGGGAATCGATCGGCATATTCTGTGATACCATATCTGGTTTTGTAGTTGAGCGATCTCATGGGACCCAATTTTGTTGCAGTCGCCATCCGAGCACTAAGTGGGCACAGAGGTCTGATAAGGTGTACTTGACAATCGAGCTGCCTGACGCCAAGGACGTGAAGCTGAACTTGAAGCCTGAGGGCCATTTCAACTTCGCGGCAAAGGGAGTTGATGACTTGCCTTACGAACTTGACCTTGAGCTCTTCGATGCTGTGAATGTAGAGGTTGGTGTACTTATAGACAGAATTGGACTCCTGGATGTACCATTACACATGCTAATTGTACTGGTTTTGCTGTTTCCAGGAGAGCAAGGCAGCCGTGTTACCAAGGACCATATGCTACCTTATCAAGAAGGCTGAGAACAAGTGGTGGCCGAGGCTGCTAAAAAATGAGGGCAAGCTTGTGTTCTTGAAGGTTGACTGGGACAAATGGCAGGATGAGGACGAAGAGGACATTGGACGTAAGTCTTGGCTGAATATGTTTTCGTTTCATTTGTGCTATCTAGTGCTGCTTTTCACTGATTTGTGTTGTTTTCGTGTTGCAGTTGATGACTTCGGTGGTATGGATTTCTCGGTAAGTGTCTGTTCAAAGCTTTCTTTGGTAAAAGAGGAAATGGGAGCAAAGGTTCTCATGGTAATTTGTGTTTGCAGAAACTGGACATGGGAGGTGCTGATGACGATGATATGGAGGATGACGAGGAAGATGTGATTGAAAGTGCTGACAAAGGTACACAGTTCTTTCTCTCATTTCAATGATTCATGCTTTAAGGTTTCCATAGATTGGCACTGCCAATTTAGAACCAGACATATGTTGCTGATTCCATTATTGTTAATCCTATCAATATAATTCTTGTATCTAGAAGCTCTATGAAGGGCCTATTGCAGAGTATCCTAGGAGGTCTGTCTCATGGACCTTTTCCTTTTAGCCCTTTACTTATTTCTGTTTTTAGGGTTATATTTCTCAAACTATAATAATGAGTTAATAATTATTTCCAAGTGACATCAAGAATAATCCTCGGTAGTTCAATACTTCAATTGCATGCACCCTGACAGTGAAATTAGACGACAACTGGACCTTTCTTTGCTTGGCTGCTAAAACAGTTGACAGCGATATCTGTTAATGTCATGTCATCTGTTCTGGACGTGCTAAATTTGAGTGGCCAGACTCTCAGTCTTTGCCGCGTTTTGATTCTCTCGCAGGTCTCTGCCAGTCGTAGTTTTGCATTTCTACACGGCTGTGTATTTATAAGTCACGGTATATAGACAGTCAGGTGTTGATTTCTATGCAAAAATGTTGTGAAAACTCCTCAACCATAGTCCAAGTTGTCTTGCACTTGAGAGACCATTTCGTTTCATTCTAAAACTTGTACCATCGGTCTATTTGCCTGAACTTGCAAACTTCGGCGCACAAGATTAATTTTTCCTTTCAGATTATGGTGTACTTTATTTCATGTCTGGAAGGCACCAGTGAAGTACTGAACTGTTTTTTTTATGATATGATGCAGATGTCGAAGGCAGCGCAGCAGTTGAAAGCAAGGCAGAGGAAACCCCAGCAGCAGCTGCAGGGGAAGCGAAGCCATGAAAAGCCCTTGAATCTGCTCCAACACCATCGATGACTGCGCATGTTCTTTAGCTAGATTTCCCCTCGGATTTTTGCTGTAAAATCTGAAGAAGATTACTGTCTATGAAGTAATGAGAAACAATCGTGATGCTGTAGTTTTTGGCTGAACCCTGTGAACTTGGTTCTTGGATTAATATTTTGGCAAGAAGTTCATTTGTATCCTTCTTAGAATACCCCCTGTTGCTTCTGAGATGCCTGCTATGTTTATTTTCTCATGTTGTGTTGTTGCATGTGTCCTGCTGTTAAGAGCATAGTTTGACTCTAGAATTCAGAAAATTTGACATAAGGCGCCTCCTTGCATTGAATTTGCCTAGAGAAATATGAGGTGATCGAGTACACATCAGGCAATGCAAAATGGAATTCATACGCTCAAACTGGTCAGCCTTTGGGGTGCATAATAACTCCATTTTAAGCAGTGACTTATGCGCAGCAGTAATCTTGTCAGAACGTTATGTGCGAGCCTAGCCACGGCATGCGAGGGGCTGATCAGCTGAACGAGGACTGTCTACCATAATAAACAGAAAACACGTTCCATCTCTAACATTGGCTATAGTTGGCATGATGATATGTTAGGTAAAACTCAAAAGGAGACTATATGCTGAGAGGAATCACTGAAGCACTATAGAATGTCAAAGCGTCTCAGGATAATCCAAAGTCCTAACAGCGGGCCGTCCGCCGGTTTCCCGCACGGCGCATGTTGCAGCAGCCTCCAAGCACCCTGTTCTTCTCACTTTGTCAACCTGATCATACCTCCGCAAATAAGGATCATGAGGTCTTGCCCCAGTACGGAAGCCAAAAGCCCTGTAGATAGCATGAATCTGGCTTCGATAACCACTGATGAATAAGTTCTACCTCTCCGTCTCAAAAGAAAAAAAAAACAGAGTTCAACCAATTAGATATCAGGAGAGCAAATTGTAAGGAAGCAAGAACACAAGATTTTCACGGAACGGAAAGCACTTCGTGGTAACAGAGTGCTGACATGATTCCATCAATCTTTCTAATTTAATCACAGATTTGACGAGAAAGCTCCTATGATACCACAACATGACGCCAATTCAGATGAGCAGACTATTAAATACAGATGAAAAAAATAAAAAAGAGGACAACCACAAAAGGACTATGCAATGCTATTAATTTGACATCCTATGAATCATTCAGCTGTCAGGTAGTCTCATATTAAGAACTTCCGGTGGCGGCCGAAGGGTGCAAACCATTTCTCTGGTCTTCCCAAAGTAAACCTGTCACAAAGCCAATATTATGGGGACTAATGAATTTGCAAGCTGCAAAATGATGTCAATCACTTCAAGGGATCTCAGGATCTGCTAAAACTTTCATTGTCGATGCAAAACAGTTACCTGGTCAAGGGTATTCCTCAGCTTTCCTTCCATCTCTTCTATCATTTTCCCCATATTAACAAGATGCCCATCAGCTACAGCAAGAGTCATACTCATCTGCATATAGAAATATATACTTGCAGTGTCAGCTTGTCTCATTTCTGAGTGCCCCGTAGTGCATCTAATAAAAATAAAAACTGACTGAGGTCAAACGTTGTCTATTTGACTAATCACAAATAATCATATACCACCATCGAAGCTATCATGTTCCAATCGACTTCCTAGTATTACCTATGAGGATACAACTGAAACTAAGCAGCTCATTTGTTTGAACGTTGAAGATTGAAGTGCACTTTGTTTGTTAGTTATGAGCTAGATGCTACTAATTTAGAGTTTTCTTGATGGTGATTTCAACTATAGGTTCTCGTAGTCCATTTTAATTCAGTCTATCTACTACTTCTGCTTATGCTTGCCTTTTATTTCTTTTCACTTTTCATGCTAGTTCTTAACATCTCCCAACATGCTTGAGATTAAACAACATTGTTGTTGTGTATCATTGTGTGAACCAGGTCTGATTTTTCCATTAAATAGATCAATGAGTGGTGGAAAACATGGATGCCAGTTAATTGATTCTGTCTCCCATATATATAGCAGCATAACATGATTACCACAGTATACCCTTTAAGTGGAAGACACTTAATGCTACATTGATGAGGAAAAGGGATGGGAGGTCTAACCTGCCGTCTAATCGATCCTGACAAGTTGAAAGTTCCAGAATGCTTCTTGTCTGTTGTCAACGACAGCATCACAGTGCTGTTCAAGCAGTAATGGGCTGCTCCTTCCTCTTCCGGACCAACCTATTAACATCCCACATTTTTCCATGTAAAGTCCAAACTGGACATAAAACCAAGCCTAACAACTGACAAGTTACGAAGGTTTTATTACAGGTCACCTGAATAACATGGATAGCATCCCACGAACCTATCTGCATGTATCCCCGTTTTCCTTGCCCATCTGTAACCACAAAACAGAAAGTTCAGAAAACTAAATTTTAGGTTAGTTATTTCATGTTGAATAAACAGGATCGCAATAGACATTCATGTGGACCTTTCTTTATTAAGAAGCATGCAATAAAACCATTATCTTCATCCTCCCAAATGTACACAGATGAGATCCCACCTTCATAATACCTACGTGTCAACAGCAGATTGTTTTGACAGTCTTACATAGATACAACAGATATCATCATTTGCTCAACGATAGACAGAAATATGAATCATGGCCTTCTAATGAAGTGAGAACCATGCTACTAATGAATCATGGCCTTCTATCATGTTTGGCTAACTTAGAATCAATGCACAAAAGGGGCAGAAATATGAATCTTACTGATCACGATAGACAGAAAAGACTTCATTTGCCTCAATCTCAAGATTCCTCATTGCTTCCGAGGGAACTGTCCCATCTTCCAAAGGAGGCTCATATTTGTTCGACCAAGGTGATCTGCAAATGCCTCCCAATCAAAAAGACGTGAATAGTAGAGTTGATCGCTCAACAATTGAAGATAGCCCAAGTAAATCTGATTTATTAACTCATCTACAGATCTGTATCTTCCTTTATTAACTTATCTACAGATCTGTACCTTCATCGGGTGACTGGATGTCAGGCAATGTCAGGTTTAGGGTACTGGCTTCCTTAGAAAATGATGTGAAGATTTTAGACAGTAAGGCAGAATTCAGGTAGTGCAGTATATTAGATTAATTTCGCAACATACCCCAGAAAACAATGGTAATCTAGACAATGCATCATTTCCAGTTGCCTTTTTTGCAAAGCTCAATTCATATACTATATTCACCTTTGGTTATTTGAATGCTTACGGAGAACATAAGTAAAATGAAATATGGTATTGATGAATTGCTGACCTGTACGAGTCTGCATCACGGTTATACTCGCATAGAATATATTCCTTCATGCTCTCCTTATCCATGCAGACCTGCAAATATATATACCATTTTTCCAAGTATATCGGTCGGGGATTACAGGCACCTAGAAAAGATAGAAGGTTCTAATAAACTGTTTCCTGATAAATTTTAGGCTTCCATTCTAGAAGACTGATAAATGCATTGCTTACAAGCATTGCATTTTCTCACAGCGAGGTTTGCATATTTGGAAGTTGGATTTACCTACATAAGGTGTAATATTTTCGGTTCCATTGAACAGCTCGATTCTACTGGGATTGTGTTCAACCAAATCTTGGTGCATCATTCAACCAGATTCCCGCAACGCAAAGGGGAACAAGGCAAGAAATGGACATTTCTTGATGAACGAAACACAACATGACACAACCAAGAACGTCACCGGACGGAGAATCCAGTCAAATGAACAATCCAAATGTGTTGGCGCCGCGTCAATAATCCTTATCGGAACCGAACCGCCGAATGGACCTAGTAACACGGCCTGAGTCTGGACGGAGGAGGAGGAACATACCTGGAGCGGGAGGTCGACCTGAGAGAGGAGGTCAAGGGAGTTGTCGGGTAGGAGGGAGAGCAGCGCGTTGAGCGCCGTTTCCGCGCTCCCCGGTGGCATCCGCCGCATCAGATCCATCGCCGCGTCCATGGCGCTTCTTGCACCTGCCGCCCCGCAGCTCGTTTCGGGGATCTCTCTCCTCTTCTCTGCTAGCACTGCGTCGTCGTCGTCTTCCCCGCCCCCTCCTCTGGTTTCTTTGCTCTCGTCCTAATTCAGTTCCCCTGCTTCTTCTTCTGGCCCTGTTTCTCCTTTTCGTCCCTCCTGTTCGACGTGGCCCCTAAACTGCCTTTGTTTTTCATGAGATCTCGTTTTTCATGTGTCCGTGTTGCTACTGATCCTGAAACTGCATTTTTTTTTCCATTTAGTGGCGTAATGATGAAGGAATGGCTACAATTTTTTTAGCTTCTTCATGATTTCCGCAACTTTCCAGCATTAACATTATGTTGTTATGTTTTGTTGTTGTGAATCTTTTTAGAACAATGTTTTTGTAGGTGTAATTGCCATGTTAGAAACTCCTACAACTAGTACTACACCGGAGGCATGGCCACTCTCCTTCCTGAGATTCCAAACTGGACATTTGTATAAAGTTGATTAGACTAAGCCTCCTTTGAATTGGAGATTTTTTTTCCCCAAATCCAATCGATTTTGCTGTGTAATTAAACAGTTTCTATGAATTTCAACATTCCGGAGGGGTAGTTAATTTCCTACTTCATTCAGGCCCATTAATCCCAGAACATGTCAAATCATTACTGAGTGCTTTCGAAGAGTAGTATTACTACACTACCAGCTGGCGTTTGCCAACAGCCACATGACACTAACCGCACGATAAAGGTTGTCATCCGTGTCGTAAATTACTAATGAAGGAATGCCATGGAAACAACTCGGAAGTCACACGGTTTTGCCAAAAGCAATTCTAACGGATGCGTAGATTTTAGGGCACGTAACATTACACAGCTCTTGAAATGATATCTAGAGCTAGAAAAACTGACGACCTAGGTCAGCAAAAGTTCAGGTTGGAAAGGCAAAAAATTCTTGCAAGTTGCTTCTGTAGAGCACGTAACTCATTCATAACTTGGTACAATTTAGGTACAACATCACGCGAGAAAAACTTTTCCTGATTTTCTTGTTGTCGTACAACATCTTGAGACCAGTGCTTACTCTTTCCTACAGTGTCAAATACACACATGGACCACGGTGCTTACCACAAATTTGTGGCGAACCGATTCGGCTGCAAGTCATATCAATTTGGATAGCAGAGTACTGTCAAATAGCTAGAATAAGCAGTGCCGAAGAAATGTGTCCAAAGAATGTACGCCGCTCCTTGTTCTTTGTCACATGAAACTGAACACGTCATGAATCTACAAATTTAAGTAAAAAAAATTGTAAAAACTGCATAATTTCCTTTACTCAAATCTGCAAACATATTTGTAGAAATAAAATCAAATATAAAAGCATCTGAGCATACCTGTATGATGTGGCAACATTTACACTACAAAGCAGGTAAGAACTGAACTTCATAGGTTCCATCCATTATCTACTCGAAATTATTAGCCTGTTTAGTTCTGCATTTTGCTATACGTTCCTCGTATGAAGCTGAAACACGGAGACAATCAGAAGTAGGTTCAATTCTACGAAAAGTACAAAAGGAAAACGTTGCAACTAAGAATCACATTGAAAGATCAGAAGTGCACTGTATGTGTCCTAACAAGGGACAGCTATCAAGTGTACATGTAAAAAGGACTATATTGTGACGTATTTATCAGAAACTGTGAGGTATTGGGCAGGAGCAGGAACTGCCAAAATTGGCTTTCGGAATATTGAAGAGGTGAATGCAGACTGATATGGTCAGACTAAAGCATAGGAATACATAACGACGGAAGAAAAGAAATGCACTGCACGTTCAAGATATAAAGACAATTACAAACTTACGTTCTGTTTGTCGTGACATCAGAGGAATATGATTCCTCTTCTTCTGAAGTGTTTCCGATGAATTGGGTTCTGCATTGGCATCTCACTTTCAGACCATTAACATAATAATATATACTAAAATAATTTAGGTGTACATACCTGGAAAAGGTAAACAGGATAATGCCTCGTGAAATATTGCAGCTTGGAGCATATAATGATAATATTCATCTTTCAAGTGATCAAGGAGAGACCGAGTGGCATCTGAGAGGAACAGTAGCGCATCATAATGATGTCACTAAACAAAATAGCAATTTTCATGAACAGAAAATGATAACCTTGTGGAGTCTAGCTCTATACTTGAAATAAAATTGTTTTGACAATACTTTTTCATACTTTGCTGTAAATATCATGCCATGATCACAAGTGATCTGAACTAACTATATCACGTTGCTCCCAGCTAACTTCAAAGCACGAAGCACAGGAAGCAAAAATGATCACAAGTGATCTGAACTAACTATATCTTGTCGCTCCCATCTAACTTCAAAGCCCAAAGCACAGGAAGCAAAAATGGATAACCCAAATCGAGATATTTACACAGATGAATCAAGAAATTGGAAGTACTTAAACAATCTTCTGTGTGAGGAATATATTTTGCTTTAACTTCATATCAAACTTGCAGTGATAGTTCAATATTGCATGGGGAAATGATCTCCAAAATGTATGCAACTATCCACAAAAGTCTAACAAGACATACCTGATGAACACATAAAGTTGGCGTTATCAAATACACAAGATCTCAAAATCAACGGAACTTCTGGTGCCATTTTATATTGAGGTTTCCTAGGAGTTCTTGTAATATCCAATAGTGAATCAACTATCTGCAGCAAAATCATGAAAAACAGCAAAGATAAGTCCTCACAAAACCAACTACATGAATGCTTTCTTAAAGAATAAGATTAAATCCTTACACAACCAACTGCGTGTATGTTTTCTTAAAGAGTATAATGCACCAGTTGCTTGAATAGATGTTCCAATCATAACTTGAAAACTGAACGTTCAGGTCCATAAACTAGAAAACTTGCATATGCAATGTGGTTACAATTGCACTACGGAATGAGCCAAGTTAAATCATTCATGCAAGTACAAGACCTAAGTACTGCAAGTTCATGGATCTAATTTGACATATGTCGTCCAATGTACTCTTCAAAAAAAGGAAGCTTTAGTGAAAATTTTACTCACAGATGGTGGCTCAAGGCCTTGTCCTATTAGAAATAGCACAGACACCATGCAGCGAACTTGATGCCACAGAAAGGCACTACCCTTGATTATCATGGAGCACAGCTCACCATTGTTGGACCTAGAAGATATGAAAATTTAATTACTAACCATTACAGGACATTTTTAGTCAAAAGAAACACGCATTCAAGTAAAAAGTAGATTTAACCTTTTGTTACTTGCAGAAATATTAAATTCTGTAATGCATCGCCTGTAGTTACTCACATTTGCTGCATCCATCTTACAGAAGTTTCTGAAGTCATGTTCTCCGATAAATTTAGATGCAGCTTTCTGCATGTCCTGTGCGCAAATGAAAGATGGTAGCTCATTCGAAATGAACAAATATTTACATATCTAGTAGCAACAACAGAAATCAAGGTAGCATAACTACCACTATATCTAAGTCCCCTTTCCAAAATAAATATTTATATTCCCTGCCCAAACAGGTGAATCTGCAAAATAGGAATGGGAAGAAATCAAATGATGTTCAGTCACAAGTGATAACAGAATAATGTATGACTATCGGGTAAAATAGCTTGATCAAAAAAGGAGAAAGTTCATTATCTTTACACAAAACATCATAATTTAATAACAAATTGCTAACAGTATAATTCTCATGCAAAGAGTGTGTCTAGACTGAAGAACAAAGACAAGAAAACAGTAAGCATAAGATTTGAGCGAACCTTGCATGAAAATCTGCTGGAACAGGACACCAACCTAGTACACGTATATCTCGTGGAAGAATTCTGTTCAATACCTTCACATAATCAATTTCTGGGGAAAAAATATGCTTAGTTTTAGAGGACAATTGCAACCGTACCAAAGATGCAAAATGAGACATATACTAGAATAATATGAAACCAGGGAAGGTAGATATCACGTGCAATTGAGAGGGGGTGATCAGGGAAATTCTCCTTATGAATGTAACAGCTCAATTAAGCAATAAATCAGAACATGTTACTGCACTACTTGTTGTTTGCACCAATACAGGAGTATAAGGAAGAGGCATACCAGATCTTTCATGCAACCCATCCCCTCCAACATCCTTTATGTTCGATCGCAGATATAACGAAATCACCTGGATGTTGTAAAAGGGATAATACTTTGTCAGCAGAACTGTGGTGCAAATTATAGTCTATATCAAATTTTAGAGCAATAGCAAGATCAAAGTTGTCAAAATACAAATGATACTTATCTTCAGACTTAAAATAGTTTAACAGTTATTTTAGGGAAAAATAGTTTGACAGTTGGATGTCAATATATGGTATCAGGTGATCGATTCCATCATTAGGTAAAATAATGCTTCTACACTGTCCCATATGAAATTGAGGTCGAACATCTTCAATACAACAAGTCCAATACTACATATGAAAATGGAAATAGGGACCATTCTTTTTCTATCTTGACACATTGAAGGATTAACTTAATTTCAGAGAAGCTATTTTTTTTATCTGGAACTTTTCTCTCTAATACAAAGAAGCGCAGCCCTCCTGCGTTTTCAAAAAAAAAAATTATCTGGAACTTTCTACTTACATATAGAGTACTCCTATTGTAAGTACAACAAAGTAACATTCAATATATATGAGGTCCTATAAAAAAGACCTTTATATCATTAAGAAAAAGAAGCAAAGCATTACTCTTACTCAAGAGCACACATGCCAGGTCCCAAATTGTTTTTTTTTAATAACATCGAAACAATAAACAAAGCTTTACTCAACAAATAAGGTAGTACCATGAGTGGCAAGTATATAAAAGTATGGTCGAATAATTGTTCACTAACATCTGGCATTCCAGTTAGTCGCGGGCATAATAGGGATTTTGCCGCCTACCTGTCCAGTAGCAGAAACTCCTTTGTCCGTTCTTCCACACCTAGAATAACATGATTCTTTCCTACTGCCAACCAAAAGCTTTGCTCTTTCCAGTGCTTTAAATATCTCCGACTGACAATACAGTAAGAACTTCCTAAGCCCATAGGTTACTTTGGAAATATCAAAGCAAATAGCTCCTATGTAAAGTTACCTCAACTGTTGGCTCCGCTTGACCTTCTGAAGAAAAACCATAGAATCTGTACAGGTACATTGACATGGAAAGGTGGGAGAAAAGACAGGTCACAAGAAACAGGAGTTACAGAGTGAACATGCAATGAAAAAGAGCAGACATAGGTGTCCAATGTTTTTCTTAAAATAGACAAACATGTTCATGTATTTGAAAGGGATCATGAAGGCACAATTTTTTAGCTTGGGATATAAGATGTCTAGTAACGCATTCATATGTGATCCATGATTGGCAGCCCAAAAAAAAACTCACTCAAAGCAAAACCTCTTGACATGCAGCATTGTCTCATTGTATTTAGTCCGACAAGAATTTTATGGAATAAGTAACCAGAAACCACTCACGCAATCAACATCTATAAGAATGTGTAAGCATGTAAATTTATTTCTCGAACACGTGTAAGCATCTAAATTAAATAATAAGGTAGGTTCTAGTCAACGAATGAATACCTCTGTCCAAAGTACATGACTTTGAGAGCAACTAGACGCTTTGAGCAGTGACTTACATTCCCTTTTTCATGACCTGTGTATTATATACAGTGTTTAGTAAAGTTCTTCAATATTGTCACAAAACAGTTATATTTTCAATTAGTCAAGGGGTGTACTGAAATGTATTATCCATGGATTTCAATGTAGACATAATGAGCTTTTGTGAAAATGAAATCAAGTATAATTTCTCATAACTAAGAAAACAGCCCCAAGAAGCAAGCAGTTTATCTTAATTGGCACCTTTTCTATTAGTACGCTTCCTAGAATCATCAGGTAGATCATTGCACTGCAGGTCAAACGTCAATATGTTAATTAGATAAATTTCTCGACAGAAATGAATGAGACCAGTTCAGAAATTGTCTGAAAATATGTATCTGTACTTTAGTTTCACAAAATTTTGTATTACAGTACGCTCAAATCTTTCTTCACAATGCTACTTTCATGGAAAGCAACTTAGAAGCACTCAAAACAGTCCTCAAGGTTTGGAAACATCAACGGCATGAATCTCATGCTACATGAATAAATTTCAAGGAATCGACAATAAGAATAGGCAGATCAGTATAGCCACTGTACTCCCCTGAATCAAGTTTGCCTCACAATAAGGGAACACATTACATGAAGCCTTCTTTTCTCAAAACCGGAATCCTACTATTTGCAGTGGTGGAGCTAGAACAAAATCAATAGGAGTGCAGAAACATCTCATTTTGTTGTCCATGGGTGCTTAATGTTAGATTTTGGCAGTTCTTATCTGGTGAAAAGAAGCCCATTACAAGTAAATTTCTGGATTTTAGCACCCAATACTATGAGTCTATGAACCTCGCTCCGCGCATGCTATTTGCAGATCATAATTACCATGGGTAGAACTTAATTTAGTTTGCTCTGAAGTTCAGAATGATTTCTTGTGTAGTTGTGTACAATGAAGGAATCATCTTATCCTACAACCACTAAACCGAGAAGGCTTTCACTTTTCTAATTAACAAAGCCATGCCATGGAACAATAGTACTATCATAGGGATGTAGCAAATCAACTAATGAGCCGAAAAGTACTATCCTATCACTTGTCACAGTGCTATCTCTCCAGCTTCATTGCCTTTCTCTCAAAGTTGGCATGCACCTTTGCATCAGAAAACAAAGAAAGGGAAAGGATCACCTTAGACCCGCAGGTACAGCTCGAAGCAATCTTAGCCAGCCGCTGGTTCTCCCTCTCCAACTCCTAATCACATCCAAAACCAACATTCTTATAAAACTGAAGAAAGGAAGCAGCAGGGAAATTACTTGGAAAGAATTAGGCGAAGAATGAAAAATCATAGTTGTGGCTGAAGCATCCTACCTGCACGCGCAGCTGTAGCGCGGCGACCTCCGCCCGCAGCGCAGACGCCTCGCCGTCGGCCGCCGCCATCTTTCGTGTCGGAGCCCTAGGCGCGCCCGGTAAGGTAAGGGAAGCGATCCCTTGCTCGGACTGACGCAGTGGCGAAGCACGTGAGTACCGCGAGTGGCTTGCCGGATCAGGTTCGATGGGGGCGTGCCGTATGAAACCTGACCCGGTAAAGGGGCGTTCCGTTCCGTTCCGTCGGAGGGCTTTGACTGGTCAAATCGCGGCGGTTAGAATTCAGGCGCCCGCTATCTGATCTGGCGGCGAACGGGATTAGATCGATCCTGTTGACTAGGACAGTACTCTCCCGCGCTCTCTCCCTTCCTAAATCACGGAGTGGCTTAGCCTAATCCTCCCCTATAAATGAGGCATCACATTTCTTGCTCGAGAGCACTGAGTTATCCCGGGCACACCGATCCTTCCAAAAGAGCATGAGCATGGCAATGGTGGTGGGCAAGAACATGACCGTGCTGATGTGGCTGGCCGTAGTCTTGCTGGCGATCGCAGGGAATGGAGAGGCTAGGAGGCAGGGGAAGGAGTCGGTAGGGTTCTACGAGCTGCGGCGGGGCGAGTTCTCCATGGTCCTCACCAACTGGGGCGCCACCATCCTCTCCGTCAGGCTCCCCGACAAGAACGGTACGTGAATTTCCGTTGGATGATACAGTAGTAGTTGGTCTCTAATCTCTTGGGAAAGGACTGTTGACTGATCGTCGTTGTTTCTTTGGTGGCTGCAGGGCACATCGACGACGTGGTTCTTGGGTACAAGAACATCGGATCGTACGTGGTGAGTTGTTGGATTAATTCCATAAATACACGCATTGAAAATTGAAATGCAATCTAATGTCTTGTTCTGCAAATGAAAAAATAAAAAAAAAATCACAGAACGACACGACCTACTTGGGCGCGCTGGTGGGGCGCGTGGCGAACCGCATCGCGGGGGGCCGGTTCACCATCAAGGGCCATCCGTACCACACGTACCGCAACGACGGGCACAACACGCTGCACGGCGGGCACCGCGGGTTCAGCCAGGTGTTCTGGTCCGTCCGCGAGCACGCCACGGGCGACTTCCCCTACATCACCTTCGCCTACCGCAGCTACGACGGCGAGCAGGGGTTCCCGGGCTTCCTGGACGTGCTGGTCACCTACAAGATCGACGGGGACCTCTCCTACAGCGTAACCATGTACGCGCGGCCCTTGGACAAGGCGACGCCCGTGAACCTCGCGCAGCACACGTACTGGAACCTACGCGGCCACGGCAGCGGCGCCACGGTCCTGAGCCACGCCGTGCGGATCGTCGCTTCCGCCGTCACGCCCGTCACGCCGGTCGACCTCATCCCGACGGGGAAGATCATGCCCGTCGCCGGCACGCCGTTCGATTTCAGGGAACCCGCGCCGGTGGGGAGCCGGATCAAGGAGGTGGAGGGCGGGTACGACATCAACTACGTGCTGGACGGGGAGGCGGACGGGCAGGGCGTCAGGAAGGTGGCCGTGGTGAGCGAGGAGACATCGGGCAGGGTGATGGAGCTGTGGGCGGACCAGCCCGGGGTGCAGTTCTACTCGGGTAACTTCCTCAAGGGCGACGAGGGAAAGGACGGCGCGCGATACCACAAGTATGCGGGGCTCTGCCTCGAGACGCAGGACTTCCCGGACGCCGTGCATAACCCCGGGTTCCCCACCGAGCTGTACCGCCCAGGACAGGTCTACAAGCACTACATGCTCTACAAGTTCTCCATCAACAAGTATCCCTGATATATACGCTGTTACCCATTTTCGGTTAAAAAAAAAATGGCCATGAGGCTGTGCGCGAAAAATAAGGGGCTCAAAACTTGTCTAGTTACCTCAGTACATCACGACGATCCGATCACTCCATCTTCTCAGAGGCGCGTGGCGTTTCTAATGCCTGCCCATGCCTTGTGAAACAGTCACCAATAGACACGACGAAACTTTGTGAAACAATCACCAAGAATAGTGTCAATTATCAAAGGAAAATGAGTACATGCAAAATTCATTCAACAACATGCTTTAATCCATTCTCAAATTGAATGTGTTATTTTCCATACTTTTTGCGTATCTTGTTCAGTACTAATAATTTGTTGCTAACACGATTTACTCACGATCGAGATCCCAATAGACACGACCAGGGTTTACAAAAACAGTAACAGTCCGATTTTAAAGCCGTGAAAAACCGGTCGATTAACTGGTGGTTAACAATTTTGCAACAATACATGTTTCGGTTTTCACCAAAAACCAATCAATCGGTGAAACCGGCTCAGACTGATAATCTGGTTAACCGACCAGTTTCAACCAGTTTTGTAAACCCTACACGACGTTTGAAGAGCGGAACTAATCATAACAGCTCGCATTCAATTGCTCATACTACAAAGAATCGTCCATGCTTAAAACAAAACAGATCAATATGTCAGCCTTGGTACCATTTATCAACATATTGACAGAAATAATAATTTTCAACTCACATAAATTTCAAGGTGTTAGAAGAAAACTAAGACTGACTTCAATAGCTCATGCAAAAGGATATGCAAAGGCAAAAATACCTCTTCTAGTGACACTGTTCACAATGCATCCCTCTCCAACAGAGGAAGCAAAATGTGAGGCATATTTGCCTTTGAGGAGAGAGGGGATGCAAAAATGCACTCCCTCTCTCCTCCGATGCATATGGCTGGGCCGTGGAGGACGCCCGCAACAGAGGAGGACATCGTGCGGGTGCTGGCGGAGACGGCGAGGTTGAGGAGACGCAGCACGGGGGAGGCGGCGCCGGCGCTGGAGGGCGGCGTGCGACGAAGGGAGGCGTAGTGCGGGAGGGAGGCGCGGGCAGGGGAGAGGCGGCGCGAGCAGGGGATGTCAGCGTCGTCATTGGCAGCGAAGCTGCAGAGGGAGGCGGCGCGGGGGAGGGAGGCAGCACGGTGGAGGGCGCCGATGCGGTGGATGGCGGCGGCGTGGCTAAGGGATGTCGGCGTCATCCTTGTAATATTTATAAGAGAATTTTGAGCATAATTCTTTAAAGTTTTAGTCGGAATAGAAGATGATAAAAATATGTGGAGCCTTGAAATTTGGAGAACCTTAGTGATTTCTTTCAACGAAGGTAACCAGCATGGGTTACTTTTCCGCATGTCCTGATCGCAGGCAAAGGCGCAATTAAGTACCGAGAAGAAATAATCTCCGGATACAGAGCAAATTAAGGCATATCGTGATCGCAGGTAGTGTCGGTTAATCAATTATAACTTTTGCGCATCACATTGTAGTTGGTTCAGAAATAATCCCGGAAAGATAAACGAGGCACCAGTTAAGGATGTGATGGTGCCATTTTCAGTATGTTTAGAGGAATCGAATGAGCCTAATTGTGTATTTGTGTTCGAAGGATGGGATAGGGGATGGACGACGTTCAGGTCCGTTTCGGTACCACTCAAGCATTTCGACGCCGCGAAGCTCGAACGACACCAATGGACAACGCTTGGCTTCATCGACCGATTCAGGCCCGATCAGCTCCTATTTGTTGCTTTCCTGGCTTGAATCCACGGCAGTGTCCGTTGAGCTTGGTGTTGTCACCGAGACGGATGCCCACTGTCTCCTAACCAAACACATGCTAACTCAAAGCAATGAAGCACCACAACCACAAAACATCATCTTCCACAAAAATTATCATTACTGAAACAGGTGAAATGGTCTCACTGAATTCACATGCATTCATCAGGTAAACATCATCAATGATGAACAAGTCACAGTAATGAAAGATTCCATGAATTTAAACAGCAACTGTAGAAACCCTCGGTGGCCAACTTTTGTGTTCATGTAACAAAATCAGGTCCTAACAAAGCCAGCAAAATTAGGTCCTAACAAAACCAGAAGCAGGTGTTGCATGATTACTCCTCATCCTCATCACCGTCGGCACCTCCACCAGAAGCCTTCTTCTGGTTCTTCCTCTTGACTCTTCCAGGTTCGCCACCACCAAGTGGACTAGTCAGGGAGAAGTCAATGTGTTTCTCGGAGTCAAGTCTCACCATGAACGAGGGAATGTTGACAAGCTGCCTCCCAACTCTGTAAGAGTTCCGATCAAATATAAACACCATGCAGTGCAAATACCGATGGTTATGAATAAGAAATCTAGGAGAAATACAAATGCATACTCATCAACAGCCTAAACAAATCACCAACTTCTACAGTAACTATATGCCATGTGGTTTAGTAGAAGCATAGGAGAACAAAGTGTTGCTTCACATGAATCTTACAATTTACGTTGAAATAGACTACACAATAATTGTTTATAATTGTGACAGCAAACTTGGAAGGCACTCAGAATGAAAAGGACAAGGGTCATTGGTCTTTAGACCTCATAGATACATTAGCAAAATAAGTTCCTCATAGCGCCAAACAAGCCAAGATGTAAACAAACAGATATAGGAAACCAACATCATAAAAAAAAAAAATCAAATTACAGCGAATCAGGTGGACAAAAAAACGAAGTCCAAGTGAATTGGGCACCAGAGAAAATATGACTGCAACATTATAGTGAATCAGGTGGTCAAAAGAACAAAGTCAAAAGTGAAATGGGCATCAGAGAAAATATGACTGCAACATTACACACAAAGTGTCTCAGACGACCGTCGTGAGTTTGCATATGGTTTCTCATCACATGACCCGAATAATGGAGAAGACTAGAAATTGCTTAGTCACTAACCTGTTGGAAATAACTACAAACAATACATTGAACAAGTGCAGAAATTATCAGCAATAACTACCAAACGTAACAATAACCCACACTGAGACTATAACCTATGAATCACCGATATGCAGCGGAGGGCGCCATACCCGTATCTGATACGGCGGGATATGGGATACGGCACGATACAGCTTCGATACACGTATCCTTGAGTATCGAGTAATTTGGATTTAAAAATAAAGATTTTAATTCCGGATACTCCTGTCGATACTCGCCGATACAGGTATACATGGCACCATCTCCTTCCTGTCATCGTACTCGCAGAACACCAGGTGGTGTAGCAACCTGAGAGGTGTTGTGGCCTTGGAGTGACGAGAGAGGAGGCAATGTGGTGGAACAGTATGGGAGGTGCAGCGGCCTGGAAGAAGCAGAGTCAAGCAGCTGAGCCGGCGGCAACTGCTCGTCTGCTCGATGACGATGACAATAGCCTAATCTCTTGGGCCAAGTGGGCCGATAGCAAGGTCCAGAACACCACAAGGCTCAGGCATTACAGCCCACAACATGCAGGGATAGCTGTGAATTTGACCGAATTTCGAAGAATATCATGTTATTCAAATATTTTAGGGTATTTAAATTATAATTTTAAATATACCCTACATATCAGAGTATCGGTGTTTTTGGCCGACCACTGTATCCCCATATCCACGTATCGTATCGCCGTATCCGTATTGCCATATCAGTGATTCTTAGACTAAAACCCTATTCAAACAAATGTATTGGTATGCATAAAACAAATATAACTACTAGGGAATAAATGCCTGTGTTTATACCTGATGTGGCGTTGCCTGATGAGGACACGGGCATGATGAATGGACTTTGCCATGCCATTCTTGAAAACGATGGTCTGGAGGCGACGCTGCAGGAAGTTCTCGACAGTGAGAGCAAGCACATAATCGAGCTTGTTCTGGCCCTCACCAAGGAGACCATAGCGGTTCATGCGGCGCAAGAGTGCCTCTCCCTCAAAGATACGACGTGGGTTCTTCTCATCAAGGGTGAGCAGCTCCCTCGCAGCATTCCGGATGCGGCTGAGGGCATACTGCACACGCCACAGCTCACGCTTGCACCTCAGGCCGTATTCACCCACAAGCTTCAGCTCAGCATCAAGACGCTCCTTCTCATACGGACGCCTTGGCTTCTTGAAGGTCTTACCATCTGCATTGCATAAACATAGTTAGGAAAGGACACAAACAAGCACTACATTTTGAGCTGCATCAAAATATGCACTTAAGCGCTCATAAAAATTAACCAGGACGAAATGCATTTCTAAATTCTAGTCATTATCAACGTATGCGAGATGCAATCCCCCTAATAAGAAAATGTGACAAATAACATCCGAGGGCACAATGGGGTGCCATTTTCTTCCCAGCTAAAGCATTTCTTACCGACCATATACCAACATTATACAAACATACAGGCGCTACGTTTGACAACATCTTTTCATCAGCTATACAAAACAACACCACAACAGAATCTGATACATCTAAGCACTCGCACTACCACGGCTGACATGTCTTACTCATAGCAACTTAATCTCGTGGGGGAGATCAGATACAGGGTTTCAGATCAACAATAAAGCCAGCACTATCAGATTGCGGTCACACAGATTCTAATGCGCAAGGTCAAGATCAAATGCTACCGCCACCATGGGATCAGACAGATAACGTGGACAGAGAGTGAAGTGGGGGCACTCACAGTTGCGGTAGAAGCTGACGTGCACCATGGCTGCCGCTGCCTCCGCCGCCCGTCGCCGGTCTCGGGCACCGCCGCCGCCGCTGCGAGGTCTGTTTGCGAGGGGGAGGTGGGGAATGTGAGAGAGATGGAGGAGGCGGCGCTCTTATAGGGGAGGCGCTAAACCCTAACCCTAGAGCGTTACGGTTTATAGGCCGATCATTCGTGGGCCTTTCGATGTTATGGCGGGCTATTTTTACGGGCCTCGCGTGCAAGTCTCCATAGTTATGGGCCTCTGTCACCTCGCCGCCGCCCAAGCCGATCACGGATTCACGGTAGTAACGAGCCCACCACATACTGACATACCAGAAGACAGCATTCCCTTCGCCGCGAGCGCGACCGTCGCATACAAGACCAGCGCTCGCTGCGGCATTTCGCCGAGCACCTGCCATGCATTCGCTCCGGCGCGCCTTCCACATCCCTGTGGCCGCCTCCAGCCTGCGCCGGCTGTCCTCCAATCGTCGCGCGCCCCCGAAGCCGTCTTCCACGGCTACCGGAGAGGACGAGTGGAACGACGCGTGGGAGACCGCATGGCTACCGGGCGACTCCCCCACCACCTCGCCGGCGCCCGCCGCGCCCTGGGAGTCCTCCGCCTCGTCCTCAGCACCCGCAGACGCCTCTATCCCGGCCATCACCGCCGAAGTGGACCCCAACACGAAGGCCTTCGTGGCCGACATGGACGAGCGCTGGGCCGAGCGCCGCGCCGCGTCCCGGCGGGGCCCGCCGCAGCACGCGCCTCGCACGGCTGAGAGGGGCGCCGTGGCGAAGAAGAAGGTGCAGGCGGACGAGTATCGGACGAGGAAGCAGCGCGTGCACGCCGCGCTGTGGGTCAAGGAGATCGAGAAGATGGAGGAGGCGCGACTCGGCGGCGGGGGAGGCGGCGCCGATGACATCGATCGGCTCCTCGACTCGTGTTCAGAGTGCGTTGCTACTCTCTTATCTTTCACCTGTACTCTTGAGCGAAATTGCGATGCTTAGCTGTGATTGATTCATGCCGTTGTTTGGTTAAATTGGATTGCTTACGAATTGTGTGACACACCCATATGTTGGTGGAAGGTCTTACCTTGGCTTATACTGCCAGGTCCTCTGCGACGGCCATCTGGGTCAAAATTCTAGCCAAATTGCAATATCACTTATATTGACAATTTATTTGATGCTATTGATTGGTTATCTACTTACTGGAATCCATGAAAGAATCTTTTGGCCCTTGGCAAAACTTTGAAAATGCAGTAGTTGCTATAGTTGTCCTATGCTTGCAGGAATATTGCCACATTTAGATAATAGATAAGTTACAAAAAGTGTCAGAAATGCATGGGATATAGGAATCATGATAAATGTGCCAGGTACATGAAGATCAATTGTCATGTCACTTTTATATCTGATTTTGTTGTGGTGCATGTTGATGGTCTCTAAAGGGATGGCAACAGTGTATGCCATGGGCCTGAAAGGCGTTTGTTGCATGCCAAATCGAAATTTGTTGGTCTGTGTTAACTGTGGTTTTTCTAGTGAGATTTGGTAGGAAGTGGCCGCTGCTTAAATCCTGATGCACAATTATAATCACTGTATTGCTCATAGCATTTGCTGCCCAATTGACAACTTAGGGTCCGTTTGGATCCCTTGACAGAGCTTGCTTCTCCTTGCTTGCTCACCATACCAGGCAAGAATACGCAAAAGCAAGAATACTAGCAGTTGTTTGGTTTCGTTGCCCAGTTGCCCCTGCCCCCTCGTCCCCTTTCTTCCCCTCTGTCCTCTTTCCTCTCTTCTTCTCACCAGAAAACTGCACAACAGACAGCAACACAAGGTGCAACCAGATTATGGACCTGATTTTGCAATAGGTATGATTGATTAGACTACCAATATCTCAGATCTAGTGGTAAGGGAAGAAAAACAAGGGGACAAACATTCGTCCATCAAGCCTCAACTTCCGCTACTAAGCATTGATTTCCTTCCATGGGTGACCATTTGTGCCTTTGAGATCATCATGCTCATGCGATCATGCCTGCCACCAATCTTCAGTTTCTACCATGAATGAGCTTGTCGCTTGTTACAGTTTGAGCTTTAATTTTATTTGTGGAGGGGTAGATTTGAGGACAGGCTGCTATTATGAAGGCGTCGATTTGTAGGGGCATCGAGCACGCCGCACGAGGAAGATTGCTTGCTTCAGGCGGTTAGTTTGACTGGCAAGGCAAGATTTTTTGGAATACCGAACAACCAATCTTTGACAGGCAAGGAGAGGCAAGCTCTGGCAAGAGATCCAAACTGACCCTTAGCAGCATGACGTTGCTAATCAGTTGTCTTGTGGAGCTTTATCCTCTGTCTGAGTGCTTACCATAATTATTTGTCAGGTTTTAGTATTGTTCGTTTAGATGATAGGGAGGACTGCAGTTGTGCTTCTGCTGCTCTTGCTTAATACTGAACATATGTTGGCTTTGTTGAGATAATGTTGCTCAATACGTATTGAAGTTTGTGCAATGGGCAGCATAAGAAACTAACATTTCAGATTGACTGACTAATGCACACTTTACACTTCAGTTATGTGATATTTTGCCATGCTACAGACAATTTTACCGACAAACCTTGACCTTTATGATTTACTATAACTTTTAAGCTGGGCAGTCAACTTGGTTCAAGTGCTTATAGTGTGATAGCATGTTGTAGTGCATTACTGGTTAGGCTTTGTGTTGCTGACGCTTCTGTTTCCTCATATTCTATATATGGTTAGTTGCTTTTTTCAATTAGCTTACGGTTCTTTCAAAATGCAGTATCTTTGATTCTGGCAACACTGATTTTGGCAATTCCAAGATCCCAAGCACTACTGAGATCAAAACCAAGCCTGATGGCTGGGAAACTACCTCGAGAGTTCAGGATGGAAGTATATGGGAGATTTCACAGCGAGAAGAGGACATTCTTCTCCAGGAATTTGAAAGGAGAATTGCTTTCAGTAAACAGCAGGTCCAAGAATATACTTTTCTCACTGTTTTCTGCTTAAGAACATTTACTTTAACCTCAAATCTTGATACTATCATCGAAGAAAAATTCCAATACTATTGCTGACACTGTTTATCTAATGATGCTGAAATGTGATTACAGATTGCTAGCTTTATCAAAACCCACATATTTAGTAGGAGGCGTCCTATAGACGGATGGAAGTACATGATTGAAGAAATTGGCCCGAACGCAAGAAAAGGAAAGGGGAGTGTGCAAAGATTACCTAGCGTGGCTGATCCTGCAACCCAGCCGTATAGGGAAGACACAACTGCAATTCCGTCCAGTTCGTCCTTTAGAGGAAACCGGCCGTCATGATGTCTAATATGCATCTTCTCTGATTTACATGATATAGTGCACACAGGCTAGGTTCTTTTGATTTGAGAGTTGTACTTGATGGATAAAATACCTTGTGGCAGACATGGTGGGTTTCCTTACACCTGTTGGGTCATATGATTATGTATTAAATATGATGGTTTCCTACTAAGCTTATCAAATGTTATGCTGCAGTTGGCATAATCGGTTATACAGCATTTGGTTTCATGGCCAAGCTCTTTTAAGCTTTATCATCTGATCCTCAAAGCAGTAATTTCATGTATTCATCAGCAAAGCAAATCGCTTTTGTGGAGATTCAAAAGTTGCAAAAGTGGGTGAAAAGGGTACTATTCATATCAGGGTATATCATGTAAGTACAGAGAGCCAAATGAGATCCGTATTTACATGCACACGGCTGCTGTTAATACATACATTGACTACGCTCAAACGGCAGGCTTTTACTGTTAATACATTAACTACGCTCAAAGGGGCCCTTCTCTTTACCAGAACAGACCCACTCAATCTCTACCTGTGCTAACTTCCTTGCTACTGCTGGTTGTGGTGCTGCTACACTGCTCATCTTCCATCCTTGGAAGCCCTGAAAACAGGCTTACAGGCCAAGAAGACGCCTGCGTCGGGTACCTCGCTTGTGGTCGGGCCACATGGTTGTTAGACTCGTGGTCTTCTGCTGGTTCATAGCCTACCTTTGGGAAAAGCTTCAGTTCTCGTGGTGGTGCAACATACGGTAGCTCTATCACTGTTGGTGATGGCTGTGGCTGCTGCAACGGCATTATAGGGCTTGCCATACTGGGTTGCTGCACTGGCTGCAGCGATGGAAAGACTGTGCTTGTGGAGTTCGGTTCAACCATGCCATGGTCCCAAGCCGAATTGCTTGACTGCCGCACCCTCAGCTCATTTTGAAGCTCTAGAATTTCTTTGCCGAGCGCACTAGTCTCATCCCGCAGCTCATCTCTCTCCATTGTAACCTATTTGTGAAACAGAAAAATAGCCAATCAACTATTGAATCAAGTCAGATGATGCCTAACATGTAGTCTGGCAAGAAAACCAGTTTGTTTGTTTGTTTTCCTCTTAAATCGATGACACTGGCATATGTCTTATTGTCTCCTATAGTCCTATGTCACACGAAAGTGTTTATGAGTAGATAAAGCCTATGTTTCCAACTCGTAAGTTGTTCATGGAGTGCTACTACTGCAATGAATCAACACATGACAGTTTAGATGCTTACATAATGAGATTCATTCTGCAGGGTACTGTTTTCCTTCCGAAGTGATTCTACTTGACAAAGCAGATCTCTCAATATCCGAGTAGTGTCAGCTAATATGCACGCCTTTCCATTATTCTGCCTATCTTCGTCTGTAAACATGTTGCATTTGGTAAGAGAAATGTTGGTTAGCAAACTCAAGCAAATAAAGTTTTTTGGAATATACGATGAAAAGAAGGCTATTTGCAAAGACTTCATCAGAGAACATGGCAGGAACATGATGGCGGTAGCTTAATTCAAAAGGACTAATTCCACCTAATGGCACGTGATTTTCTAAGAAGCACATTCAAACAAACTGCTTGAGGTATCAATGCTGCCACTGAAAATGTGAGTGTGTGCCTACTCACCAAGCATTTCACCCAGCTCGACGAATAGATCATTTAATTGGTCACGTTTAAGCTTCTCCCTCTCCGCCTTGTGGACCTTCCTCGGGGCCTTCTTCTGGATCTTCTTGGCAGAGACAGGCCTGGACAAGTGAAATGGAACTGCATGGTAAGCAACAATGTAAAACAGGCATAGTCCTGTTTTCTATCTGATGTATCTGTTCATTCAGCGACCGAGAAAACAAGATGAATGAACAGCAACCTAACTGATCGAACTTGTTGTGACAGGCTAGGACTTGACAGTATTCGACTACTTGAAGCAATCAATCTACTACTAAATACTGCAATTTTCAGCTGGAGTACCAAGTTGGATCCATTTTTTCAGGTAGTCAACTCAATCTAAAACATCAACAGTCCGAGTCCACACAGACAGGAATACCCAAATGCACTGCCCAACGTACAGGAAACCGAATTTGGAACCCGTTGCAGCCAGAAGAAATCCTTTCGCTTACCCATGGAGCAGCTTGTCCGCGGCGGCCGTGCTGACGGCTGTGGCGACGCTTCCCCTTTCGGAGGGCACCATTCTGAGCAAACAAAGCTCGTTCCGTCCAATCCAACCTCTTCCGACTTGCTCCTACCCCTGTAGATATCAGCGAACCGAGAACCAATAATTAGGCCGAGACAATCTCTCCCGATTCCCAGATCCCAAACCCCGCGACAAATGAAAGATCACAGCGAAAGAGGAACTACCTCGAATAGGAAGCGAGCCCAGCAGGCCGGGATTGGGGTCTGCACGTGCGGATTGGATGGAGAGGAGTCTTCGGCTCTGCTGTTCTGGTTCGGTGTTCTTCCGCGGGCACGGGGAAAAGAGAAGAGGGGAGAGGAGCGTGGCCGTGGGGCCCCCTAGCCGCGCGGGCACGTAACGTCGCGTGCCGTTCAGAGCGGGCGGCCGGTGGCTGGGTTACAAGAAGTGGGACCGGACAAAAGCTTAGACCCACAAGTCAGTGACAATAACTAATGCCGCTGAAGTGCGGTTGCGCGTGGAAGGAGCACGCGGGAGCGTGTGTGCGGCACGGTCCGGCGCGCCCGCCCGGCGCGTGCCGCTGCGTGGCCCTCCACTGCCGGGCGCATGCGTCGCGCTGCCTCTGGCTTCTGCTTTGCTCGACTCACTTTTTTCACACTTTCTTTTGCGTTCATCTCAGTAATTATCCATCACCTTATCCATGTTTTTGTGCGTTTATTTATTTTTTCTGTGACTCAGATTTATCTCTCTTTTCTTTTTCGTGACCGTCATTCTAACTTTTCTATTTTGCGAGTGGCCGTCATTCTAACTCAGATTTGTTTTTGGTATCCATCACTTCTCGGAGGAATGACGGGCCTGGCGGAGGAGCGCCCGCGGCGGCCACGAGCCTCCACGCTGGAACCTCGGGCCCACCGCGCTCCGGTGTACGGCATCCGCGGGCCACAGGGCCGGCTCGTGCCGCCTCGTGCGGTTCGTTTTTGCGAGCCGGCCGTTGCTGACGTTTCCCGTGGACTCGTCGCTCAACTTGTTTGAACGACACGGAAGCAGCCAACGATTTTATTTATGTTCACGAGTGTTTTATGAGTAGCTTTGCAAACATTTGGATTTCGGAACCATAGGAACTTTGTAATTTGAAGAAATGCGAGACGCTCATGCGTTTAGCATGGATTATATATGTTGGCTCTAGATATCAATGGGTACATTACCCGTCAGAGGGATTGAGTAACGTAGCCATCCCTATATGATAAAAGGTTTCCCATCACCCATATTCATATCCATTTCAAGTCTTAAAATTTCCTATACTCATATCCAAATGAGTCGAAGTACTCATTGAATTAACCATACCCACTAATAAGTAGCAAAAAAGTCTTTATTTATATAATATATTTCATATTTTGTACAAATAAAGAAAAAAACATTTACAATTTTTATATTGGATAAAAGTTTTTCTAATATAATACAGCTGCTACAGATAACTCAATGTTACCATAGTATCATAAAAGTTCTTTAGAATCCGTGTATTAATTAAATTCATGGAGCTTCATAGGCAAATGGGTTGGGTTATAAAAGAATAGACACATATCTATTTATCGAATGGGTGAAAAAATAACCTATTAACGAACCTATGAGGAGAAAAAGAGTCTAAAACTCTTATTTTAATAGAGTAAAAACCTATCGAGTATCGTATGATGGATACCTATTATTATTTTTTTCATAGGCGCTGCAACTGCCTGTCATAATTATCTCGTGAAGTTCAGATAATAGCAAAGTTACCTACATTACCGCAAGTGTGCACTAGGTGATACTTGAGTCAACAGTGCCAAACCGTGGAGCTCGCTTACTTAAAGAAAACAAAAAAGAATCTTTGATGACTTCTACTACGTGCCAACTCAATGACATAACATGCCCAAATAAAAGGACACAGAAGTAAACATCTCCACGAGGTCGAGGTGTGACCTCATTCGATGGAGACGGGAACCATAGAATAGACAATGCACGGGGGACGTTTTGAGGCACATAGTGTCGACATTCATCAGATGTAGTACAATTGCGTCCCTTTGGATTTGCATAGGTTTAAAACACAGAGCATGTAAACGGATAATTCCCAGTCAATCGTCAAATGAGGGTCTATTTTCATCATTCTGACTCCATGTAGTCCGGTTGTCATTAAGGAGAACTCTTCTTTTTTTTTTTTGCAAAGGTCATTAAGGAGAACTCGAATTAAAGGAACTCATATAGTCATATACTACTCTGTTCTTATTTCGTAAGAATACTAGAGAAACACAAACAAGAATAAGAAACTCGTTATGGTTTTCACATGATGACATCCTCAAGATTGAAAATGGTGGTTATTCAAATCAAGATACACTGGGATTAATAAATTTTAATAAAACAAAATGAATCAAGATATGAAACTATTTTCTGCATATGACATGATCGATTCGATTTAACAAAACAATAGCATTCGTGTGACATGATTTGTTTTGTGTGCATTAGTTAAAGAGTTAACAATGAATGGGTAGGTCTGGTGTTACTAGAGCTTTAACTAAATTAATTAGTAGATTAATTTTTCATGATTTTTTATTATTCCTTTCTTATGATTTTTTATAATAATAATTATTATTATTTTAATAAATTATTATTTGTTCTTATGGTGTTATTTAGGTTTTCTTCTACAGATTAAAGTCAACTAATAGAAAATAAATGAGCTATGACTTCGTATGGGCTTATATCGGCCCAAGGCCTAACTTCGGAAGCCCACTGACTTTTGTACGAGAACAGCTGGCACCAGTCTTTCCCGCGCGTCCTCTTGAATCCTCGTCAATTCGTTCCCCAATTTCTCGATTTCTCGCCTTCCTCTTGATTCTTAGAAACCTAGTCGATTTGATAAAAGGAAGGCGTGGCCAAACCCTAGAATTCCTCTCTCACGTCCGGCACCCACCGCTCCCCCTGTTTCTCATCTCGCCCCGCACCCTTCCCCAATTTTTGGATCTCGCCGAGATCATCCACCATGGAGACGCCGGAGGACCATTCCTTCACCCCCGCGAACTACAAGCTCATCTCCGTGTATCTCCGGCGCAGGCTCGCCGGTGATCCGCTCCCAGCAGCCACGGCCGCGTACTTCCACGACGTCGACATCTACACCGCCGATCCGGCCACGCTCACGACGGGGAAGGCAGATGGGGATTTCTGGCTCTTCTTCACCCCCTTGAGGAGCAAGAGCAGCACCGACAGCCGCAAGTCCCGCAGGGTCGGCGGCGGCCTCGGCACCTGGCACTCCGAGCATGCTCCTGAGGACGTGGTGGACGATGAGGGCAACCTTGTGGGGCGTCGGCAGCTATTCTCGTACAAGGACAAGGGCGGGAGGAGATCTGGGTGGTCCATGTGGGAGTTTGGCGCCACGGATCAGGAAGGCGGCGAGTCCGTACTGGTTCTCTGCAAGATTCATCACGGGCGCACTGCTTCACGCCGCGCCGACGGATCTACGGCGACATCGGCGCGCAAGAGGAAAGCAACGGATGATTGCATCGATCAGGCTTCTTCAGCTCCCGTGAAGCGGCGACTCTTCCCTCCGTCTGCACCGATTCCGCCTGCCGCATCGGAGGACAAGGTCAGCTCAGCACCAGAGGCCATCCCCTGCTCCAGGAAGGAAACAGAGGCGCCGAAGGACACGCCAAGGTCCGTGCTTAGCTTTTGGGACGAACTAGATCCGCCACAGGACACGACCAGTGCATCATTGGGGCCAGTTCCCAGTTTCTCCCCCAAACCTGATGCATCCCGTGATGAGATCAGCACTACGATGGAGCTTCCTGAAAGCTTCTTGATTCCCCAGTCAGAGGCATCGCAGGGCGAGATGGCAGCATTCGATTGTGGATTCCAGATGGTCGGTAGCACCGCTCCTGCTCTCGAATCCTGCCACAATGAGAGCTTCACAATCGACATCGGCAGCAACATGTCAGGACTCCCTCTGTGCTCTCCAGGTGCCAACATCTCTGGTTCTTCGACAGGGTACGACATGGCGACTTCATTCGATGGCAGTAGTTCGTTCTTCGGAGACTTGTTCGACGACTGTGGTGCGGGCCCCTCTGGTTCTTGGTCCGGTTACAACACTACCGCGTCTTGGTCTAGCTGCAATCCGATCCTTGATGGCCTACCCAGGCAGGACGACAGGGGCATCACATCTGCATCCGCAGGTGTGCAGTATGGGTGTGGCCTGCCATCTGCTATTTTCCTCCCATCAGCGGCACCTTCACAGTGGTGTGGCGGCCCCAGCGCATGGAGCTGTTGATTGCAGGAGCAAGGTTCTTGGAGTAGTCAAGTTCAGCAGCAAATTTTAGACTTTGGAGCCTGCATGTAAATGCTGTCCAAGAACACCACTATCTTGTGGCATGTTCAGTGGTTCTTCGAGTTGTTTTTTAGAAGCTGGAAGCGCCTTAACTGTTGACCTTTGATCTAAATTTATATAAAGTTGTGAAATCAAAGAATTGTGGAATTTTACCTATCTAATTTTGAGTCAAAATTGTCGAATGCATCATTGTCTGAACATGCCCTTGCCCTGCAGGTTTATGAGACTGACATTGTTTTCATGCTTCAGACAAACGGGTTTAGCATTGTATTTGCTTCTTGGATAGTCGAAATTCCATTGGCGGCTCCTTCACAGTGGTGTGGTGGCCCCAACGCATGGAGTTGTTGATTACAGGAGAAGGTTCTTCGAGTAGTCAAGTTCATCGGCAAGGTCCAGACTTTGGAGCCTGCATGTTGATGCTGTCCAAGGACACCACTATCTTGTGACAATGTTCAGTGGTTGTTCGAGTAGTTTTTTAGAAACTGGAAGAGCCTTAACTGTTGACCTTTGATGTACATGACAGGATATTAATATTGTCATGCTATATTGGTGACACTGATCTTGATTTATATAAAGCTGTGACCTGTTTTGTTTTATAACGCTTTATCTAATCAAAAAATTCTCGAATTTTACTATTCTAATTTTGAGTCAAAATTGTCAAAAACATCATTGTCTGAACATGCCCTGGAAATTTATTATACAGTGTGATAATGTTCCCATGCTTCTGAGTTCTGACAAACGGGCTCAGCATTGCATTGGCTTCTTGGACAATCAAAATACCTGGAGAAAAAAAATCATGGAAGTGTGTAGCTGCGAAGTGAGAAATTTAAAACCACACATAAATTCAATTCAGAATAAAATCTGCAGAGGGAGAATAAAAGAAGATAATTCAGAGATTGGGATGGTCAGTGTTTCTGGTATGACAGTTAATTACTCTGGCTGATGTCACTGACGGTGATGGTGCAGTGCGAGAAATTCTACAGACAGGCGGCTGTTCAATCTAAAGCGGGAATTAAAGTAGGATTAGTTGCTTGATGTGGACGGTAACACTTTGTTTGTACTATTGGATTTCTTCTGACTCAATCAGATGACTCGGAAGTTGTGTGTTTGAAGTTGAAAACCCACAAACATAAAAACACGACATAAACTTCACTTACCCTCAATTAACATCCTCTCTAAAACCTTGAAATTCATGTGCCAAATGCAAAGTGTGTCCTTTCGATTTGCACAGATTCTGACTCTCAAGGGATAATTCCCAGCCAATCGTCAAATTATTTTCACCATTCTGACTGTGCATAGTGCGGCTGTCATCGAGAACTTGAAATAAAGGAACTCATATACTATGTTCTTATTTGTTATTAATAGTACATGAGGATCATGTAAAAATAAGAAGGGAAGTCAATGTAATCTTGCTTCTCATTATGGTACACATAATGACGTTCCTCCGTTGAAATGTTTGTAAACACAAAAAAAGATACACTCCAGTTCAAGAAATTCTAAGATGTAAGAACAGAAAATATGGGTGAAGACAGGGGAGACCTATCTAAAGTGTGTGACTAAGAAAAATGATCAGCACTCCTAGTTAATGTCTTGCCGATGGAAAGTTGAGAAGATCCCCAAATTATAACCAGCTGCATCTGTCCCGGAGATGAGTCGCGACCAGCTCTCTATCTATTTGCTTGCGATGTCGCGGAAGGCTCATCCATCATTTGCTACATCCATTAGCAGCTACGCACCAGTGGAAATCAAATCACAAGTTCCCCAAAATTTACTCTCTTCCGGTGTGATAGTTTTAGTTCTTCAGAACTCATCATGGAATGCTGATTTCCAAACTATGCTTAATAGGTTTGTATCAACAAACACAGCAAAGGGTTAGGTAATCCACGGAACTTGAGAAATATAAAGTGACCATTATTAACTGCTTTTGTCTGTTATAGTCCAGTATTTCTTAACCGCAAAGAGTATCTTCTCAGGCACATGAGGGCCACCCTCATGGTCGGCCAATCTGGTGTCCCAACTCATAGCTTTGGCTATTTTCTCCACTTTCACAAGAAAATCAACCTTGTCACGGATTATAACTGCGCCCTCCGGGCGTAGAATTCGATCCATTTCTAGAAGTATGTCTTCAAATTTACACCTGTTTCACAGCATATAATGTCAGCCAGGAGCATCTATCATAAACATGGAATCACAATGCAGTTTTGTCTCTGTTGCTTACTTGTTTTCATACAAGGTGAAGATAGCATTGGCATGTAAGAGGTCATATGTCCTTGGGTAAGTAGAAAATCCTTCACACCTGGACCAATAGTGACACATAAGCTTGACAATAGCTTTTTTGCTATAACATAATTTCAACTGATAGACTCATTTTCCTCATAGAATAGAAAACAAATCTACCATATCAACACTGTTCTCACTTCTTAAAGCAATTGTTATATAATAGCAAAAGAAGAAGATCCACATACAACAAAAGTAAAAACGGCCTCTTCTGAAAGGCATAACTAAAGAGATAGTTTCACAATCAAAACCGAGAATAGGATGGAATGGACAAAAGGGAACACAGTAGAGCAACATGTAATAGTACCACATACCAGTCATGATACATTCCAATTAATCCACGCTCATAAATCACACCCAAAGTGGAAGTATCTGCAATTGTTGGAACAATATTCATGACCCACAGCTTTGGGGACTCCAGCGCAGCAGCAAAACTACCAAGGCCTGCATTCATGTCCATAATATTGCGATATCTTCCAGTACCAAACAAGTTATTGGTTTTCTTATAAGCCATAACATGTTTCTGCCAAAGTTTATTGTCTTCTTCATACGACTGAACCGAGAACCCAGGCACAGAACCAAGGGCTATCCGCGGAGGTACTGCATTGAGCCTCTTTGGAAAAGGCTCCAGTTGACCACCAGCAAATTCTGATACACTATTAACCTCAGGAAGGGGTGTTATACAAACTGTCATCTTCTTATACCTGCATTTGGCAAATAAAATCAAATTTAACAAATTTATATGGAAGGTGAAGAAAACAAGATTCATATGGGCACATGACACTTACCATACATCACTATCGTTTGTCAACTCACATTTGCCAACTTTCACATTATCTCTCTTCAGGGGGCAAGACTTGTCGTTTAATCTCTTTCTCCATATGGCGATACCATCCTTCTCAGATATTTTCTTCCAACAAAGAATCTCTGCGAATTGTTCTATCTTTCTCTGCTCATTCCGAAGATCTTCCTTTGTTCGCTGCCACCCCTTATAGTGAATCTTCCAGCCAATGGGTGGACCTGAGAGTACCCAGTATCCACCAGGCCTTAGTACTCTGTCGACCTCCATCATGTACATGCCATCTGCAGAACCAGTGAGTTGACAATTTGACCATGCTTCAGATATTCATGCAATGAACACTTTATACCATCAAGAAATGTTCACATTGTGTTCTTACCATTTCCGCCCCATGGGATTAAACACCTCGAGCAATGGGCCATGTCAAAGACACGAGATGGGAATGGTAGCTTTATTGATCCAAGGACCCCGATATATGCAGGGACACCTCTTTCCAGTGCAAACTGTACTTGCGCCTCATGATTGTCTCTTGGTGCAAACGACATGGTCAAAACGTTTTTCTTCAACAGGTAAGCACCCAAACTGGCAACCTAAATGAGAAAATAACCAAAAAAGAAAAACAAAAATAAAGAAAAAAACGATTAGAGATTATACCAAGAAAGAACAACAAATCAATGTATCACACAGTACGAACATATTTTCATCTTCAGAGTTAAGCTATCACGTACCCCGCAACCAGTGTCTAGTGCAGTTCTCACTTTTCCTTCAGCAATTGGAATCACAGAGGCAAGGTGTTCTATATATTTGTCTGCACCCTGAGGAAACTGTGTTCCACCACCAGGAAACCTGAACACATTGCCCTCATAGTGCACCCAGTTCTGGATGGCCTTTTCAACCGTAAGGCTCTTGTGAGGTACGTTGGCATAAGAAACAAAATCACGGCTCTTTGGCCATGGAAAAGGAGCAACATAACCCTTTGGTGCTGGAATAAGACAGTGGAGCTTCTCCTTTTCTGGCGGGCAATGTCTCTCCCGATATATCATGTTGTCCCTAGGGAAGGTCATTGCACGCTTTTGCTCCTCGCACGGAGTATAATCAGTATACTGTTCATCACATGGCTGGAATGCTTTAATTTCAGAACTGCTGGTACCATTAGGGAGGTCTGAAGCACTATGATGAGTCTCAAAATTCAAATTTGAGAGCTGTACACATTTAGTCTGCTCATTCACCCAAGTTTGTATTCTATCTCCTCCTCCGGAACCACTTCTCCGCCAAAGACCGAGGAGATAAAAGAAGGAGCAGAGACCGAAGACCACAACCACAAGTAGAGTGTTCCTGGTCCTGTTCTCAGTCAAACCTCGAGCCATGCCACACCCTAAAAGAAATTTAAATCTATAATCAATGAGTTCAGTTATTATTTGTGTGCACAAATCAACTAAGATATAAACTAACTAAGCAGGGTTTTGAGATGAATCTATTTTTAATGCTTAATAGAATCTACTCAGCCTTAAATCCATATTTCATCAAAGGACTATCAATCTGACACAAAATTGGAATATCTATGCAGAAAATATCAACGCTAAAAAATTTAACCCCTTCCCTCCACCACTATTTTCTTGTTACATTTTAATTTTTGGCGTATCTCCTCTATCTCTGGGGAAGAAACTATTTAAGCAATTAATTGTAATACTCAATGTTGCATCCTGCAAATCTCATTGAACCATGAAAGATTAGCATATTAATTGTCAAAGTGTGAAACATTAATGCAGCTAGCAGAATTCCGGAAGCAGCATATCTGTTCAAGAAAAGAAAAAATAAGGCCGCAGAAATTGGAACAGAAATGGCAACGCTTGGTTTTACTAATAATAGATCACGGAACCAGGGCGCTAAATTGCGTCCTTGCAGCAGCAAATCCTTGTGAATTTTGTCGTGATTCTTGGTGCCGCCCCAGTAAATTCGCACCAAAAACCCACCCCTAAGATTCCCCAGACAAACCCCAACCGTAATAAAGACTAAACCTCTGCTGCTGATAGTGGAGGTATTGCAAGGTGCCAAGATAGTGGGTTAACACACAGAAGCAGGAGTTCTCTGATCCAAGTAAATAAGAACCAGTCACCTTTCCGATTAGCGAAAGCACTGAGATCCAGAGCGAGGCACGGATCGGCGGACCTTGCGAGAACCGCGACGAATCCAGAGAGAACGGCGCAGCCTCGGCTCGACCAATCGCCGGCGGGGGAGGAAAAGGAGCGGGGCGAATGAGGCCCTGGCCGAGGCGGCTGCTTTGCTCTCTCCCCCTCTCTCCGCGTCGGGGCCGGCGCGTCTATGCTGGGTGGGACCGGGCCCGCGGCCGACAGGCGGGACCGGTCCATGGGCCGACAGGCGGGGCCGGCGATTTCAGTGGTTCTATGTGGATGGTCGGATTGGGCCACGTGGAGTGTTAAAAAAAAAATCGCGCGGAGTTACCAGATTTCCAACCTGGTTTGCTCCTGCTATGGCCTGTGGCGTGTGTGTGGCCGTGCTCAGTTTTTTTTTTCTCTCCGTTTGTTTCTTTCCCCCAATTCTCGCCCTGTTCGTAACCAAGATCCCGGCGATCCGGCCTAAGAGTGAGACGGCCGTCCTGGGCGACGCTGCTCATCTCCTCGCACCGTGCTTGAGAACTATTCGGTAACCCATTTCCAATTGGGATGCTGACGGCGCTGGCTGCGTGCTTCAGAGTGCCGTTGTTCTGCTTGATGGAATGCCTCATCAAACAGAACATCAATGCTTGTACAGGGAAGGGAGAGGGCAAAGGCTCCTGTTGACGCTGTAGGCCTATAACCGTCGCTGCTTCCTGTAGATTCTGTGGGTTTCTTTACTAGTCCTCGGTTCACAAGGAGTAACGCTTTGGGTGAGGCTGCATTGCTATGCAGATTCTATCAGAAGCAGCCTAGGAATGGCAAGCCTCTGCTTTTGTGCTCAGGGGAGGGGAGGGCTTGTTTCATGCCTGATAATCATACTCGGACTGGTCGTGCTATTTGCTTGTTGTGCACTTACATTACATAGGACTAGGATCATTTTGGTGAGAGCTGTAGTTGTAACATAGCTACACTGGACTTGAATCGCAGATTTGCTTGATGATAGAACCTCCAGTGAAAATCGAAATCTTAATTTAAACGGCTTACTCTTCTTATAATGTCATCAGGTGCCTTTTCCTTTCTGAAAGACCTTAATCAGGTGTTTTTGCGACATGCTTTGCAGGTATGGACAAACCAAGACCACAACTCAACAGATTGCCCGCTTTTCGCAGAAGCAAGTGTATGGAGGTTCGTTCAAGCACGCCATACTTTCTCTTTTTACACTTTTGTTTTGTTGAACTTCTTTTCTGTTTACAAACATCAGCTACAATATTTCAATCGTGTAGTTAACCTTAGACATCTTAGTTCATACTATTCCCCTTTTTTAGCTGAAAAACAGCATAAAAAATGTGAACTTCAACACGACTATGAATAAACTAAGTCTTATTAGGTAGTCCAACTTTCCTCCAATGAGAACTGATGTTTTCTTCTGAATGCGATAAATATCTTTGTATTTACCTAGGTTGATATGGCCACCATCTGCAGACATGAGAAATTAAGTGTCATACTGAAAATCACTTTCTTTGCTATCTTAGAATCCATGTTCTTTCATTTTACATTATCTGTTGGTAGTAATTGTAAACATATATCTCATAACAGCTCATATAAAGAGAGGGGGAAAGAACATGTTTTAGATCCGATGCAATCTTGGACAAAAGCATATTCTTCGTGTACTTGTATGTCTTTTACTAGCATGTAACTTTGCAAGTAACTACGAACAAAAAAGTACAAATAACTGTGCCATTTGAAATCACTGGTGTTTCTACTTTAATCACTGCATCATCATTACTCTGATCAGATCAATATGTTATCCGCCTAAGATCATAGTGCTTTCCATGTGTTTGTTCCTTCTTTGTTGCATTACCTATTACTTAGCAGGGAAGCAAATTTATATCTGGGATTTTGTGGTACCTTTTTTTTTATCTAGGATTCTTAGACTGAATTTTTTGTATAAACTAGAATGATATGATAGCTCTTTTGCTCATGGGATCCTAATTTTTATGCATCCAATTTGCCATCTATAGACTAAAGCCTACTCGTTCATTCATGGGTACTTTAGCAAGTGTAGAGTTGAATGCAGAAATGCGTTAGCTTTCAAAATAAAATATTTGATGGTGCACTTTAAGAATCTTCCCAAAGAAAAGACTAAATCATGGAAATTCCTTCACCCGCCTTCAGTTATCCTCCTTTCTTTTGCTGCGAGGTTGATCTTGTGGGCTCCCTTACCCACTTAACGAGCAGGCATCTTTAGCATATCTTGCATCTCTTTATAGCAATTTGCCTTTGTTTTTTTTAACTTAAGTGCTCAACATTCAACAGTAATGTAATATAGTAAATATATTTAATTTGCAACTTAGGTGCAGGCCCTATCTTTACTTAAAGAAGTTAAGTGCTGTTTTCCATCTTTTCTACTTTGGCGCCAACAAAATGCTATGCTTGGACCATGACCAGCTCCAAGAAACCAGAACCGTTGGATCCAGAAAACTCTTGTTGATGCTTTAAGATTCACCCCTCTTTGCATTCTGCAATAAAGTAGGTAAAGCATTGCATGTTAGCCTACATGGAAAAATGTGAAAAAAAAGAAGAAGCTATTGAAACTTGGTGCAGATCCTTTAGGTTTGAACGGTTAACTTTGATGGCCTTGGAAGATTCAAAGTGAAAAGGGTGCTCCTAGCAGGAACGGCAAGCACAAAAATAAAAAAGCTTGCAAAAGCGCAAAGCCTTGTACTACTGCTGTCTGCTGTTTGCCACGCATCACTTGTTTTCACCTCTATTTTGCGACTAATATCTATAGCTGCCTGCCTCAATGCTGGTTTTACTGAGTTGGAGGAAGATGACAACGATGGTCTAAAGCAAGCCTTTGGTTTTAGCTGTTGCTCTTATCCCCTACATTGCTGCTTTAGTTTGTGTGTTGGGAGTAGCCTGCCTCCTCCAATGACTTTGCTAAAATCTGGCTGTGCCTCAACTGTCAGGGTCTCAGAACCTTCTATTGACAGCCTTAGACATGCTTCCCTTGTCCCTTTGTGCTTTGGCCTGGGCTATATCTACAGACAAGACATGGCTGTGACTGATCATTGTACTGCAGCCAAACTAGTATTGAGCCCAGGCAGAAGTTGCATGTCTCCACCTGAGGAGCAGCAACATGGCAAGCGCGAGAAGCTGGTCACGGCCGTTTGCCCTCTCAGCTTTTGTTTGCCTCCTGGTGGTGCTCTCAGCTGCGACGGTGAACGGCCTGAGGCGAGAAGAGTTCATCCTGGGGCCTGGTCCAGCGCCGGCGCCAGCCGAAGCCCCTGAAGCCGGCGGCAATGCTGTCAGTGTTGATGCAACAGGGAAGCGGTTCACGGCGGCGACCGCGAAGACCGTTGGTGCCGTGCAGATGAGCAAGTGGAGAGTCCGGCGGGGCTCGGACCCGATACACAATCGGAGCTGACGCACTGGCTGCTCCTGTCGCTCCGACGGGGAGAGTTGAGGCTGAGAAGGCAGGCAGATGCTCCTTTCTGAAGCCATCTCGTTGCACGCTCTTTAGGACTGCTTGAGGGCAGGCAAAGCAGGGCTCTCCATTCCTCCATCTTTTTTTTGCTGGGTTAGTGATAAATCTGTAGTCAGAACAGAAATGAGGAGTTCAGGCAGGAGATTTGTCGCGATGAACAGGATGGTAGTTTATTTGGTTAGCTTTAGGATCGCAGGTGCTAGATCAATGTAATGCGCTAATGTAATAGCTCATTCAGTTGTAGTGTAAGATAGTGCTTCCTCGTCAGAGGTTGAGATGGATTATTGTTCTCTCGCACATTCATCAGAGATTAATGCTGCTGACATCTGAGCGCTCTCGTATCTGAACCGTGGCAGCTGCGCGGTGGCAGAGAGCAAGGACAGGGGGAAGCGAGAGAGCGCGGAGCCGAGGCCTAGTCGCTGGTCTGCGGGCCCTCCCCCGGCACCTGCGTGCTTCTCTTTGATGGGGCGGTCATTTTTATGTTCATGCATTTCTCTTTTCTTTGCGCAACAACTCTGTACATTGATTTACATTGTCCATTGGGTAGGAGTGCGGCAGCAGGATCATAGGTTTCTTTAATCCAGTCCAGATTGACTAAGTTAACGAGGTGTGTATAATGTGCATGATGATGCGGATACGTACATCAGTCACGACTCACGAACAACTCGTGCAGATAAAACTCAGTGCGGCAAATACTTTCGCTGGGAATCGAACTACCATTACTACATAGCTGGCTCATAATAAAGTACTAGTAGTACATAAGTGCCTCAAAAACAAAGTACTACAGTGAAACAAAATACCAAGTAAAAGAACTATACGTTACATTTATATATAAAAAATGTCCTAAATATTGTTTGCTTGAGGTGGCACTAAGGTCGAATCGGTAGGAAGCAGCCAGAACGCTCCTGAAGAAATCTTCGGAAGATCTTTAGAAGGATGGTAGCATACCCTTTTGGTCCTCGCTAATATGTCAAAGACGTGCATTACAGCGTCTTGTGGGTTAATAGACGCAGTTTGGCTCCAACCCATATCTGGAAGCAGGACAACATCCTCCACCATTTCCGTACCAGAACAAGGCTATGTCTGTCACCAATTTCACCAACCTCGTGCCACCGTTGATCTTCCACGTCCATCTTATAAGGTAAATTAGATTCATAGCACTTGTAAGGGGAGCCATCCAAAAAATGCCCTTAGTAAAGAGGACATCCAATTCATGCCCTCAAGAATGTTCTAACTTTCTAAATCATGTCATTATTCTTTTTTCTTCTTATTTCATTTATTGTTTGGCCTAAAATTGCATGGGAAAAGATGCTTGTGCCCCTGGCCTTTATAGAGACAACACGAGCAAACAAATCGATCGAATCCTCCTCATGAACACACGGGAAGTTTGGGGAAAAAAAAGACGAGACCCTAACCCTACAATCGGAGGCGGCAGCGGCAGCTCATGCTCGTTGGAGGCAGCGGCAAGCAGCGGCCGGCAGGGCGCACGCTCGAGCAGGCAGCCGGGGTGGCGACGCGCCCAGGCAGGGGCAGACGCGCGCTCGCTCCGGCGGGCAAGGCGGCGATGCGACTGGAGTTGGGCCAGGCGGGAGCAGGCGCGGGTACAGGCAGGCGAGGCGGCGCGAGCTCAGGCCGGCGTGGGCGACGGGCAAGCTTGCCAAATTTTTTTTTTCAATTTTCAATTTTTAATTTTTTAAATGTATATTGTGATGGTGCATCCTGTATATGCCACAAGTTCATGCCTAATCTTTTATAATCTAAATCGACGCGATTTCTCTCTCCTACACAATTCCACGTCAGCAATTAGCTTTTGAGTCGTTGGATTGTAAGATGAGTTGATTTGCACCGTCGGATCTGAAACGCTAAAGCCCGGCTGATGCTCGCTCCTCTAGATTCTTCCCAAATCATGTTCCTCCCGCTCGTCTCCGGTCTCCGCTACTCCATCGGCAGTCGGTAGCGCTGCCTCTTCTTAATCACGGTCTGCCGCTCTGTATCTCTCCCTCTCCCACTGGCAACATCGCCTCTCTCTTCTTCCGGCGACCCATGGTCCCTTGCTTCTGCTTCAATTGAGCGATGCCACCTACGGCCGTCCTCGTGTGCATGTCAACACTCGACACAATCGGTTGTTGCTGCTGCTGTAATGTCCGCCACCTTCCACAATACCTTGCTTGGCTCACACATACCCATGGCGTTGCAGTCTATCACACATCATCACGACTACTTTCTGTTGCTCCACGAATGTGGTAATGGCAGTGTGGCACGACTTGGTTTTGTTGCTCATGCTCTGCCACCCCTATCGCTTGTCAATCCTACATCATGCAAACTGTACCCGAGCAGTGCCCTCTCATATGAGGTTGTGCTCTGCTTCGGCATATAAGCTACAACTCTTCCTCAAGTCAAAGTCACAACAGGGCTGGCAGTGTTATGGTTGAACACTTAAATTGATGATGAGAGTAGGGCTTAGCTGTTACAAAAATTTCAAGGGGAAAGTCCATTTTACTCCCCCCCGAACAATTCACTTTATTCATATTAGTTCCTAAAATTTTTTTGGCTCAATTTAGTCCCCTAAACAATTAAAGTTGGTGCAATCTACCCCCTTATGCAAATTTCTTTTTTTTTTTGTTTCTCTTTGTACCATTTGAATTTGAAGCTAAAATTTTGCATAGTCATAGACGATATCTATCACTATACAAAAGAATATAGTTTATATTTTTCATAAATAATTTCTATATAATTTTAAAACTATATAGTTAAGATAATATTATATGATTTTAAACTATAAAATATATCCTAAAATCTTATTTATATTTTTTTAGTGTAGGGATTTATGGGATACATCATTGCACATAATTTTAACACTAAATTCAAATCATATAAAAAAACAAAAAAGAAAAATTACACCGGAGTAGATTGCACCAACTTGAATTGTTTGGGGGAGTAAATTGAGCCAATATTTTATTTAGGAACTAAATTGGACAATGTGGATTGTTCAGGGGAGTAAAGTGGACTTCTCCCAAATTCCAAGGTGCAATGATCTTCTCCATTGCCCTCATGCCCATGAACTGTTTAGTAAAAGTTGGAAGTACACAAACAAAAATTGGTATCTGGTTTGATTTGTTTCAACAATATTGTTTCTTAATATCTACATAGCTAGAAATTGACATACGAATTAAGTCTCTAATTGTCGTCTATCTGTTATGATTTCATCCTTTTATTTTTCAATTTTCATGCAATTATATGCACATATAGTTTACACGTGTTTTAGAGATAGATTGATGTTGCTTGTTTGATTTATCCTACCTCACCCAGGATGTTTGATCCGGTTTGCAGGACGATTTTAGTAGAAAAGGTGCATTAGCAAGAATTCTAAAAAAAAGCAAAATTGATTTCAGTATTATTATTACCACATATGGTGATTAGAAAATTTCCACCAGAATATTTTTACAGTTCGAGCTGTCACAGCAAGAAGGCATGCTTGACCTATGCCGGCATCCTTCATTGCCCTCTAGCTTAGGTTCCCTTAATCTTTAACACTTGATTAATTCGTGGAGCTGGGAGGAACTGATTCTCTGTGAGTTAGGATGATGGTTCTACATGTTAGAGATTTGAAGTACGCTGGCATGAGCCATGAGGATAAGCAATGTAAAAATGTGATGAAACAAGGTATCACATTTCTGAAAGGTCGTAGTTCAGCAAGTGAAGATTAAAAATAAAGGCGGGAGCAAATTTATGGCATTGAGATAATGAAATGTTAGGAAACCTAAAATGTCATATAGTGTGGAAAAGGTGCTGGAAGGGTGAAGGAGGGAACCAATATCACAAATGTCACTGGAACACATATTGTAGTACAAGCTAGAGCACTTGATCAACTAAATTTGTACTGGAAAGTCTCATATATTTATGATCAACTGTTTTTTTCCTTTGAAGAAGATAAAACCAATTAACCAGTTTAACAGTTCATAGTCATATACTCAGAGCAGATATTACTCATAGTCATATACTCAGAGCAGATATTACTAAGTCCCTAACTGTAGCAAAACAAAAGAAACAGCTTAGGGTATATGTTTTTACCTACACTGATTCTTTCTTGGACAATTTTGTTATAATATTTGTGCTACTAATAACAAGATCATCATGTAGCATGCAGAATTTCACAGTGCGAGGAAATTGACATGGCAGGTTGCTCTAAGCTTATTGACGAATGACAACACTGAAAATGGTACTGCGTTGTAGCATTCAGGGATATTGCTCCAATTACGAAATTCTTGCATACTGTCGAAGATTCTATTTGATTTTTTAGATTCCAATATGCCTTGGCAATATATTGCTTACATAAATGTAGGTGCCCTGTTTCAGTATTTCTGATTTGGAGACGCCACTCTGAATTGAAGCTCTCCCCTTTTAATGTTGTGCAGGAAGGTAACCAATGAACGTAACTACTAATGTTCTTTTCCACGATGAGAAGCTCTAGCGTGAGCTTGAAATTAGGCAGACATAGTGGATATGGCTGGTATATGAAGCATTCCATATTTGTGAAGCTGCGTCTCATCAGTCTTCAGGCGTAATTTGATTACCCATATGTCCTGGTCAAGATGATATGAGCTCAACGTGCGCGTTCACTGAATCAACTGTTGTATTTTCGCTCTAGATGTGATAAAAATCGCAATGGACGGGGCTTGCAGGCACGACAACGCTTAAAGTGGTCGAAGTACAAACTTGCAGATAAGCCTTTTGTTTCTACAAATTAAATTAGTCACATTCCCCAACAAGCAAGTTACTTGTGTTCTCAAATAGTTATTTTTATTTGGTGTAAAATACCAAGTTAGAGCCCTTCTTGAACATTTTTTTGCTATTCGTTTTGACATCAACAGCATAACAATGACAAGCAACACAATGGTCTCGTAAACATGGAATCTGCTGCAGCATGATGGTTATACTTAGCTTAATTTTACATAATTCATAGATGAAAAGGGAAGATTTTTTTCCCCTAGCTTTCAAGATACAAAACTTGATTAAACATAATTTATGATGTCTCCAATGTATAATGGGCTTTGTCTATATTAGATATAAAAATTGCACGTTGTTAGTGTTCTTTTTGTATTGTCAATAGACCATGCTTGTCCATTTTAACCAAATTCTAATTTGATGTTTCCTCTGACTTAGGTTCACTAAGAGTTGCATACATTCTGGCAAAAGAAACATTGTAGACAAAACTTGGCATTACTTTGTAACTTATTTCCTAGTAACCACTCGACGTCTTACAGCCACTAGGATGTATTTTCCATCACATTGCGACATAGTCAACCTACCAATGTGTGATCATATACAGTGAACTTTATTGTGTCTGTAATTAAACATTTGAGCGTATTTGCCTACTGTTATTTTGAAATATATGATGAAATCAGTTAAACTATTATAAAGTTTGAAAGTAATACTCCATTTACATGCAATTTCAGTCATTTGAACGTTCTGTACATATTATGAAAATTTCCAAGTATCTAATTGTATTTTCTCTTATAGTGCATACAAGTGGGTTTATCAGGCACGGGCAAGATTTTTCTTGTACTTTTCAATTTTCGAATTTGGATCCAACGTTCAATCTGCTTGGTGCCAAAAGTATTTGTTTGACTGTTATTTGATCTAAAATGAACAGTCCAAAAGAAATTTTGAATTTAATTAAATGTCTGAAATTGGCCAACATAAGGCTGCTGGGAGCGCTGGGAGCTTTCTGTACAGGCAGGGGCAGAAGTGTCTTTTTCCAGTAGTTTTAGGCAAAAAAGAAAATGAAAATAAGAAGAGAAGCAGAGACTGTTATGAATTAGAGTCAAAAAGCACTTTTGAGGGCATATCGTGGATGTTCTTTTTACTAAGGGCATTCTTTGAATGGCTGTCCTTATAAGTGTTATGAATTTAATTATCCCCCATCTTCTAAAGAGCTATACTAGTCACTGTCGATGGGCCTTTCAAGTAATAGTACGCAAAGAACCAACAGGGTTCTCCGTCCATCTCGAAATGGCAGGAGTGAACCTTGGAATCCCAAGGGTTAGGCGGCACAACGTCCGGAATGCCTTGCGTCGCCACGACGCAGATGACTGGGTGCGGGCTGAACTCGAGAATGCCATGTTTTTCGTTCGAAATATCAAAATGGAACCTGCCTTTGCATGCTGTGAAGTGAGTTATGATGATCTTCTTCCAAAGCAGGCCTTTTCTATCGTACTTTTGGCTTCCCGCGTCATAATCATACTTGACCCACTCATCATCCCCACCACCAACATGGCAGTACCATAACGTAGTCTCATCCGGGTGAAGCGCGACCGCGATGCATCCACGGTTTGAAGGCTTGTCGGACAACGAGCACTGGAAATTCCTCGGCAGTTCGTGTTCAACAAAGCGTGGCAACTCGATCTTGTCTGAAGTATGAGGGTTGTATAGGAAGGTGTGGAGATTAATCTGATCCGACGATGCCAGTATCCATCCTGCTTGCCAGGTGAGGGAGAATCTCATGCATGCCGCTCCCCAGTGCCGGGATGATGCGCCTGTGGCACTCACCTTTGGAGTCCAGCAGTGTGGTGCTTCCATCTTCCGTTATTCCATCTGGATCGACGATGATGAGGCACGGCATCAGAGGCACAGGGCTTTACGACAACTTCATGTATAATGTATTGGTGGTCTCACGAATATTATGTACCGTGCGCGTCGAGATGAGGGGAATCGACCACGGGATGTCCGTACACTGTGTAACTTTTTTTGAGACTTCGTTGTTATGTTAGACAACGAAAAGAGAAATTTTGAGTTTTCGATGTGTCCACGGGATGGTGTTGAATAGGCGTGGCAATTGTTGCAGCGATAGACGCGGAGTCAGAGCCCGGCCGGCCAATCTCGTGGAGTCGTACTTCAGCACGGAGTTGTTTTCTGTGTCGACAGTACACCACTGCCTAGCCTTGTTGGGTTCCACTCCGCACGACCGTATACTCACACAGCTGCAATGCAAGAGTCATCTCGCCATCCATCCACAGGTGGACGTGAGCAGCGCGAATTACCGAGCGAGCGTAGGCCGTGCCATACTCCACTCCACCGGGATGCGTTCGAGGCGACGGACCGAGGCGCTGCATGCTAAGCGAGACCAACTGCAAGCTCTTTGGCATCGCTCCTTGGTGAGGAATCGACTTCATGCCCTGCTTTATTCCTCTTTCCCCGACCTTTTGAGGAAAGAACGAAGAAAAGAAGGCAACCTACCTGCTGTCTTCTTGAGATTTGTTTTGAATCGGGCTAAGCCACGCCGTTACGCGAACACACGGCATCATTCGGCAAAGGCGAGTCGTGCAGTCAGTCTTCAGAATTTTATTATGCCTTTTTGCGACCAACATCTGAACATTGTGACGGTTTTTTTTTGTTTTGATAATGCCATTCGGCTAACTTTATTCATTTGACAAAGAAATTACATCATTAGCCATAAGACCTAGTAAAGAACTAGGGGGTTCATCGATCCAGATACATGATTCTTTTGATAAGAATGCTTCTCTTGAAAGGTGGTGGGCTACCTGATTTGCTTCTCTTGGAAAATGCTCAACTGAGACTTTCGTGAATCCCGTCCAGAGTAGCCAACACTCGTCATAGATTGGTGCGACAACTATTGCCGAGTTCCCTCCATTCTTTATAGTTTTCACTACTTGCATACAGTTCGATTGGATAGTAAATCTGTTAGCTCCTAAGTGCTCAGCAAGTAGGAGACCCTCATGCATCGCCTGGGCCTCTACCATATGTGCATCTACAACATGAGGTAGGAAAGACTTACTTGCTGCCACACAAGACCCCTCAATCTCTGATCACCACTTCAATGCCTCCTATTCCCGAATCATTATCATAGGCAGCATCTACATTAAACATGAGTGTTCCCTCTAATGGTGTCTTCCACTCCTCCCTTCTAAGTTTCACTTTCTTCTTCTTTACCATCATATAGTTTCTTGTAATAGAAACAATTGACAGTGCTGTCCTCGACACTGGTTCGAGTTTATCCTCATGAACAAATTATCTTCTCTCTCATCATATTAACCAAGCTCCTGTCAAGATCAGCTCAACATACCCAATATTGTTTTGCTCCTGCACCCTGCTCCCCTCTCCTGATCAACTCCAGAACGATTGAACCAGAGCGATCAGTTGGAAGGATCTGTTGAATTCTATTCCACACCCCGATATACTTCCAAATCTCTTGTGCTCCGTTACATATAAATATCATATGTCTTATGTCTTCACATCTTGAGGAACACATTGGACATGCACTATTATTCCCAATATGTTTGTTTGCCAGAACCCCTCGTCATGGCACCGTAGCATGGAGTAGTCTTCACCCAAAGATTTTAATCTTCTCCGGGACCTCCAAACTCCACAAGGCATCCCAAACTGCACTCTTCTCTGAACCTCCCATTGCATCTTGACATCTTTTCTCAAACATATGGTTCCATTGTGCATGATAAGCTGAACGCACTGTAAATACGCCGTGTTTGGTGTGTTGCTACACAATCAAATCTTCCCGACCATTGGACAATGGAATTTGCAATATACGATACACATCCACTGGCCAAAAGATTGATCTTATCAGTTCTTCATCTTATCTTCCAGTAGCTGGATCAATCAATTCTTGCATCGACCTCAGGATATTGTTTCGTCTTAGTGTCAAAACTTTGAGATTATGGCTTGTGTGTATCTAATTATCCTCCCAAATGTTAATTTGGGATACATCCCCAACTCTTCATATACTGCCTCTTTTAAAGCATTCGAGACCCGCTAAAACACTTTGTCAAGAAGCGAGCTACCACTCTTTAACTTCGCTGCTAATAATCTTCCATCCGAATAATATCTTGCTCTCAATACCCGTGCACAAAGCAAATCTGGATTGCAAAGAAGCCTTCATACATATTTCGCTAGCATAGCTATATTAAAGCAATGAAGGTCTCTAAAACCGATTTCTCCTCTTTTTTTTGGTATACACATTTTCCATTATGCTTTCGAATGAATCCTCTTATGGTCATTGTCATCTTTTCACCAAAAATATGAGATGGCATCAGTGATTCCTTTACAAATGTTTTTAGGAAATTTGAATACCCCCATCGCATACATCGGTATGGCATAAGCAATTGACTTTATTAGGATTTCTTTACCTCCTAGGCTCAACGTCTTTTCCTTCCACCCATGTGTTCAACATTGTGACGGTTGATTAATAATGCTATCCGATCTTCTTCTTTCTTCTGTTGTCATATATACGAGCTGGCGCATGCAACCTGAGCGTATGAGTAACCAATCGTTATCCTTGCTGAAAGAAAAAACCTACTGCTTTATTTGATTTTCTTAACCCATTTAATCATATAGGATTCTGAAATATTTCGGCGTGCCTCATCTGGTGCCCGGTCCTGTATGTCTTGTACTAGCTCGTGTCTCGTGCCTCTTCTTGTGCAACCGACCTGGGCGCGCGGCTGGCGGCCGGAGAACACGCCGGGCGCGCCAGTGGCCACAGAACAGATGCAGAGCACAGAGAAGAAGCGACCCATCATGCCACGTGCCGCCGTGGAACCGCACAAGTACGGCCTAATATAATCCAAATCAAGAGTTAAGGCTCCGACGCTGAACCTAACGATTTAAGCGCAGCTCCTTTCTTTGCACCTTAATGGTCGGGAGTCTAGTCTAGTGTTAAGCTCTGCCCTGCCAAATAGCTAATACTAATAGCCAACACGTTTCTCACCTTGAGCTATAGCCGCATGAGCTACTAGCTGTTAACACGGTCCACATACTTGTGGTTCAGGCAGAGTGGGCACGTCGAGGTCGGTGGACTTGGTGGAACTGTGCCTCCGGTCCATAATGTAAGCATTTGAATTATTTAAAAATTTATTCATAATATAAGTATTTTTAAGGATAAGATAAAATTTGATGGGTGCGTGAAAAATTAATGAAGTAGTATAAAATAAGAGATATATATGATTTTTTTCTATGTTGATTAAATTTATATTCTAATTTTAAAAATACTTATATTATAGAATAGAGGAAGTACTTCTACTTATTTGTAGGCACGAAAAAGGCTATGCTCACCTTAACGATCTGCTTCAAGCCGTGTTAGTGTGAGTTATACCACCTGTACGGCGACACGCAGAGACCCGGAGACATGAGCAGTATGTACTCGTTTTCAGGGTGCCCGGATTTCAATTTCGATTGTTTTTTTTTTTCTCATAATCACCTGCGGCTGTCTAGTCCTCCCTCTTCTTCCTCGTGTGCCAGCTCGGCGACGGAACATTCGCCGCTGTAGTCGGCAAGGGTACGGTCATTCACCGCCGTGATTGTCCTGTGTCGGGTCGGGTCTCGGACCCTCGGCCCGTCGACACGTTTGTTCCGTCGCCACTGGCCAGAGCGATGGCACGGAGCGTCGGTGTCGGCCCAATAAATTCCATCATTCTTTGAAGCGGGCAATAAATACCATCACCACGATCGATCGCTTCTAGAACAAACCGTGATGCGTGTACTACCGGATACAAATGCCGTGGCGTCCGTCCCATCGCCCATGCCTCCTTCAATTTTTGCTTGGGTACGATGCAAGTTGTTGTAAAGTTTTCCATATGTTTTGCATCCCGCGAAATATGGTTATAAGTTTTAATTTAGATACTTGTTAATTTTCAGTTGACTGAAAGTTTAAATAACTTTCAATCATCTGTTTCAGTCATTAGATCTAGATCTAATAGTTATAATTATTATACAGATAATTTTATAAAAGAAAAATTAAAATACAAAATAACAAACTATTAATTAAAAGATTTCAGCTGATTGAAAGCTAATATGAAATATGTTTAATTTATTTATTGTGGTTACATGTTACATACAAGCTTGTTGAACGATAGCTCCTGATAATGATCCACGTGCTTCAGTTTAATTGAGCACCCACGACGTCCGAGTGGACAAGGGAGGTTACATTCTAACTTCACTTAAACTAGTTATTAACTGGTCTTGCTTGATGCATTGATACTGCAAATACACTGTCATCATCTGCGTAATACTTACTTCATTCACCACACAGTGGCGATGCTGTGATCGATGTTGAGTAGTTGGTACCTACCTAGAACTCTACTAGATTAATTTGGATAATACAGTCAAGTATCGCAGAAAATAAACAAGCTACTAGGACTAGAAAGCGAAGCTGTGCAGCGCGGCGTCGAGCAGCTGATGGTGCTGCTCGCCGGCCCCGGCGCCGTCGTCACAGAGCAGCCACGACTCGATCGCCGACAACGGCGCTTCGTCCTTGTTCTTATGGGCCGAGGCGTGCGAAGCGAAGTCGGTGAGCAGCTCCGACGACGACGACCCAGACGGCGGCGCCCACTGGTCAAGCATCATCGACACGTTCCTCGCGCTGAGCACGTATGACGACGTCATTGCCGTGCTCGTGATCATGGTCGTCGTCGTTGCCGGCGACGGGCAGGGACGGTCGACGGAGAGGGCTTCGCGCAGGGCGCGGCGGGCGAGGTCGATGTCGGTCTGCAGCCGGAGCTCCCACTTCCCCTTATTTGAGGATTGTGACGGCGAGGGCGTCTGATTGTGGTCAAGGAGGAGGAGCTTCTTCTTGAGGTGTGTGTTCCAGTAGTTCTTGACGTCGTTGTCGGTGCGGTCGGGGAGGTAGGACGCGATGGCGGCCCACCGGTTGCCCAGCAGCGCCTGCAGGTGCACGATCAGACGGTCCTCCTGCTCCGAGAACCCGCCGCGACGGATGCCTGGGCGGAGGTAGTTGGTCCAGCGGAGCCGGCAGCTCTTGCTACACCGCATCAGGCCTTTTATTTAATTTGCACATATATATGATTAGTTCATCATCATCGTCGTCATCATCATCATCATCATCATTATTATTATCATCATCTTCTTCAGTACTACACTCTATCATCAAGGACAAACTGAGTAGCGCACCGTGTACGTACCTGTCTTTGCCGGGACGGCGCGCCAGTTGCCCGGGCCGTTCTCCTGGACGAAGGAGACGAGCACCAGGTCCTCCTCCGGCGTCCACGGGCCCTTCTTCACGCCCTCCTTGGCGCAGCACGGCGGACGCCCCATCGCTCGCTCTACCTGCTGTCGATCTCACCTTCACCTCTGGGCTCTGGAGGATGCCGTGTGTGATATGTGGTGATTACTTAGGTGAGGCGTCGAGTACTACGGACAAGGGTCCAGGGGATCCATCGTCTTTATACACACAAACGGCCAGGGATGGGGATGGCAGAAGGTGTATACCGAGAGTAGACGGCAACACAAAGCGCTGACCTTTGCTCCTCGATCGGAATGAGATGGGACTGTAAAAACAACACCTGTCACAGAGAGAGCCGAGTGATCGGAAGCACAAGTCAACAGAGTCAAAGCTGCATTTACTGTGATGACTCCTCGGCGTGCATTCATACCACGTACAGTAGCTTTCTCCTGCTTCGGTCCGGCGTGCGGTCGATCGACATCGCGTTTCAGAACATCATCCAAGATACTAGTACACTATCAAAGTTTACCTTATGGGCACAAATTTAAAACATCATCATACACGATGGAGAACGAAACTAGCTAGAATATGCTATTTCCTTTTTCTTTTCTTTTATAAAACGTAGATAAACATCACTAAATGGTACTTCTGCTACTATACGGCGGAGGGAGTATGCGTACGTGCCTTTGGTACTTCCGAGTACGCCACCACAATACCGCGCGGCACGCAGTACATTTATATATTCAGCTGGAAGCAAGCTATACACTAGTACTTAATGATCACGCAACCCTACATGGCCATAACCAACCCATGTACAGGTCGAGCAAGTCAATCCCAGATGAATAAATGTCAGTGATCGAAAGTCAACATATGTCCACGGTACATCGGGATTGAAATATGCATTCACGAATAAAACAATTTTAAAACCAAGCCATGCTACAGCTCAAGATCTTGGGAAGCGATGAGAGTATCAATTTGCTTGCTACGGTGACAGTGACGCTAATTTCATACGGTGATGCCAAGCATATGCGTGTGGCTATTCTACGCCAGCGACGACGCCCATTCCATCATCGATTATATATGGTTCACGGAAGGAATACTAAAACTGAACTTCTCAGGGCTGCTGCTGCTACCAACCAAAAGCTAGAGATGAAGACTGGGTCAATAGATCAGACGAGCTCTCGGAATCGACACAATTCAATGCGGTGTAACCCCAGCGTTCATCAACTTGGCTGCGACGATCCGCAGCGTCGAAAAAGGAAGGCCGCGCGCGAGATCCCATCGGCGTAGCAGTTTCCGGCGAAACTTCGGACCATAATTAGCGATATGGATCAGCAGTAATGGGCATGTCTGTCCTGTACTGGGACTGGGAGTAGCTCTCCCAGCTATAGCAGCCAGCCCTCTCAGTACGCTGCTGTTAAATCAGCCAGCTAGGCCGAAAAAAAAAAACTGGTCATCCTTGTAAAGAATGAAAGGACTAAAAGGAATAGTTGAATAAACCATTCTGGAGACGCCTGTACGTGGATGTAAATCCCACGTGCGTGGGATGATGGTGATGACCAAACGGTCACCCCCAATTCTAAACACTTTTCCTTGATCGATTGATCATCATCATCCATCAATGAAGATCTCCTTTAAAAACCCTACGGAAAAAATAAAGGAGATAGAATAGTATGCTGTGAAAAACTCTTTCAACCCAGTGGGAAAATAGGAGAAACCATTACAGCACATACTATGTCTTTGACACCTCCTTTGAAAAACCCTCACAGGGAAAAAACAGGAGATAGACATAGACCTTGCGTTGATATTGCCTCAATAAAAGCCTGACATGAGAAACCTTTGCAGTAAAACTCATAAAAAAAAGTACAATATGATGTTTGATAACAGATTACTTTTTCAAGAAGGCTCTCCCCCTGAACCTTACAGGTCCCTAAGTCTTCGCATACCAATCCCATAAACAAGTTTACTGAAGATGGAATATGGTAGAGACTAGTAAATAAATCTACAAGATTATTGCAGGATTTGACCTGTAGGATATTAAACTCTCTGCTTTTTTGAAGCTTATGAGGGTAAAATAACTTGGGAGCAATGTGCTTAGTGCGATTGCTCTTTATGTAACTCGTTTGCATCTGTGCAACACAAGCAACATTATCTTCATAGATAATGGTTGGTGATCCAATAGGACCAACACCACATGACTGTTGTATGTGGTTAATCATTCTATGAAGTCAAACATATTCACGTGATGCTTCATATAATGCGATGATTTCAGAATGATTAGTGGATGTAGCTACCAGAGTCTGCTTCGCAGACTTCCATGACATAGTCGTACCACCGTGTAGAAATACAAATCTCATCTGCGACCTGGCATTATGGGGATCAGATAAATAGCCAGCATCAGTGTATCCAATTAAACTTGAATCCTAATTTTTCCTAAAGAAAAGACCTAGATCCTTGGTGCCTTGGAGACATCAAAAGATATTCTTGACTCCATTCCAATGACGTTTGGTAGGAGCTGCGCTATGTCTAGCTAGTAAATTCACTACAAATGCAATGTCAGGCCTGGTGCAATTTGCAAGATACATTAACGTTCCAATGGCACTGAGATATGGAACCTCTGGGCCCAACACCTTTTCTCCATCCTCTCTTGGTCTGAATTCATCCTGGTCCACTTCAAGAACCCGAACGACCATAGGAGTTTTAACTGGATATGCTTTATCCATATTGAATTTTTCCAATATCTTCTGGATATAGGCAGACTGGTGGATAAGAATTTCTGTAGTAAGGTATTCGAGTTGCAAATCCAAACAAAATTTGGTCTTACCCAAATCCTTCATCTCAAACTCCGTTAGATGATTGCGCGCTTCTTCTATATCTTGTGTGTTGCCAATGATGTTAAGATCATCAACATACACTGATATAATATAAAATCCCGTAGGAGATTGCTTTATGAACACGCATAGGCAATCATCATTGTTTGAGTATCCTTTATTCGAAAGGAACTCCTTAAGTCGGTTGTACCACATTCTTCCTGACTGTTTTAAGCCATACAGAGACTTGTTTAATTTTACACAATACATGTTGCGGTTTGCGTTCGGATTCGGTACAGAGATTCCATCAAGAACCTTCATGTATATCTCAGAATCCAGTGACCCATAAAGATATGCAGTCACTACATCCATCAACTACAAAGATAGATGCTTTTGAACTGCCAGTGATATCAAATATCAGAACGTTATTCCACTCATTACTGGAGAATAGGTTTTATTGAAATCAATGCCTAGTCTCTGTGTGAACCCTTGTGCGACTAACCTCGCCTTGTATCTCACCACCTCATTATTTTCATTCCTCTTTCAGATGAAAACCCATTTGAATCCCACAGGGAAGATTCAAGGAGGAGTAGGTATTACAAATGAGAATACCTCTCTTTTCTTGAGGAAGGTTATCTCTGCTTCGATTGCTTCCTTTCACTGATTCCAGTCCGAGCATTGTCGACACTCTGCCATGGTCTTAGGATCTGGATCCATCAGGAGGTTACTTGCAATCTTAGCTAAGAACTGCGTGTTGACGACCGTAGTCTAACAATCATATGATTCTCCAGAACTTGCATAGTGGATTGATATTTCATGTATCCCTTGTAACTCCTCATGATTTCCCAATACGGGAGAAACAGGGTGTTCCGATGTCCTAGCCTCCAAAGAAGTGCGCACTTGAGTGCTGGGTTGTGGACGTTGCACATCCATAGGGTGTATATCACCCTCTTGGTGTCCGTCAATAATTTGTTGACTTACATTTACTGACTTGAAAGCTCTCTTCCTCTTCCCCTTGCTGGATGTCGTATCCTGATTGGCGGATGCTTTCCTCTGACGCTTACTAGAAGCCGTATCCTGCTGGGTGGCCGTACTTCTCCCCCTCTTGTTCTGAGGCAGGAGTTGAATGGTTTTCATTGGTACCTTCACTCTTTCTGGCGCATTCCTGGCGGGATTCAGGGATTTTGTGACACCTTTATAGTCAGTAAATGCATCTGGCAGATTATTTGCAGTGTATTACAAATCAATGATTTTCTAAACTTGAAGTTTAGTCTCCTTTGTACATGGATTTGAGGACAAGATGGTTTCATCGTCCCAAATAATTTCCTGGCTTTCTTTTTGGTACTTCAAATCTCCCCCTAAAGTCGGGAATGGTCCTCATTAAATATGCAATCAGCATAACGGGCCGTAAATAGATCCCCAGTGAGAGGTTCTAAATACTTAATGATCAACGGAGATTGATATCCCACATAGATCCCCAACTTCCTGTGTGGGCCCATAGCTGTACGCTATGGTGGTGAGATCGGTGTGTACACTGCACAACCGAACTTACGCTGATGGGACATACTTGGAGGATTTCCACGGACAAGTTGCAGCGGGGAGGCACTATGATATGCACTTGGACGCAATTGAATCAAGTTAGCAGCGTGTAATACTGCATGACCCCAACACGAAGTTGGTAAGTTGCAATTATGTAGCATTGGTCTTGCTATAAGTTTAATTCTCTTAATCAGAGATTCTGCCAAACCATTTTGTGTATGGACATATGGCACCGAATGCTGAACTTGAATTCCCTGGACCATATAATAATCATTGAAAGATCTCGAGAAAAATTCTGCAGTATTGTCCATTCGGATTGATTGAATCCGATATTCAGTGAAACTTGCTTTCAACTTAATGATCTGAGCAATGAGTTTCGCAAAAGCATGGTTACGTGTCGATAAAAGACACACATGAGACCATCTAATAGATGCGTCTATTAAAACCATAAAATACCTGAACGGTCTAGATAATGGTTGTATTGGACCACATATGTTTCCTTGGATTCTTTCAAGAAACTTGAGTGGCTCCGCTTTAACCCCGCTTTAACCTTAAGATAAGATGGTATTAAGATCAATTTTCCCGTTGCACATATGGTGCATAAAAAATTCAAAGATTACGGGAATTTGGCATCATTTAAATCATGATCAATGCAATTGCCTATAATTTTCCTTATCATTCCAACTCTAGGATGGCCAAGGCGATCATGCCAAGTCTAGAATGTGTTAACATTCTAGAAAATTACCTTGTATGCAACATGCGGTACGGGTTTAATGTATATGTAGTACAATCCCGACGGTAAGGAAGGAATTCTTTCCAGAATATCTTTGCCATATCCGTTATCCTTTGTAATGAGGAGTAATTCCTCATTGTTGTCTTCATGGGTTTCAACATGTAACCCATTTTTTCGGATATTTCTATAACTCAACAGGAAACGAGTTGAATCGGGATACAATAATGCATCCTCAATTGTTATTTGTATTCTCTTGGGAAGCGTGATAGTTGCTCGTCTAGAGCCTACTATCATCGCATCACGCCCAGCGATTGTCAAAACATTTCCTGGCCTCTTTGTCAGAGTCTGGAAATATTTCATTTCCCTAAGTATAGAATTTATGGTACAAGAATCCACAAGGCACAATTCTTTCTCCATCAGATTGACTCCCGTAAGATCTATAAATAAGAATTTCCATAAATTCTCAATCATCATATAGAAATACATACAAACTTTATTCATTAATAAGTATCAAAGTGCTGATACAATATAGGAAGATAACTACTTATTACAACAACATTTATCTAGGGACGTAGACATATTAATATCTATGGAGATTATGGATCCTAGTTGAGGTCTCCAAACAGATCATTCGAAGCAAATTCCATGATCATGTTCTCCGTGTCCGCGTAGTCATTGGTCGTCAAGGGAGGCTCGTTGCTTCTTGGTTCCATTGGAACGTGCTACGAACATCCAACCTCCTTATTCATCTCGGATTGGGAGTTGAAGTGAGCTTCATATCCAGATCCTTCAGACTTGCCTTTACCCAGGGACTTCTAGTATAGATCAATCAAGTGACGGGGGGTGCGGCATTGCTTAGCCAAGAGCTTGTAGCATCCATACTTGTAGCATTTTCTGTCATTCCTAGACTTTGAAATGCCACCCCCTTGAGCCTTTGGTTGTGACTTACTCCTCTTCCTGTTGCATTTTTGTTTGGATTTACCTTTAAAGTTTGGTGCTTGGACTTTTGGTCCTCCAAACTTGTTGCTACTCTAGGCATTATGATGAAGTTCTGGTAGAGGAGCAGACCCAACAGGGAATTGATGATGAGTTCTCATGCTGAGTTCATCATGCTTTTCTGAATGAGGTCAGAGTAACGTTGGTAATTCCTACCACGGTATTGCTGTTGTAAGACCCTGTCAGACGAAAGCATAGAGGTAATAGTCTTCTCTATCTTTGAAAGTGCCTAGAGGGGGGGGGGGTGAATAGGCAATTATCCCTGAAATTCACTTAATAATAAAAGTCAAATACGCAGTGTCGTACTTGTCCGACGATTGTAGGGAAAGTCCAACGATTTGTCCGATGGCACAAGATAGAAAAATAGATCGACCGAGTAAATGTTAAAACTAGTGTAAGGCAAGCTAGGAGTAGATGAATATAAGCAAGAGGGTGCTGTAAAAATAAGGAGAGCAACTACCAAGCAACCTACACAAGTTAATCTAAGAAATACGAAGCAAACCCTAACTAGCAAGTTTATGAGCAAGAATAAGTAAATAAGACACAAGTGATTGAAAGTACAAGCAAGGCACAAGATTTGTTTACCAAAGTTCAGCTCCACAAAGGAGCCTACGTCTCTGTTGAGGGATCCATAAAGGACCGGGTCTCTTTCAACCCTAACCTCTCCAAGTGACCACAAAGAGCAAACTTTGTTTTCCACTAGAAACTCCACAGAGGAGGGGTTAATACAAACTTCCCGAGGCATCACCACACAAGTTGGGAGCTCTACGGGCACCTCTAACCGTCTAGGGGAAGAATCCCCAAGAGTAACAAACACAAAAGTTGTCGGCGGTGAGGATGAACCAAGTGCTCAAGAGGATGAAAGCTTGGAGTCGATGGAGCACCTCAATCTTCTCTCAATCGCTTCACAAATCAAGAGTGGAATCAAGGGAGGAGAGTTGGGGAGAGCAAAGTGAGCTTGGGAGTGTTTTTGAGTGGAAATGAGTGACCAACGAGCCACTGGGCGAAGAGGTGTTCTATTTATAGCCCAATGGAGAAAAGAGTCGTTGGAGACCCAATTTCTGAGATCTGTGTCGGACAAGTTCGATGGTCGTCGGACATGTCCGATGAATCAAGGTGGCATAGAAACTGGAGTCCGACAAGCTTGCCCGATGCCTCGGATAAGTTGGCCATCGGACATGTCCGACGGCACAGGGGTGGCAGAGGTACTGGAATCCGATGGACTTGTCCGATGGCTCGGACAAGTCTTGTTCATCGAACAAGTCTGATGGCCATCGGACAAGTCTGATGGCCATCGGACAAGTCCGATGAAAGAGAGTGGTAGAGGAACTGTACTCCGATGAAAGTGTCTGATGCGTCGGACTTTCCTCTGGTCATCGGACCGTCGGACATGTCCGACGACCCAGAGTGGCAGAGGTACTGGAGTCCGATGGACTTGTCCGATGGGTCGGACAAGTCCGATGATTTTGCCCTGGAAATTTTTGTATGGCCTAGAAATGGGAATTTTGCACTTAGTTCACCTCCGTTTCACACTTTTGTGTCCCTCTTAATAGTACGGCTTTTCCTATACTCAAGAATTAAAATAAAATACTATGAACTTCATTCTTGAGCATATTTTGAATTTCAACTTTGAAGCACTTTGCCATCTTCTTTTCTCCCTTTCTGTTTCTATGCATTTAATCATCAAACTTTGTACCATAATCTACATACATGCTCATTAAAAGATTAGTCCATTCTTAATTGTATCGGCGCCAATCACCAAAATAAAATTAGGGGCCTAGATGCACTTTCAATCTTCTCTTCCTCTAAAGGTTCTTTCTCACAGAAACGCAACTTGGCACAGATCTTATGAACAGCATGGTTATACTCTCCAATGGTTTTAAAATCCTGAAGACGTAGTGGAGACCATTCATGACTAGCCTCAGGCAGGATGACTGTCTTATGCTGTTCATATCTATTTTTCAGGGATTGCCATAAAGCACTTGGTTCCTCTTCCATCATATACTCCGCCTTGAGATCACGATGTATGTAGTGCCTTATAATGTATAAGGCATTATACTTGAATTGATCAGGAAGTACCTCCGCTCTCTCCTCAGGAGGAGTCAGAGCTGCCAGAATTCCTCTAAAGGCCAAGCTGATCTTGACATCCACCGCCCATGTAGGATAATTGTGGCCATCAACAGCAAGTTCATCGAACTCTGGAGCCATGAGACCTACATAGGTGCAACCAGAGATTTAGTTAAAAATCCATCATGGTTATGTTGTTGTAACAACGCAAATTCACAAAGATTTTACATATAGTTTGATGTGAATCAAACTCTAGTGTGCAAGAGATAGCAATCTTCATTGCCACATAACATTTGCAAGAAATAAGAATCTCAATTGCAAATAACAATGTTATAATCTCAGTTTAGTATGTATCATTTAATTCTACGTAAAATAAATGTGATTTGAAAGAAATATGCATCTCCATTGCAAAATCAAGTATTGTATAGTATTGTTGTGTTTACGATTCAATTCTACTCAAAATAAGCACACAAAGGCTAATGAGGTTGAATTGACACTTGCAAGAAATATGAATATCTCCATTGCAACTATGGTAAACACTATATTATATCATTACAATAAACATTTGACATAATATACTTCCAATCCTAACAGATAGATTGGAAACTAAACTATAACACAAAACAATACTAAACACAAATACAGTAAATAACAGGGGTTAAACTGAGTATTTACATCACTAAAACAATTAAATAACAGAGGCCATAATTCACATAAACTATAGGGTCTCTATGAAAAAATGGCTAGATACACCAGCCTCAGCCGCATGGGCCAAGGCAATCTGAGCTGCGGCCCAGTCGGCCTTAAGGCCTGGCCGCGCTGCTCGCATCCCACGCGCAGGGGGCGGTGGCAGCCCAGCCCAGTCACCGACAAGGCGCGATGCCGGCCTGACCCATCTGCTGGGAGCAGTTGCCGCTATAAAGTGGCAGTTGCCACACCGGTTAGGGTTTCCCTAACCCTAACCGCTCCTAGCCGTCACCTCCAGCAAGCAACCACCGACTCCAGCTACCGCCGCCGGCCACTGTGCAACGCTACTGCCAGCCGCAGCCCACAGCCACTGTGCGCCGCATCCAAAGCCGTCAGTTGCCGTGCGCCGCCTCCGTGCCGTAGATCCACCAACTGCCGCCGCTACCTGCCGGTGCTGCCACCTGCGCCTCCGGCGAGCTGCCCGCCCGCGATGCGCAGCCCGTGCACGGCGATGTGCCGGTCGCGCCCGACGAGCTGCGCCGCCGCTTCCACCAACCGCTGCTGCTTGGCCCTGCTGAGAGCCCGCGCGCCGACGAGCCCTCCCGCTTCAGATCCACTGCCTTCCTCTCTTCTACGAGCTCGCGCGCCGACGAGCCCGCTCGATCCGGTGAGCCCACCCTACGACAGGCCCACCTCCCCTCGGCGTGTCCCTCAACGGCTCGGTGGGTCCTCCTCGTGGAGGACGTCGTTGCTGTGAGGCTCTAGGCTCGTCGTCGCAACCCATGCGCCGGCTCCCTCCCGGGGCGGCGTTGTGGGGTACCGGCGAGGTGGGCGTGGCGACGGAGGAGAGGTCCTCCGTTTGGCGTGTGCGGCAACGCCATCGTCGAGGGCCTGGCCTCAGAGGAGCCTGGTGTAGAGGTGTCCGCCATCTCCGCCCCGGTGAGGACAGTGAACTCCGGCGTCTGCTCCACCATCCGTGGGGCCAGTCTGCCGCTCGGCCTTCCTCGACCTCCCACGCGCATCCGTGCGCCGCAACATGGGGTTGAGTGGGAGGCTGCGGTGGCGGGTCAACGGCATGGATCTCCCTCGGTTCGTCATCATCGACGGAGGCGCCCGGAGCCGGCACCGCGATGGTGATGGAGAACGGTTCCACACCGCTCAGAGGCGCGGAGGAGGAGGGCATGGTGGTGTCGAATGCCGCCGGTGACGTGAGCGACGTCACGCTTGGACCCGCCTCATCTCCGAATCCGGCAAACCCTAGGCGAGTCCGAGAGTTTGGAGATCGGAACATACGGAGCAGTTCCTCAGGCGGCGTTGATGTCGGGAGATGCGGCTGAGATCCAGGCAGCGGCGCTGTACTTGGCCATGCCCCTGGGTCACCACCAGGACAACAGTTGGGGATACGACCACCATTTGGCCCTGGGCGACGGCGGCGAGCACGGAACAGGCGACGTCCGCGATGGTTCCTCCGGCGCGGTTGAAGGCCGCGCAAAAGGGCAAGAACCAAAGCAATGGTGGTGGTGAGTGTCTGGATGGACATTGTGCTCACCGTTATGGTCTCCGATGAGTCCTTCGACGACGTCAAATTCTTCTTTCTTTTCTCCTGTTCACTCAGCGGTTGTAGCGTGTTTGATAACGTGTAAAGAATAAAAGGGCTAAAAGAAATAGTGGAATGAACTATTCTTTATTGATGAACACTGTTTACATTTTATAAGGGAGAAAAGAGTAAACCGCCCCTGTGAACTGCCCCTAGGATGCGTCCGTACGTGGATGTAAATCCCATCGTGCGTGGGATGGTAATAATGACCAAACGGTCACCCCCAATTCTTAACAATCCTGACAATTTGCAACGGACATCAAACGCGTTCTGCCATCTCTGCAACATACTTATCGTTTATTTTTTATGGTTTGCCACAGCTTCGAACTTTGCTCCTCGTAGCAACAATATTTGCAGCACGTTGGCTGATGTATCACGCAGTTTCCCTCTCCTCACTCAGTGACAGTAACTGTCAATAGTAGCAGTCGATAACGAGGCATGATGATACTTATCTGCTACCATCAATCTCGCATCTTATCCAACGACGGTTGCCACTATCAACCACGAGCGAATTCCGGTTAGGTCAATGGGACGCATCAGCTCATGCCTTCGCCGTCGCAAAATTCACAGGTCATCTTGGGACTTAAACACAGCAGCGACCCGTCTTAAAGACCGCTCTTGGAGTCAGGCTGGCGAGGCGCCAGACGAGACGCAAACATGCTGGATTCGGTCAGCATGATGCATAGCATGAGCAGTGAGCACTACATATATACTCCAAACTGTTTATATTAAGCGACTCTAGCGGAATAACCTCTTAACGCTACTTAGCTTTGGATTTCAAGACATAATTTGAATCCAAGATTACAGAACGAAGAAAAAACCGAAATCATTTGCCGGGTCATCTGACTCATGCACGCGTACCGACTGGTCAATGCGTATTAGCATTAGCATTTTAACAACAGTTTGTTTTTTAGAAAGACAAATTTTACAAAGCACCCCATATGGCGTCGTCTTAAGTTTGAGATCCCCATTCTCACTTTAAATCTTTTTGTCAGTATTTTGGAACCAGCGCTTGATGGTGCGCGCCGCGCCGCTCTCCTGTCCCTCCGCCTCTTCCGCAGCCACTCCACGCCGGAGGCGGCAAAGTCGGCCTCCACGCGGTCCTGGTTGCGAGAATGGCTGCGCGGGTGGCCTCCATATCCAACATATCACGATTCATAGCCAGAATTCGAGATTACACAACAAAGAAAAAACGAAATCATCGGCTGTGCTATCCAACTCCCAACAAAATACTTGCGGTAGCAATAGTCTTTTTTTTTTCTAAAAAATAAAAGACACCAGGAACAGCTTAGGAGAAGTATCCAACGAAACCCCTCCAGCGCCTGATGAGAGCGGATGATCGCAGAGCCAGCGCTTGAGCGCGCGCGCTGCTCTCGTCTTACCTTCAGTGGCGGACCTAGAATTCTGTCAAGAAGACTAGGGCCAAAAATATATGTCATAACAAGTCGCGAGGCACAATTTTTCATTCTTTGAATAATATAGAACTTTGTGAAACTCAAAAGTCGGTGAATGATAGATAGGGTGGGTCTGGGTTCAGATCCTCTGACGTTGTGAAGCAATGTCACGGTGTGACATTCCCTCACTCAGGACCCTCCATCTTTAAATTTGTGGCTCTTGGTTAATACAGCCTAACAACTCAGTGACTTTAGTTATTTTATTGCTAGAGTTCCTTGCAGGAAATATACGCTCTTAATCAAGCACTAATCTCACAAGATAAATCTACAAGATAGCTTGGCATGCATTTCTGTGTCTGAGGAACCAAACACGAATGGCAGTGGTTATCAGCATTGAGATGATCAAGAAGCCTTGACAAAGCTCACCACGATATCAAAACAATTGACTCTTTGTGTTGCCAAGACAATAGGTAATCGTTGCAACAGTTTGAGGATAAAATACCTGGTATTTCTTTGGCTTCGTAATAATTATCCGATGAAACATTTGTTGAAAATAAGAGCCCATTACAGCTTGCTAGGCTACACTAATTAGGAGCTACATATCTAGAGATGGAGGGTCCTGAGTGAGAGAATGTCACACCGTGACATTACTTTACAATGTCAGAGGATCTGAACCCGGGTGGGTCTACGTTCTTTGTTTAGCAGCCAGATAAACCGAACACCAGGTATCAATCGAATGAATGATAAACAGGGTGGGCATGGGTCTCCCTCCCTGCCCCAGCCACTGTCCATATTCAGTCCCAGACTCCCAAGTTCAGTTCATATCTATGACACTTGCCATCAGCTTGCTACACAGAACCAGCGGTTTGCAATTGAAAATCACAAGTGGCATTTGACCTGGCATCGTCATCATCTGCAGAAAACCAAAAATGAACCCTCAAGTACAGCGCCCCTTTTCTGAACCCTGATTTCAACTCTACTGCTGGCAAGAGGAAAGAACAGCAGTATATGAACTCATAATGCTTCGTGTCAAATTCTGACCGAAACACCAAATTAATGAGGGTTCATTTCTGGGAGCCCATAATCGTTGCAACAGTTTGAGGATAAAATACCTGGTATTTCTTTGGCTTCGTAATAATTATCCGATGAAACATTTGTTGAAAATAAGAGCCCATTACAGCTTGCTAGGCTACACTAATTAGGAGCTACATACCTAGAGATGGAGGGTCCTGAGTGAGAGAATGTCACACCGTGACATTACTTTACAATGTCAGAGGATCTGAACCCGGGTGGGTCTACGTTCTTTGTTTAGCAGCCAGATAAACCGAACACCAGGTATCAATCGAATGAATGATAAACAGGGTGGGCATGGGTCTCCCTCCCTGCCCCAGCCACTGTCCATATTCAGTCCCAGACTCCCAAGTTCAGTTCATATCTATGACACTTGCCATCAGCTTGCTACACAGAACCAGCGGTTTGCAATTGAAAATCACAAGTGGCATTTGACCTGGCATCGTCATCATCTGCAGAAAACCAGAAATGAACCCTCAAGTACAGCGCCCCTTTTCTGAACCCTGATTTCAACTCTACTGCTGGCAAGAGGAAAGAACAGCAGTATATGAACTCATAATGCTTCGTGTCAAATTCTGACCGAGACACCAAATTAATGAGGGTTCATTTCTGGGAGCCCATAATCGTTGCAACAGTTTGAGGATAAAATACCTGGTATTTCTTTGGCTCCGTAATAATTATCCGATGAAACATTTGTTGAAAATAAGAGCCCATTACAGCTTGCTAGGCTACACTAATTAGGAGCTACATACCTAGAGATGGAGGGTCCTGAGTGAGAGAATGTCACACCGTGACATTACTTTACAATGTCAGAGGATCTGAACCCGGGTGGGTCTACGTTCTTTGTTTAGCAGCCAGATAAACCGAACACCAGGTATCAATCGAATGAATGATAAACAGGGTGGGCATGGGTCTCCCTCCCTGCCCCAGCCACTGTCCATATTCAGTCCCAGACTCCCAAGTTCAGTTCATATCTATGACACTTGCCATCAGCTTGCTACACAGAACCAGCGGTTTGCAATTGAAAATCACAAGTGGCATTTGACCTGGCATCGTCATCATCTGCAGAAAACCAGAAATGAACCCTCAAGTACAGCGCCCCTTTTCTGAACCCTGATTTCAACTCTACTGCTGGCAAGAGGAAAGAACAGCAGTATATGAACTCATAATGCTTCGTGTCAAATTCTGACCGAGACACCAAATTAATGAGGGTTCATTTCTGGGAGCCCATAATCGTTGCAACAGTTTGAGGATAAAATACCTGGTATTTCTTTGGCTCCGTAATAATTATCCGATGAAACATTTGTTGAAAATAAGAGCCCATTACAGCTTGCTAGGCTACACTAATTAGGAGCTACATACCTAGAGATGGAGGGTCCTGAGTGAGAGAATGTCACACCGTGACATTACTTTACAATGTCAGAGGATCTGAACCCGGGTGGGTCTACGTTCTTTGTTTAGCAGCCAGATAAACCGAACACCAGGTATCAATCGAATGAATGATAAACAGGGTGGGCATGGGTCTCCCTCCCTGCCCCAGCCACTGTCCATATTCAGTCCCAGACTCCCAAGTTCAGTTCATATCTATGACACTTGCCATCAGCTTGCTACACAGAACCAGCGGTTTGCAATTGAAAATCACAAGTGGCATTTGACCTGGCATCGTCATCATCTGCAGAAAACCAGAAATGAACCCTCAAGTACAGCGCCCCTTTTCTGAACCCTGATTTCAACTCTACTGCTGGCAAGAGGAAAGAACAGCAGTATATGAACTCATAATGCTTCGTGTCAAATTCTGACCGAGACACCAAATTAATGAGGGTTCATTTCTGGGAGCCCATAATCGTTGCAACAGTTTGAGGATAAAATACCTGGTATTTCTTTGGCTCCGTAATAATTATCCGATGAAACATTTGTTGAAAATAAGAGCCCATTACAGCTTGCTAGGCTACACTAATTAGGAGCTACATACCTAGAGATGGAGGGTCCTGAGTGAGAGAATGTCACACCGTGACATTACTTTACAATGTCAGAGGATCTGAACCCGGGTGGGTCTACGTTCTTTGTTTAGCAGCCAGGTAAACCGAACACCAGGTATCAATCGAATGAATGATAAACAGGGTGGGCATGGGTCTCCCTCCCTGCCCCAGCCACTGTCCATATTCAGTCCCAGACTCCCAAGTTCAGTTCATATCTATGACACTTGCCATCAGCTTGCTACACAGAACCAGCGGTTTGCAATTGAAAATCACAAGTGGCATTTGACCTGGCATCGTCATCATCTGCAGAAAACCAGAAATGAACCCTCAAGTACAGCGCCCCTTTTCTGAACCCTGATTTCAACTCTACTGCTGGCAAGAGGAAAGAACAGCAGTATATGAACTCATAATGCTTCGTGTCAAATTCTGACCGAGACACCAAATTAATGATCTCCATAGTCCACCATCAAGTTTTCAATATATCTGCTGTGGATGTGACACCTTCAATTGTAGCAGTATTAATACTGGTTGACGCGTTGTTGAACTATGATATGATCATACAAGAGTGAATTAGGTGGTTTCTCATAATGGGAGACAAGGAAGCTGGCATACTTCTCTTGCCAACTGTTTCACGATGTGAACAAGTCAGGAAAAAAAGCCAGACACAGCCTACCAGAGTTAATGAATGGAACTAACTAGGTTAGCAATTTGGAATTGTTCCAAGGTAGCTTGCTAATGAATCAATAGATACATACAAGATATCAAATAACTAATTGTTTACCAAAATTTCATTCTAACTCCATAGAAATGGGCAAGACCCGCAACCAAGCATAAAGTAAAACTATATACCAACAAAACCATGAAGGCCACCAGGGAAGAGGCGGAGAGTGTATCAACTGAGAGATTTACTAGACCGGTAAGGATATTTGCCTACAATAACAGTAAGAAACTTAGATTTCCCTTCATTTAATTTGACAACCTGAACAACATTCAAATCTGCTAGGAACGCGCAGTGAATTTTCAGTCAGAAAACTTCACTTTGCCGTCAAGAAAAAAAAGGAAGCAATAATCTTACCAGAAGGAATGAACCAAGCATATTTTGATTGAATGCGTCTTCAAGAATCAAGTTCTTTTCATGTGAAAGGAGCCCCGATAATGTGAGGATAGATAGAACCTGTTGGATAATCAAACTCAGCATCACATGTGGAGCAACAACAACAACGAAGTCGTTCAGTCCCAAGCAAGTTGGGGCAGGCTAGAAATGAAACCCACAAGAGTCAAAACACGAAGACAAACAATAAAACAGAAAGAAGGAAAGAAAGAAAATAATAAACTGGGTAGTCTTGATCATGGGTAGTAGGCCCTTAGAAAAGCAAAGCCCTTGCTAATTTTCTTGGGTTTGATAATGACAGAGTTGCTCTCGAAGCTATGGGATATGAAGTATAGAAGCAAAACTTCGGATCATGTTTTGACCAATTGGAGAGTTGTAACCCATTTTTGTTGAATACAAAAAAAATCTCTAAAGCACATAAGACTGCATATGAAATTTAATGCTAATGCCTTGTTTGTCCTTTTTGGCCTCAATGTGGGATAATTTGCAGGTCAGTTTTTGTCTCCCTAATTCATGATGCAGCCCTTAGTATCTCAATGAATGCATTTCATAATGTTTGTAAAAGTAAGATAGAAAAAGAATAATACCTGAAAGTTCTGGGCAAAAACAAGCATAACATAAGCGAAGTTGCACTGCAAAATGGAATGCTCAGGTCATGTTTTGCGCCATGGAGTAAATAGACATGAATTAAGTTCCAGGATTAACTTTATCCTTCTTAGACATGACTTTCCAAATTCAGAAAAATAAGAAAAAGGCAATTGTTTGTAACATGACATAAGGCCTCCAACTTACTCCTCAGGAAGATTATGGCCCTTGGCCTTAGTCTTCAAGACATTAATATTCATTTGCACACATGTCTATAAAGCTTTAAGCTACATGAAAACTTCTGGTTGAATTTAATGACTCTCTGAGGAGAAAAGGTTAAGCTTCATTGGCAACTTGAGACTTCGAGATTTGCTCACTTGCAGTAACTTACGTAAAAAAACTAACTAATTTTGACATACCATAAGACTGCTGTGACATTTCATAACAAGAATTACAAACTTCTTCCAGGATGTCTTTAGCAATACTGATTTCATTGGTAGTGTAAAAAACCACATAATTAAATAGTATCTTACCATTCGTCGAGAAACTCTCTCAATATAGCTGTCAAGGATGATTGCCAGAATCCTATGAACATGGCATGGCATAAAATCTTAATAACCATAAAATAATAAAAACAAATAATTGTGCATGTGGTTTTCATTCTTTACCAAAAAGTTGCAGCAAGCACCCAGACTTTTAACACTTGAGCGTTCCTGCTCTTGCCATTTGAACTAGTGTCAACAAACAGATAGTAACCCAAAGAAACACCAACCAGAAACATACCCCAATATCCTGAGTTAGCAGAGTCAGTTAGAAGATAGCATTGTACTGCAGCAATATTACTTCATAAGGGTCAGTGCAAATTTATGGTGTTCAGCTATAAAAAGAAGGTTCAATGGCTAAAGTTAATTAGTGTGCATACTTTATTTCAGCAAAGAAAGAAACATAGCATACAGCAATAGGATGAAAAAGGAGAAGAAAACGAAGTTCAGTAAGATGGATGAGCAAAATATATGTTTATGCTTGTATCTGTATGCTGACAAGGTTGGAGGGCTATATGTTTCTCAGCACCTCATTAAGGGTAAAAAAATAAACTGTGTGTAGCAATTTTTTTACCAAGTATGCTATAAACGCCTTCCTTATTCTGACTGATTATATCAGCACTTCTTTTGTCAGCAATGAGGTACTCATTCAATCCAAAAGATAGCCATATCTGGTACCCTGGAAAAAGAAAAGAACCCTTAAAAAGGATTATAGCTCTTTAAAGCTCTTCTAAAAACTGGAATATTTTGTACCTGCTAGGATAAACAAACCAACTAAGCCACAGTGCTTTGGATGAATCCTGACAATCGTTGTAAGGATAGAAATTGCTGCAAGAGTGAAAAAGAAGTTCCAGTGAACACCATATTCTCCTACATGAACCTACAGGATATCAAAACGAAGTAGCATCTTCAGTATAATGTATAACAATATGGAACTACTGAATGTGTCTTTCTATTGTACGAGCAAATTAGTACCCAACCATGTATTACTGCCAAGCATACGTGCAAGTGCAACACTACATTAATATAATTTATCTGTAACATTGCTTCAGTGTCCATTATAGAGAAAAGGGAGCGTCATAAGCAAATTATTCTGAGAAAAAAAAAGACAACACAAAAACATATTTCTTTTTTTCTTCACAAATGGCATATAAACTAAGAAACACATAATCCCATGTCAGTGAGGATGCCGATTGTGATGAAAGACAACTAGTAAATAGTAAAAAGGTAATTGGCACAAAGAAATAAGAAAAAATACCTGATAATCAACACCTGATGTGGAGATAATGCGAGCAAAGCCAAGCAACACTAGTGGACTTATGGAACTCAATGCTGCCTTGAAGCTCCTAAGGAACACAGGGAGGGTATACATAAAATAAGATGCATCATACAAATGTGGTAGACCATGAAGCATGAATTGCACTATTGTAATCATTGCAGTGAAAGGAACAGATTCAATAGTGAGGCTTATCAAAGAAGCTTCACATTTTAGATGAGAATAGATAAATGCAGTATCAGTTGTCGGTGTACTAAACTGGAATCAACAGTCATATGCCATGCACTGCACCACTCTGAATCTGGATGTCTAATTGATAATTATCCCTCAAAATAATTAAAATCATGAGATCATATCATAAATAAGGACTTACATTGATGTTACATTTCGTGATTGTCTAGATACCAGGGCATTAGCCACTACAAAAGAACCTACTCCGAGATCCATCTGTTACATTGCATCAAATTCTTAATATCACTGAATCAGGGAGATGATACCAAGCTGTATATTACAACTTCTGATCTTTGAAAAATAGAAGTAAACACATCCCAAGTAGCATAGGTTGAAACAATAAACAAGAACTATTTCTAGATAAGAGTTTTTCACAAGTAATTCAAATAGACAAACCAGGGGTAGGGTGGGATAAATTATTCATACAGAAACAGCAAATAGAGAAAATGAAAGATGATTATTACTGTGTTCCTATGATACCAATCATTAAAGCAAGCTAAACCAAGTCATATGTAATCAGCAGTTGAAACACTCTTATGATCACCGTGGCTGTGATGCACACAACTGTTTCATGCTGATTTTCAATGCGTTTGAAGGTCGGGAACTAAGGTCAGTAAAAAAAGAAAGAGGCTGAAGATATGACTTACGATGCCATTTCCATATGTTTCAGCCTTGGCATAGCGTCTTGGAAAGATTTTGAAGTCCACAGCCAATATGCACAAACATGTCATAAGAACCTACAGATTAAGCAATCACTTATAATACTTTAATGGTACTGCTATATCCTAATTCCGGAGAACTAATATCTTTCCAAACAATAGACTTTTACTCACCACTGATACTCGGTAAGAAGATACATCCGCCCTGAGTGAAGGCAAACTATTGACTCCAGCTCTAAGATGAGACTGAGACCTGTACAGGATAACATAAATTGTAGAACAAGATCAACTGAGTAGTGAATGATAGGAATGCAAAAGTGGGACTCATAACTGCAGGAACTAAAAGAAAATCTCAACAAAAATATGAATGGAGCATATACAAAATACCTTTTAAATATGATGTAAACAGATATCAGGATTACAAGAGAAACTGCGCAAGTATAAGCCCATTCAGCTAAAACCTGCAAAAGACCAAGGAATAAGAAAGGATTGCCTCCAACTGAAAACAATGTTAAAAATTACCTTGCTTTTCTGTGTGTGGTTTAATTGCTACTTATAGCAGAAAACATTGGCATCTAAGCAAAATCAAAGTAGAGCGAAGGGCTACTTACTGTGAAAACCAGGAGAATTGGCAATACAACAGCGAGATAGTCTACAACAAGTGTAGAAAAGTAATGCACCCAGTATTTACGAACAGAACGAACATCATCGTTTTTCTTTGCTGAGTCCCTCCTTGAATTATCTAAGATATGATGAAACAAAGGAAACACTATGCTGTCAGATCCATACACAGAACTGAAAGAAGATGAGAGTGACCTATAAATTTGAGGAAATAGTAAGAGAAGTTGGAACGGACAGCATTGCTTCTATGTAGAAGATTGAACAGCAAGTTAAAAAATGGAGGTGGGCAAGACAAAATTTTCAGGATCAAGTCAAAGGGCGATACAGTTGCGGAATTTGGGCTAGATAGTTGTATATTACAACAAGGGCGAGACAGATCTTAATGCCAAATCTGTAAGATTTGCAGCATACTGTTAATTTGATTCCCCAATTGTACTACTTGAGATCACTTGCTGAATTTATCATGCGAACGGATTTAACTGCGCATCACACTACAATGCAAGAATAACTCAAAATTCAAAGGATTGCTGCTGAACTGACCTCCGCTGCTCCACTTCCTGAGAACCACCAACGCCTGCCGGCGAAAAACTAAACCATGTCAAATCTTCATTTCGAACCGCGAGTGCGAACAGAAATACTGGAAGCAGGAACGAAAAGATTACCGGCACGATGGTGGAGAGCGCGGCGATCTCCGCCAGGGAGGACCCCGTCAGATTGCTCACGAATCTGCATCACGAAGGAGGAAGAGAACGCTCAGTGTCTGCTGGCAGGGAAGAGAGGGAGTGGTAGGGAACGCAGCCTCAGGCGGGGATCGAGACTTTGGACTTACTGCTCCTTGAGGAGCTTGTTCGGATTCAGGGGCTTATCGAGGAGGCTCTCCATCGTCGGCGGCGATGCGAGAGCTTCAGGTTCTGCAGCGATGGCGACCGGTGACGACGCGAGAGAGCCCTTCCGATGCTCGAGCAAAATGAATTTTGCAAGTGGTGTTTGGCCCAACCAAGCCCAGATCTGGTCCGAAAGGTTTTGAGGCCCAGCAAAGGAAAGAGGAAAAAAAAAAGGGATTCAAAAATATAATTGTCAAGAATGGGATTCGAACCCATGCCCTTTCGGACCAGTACCTGAAACTGGCGCCTTAGACCAACTCGGCCATCTTGACTTTTTGATTACGTATTCATTGAAAGATATATATAATTGCGGTGGTTAAATAAAGAAAACATATCTAAGATGTATTTTTTGCAGATGAGAGGAGGCGTTGATCAACAATTACTACCTGTATCGCATTTTAATCTTGTTATTACAAGAGAAACATATGAACTAGAGAATAGAATGGACTAATTGCCCCCTCCATCGTAGGGATTGAAGTGGCTTGTCATGTGTCTTAATTTAATGTGATGGGAAACTAATATTTGGCGTCTTCAACATAAAATGTCCATATACTCATGTAAAGGAGGAAAACTCACATCGTGAGTCAACTATAGTTTATTCATCAAAATGAATACAATTAGTACAGGACAACGTGTTCTTCTACAAATGCTTCTTTATACACACAAATGTGCTATCTTTCATGCTCCACCCAACCAGCCCTATCACCTAAGAGCACGAACACAAAAAATTGAACTTGTACACTGTTGTAAAACACAAGAACATCTATACCTGTCGTATAAATATGATTTCTCTGCACAAGGGTCAGCGTCAGCTGATGCGTGTAATGATGTATCGGCCTTTCTCTAAGTCATAAATTATTTTCGTTTTGGGCTTCCTCCATCTTGAAACAAAAAACACTCCACATAAAAGGAACATCCCGAGGACGGCAGCCAATGGTCTATTGCTATGGGTTGATGTTGCCGCAGCATATGATGGCGCTAATTTCGTAATTTGCATGAGCGCAATAAAAGCTCCTAGGGCCCATTCAACCTGAATGTCTCCAACCTGGTTGGAGTACTCAATCCTGCTCAAGGAAAAATCAAATCAGCTAAGCATATGAGATCTCTGAAGAATAATTTTAATTAAGAACATTGATGTGTCAATATACTCGCCTCTTGTCATCCAGTGGCACACCAAGGCTATCATGCAGTAGAGCTACAATGTATGCTGATGAGAAGCAATACCGAGAGAAAGCTTCATCTGACTGATTAGGATAACGCTTTCGAAGAGTGGACACATCTTGACTGCAAAATTGTTCTCCAGCATGTGCAAAATCAGATAGTGACGAAGAATGCTCGAGTCCAAAGAACTGATACAGAGAACAGGAGTTAGAAGTGTCATGATCAAAGGATACATGTAGGAGAAAAATGAAATATGTAGTCGACCTTTGATGTAAAATAGAAATTTTCAGTTGCCAGGAAGTGTCCACGTAGCTCAGGTACGAACATAGATCCCAGGTGGCATTGTTGATACTGGCACTTTTCTGCATTCAAGAAATAAAAGTGGCCATTAATCACCAACCTCTAAAAATCATGCTCAGTGAGGTTCTTGGGCTTCATAGTTAAGAAAAACTCGGGAAATATTTTGAAGTGTACCAACTTTGAAAACGATACTATGTCAATGCAATTAAGAATTCCATCTTTCATGCCATTAAATAATTAACAGCCTCATATTATCCATGGAATTAGGAAAAAATCTCTGCATTGCATGATGATAATATCAACTGTTCTTATCTTCAGCTAATATTTTTGGTACATTGGCAGTAAAGCACTATTAAGCACTAAAAAAAGGAAGAAAAAATGTGTATGCAGCTGTAATTAACTGGAAGGCAGTATGCCTTAAAGGATTACAAAGGAAAGCGGTGCAGTAGTTATCAGTTCTGCATATATTTCTTACCGTTTCCCTTTTGTAACAACATTAACGAAGAAGATCTGCATTGTGTAAAGTTGCCATTCCCATTCTCGACGAATTGATTCTCCAATGTTGACCTCAAAACACTGTTCGTCCTCACCATTACTTCTTCACTACGAGAATATCCTTTTGGAGAACATGGCTCAAAAAGTGTACTGTTGTTTGACGAGCCTGTGATCATAGAGTATTGATACATCATAATGAGATACCCTTCCTAGTACTTACAAGCTAGTAGTAGTCTTATAAGACTGTAATGAGTGAAAATATAATAAGCAAATGTATTCAATCATTCCAATATTCTACATATTTGACATTTTAAAAAGAAACATGCATATAACAAGGGGCGTAACTGCTTTAACAAACATTAACCAACACATCACATTGTTTATCATTCATCAAACTAGGAAGACTATTCCAGGTTTTTTTTTTTTGAACTACAGTCCAGGGCTCCAGGCACAATTGTGCTTGTATAATACCACAAAAGCTATAATCTGTTGTATTTTAATCACTAACATTCTATTGAAGTAATGGTCAAGACAACAATCTGATTCTTTTGTAAAAAAAAATATCCTGGAGAAGCATTATTTCTTTGTCAACATTGCATTATTTCTTTGTCAACATTGCAAGGCGGCACAAGCCTATCCTGATTATATTTGATAACCAACAGAATAATAAAGATTGAAAAAATTAATACCTCTCAACCTCAAAATTTCAAGAAGCGAGTCTTGTGCTGCATTCTGTGGAGTAGTTATTGGATCAGCTTATTAATCCATTGTAGAATTTACAGTACAAGTATGAAAAACAGGATTCACCAGATATACTCACTTGGCCAAAGTTCAAAAAGCTATTGGTATATAGAGTGTATGTTGTTTCATCAAAAGTAAAATTACTTGACAGTTCAGGAGGAAGAACTTCATCAGAAACAAAGGTCAGCTGAAACAAAATAGCAGAAATTAGATTCTCAGAAATTGTGCGAATATGACCAGTGGGAGATGAGAAACTCAACTAAACAAGTCATTTTACTAAATTATAATATAACTTGCTTAACAGCATGCCTGTGGTTAAATAAGATGCAAGAAAACCAAAAACTGTGTCTGCATTCATCATTCGACCTGAGCTGAAGCACCTCCAAGTTCAATTATTCCAACAGTTTTGTGAGGATCCCCTCCAAGTGTGCCAAGAGCATAATTTGCCGCAATCCAAGCATAGATACCTTCATCAGAGCCTGTAAGAAAAGGTACGGGACAGAGTAAGCATCCTAGCTAATGACATAGTGGAATGCTTTTACATATGTCATACCCTAGCAGTTCTTATGCTAGCATTTCTCACTGCCTACATTATAGATTGTTACCTTCCTTTTCGGATGTTTGTCTTTATTTGTTGATGTTCTGCCATTAACCCAACACACACATGGTCTAGCAAACCCCCAGATGGAAATTTTATATATAAAAAGAAATAGGAAGCAAAAACTACATCCACGCTACAATCTATACATTTCAGAGAATAATCTCCAAACTCACAGCTATCATAACAAAAAAAAAAAAAAGTGGCAATTGACATACTCTCTACAGACCCATCTAGAATCAAGCGGCATTTCCGATTCATTGCTGCATTTCAGTTAAACACTTAATCCCTTTATCCAAAATGATATCAGCCAATGACCAAAAGCTAAAATACGATCACTACTCCCAGATATGATTGGCAAGGGGGAGGCATTACCTGGGATCACCTTGGCCCACGCATCCTCAAAACGAAACCCAGAGGCCCGGAGCGCGTCCCTGCAGGACGCCAAGATCGCCTCCTGGGCGCTCTTATCGAGCACCCGTAGTCCGGCGGTGGCCATCAGCCGCACCTCCGTCTCCGCAACGGCGCCTCCTACCTTGTCTCTTGCGAACTCCATCAGCGACCGCAGCGACTCCCCAGCCCGCGCCGGCTCCGCGGCAAAGGACGAGAGCCCCGGGGAGACGCGCATCACGTCGGAGCGCGCCAGATCCGGGCGGCCGTCGGGCCTCGTGGCGAAGACGTGCGCCCGGGTGCCGGTGCTGCCGCCGTCTATGATGACGGAGAAACGAGCAGCGTGGGCTGCAGCGGAACGCCGCTGCGAGGGGCCGAGGTGGACGAGCGCGGAGACGACGAGGGCGAGGAGCGCGGTGCAAAGGCAGAGGCCGCATAGGCTGCGCCGGCGACGGGGGCGCGGGGAGGGGGGTTTGGTGGTGGGTTCCGGCATGGTGGAAAGCGGCCGGAGATCCCGGCCGCCGCCGACGCTCTGTCTCGTCGCCGGCGAGGCGACGACGTCGCGCTTTATTTATTTATTGTTTTTATTATATAATACATTGTTTCTTTTAAAATTACGAGGGAGGAGCGCCTTTATAGTACGGGTAAGCGCTCGGACGGCGGAGGTGAAGGCGTCATCACACGTTACGTGAATTAAGAATGAACGCGTAATCGATTACTATATATATAAAAAAAGAAAAGGCGTAATCAGTTAAAAAAATGAATAAGGGCGTAATAATTCTTATTATGTATGTTTAGGACTTCCATCCATGAATCTAATTGACCCGGCTATACACGACGACCGCACTTCTACAGCATCTATGCAAACGAACAAAGAATTTAAACACTCGTTCAATTTCAACAACCTACAAGAGATTTCAAAAGGAATTAATTTAATCTAGAGTTTGAGCTCGAGGTCTAGTTCTTCGACCGCGCTGTCATCGTCCGAGTCGACGAGGTCCACGAAGGCAACCTTCTTGGCCTGATTAAGCTGCGGCGGCTGAGCTTGATGGCGGTGGTGCAGCTGGTACGCCGACGATGAGCTCTGCATGTTACACGTACGCCCCCAACAAAGTTAATAGGAAGGATACAGTATATTCTAGTCATTCATATCATCTCAACACGCAAAAAAAAAAAAATCATCAATCAGATTTTAGCTGATGTACAATGTACAAAATAAGATACCTCGGATGATGTAGATGCAGCATTTCCTAAGGCCGGATATGCAGCAGTGATGGCGCTCTGGATCTGATCGACCTGGTTCTTCTGCGGGGAAACAGGACCGTTGGGTGTCACGAACCTGCGAGCACACATGAATTGGAATACTAAAATACTAAAAAGATTGTAATTTACTGGAAAGAGTGAAACTCAAGCCAGGTCTTCTGCGTCTTTTGCAGTATCAAGCGATGCGATCAATTGGAGCAACAACAGATGCACGCGTTGACCCAGTATAACAGTCGTCATTCGCTTACCTGGTCAAAGAATCATTTGGGTAATGCTGATGCGCGCGGTAATACGGAGTGAAATATTCTACTTGGAGAGCTCCATTTCCGACCTGCATTGGCAGCCGCATGTCTCGTTCATAAGAAAATCTTGCGGTGAATCAGAAACCATGTATGTTGACAGTATATGAACAGGAGCCCGCGTACATATTGATGATGGCGTGCCATTGCCACGGCGGGCACGTGTCCGACGAAACAGGGCGGCGGCGGCGGCGGCGGAGGGAAATGATGCAGCGCCGCCGCCGGCGACGACAGGTACGACGACGGCACGATGGCGTAGCCGCAGGTCTCGGCCATCTCGATTTCCATCCTGATCCTCTCCAGCTCTGCCACGCCCATCCCTCGCCGCGGCTCCCGCTTCGCCAGCGGCGCCTCGACGACGACGCCGGCGGCCGCCTTCCTCTTCTTCCCGTCGGCGGCGGCTCCTCCCGCGGTGCCGCCTCCGCTCGCCATGATCACCTAGCGCTCATCCATCGATCGAGTACTAATATACCTTTGGTGTATAATAAGAGGCGGTAGTGGTGCATGGTGGCTGGTATCTAGCTAGCCATGCATTATTTGTCAGGGAATTATTGTAGATATTCCTGTGGTTTATGGCAGGGATTAGCGGCGATTGCTGGAGGACGCGTTGGCACCAGCCACGGCTTGTGATCTACCTCTGCAATGTCATTCCTTACTTGCCACCTCCTTCCTTTTCCAACGAGATCGCGGAAGATACACACTTACCATTCAATCACACATTCGTATCTTTTCATGATCTTATTGGTATCTATTCCTGTTCATCAAATTCTTACGCGCATTCATACGGCAGATGCTGTGGCTGCCCGTTGGCCTGGACCCGGCTCATATATATTGAGACGAGATATCACATTAATCATACCATTAAATACCATGCATATCAAAGCAAAAGAAAAACAAAATAAACTCACCTAGGACAAAGCTGTACGTATATTTTAGAAATGAGAATATATTTTAATATTCCAATCAGTTGTACATATACATATACGTATACCTAGTAATATAACAATATGAAAAAGGGTGTGCGAACCTTGTGGTCCGATTTGCATTCACGCGGGTAGTGTTTTATTTAAGGTGTATCTGGTAGGGTTTATACTTAAAGTGTTTATAGTGTTAAAAATATTTATTCTATCAAAATTGCGTATAGTGTTTATTGTAGCAAAAGTAGTCAACACGCTTGACAAAACTGATTATGTTCATATGTCTAAACTATATTTTGCTGCTTTGTCCAAAGTGCTTGTGGTAGTACAAATAGCAAAGTGCTTATACTTCATAAGCACTTTGCTATTTTGCTGTTTGACAGTTCAAATTATTTATTGAGCATAAACAATGCCAATAAGCAGTAGCATAACCTCTATCAAACACACCCTTAATATATAACATTAAGATTTTCTCGCCTTTTGCTTTTAGTAGCTCAAATCTCTGAAGGGCTGCCAACAGAAGAGAGAGTAAGAGCATCTCCAAAAACTCTCTCTAAATCAAATTAATAGAGTTTAGTCTAAAAAATCATCTTCAACAGATCTCCTAAACAACTCACAGATTTATTCTTTCCCTAAATTCTCCTTATTTAGGGGGGATTGGGGACCCTAATACTTGTATTTAGAAGGAAATTAATATTATTAAAATCCCAGATACTGACGTGGTCCAATAAAAAAAATTCTGATATATTTTTAGGAAGAACTATTATAGGAGACAAGAAAACTTCTCCCTAATAATTTTTGGTCTGCTCCCAAAAACACTCTTTGAGGGCCAATTTTTTAGTGAGCTTTTAGAGATGCTCTAAGCAGGACATTTAGTGTGATTATTGCTTATTTTTGTTGATAAGTTGTTTATCAATGGAAATAAACATGGCCTGTATTAGAAACAGATGGACTTCATAATTAAGTGGACCAAAATTTGATTCTTCGATTGATCGTGGACTTATATATTATTTTCTTTGTAGCCTTGCTGATATAACAAACTTCCTAGCTTAGGGACCCTTCAGCATTTAACAAACTTTTAGGCTTATGGCTCCTTCAGCATTTGTCTATCATGCTTTCCTTGACATCCAAATGCCGTGAGTATATCGCCGTAGCCATCCATTTTATTGCACAAGTCTGGCCAAGGGCTCTGACTCAAGGATTTCTTGAGCATAGTTTTACATACACCTACAAACTTTGTTTTCTCTAGCAAACCATACGCTGAAAATAAATAAACACTATTATGGTCAAGTTCAAAGTTATACAGTATACACACTATATATATTGTCCCCAATGTGCCATAATATTGTTACATAGAAGAATAATCTTTAAGCTACTATACTTCTTCAATGGTAGGAATCCTTTATGATAAAAAAAGACTAAATCATATAACTCAGATTAGTTTCGTATGATTCACCACTATTAAATCAATGAATCACCCAAAATGCTTAGTTATCAGTTTGTACATCATCGGTTGGTTGCTAAAGTATTTTATATGAAAAAAGATCTAAGGGTAGAAAGGGGCAGTGTCCATCCTATCTCTCTCTATAAGAGCCCAAGTAGGACAAGTAGAGGCAATAATGATTTGTTCATTTGTTTTTCTCACTTTGGGTTTGTTTGGTTCTGTAACACATGAATCACTGAAACTTATAGTAACACTAAGAACCGTGCAAATCCAAAACATGGGTAAACAAAACAGTTCAGATTACACATAGTACGAAAGGTAACATCTATCTAAACTCTAAGTAACTCTGAATTTTCAACTCCAAATGCAAGTAAACTAAATTTTCAATTCTATGTAATTTAGGTGTCGAAGGCAAACACTAACAACATATGGTGAGTTACTGCCCTTCCTTTTATGTTTGAGGGCTGTCTCTTTCCTCGACATTCTATCATAGTGATTTTCATAGTACATGTCTCACACAATGCAATAGGAGAACTCTTATTGTTCTTTCTTATGCGTACCCATGGGCGTAGTTGAGCAATGACCATCTAGGGGTACGGTTATACCTAGATGGTTATCCCCTGGGGGCTAGAAACTTGTGCATATATTGTTGAAATTTGTTACGGATATGAATTGCTTGCATTGTCGAATTAATTTTCATAAACTCCAAGGCTGACAAGCCTCCTAAAACACTGAATTATCAAAGTACTCAGTAAATTATTCCCATCCAGAAGATTGGGACGACGCACACTTGTTTGCGTATCATGGGACAACATTTGTTATCCCACCAAAGAGCCAGAGTTCATTTAGTACCAGTTTTTGTGCGGTGTCCATTTCATATATATTATACTCAGAGATGACGGAAGTAAGCAAGACAAACTAGCAAACATTAGACTTAGATTATGAAAGGTGCTGTCAAATTCCTGCTTAGTTTATGCCATGGGAATTAAGGTGATGATTTCAGCTGGTGGTTGAGGATGGCAGGTGTTCTTTCACCAAATCCATCGTGGTGTTTCTGGTCTCGTTAGCTCATCACGGTGCTCAATCACACGGGCGTAAAATGCAATAGATTGACTGGTGAGTCATCATTTATGTTCTTGTCAAAAGAGGCCTAGCCTATATTAAACATATCCGTATGTGTATATTTGCACACCTGTGCAATGTAAAATCACGGTTGGCATCACCGAACTCTGTACTCCAGTTTGGTGCGTTTGTTCTTCGATTAAGATCTATATTTGTTAGGATCCAAGCAGAGATATTTTTTTTCATTTCGATCAAAAATTTATAAATCCATCTGATAAAACCTTCCTGTCTCTACATGTCCGCACACAACATTATCCGTCTGGTGCTTAAACTTGTTTCTTCTTTAGAGTCTCTCCTTCTGGGGCCGTAAAAACTTCCAATTTTTTCTAAGACACTGGCCAACGAGTTCTAGTTGTCTCTTTAGAGTTTTTTTGCTACTCATGTAGTAGCTAGAAACGTAAAAAATATAATAAGGTTCGTATATGTCATGGTCTCCTCCGTTTTTTATTTGTTATCGCCGGCCAGTTCAAAAATGAACTGGCCGATGATAACAATTTGCAAACGGACGAGTATCAAATAAATTTAGATTTTTCAACTAATTACACGTCTGTAATGCAATAAAAAATTCATAAAAATGTGTGGTTTTCTGATTCGATGGTTTTACTTTAAAAAAGTTTTCAATAAACAATTCGTCGATGCAATTGCTTTTACCCAAGTCACAATTCCACGTGGCACGCAGCCAGGACATAGTCCAACCTTCATTTCTCCTGTGTTCCAGAACCCGCATTGCAGCTGCAGAGCTGATACCCGCCCGAGCAGAGCATCCGCCGTCAGCGGAAGCAGCTGACTGCAGAGCACACGCCTCTGCTTCTTCGGTGCCTCCACACTGCCGACAGGGCACGGCAGCCACCGCATCATGGAAGCCGGAGAAGCAGCGGGCGCTCTCCTCTTCCTCCTCGCAGCCGCGGCCGCTGTCGCCGCCGCCGTCGCCACTGGCGCGGTCAACTTCACTTACCTCGTCGCAGGTACCGTGAAAAGACTGGCCTTTCCCAGCTCCTCGCTCTCGGAACAGCCTCTTTGCCTGCTTGCCTCGTGCTTATATCGGGTTCGTTTCCTCTCGGGTTGTCAAGTCGGCTCCGGCGGGTCGCCCTCGTCCTCCTCCGGGAACGAGTGGGCTGCGTGGCGCGAGGAGTGGACGCGTGTGCGGTCCCGCGCGGTGGCGCCGGCGTGTATGGTGATGTCGGTCATGCTTGTGGTGGAGGCCACCTACCACTGTGCTGTCAGCCTCGGCGTCAAGCTCTTCGGCTGGAAGCCCGAGCGCCGGTTCAAATGGGAGCCCCTCTCGGCCACCGCCTGCGACGAGGAAGAGGGAATGGGGGATGCAAGTGCGTACCCCATGGTCATGGTCCAGATACCCATGTACAACGAGGTCCAGGTGAGCCTTGTGCAAGTAAATTTCTTTTAGTGAAGAACTTGAGGGAAGAAATGTTCTCTGTTTCAGGAATAATAACTTGTACATGTCATTCAGAGAGGTAATTCCATTATTTTCTTGTTCTTGGAGCTCCGCGTGTAGGTGTACAAGCTGTCAATTGGAGCAGCGTGTGAGCTCAAGTGGCCAAAGCAGAGGCAGATAGTCCTGGTCCTGGATGATTCCACGGATCCAATCATCAAGGTATCTGTACATTTCGCGTGTCTGCACAAGTTTCTGGCCCACCTTTTTTTTAGCCCACAGAGTATTCTAATCTCACCTTTAAATATGTTTAAAATTTCAACCTTCTTCCTCGGTTCAAAGAAAGATTGGACTTATTATGAACTGCTGAGGTTGCTGCAAATTTTTAATTCGTTTAGCAAATCGTTTTCTCATGGTTGCTTCTAATGCTTAATTTATAGTTTGTGTAAGGGCGAATGGATGAGATTAGTTGGACCTATGCATCACCAGAAATGAATGCCACGGGTTTCCACTTTCATACATCACTATCCAAATGAAAAGGAACATAAACAACTATCTTTCATCGTTTGTATCTAGAATATAGCTATGTTATATGTGCCTTATTATCATGTAATTCTGTAGCATAATCTTTAAATTTAACTGGCTATTCCGATCCATTTGGTTCAGAAATAACTCAAGGAGCGTCAGATATGATGAAAAGCTATCAGCTAATTTTGTTTTGTCATGTAGTCTTATTTTCTCCACACAATGCCCTAATTATGCAATGAGTGTTTTTGCATGCTTAAATGGTATCGTTAGGTACCACTAAAATATACTTTTTGTTACCTTAGATCGGTATAAAAGGGCTTTTATGCCCCTGTTGTATTTTTTCATGCTTTTTCTTGTGATTTTGTAGCATGTAAACTTCTGTGAGATCAGTTGGGCAGGGTATCCTCTGCGTTTGACACTAGCTGAACTGACTGATGTCACCTATGTTTGACATGCAGTATTATCCAAATAGAATGGACAAAAAAATCATATTTAATTTGCAACTCATTGAACCTAGTGTGTAGCTATGGAACCTTACCTTCTGAACCTATGCATTAGAAGGGGGAAAACAATGAATTAGAACTGTAGAAGCTTTCGAGCAGGATACATTACAACTCTCCATACTTTCTCAGTACCGTTTTGATATCCCAATCTTCTTCTCTGCTACTCCCTCCATGTATAAATATAAGAATTCGTTGACTTTTTGCTATCACGTTTGATCACATATCTTATATAAAAAATTTATGAAATTATTATTTATTTTATTATGATTTGTTCTATCATTAGATATAGTTTAAGAATGACTTATTTATTTTTATATTTTTATAATTTTTTTAAATAAGACGAATGGTCAAACGTGATGTCAAAAAGTCGATGAATCTTTATATTTATCGACGGAGGTAGTACATCAGTAAGCCTCTGTTAGTTATTTGGCTTGCATAACAACCGGGTATCCTATGCTTCAACCTAACAATGCTAGAAGTCATGGAGAACCTTACTATTGCTTGTTTGTATGCGTCAATTTTTAGATATTTACAAATTAATGCTTGGTTGTGACAACTGACAATTAGAATTTTAGAACAAATAATACCATTACACATGCTAGCTGCTATTCTCATTTCTCCATTTTGTGGGAAGTTGCAAGCTCATGTTTCATGCGTTAGTTTAATATGCATCATTTCCATCCAATGGTAATTAAATTCAAATTTCATATTCCTCCCATTCTCAGGCACAAAAAAAAAGAATGAAAAATTAGTCACTTTGAATGCAAATATAGCCTCAAGGAATTGATCATAAATATTTTCGTGCTACAGAGCTTAGTGGAGGCAGAATGTGAGAGTTGGGCAAGAAAAGGCATCAGTATAAAATATGCCACCAGAATTGGCCACAAAGGGTTCAAAGCAGGATCCTTAAAGAAAGGGATGGAGTGGGACTATGCAAAGCAATGTGAATATATTGCCTTATTTGATGCCGATTACCAGCCAGAACTGGATTTTCTCCTCAGAACTGTTGCATTCCTCATGTACAACCAGAATGTTGCCCTTGTCTAGGGCTGGCTGTTGAGTCGGCTCGGCTCGGCTCGACACCAGTTCGCTATAGCTTATTAGTATAACGATCTAGCTTAGCTCGGCTCATTATACTAACGAGTTAATACTGTAGCTCGGCTCAACTCATTATGCTCACGAGCTAGCTCACTATGGCTCGTCGAGCTTTACTTAAAATACATATCATTTTAATCATATAAAAAAATAACATATATCATACAAAAATATCATATATTTTAGATAATCAAATATATTTAGCATGTAAATCAAACATTACTTATCCATATGTCCATCCATCTAGGTTATTGAAATATATGTTTTTAGAAAAATAATACATTTACACAAGTTTTATAACTAAGTGTTCATTATAAGCTATATAAGAGAAAAATAGTAGTGCTCCAACTTCAAGTTTGTTAATTCTAACTCGTTAGGAGTAGATTATTATTGTCTTTATATGTTTAGAGTTTGTAGTTGTACAAGGATTGAGTTGAGTTATGCTGGACTAGCCCATGGTCTATAATAATAGGTCGACTATATTTTTTAACATTACGTAGCTCGTTAGACTCGTGAGCCAGCTCATGAGCCCGCTCGAGTTGGCTTGTTAACATAACGAGCTAATAAATTAACTCAACTCGTTTGAAATTGAAACAAGCCGAGTCGAGTCGAGCCGAGTTCGTCTTCGAGTCGAGCGAGCTATCGAGTTACGAGTTTTATTGCCACCCCTACCCTTGTCCAAGCTCGTTGGGTTTTTGGTAAGAACGCACCATTTCTTTTTTCTATTCATACTTCATAAACGAAGGACATCATTTTATTGTTAACAACATAGAATCACATTACATCACAAACCGGATTCCCGTGGTAGTTTAAAAATAGACCAATGAAGGAATATTAAACTTCTTTTTGTGTGTACTCTTTCAACTATAGTTGTGGTAAGCTTCAGCCTTCAGCAGACTGTTCAGTACAAGGCTGATTAAAATTTCTAAAAGATGATGCCACAGTATTGCCCACTATCACTATACATCTGACAATTCTGATCAATCCAATTTTTAATTGACAGAATTTTACAGTGAATGACAGAGCTAGCATATTGACAAGGATACAGAAGACATTCCTGGACTATCACTTCAAAGTTGAGCAGGAAGCAGGATCAGCAACTTTTTCCTTCTTTAGTTTCAATGGTACATGATAACGCTCTTTCTACAGATCACCAAGAGAAGAGGATGACTCCACATACAACCTTCTAATCAGATGCTCTTCCCTTAGGAACTGCTGGTGTATGGCGCACCGAAGCTATCAATGACGCAGGAGGTTGGAAGGATCGAACTACGGTTGAAGACATGGACTTGGCTGTCCGAGCGGCTTTAGAGGGCTGGAAATTCATTTATCTAGGAGATGTCAGAGTAAGAAGATCAATTCTAAGTTTGACTAGAAATATGCAATTGCATCTCTCCTTGCAGCGATAAACAAATGACGTGGTATCTGACAAAGAAAATATATCTTAGGTAAAGAGTGAGCTTCCTTCCACTTAAGAAGGCTACTGCCGGCAGCAGTTCCGGTGGGCCTCTGGTAGTGCAAACTTGTTCCGAAAGATGGCGTGGGAGGTCTTGACTGCCAAGGTATTGTCTCCTTTTCCCTCTTTACCAAAACAGAGAGATTCCCAAAAGAGTGACCATCATTGCTGCTCCATCCATCAGCAAGTGTCGCCTTTAAAGAAGTTCTACATGATCTATAGTTTCTTCCTTGTGCGGAGAGTCATCGCCTCCACTGTCGCATTTGTTCTCTACAATGTTATCATTCCGATATCGGTCATGATACCAGAGATCTTTCTACCAATATGGGGCGTCGCCTATATTCCTACAGCACTCACCATCGTCACTGCCATAAGAATGCCAGAGTTGGTTCCCTCTTACCAGTTTACCAGTATTATTATGCTCGTTCTTTTCTTCTATTGATAACAAAGTTTAACTGTTCTTCTATTTACTATCTCTGCACAAATGTGCACATAATGCCATTATGGATTTTGTTTGAGAGCGTCATGTCCATGCATCGCTTAAATGCTGCAGTAGTGTTAGATGAGTCTAGGCTTCAATTGGTGGTTCAGCACCAGTGTGTGAACTAGTAGCCCATATGGCTGCTACATTATCTGTTGCATGACAGCACAACAGCTACCCTAGTAGCTTAGTTACTTAGGCAGTAAGTCGTAGGTAGTAAAAATCAATTTTGATTTGTATTAGTACTAGAACCAGCCTGTAATAGCTGGCAGATGTATCCAGTCAATTCAACCCTCCCTCTGAACCGACCTCCCTTGTCTATAAATAGGCCACTATGGCCATATGAATGAAATCAGCTGTTCTAGCCTAGTTCAAGTGTGAGCTAAAAACAACCTTTGTGTGGGTTTTCATCTAACATTTGGTATCAGAGCTCAAGTTCTGATCCATGGCGTCAGCTCCGGCGAGAGAAGATGCTACTGAGCACACCTATCGTCGCCGTTCCCCTTCCAGGCCCAGGCAAGGACGTCGCCGGGCTGAGCCTGAACGTGTTGTTCAGCGCATTGTGAAGGAAGTCGGCAGCACGCCGTTTCCCCAGCTCACCCACAGCAACTATGAGGACTGGAGCCTCTTGATGCGTGTGAAGCTGGAAGCTTGTGACTTATGGAAAGCCATTGAGTTCGGCGATGCCAATCGCCAAGACGACCGTGCAGCGGTCGACACGCTGCTGCCCGCCGTTCCCTAGGAGATGATACGCACCCTGGCGACCAAGGAGACGGCGAAGGTAGCGTGGGATGCAATCAAGACGATCTACATCGGGTTTGATCACGCCCGGAAGTCGACGGTGCAGCGCCTGGTCAGGGACTGGGAGCTGCTCTCCTTCCGCAACGGCGAACACCTGGATGACTACGTGCTCCGCCTCACCGGCATGGTGAGCTCCCTCAACATCTACGGTGAGACCATCACCGAGCAGAAGGCCGTTGAAAAGCTGCTCCGCACCATCCCTCTAAAATATTCGCAGATCGCACTCTTGATTGAGACGCTGCTCGACACAGCCAATCTGTCAATTGAGGAGGTGACTGGGCGTTTGAAGGCTGTTGATGATCAAACCCCGGCACCACCATCACCAACTCCCGAGCAGGCAGGCGGGAAGCTGCTGCTTACTGAGGAACAGTGGATGGCAAGGATGAAGGAGCGGCAAGCTGGCGACTCGTTGTCAAGCGGCGGCAGGAACAACGGCGGTGGCGGATCGCGTCGTTCACCACGTGGACAGAGGAGGCGAGGCGGCCCTGGCAGTAACAGAGGAGCTGCCCGCGATGCACCGCATGACACACCAAGCAACACGCCGAACGACAATCGATGTCGGAATTGTGGCAAGTACGCCCATTGGGCCAAGGACTGCCGCAAGCCAAGACGGGAGCAAGCGCATCTTGCTGCAGAAGACGAAGAAGGCCCAGGATTGCTAATGGCACAAGTCTGTGCTCTGTCTGCACAGAGCACGACGAGCTCAACGACCTCAAGCACAAGCACGGTGGTGCCGTCTTCCTCTCTAGCGACCGAAGTCCATCTGAAGGAGCGGCGTGCTCAAGCATTTCTCGGCGTCGATGACAACCACCTCAGCGATAAGTGTTTCCTCGACACTGGCGCCACGAACCACATGACCGGGCACCGTGATGTCTTTGCCGAGCTCGACCGTAGCATCACCGGCTCAGTCCGCTTCGGTGACGGATCGACGGTGAACATCGAAGGACAAGGCACCGTCATCTGCTCTGGCACCAGCGACGAGCATCGAGCTTTGACGGGTATCTACTATATCCCTCAGCTCAAGAACAACATCGTCGCTGTGGTCCAGCTGGATGAAAATGGCGCCACGGTGGAGATCAAGGACGGCAAGCTGCGGATTTGGGATCGCAACCAGAAGCTGCTTGCAAGAATCGAGCGCGGCTGCAATTGACTCTACGTCATGCACCTCGACATCACGCAGCCGCTCTGCCTTGTTGCCAGCCGGGATGACATCGCCTGGAGATGGCACGAACGTTTCGGCCACATCCACTTCGACGCGCTCCGGCAACTCGCCAAGAAGGACATGGTGCACGGCCTCCTGGCAATCGAGCACGCAGACCAGTTCTGCAACACTTACGTCATCATCAAGCAGTGCCGATCATCGTTCCCTGCACATGCGAAGTACCGCGCCGAGCACGCCCTCGACTTGGTCCATGGCGACATTTGCGGGCCCATCACTCCAGCAACCCCCGGTGGAAGGAAGTACTTCCTCTTGATGGTCGACGACTACAGCCACTTCATGTGGCTGATGCTGCTGCCAGCCAAGAGCGACGCACCAGCGGCAATCAAGCACTTCCAGGCAGCAGTAGAACTGGAGAGCAGTCGCAAGCTCAAGATCTTGCGCATGGACTGTGGCGGGGAGTTCACCTCCGTCGAATTCGGCGACTACTACGCCTCGGAAGGTATTCAACGCCATCACTCGGCTCCTTATTCACCGTAACAGAATGGTGTTATGGAGCGCAGGAACCAGACGATCGTGGCGACGGCGAGAAGCTTGCTCAAGCAGCGCGACATGCCAGCCATGTTCTGGGGAGAAGCGGTCACAACGGCGGTGTTTCTCCTCAACAGAGCACCTACCAAGGCGCTCGACGGCAAGACACCGTATGAGGCCTGGTATGGCAAGAAGCCGGTAGTGAGCTTCCTGCGCACCTTCGGGTGCGTCGCATTCATGAAGAAGATGAAGCCGCACCAAGCCAAGCTTGAAGACCGCAGCATCCCTGTCGTCTTCATCGGCTATGAGGTAGGAACCAAGGCCTATAGGGTGTTCGATCCTGTGTCCCAGCGCGTCCACATCACTTGCGACGTGGTGTTCGACGAAAAGCGCAGCTAGGACTGGAGCAAGGAGGAAGAAGAAGTCAGGTGCTCTGGAGAATTCGTCATCGAGTCTACAACCGTGACGTATGGTGCACCTGCACCCGCGAGTCCAGATTATGGGGGTGTAGCCTCCGGACCCGGCACAGCACCGGTGAGTCCACCTCCAGTGCTACCATCTCTAGCTGCAACACCACCGAGCTCCCCTGCTCCAACACCGGTCATCGAGTTCGCCTCACCACCAGCAAATGCAGAAGAGAACATTGATGCAGAGCACGGTGACACACCAGTGCGCTTCCGTCGAGTCGACAACATACTCGACGATGACGCGCCTCTGCCCGGCCTGGCTATACGCGATTTAGCTAAAGCAGAGCTCCACATGTTGAGCGTCGAAGAACCGGCCACATTTGCTGAAGCAGAGAAGAAGACCGAGTGGCAGCGAGCCATGGAGGAAGAAATTCAAGCGGTGGAGGAGAACAAGACCTGGCGTCTTGTCGAGCTCCCGCGTGGACAATGCCCAATTGGACTCCGATGGGTGTACAAACTGAAGAAGGACGCCGCTGGCAATGTCGTCCGCCACAAGGCCCGCCTGGTAGCAAAAGGCTATGTCTAGCGCGCCGGCGTTGACTTCGATGAAGTGTTCACGCCAGTGGCTCGACTTGAGTCCGTAAGGCTCATGATCGCCTTGGCAGCACACGCTGGCTGGAAGCTTCACCACCTCGACATCAAGTCCGCCTTCCTCAACGACGATCTCAAGGAGGAGGTTTACATTGAGCAGCCACCTAGCTTCATCACAAAGGGGAAGGAGCACCTTGTCTATCGCCTCGACAAGGCACTATATGGCCCGCGACAAGCTCCGCGCGCATGGAACATCAAGTTGGACGCCATCCTACTCCGCCTCGGCTTCAAGCGATGCGCGTCCGAGCACGGCATCTACACTCGCGGCAAAGGCGATCAGCGGCTCCTAGTTGGAGTCTACGTCGATGATCTCATCATCACCGGCGGCAATCCATGTGAAATTGAGAAGTTCAAGGCAGAGATGAAGGCCAATTTCAAGATGAGCGACTTGGGAGAACTCTCCTTTTATCTTGGGATAGAAGTAAAACAGGGGGATGATGCAATTTCCCTTTCCCAGTCCGCCTACGCAGCCAAGATCCTCACCGCCGCCGGAATGCAGGGCTGCAACCCATGTGTGGTGCCCATGGAGCCAAGATTCAAGTTGAGCAAAAAGAGCTCAGCACCAACAACGGACGCGACGATGTACAGGAGCATTGTGGGGAGCCTATGCTACCTCACACACACGCCCTGACATTGCCTTCGCCGTCGGCTATGTCAGCCGCTTCATGGAGGCACCAACAACAGAGCACCTAGCTGCAGTGAAGAAGATCCTACGCTACCTCAAGGGGATTCTGTCCTATGGGCTGTGCTACAAGAAAGGAGGAGTGAAGAACGCCAAGCTCATCGGCTACACCGAAAGCGACATGGCCGGCGATGTCGACACACGCAAGAGCACAAGTGGAGGCGTCTTCTTCCTCGGCAACTACCCAATCAGCTAGTACTCACTGAAGCAGCGAGTAGTGGCACTCTCCTCATATGAGGTAGAGTACATTGCTGCAACCACAGCTGCTTGCCAAGTAATTTGGCTTGCACGCCTGCTTGGGGAGCTCCAAGGCACTGAACCTACTTCCTTTGAGCTGAAGATGGACAACAAGACAGCAATCGAGCTGAGCAAAAACTCTGTCTTCCATGAACGTAGCAAACACATCGACACAAGGTACCACTTCATCAGGGATTATGTTGAACAAGGAAAGACAAGGGTGAGCTACATCAGCACCAAAGAACAATTGGCAGACATCCTAACCAAGCCACTGGGTAGGATCACATTTGAAGAGTTGAGCAGTAAAATTGCTATGATAGAAGCCTAAATTGAAGAATAGAAGCTAAGACTCAGGGGGTGATTGTTAGATGAGTCTAGGCTTTAATTGGTGGTTCAGCACTAGTGTGTGAACTAGTGTGAACTAGCAGTCCATATGGCTGCTACATTAGCTACTGTATGACAGCACAGCAGCTACCCTAGTAGCTTAGTTACTTAGGCAGTAAGTCATAGGTAGTAAAAGTCAATTTTGATTTGTGTTAGTACTAGAACCAGTCTGTAATAGTTGGCAGATGTATCCAGTCAGTTCAGCCTCCCCTCTGAACCTACCTCCCTTGTCTATAAATAGGCCACTATGGCCATATGAATAAAATCAGCTGTTCTAGCCTAGTTCAAGTATGAGCTGAAAACAACCTATGTGTGAGTTTCCATCCAACAAGTAGCTGGTCTGCTGGAATTCCCAGAATTCAACCAATTGATTGTGACGAAGAAAGTAGGGAGCAGTGGCAATGAGGAGAACGGAGAGGTTCCGTTACTTCAGAAAGCTAGAAAAAGTATAAGAAATAGGTAAATCCATCCATTCCGAAAATCATCACATGCCATGCTATTCTTCAGTTTTATTTCAGAAACGTAATTGAATCATTAAAACTTGCAGAGTCCACCTTCCTGAGATTTTATTTTCAGTGTTCCTCTTCGCCTGTGCTTCCTACAACCTTGTTTTCCATGGAAAGACCAGCTACTACGTAAATTTATATCTCCAAGGATTTGCCTTTTTCGTACTGGGGCTCAACTACACTGGCACTTGTCAATGTTGCTTATGAGTACTCAATCTGCTGCACCTTTTTCTTTTCCTATGTGATGTTTTTTCCCTTCTGTATTTAAGTTTTCCCACGAACGTGCTTGAGGTTTTAGGCTACCTTAGGAATGGTGTTGATTGTTTATTTTTACACAGTCACAAGAATATATCTGTATATAACAGCCAAGTCAAAGTGACAGGTCAACAAGGGCTCTCTACACTTTGAAGATTGGTGCATTAGTGAAATGCAAATTTAAATCCAAGAAAAATGTTCGTCTCTGATATTTGTATGCCTTCACTCGTTTTGAAAAAAGCCGTAAACCTTGAACCAATTTCGTCGTACACAAAACTGTGAAGCATGAGGACAGGGAATTTTGAGTCGGTCATTGTATTGGCCTCATGCTTGAGAGTTTTGTGAAGCACTGTAGTACTCATGACACGCTACAGTCAGTGTCAGTTATGATTCCTCGTACTGTAGGGCCTAGAAGCTGCTGGCTCTGAAGCACGGATCACCGACACACACATAAGAGAGATGAAGCTATATTATTGTGGAACACAATAAGAATCTACAAGATCATGCGTAAAATGCACTGTTTCAATTCAAGCGTAGCATTCATGTGACTGTCTTGCGTTGCAAATAGAATGTGAAGTTACCAATAATCATACCACATAGTTGTTACGCCTCTAATTTTACACATGAGCGAAAGGACATCCGAGTAGCACTTCAAAGATCCGGGTTCGATTTCTAGTGGGAGCGGATTTACGTGACCTGGTTAAAAAAATCCTCTTGTGTGACTTCGTATCAAAACACGGCTTAAGACCCGGTCCATGCTCACATGGGCAACGTGACCGCCATGTAAGGATGGAGGAAAGGAGATTCATGGATTTTTTTTATCTGTGTGAGAGATCTTCTCTTATAACAATGACCAGGACCGTCATACCACCTACAGGTAATGTTTTCTAATTTTACACATGAACCACACACGTACAGCATCCAGACGTGCCGAGAAGCACATAGCGGTAATAATGCTGGTGGCCAGATCCATCGTGTTAGCTAGGGGAACTGGGCGCCGGTGAAGGTCTGGCCGAACGCCCATCCGGCGGGGGCGACGTTGTAGGAGACGACGGAGCGGTGGTCGCTGGCCGTGACCCTGAAGGAGAGCGGCTGCCCCCAGTTTCTTGCCATGGCCTGCCACCGCGTCCTGGCGCCGGCGCCGCCATGACTGCCACCGCGCGCACGTCGCCGGCGCCGGCCACGTTGCTGACCAGCACCAGGTTGAAGTAGGAGTGGCCGTTGACGGTGAACCGGATGCCGCCTCGCCTCCTGCACGCCACCCGGCGGTATGAGACGGGGACGATGCCGGCTCGGTAGTAGGCGGCGATGCGGAGGAAGGCCGGCTGCGAGAGGTCCAAGTGGCGGAGCGGCGGGTTGCACCACCCGCCGGCGTTGCTCGGGAGCGCGTAGTTGGGCGGGCACAGGTTCGTCGCCGTCACCACCACGGAGCCCGGCAGGCACCGCCACCGGCCGCCGGTGCACCGGAGCTCGAAGCAGGCGCCGTGCTCAGAGCCGTCGTCGCCGTGCCGTACCCCTGGCTGTACAGGTCGCCGTACCCGCACGCGCCGCCTGCAACGCACGAACACGTCGGAGAGCATTCTTGGTCAATCACATTACTACAATATTGTTGAGGCATGCCAATATAAGCTCATGGAGACGCAAATATATGCACGTGGAGACGACGACGTCACGCACCCATGGTGCCGGAGGCGTCGGCGCCGCCGTAGAATGTGGCGTGGGCGTTGATCCAGCGGCGGACGCTGAATAGGAAATCGAGAGCAGGGAGAGCAAGACAAGTGTCACCACTGACGCCATTTCTGTCCGTACGCTGTACGCAGCACGTGCGTGCGAGTGGAAGAGAGACTAAAAGCTCTACATGCTTCGAGAGTGCCGGGAATGAGGCTTTAAATAGACGATGCTCGTAATGCTAACAAATTAGTAATTTGACCTCTCACATTTGCAGCCACCCTCGATCTTATCTTCCTCCACCTACCAATGTGTGTTGCTGGCTTAAAGCCCTTTGATTCAGAGCCCGAGTCTGATGTCGCCAAATTACTGGTAACCTGAAATCACTGAGCGTTGCTGAGTGTATTAAGGTTTGCCGAGTGCATTATTTTAGTCACTTGGCAAACAACATTATTGTCGAGTGTATCGGTAGAGACACTCGACAAACAATAAATACTGACAACAATCCATGTTTGCTGAGTGCCAAGTGAAAAATACTCGACAAAATTTCATAGGGCACTCGGTAAAAGTTGCCATTATTAGATCTTTATCAAGTGTCCGTTAGTGACACTAGGTATAAAGATACGTTGCCGAGTGTTAGGATCCGTCAGACCGTCACTCGGCAAACTTAATCTTTACCGAGAGCGGACATCCGACAAACAACTACTTTACCGAGTGTCAGCAACTAACACTCGGCAAACCTTATGTTTGACAAAATAAAATTGTTTTATTCACAATCAAGTCTTTGTCGAGTGGCTAAAAAAAAACACTCCGCAAAGATGTCTTTGCCGAGTCTTTTTTTTTTTGCCGTGTACGCATTGCCGACTGTAACACTCGATAATAATTTTATCGAGTGTTTTTTATGCTTTGCCGAGTACTTGTTGCACTCGACAAAGAACTGATTTTCGGTAGTGAATATAGTCCCTCCATTCCAAAACTGTTGTCGCGTCATTGACTTTTTCGCTATCTTTGACCATTTGTCTTAAAAATATTGAAAAAATTATATATTTTTTTATTATTATTTTATTATTAAATAAAATTTAAATATAACTTATAACTTTTTATATTTGAATAAATATTTTGAATAAGACAAGTGGTTAAAGGTAATGAAAAAAGTCAACGGCGATAAAAATTTTAGAACTGAGGGATTAATTCACAACAGGCTAGGTGTAGAATAGCACTGCATATAAATTTTATATCCACTAGTATAATAATAAAGTAACTAAAAGTCATGTTGTTAAGCGTTCATTTCCATGTGAGAAGATATGACCCTTCTTCGCAACATTTGTCGGCCCTCGACGGTGCTATTCTTCTACACTCTAGATGTAGAATATTATTTTACATCCAACACTAAGTACTGAACAAGCTAAATGTATATCGATACCGCTGCAAATATTGGCTAAGGCACAGAATGTCCCTCCTGTTTTCGCACGCGTTAGGCCAAATTCAATCGGGCATGCATTGCCACGTAGGTCCAGCAACCAGCAGCGGCAAGGCATCCCATGATGCCAAGACGAGAATATCTCCTATGCTCCCGCACCTTTAGGTGCTCCGTGTTTCCACCACTGATTTATATTAGGAAAAATATATAAACAATTTTAATAAAAATATGGTTGGATAGTTTATATTAGCCTCTATCATCATGCAAAAGCATACATGTAATAAATACTTGTGTAATACATAGTAAAAAAAAGAAAATCAGCTGCAACAGTTATGGGTTACAACTATTCATTTCAGACCCGTAACCTGTTACTGTTCAAATACGGATTTCTCTTTTTTCTTACATATTGTACAAGTATTTATTACATATATGCTTTTGTATGATGATAGCTAATAACATAAGCTATCCAACCATATTTTTGTTAAAATTTTTCATATATTTTTTTTAATGTAACTCGATGATAGAAGCACAGGAGCACCTAACCCGATAGGAGCATTAGAGATGTTCTCATGCCAAGATCACTAGACGACTCCAACAAGATTGCAGGATCCTTTACAAAAAGAAAAAAAGATTGCACGAGAGTGAGGCTGCATGTGAGGGCATTAAATGTGCACAGGCAAGATAGACAAAGCTCAAAATCCATGACTTGCAGTTCTCTGATCTCAATATTTGCAGCGGAACTGTGTTCAGTTTGCCGGTAGAAGTAGTACTCTAGCAACACTGGGCACCTCGTTTCCATGGAAGAAAATTTGGGCTATTCCGGCACCAAACAAAGTAAAACATTTCGCTTGTCGTTCAGTTTATTTTTGAAAAGGAAAATTCTAGAGAGGGATGGATATTGATACAAGGTGTCCAATGTGCGGTCGACTTGACGAGGATGTTGGCCATCTATTTTTTAAATGCAAATTTGCTAAACACCTTTGGAGGGAAATGATTGTTAGACTATTAATTATGTTACATTAGCACTTATGCGTTGCTTGCAACTATAAATGAATTGTCCACCCTTTTCCATCAGCTTAGCCTTTTGAGTGCAACTGGTCGGTGCATAGTAGCTTAACATGGTAACAGAGCCAGATGTCTTGAGTTCAAGTCTTGACGACCATATATTCCGCTGCGCCACTCCTATTTTCACGTTTGCGCCCCAAGAGAGCTGCACGTAAGGAGGAGTGTTGAACCATAAGTGAATTGTCCACCCTTCCCCATCAGCTTAGGCTTTTGGGTGAAACTGATCGGTGCATAGTAGCTTAACAGTGAAATGACGTGTGTCTGGACAACATTAGTGCGGTATATTTATCCACTAATCCCATTCAATATCAACGCACGAAGCATATTGAGATTGATCTTCACTTTGTTCGAGACAAAGTCGCTGCGGGCACCTTTCGAGTTTTTCACGTGCCTACTACTTCTCCGTATGCTGGTATTTTCACCAAAGTTTTGCCATCATCGATATTTGGTCAATTTCGGTCCAGTCTTAACCTCCGCTCAGTTGCCGCTTCGACTGCGGTGGGGTGTTAGACTATTAATTATGTTACATTAGCACTTATGCGTTACCTGGCCGCACGTAACGTGCTTGGCTTCTTGATTTCTAGTGATCTGGTCACGTGTATATGGCTAGCTCTCCTAGATTATCTCCTGGATCTTTGCTTCTATGAACTGGAGGTTGAGATATAGTGGTAAAAAACTCGATCTGGTGGGGGAAGAAGCCCCCCCCCCCCCCCCCCCGCGACGGCTTTTTGCTAAGATGAAGAGACTCTCACATAGGCCGAGAAAACCTCCAAACCTTCCTACTAACCATACATAGGAACTCAGCTGACTGTGTGAGCTGTGGCGCGAGTCTTTACCTATGCTTTGACTGGGGAGAGCGAGGAGATTTTTTTACACTGCGTGCGCTATAGTACCGTGCATAACAGTACTGAGCGCTGCTACAGTGACATGCAGGATCAGGGGTTCGAACCCCTGACCTAGGGGCAGCCACTCGGGCGCCTTTCCACCAGGCCACTGGCCTGGCCGCTTGAGATAGAGTAGTAGAGCGCCTATTTATGTAAACTGCTGGTCAATCAATCAATCATCGCGTGATTATTCCGCTTTGAATGATGATGGAGGACAAGAGAAGTATCCTTGCCGACAAGCCTTCATCCTTTGAGGTTTTTAGACATTGGCAATGGGAGGAGAAGATTCAGCTGAAAATAGTCGTGCTGCTTTGGGTAATATGGTCGACCCGAAATGACACAAATTTAGGAGGGGAAATCAAAACAGTAGCAGCTACAACAAGCATAGCAGTGAGACACTACACTGATTACCTCCTACATTTCAGAAAGGAGCGTCGGAATGTAGCGAATGTGCAGCGATGGTCATTTCCAACCAATGACTACCTTAAACTGAGGCTGTCCGTATTCGTCGTACTCTAAATTCATACTCTAAAAAAAATATTTTGTCCTGATCAGCAAGATTCTCTTCTCTATATTTAGTTTTCTCGCACTCATTCATACTCTATATCAATCCTCTATATTAACTACCCAATATTTTATTCAACCATCTTCAACTACCATCTCTTCTTCTCTTTTTTTTTTCACTTCTCTTCCCTCCTATTTCCTCCTTTCCCATATCACTGGCGCGTAGTGCACCACCGCGACGTACGCTGAGAATAGCGGATGGCCGCTTGTCCGCTAGGCTTGCGTAGCGCTTAGCGTGCTGTGGTGCAGCGCCCCGGTACGGTAAAGCTCTTGCACAGCGATGCGGCAGCCTGAATACAGATGGCTCTTACAAAGAAGGTGAGAGCATAGGTGGGTGGGGCTTTATCATTAGGGATCAACTAGGCTCCTCTAGGTGCAGGCCAAATTGCTCACTGCAGTACCACCTTGCAAGCAGAAGCATATGGCGTTTTGTAGGGGCTCAATTACGCTCTTGATTTGGAAATTTTAAAAGTAGAGATGGAGACAGATGCTATCAATATCAAAACGGCACTTACAAACCAGGCTTATGACTTTGCACCTGATGGAGTTTGTTCCAAGACCTGAAGGCTTTGATCTTTTTTGATTTTGTCAATGTGCGGGTGATGTATAAACCCAGATCGTGTAATGCAGTAGCTGACCAGCTAACTAAGCTCGGTGGGGAATTAGGGCCAGGTGCTGCGCTGTTCTGACCGGATGGTCATGCAGCTTCTGTAAACTCACTTGTTGCTGCTGATATTCAGTCAGCATCCAGTTAATGGAAAATGCTTTCCATCTCCAAAAAAAAAAAAAAAGCAGGTGTCATATTTTGCCGTTTCTGTATCTGGTTGTCAGTTGCAACAAGTAACCAACAATTTGGTGGGTGAAATGAAACCAAGATCTGCTGGCGTATTTATGGAAGGCATAGTCCATGAGCTGTATGGATGGCCAGGATTCAGATTACAGCTTCACTTCATGGCGTCCAGTGGAGGGGACTATATGTGCAGATACCCTCGAACCAAAGAACAGCAACATGAGGTACACGGGCATCCCTGTTCAGTCTTCTTCAATGGAATCTCTGTGGACCGGATCTGAGAAACATCCATACTTTGAGAGAACCAGAGGCATCCATGTACATTTTGCTGTTATGGTATGGCATAAACACTGACACCTCTGTTTCAAAGCCAGACATTTTTGCCGTGCCTTGTTAGAACAAATAGGATTAGCGAAAGCAAGATCTATAATAAAAAATAGAACTTGGACAAACAGATTTGACGCCTGGAAATAAAAATGACTAAGGCCAGTGATAATTTAATCTCCTGGCGACATTTAGTTTGTCATGAATCTGGTATAGGCCCTTTGTTTTCTAAGTATACTTATAAGTTCATAAGTTATGTTATCTTTGACGATTTAGCAGGTAAATCGTTTTTCTTTTCTCAATTATTGAGCAACAGTGTGTGACTGACTTTTTCACTTTATTGTAGCTTTAGTTGCTAATGCTTAACCACCACAGCTTTCCATCTCGTCCTCCTCATTTATCTTTTCCTGCGTCCACTGTGGAGTGGATCAACGAACTGCTGGTTCTTCCTCATAATCATTTCAGGTTGAATTATAAAGGAAAAGATCCGAGTTACTAGTGGTACTGTCACGTGGTATGTTCTATAAGAATGTGCAACGCTAGCTATGTTCCAATGCATGCTAATGGTACGTCAACTCTGTTGCATTGCAGGGGAAAAAGAAAACATCTCTCAAAGAAAAGGCATTTCCTGAAAGTAGCAAGAAAGATCCGCTTCTAAACTACCTCGTCAGCATGGTTCAAAATACCCACTACAAACCGTACTGTTTTCATGAAAACCGGCCAAACCGGCCCGACTCGGTTAGCAGAACCAAGCATTTCTTGACAAAACTGAACCTGTGTACTGTAGCAAAAAAAATTGCCCGGTTTTGCCAGTTTATCGCTTGGCTTTTGACACGGTTGAAAACCAACTGTTCACGGTTTTATGAACTCTGCTCGTCAGTGTGGAGAAATGATAATACTTAGTCCCCAAAAATATAAAATTCCAAAAGATTTGAGCTTTAACTAAATGAGTTTGATGGCAGATCGAACGTCCACGTCAAATTGGTTGATCGATCTGTATGGTTAGTGTCGAAGGATTCTTCATATGGTTTTGTATGGTGAACTACAGCGGGGTGTTTGCATTTGTGAAATCTAAGCTGGATCATTGGCTGTGCTACCATCAAGTGCAAAAGGTATTTATAGACCCAACTCTTACCTAGCCAGTGCGCATCTTTCGCAGAAATTTGCCTTAGTTGATATGCAGCGCACACTGGCGCTTATGGAGCTTATCCACACTGAAAGATGACCGGGGCAGCTGAAAGATGAGCAACCAGTATTTTGCCATTATGCCAGCTTAAGCTTCACTTATAGTAGACGAAGCGGCAGTAATAACTTCTTTATAAGAAAAATGGCAGATAGGTTTGTCATTGTATACAACTGTAGTTTACAAGGCAGTAAAATTGTTGGTCAACAGATCTACTAAGTTGTGTTTATCCATTTGCATCACTGCAAATGATATGTTAGATATTCATGATTGCAAGCCAATGCCTATCCAAGAAATAACAAAACCTGGTGATGAATAAACCTCTATTGGTATGACCACTATCTAAATATAACAGCAGTGATAGTATCACGGTATAACATAATGCCAGAAAAAAAAAACTGAACAATACAGTCCAGGATGCAGACTGACTTGACGCAGTTAACGGTAGTATTGCGGGGGTGGTGGAGGTTGGCCTGTTCCAGGTGCAACACCTGCTGGTCTGAGCTGCTGATTTCCATGGTGATGTGGAGGCATCTGCTGCGAAGGCGGGGTAGGAAAGCCCCCTGACACTGGGTACTGCTGCACTGGGGATGAATACATCTGGCCTGGGTATGCTCCAGGGGCTGGAGGATACACTGAGTTGCCTTGATTCCAGTTCGACACATGTCCGTTGGCACCCTGGCTTTGAGCAGCAAAACCAGGCAGGACATATGCACTAGCTGCTTGAGGATTACCTTGCCACCCAGATGATGTTGCTGGTACACCAGGGGCCTGGGGTACCCCTTGGATTACACCAGCTGGAATTGTATAGTCCCTGCTCTTGTCACTATGTGCCTGAAAGACGAGTGCAATTTCATATTGTGGACAAATCAAAATAGGGCAGAGCATGTGTTAAATAAACAGCTGAGTTTTGATGTTTTATGGCCAATCCAGATAGTTTTGTGACCAATGTACACCAAACAAAATGCACCTATTATACCTTTACATTCAGATCAGTATGACGAGAGTATGACAGGTGAAGCTTACAGTAGCCACCATCGTAGATGCAGTGCCCTTCCAGTGCTTCCTTTGCAACTGCAGCTGTAGTTACATCTGAAGTGTAGTTGAAAATTTAATCAGAATTATAACAACTTAGTCCATAAAAAAGCATATGGAATAATAAATAGAATATGTTGATGTCTACCCAGCTAAAAGTAAATGGCAATATAAGAAGATAAGTTACCCACAGAAAATAAATGGCAATATAAGAAGATAAGTTAATGAGCGCAAAGTCACAGAAGATTGACAATCTAAAGATGCCAAAGCCTCCTATTTCTAGTGATAGCATAGTAAAAGGACTGTGTTTTCGCTAACTTCAGCTGACAATCAATAGTTCTAGTTTTGTATAGATATACCAATCACAAAAAGTACTTAAGGTCAATCTTGCAAGCGGCAGTCTGCTAGAACAAATCGCTAGTAAAAAAAAAACTGATGGGATAGATTTCAATCATATATAGCTTATGATGACTCATGCTCATACCAGGGTATTGAACTAAAGCTTGTGTTGTTCCATTCTTTTCAAAAATAGCAATTTTCTGGACTGTACCAAATGATGAGAACACCTGGAATTTGAATAATCAAAGTTAGCACAGATTAAACACACTTCAACAAAATCATGGAGAAACGCTCTGCATGTATTTTTCCTAATTGACTTACAGTATGAAGAACATCCACTGATACAGCATACTGCATATTCTCAATTGATGCAAGAAGGACATTGCCTTCAGCCTCCACTTTCCTTCCGTCAGCACCAATAGCAGGCTGCCAGGCATAAAAGGAAGAAATATAAAATGGCAAAACAGACACTAAAAGATAAGAATCCTTGTGATCTTCTGAAAAAGAAAATACCTGTAATGTACTACCATCCAAGGCAGAATGGTTGATTGGAAGATAAGGATTGGTATAATCCCTGCAAAATAACAATGAAAAAAAAGTTTTAAACAATTCCAGAGCATGTTTATACCATAGTAATCAATTTATCATATACTTGGGGGCCAAAACATAGAGAAAATGATAAGAGAAGGTGAATCACAGGACAAGTCACATTTGTGGCTACTCCCTCACAGGCAAGGCTTCAGGGGAAAAAACTCAAGCCATAATATGATTAATCATGAACCATACTGATTCCAGTAGAGTGGGAATCTCACCATAGTTTGATTAGCAAAGCAGGGCATGGTATTTGTAGTCAGAAAACATTCAAGGATATCATGCTTTTTAGCCTAATGAAACTCATTATTTTATGAAGCAAAGCCTCTTATACAATCAGATTCTGATCTACATAACATTTTGTGTTGCCAGAGTTATGCTACTACATCGGGGAACTGCTTGCATAGGAAACCAAAACAAGGGAATGATGCAATAATCTAGGAAACACAACATGAGATAAATCATTTATCAGATATATTGATGACTAGTTTACTCAGTATAAAAAGAAGTATAAATCTTGCCTGCTGCGATTTGACTGAAACTTGATGTTCAAATCCTTATGCGCAGAGAAAGAAATCCGCAAGCAACAGTGTGTTACATGTTCCGGAAGCAAGTAACTGCGATGAAGAGTCAAAGCAACACAATTTACAATAAGCACACAAAAGAATAGCAGTAGTGAACAATTGATTATAGTACATGGAAAGACCATAGAATATTACCTTGGGATGCTTCTTCCGTCTAAGGCTTCTTTTGCAGCTGAAGCAGTGGGTGCATCAGTGTACTGGATCAATGCCTATACCAGGTAGAATAGGATGAGGCCTACGCCTTTCATTAAAAACATTTAAATATCTGAAAAAATAAACCTCAACTTACCTGAAAACCTGCAGCCTTCTCGAAAGTGGCTATTTTGTGAACAAATCCAAAAGTTGAGAAAACCTGAAACGTGACACCCAAAAGATCACATATAAGACAAAAGAGACAAAAACTGTCAGCAACGCAAACCAATACTGTGGCACATGTAAGAAAACTGCAGTCTAAGCATGCACGGATCACATATGATATTTGCCGGAATGGAATGCATGAATTTCATTTCCAAACAAAGGAGTAACCTCTTCATGTTTACCTTTCATCCGACAAAATGGGTAATCCACGATGAATGAAATTCCAAGTGTTAAAAAACTGAATGTAAGGTATAATACCACCAAATAATGATCTAGAAAAGCACCACCATGGAGATATTTATTGCCTAAAGGTTTGAAATTTAACCTGTCATCAGTAACTTGGATAAACAGGGAGGTGCCCTACACCGGAGATAAGCTCGATGATGGAGGATATTTACAAAATTGCATCCTCAAGACGAGAGTTCACAAAAACTTCAAAAGTGCTAGTTAGAGGACAGAGGCAGCAAAACAAACATGGTTTCTCTCCAAGTGCAGGTGTTGATACGACATTTTCTCCGTGTTAACATGGGCCTGCTGATTCATGCAGAATACGTTACTACAAGATGAAAAGCCATGTAAAGTTTTTGAGTTACAAGGATCACGTTAAGGTAGATTCCCTTGGGTCCTATCAGTTAATGCGAATCACAGCAACATACACACTTAATTTTCTTCATGACCACTAACACAATCATATAAGTAGTGTACAAGATGGGGAGAGAAATGAATCTTAGAACTCACCATATGGATTACATCAATAGTGACATCACTAGCTTGGACACCCTCTATGGTAACAAGCAACACATTTCCAGACGTCTCTCCAGGGCTCCTGTTGTTAATAATCTCTTGCCTATTTGAATACTGAATGTAAACAGTTTTGCCTCGAATTTGTGCTGGCTCTGAAGATGATGCGAAATAAGAAACCATTGAGATCGCTTGATTAACATCAGTCTGCAAAGAAGAATAACTCAAGTCATCCGCCCATGAACCTTTAGCACTAAAGCAACAGATGAACAGAACAAGTGAAAAACATAATAGATTCAGATGGTGATTTGATTTGTCATAAGAGAGAACTTCCTGATTTGACTTGTCTTAAAATCCATCCAATAACGTTAAGAAAATGAGACTCAAACTAGCCAGAATTTCCCATCCCATTATCTCAAAAAGCAGGAGTAGCAACCACTAACCAGTCCCACAGGCCAAAGCTAACCAGAAAAAAAAAAAAGCAAACGGCATGAGTCACACAATCCCCTCATCATATCTTATTTTTTTCAACCCAACGAACTATCATTGGACAGACAAAAATTGACCAAATCCTCACACTGGAGTTAGCCCAAGGATGCTTGATGCTAGGCAAAACAAGCCAAACCCGATGCTATCTGTCCCTTATATCTACCCTCCACTATAGCTAATAGCTATCTAGATGAAACCCTAACAAGCAGAGCTGATGAAATCTCGTGACTGCACGGCAAAATACTAGCTAGATCTGGTTATTCACCTACAATAATTAAACAACCAATCGCCTATCAATTTCATGAAGATGCGTAAGTGGGTTCGTTTTCCAGCGACCCGCCCACCCCGAACTTCCGACCGGATCGCAGGGATCGACGGGGGAGGGTTGAGAAGGACAGACGAGGGATCCGGGAAGGGCTTACGAATTCGACGAAGGCCTGGTTGCGGTTAGCGCCGACGCCGCACTTGGTGTTGACGATGCGGCCGAAGGGCTTGCAGAGCTCGACGAGCTCCTCTTCCGCGCACTCCCACGGCAGGTTCCGCAGGTGCAGCACCTTCGACGGCGTCTGCGTGTAGCGGAACTGCTGCCCAGCGCCGCCGCCTGATGAAGACATCGCGCCTGGACAGGCAGCCTGATCCACCGAAAGGCGAGGATGAGGTTCGAGATGCGACCGCTAGGCTTTGGCCGTTTGGGAGCACGAGGGATGGAGCTCTGAGCTCGTCGTCCCTTCCCTTTTGTCAATGTGTGCGGCCGTGCGGGTGGTGTGATCACTGATGAAGGGAGACTTGCGTAGTTGCGTGGAAAGAGATCAATCTCTGCTTCAATGATTTATTTTTGTTTTTCTTTTTTTACGAAAATGAACCGAATCAGTTGCCTAAGTTGGATTTTATGCAAATAAATATAATGACGAATATATTTATTGTTTATAACTTATTATTCTTCTTTTACACTAGCAAAGTGCCCGTGTGTTGCTCGATTTTAAAAGAAATTTAATCAACTATTGAGAACTACTCCCTCCGTTCCAAAATTGTTGTTGTCATTGACTTTTTTCGCTACCTTTGACCATTCGTCTTATTCAAAATATTTATTCAAATATAAAAAGTTATAAGTTACATTTAATTTTTATCTAATGATATAATAAATTATGAAAAAATAAATGATATTTTTTGAATAAAACGAATGATCAAAGATAGTGAAAAAAGACAATAACGATAATAATTTTAGAACGAAGGGAATAATTTGTAATTTTATGAAAATACAATATTTTCTTTGAGATGATGTTAGTCTAACATGCACAAGTTGTAGGATTTGGCAATAAGTATAGCACTTACAATCTACATAGAAGCGTTTTTCTTATATTTTTTCCTCTGTTTCTTTTTTGTTCACCCTGCAGGCTTCATCCGACATACTAGGCCTTTGGGCCCAACTCGCTGTGCGGCCCAATCCGAGGGTGGGGGGTTAGGGTTCTCTAATCGATTCACCTACCTGTCGTCTCTCCTACCTATCACTGCCGCCGTATGCCGGCATCGTCGACCACCAGCACACGCGCTCTGTGCGCACTTATGCACGGGAAGAGGTGTAAGCTTCATAACCATTTGGGTGGTCACGCCAAAACGTATGAATGTTTTGGTGATTGGATAATAAACATAAAATACGTTTAATATCTATTTGAGTGTTGTGCATGTAGAAACAAACTATTAACATAAACATGAATATGATGAATATCATCTTGATGATCAATGGAGTACTTGGTAGAGTGTCATAAAGATCTTGAAGGAGAGTTACAGTGATGGAGATGGATCAAGGCTAAGGATAGCTAGGTCCAAGTGTTTGTGATCACTTGGCTAGTGTGTAGGCTTGAGACCATAGCAAAAACCAGACTATCAAGAGGGCACGAGTCATTCTCTTAGGCTTCTCTAGGGTTAGAGTATTATAATGCTCAAGTAAAGCTCTAGAACACTTAGAGTGTCACTGGAGAAGGATTGACCAAGGCTTGGAAGCTTAGAGACGAGTCAAGAGGACAACAAGTTTTAACTTCAGGACAAGTCACCGTAAGGTACGACGATGTCGTCGTAGGGTCCATTGATAAATGCTCCTGTACACAGGTATGTAGGTATCACCATATGGTGCAGAGGTTAAGTCACTATAACATGCAATAAATGCTAAGAATATACAAAAAGGGTAGAGACTCTGGACTGGAGGTCGCCGTAAGATATGACGAGTCAAGGAGATGAAGGTCGTTTTCTAGTACTCACTGGAGACCTTACGAAGGTACGGTGACCTACGAAGAAGGAGAAGTGGCCAGAACTTAAGTATTGTCGTTGACGTTACGGCGAGGTCATTGTAGGATACAATGATCGGATGAGTTGAAGTGGTGAGTTCGTGGTACTCTCTAGAGACCTTACAATGATGTCGCCATAAGGTACTGTGATTTAGAAGATTTGTGCGCAGAGATGCACTAGAGATCAGAGGTCGTCGTATGGTTGAGCGAAGGTTGTCATATTGTATGGTGACTATACTCAGAGGCCGCCATACTGTACGGTGGTACATTATGACGGATGGCTCTCAGATTCATCAGCTTGTGATAACAACTTGTGGAGTTGTTGGAGACTATATATAGCTGTTACTAGGTCTTTCAAACCTCTTTTAGCCATTGGATAGCTAGAAAAACTTGGGGAGGGCCAAGAGGAGAAGAGAAGACAATAGAGCAAGGATTTGACCTATCTTTGAGTGTATTGGAGAACAACACAAGAGCATCCCGAGTCTCTAGCCTAGTAGGAGTTGTAAAAAGGACTGATGTTGTTACTCTTGGTCTATGGCAAGGTCTAGACCGGTTAGATGTCATTGATCGAGCCTATTATATCGTGACCTATTGTGAATGCCATCATAAGTCTGTACAAGGTTTGAGCTCGCCTTTGAAAGGAGCATCATAAGAGAGTGCCCGTGCGTGCACTCTGAGAGTGCAGCAAGTCCTTGAGGGAAGCAAGCTTATGCTCGAGGAGTCGAGAACTCGATGAGCAATGGTCACGCAACCACGCCGTCACTCCAGGAGTGATACGGACTTATGTGCAAGGACTTCACGGTTGGTGGCGTGAGGGATCAATACTCTGGCGGGAGTCCATCCAACGAGGACTAGGGGAGGCACCATCCTCTCTCTAACGCACCAAGGTCCACACCCAGCTAGGCCTGACTCGTATTTTGAGTAGACCCCACACACCCACCAACCTATTTACGCTTTTGTCCTTGCTTCGCATAAAAGGGCTAACCCAAGATTGGTGGTGGTGGACAACTTAAGCTTATATGTTGGTCCTCCTCCTACTAGACTAGTAAGGTGGTACTAAATTCTTACCTTCTCATACACACAAGTGCTTATGGTCCACTATGGGCCTAATCTCAATGGGTAGGGATGTTACAGACATCCCTCTCAAAGGAACGACGTCCTCGTTGGAACCCAGAGACAACATACCCACATTGGGCAAGCTACCAGGAACATTCCCCTCTTGGGCATGCCCGTGTTCTTTGCTGGCTCATATGTCATGTCGTGCCTCACGCATGGGCCTACACGCATCATGCACCATATGTTCGAACCTTCGGACCACCACGTGCACTGTGCCCACGAAGGTCAGCTCTGATACCACTTGTAAGGACCCAAGCTCCACACCCGACTTGGCTCGACTTGCATTTTGAGTGTACACCACACACCCACTAACCTATTTATGCTTTCATCCTCGCTTCGCATAAAAGAGCTAACACAAGATTGATGGTGGTGAACAACCAAGGCTTATATGTTGGTTCTCCTCCCACTAGACTAGCAAGGTGCTACTAAATTCTCACCTTCTCATGCACACAAGTGCTCATGGACCACTATAAGCCTAATCTCAATGGGTAGGGATGTTACACTCTCAATATCTTGGGCTAAAAATCAATGAGCATTCTCTAAATCCTTCCTTTACTTATCGTATTTAATTTTGCAATTGTGTGTAAGTAGAGATATGACTGCTATGTGGCTTCTTGCTTATTGATTGTTTGGCTACGCTCTTAATGCTTGTTGTTCTTGCTCCTTGTGCAACTTGTGGCCTTTTATCTTGTCTCTAGTTTTGCCTCAGTTGACTTGTATGCATAGGACCCTTGCTAGCTAGATGTGTTGACTGGTTGTTTGGCTTAATCACTAGCTTGCATAGGAGTTGTGTTGGTGTGTGACTCACTAGCATGTAGAGGTTGTTGTTATCTTTCTAGAATGAAATATTATGCTAGTGTGCTCTCTCTAGTATTGCATACGAGTTGTTTTGAGTGCTCGGTTGAGAAGTTAGCGGAAAAGTTATTCGTGTGAGTTCCCGATTCAATCCCCCTTCTCGGTCACTCAATCCTTACAAGAGGTGCCTGACGTGGCCAGGCTTGGGCCGTTGCTCAGAACTTCTAGGCATCCACCTGCCGTCGCCTTGCCCACTCACTGTCGTCGCCACCAGCCAGCATTGTTGGCTGCCACCACATGTGTGCCTTGCACGCTTATGCCCGGGAGAAGGTGCCTGGCGTGGCCGGGCTTGAGTCATGAAGGAGACTATCCGGAGGAGAGAGGGTTGTTGACGGCTGTTAAGTACCATTTTCAACCGTCAACTATACTCAAATAAAGGAGAATTTGACATTTCATACACGCATACTTTAGCACAATAATATAGTTCCACTTGTACTTGGAGAACTTTGTGCATGCAGGAGGAAATGTGAAGGAAACACCTCAAAAGGCAAGAAAACACACTTTCGACCAATCAGAGAGTGCCACATGGACGTCACACGGATTGAAGGGCCCATTTTCAGCACTTAACCGACGTAACTCCCTGTAATACCGTGCAAACCGACGTCAGGGCCCACAGGACAGCCACCTGGAGAAAGCACAGGCCAGGAGGGGCCACCCCCAGGTCGGCCGACCTGGTCAGGTCGGCCGACCCGGCCGGGCGCCCTCTCCGCCTGGGCTTCCACGTGTTGGCTCCTCCGCGACTCCTGATGACGGTTTGAGATGCCTTCCGTGGCGGTTACTCTCCCTTGCCGATCTATTGAGGCTATAAATAGGAGGGTGTGCCTTCACACTCAACACACACCACAAGAAGCATTTCTCTCTTGCTAGTAGTAGTTCTTGGAGTTTTAGTGGAGTTAGGCTGAGTCTAGAGCTCTCTAGTCCCAAGTCTTCACTTGGAATTGGTATGGCTCTTGTATCTTTTCCCTTTTGTAAGACTTTGCTCTTATCAATATATATATATTTTCTATATAGTTGTGCTTGGGTCATGAGTTTCTTGTTTGATATTGTGATCCATATATGTGATAGTATAGTTTACTTGTGTGATAGTAGTTTATATTTATTATACTACTATTGTCATGCTAGTTATATACCGTCACTATAGTCTAGTTTATATGTTATAGTCTCTATGCTTAGTTTTAGCTGATAAAGTATAGCATGGGTTTGGTGATCGTATTCGTACGGTAGCTCTGCCTCGTTAATAGTAATCGCGGAGGGGCAGAGTGCTCTTTGGTCATGCAAGTATGGTACTTGGGCGACTGGTTTGCATCAATTATTCGTTAGTCTACTGGTTCGTTGAGGTAGGCGGCAGGTGATGACAGCCCTGTCCGTCCTTTGAAATCCTCCCCGCTAGGCTAGTGCGTAGGCCTGTGGATGCAGGGGTAAGTCCGTGCCTGAAGTGCTATACTATTGACTGATGAACCTGAGTGTGGGTCTGTATGTATTCTACTTAGGCTATGCAACTGTATAGGAATGTATAGTAGGAGTAGCTTAGCCTAGTCTTTCCTCCACTAGACTTTATTTATTTAGTAGGAATCTTCTGTGTGTGTCACACTACCCGGTTATTATCATGTACCCGCCTGTCTTGGTTAGATATCCTTGCTAATTGTCAACATGATCTTATATGTTAGTAACGCTTCTTGATCATAACCTTCCTTTGGGATAAACAAATACGATACCCTGAATACTTCCGGGTGAAATGCTACAGCGGTATTCTCCGTGCGCTTGCGGATTTTACCTACTTGACTCTGGGACATATTAGTGAACCGTTTCTGGCCCCGTGCCGGGAATGATTTATTAATATGGCTTAGCAAAAGTCAACAAGCATTTCTGGCGCCGTTGCCGGGGAAGGCGTATGATCTAAGAAAAAATTACTAATGTATATAGTAGTGTTGCAATTATTAAGGCTATCTCCTAGGCAGGCTAACCTTGCTTTGTTTTCTGCATTTTGTATGAAAACAGGGTAGTGTATGACTGGTTTCGACTTGCCGACAAACTTCACTGAAGATTCTGAGTCACTCCTGAGAAGGACACGAGCTAGGCTCACCCCTCCTCGTAAGGAGACTCGGCCAATCGAACCTGTCATTCCCGCACCATCAAGCTCTGAGCAAATGGCCGACAAGACCCTCCGCGAGTTCTCCGCTCCCTCCGCTGCCAACATCCCTACGGGACCAGCTGGCAATGTGGGAGATGCGAACTTCGAGATCAAGACCGGTCTCATCACCATGGTGCAGGCTAGCCCATTCTGTGGGAAAGCCAATGAGGACGCTAGTGCTCATCTCCAGCAATTCCTGGAGATTTGCAACACGTTCAAAATGAAGGACATCACCCCCGACGCTGTTCGCCTTCGACTGTTCCCGTTCTCTCTCCTTGGGAGAGCGAGACAGTGGTTCTACGCAAACCCTGAAGCTGTGAACACTTGGGAGACGTGTTCAGCTGCGTTCCTTGCAAAGTTCTTCCTGCTGGGCAAGACCGATGCCCTCCGCGGAAGGATCTCAAGCTTCCAGCAGGAGTCGAAGGAGTCGATTCCTGAGGCATGGGAGAGGCTCCAGGAGTACATCCTGGCATGTCCCCACCACGGGATGGATGATTGGCTGATCATCCAGAACTTCTACAACGGGCTTACTCCGTCGGCCCGCGACCACCTCGACGCTGCTGCTGGTGGAGCCTTCTTCTCGCTCACTGTGAGCAAGGCAAAAGATTTGATCGAGAAGATGGTGTCCAACCAAGGTTGGAATGAAGAGCGCCTCCAACCTCGCCAGCGAGGCATGCACTCCGTCAAGGAGATTGACATGCTCGCCGCCAAGATTGACCTTCTCATGAAGAAGATGGACGACCAAGCCAATGGAGAAGTGAAAGCCCTAGACGCTCGTATGACTTGCGAGGTCTGTGGCAACACGGGACACTCGGGCAATGACTGCCCTGAGATCCGTGAGGACGCAATGTTCATGGGCAACAACAACAACAACGGCTACCGTCCACAAAGAGGTCAAAGTTGGGGTCCACCACGTCCCAACTACCAAGGAGGTAACTCTGGCAACTTCTCTGGTTTTAATTCCGGTTATAATCAGCCCTCCTTGAAAGATCTTGTGCTTGGTCAAGCTAAGGTTAATGATAACATCAGTAAAAAGCTTGCCACCACTGATAGGACTCTTGAGAGCATCCACACTAAGATAGAGGGTGTTTCCTCTGCTCTCAAGAATCAGCTGAGCTTTAATAAAATGATAGAAACCCAATTAGCTCAGTTAGCTGCTGCTGTTCCTACTGCTGAGTCGGAGAAAATCCCGGGGCAACCCGAGACCCCCTTAGAAAATGTTAATGCGGTTACCACGAGAGGAGGTAAGTCCACTCGGGATCCGCCATACCCTAACCATGCAGGAAAGGACACATCAGCTAAGAAGCCAGCAGAAGAAGAAGAACTGCCGCCCAGGAAAACGGCCCCACATGAGTTCTATGACACGAACCTCATGCCGTTTCCTGAAAGAAGAAGGAAGCCCACCGTGGACGAGCAGTTCACACGCTTCGTTGAGGTAATCCAGAAGCTGCACATCAACGTGCCCTTGCTGGATGCGATACAAGTACCCACGTACGCTCGCTACCTCAAGGATCTTATCAGCAACAAGCGCCCACTACCGACCACAGAAATTGTCAAGCTGACGGAAGAGTGTAGCGCTGCTATACTCAACCGGCTTCCTGAGAAGAAGAAAGATCCAGGGTGTCCCACGATCACCTGCTCGATCGGGACACAGAACTTCGACCATGCCTTATGTGATCTTGGGGCAAGTGTGAGCGTCATGCCGAAGGATTTGTTTGCTGAAGTTCAGATTCACTCCAGTGAACCCTACGTCTCCGTTGAGGAAGCTTGAGCTGCTCACAAGGCACACTCCAAGCCGGGTCTCTTTCAACCGCTTTCCCCGATCCACTATGTTTGCTTCTTTCCTTGCGGAGGCGAAGTGATGAGGCCATCACTCCTATGGATACACATAACACTCCTCCAATTCTGGACTTGCAAAGTCCAATGACTAGAGCTCGTGCACGACGACTAAATTTAGAGGTGAGCTCGTTCCTACGTTCTTCGCTATATGTTAATTTTGAGAATGGTTTACTACCTAATGATTATTTTATAATTAGGAACCATGGAGCGAACCAGGGGATGATAGGAGAAGGAGTTGGAAACATGGAGGACCAGCAAGGGCTTGGAAGCCAAGGTGGAGGCCCAATCAAAACTGACTTCGAGTCTGTTTCGGGGCCCAGGACCAGTCTGCACTAAAACGGTCGCCTAGGACGCATACAGACTTGGATTTGGACGTTCTACATATGCACGAAAAGATAAGGAGAAGACCTTTCCAATGCTGCCGGCCTGATGTCAAAATTCATCCGGAGTCATCAAGAATCATCGAAACAAGAGAGGGTATAGAATCTGTATCGGTGCTGCGTCGCCTATTTTTGGCCTTTGGGTTTTGTATCCAGTTGAGCCCAATTAAGGGCGCGTCCAGAGGGTCTTGCATGACCCTAGGGTCTTCATATACAGCCGCCACCACACCATTAGGGCTCGGGTTTTGCTTAGATCAGTTCTGTTCATAAACAGTGTCGCCGTTCATCGGTTTGTGAGACCCTAACTTCGTGAGCCTAATCATTCATCTGCAAATTGGTTGCTTTCTTTGTTGTTCTTGCTTGTGTTCTTGATTCGCAGGCAGGGATTAGCCTTCTCAGCGAGGTCAACCGTGCAACGCCGGTTGATAACCAGAGGAGACGTCGTGCTGTGATTGCGGGGTTTAGAACGTGTTGTTCTAAAGCCGGATCGATTTGTGTGTCGCCTCCGACCAAATCAAGTTACCAAGAACCTTTCGGAAGATCGAGAACCCTTGTTCACATGAAGTGGTAATCAGACCTTCAGGTGTACCATCTGGTTCGCACTACCCTTATTAATTTCATTTTGTGTTCATCCTATCGTCCATAGAAAAGCAAAAAAAAAAAAATCCCCCCCCATAAACACGTGTTTAGCCTTTGCATATCTCAATTTCAGAGTCTGTAGTGTTGAGTTTGAGCCCTAGTTCTTGTTTAGTTTGTGTTTTTGTCATGAGTAGTGTTTCCCTTGCAACCCTAGCCGCCATCCCCTTCACCACCCTCTGTTTTGTCGGCTTTGTGTGCTAGGATTGATTGATCGACAGCCCACCTTAATCCCACACTAAACCCACCCTCAACACCTCGGACAAATCCCCACAAATTCCACTTTCCGCTGCATCCACTCCGCTAAAAAAAATATCCTACCTGATTCCAAACCCGACCTCTAACCCGACTCGGGTTTCGCCTGGGGTTTCTTGAAAACCGATTCCGACACCCTTTCAATAAAACGGTCATAACTTTTTGCTCGGTTGTCCGTTTTGGCAAATTTTTACAGTAGTTTCTTGACAAAAAGTTGAGATGACCCACACTGGGCTATGCCCTCTGTGCCCTCGTCAAAAAATTCAAAAAAAAATCAGGAAGATAAAGAAAAAATTCATTCAAGTTGAAACCCGACGTTTTCTGAAACTTCAAGAATTTCTGTAGGCCACGTCCTAGGTCTGTTTGAGCTGAAAGTTTTTGTGGTTTCTCCCCCCACTGTTAGTGAGTTGGAAAAAAATATAAAAAAATAAATTAAAAAAAAGAAATTTAGGATTCCTACTAGTGCTCCATCTAGCCCCCCTGTAATTTCTGAGTTTTGCTGTTTTACACTTAGCCCCTTGTTATCGACTGTGTCTCTTTGTCTCCTTGTTTCTTATTTGCTATCACTACTGTTCTAGGACATAGTTAGACCAGCAACTAGGGACAAGTTACTTGGGCACTTATTCAGCTTTACTATCTGTTTTTGATTTGTGTGCCACTCACATATATATATTTGGTCTTCCTAGCTCTACATATTTCTTCTGGACAGCACATAGATTATTTTGTAACCCTTGCAATCGTGGTACACACCTCCCTGGTATCCTTTGCTTTATTTTTTTAGAACTTTATAAGAGTTTTGCAAGAAGCTTCCTTTTGCTGTGTTGAGAGGCACCACTGCTTAGTAGTTTTGTAGGGATAACCTTCACTTTTTGTTTCCTGTTTTGTTGTTTCTGATTTCAGAAAACGATGGAGAGGGTGCTTCGCCCTCAAAATTTGATGAGTGCGTGAGCCAAAGTCAGCTACAAAAGGCTTCGTATGCGGTTCAGAGTGATTTGGCAGAGACGATCACCAAGGCCGTCACCGTCGCCATCACCAAGCTTCACCTGGGAGAAAGCATTGAGCGGTTGGATAAGATAGTCTCTAAGTTAACCGATCAGGTTGTTGAATTGGAGACCGCTCATAAGACCATCAACACCAACACCAACAACGACGTTGAAGACGATCATGATGAAGACACAGTGTATAAGGCTGATGGCACCGTCGATAGGTCAGCTACACGGACCGCTAGGTTACGACATTGTTTGCAACATAACACTCAAGGTATGGGTGGTTTCCACAACCACAACCATCGTCCACAAGGTAACCATGCTCCAGATGACCCGTATACTGAAATTAAGTTTTCAATTCCTTCGTTTTTGGGTCAGTACGATGGTGATGCTTACCTTGATTGGGAAATAACTGTAGAACAAAAATTTAATGTCCACCTTGTTCCTGAACAACATAGAGTTAGACAAGCCACTATTGAGTTTAAGTACTTTGCTATTGTTTGGTGGAGTGGTCTAGCTGCTAAAACAGATTTGCCTACTAATTGGAAAGAACTTAAGATAGCAATGCGTGATTGTTTTGTTCCTCCTTCTTTTTATAGAGAGATTTGTAATAAACTACAGCATTTAGATCAAGGAGATAAAACTATTCAGGAGTATTTTAGTAAGCTTCAGAAGGGTTTGATTCGTTGTGCTGTGGTTGAAAAAGTAGAGGATCATATTTGCCGCTTTTATTCTGGTTTGAGAAAAGAAATTCAGGACATCCTTGATTATAAAGAATTTTATACCCTCAACCAGTATTTCCAGTATGCTATGCTTGCAGAGAAAAAATCACAGAGACTTTTCCAGGCTTTTGAGGAGTACAGCAAGTCTAGGACTTTCTACCCACCACGTCCAATGGGGACTTCGGGGCTGCCCAAGCCATCTTTCCGGCCGCCCCCACCAGCAGCTGCCAAGAAAACGAGTGTTGTTTCTGCAGCACCAACATCAGCCCCTGCCCCTTCTATGCGCTCAGGTAAAAATTCTGTGCAGGTACCAGCTAGTAGTGTCTCCTTTGTTGCTTTGATGGGACGCACTACAGGGATTCAGTGCCACCGCTGCCATGGTCTTGGTCATGTGCAAAAAGATTGCCCAAGTAGGCGGGCATATGTGGCGACAGACGATGGCGGTTACATGAGCACCTCCGATGCGGAGGATGAGGAGGAAGATGTCGCTGCCAACCAGCGGCGAGCTCATCCCTGGTGGCGGAGATACCACAGGCTAGATGAATATTATTGTGCAGCGTGTGCTTAGCACACAAATCCAGCAGCCCGAGACGATGCAGCGACATAACTTGTTCTAGATTTTTTTCGTCATAAAAAACCGCCGAGCACGTGTCATCATTGATGGAGGAAGCTGCAACAATTTAGTGAGTTCTGATATAGTTAAGAAGCCTGATTTGACCACACGCCCACATCCATATTACATTCAATGGTTAAATGACTCTGGAAAAGCTAAGGTAATACAAACTTGCAGAGTTTCTTTTTTTCATTGGTTCTTATATGGATTCTATTGATTGTGATGTTGTACCCATGCAAGCATGTTCACTTTTATTGGGTAGACCTTGGGAATTAGATAATGATGTTGTACACCATGATAAAAGTAATAAGTACACTTTTATACATAAAGGAACTAAAATTACTTTATTACCAATGACCCTTGATAAAATTGTACAAGCTGATTTAGAAAGAGCTGCTAGTTTAAAAACTAAAGGCCCTAAAATTCAGCAACCTATTAATTCTGATTCTACACCTAGTAATGTTAATGATTCTTCAATTTCTAAGGGTGGTGGAATTAAATTACAAGGTCGTTCATGTCTTGCCACAAAATCTAAGCTTGCTGAAATTTCTGCTGATGATATTTGCTATGCTTTGATATGCAAACAAGCTTTGTTTTCGCTTGGTGATATTGCTTCTAATGCTTTGCCTCCTGCTCTCACTAATCTTTTGCAGGAGTATGAGGATATTTTCCCAGCTGAGATACCCCCGGGATTGCCACCTTTGAGAGGGATTGAGCATCAAATTGATTTGATTCCTGGTGCTACTTTGCCAAACCGTGCTGCTTATAGGACCAACCCTGAGGAGACTAAGGAGACTAAGGAGATACAACGACAACCCTGAGGAGACATGCTAAATGGGTTGAGTTTATTGAGTCTTTTCCTTATATTATTAAACATAAGAAAGAGAAGGATAATGTGATTGCTGATGCTTTATCTAGACGATATACTTTGTTGTCTCAACTTGATTGTAGAATTTTTGGACTTGAGGCAATTAAAGAACAATATGTTGCTGATGTTGATTTTAAAGATGTATTGCTGCACTATAAAGAAGGTTGTGCTTGGAACAAATTTGTGTTAAATAATGGTTTCCTGTTTAGAGCTAACCGCCTATGCATTCCAGTTGGTTCCGTTCGTCTTTTGTTGTTACAGGAGGCGCATGGCGGTGGATTGATAGGTCATTTTGGTGCGAAGAAGACGAAAGATATTTTGGCCACACACTTCTTTTGGCCAAGGATGAGGAAAGATGTTGAGCATTTTGTTGCTCGCTACACTACATGTCAAAAAGCTAAGTCTCGCTTCAATCCACATGGTTTATACATGCCACTTCCTGTTCCTTCTATTCCTTGGGCGGATATTTCTATGAACTTTGTTTTAGGACTGCCTAGGACTAAGAGGGGGAGTGATAACATTTTTGTTGTTGTGGATCGTTTTTTCTAAGATGGCACACTTTATACCATGTCATAAACCTGATGATGCTAGTTATATTGCTGACCTCTTTTTCAAAGAAATTGTAAGTTTGCATGGTATGCCTTCTACTATTATTTCAGATCATGATGCAAAATTCTTGAGTCACTTTTGGCGTACGCTTTGGAATAAGTTGGGTACAAAGTTGCTATTTTCTACAAGTTGTCATCCACAAACTGATGGACAAACTGAGGTTGTGAATCACAATTTGGGCATTATGTTGAGAGCTGTTTTGAAGAAAAAATTGAAGCAATGGGAAGAATGTTTGCCTCATGTTGAGTTTGCTTATAATCGGGCAATACATTCTACTAGCAAGGTAAGTCCCTTCAAAATAGTGTATGGTTTTGATCCCCGTACTCCACTTGATATACTTCCTCTACCTATTAATGAGAGAGTTCATGTTGATGCTAAGGAGCATGCTGAATTTATTTTGCAAATGCATGAGACCACTAGACTTAGAATTGAAAAGATGAATAAAAAGTATAAAATTGCTGGTAGTAAAGGTAGAAAGGAAGTAAAGCTTGATGCAGGAGATTTAGTGTGGTTACACTTAAGAAAGGATAGATTTCCAGAATTGCGAAAGTCTAAACTAATGCCTAGAGCTGATGGTCCATTCAAAATAATGGATAAAATTAATGATAATGCATCCAAACTTGAGTTGCCTCCCGAGTTCGGGATTAGTCCTACTTTTAACACTCAGATTTGAAACCATACTTGGGAGAAGAGGATGAGCTTGAGTCGAGGACGACTCCACTTCAAGAGGGGGAGGATGATGAGAACATCACTCCTATGGATATGCACAACAGTCCTCCAATTCTGGACTTACAAGGTCCAATGACTAGAGCTCGTGCACGACGACTAAATTTAGAGGTGAGCTCGTTCCTACGTTCTTTGCTATATGTTACTTTTGAGAATGGTTTTCTAACTAATAATTATTTTATGATTAGGAACCACGGAGAGGACCAGGAGATGATGGGAGAAGGAGTTGGGAATGTGGAGGACCAGCAAGGGCTTGGAAGCCAAGGTGGAGGTCCAATCAAAACCGACTTCGAGTCTGTTTCGGGGCCCAGGACCAGTCTGCACTAAAATGGTTGCCAGAATGCATACGGACCCGAATTGGGACATTCTACACATGCACGGAAAGATAAGGAGAAGACCTTTTCAGTGCCATCAGCTTCATGTCAAAATGCATCTGGAGTCATCGGGAATCATCAAAACAAGAGAGGGTCTAGAATCTATGTCGGTGCTGTGTCGCCTGTTTTTGGTCTTTGGACTTTGTATCCAGTTGAGCCCAATTAAGGGCACGTCCAGAGGGTCTTGTACGGCCCTAGGGTCTTCATATACAGCCAACGCCACACCATTAGGGTTCGGGTTTTGCTTAGATTAATTCTGTTCATAAACAGTGTCGTCGTTCATCGGTTTGTGAGACCCCAACTTCGTGAGCTTAATCATTCATCTGCAAATTGGTTGCTTTCTTTATTGTTCTTGCTTGTATTCTTGATTCGCAGGCAAGGATTAGCCTTCTCGGTGAGGTCAACCATGCAACGTCGGTTGATAACCAGAGAAGACGTCGTGCTGTGATTGCGGGGTTTAGAACATGCTATTCTGAAGCCGGATCGATTTGTGTGTCGCCTCTGACCAAATCAACTTACCAAAAACCTTTCGGAAGATCAGGAATTCTTGTTCACATCACGAAGCGGACCTTCACAAACTTTCCCAAGGCTCACCACAAGCTTGGGAGCTCTTGGATAACACCTAGCCGACTAGGAGGTTTCACCTCCAAGAGTAACAAATGCTTCACGGATTAGCAACACAATGCTCAAATGCCCAAGTGTGGGATTTTCTTTTTGGTGCTCTCAATCTCAATCTCTCTCAACCCAATGCTTAGGATTTATCACTTGTCACTCAAACCTCACAAAGAGGTGTTCGGGAGAGCTCTACAAGGCTTTGGATGTATTTTCTTCGTGCACACACTCAGCAACATCCAAAGGAGGAGGGAGGGAAGTATTTATACTTGTCCCCCCAAAACTACCTGTTACACTGAACTAGTCAAAACCGGTTCCTCCAGTTATGCAAACCGGTACCTCCGGTTTTCTTGAACTAGCCGTTAGAGATTTAAACCCAAACCGATCCCTTCGGTTTGGTAAACCGGTTATACCGGTTTTCCCAGTCACAGTGAGAGTTTAATGTGAGTGTAGGCAAAGCCTTTCTCTCATCTCACTTGGGTTTTCTTTGGACATTGAGTCATTATGAGAAAACCATGTAGCATCCCTCTTGATAGAGCGGCATGCCTAAACTCAAGATTAAATTAAAAGATAATTCCTCATCTTGAGCTTGCATGATCATGAAATTTGCCACTTCTTCTCTTTTATGCTTTATGAGGACTGCCACATGTACTTTTGCTAAGCAATATCACCTAGAGTTTGCGACTTGGAATTTCTTCATTCATAAGATTCATTTTTGCCTTTTGGTTCACAAGTCACATTAGGTCTTCATGTTCCAACAATAATTGATACTTGGAGATGTATGACCACTTATAGCTTGATCAGTCCATCACGATTGCGCTCCACCTACACTTCACCATGCCTTGGGTCCCTCGGTGCCAAGACTCTATCTTGCCCTTTTCTCGTGCGTGGTCCATCGCGGCCAAGTCATGCCAATCCTTGACCATCTTGCTATCTTGAGCCACATATAACTTTATATCATCGTTATGCCTTTATTTGAAAATCTTCTCTTGGCTTGTCGTAATATTGCTTGTATGGACCCATTTATTTGATACTTACACAGTTGTACATTATCGAAGATGATCATTTATATTAATGCTCAGTATATTCTTCATGTAAAACCTGCTCATATACTCATAAATAGGATTAGTCCTTTAATCACGTTGTCATATGACCACCAAAACCCACTAGGGATGTACATGCACTTTCAATCTCTCCCTTTTTAGTGATTGATGACAATCTTGATTAAATCTTACAAATGATATATATAAAAAGAATTTTGAATGCAACCATATAAGATGAGCTCCATCCTTCCAAGACCTCGGAAAAAAAATCATGAGCCATCTCTTACTCTACTCCTTACTTTGATGCATTACTTTCCGTATTTACATACTGTGCTATTCATGCTTGTGTGCTTGCCTTACTCTTGTTGATTACCTTGTAGACTTGCATGAATAGGCTTCTCTACTTGCTAGTTATGCTTAGCTCTCACTTGATCACTAGCATGTATAGGAGTTGCTTTGGCTTGATCGATCACCCTAGTATGTATAGTGCTACTCATGTTTGTGTGCTTATCTTGTTCTTGATGATCTAGTAGCTTTGCATGAGTAGGCTTCTTTGCTAGCTTGTTGTATGCTTCCGTGTGTTCTTTGATTACTAGCTTGCATAGGAGTAGTGTGCCTCATGTGTGATCCACTAGTATGCTTAGGTTATCTTTCCTTTCATAGGATTATCTTGTTAGTGTGATCACCACTAGAATTGTGTAGGAGTTGTTTTGAATGGTCAGTTTTAGTATTTGGCAAATTAGGTACATAGTTTAAGTTCCCGATTCACCCCCCCCCCCTCTTGGTCACTCGATCCTTTCAAGTAGTATTAGAGCCAAGTGCTCAGCATAGGGCTTAACCGCCTTGAGTAGTGACCGTATTAAGTTGGGATGTTATCACATTCGGTGCCGGGTCATGACTCATGGAAGGATCGCTTGAAAAGCTACCTAAATGCCATGATTCTGAATGAGTTGATGGACACACTTGTGGACTTGCCAATACCTTAACGGATGATCATGTGTATGATGATGATAATTGTGTAGATGTGCCTAGTTCTAGTGAGTGCCAAGATTCTACTAGTGATGATTTGATAGGTTGCTCTACTAGTATGCCTAATGTGATGAGTGATGATGATGTTTTTCTTGATCTTGATTGCTCCACTAGCATGACTAGGATTGATGATTGTGAGCCTTTTATTGATCATGCTAGTGAGTCTCTTGTTGAGGAGTTTTTTGCTTTTCGTGCTTATGAGAATAAGGACTTACTTGACTCTCTTATTCGCTTGTGAGGTATCGTGGACAGAATTGTAGTGACTGCTTTCGAGCTTCCCAAGATATTGATTGTTGAGAAGATTCTCACCTTGCTCCCTAGCAGCAAGCTCCTCTATATCACCCTTGATCTCATCATGGAGAAGGGTCTCTCCGTCGAGGATGTGATTGGGTTGTGCTTTGAAGATGAGGACATCACCAAGGGAAAGAACTAGCTTCAAGCTCAAACTTCTTTGATCCCTCCACAAGATTGCCTTGTAGCAGCTTCTACAACCCCTTTGGATCAAGACCTATACCAAACTCTTCATCATGCGCTTCATCAAGCTCTGCCCCAAGTGTCATTCCAAGTTCTACTCCAAGCACTTCGGATGGACCACACATTGGTGTAGGGGGAGCGTTGACCACAATGCTCACACGATCATTGGAGATGATAAATCTTACCACTACGGCTCCGGTGCCCCCACCTCCTCCACCACAAGATCGACTTTGGCATCTTTGTCGAGCTCACCAACAGGGTCTCATCTTTCAACTTGGTGAATTTGTGAGAAATTCGAATGATGATCTTTGTGATACTCTCTTAAGCATTTATGATCTTATGTGTAGGATAAACTCATTCAGAGGCCTTCGAAGGATCCTATCATATGAAGTGATTGATAGACTCCTCTTGCAAATCACGTGCTTGAGCATGTCACTGGCCTCTATGATCCTCCTCACTACTACATCACCCTCGACAATGTGCACATGAGGGATGGTCATTGGAGGTATCGTGCTCCTCACTATCCCATCAGAAGGAGACTTGAGGAAGGGATTGCAAGAATCCCTATCTATGAGGATGGGCTTATCGCTCGACGTGATGAGATTAGTGCTAGTCAATCAAGTAATGCTTTGGATACTAACCCTTCTTCCTCTAGTGCTTATCTTATGGCTACCACCAGGGTCAACTACAAGAGTGGAGGTACTCATTGGATTCTTGATAGTGGGTGCACCCAACATATGACCGGGAAGCCAAACATATTCATCAACATTGATGAAGACGAAGATAGTGAAAAGGTGACTTTTGGAGATAACTCAAAAGGGAGAGTTAGAGGATCAGAAAAGGTAGCCATTACTGAAGACCTCCATCTCTCCAAGGTCTTTCTTGTGGAAACCCTCTACTTCAACCTCCTGTCTATTGGTCAACTCTGTGACATGAGTTTCAAGTGCACATTTGATGAGGATGGTGCAATGATTTAAAATGCAAAGAAAGGGCTAGTGTTTCATGGAGTGAAGCATGGAAACTTGTATGTCACGGACTTCAAATCAAGTAACATGCCACCAAGTACTTGCCTATTCACCAAGGCAACTAAAGGATGGTTGTGGCACAGAAGACTGACACATGTTGGAATAAATCAGCTCAAAAAAGTGGTCAAGAGGAATCTAGTTGAAGGAATCAACGATGTGACCTTTGAGAAGGACAAACTGCGCAGTGCTTGTCAGGCTGGGAAGCAAGTTGCGTCTTCACATCCCACCAAGTCTTTCATGTCTACATATCGTCCTCTGAAGCTCTTGCACATGGACTTGTTTGAGCCAACACATTACAAGAGTCTGGGAGGGAACCTATATTGCTTGGTGATTGTGGATGACTTTACGAGATACACTTGGACCTTCTTTCTTATGGACAAGTCTCAAGCAAGTGATATCTTCAGAAAGTTTGCAAGGAGAGCAAAAAATGAATTCAAAGCCAATATTGTGAAGATAAGGAGTGACAATGGGACGAAGTTCAAGAACACAATAGTGTAGGAATATTGTGACAAGAAGGGGATCAGGTATGAATTCTCTGCTACATATACTCCCGAGCAGAATGGGGTAGTGAAGAGGAAGAACAAGACACTCATCACTCTTGCTTGTGCCATGTTAGATGAGTATGGAACTCATGAGCGGTTTTGGGCTGAAGCAATCAACACAGCTTGCTACACCTCAAACTGTGTCTATCTCTACTGGTTGTTGGAGAAGACGCTCCATGAGCTATTGGTTGGACGGAAACCGAATGTTTCCTATTTTTGGGTCTTTGGCTGCACTTGCTACATTCTCAAGAAGAGGAGAAAGTCCAGGAAGTTTGAGAGCAGAACTGATGAAGGCATTCTTGTTGGATACTCAGGGACTTCTAAGGCATATAGGGTCTACAACTCAGTCGCAGGTTATGTGGAAGAATCTTATGATGTGAAATTTGATGAGTCAAATAGTTCTTAGAAGGGAGATGAATTCCAGGAAGTGAACATTGGAGATGAACCTATGAGGGAATCTTTGAGAAATATGCCCGCGGACGAGGTTTTACCCCACGAGGCCAATAATGATGATATTGGTGAACCCTCTACTCCACCACCTCAACCAACCTCCTCCTCTAAGGTGCAAGAACGAACCCAAGATGCCATTGACACACATACTAGTTCCTCCCAAGATTCATTGAGAGTGCATCCACCCACCCAAGAGGAAACACAAGTGAGAAGTAAGCTTCAAGCCTCCTCACATACTTCCCTTAAGCCACTTCTCCAAGCTCTTCACATGACACCCCCTCATCCACTCCAAGCTCTAGTTCCAAAAAGGAGAAAACATATGAGTGATTCCCCCACCTCGCTAAGAATCCAAGACACTCATATCTCTAGAAAGCAAGCAATCCATGATGCACAAGATATTTCACGTAGACATCCTCCCACTCAAGAAGAACATCTTCCTAGACCCAAAGCTACCAATAAGGGTCACTCACGTGACTTGATCATTGCTAGTCCAACTCAAGGAATTAGGACAAGGAGGAATCAATACAAGCCCAACTATATGAGTGAAGAAAATGATGATGAGGCAAACATTGCAATAAAGAACTTCTCCTTCATTTCTATGATTGAGCCCACTACCATTGATGAAGCTATGGATGATCACAAATGGGTAATGGCTATGCAAGAAGAGTTGAACATCTTCAAGAGGTGCAAGGTATGGAAATTGGTTGAGAGGCCTAAGAATCATAATGTGGTTGACACCAAATGGGTTTTCAAGAACAAGGAAGATAAGAAAGGTGAAATTGTCAAGAATAAAGCTCGTGTAGTGGCTAAGGGATATTCTCAAGTGGCAGGGACTGACTTTGAAGAAACCTTTGCTCTCGTGGCCCGTCATGAAGCTATTCGAATCTTACTTGCCTATGCATCACAAAATGGCTTCAAGCTCTATCAAATAGATGTTTAAAGTGTCTTCTTGAATGGAAAAATCAATGAGAAGGTCTATGTGGAACAACCTCTGGGGTTTGAGGACCCTAAACATCCAAGACATGTGTACAAAATGAAAAAAGCTCTCTATGGCCTCAAGCAAGATCCAAGGCATGGTATGAACATTTGAGGAACTTCCTACTCAAGAATGGATTCACCATTGGAAGCATTGACAACACCTTGTTCACAAGGCATGTTGGGAAGGATCTCTTTGTGTGCCAAATCTATGTGCTTGATATCATCTATGGGTCAACCAATGAGAAGTTCAATGAAGAGTTCCGGGAAATGATGGCTAAGGAATTTCAAATGTCAATGATTGGAGAGTTACATGTGTTCCTTGGTTTTCAAGTCAAACAATTGAGAGAAGGGAACTTCATCTATCAAGAGAAGTATACCAAGGATCTTCTCAAGAGATTTAACATGGAGAATTGCAAGTCTTTGCACACCCCTATCGCGACAAGAAAACCCTTGGATGATGATGATGCAAAGGGTAAACTGGTGAATCCCAAGCTCTATAGATCAATGATTGGGTCCTTGCAATATCTCACCGCCTCAAGACCAAACATCATGTTTAGTGTGTGCTTGTGTGCACGCTATCAAGCAAATCCAAAGGAGTCTCATTTGAAGGCTATCAAGAGGATTCATAGATACCTCAAGTACACAACTACCATGGGACTATGGTATCCTAGAGGAACAAGCTTTGACTTACTTGGGTATTCGGACTCGGACTTTGCGAGATGCAAAGTGAATAGGAAGAGTACATCGGGAGGTTGCCGATTTCTTGGAAGATCTCTACTATCTTGGAGCTCAAAGAAGCAAAACTCGGTGGCCCTATCTACAGCCAAAGTGGAGTATATGGAGGCAGGAGCTTGTTGTGCACAACTTCTCTACATGAGGTAAACTCTCTCGGATTATGGGCTCAACTTCACTCAAATGCCATTATATTGTGATAGTGAAGCGGTAATCAAAATGGCTCTCAAAACTGGAGATCATGGTCATGCAAAGCATATTCAAGTCAAACATCACTTCATAAGAGACCATGTTGAGAATAAAGATATTGAGTTGGTGAGTGTGCGGACTCATGAACAATTGGTGGATATCTTCACCAAGCCACTCGACGAGAAGACCTTCAGCAAGCTAAAGGGAGAACTCAATGTTCTCGACCTTTGAAACTTCACATGAATAACCCTAAAGCTTGTCTCTTGTAAATATGTATAGCCTTTCTTGTTTTGTTTGTTGTTTATGCCTTTGTTTTGTGTTTGTTTCTCTTTGCTTGTAGGTCGCCTTCGGACCTTCTTGAGATAGCAATGGACATGGGTTAAGCTTGGGAAGGTGGTTCATGGTGTGCCCAAGGCTTTGAAGAATGGTCCATTGTGAGAAAGCTCGAGAAGGGAACAACTCGTTGTTGGCACTTTGGTTTGTAGCCTTTCTTTGTCTTTCTTTTAGCATCACATCATTCATTTGTATACTTGTTGCTTTTTCATTTGCACTCTTTGCATTCATGCATTTTGCATCATGATACCTAACATGCTTCCAAGCATGTTTCTAGGGGGAGTTGCTTATTTACATTGTAAGTATATGACCCTCTAGATGATCACATAGTAATCTTTATGCTTCATGGCCATTGAGTCATGTTCAAACAAGCTCCGAGGTTAAATCTACTCGCGCGGCTCAAAGACAAATGACTCATACATTCCCAACACACTAATGACTAACCATTGCATCCTTGAGGAAATATTTTATTGAGTCCTGTGTGTAGGGGGAGCTATGGTGGAACACCATCACGACCAAGGAGGAGCACCATGAAAGGTTGAGTTTCCTAACTCTTGCCATTTATTATTTGCTCCTTGGTTCTATTGTGTTTTGTTTTTGGTTTTTGGTGATAGGTGACAAAGGGGGAGAAGAAAGATGAAGATCCAAAAGCCAAGTCTAGATCGATATCACAAAGAGGGTGAGAAACATGAAGAGAAGATCCAAAAGCCAAGTCAAGAGGAGAAGGAAAGATGGAGAAGAACAAGAAGATACAAGGAAGCTATGAAGTGACAAAGAGGAGAACATGAAGATCAAATAAAGATGATCAAGACAATGGTGCATGTCTACAACAACAATGAACATCTACACTGACATGAACATCTATGTCTTTGATGTGTGTCTACTTCGACAAGATCATCAACCACGACACCAAGATGGGCGCAAAATTCAACTCAAGATCGATATCAAGTGTGCTACGTGATTGGGTAGTTCTCCTCAACACCTAGCACATTCCAAGGGGGAGACTATTTCTAAGATAAGGACCAAGGTAATCCTTTCATTCCTTTCTTTTTCTTTGGTTCTTTGTTGCTCGTCCGTTTTGGAATGTAAACTAGTGTTGTTTCTGTAGCACCAAGATCAGCCCCTGCCCCTTCTACGCGCTCAGGTAAAAATTCTATGCAGGTACCGGCTAGTAGTGCCTCCTCTGTTGCTTCGACGGAACGCACTACAGGGATTCAGTGCCACCGCTGCCATGGTCTTGGCCATGTGCAGAAAGATTGCCCAAGTAGGCGGGCATATGTGGCGATAGATGATGGCGGTTACATGAGCACCTCCGATGTGGAGGATGAGGAGGAGGATGTCGCTGCCACCAGCGGTGACCTCGTCCTTGGAGGCGGAGCTACCACAGGCTACATGAATATTATTGTGCAGCGTGTGCTTAGCACACAAATCCAGCAGCCCGAGATGATGCAGCGACATAACTTGTTCCAGATTTTCTTCGTCATCAAGAACCGTCGAGCACGTGTCATCATTGATGGAGGAAGCTGCAACAATTTGGTGAGTTCTGATGTGGTTAAGAAGCTTGCTTTGACCAGACGCCCACATCCACATCCATACTACATTCAGTGGTTAAATGACTCTGGAAAAGCTAAGGTAATACAAACTTGCAGAGTTCCTTTTTCCATTGGTTTCTATGTGGATTCTGTTGATTATGATATTGTACCCATGCAAGCTTGTTCACTTTTATTGGGTAGACCTTGGGAATTTGATAATGATGCTGTACACCATGGTAAAAGTAATAAGTACACTTTTATGCATAAAGGAACTAAAATTACTTTGTTACCAATGACCCCTGCTGAAATTGTACAAGCTGATTTAGAACGAGCTGCTAGTTTGAAAAATAAAAGCCCTGAAATTCAGCAACCTGTTAATTCTGCTTCTACACCAAGTAATGTTAATGATTCTTCAAGTTCTAAGGATGCTGCAGTTAAATTATAAGGTCGTTCATGTCTTGCCACAAAATCTGAGCTTGCTGAAATTTCTACTGATGATATTTGCTATGCTTTGATATGCAAACAAGCCTTGTTTTCGCTTGGTGATATTGCTTCTAGTGCTTTGCCTCCTGCTGTCACTAACCTTTTGCAGGAGTATGAGGATGTTTTCCCAACTGAGATACCCCCGGGATTGCCACCTTTGAGAGGGATTGAGCATCAAATTGATTTGATTCCTGGTGCTACTTTACCAAACCGTGCTGCTTATAGGACCAACCCTGAGGAGACTAAGGAGATACAACGACAAGTCCAAGACCTTTTGGATCGTGGGTATGTTCGTCAATCACTTAGTCCTTGTGCTGTTCCTGTACTTTTGGTTCCTAAGAAAGATGGTTCTTGGCGTATGTGTGTAGATTGTAGAGCCATTAATAACATTACTATTAGGTATCGTCATCCTATTCCTAGGCTAGACGACATACTTGATGAGTTATGTGGTGCTATAATTTTCACTAAAATTGATTTGCGTAGTGGCTACCATCAAATTAGAATGAAACTTGGAGATGAATGGAAAACAGCTTTCAAAACCAAATTCGGGTTGTATGAGTGGTTAGTAATGCCTTTTGGGTCGACTAATGCACCCAGTACTTTCATGCGTTTGATGAATGAGGTTTTAAGACCTTTTATTCGCAAATTTGTTGTTGTTTACTTTGATGATATCTTGATTTATAGCAAATCCATGGATGATCATATGATTCATTTACGTGCTGTTTTTGATGCTTTACGAGTTGCACGTTTATTTGGTAACCTTGAGAACTGCACATTTTGCACGGATCGAGTCTCTTTTCTTGGCTATGTTGTGACTCCACAGGGAATTGAGGTGGATGAGGCGAAGATTGAAGCCATAAAGAGCTGGCCTGTACCAAAAACAATCACACAGGTGAGGAGTTTTCTTGGTCGTGCAGGTTTCTACCGCCGCTTTGTCAAAGATTTCAGCACCATTGCTGCACCATTGCATGAGTTGACAAAGAAGGGCGTTGACTTCTATTTTAGTAAGGTACATCATGAGTCTTTTGATGCTTTGAAGGTCAAACTTACACATGCACCATTGCTGCAATTACCTAATTTTGATAAGACTTTTGAGCTTGAATGTGATGCTAGTGGTATAGGTATTGGTGGTGTTTTGATGCAAGATGGTAAACCTCTTGCATACTTTAGTGAGAAAATTACTGGGCCTGTTTTGAATTATTCCACGTATGATAAGGAACTATATGCACTTATACGTTCTTTAGAGACGTGGCGTCATTATTTGTTGCCCAAAGAATTTGTTATTCATTCTGATCATGAATCACTTAAGTATATTCGTTCTCAATGCAATTTGAACCGTAGACATGCTAAATGGGTTGAGTTTATTGAGTCTTTTCCTTATATTATTAAACATAAGAAAGGGAAGGATAATGTGATTGCTGATGCTTTATCTAGACGATATACTTTGTTGTCTCAACTGATTGTAGAATTTTTGGACTTGAGGCAATTAAAGAACAATATGTTGCTGATGTTGATTTTAAAGATGTATTGCTGCACTGTAAAGAAGGTCGTGCTTGGAACAAATTTGTGTTGAATGATGGTTTCTTGTTTAGAGCTAACCGCCTATGCATTCCAGTTGGTTCCGTTCGTCTTTTGTTGTTGCAGGAGGCGCATGGAGGTGGATTGATGGGTCATTTTGGTGCTAAGAAGACAGAGGATATTTTGGCCACACACTTCTTTTGGTCAAGGATGAGGAAAGATGTTGAGCGTTTTGTTGCTCGCTGCACTACATGTCAAAAAGCTAAGTCTCGATTGAATCCACATGGTTTATACATGCCACTTCCTGTCCCTTCTATTCCTTGGGCGGCTATTTCTATGGACTTTATTTTAGGACTGCCTAGGACTAAGAGGGGGAGCGATAGCATTTTTGTTGTTGTGGATCGTTTTTCCAAGATGGCACACTTTATACCATGTCATAAAACTGATGATGCTAGTTATATTGCTGATCTTTTTTCAAAGAAATTGTACGTTTGCATGGTATGCCTTCTACTATTGTTTCAGATCGTGATGAAAAATTCTTGAGTCATTTTTGGCGCACGCTTTGGAATAAGTTGGGTACAAAGTTGCTATTTTCTACAACTTGTCATCCACAAACTGATGGACAAACTGAGGTTGTGAACCGCACTTTGGGTACTATGTTGCGAGCTATTTTGAAGAAAAATTTGAAGCAATGGGAAGAATGCTTACCTCATGTTGAGTTTGCTTATAATCAGGCAACACATTCTACAACCAAGGTAAGTCCATTCAAGGTAGTGTATGGTTTTGATCCCCGTACTCCACTTGATATACTTCCTCTACCTATTAATGAGAGAGTTCATGTTGATGCTAAGGAGCGTGCTGAATTTATTTTGCAAATGCATGAGACCACTAGACTTAGCATTGAAAAGATGAATGAAAAGTATAAAATTGCTGGTAGTAAGGGTAGAAAGGAAGTAAAGCTTGATGTAGGAGATTTAGTGTGGTTACACTTAAGGAAGGATAGATTTCCAGAATTGCGAAAGTCTAAACTAATGCCTAGAGCTGATGGTCCATTCAAAATAATGGAGAAGATTAATGATAATGCATACAAACTTGAGTTGCCTCCCGAGTTCGGGGTTAGTCCTACTTTTAACATTTCAGATTTGAAACTATACTTGGGAGAAGAGGATGAGCTCGAGTCGAGGACGACTCCACTTCAAGAGGGGGAGGATGATGAGAACATCACTCCTATGGATACGCACAACAGTCCTCCAATTCTGGACTTGCAAGGTCCAATGACTAGAGCTCGTGCACGACGACTAAATTTAGAGGTGAGATTGTTCCTACGTTCTGCGCTATATGTTACTTTTGAGAATGGTTTGCTACCTAATGATTATTTTATGATTAGATACCATGGAGAGGACCAGGAGATGATGGGAGAAGGAGTTGGGAACGTGGAGGAACAGCAAGGGCTTGGAAGCCAAAGTGGAGGCCCAATCAAAACCGACTTCAAGTCTGTTTCGGGGTCCAGGACCAGTCTGCACTAAAACAGTCGCCCAGGACGCATACAGACTCGGATTTTGACGTTCTACATATGCGCGGAAAGATAAGGAGAAGACCTTTCCAATGCCGCCAGCCTGATGTAAAAATTCATTTGGAGTCATCGGGAATCGTCAAAACAAGAGAGAGTCCAGAATCTGTGTTGGTGCTGCGTCGCCTATTTTTGGCCTTTGGGCTTTGTATCTAGTTGAGCCCAATTAGGGGCGCATCCAGAGAGTCTTGCATGACCCTAGGGTCTTTATATACAGCGACCACCGCACCATTAGGTTTTGGGTTTTGCTTAGATCAATTCTGTTCATAAACAGTGTCGCCGTTCATCGGTTTGTGAGACCCCAACTTCGAGAGTTTAATCATACATCTGCAATTGTGTTACATTCTTCATTGTTCTTGCTTGTGTTCTTGATTCGCAGGCAGGGATTAGCCTTCTCGGTGAGGTCAATCGTCTTTGGACGGTTGATAACCAGAGGAGACGTCATGCTGCGATTGCGGGGTTTAGAACGTGCTGTTCTAAAGCCGGAAATATTTGTGTGTCGCCTCCGCCTTAATCAAGATTATCAGAACCTATCGGAAGATCGGGAACCCTTGTCCACATCACTACCAAAGGTGCTAAGAGATCGAAACTTGAGACCATAGGTACCTTTGGAGAGGAGAAACTCAAATCCGGAGGTTGAATCGGATCCTCCGATCTTGGTGCACCAAGAATCACCCAAGAAACGAAGATCTTCGCGGATAGGACTTGAAATCGCCAAAGGGGATGATAGGAGGCGGTCACACGGTTGGTTATGGGAGGAGGATACCAAATGAGGGTGAAAGGGTAAGTTATGGGCTCGGGCTGGTTAAATCGATAAAACTGGTGCCACCGGTTTCCCAAATCGGTGCCTCCGGTTTTGTCACGATCTGAACAAAACCAGATTGAGAGGAGACCTTCAATGGACATTGCTTCCCAGCCTTGAGTTCTTTGCATTTTCCTTTGTAGATTAAATCCTTGAGATTTATGATGATGAGTGTGAAACTGACCAAGATTTGATTTTGATGAAAATTAGGACTTGAGAGAGCCTTGCTAAGTGTGGTTAGGCAACAAGCAATCAAGAGGTGAACAATAACCACAAGTAGCTTGACATGATCACAAAGATCAAGCATCAAATATTTTGAAATCCACTTAGGACAAAACTATATATATATATATATATATATATATATATATATATATATATATATATATATATATATATATATATATATATATATATATATATATATATATATATATATATATATCCTGTGTCCTTTATTAAATTTTTGAAAAATCTATCTTAACTCACAAAGAGCATGTTTATGACATTAGTCACACACATACCAAGGCACATCCTGGGCAGAGAGAATAAAACAGGAAATACGGTGCCCCTCTAAGTCCTAGCAAACTTAAAGATCCTAATAGAGCATGCAAGATCTAGAGAAAGTAATCACTGAGAAGACTAGCACAACTACACATGCAACCTATGAATCACAAGCAAAAAGCAAGAACTTAAGGCATCAAACCAAACGAAGCACACGGAGATTTGTTTGCCGAAGTTTAGATTCACTCCAGTGAACCCTTCGTCTCCATTGAGGAAGCTTGAGCTACTCACAAGGCACACTCCAAGCTGGGTCTCTTTCAACCGCTTTCTCTGATCTACTATCTTTGCTTCTTTCCTTGCGAAGGCGAAACGGACCTTCACAAACTTTTCTAAGGCTCACCACAAGCTTGGGAGCTCTAGGGCGACGCCTAGCCGACTAAGAGGTTTTACCTCCAAGAATAACAAATGCTTCACGGATTAGCAACACAATTCTCAAATGCTCAAGACCCAATGCTTAGGATTTATCACAAATCACTCAAACCTCACAAAGAGGTGTTGGGGAGAGCTCTACAAGGCTTTGGATGTATTTTCTTCATGCACACACTCAGCAACATCCAAAGGAGGGGGGAGGGAAGTATTTATACTTGTCCCCCAGAAACTAGCCGTTACACTGAACCAGTCAAAACAGGTCCCTCCGGTTTCCCAAACCGGTACCTCTGGTTTTCCTGAACTAGCCGTTAGAGATTTAAACCCAACCGGTCCCTTCGGTTTGGTAAACCGGATACACCGGTTTTTTCAGTCACAGTGAGAGTTAGTGTGAGTGTAGGCAAAGGCTTTCTCTCATCTCATTTGGGTTTCTCTTTGAGCATTGAGTCATTATGAGCCAACCCTGTAGCATCCCTCTTGATGGAGCGGCATGCCTAAACTCAAGATTAAATAAAAAGACAATTCCTCATCTTGAGCTTGCATGATCATGAAATTTGCCACTTCTTCTCTTTTATGCTTCATGAGAATTGTCACATGTGCTTTTGCTATGCACCATCACCTAGAGCTTACGACTTGGAATTTCTTCATTCATAAGATTTATTTTCGCCTTTTGGTTCACAAATCACATTAGGTCTTCATGTTCCAACAATAATTGATATTTGGAGATGTATGGCCACTTATAGCTTGATCGGTCCATCGTGATTGCGCTCCACCTACTCTTCACCAAGCCTTGGGTCCCTCGGCGCCAAGACTCCATCTTGCCCTTCTCCCGTGCATGGTCCATCGCGGCCAATTCATGCCAATCCTTCACCATCTTGCTATCTTGAGCCATACATAACTTTGTATCATTATTATGCCTTTATTTGAAATTCTTCTCTTGGCTGGTCATAATATTGCTTGTATGGACCCATTTATTTGATACTTCTCCTTTTCATCACATAGGCCCATTTTCCTTACACAATTGTACATTATTGAAGATGATCATTTGTATTAATATTGAGTATATTCTTTATGTAAAACCTGCTCGTATACTTATAAATAGGATTAGTCCTTTAATCACGTCGTCATATAACCACCAAAACCCACTAGAGATGTAGATGCACTTTCAGACTTGAGGCAGACGCGCAGGCAGGCCTTGGCGACCAAGGCAGTGAAGGCGACACAGAGGCGATGCAGATTGCGTGATGTCGTCGAGCTCCCGCGCGATTTTGCGCTTGGTGGGAGCTTCTCCGGCTCGATTCAACACGTCATCGGCTCCATTCAGTGCTCGGCTGGGTCGATGAATAAAAGGCTACAATGCCTTGTGCCTAGGGTTGGACTCACCTGTCATCTGACCTCGAGCCTCCGCCGCCGGACGAACTTGAGCTCGTGCGACTCCGCATCGACAACGAGCTCTTGCTGCTCCGCATCAACGGCGAGCAAGGTGAGTTCCTCCCTCTCTTCTCTTCGTAGCTTCTTTCTTATTTTGATTTCTGTCATAGTACAAGAATGCCTTCGGGATTTATATACATTGCTCGTGTGAATCTACATCTTGATTGCAGGTTTGTTAGTATAATATATGCTGCTAGAGTGCTTTCTGCTTTGTGTCATGTGTAGAATAATTTACTAGATTAGCGCCCTGCTTTAGTGGTGCTTTGTGCTCTGTTAGAACAGATTAATACATTAGTACCCTCCTTTAGTGGTGCTTTGTGCTCTGTGTAGAACATATTAATAGATTAGTGCCTTGCTTTAGTGGTGCTTTGTGCTCTGTGTAGAACAAATTAATAGATCAGTACTCTGCTTTAGTGGTGCTTTGTGCTTTGTGTAGAACAAATTAATAGATTAGTGCCCTGCTTTGTTCGATTGATTAGTTTATATACAATAGATTGTACATTTATCCCATTGAATATTAATCTGATTTGTCCATCCTTTGAACTTGTAGGATGGCAGCGCCTGAGACGGGTGTCTATGGTGTGACAGCAGCCACAACCGAACAACCGGCAGCTGAAGTGAATGTTCTCTGAAGGTAGTCATATGATGTAGGGTGGGAGTATGGGGTCCTAGTTGATCCAAATAACAAGGACAGAGTCAAGTGTTTGTTTTGTGGCAAACTTAGCTCTAGAGGGATATATCGTCTAAAGCAACATGTAGCACATGTTGGGACTGCTACTGTTAAGTGTGGGAAGAGCTCAACAGAGGCTAAAGGGAAGTGTAAGAAGGCACTTGATGAGTCATCAAGGAAGAGGAAGGAGAAGACCATTCGTGAGCTAAATCTAAGAGAAGAAGTGAATGTTTCTCGACTTAGAGGAGATGCAGAAGAGGAAATAACTTGTATTGGAAGCTCAGAGCATCAGAAATTAGGCCCCATTGATAAGTGGACAAGGACAATAGATCCTCCAGCAACACCAGCTGAAGCATTGCGTCAGCAGAAAATAAACAAGGAGCTTTGGAACCAAAGAACTCATCCAGTGCAACAATATGTTGCAAGATGGATGTATGCACATGGTAATTAATATTGATGCATTATATTTTCTATTTTATGTATGTTGTTGAGTGTACTTACATATCTTACTTGTCATTGGCTAATAGATAAATATTTGCATTATTTGGCAGCTATACCATTCAATGCTATCAACAATGATGAGTTCTTGCAAATGTGTGAAGCAATTGGTCAATTTGGGCCTAGCTTTCAGCCACCTTCTCAAGATCACACAAGGGGAGTTCTATTGCCTGAGGAATATGAAAGAACCAAAAGTTTGGTGCAAGAACGTGATGTTGAGAAGTTGAAGAATGTCCGCTCTATCATGATAGATGCCTAGTCAGATAGGAAGAGGAGAAGCATAATGAACTTGGTAACAAATTGTGCTCAAGGAACAAGTTTCATGAGCTCAAAGGAGATGTCTGATGTCTCCCACACAAGTGAAGTTATATTTGAACTAGTGGATGCAGCCATTGAAGAAGTTGGTGAAAATGAAGAGGTCCAAGTAGTGACAGATAATGCTTGCAACAACATGGGAGCAAAACAATTACTATATGAGAAGAGGCCAAGAATATTTTGGACATCCTGTGGTTCTCACACAATCAACTTGATGTTATAAGGAATTGGCAGTGGTTCAAGAAAGTACTTGATCAAGTAAAGGCATTCACCATCTTTGTGTATGGACACACAAGAACCTTGGAATGTATGAGGCACTTTACAGATGGGAGGGAAATCATAAGGCCAGGAGTGGCTAGATTTGCTTCAACATTTTTGACTTTGAACAACATTTTAGAGAAGAAGGATCAGCTAAGAAAGATGGTGGTTGATAGCAAGTGGGACACATTGAGATATGTGAAGTCAAAGAAAGGAAAGGATGCAACAACAACAATGATGAATCCAACATTTTGGAAAGATGTGCATAAATGTTTTTAAGCCTCTAGTAAGGGTACATCGGTTAGTTGATGGGGATGTAAAGCCATCCATGGGTTTCCTGTTTGGAGAATTAAGCAAGGCAAAGAAGGAGATAAAACAGTGCTATGGCAACATGGAGGCTCGCTGCAAGGATGTCATGGCTGTTGTTGACAAGAAAATGAACGGTCGGGTTGATTCTCCACTACACCTTGTTGTATATTTGTTGAATCTGTATTATAGTTATCATGACACTTCAATCTTTGATGAGGGCACAATAATAGAAGGGCTCATCACTTCTGTTGAGACCTTCTACCATGGTGATGAAGATATTCAAGATCGAGTTGTGAGCATTGAATTGAGAATGTTTCAAAACAGAGAAGGTCCCTTTCCAAAGAAGCTTGCTAAGACTTGTCAAAATTATGACTATAGCCTAGGTAAGTGGATGATCAAACTCAGCCAATAAATATTTTTGCAATGCATGCAATAATTTGAAACTAAAAGTCTGAACTAGTTCATTACTTCTTTCAGCATCATGGTGGAGATTGTATGGAAAGGAGACACTGGGTTTGCAAAGAATGGCAGTGAGAATTCTCTCATTAACTTCAAGCTCTTCTAGGTGTGAGAGGAACTGGAGGACTTTTGAACAGGTTAGATAGTTTACACTTAATCTTTAGACTGTAGTTGCAAACTGAAATGATTATACACTCTTATAAGATACATACCAACCTTGAAAACTGAAATGTCCACCTATTTTGTTTTTGTTTAGATACATAACAAGAGAAGAAATAGGCTAACTACAAAACGGCTTAATGCACTTGTCTTCATCCAATTCAATCTGAAACTGATGAGCAAGAGAGAAAAAATCAAGTCAAAGAAGATCAGTGATGTCCTCATCTCTAGTAAGACTACTAAAGCTCAAGAATTTATGTTTGAAGGTGGTGATGATTGTGCAATGGTTGTCTACAGAGATAAGGAAGATGAAGAAATGTCTGATACAGATATCCCTTGGTCTGTTATTAGAGAAGCAATGGGAGTGGATGAACAAGTTGAGAGGCGTCGAAGTTCAAGAATAAGAGACCTTTTTAGAGAAGAGGAATTTAAGTCTGAAGAAGAAACTTTTGAGGAAGACGAAGACTTCATGTAAGATTGAGGGGCTGCACCTTTTAATTGTGTGTTGTTCTTATTTTGATATGTACCTTTTAGTTCTGAACCTTCGAGAACTTGTGATGTTTTATCTCATCTATTAAGCAAGTACTTTGTAATTTCTGGAATTTATGAATGTTCCATGCAATGCAATTAGTAACCTTCCATGTGCTCCCTGTTTGTGACTGATAAATTGACAAGTCTGAAACTGCTATGCATCCAGCGGATTCTAGCCAATGAGAGAAGTACTAATTTTCTTGTTTCATTATTCAACAACTGTGTTATTCAATATTCCTTGCTTTACATGATATACTTATATAATTTAACAATTCATAATTCAGGAATAACAACAACTGACAACAGTCTCCTCAACTCCTCGCTAAGGTTCAAGCAACGCATCATAGCATCACCGAGGTATGGTCTTTCACTCTATCTTTTAGTGTTTCTACGTGTGGCTGCACCTTTACATGCTTTCAATGTGCAACATGAAGCCGATAATTACGGTTATACAAAATAGTCTTGCTACAGTACACAAACGCCTAACGACACCTAGAAACGCTTAAGCTCGCCTAGGCGCTAGGCGGAGGGTCATCGCCCGCGTAGCGCCTAGCGCTTAATTTTTTCTGGAGACGGCGACGCCACCAACTTTATTATAATGGTTACTTTTTTTTTGTGCGGCTCACGTTATTGTTTTTCTCCTTTCTCATTTAGATCCTCCAATATAACATGAGTTGGCTCTCGTTGTCCATTTTGCTTTTTTAGCTTCTACTTTTTTTTGGCATTTTGCTTTAACAATTGTTATAGATTATTCATCTTTGATCTCTCTTTCAGTTGGCTAGAAGGGTAACTTGTTATAAAAAATAAGAAAATTACTAAATTTTAGTTGACTGAAAGTTTGAGTAATTTTTAATTATTGTTTTAAGTCATCGAATATAAATCTAATAATTTATAATTATTATACAGATAATTTTATAATAAAAAAAAATCAAATACACAAAATAATAAACCACCGAACTTCAGTCCATTGAAAGTTAAGAAATATAAAAAAATAATGTTGTTTCTATGCTTTTAGATGGGCCAACAACCGAAATGGATGATAAAAAATTGCGTTACAATCAAAGTAAATTAGTTTTCCTTGAAAAAAATTCTTTTTCTTAAATCTACCATTATCTTTTCACACGCAATTTTTTCCCATTATAATTGGTGACACGACGGGCTCCCTCCAGAACAACAGTTTATTTTTTAGAACGCCCCCAGAACAATTGTCAACAGATGACTGACGTTCTTTGGGTTTGGGCGGTTGGGCCACTACCTCTGTGCTCCAGCCCAGCTCGGCCCGTTCGCTGCAACGTCATAGACCCATCAAGACGTCATAATCCGTCCTCCTGCGCTTGCTTCTTCCACGCCGCCACTGGTGATTCCGCCCCGTCCCGTGTTCATCTCGCCGCCCCGTGTTCCTCGCGACGCAATCCTCGCTGTAGCGCCCCGTTCCGTCCCGTGCGCCTACGGCTCGCCGAGTTCGCAGCATCGAGGTCAGTGTGTTCCCATCCTCTCTTCGCCTTCTGCACGTCCCAGCGGATTCCCCAACCCGACGGGCTCCCGTTTAGCTTCTGTATCGCGTAGATCCGTGACCTAGGCTGCTGGCTCTGCGCCAAGTGCGCGACTTGCTGTGGATTAGCAGGGGTGCTGGGATTGGCTGCGGCCGGGGATCCTAAACGGACGCGTTGCTGTTTCCTGCAAGTCTTTGGGTCCTGTCAGATAGCGCTCAGCGCCAGCGGGGTGAAGTTTGCACATTTTCTTTTGGGGATCTCTTGCTGGAGAGATTTGGTCATACGACGAGGGGATTTATACTTCAGTGTGCTTATGCGAGATGCATGTCAGTGCCATGTCGGATGTGCGTGTTTGGGGTAGATTTGTCTATGTTTTTGTGGATTTCTGGTAAAAGATGTTATTTTCTTGTTGGAACGGCTTTTCGGTATCTCGAAATTATGCATATTTATTGAACCTATCGATAACGCATACCTCAACTTTCTAATTCAAGTTTTGAAAACGAAATTAAAAGACTTCGGATGCATCTGTAATGAATAGTTAATGCTTTATCAGAAAAGGGTATTTGAGTTCTGCAGTCCGGAGATTTCATGAAGATTTGATGCGCAAAAGTTTGGTTACCATATTGGGGAAAAAGGGTTCTAACAGTACCAGACAATATGTTTTGCTTTAAATGGCTGTATAGATGCTATTTAGGCTTGCCATATGTGATGTGATATTATGCATTTCTTTTTTCAGCTAATGGCTGGCCACCGAAACAGTCATGGAAAGCGGCATTCTGATTATACTGAGAATGGAGGCAGCAAGAGAAGAAATCCTGGTGATGATACTTACGCACCTGGCCCAGATGATACTGTCTATCGATATCTCTGTGCCTCCAGAAAAATTGGCAGTATCATTGGCAGGGGTGGAGAGATTGCCAAGCAGTTAAGGGCTGATACTCAGGCTAAGATTAGAATCGGTGAGAGTGTCCATGGCTGCGATGAGCGAGTTATCACAATATTTAGCTCAAGCAGGGAAACTAACACCATTGATGATGCTGAGGATAAGGTTTGCCCTGCACAGGATGCTCTCTTTAGAGTTCATGAGAAGCTTACCACTGATGAGGGTCCTGGGAATGAAGACAGTGAAGAAGCTTCACCACAAGTTATTGTTCGTTTGCTTGTTCCGTCAGATCAGATTGGATGCATTATTGGAAAAGGCGGGCATATCATCCAGGGAATCCGCAGTGATACTGGTGCACAAATACGCGTGCTCAGTAAAGATCATATCCCTGCATGTGCCATTAATGGTGATGAACTTCTTCAGGTTGGTCAACTCTTACAATGGTTCCAACATTACGGGAATAGGATTGCATTATTATAGGCATGCCTGTATCCATCCGAGATTTTGCATAGTGCTTGTGCATCTGGTTAATTAAATGTACTATAGCATCTAATTTTTACTGAATCTTGAAAGATATACTGGAATTTCAAGCTTTGCCATCTGTTCAAGTCAATAAGCATGCGGTAGAGCTAGATATGAAACCCATTAAGAGCTACAAGAAGAAAAATAATTTAAACAAAGGGCAGTACAAAACCTGTAATAATATTAGTTGTCAAATGCACTAGTTGTTAATACCTAATTATAGTTCCATTTTTGACACTAGATCTCTGGGGACCCCGCAGTTGTCAGAAAGGCTCTCCATCAAGTTTCTTCTCGCCTTCATGTTAACCCATCTAGGTCACAGCATCTTCTTGCATCCAGTTTGACCCAAACTTATCCAGGGAGCTCCCACCTTGGTAGTTCCTCTACTGCACCAGTTGTTGGTATTGCTCCTGTAATTTCTACTTATGGAGGATATAAAGGTGATGTGGCAGGAGATTGGCCTTCCATATACCAACCACGTAGAGATGAGAGCTCTGCAAAGGAGTTTAGTTTGCGTTTGCTTTGTGCCGCTGCCAATGTTGGAGGTGTAATTGGGAAGGGTGGTGGAATCATCAAACAAATTAGGCAGGAATCTGGAGCTTTTATCAAAGTGGATAGTTCTAATTCTGGTCCAGAAGATGACTGCATTATTACAGTTTCTGCAAAAGAGGTAATTTGTCCTCCTATGACATTCTTTCTGTAAGCTTCTATGCTTACTTTTATTGGAGTTCCTGACCAATGTTGCTTCTTTCTCAATGCAGTTCTTTGAAGATCCTGTCTCGCCAACAATTGATGCTGCTGTCCGTTTGCAGCCTAGATGCAGTGGGAAAACTGACGTGGATTCAGGAGAGCCATCATACACAACACGGTTGTTGGTTTCAACATCACGTATTGGTTGCCTGATAGGCAAAGGTGGTTCAATCATTACAGAGATTCGGAGGTCATCAAGAGCAAACATACGTATCCTTTCCAAGGAAAATGTTCCAAAAGTAGCTGCAGAAGATGAAGAAATGGTTCAGGTGGCTACCTTGAATTTCTGGTTTTCCTCATTTTTATCAGTATTTTGTGCTGCAACAAGTTTTCATCATCGTTATCTTTCTGTTTTCCAGATCAGTGGAGACCTTGATGTTGCAAGACATGCTCTTGTACAAATAACTACAAGGCTGAAGGCCAATTTCTTTGAAAGAGAGAGTGCTTTAGCACCATTTCCGCCAGCTATCCCTTACCATCCTTTGCCTGCTGTAGTTTCAGATGAACCAAAGTACCTAGGCAGAGACACTAAGCCTGCTGGGCATGGTTATCTGTATTCAAGTGGATACCGTCCATCAGATGATCTGATTCCTGCTGACACTTATTCAAATTATAGCAGCTCCCAGGTATCACTTATGTCACTTCTTTGCTGTTATAGCTGACAACTTCCCTAGATTTTTGCTCTATAACATCAACTGAAACTTTCTCTAGGCCCCTGGAGGAGGATATGGGCTTTATGGTGGGTACAGTAGTCGCTCTGGCAGCAGTGGGTAAGTGTGTGTTTTCCCTCACCAGTATAAAAATTCATTCCGATACATGATTAAAGTTACAATTGCTGTTAATTTTCTGTACCATAGGCTACTGGGCCTAGTTAAGTAATATTCTGTTGATCTCTTATTACACTTGTGCTTACATGGCAATTTCTATTTGACATACTTTTTGTCAGGTTATCTGGTCATAGTTCTATTGCCTATGGAAAGCGTCATGGTTACTAGGATCTAGATTGTGGAATAAAACAGGTATGGTTTCTCCACCTTGTCTTGAGATTATGTAATATTTTATATGACCAAAGCCTTTGTCCTTACCGTTATTCTGCCTTTTGAACACATCTAACCCAGCTCAGCTATCTTCTGATGGACCTTTCACCTTTGTCCCCCCCTGCCCCCCTCCTGTACTTATAAGAGCCAAGACATGAAGTTTGGAGCCTGCTTATTTGGAGCCCCTTCCCAAACCAGATGACCAAGAGCATGGCCCAACCTGGAAGTTTCACTTAAGGGCGCCTGTCGAGATGCCATAGCCCATCTGATTTCCCTTGAATATAATAGATTTATGCTATATTTTCCTCCGGGCCTATGTTTGAAGCCCTGCGGTAAATGTTCCAATCCTATGTATTGAGAAGGTCACAGTTGAGACTGCGTGTATTTGTTTGATTGAAACCAGCTTCAGCTTAGTGGTTTGTGTTGAAATACTTATTTCCTAACTACCACCCCAAAGCCAGAATGATATTAAAACAAAATTAGGGTGATACTACTTGCCTTTTCTTGGAAATTGTGGGTTATTTCATAGTGATTCAAGTATTTGCCATCTTGAAAGTAACACCAGAAACACATGCCGTCCTTGAAGTAGCATCAGAGACCACATGTATCGAACTTGTCCTGGGACAAATTCACTTGTGCTGCTGCAAGTTACTGTTTGCAATTCTTATTATCCTTCAGTGAGCTTGAAACATCTAGCAAGGAATCTAGTTTAAATTTAAACCAATCTCAACATAACATAGGTTTGAATGAATAACTAAAGATCTCAAGTGTAGTGAGCTGGAAGTTTTGGCCTGTATCAGTTAAGGCAATGGTCTTAAGCTGCCGTAGGGCATGAACACGATCTTACCAGATCATTTGATCTGATGCACATATGTTGCTCTGAATGGTACAGTGAACTATCATGTCGGGTAAACTGTATGCCAACGTTTGCTGTGATGTACTCCCAAACTTTACAGATTCATCGCCATTTATTTTGTGTGGGAGTTTTAGGGTTGCTCTTATTATGCTCGAGCTCCAGTTTGTTTCGGAATCCTTTCATTATGTATACTGTTAACCAAGAAGGTGCAGGAACATTCAAAATAAGCAGCCATTGCAGATTTTGTTTGTGGCTGAAAGGAGATAGTCCTGGAGGTACACATCATTGGTACCATGTGTGCATTGGACAAGTAATTCATTATGTCTTGGACATGTCATGATCTGACCTGGATACGTGTTGTAGTTTGTTACTCTTATATTTTCCTAGCCTATGTAAATGCAACTGTTGTTAGGTTTTGACTCGTGGTGTTCAATTTTATCCATTTGGCTGGTGTTCATTCAATTTATTACACTTATTACTGGATTGTTTGTATACGTTGTTGATTATCTCCTGGTTGGAGTAAAGAGCAGCTCATTTGTGGCCCATGACTCCAGGGTTTGTTAACTTAAAAATCTTCTCTGAAGTTGTACAACATTCGTACCTTAGAAATGTACGAATCCACCCTCTGGTCATTTATATTTGGCGTTAGGAGAGCTATTTTGAACTGCATGTAGGCATGTTTTCTCGTTCTAACGTTAAACATAGCACTTGAAGCTATACTGCTTGTAATGCTGTAATGGTTCCTTAGACCGGAAGACCATGGAGTTAATAGAAAAGAACATTGTACGAGCTCTCTGCTAGCCGGATAGCTGATCTGAGCTTGAATTTGTAAGAGCATCTCCAATAGATTTGTTAAATCTGGAAACCTAAATTTTGTTTTAGGTACAAGAGAGAGAAGATATAGGTATTCATTTTGCTTCTCTTTTCAGCAGAATATCTAAAACTGGTTACCTATAAATATTCTTAAAAATACTAACTTCGAGGAAGTTTCCATAAAAAGACCTAGACAAAGAAAATAATGAAAAATGTTAACTTTCTCTGAGGGCTTGTTTGTAAAACTGTCATTTCCTTATCCACAAACGCTGGCGTGGGGTGTGTTGCTCTCCTCCCCGAGCTTGGCGCGTTACCACCTCCCCTAACATGAGCCCCGACCCTCCTCGACACGAGCTCCGACGCTCAGTCCTCCATCCCTCACGTGAGCACCAGCTCACTGCCCTCCTCGACCTCACCCCTGATGTGAGCTTCGATGCTTCGTCCTCCTTCCTTGACATGAGCTCCGACACCCGTCCTCCTTCCCCCATGTGAGCACTAGCTTGCCGCCCTCCTTGCCCTCACCCTTGACGTGAGCTCTGAGCTCCGACGCTCCGTCCTCCTTCTCTGACATGAGCTCCGATGCTCTGTCCTCCTTCCCCCCACGCGAGCACCAGCTCGCCACCCTCCTCGCCCTCACCCCCGACGTGAGCCACAGAGCGCTGTCCTCTTCTCCCTTGCCCCCAACGCGAGCCTTGGGGCGGAGATTTCCCCGGCGCCTCCACTTCTTCTTCATCGGACGCAATTGTTGGCTTGAAGATGGCCTGGCCGGAGGTGGAGGGGGCATGACAAGGTCGTCCTCACCTCTCATGGCAGTGACGACGTCTAGAATCAAAGGTGCGACGAGGCAGGCGGCGGTACATCAGGCGATGAAATGTCCATCCAGGTGTGGTTGGTCTCTCCCGCCACTGCAATCGAATTTAGGTCTCTATGTGTTGAATTGGTATATTTTGATCATGGAGAGAGGATTTTAGGTCGATTGCTAAAAATTTTAGGGATAGCAATCTATATAGCAACTCTGCTGGAGCTGTATTTTAGGTATTTGGACAGTTTTTAGGGATAGCAACTCAATATAGCAATTCTATTGGAGATGCTAAGAAGTCTCTGGATTGAGGACTTTCGGACTGATGAATTGAAGATGCTTTTGAAAATCACATACGAAAATTGGATGTTTTATTCAGAAAAAAATAAGTTGGACGTGGACTCAAATGTGACGCGATTCAAAAATATCCTAATCAATCCCTTAAAGTTATTTTCAACAGGCGGACTGCCAATTTGGTAAGGCGGGGGCAGCCACTCTAACGGCCGATGCAAAGGTCCCCGCCGTGGTCTTCTCCGGTAGCTGCGGTGTCTGGACGCTGGCCGTCATGGATGGCGCTTTGACTGGATGCGGCGTCAGTGTTTAGGGACTAAGGGGCATATAGGCTTCAGGTTCATTGGACTGGGGAGATGGGCCGGCCCCGGTAGTAAAGATGAAGGGCCAACCTGGCGCCGCCAATTAAAGGTGGCCAAACGGGCGGCCCGACACGATATGGTCTGGGTCTTAAAAGGCCCGGCATGTTTAATATAGGGCCGGCATGGCCCACAGACCTTTCGGGCCATGCGGCTCAGCTACTGGCCCATGCCACAGCCCTAAAATGCAAATTCGTGTCGGGCCGACTCACTGGGCATGCAACTAAATACGGCTCAATAATGCAATTATAGCCTATTAACACTTAAAAGTAATGAAAAATAAATAGTAATAAGGTAGGTGGTGGGATTTGAACACAAAACCTCCACTAAAGTAATGAGATCACTTATCAATACATTAGAAAACTCTTTTTTAATTATGACATAAATATAATTATACTTAAGCAAACTTTATCGGGCAATCCATGCTAGCCCTCGGGTCTGACCGTCGGCCCAAGCACAGTCCTTACCATAGAGCCGTGCCGGCACGGACCCTAAATTGAGTGGGCCGTGCCGTTCTCGGACCGTGCATTTTTTTGCGTGCTTCATACCGGCCCACTCGTGCTTGCGTGCCGTGTGAATCTAGTGTGGATCAGTGGCTAGTAATAATGCCCTTGGGCTTGCGGATAATTATTTGATGCCTTTTGCACGGAAGGCATGGGTCTAATACCGTTGGACTAATTACTTAGAAAAAAAAATTGAAGCTGTAAACCATCTAGTTTATGTTGTACTAATCATGTTTGATTGTGCAATTATGAAATTAACCAAGAGATAATAATAACTGCATATGCTAGTTCAAGATTTCATTTTATTATTTTCAAGCGTGACATGTCATCAAAAATGATTTGAAACTACAAATAAAACGATCTCTATAATGCATGGTTTCATTTTTGTGTTTGATTGCACTTAATTTAATGTTCTTTCATTGGTTGTCTATAGGATGAAATGAAACTCTTCTCCTCCAATGCTAGTATCATAGTGTTTTAATTTTGGAAAACTATATATACCCAGTTTCATCTAAATGAAACTTCATTCTTCTCTCTCCTCATAACTTCATTGTCATGTAATTAAAATTACTTATATGATACCTCATTTATTGAAAATGAAACTTCTATTAGGAGTATCCTAAGGAACCTCATCAGTACTTGAATTTCTGGTGTTGCCCCTTTCCAAGAAAACAAAACTATAGATCTAATTAATAAAAAAAAAAGAGCCATCATAAACAACGAGGCCTATTAGCTCAGTTGGTTATAGCGTCGTGCTAATAACGCGAAGGTCGCAGTACTACCGGAATCCCGTGGAATGCCGAGTGCCAGTGGCACTCGGCAAAACCTTATTTCCCCTCGGCATCTCCGACTCGGCACCTGTGCAGCCGGCATCTACCTAGTTGCCGAGTGTCACAAATCGAGCACTCGGTAACTAGGTCCCCGAGGGTCAGCTCGGACACTCGGCGCAAAAAAGTGACGTGACGGGGAGGTGACGGAGAGGGCCTAGATGCCGAGTGCCCAAGTATGCGGCACTCGGCATATCTCTCCTATATGCCGAGTGCTCAAGTCCGTGACACTCAGCATATCTCTTCTATATGTCGAGTGCCCGTGAAAGCGGCACTCGGCATCTATCCACTATATGCCGAATGCCAAGCTGTAACACTCGGCAACTTCCTGACCGCGTTGCCAGTAAATGGTCCCTTTGTCGAGTGTTAATGCCAAGCACTCGGCAAAGGTGCTGAATTACAACAGGTTTCTTTTTATTTTATCTAGCCACGGACCACTAAAAATCACAACAATTATATATATCATCACAGACACATCATCTACACCTCAAATGCATATCCATGAAACATCACAAGCATCATGATCGTTAATCCACAAATTATAACATAACAAGCATCCACAATTTAGTCCTCAAGTCCACAAACACACCAATTACAAGTGATAGTCACAAACGATAACAATTCGGTCCTCAAGTCCACAAACAAACACACTACGTCGTAAATGCTAAAGTATCAGAAACGATCACCACCGCGCCATTGCGATGGGGATAAGTCCTGATCCTATGGATTAGGGCAAGGATTGGGATCGTTCGATGCCCACGATTGACCCTGCACAAAAAAGGAGATTGCATGTGTGACTATAGTTGGTGACAAGTATAGAAAGTTTTGCTTAAAGTATAATTTAGTGATAAGTATAGTAAATATTGCTAGAAGCATATAGTTGGGTTATAAGTATATGAAATATTGCTAAAAATATGGTTCGATCTAAACAAGAATAGTTTGCTCTAAAGTAAAGTTTGGCCACTAGGTAGAAAATGATAGTGTAAAGTGACAACATAAGTAAATTCACTCATAGGAGTACTCGCAGGGGGAGGTGGAGCAGGGATTGGAGGTGGAGTATATATCATTGGTGGGATAGGCTGACCCATCTTCTCGCTCAGACTATAATCATAAAAAACATACTATAATCACTTATGAGTTGAAATTTGAGTATTGAATGAAAAAATCCATTATTTGATATAGTTATAGCTCTAATTCAATTTAATTCATTTCAAACTCGATCTTTAAAAAAATTAACAATTATCATATGGAACAAAAAAATGATCAAATTTTGATAGAACTCATTGTGTATGATTTTATGCCTATATAAAAAGAATCAAAGGTAAATTTGAAGTCAAAGAAGAATTTGATTCAAAAACCTAGTCACTTACCTTCAACTATTAGAATCTTCAACCAAGTTTGTTCGATTTGTAAATAACATTTATGAAAACTTTTTCGAAACCTTCTCCAATCTTTACTACAGCGTCCCCATAAGATGTCATGATGTCATGCGAAATTTGATGATCTTTAGACATGCTTTTTATATAATTTAAATAGAATTAGATAACATGTTTGTGCTCATATTTCGTAAATAAGATGCATGAAATATTGTTTCGTTTTCATGCATACGGACTTAAATTGGACTTAGTAACCTAAATATCATTTTTCCTTTTACTATATTTTATTATTTTAAGTATATGTAGTTCAAATTTGATTTTTAACAAGAAATTGGATTTGAACAAAACAATTGACATAATATAGCAAACAGGTCAATAAAAATACCATACTTTATCATTGATTATCATGTATTATACTAGTATAAAAAGAAATAGATAAGGGGTGTTTGTTATATTTTTTTTTCCATAGTTTGCCATGTGCGAGCTTTCGACCCTCGACATCTAGGGGTAGGTGCCGAGTGGGAGGATGTGACACTCGGCATATTCGGTATTTGCCGAGTGCGAGTGTTTGCCACTCGACATCTGTGTCAATTGCCAAGTACAAGACGCGCGCTCTCGGCATCTCCTAACGGCGGCACCTCCACCGTTATCGGACCCCACACGGATTGCCGGGTGTGTTTAGTTGCCGAGGGCGGAGGGCATTTTGTCGAGTGTCGTGTCGTATGACACTCGGCAAATAGCCTTAATGCGGTGTGTGACCTATATGCCGAGAGCTACTCCTGTGGCACTCGGCAATGAGGGAGATGCCGAGTGCCCGTGATAATGCCCTCGACAAATAACTTTGCACTCGGCAAATCATCGGTTTCCGGTAGTGCAGGTTCGAGACCTGCATGGGCCATCATTTTTTTATGGTTTGTGCCGCTGTTAGTTCTCCTTCATTATCTGTTTCATTACCGAGCGGAACAACTATGCCCACCGCTCTCTGTTTTACTGTCTGCTGCTTTACATGCAGCTCTTTTGTAAATTCAAGTTAATTTTTTCCCCGGCAGATGAGTCTGGTGATTGTCATTTATACCTCTGTTATTCAAGAGCAAACAATGCACGCGCGCACACAAAAATGGACAACGCAAATGTGAAAAATTAAACATTATTATATTCTGGCGGTAGCCTTTGAGCTGTGATTTCAAACTTCTATAACTTCCAGTGGCCGACAAGAAAAAACAAATGTTGTGTAACAGTTTTTTTATATATATAATCACATAAACCACCTTCTAACTCACTTAGGGTTTGATATATATTGACACCCTTAGTTATTTGTTGCAACAGCCTCATCTCACCACTGTATTTTGTTAAAAAAACCACCCCTTGACACATGTTTAATTGATTTCATATGTTTTTATCAATATTACTTTTAAAAAAAACTAAGTTAATTAAGTTTAGTATAGTTACAGATTTTTAATGAGCCTAATTCATCTTATTTTCATGAAAAGTAGATTCAAGTCAGCAAATTTGTGAGACACCGTCTAAACTCTAACTGATATCTTTGTTACATATCATCTAAAAAAATTATAAGAACTATACTTTAGAAAATTTTGTATATTTGATAAGAATAACAACATTGACTGCTTCAAATGAAGAAAAATATGATGTATGAATTAAACATGTGTAAATTGCAGTGATTTTTTTTTTATAAAAGAGCTCAGTAGGTGATTGGATATTTACAACAATATAACTATGTGTAGAAATCTCAAATTTCAAGTGATTTAGAGGGTGGTTTTTATAATTAACTTTTTTTAAGCAAGCACATTGTGTAAAAATTATCGACCATTCATCTACTTAAAATGTATCTGTAGTTGTATTGAGTGGTAGGATATACTCCCTCCATTCTCTTTTTGCTATCGTTCCGACCAACCGAGTTGGCCTAGGAGCAGTACAAAAGGTTTGTCGATACTGGACTTTTGGATTTGAAAATAGTTTCAGAAGATATATCTAAAGTAGATGGTGATTGATAGAGCAATTCTTGTTCGTAAGTTCCGGTATGAGTACTGTGCCGATAGCAAATTACGAACAGAGGAGTATGAATGTATGTCCTATGACAAACAACACGCTATCAAATCAATGCGACATCCTTGGCAAGATTTTTTTTTTTTAAAAAACTGAGATTATATTGATTTGAATCAGTAGGTGCATATTGATATTTAAAATTACAAGTAAAAGTGTAAAAACAAGCCAAAGGCTCCATTCCTTTAAAGCACAAAAGGCGTAGGGACAAACGAGCAAACTACATGATAAAAAGAAAACCATTGTTTTAGAGTTCAGCACGTCGAAACTATATCCTCTTGCCACGACCACAACGAAAAGGTCGGGATCTAATATATGCGGTAACATTTGAATAACAATAATGCCGTTGCTAGATGGATATGATCTCGTAGGAGATGATGCCACAAACAATAAGAACGTCTTTAAGGGGAAAAATGACACTCACAAATGTCATCATCGTCTAATCAAATCAAGAGATTTATTTCTCCTAGAACTGGCACACCACTTCACCGCAATTGTACTATGACAAACCTAACAGATTCAAGAGCAGCACATGTCCATGTAGATCCCGTGTAATCAATGTGATGTCGTACGTCTAAGGATCTCGTGAAAATGGAAATGAACTAGATTCTTGTTTCTACCACAACTCAAGGTGGGAAACCAAGTAGTGCCAATTTTTTCTCTTGGCTGCCACAACGGTGGTGTGGCAAGCTAGTCAGGCAATCAAAAGCAATCCTATAGAATTATCGATCAATCGTGAATGTATACCTAGCCTTCTTGGACCGAACTAAACGAGCCGGCAATGAGACCCGATGATTTTGGCTCAATCTGAATACGAGCGAGTATAGAGGCTAACGGGTCATGATAATGAGACAAAGCCTATGACAAGCATGCTTGGGCCTTGTCATAGGCTCGCCATGCTGGTCCAAGCATGGCCCTTTCTAAGGGGCTCAACCAACTCGTTAAAGTGACCTGTGTATTCAATGACGAAGCTTGAATCAATTCCAAAGGGGGGTCGGCCATTGATTTCCGTCGTTGAACAAAGGGATGTATGGTGATTTCATTTATTCCTAAACCTGGGGGGGGGGGGGTGTGAGGCATGGCCCTCCTTGGCCATAGCAATGCTCCATCACTGCGTGTAGTCCATTGGGCATGGTCCTTGACGGCCATGTGTAAGCTTCATGACCATTGGAATATGGAAACCCCAAAGGTATGAATGTTTTGGTGATTGAATGCAAACACAAAATGCGTACTAATGTCTACATCAAGTGTTTTATTTGAAACGCCTACATCAAGTGTTGTGGGTGTAGAAATAATCCATTAACTCAAACAATGGGCACGGTGAATGGTCGCCTTGGTGATCAATGTGAACTCGATGGATTGCCAGTGAGGATCTTGATGGAGAGTTGCGGTGATGGAGATGGATAAAGGCTAAGGACAGCTAGGTCCAAGTGTGTTATGATCACTTGGCTAGTGTGTATGCTTGATTCCATAGGAAAAACCAAACTATCAAGAGGGCACGAGTCATTCTCTTAGGTCTCTATAGTGTTAGGAGTGTTGGGATGCTCAAGTGAAGCTCTTGGATACTAGAAGTAGCAAGGAAATGAAGTCAAGGAGGACAAGGAGTTTCAACTTTAGATCAAGTCACCGTAAGGTACAGTGAGATCACTGTAATGTATGGTGACTAGGCCACTAGATCGACTTTAGAACAGTCGATGGAGCTCAGGAGGTTGCCGTAAGGTACATCGAGTCAAGAGCAAAAAAGACCAATGCTGACATCTGCTAAGTCATACCAAACAAATAAACCTAGCCAAGGCGTCAAAAATACTTGTTGGTAGAACTCTACAGAAGGTTAGTATGCGTATGTTAAATCTGCAAGCGCATAGACATCCCGTTGTAGCATTTCACCATTAGATTACTCCAATGGCTGTCATTTATAGTTCTCCCAAGAGAAGACGACAGTCAAAGAGATAGAATGATCATAAGCATATAACTAATAATATACCAAAGTCATTGATAGGGGCAAGGACAATAAAGATAATGGGTAGTGTGACACACAGAACAATCCAATGTAACATTAGTACAAAGCCTAGTTTAAGTGGGTTTAAGAAGAGTCAAGCTAAGTTCCTATGTACTTCTATATTCCTGTCTATAGGTTAGATACATACAACACATACAAACCTAAGTTCTATGCTAAATCGAAACAAGGAGGATTAATAAGCACAACAGGGCTGTCACCACCTACCAGCAACCCTATAGTAGGACACGTGACACTAGGGCTATCAAGTCCCTATGCCAGTTCGAAAGTTACATGACAATAAGGCAATCAAATCCTTACTGCTAGATCTATTCCTGTTCGTGGGGGCAAGCAAACACTCAAAGTTACTTACCAATCTAAGTACCATGCTTACATTGCTAAACAATACTCTCAATTCCCATGGGACTCTGACCCATCGGATCAACAAGTTGGGAATTAGAGTACGCCTAACCTTGACATGACGAATCAACAAGTCAAGTACTAGAACATGCATAACTCTGACCCTACGAATCAACAAGTCAAGGGATAAGGCAAGCATAACTCCGACCCTACAGATCAACAAGCTAAGGACTATAGGACACATAACTTTAACCCTATGGATTAACAAATTATGAACTAATGCATGTCTAACCACAATATGCATTGAACGAGTGCAAGGGCATAGATTGACTAGTATGAGTATGTGAAGCATAAAGCAATCAAACATGACTATGAAATAACCACATAGAAGGTATATGACTATGACACTAGTATAAGCATAAAGCATAAGGAATAAAGAACATAATTCTATTGATAAAGGGTATAAGTCTTACTAGAGAGGGATAGTGTGGAACTATATCCAAGACTCTCCAAGACCAGATCAAGGACCTCTAGTCATCTCTGCTCTATCCTAAACTCCACTAGGGCCTAAAGACTAAGTACAATACTAGAGAGTGGATTCTTCTTGGTCTGTGTGGAAGTGGGAGCCACTCCCCTCCTTTTATAGTACCCAAAGATCGGTTTCTAGGAGTAACCGCCATAGAACTATAGCGCATTGACCATGGGAATGAGCTGAGCATTTGACACATGGAAGGGGAGGTTGAACCGCCTCAAAGTTAGGTTAGCTGACCTAGGAGTGGGGCCTTTGGCCTCGTGCTTCCTTGAGGTAACTGATAGGTGGGTCCCTTTGCTGGTTAAGGAGGTGTTCTGCCGAGGAACCATGTGTAGCCATGTATTTGATCCATATGATGTCCAGTTGTCGCCGTTCCATTGGCTGGAATGGTGTTTTCCCAGATCATGCTCCATTTCTACATCTCTTTTATATAAATCTCTGCATCAACATAAATATCCAAGGACAAGTGGAGTTCCATTATTTGTAACTAACATGTGAGTATGAAATGCCAAGTCTTCCTATTATTGTAGGCAAATTGACAGTCAAAATTGGTATTTAACGACAGCCAACAACCAAAGATTGGACATCTCTAGTGAAGCTACGGTGGGGTCGCTGTAAGTTACGGTGACCTAGGAGCAGAGGAAGTTGGCCTCTACTATGAAGCTTCTATTGAAGTTACGACGAGGTCGCTGTAAGCTATGGTGAGCCAGAAATGAGGAGTGACAAAAAACTAGAGCTCTGTGTTGAAGATACAATGAGGGCACCGAAGGTCAGAAGTCACAGTAAGAAGGAATGGGAGGTCACCGTAATGTACGGTGATCGTTCCTAAAGTGGTACTTGTGGCGATTTGATCTACAAGTTCACAACTTTTTGGCAACGCCTACTGGAGTGGTATATAGCTGTTGTTGGGGGTCTTGGAGACCTCTCTTGGCCATTTAGATTGCTGGAAAAACCTGTAGAGAGCCAAGAGGAAAAGATAAGAGACTTGGGCAAAAGATTGGAGAGCTATCTTTGAGTGTGTTGGAGAGTAACAAGAATAACTCTTCATCTCTAGCCTAGGGTGGTTGTAGAGAGTGATTAGTGCTATCACTCTTGGTCTATGGTAGGGCCTAGACCGGTTATGTGTCGGTGATTGAGCATATCAAGTGTGATTGGTTGTGAAGGCCATCATAAGTTTGTACAAGGTTGGAGCTCGCCTTTAAAAGGAGCATCAAGAAGAGAGCGTTTGTGTGTGCACTCCAGGAGTGCAACAAGTCCTTGGGGGGAGGTAAGGTCATGTTCATGGAACAATGGTCCATAACCGTGCCGTCACTCCCGAGAGTGATGCAAGCTTGTATATGAGGACTCCACCATTGAGTGGCGGGAGGGATCAATACTCTAGCGGGAGTCGATCTAATAAGGACTAGGGGAAAATGCCATCCTTCCAATACCTCGTGCTAAAAATCAATGAGCATTCTCTAAACCCTCTCTCTACCTACCATCTTTAATTCCGCACTTGTGTGTAAGTAGAGATAGGGCTTCCATGGGCTTGCAAGCTTGTTGATTGGTTTGACACCGCATACATTGCATCATACCACTAGTATTGCTAGGATCTCGACTCGATAGAACTGCATAGGACTTGCTGTTAAAGGCTATGAAGAATCAATCAAGTAAAGTTTGAGTCAACGATCCATATAACCGGTCCAATTCACCCCCTTCTTGGCTAGTGTTTAGGCTTAACTTCATAGGAAAAACCGGACTATCAAGAGGGCACAAATCATTCTCTTAGGTCCCACTAGTACTAGAAGTGTTGGGATGCTCAGTGAGTATGTTACCCACTATAAGAGGCAGTGGAGAAGGATCGACCAACGTTTGGAAGCAAGGAAACAAACACAAGAGGACAAGGAGTTTCAGTTTCAAATCAAGTTGTCGTAGGATACAACAAGGTCACCGTAAGGTACGGTGAAGGTTGCAAGGAGTTACTCAGAGAAGGAGTCAGCCAATAGGAGTCGCCTTATGGTCCAAAAGAGGCCCCATATGGTACGGTGACTGGTCCAGGAGAGATGGACTCTCCGTATACGCAGGCATGTGGGTGTCAACGTAGGCTGCGGAGATTGAGTCACCATAAGCTACAATGAGTATCAAGAAGATGTACAGAGACACTACGAGTCTCGACAGGAGCACAAGGGGTCATGTTACAGAACAATGAGGTCATCCTAGACTACAGTAAAGCCAACACGATAAAGACTAGAAAATTGGACCTCTCTGGTGAAGTGACGGTGGGGTCGCCATAGGATATAGTGACCTAGAGAGGAGATTGAGAGCAAGTTTCAAATTTCTCTATTGAAGCTACGACGTGGGTTGCGGACCATGGAGGAATTCATGTAGGGAAAGCACTAAGATTCAGAGGTTGTCGTAAGGAGGAGATTGAGTCACCGTGAGGTATGGTGAACTAGCCATTCAATGACTAGTGCTGAAGTTTGAATACTTTGAGGTCAACGTAAGGTATGACAATTGATTACTTAGCAGCCAACTTTTTGGCAATGACTGGAGGAGTGGTTGAAGCCTATAAATTGTTATTGCTCAGCTCATGGAGAGCTCTCTTGGCCATTTGGATTGCTGGAGGAATTAGTAGAGGGTCTAGAGGAGAAGAGAAGACACTTGTGCAAAGATTTAAGAACTATGTTTGAGTGTCAAGGAGAGTAACAAGAGAACCTCTTCATCTCTAGACTAGTGAGGTTGTGGAGAGTGATTTGTGTTGTTACTCTTGGTCGATGGTAGGGTCTAGACTGGTTAGGTGTCGATGATTGAGGTTATCGTGATTGGTTGTTAAAGCCATCACAAGTTTGTACAAGGTAGGAATTTGCCTTTGATAGGAGCGTCAAGAAGAGAGCACATGTGCTTTCACTAGGAGAGTGGAGCAAGTCCTTGAGGGAGGAAAGCTTGTGCCCATGGGGTAGCGGTTATGCGACCGTGTCTTCACTTGGAGTGATGCGGGCTTATATGCAAGGACTCCACCGTTGAGTAGCGGGAGAGATCGATACTCCGGCGAAAGTTGATCCAACGAGGATTAGGGCAAGATGCCATCCTTCCGAGACCTCAGGCTAAAAATCAAAAAGCATTCTCTAAACTCTCTCCTTACTTACCATCTTTAATTTCGTACTTGTGTGTAAGTAGAGATAGGGCTGTCACGGTCTTGCTTTCTTGTTGATTGGCTTGGCTTCACTTGCATTGCATCATTCTACTGGAATTGCTAGGGTCTTGGCTCAAGTAGAATTTTATAGGACTCGCCGTTAGCGAGGTGTGCAAAATCGGTTAGTGAAAGTTTGAGTTGATGATCCATCTCGGTCCAATTCCTCCCCCCTCGGTGTTCCTTGATCCTTACACCTCTGCCATTCACTACTACAAAAAGTATTTTTCATCAAAAGGGTAAAGTGAAATAGCAACGGACATTTTTAAAACCGTTACTAATTGGTCATAAGAATGAAGTATGTTACTATTTGTGACTCATCCACGACCAAAAGATTGAGATCAATGGTTGAAACAAAGTCGCCATATGAAATAAATACATGTTAATCCTAATCCAACCCCTCTCTCTGACTCTCTCTCTCTCTCTCTCTCTCTCTCTCTCTCTCTCTAGTCTCCAAGCAAGTACCCCTTCTCTCCCTCACGTGCCTGCTCCCTCCTCCCTCCTCTTCGTGCCTCATCCTCTCCCTCAGACGGCAGTGTCGACAGGCAGCTCCCCTCAAACAACGGCGAGCCCCCTCCCCTCGAATGGTGGCCTCCCCTCACATGGTAGCAAGCCCTCTCCCCTCAAGCGTAGCATCAATGGCAGTGGTCCCCCTCCGCCAAGCACCTCCTTCCCATGATCTACCCCTCCCCAAGCTCCTGCTCAGCGACCATGGGTGGAGCTGCCCTAGCTCCCACCCCGAGCTCCTACGGTGGTGCAAGTGTTAGAATCCCGCCCGAGGAATGACGCTCACATCGTAGGCGAGGCTCCGGCCAAATGCACACACACCTGAAAAAAACCTACGCACACACAAGTTGAATGATCTTGTTTTGGGGGCTGCAATTTGTAGATTTTCATGTTGTATTCCTATGCTTAAATAGAGAATTACAACGAAAGTAATAAAGGACCTCCGATCAGGCACAACTAGCTTTCTAAACCTAGCAAACAAACTAAGGAAAGATAAAACACTAAACAAGGAAGGCAAGGATTATTTTCTACAATCTCCTCCTAAGCCTTGCCGTGCTTGCTATCAACATTTATCAGACCGATCTTGGTATGCAGCTCATGAAACTTGGTCTTGCCGAGCGGCTTCGTAAGAATGTCGCCAAGCTGTTCCTCGTTCTTGATGGACTTGACACGGATCAAGCCATCTTCCATAGACTCTCAGACTAGGTGATACTTCACCTGGATATGCTTACTTTGTCCATGGAGCACTGGATTCTTGATTAAAGCAATGGCAGACTTGTTGTCTACCCGCAACATTGACGTGCTTGGTGTTGAAACCCACACTTCTACAAGCACCCAAGCCAGCCACAATGCCTAACAAGCAGCATTGGCAACTGCTATATACTCTGCCTCGCAGCTTGATTGCGTCACCACCTTCTGCTTCATGGATTGCCAAGTGATCGGGCTGCTACTGAGAAAGAAGATCACACCTGTCATGCTTTTCCTAGCATTGACATCGCCGGTGTAATCACTATTGCTAAAGCCAGTGAGGTTGGATTCACCCTCCTCCTTCTAGCCGAACTAGAGTCCCCAATTCTGGGTCCCGACCACATAGCATAGGATGCGCTTCATCGTGATGAGGTGGTCCTCCCACGATCCTCCAGGAACCGGCTAACAAACCCGACTACAAATGCGAGATCAAGGCGAGTGTTAACCTGATACCTCAGGCTCTCAACGATGCTCCTGTACGTTGTCGCGTCGATCAGCGGCTGCTCACTGAGCTTGCTTAGCTTGAGCCACGTCTCCATGGGCGTTTGGCAGGGATTGCACCCGACCATGCCGCATCTCTCTAGGATGTTGCCAGCCTAGTGAGATCCCTCTCGCGCTCTGCTTCACTTCAATACTGAGGTAGTAGTAAAGCAGGCCGAGGTCGCTCATCTTGAACGCAGCCGCCATCTCCGATGCTCGAGCCGGTGAACACGAGGTCATTGACAGAGACCTCGACCACTAGTTGAGCGTCGTGACCTTGCTTGACGTAGTTGGCGTGTTCTGATGGCCTCGTCCTAAAACCGAGTGACAGCAAGGTTCTATCGAGCTTCGTGTTCCAAGCACGTGGCACTTGATGCAGGTCGTATAGTGCCTTCCGCAATTTGAGCACCTTGTGCTCCTTGCCGGTGATGACAAAACCAGCCGGCTACTCGATGTAGACCTCCTCTTGTAGGTCCCCATTGAGGAACACCAATTTGACATCCATGTGATGCACCTCCGACCCCTTGTGCGTTGTGAGGGCAATAAGCAGGCGCACCGAGTCGAGTTGAGCCATTGGCGCGAACACCTCGTCGTAGTCAATGCCATGCCGTTGTGCGTAGCCCTTCACCATGAGGCGCGCCTCGTGCTTGGACACCGCCCCGTGTTTGTCCTGCTTCACCTTGAAGACCTACTTCATGCCGATCGCCTTACGAACGGGTGGGAGGTCGGCGAGACACCACATGCCGTTCTCCTTGATGGAGTCCATCTCCTCCATCATTGTCTTCCTCCAGTTGGGGCTGCCCTCTGCCTCGGCGAATGAGGGGGGCTAATCCGCTCACCTCATGAAGCTCCTCCATCACCAGTGCACATAGTACGGGCCCACGCAGCGAGGCTTGCCTGATGATGTCATTGATTCTGCAAAACCGAAGAGGCACGTCGTCGTCGTGGTCGGTGTCGAGGTCATCATCGTCAACCCCGTCTGGTGAGCTAGGCTCCGACTCATCGGCCCTAGCACCCGGAGGCGGTGATTGCCCTCCTGGTGCATCTCCCGTAGGCACCTCGACCATCTTATCAACATGTGCGGCCTGTCCCCAAGTGGTGTACTCCACCATGAACACGTCATCGCTACCAGCTGGCTTGCCATCGCCACCACTGTTGCCCTAGTCCCACTGGGCTTGCTCGTCGAGCACCACGTCGCATGTCACATGAACACGCTTTGCGATGGGGTCATAGGCTGTTGACTTTTGCTAAGCCATATTAATAAATCATTCCCGGCACGGGGCCAGAAACGGTTCACTAATATGTCCCAGAGTCAAGTAGGTAAAATCCGCAAGCGCACGGAGAATACCGTTGTAGCATTTCACCCGGAAGTATTCAGGGTATCGTATTTGTTTATCCCAAAGGAAGGTTATGATCAAGAAGCATTACTAACATATAAGATCATGTTAACAATTAGCAAGGATATCTAACCAAGACAGGCGGGTACATGATAATAACCGGGTAGTGTGACACACACAGAAGATTCCTACTAAATAAATAAAGTCTAGTGGAGGAAAGACTAGGCTAAGCTACTCCTACTATACATCCCTATACAGTTGCATAGCCTAAGTAGAATACATACAGACCCACACTCAGGTTCAGCAGTCAATAGTATAGCACTTCAGGCACGGACTTACCCCTGCATCCACAGGCGACTTCCGCCAAGAGCCTACGCATTAGCCTAGCGGGGAGGATTTCAAAGGACGGACAGGGCTGTCACCACCTGCCGCCTACCTCAACGAACCAGTAGACTAACGAATAATTGATGCAAATCAGTCACCCAAGTACCATACTTGCATGACCAAAGAGCACTCTGCCCCTCCGCGATTACTATTAACGAGGCAGAGCTACCGTACGAATACGATCACCAAACCCATGCTATACTTTATCAGCTAAAACTAAGCATAGAGACTATAACATATAAACTAGACTATAGTGACGGTATATAACTAGCATGACAATAGTAGTATAATAAATATAAACTACTATCACACAAGTAGACTATACTATCACATATATGGATCACAATATCAAACAAGAAACTCATGACCCAAGCACAACTATATAGAAAAAATATATATATTGATAAGAGCAAAGTCTTACAAAAGGGAAAAGATACAAGAGCCATACCAATTCCAAGTGAAGACTTGGGACTAGAGAGCTCTAGACTCAGCCTAACTCCACTAAAACTCCAAGAACTACTACTAGCAAGAGAGAAATGCTTCTTGTGGTGTGTGTTGAGTGTGAAGGCACACCCTCCTATTTATAGCCTCAATAGGTCGGCAAGGGAGAGTAACCGCCACGGAAGGCACCTCAAACCGCCATCAGGAGTCGCTGAGGAGCCAACACGTGGAAGCACAAAGGAATATCCCCCAGGACCAGGTCGGCCGACCTGACTGGGTCGCCCGACCTGGCCAGGGGTCCTCCTGGCCTGTGCTTTCTTGGGGAGGCTGGCAGGTGGGTCCTGAGGTCGGTTCCCGCGGTATTACAGGGAGTTATGTCGGTTAAGAGCTGAAAATGGGCCCTTCAATCCGTGTGACGTCCATGTGGCACTCTCTGATTGGTCGAAAGTGTGTTTTCTTGTCTTTTGAGGTGTTTCCTTCACATTTCCTCCTGCATGCACAAAGTTCTCCAAGTACAAGTGGAACTATATTATTGTGATAAAGCATGCGTGTATGAAATGCCAAATTCTCCTTTATTTGAGTATAGTTGACGGTTGAAAATGGTATTTAACAGCCGTCAACAGAGGCCTAGAACTGAAGTGAAGTTGTGGGTTTAGTCCCATATTGAAAGTTTAGGTGGGTGAGGGTCAACATATAACCCTTGTTGTTCCAACCATAGCACCATCGGGTTAACCCTTTTACACGAAGTGATGATAAAAGCGTAAGAGTTATGCTATGCATGAATACTCGTGCCCGCTCCTACGGGAGGGCTGAGCGGTAAGCGGACTTTGGACGCGGGGCGTTACAGTTGTATCACAGCATCAACTCTTGTTTCATCGAGAAGAGGTCTTGGGTATCCGCTTGCCGTGTTTGCGGTGTGCTACCGAGGGCATCAGTCCTTAAAGGGGAGGGGGGGGGGGTGACTGTAACACCCCAACCTGTTAGCACCCTGTAGTTGTAGTTTCGATCCGAGGGGCCTAGAAGTGAAGTGATGTTGTGGGTTTAGTCCCACATTGGAAGTTTAGGTAGGTGAGGGTCAGCATATAACCCTTGTTGTTCCCATCATAGCACTATCAAGTTAACCCTTTGATGAGGAATACACCCTTATGGATACACCCAGCACTCCGCCAACCAAAATACAAGTTCATGCGCGACAACTGAATTTACGGGTGATCTTGTTCCTAATGATTCCTTTATGTGATTTTGAGAATAGATTGCTACCTAATGAATTAATTGTTGTTAGAAACTATGGAGATGATGATGAGATAGCTGGGGAGGTGATTGGAGACGTGATGGGCCAGCAAGGACGTCCAAGCCAAGGTGGAGGCCCAATCAAAACCGACTTCGAGTCTGTTTCGGAGCCCAGGACCAGTCTGCACTAAAACGGATGCCCAGGACGCATACGGACTCGAATTTGGACGTTCTATATATGCCTGGAAAGATAACGAAAAGCCCTTTCCAACCCAACTGGTTCCATGTCAAAATTCGTCCCGAGCCATCGGCAATCGCCGAAACAATTCGACATCCAGAATCTGTCCTGTGGCTGTGACACCGTAATCGGTCTTTGGGCCATGTATGGAGTTGAGCCCACTTAGGGCTGCGTCCAGGGGGTCTTGCACGACCCTAGGGTCCTCATATACAGCCGTCGTCTCTTCATTAGGGTTTGGGTTTTGTTTAGATTATTCTGTTGATAACAGTTTCGCCGTTTGATCGGTTTGTGAGACCCCAACTTGTGAGATTCATCGTATACTTGCAAATTTGGTTGCATTTTTCTTTGTTCTTGCTTGTGTTCTTGATTTGCAGGCAAGGATAAGCCTTCTCGGTGAGGTCAATCGTTCTTGAACGGTTGATAACCAGAGGAGACGTTGTGCTCCGATTGCGGGGATCAGAACGTGTCGTTCAGAAGCCGGATCGATTTGTGTATCGGCTCTGCCTTAATCAAGATTATCAGAACCTATCGGAAGATCGGGATCCCTTGTTCACATCACCTTTTCACACGAAGCGATGGTGAAAACGTAAGAGTGGTGCTATGCATGAATACGCGTGGCCGCTCCTACGGGAGGGCTGGGCGGTAAGCGAACTTTGGACGCGGGGCGTTATAGTTGTATCACAGCATCAACTCTCGTTTCATCGAGAGGAGGTCTTGGGTATCCACTTTTCGTGTTTGCGGTGTGCTGCCGAGGGCATCAGCCCTTAAGGGGGGGGGGAGGGGGGGTGGTTACTGTAACACCCCAACCCGTTAGCAACCTGTAGTAGTAGTTTCAGCCCAAGAGGCCTAGAAGTGAAGTGAAGTTGTGGGTTTAGTCCCACATTGGAAGTTTAGGTGGGTGAGGGTCAGCATATAATCCTCATTGTTCCAACCATAGCACCATCGGGTTAACCCTTTTACACTAAGCGAGGATGAAACCTAAGTGTGATGTTATGCATGAATACGCGTGCCCGCCTCTACGGGAGGATTGGGCGGTAAGCGGACTTTGGACGCGCGGCGTTACAACCACGCCGTCATTCTCGATGATGTTCTAGAGGGCTCTGACCTTTAACTTCACCTTCATGAGCAATGCCCAATCAGAGTAATTAATCTTAATAAGAACGGAGTAGCTACTTACCCGACATGTTCAAGCCTTGGACGAACCTTGCTCTTGATACCAAATGTTAGAATCCCGCCTGAGGAACGACGTTCATGTCGCAGGCGAGGCTCCGGCCAAACGCGCACACACCTGAAAAAAAAAACTCACGCACACATATGTTGAACGATCTTGTTTTGGGGCTGCAATTGGTAGCTGCAATTGGTAGCTTTTCATATTATATTTTTATGCTTAAATAGGCAGTTACAAGAAAAAAATAAGAAGTCTTCAATAAAACACAACTAGCTTTCTAAACCTAGCAAAGAAACTAAGAAAAGATAAAACACTAAACAAGAAAGGCAAGAATTATTTAGTACAAGACCCAAGGAGGCGGTCTCGGCTAGTGCGGCAGAGGAAGCAGCCATCGGACTGAGCACCACCACGGGTGCTACGGCTGAGAGCAGCCGGCCGGTGAGGCGGAGTCGGGCCAGATGCGATGAGCTTTCCACGCGTCAAGATCCAGTGGGCAAGCAGGTCGGGGGGCTACGATGGCGTTGGCACGCTCCTCCGGGCAGGGCCAGACCTGTTTTTTTTCTTTTTTTATTTGGTCAACGCAATATGAGTGGCGGGCATAGTGTTTTCTCAGTGGTGAACATACGTCCACCACTGATTCTTTCTTTTCTTTTTATTTTTGAATGCAAATTTTAGTGATGGGCTTTTGTCCCTTGCAAATTTTGAATGATATTAGTAACATATTGTTCAATTTTGAATGATATTTGTAACATATTCGTGGTGACGGATCCATAATTCATCACTAATGTCGTTCACGGCCCGTTGCTGAAAATGCTTTTTGTAGTAGTGATTGCGCGCGAGCTGCAGCGGCCACTTCTCGTCCTTGCCAACGGCTGCCTTCCTCTCTCTCTCTGTCTCAAGCTGTAGCCTCTCACCAGCTGCTGGACCCAGATCTCGTTCGTCGCCTCTTGCCTCCCACCTTTCACCCTCACGACCGCTGCTGCTATGTCATCATGCCGAAGGCCAATCTTCCGATGACAATGATAAATGGGTGGTATGCCTCAGGTCGGCATGGCACGAACGACTTGTCAGATCGATGACATTGATCCATATAAAATTGGTTGTGTCGTGTTTGGACTTGGCCGCAGGCACGTCATACCAGCACGACACGACATCATGCCAACCATTAAGAAAATGGCCTGGTCCGTCACGGGCTTATGCTGTGCTGCCACAGCACACGACCTGTTGGCCACCTATACGTGAATGTGTGTTTTTCCTTGTCGGAGATAGAAGATGGAACAACTTTTCCTTTTCTAAAAAAAAAAATGTTATCCTACCGAGTACTATGAATGACATTATACTACAGGCACGTCTCGATAAATGACAGTAGCCCGTCTGCATTATATTTTGCAGGCTCTTATGCGTCTAAATGTGATTCCTAGCTAGACAATTCCAGTAATATATAGTGCTTAATAGCCACATTATTTATGGCTAAAATTAGACATGTTACATGAGAATCTGGACATGTTGGTACACACGACCACCATATCCTCGAAACCAGCACGTACTCTTCGTCTACTAGATACACATAAGACATAAACGAGTGAACATACGAGAGGCCACGATCTCTCCGTTGTAGGCATGACAAGTGCCACATATGAATGGGATTTGAGTCTTATCAACTGCCAGACTTGCTCGTACATAGATGTGGATTGGTAGCGATTGACTTATATTGATTTTCACGTGCGCATATATATGAGTGACTCCTAGATTCTTCTCTTTCGCAGTCGCATCTGTTTGTAGACGATGCTATAGGTATATTTATCAAATGACTGTGTGTGTGGAGAGAGAATGCGAAATCAGAACTATCCTATCTATATTTCCTTTGATATTTTGAACCTCGAACAAGCACGTGATGCATGCTTTTATAAGACAAAGATAAGTTACATACGGACGAAGAAAACAGTGCCTTTTGTGTGTGTGTGTGTGTGTGTGTGTGTGTGTGTGTGTGTCAGCAATCAGATAGACTTCCTTTTACTTGTTCTACTCTGATTTTATTCTCCTACATACGCCCGGTGATAAAAAAAAAAAAACTGCAGTCGAAATTGTACTCTCTTCTTTTTTCGGCAGCCGCCTCACGATGTGGGCTCGACAACACATTTTGATAGCGACGTGTCTTTCCCGGCGGGTCACGTACCTTTCTGTGAGCAAAAGCTAGTCTGCCATGTGAGGTACAAGGTGGCATCTCATAAGCTAGGCTAATCTTAGATATCTCGGTAGTACCGGAGGAATAAAGTAGTTTTACTGCGCAAAATACCGAGCAATAGTTTTAAAAATTACTGACCAATAGTTTGATCTAACGGTATAGATTTATAATCCAAAATCATAACTAATGGCTAGTAGTTTCTCAATTTGAGAACAATAACGAAAAAAATAAGAGTTATAGATTTATAGTAATTAGTTTTTATTATTATAAATAAAGTTACATTAATAATATGATTAATAACTAATGTTTTATATTTTTTAAAGTTCAATCAACGTTTTAATAATTTAGTAGACTTAATATTCTATCATGAAAATAAACATAAATTTATTAATTAAAAATACAATTACAAAATTATCCTCAAACTACTAGTCATTTGTTTTCAAAACTACTGGCGATGGTTTTTTGGACAGTAAACTCCTTGAGACAGTAAACTCCTTGAGAAATAAGAGGAGGACAAAAGAAACAAACCAAGGTTTACTTGTACATGTAAAAAAAATCTAACAGTCAACAATGCTTTTCCCTTCAAAAAACTATTGATTGGCTTAATGATGGACGCCCACATGAATTACTCGTAGTTTCCTAAAAGGTATACTTGATATTGATATGTTTTGTATTGTCGAGACCTTGGTATTGGCCCATTTGTCTAAAGTTTTGTAATGGACCATCCTTAAATAAGTGATGCAAACGTTTGATATATAGCTCAAAACTCTTGTTTAGCTGTTGGTGATGAATTCCTCTATTAGTATGTCCATCGTTGATACTGGTTAGGGGTGCATACCATGGTATTTTTTGTTTGTTTGCGATGCTTTGCAAACGTTCTACATATATGTAGCACAAGTCACCACCTGGTTGGAGAGGAGGTTGCATATCTGTCAGCACTTAAACTGACAGACTCTTGCAATGGTAGATCAGTAGAGTACTTGCCGATTGGGTTAGATTGAGTCACGGTGTGGTTATATGTGCATGCACGGATAGTAACTTCAATCGCTGAGCTGCGATATTGAAGCTAATTTGAGGGGAAGGCTCCCGTGGAATCGTTGGACACGGTCCCCAAAAGAGAGGATCAACGAAGGCTTCCATTCATGGTCCATGCTGAAGGATCGCGCTTGCCTTACTAGGATACTGTGACAATATTATCAGATGGAGGAATCAGTACTAGAGGGCCAAGAGGAGAAGAGACATATACAATGTAATTATTGGGGCTCCTTTGGATTATAGTTTTTTATAGGATTTTTTTAGGAATACACGGTTCATATAGGAAAGTATCATTTCCTAGCCTTTTTGGTTTGTAGGAAAAAAGCACGACATTCTGTAGTAAATCTCCCTTTCGAAGGCTGTTAGGGATATACATGATGATAGCTGCCAGGGGAATACAAAAAATTATTAGGGACGATATATTATATAGCTGCCAGGGACATGATGATAGGGAAATAAACATTTGACTGACGGGTGGCTCACATGGAAATCGTCCCTGACAGGAGACTGACAGGGAAACGTGTCAGGGAAATTTTCTTTGCCAGTTCCAATGACTCGTAATCCTGACATGTTTTACCATCAGGGAAATGAAGTCAAAACACCCCCAAAAAAGAGAAAAAAAATATACAATTATGCTTATTGACTCGAATTCTGTCCTACAAACCAAAATGCACATACATAGGAAAATATTTGTATATTTCATTCAATATTCATGTGTTCATAACTTGCAAGCTCATATGACATTTCCCCTCTCTGTTAGAGCCGAACAAAAGAAGCTACAGAATCCTATGGTCGTGCTTAGCATACTTAGGTATAAGCACACCGCTTTATTATGAAGAAATCTCTGAACAGTTCTATATATTGAAGGATCCAGCTCCTAGCCAAAATAGATCCGCATGTTCTAGTGATCTCTACAACACAGAAGAAACAAGTATCAAGAGAGCCCATAAGTACAACTTGGAAGGATATATCAACATGAACAGTTTTAAGACAGTTTCTTATTCAGAAATGAAATAGGCAATTAATCATTGAACAGTAGAGACACATGTGGCTTTCAGTCAACTTTAACAATGATAGAGTACATGACAAGCTGTATTCTTATATAGTATAAGTTGAACTGTAAGAAACACAGTTTGCTTTCAGTTATATTAGAAATGATACACGTATATGACAAGTTGTATTTTATATAACACTTGGTAGGTCTATGATTCTCGAAAATACATCATGGATTGCAAATAAGAAAGCTGCGCTACTACTGATTCCATAGGAATTTAAGTATTTAACTATCCACTCACCGATATATCATTTTTAGGATCATGAGCACAAGGAATAAAGAAATTACATGCTGGTGCTACTAGGGTAATTGTGATCCATGTCCATGGGCACATTTTACAGTGAGTACTAGAAAAATAATTAGCAAAATGGGCGGCCAAATGATTCTTTAGGATTCCTGTATTTTCATGAGTCCTATCCATATGAATGTTTTTATAAATATCCTATATTTTTATCCTCTATTTTTCACGGGCATTGCCATCCTATCCCTACGTTTCTCATTATATGTTTCAAAGGAGCGCTTAGTAGGTTTACCAATTACTTGAGGAAAATTGTCGTGGTCTCTTGCTCGCTCGTCACACTACCATTCAGTCTTACAGTAACCTAGTCCTGTTGGAATACACAATCTTTTCAAAATTATGGGTAATTTTTAATCAGAATTGAAGACCAAAACAAATTTTACGTTCCAAATATGGAATTTTTCCCATTAAAAGAGTACCATACAGCTTCTCATTTGTACATGCACTCTTAAGAGCTTCTCTAAAGACTGGCTCTAAGCTAGCTCTTAAAATTGTTTATTAGAGAAAAAGAAGAGAGAAGTAAGCCAACTCTCTTTATAAAGAGTCAGTCTCTAAAGAAAATAAGAGACTTAAACATGGACCTCACTTCTTATCAATCTTTTATAAGAGCTTGCTGCTAGCTCTTAGCTAGCTCTACCTTTGGAGAAGCTCTAAAGTGTGGCACACTGGCACATGCACACTAGTACTTCTTGTCACACCTTTTCTCTCTCTTGGTGATGTAAAAAGTCATCCCTTAAGGTAGAAATGTCTATTACGAGAAGCATCTTCGTTGGAGGATTATTGTTGGATCGTGCTCTTGTGGCATGGAGCCCTGTCGATTGTTTGTGGGCACACCCTTACATGCATGTGCGCCTTTCCTGAACATGAATTACCTAGTACTACATCTATCCCCCCAATGATCTCATTTCTACGATTGATCATTTTTTTTATCAATGATTTTTATGACATTTAGTCAACTTCAACAATATGAAAGCATGAGAAATATTTTTGTAATATATAATTTATATATTGTTAAAGTTGATCGAATTTATAGGAATCATTAGTCACAGCTAGGTTTGATCAAACCAGAAATGAAGTCTTTTTGTAGGGAGGAGTACATATGATGACGGCTGATGAATGATTTTGTTCATTCGGGGATATGCATAGATGGGTCGTTTGTTTGCATGAGAAGAGGTTTGACCAAATCATTTTGTATTGGTCGTTTATTTTGTGTTTCGTACATATGATTGGAGGAGAGCAAAATTAGTGGACATGCTTCGGCTTGACCTGCTATATGTGACTGAATTATTTTAGGGAGGAAACCAGAGTGTCATCTGTTCATTCCTCAGCTCTGGAACTTCTAAGAATAGGGATTTTCCAACCAATAACCCTCCATCTATATGCATATGATGAGATAAAAGCGATAACACATAACGAAAGGCACAAATTGCTAAATTGCAGGGGCCAGGACAGCACCACGGAGGACAGCAGTGGAGAGCACAGATCTATACAGTTGCAGCTTAATTAGGCGCAGGTCACTGGTGCAAGTGGCAGTGTCTGCCATATAGACAGTTCATGACGATGTGCAGATTTGGCAGCTTCGTTGTAAAAAGGCTGGCATATGTAGGTTACTATATAATTACTGCAGTACTAATAGCCAATGTGTCATACATAAAACGGATCAGAGGAAGTGCAAACTGTCCTAAGTGCATTTTAGACGTTTTTGTTTAGCTTCTTCTGCTACTTATATGTAAGACTTGCTCTGATCCATACAAATGAGTGATATGGATTCCTATCTCAAAAGCGTGTGTATGCAGGGATAATCTTTGCGGAGTAGTATACATATCCATCTGATAATATTGTCACAATATAGTCATATTACCGGTGTGTTGAAAGGTGTACTTCACGGCTAAAATTGAGTAGGGTGAGTAGTATCCAGCAATTACTTACCAAATGTTTTACTCACTCAAGGACACGATCTATATATTTCAGGACAAGGTACTGTACAAGGTAACTTTGCTTCCTTAATGTTTCCAAAAGAGCACAAACTGGTTCTAGTCCGGTGAAGCAAGCAAAGGCTAGCATGTAATAAATAAATAATGGTTCTGGATGAACTCTAACCTGCTGAATTATGTTTTCTAAATAAGACACGTTTTGTCAGTATAACAGTATCGAATACAGGCACGCTGGAATGCTGGCACATGCAGGTCAGACAGTAGTACTTGTCACAGTATTTTTCCGTGTCTTGCATTGGCTAGATAATTAAAAGGCCAGGTTTGAATTGTTGCCCACTATGTTAGTACTCTAGGCAGTAGGTTTATCAGAGGAACATCCACTAATATTTTATTACAAAGTATTAAAGTAATACATTGTTTACTAAACTATAACATGTGACCAGTAGTTGTGGTATTGAGTTTTGTGTCATGTCATACAGACAAAACTTTGCGGAGTGAGCAGTGTATTCATGTAATTATATCTTGAAATTCTAGAATCCACCACTGCACATGATAGATGACCATCTCGAGGTTCAATGACAGCAAACAGGACTGCTCCTCATCTAACCTAACCACTTGGGGCAAGCAAAGGCCGACCTAAAATTAATAATGGTATGTAGTACCACAAGACGACCAGTACCTAGTAACCTACTAGCAGAAGAGGACAAGGACATTGACAGGGAATGGTGACGACACCTGCTTGCGCTACACCTACAGTTTGGAGAATGGATGGTCCCTGTTGCCTAGGTTATTATCTGTTTCAAGTGTTGTTGATATATAGTAGAAGAGTTCTAGGAAAGCACAGGGCGCGGCACACTGGTTTGGTTCTTCTTTCCGTCCCAACAGAGCCATGCAAAGCAGTATCTATCACCTCCATCCACCACGGCACCAATATATAAATTGCTAGTTTGGTTAAAGTCGAACTAAGCTTTTTAAATATTTGATTGTTCATATAAAATTCGTAAAGATCTACCACATAAAAATATTTTCACAAAAGTCATCTTTGAAACCAATTATCCTAATATGCAGCTCTTTTTAAATAAAAGTTTATAAAATCTTGACTTTGTTCAAACCCAGAAATCCTTATATTTATGGATGGAGGAAGTAAGCATATTTCTTGTTCCTTTAGATTTTTAGGCATGCTTATAGTTGTCGAAGTACAACTGAGTACTCTTTCCAAACACAGAAGCATGCTAATGTTAACTTTAATTATTAGCATATAAAATTGTGAATCATATTGCTGAAACACTTTCTCTTCTTTTCTTTTATAATGCACCACGCCACACAGAGTTGCCAAAAAAAAGGTTATGAAACTTACAGGAGGAAAAAACAAATGTAGTGTAGAATGAGTGGAATTTAAAGATGAAATTAACGATATACCCTTATCATACACTGCATATAGAGGGGACTGAAACAACATAAATATGTGGGGTATATATATATATATATATATACTTTATTGATATGCTAAATGTAATCTTCATTGTTCATCATATAGCAAAAAAAAAAAAACAGTATCTTCTGTGAAAGCGACACTACCACAAAAAGGCTTTTTAGCGGCGGCACTAAAAATACCATAGTGGCGGGTATAAAGAAATCCGCCGCTATAGTAGTAAAATGATTTTTAGCGACGGTTTGCATTGCCAACCGCCTCTAAAAATTAATTTTTAGCGGCGGGTCACATTATGAACCGCCGCTAAAAATCAGTCCTATTTTTAGCGGCGGCCCATATTATCAACCACCGCTAAAAATTGATTTTTAGCGGCGGTTGACAATGTGGGCTGCCGCTATAAAAATATCAGGCCCAGTTTCAATTTGGCCCAACTAAAATCCTATAAAATAATACATGCCAAACCCTACCCAACCTCATTCTCCACTCCTCCTCTCTTCTCTCCCCACTCAGCCGCCGTCGCCGCTCCTCTCTCACTCGTGCGGCCGGCAAGTTCGCGAGCCTCCCCTCCTCCGCGTTGCTCCTTCCCCGGTGAGCCCGCGTCGGCCCTCCTCTTCGTCACTCCTCCCCGACGAGCCCGCACCAGCCCTCCCCCGTCGAGCCTGCGCTCGACCTCCTCTCTGCCGCTCCTCCCCCGACGGGCCTGCGCCACGCCGTTCCTCCCCCCGACAGGCCCGCACCGCATCGCTCCTCCCCCGGTGGGCCTGCGCCGCGCCGTTCCTCCCCCCGGCAGGCCCACACCACGTCGTTCCTCCCCCGACGGGCCCGCACTGCTCCACCGTGTCGCTCCTCCCTCGGTAGGCCCGCACCACTCCTCCGCGTCCCTCCTCCCTCGGCGGGCCTGCACCACTCCTTCACGTCACTCGTCCCCCGGCAGACCCGCACCGCGCCTCCGCGTCGCTCCTCCCCCGACGAGCGCCGCGCTGCCCCTCCGCCAGTCAGCCCCGCACCGCCTCCCCTCCGCGTGGCTCCTCCTCTGGCGGGCCCACACTACCCCTCCCTAGGCGGGCTTGCGCGGTCCCATGCCGGTCGGCCCCGCGCCGCCCCTCCTCCGACGTTGGAGACGACGGATCCGACGTTGGAGACAATGGATCCGGCGTGGGCGACGGCGGATCCGGCACGGGCAGCAGCGGATCCGGCACGAGCGGCGGCGGATCTAGCACGGGCTCGCGTGGGCTTGCGGCTAAGGTTCCAGGATTTTTTTTTGTATTAATGCATAACGGCGGGTGACATTACTACCCACCGCTACTGTAGACATTTCAGCGATGGTTTGTCCGACGAGTAAAAAACCCACCGTTATAAATCCTGATTTTTAGCTGCGTATTGATAGCGGTGTGGGGGCATACCCGCCGCTACAATATTTTTTTAACCACCGCTACTGTGCTCTTTTGTTGTAGTGCGACTTACAAAATTAGGACTTACGGTGGAGTTCCCTAATAGCAACTAGGACTGTACACCCCCACCCCCAATATTTTATGAGGTTTTCTTCTAGCTTTCCCTAATTTACTTTGAAGGTGACCCGCGTGACTTTCTAATGGAATGGGTGGCTTCCTTTTTCCCTTATACGAATCAATACTACTCCAGTCATGCAACTTGGCCTGATATGAGTTATCTCGTTGCATTGCCACAGCAACGGAAACGTGCTCGACCTCCGACCACTGATTCCAGTCTCCGGTCTCCACTTTCTCAGCACCGGCCCGGCCGCCGGTACTATTTAATCCCCGCTTAGCACACAATAACTTTGTAGGAGCAAAGTAAGCTGTAACGGGGATGGAGAAGGAGCTGGACCTTGAGCTCAACCTTTTCTACCCCTTCGTGCAAGAGGAGCCGCCAGCCGGCTTCTTCATCTGCACGTACTGCGACCGCAAGTTCTACACCTCACAGGCGCTCGGCGGCCACCAGAACGCACACAAGTACGAGCGCGCCCTGGCCAAGCGCCGCCGGGAGATCGCCTCTGCCATGCGCAGACACAAGGGCACCACAGTCGTCGGCGATGTTGCCGGAGTTGAGCCCGAGACTGAAAGGACGAGGAGGCAGCTGGGAGCGCAGCCTATGCAGTCTGCCGGCCAGCTGCTGCGCAATGTCAAGGGCGGCGAGCTTGACTTGTCTCTCAGGCTATGATACGGTTTGATTACTGTATCATGTAGTACCCTCTTCTCTGTGGCTTTATCTGTTTTCTGAAATGATTACTGGTTTCTCCTGTACCTTGAATTCGATCGTTATCAGTGCTTCTTGCGTGTTATTGAGCTTTGTCCCACGCAATTTCTGGGCAAGAAAGGACAACTTCTCCATTATTCCATAATTGCTTCAGTTGTTTTGTTCTCTTTTTTCCTCTCTCTCTCTCACTTTTAATTTCACTTCCATCTTTAACTAGAACATTTCTTAGCCCCTCCTTTTTTGGGTACACTATACTTCTTATACTGCGCATATCCGAAGTGAGAATTTTCTCATTTGATGAACAAGTACTAACACTTTCTGATTCATCATGTATGTATTTGTTGTGTGTGCCCAAATTCTACAAAAGAAAATGCTAGTACCTGGCTATGAGAAATATAACATATAATATAGATTCATCTTGTTGGCATAATTATCATGTTCATGCCCGATCCGCCGGTATGAACACGCACGTTGCACATAAAGGTAATCAACAAACTCCCAGTGTTATATATCTTTTTTGTATGGTCAGCAGAGTAATACATGTTGAGTGCAACTTTTTATATATGGGACATAGTATGTGTTAGAGGTTAATTTCTACTGTTTTTTTTTGTTTCTAAATTCCTTCACTCTTGACCTCTTCGTTATACCCAAATTGCACAATAAGAGTTCCCTCGGTTTCTCAAGAAAGATCTAAAGGAAAGCAAAATTTGCCAAGTCAATTACAAATAAGATTTAGAAAATATTGAGCATTTTGTAGCTTACTGACATGGTCATATGTTTTACAACCTAGTATTATCTGTCATAATACCCTAATTTAGTTGAAGTGTGTGGCTCATTAAGGGAAATAAAAATATATAATTTATTTTTGTTACACTGTCCTTTGCCACCTCTGGTTACTACTATAGGTAAATTACCTAAGAAGACTAATGGGCTGTTTATTTTTTCCCAAGCAGATTATTTAATCTACATTATTGGTGCTACATTTAAATAATCTAAATTATATAATCTGGAGGTATTGTTTGTTTACCCAGCTCATTGTTATCCAGATTATTGGTTGTAGATGAGAGAAGACAACAATGTCTTGCAATTAATCACACAGTAGCTGGGTCCGCCGATGACAATGTAGGTGATTTTATTCAATTTGATAAGGGTAGTGGGTCTTTTGTCAAATAAGCTGAAAATAAGTACCTTTTGAGGTGTTTATTGGATTATGATAATCTGGCCCCTAGATTATATAATCTCACCAAATAAGCTGGCCTATTTGTTTGCCCTCCTAAATTATTTGATCTACATTATATAATCAGGACACAAATAAGCTGAAACAAACAATCCCTAAATATATACAATATCAATGGTGCCTGCATGAGGAAATTAGAGAGAAGAACCAACCACTGATTTTAGTTGTTCAATAACAAAGAAAAGTCATAGAACTGGGCACATTATATAAATTGACATAATGCAAGCCCACATAATGGTTGTGGTATAACTCAGATGAACATGTATGTGCATCATGTGCATTCTTATTAAGCTAGTTGCATATAGGAAGATGAAATTAACTGCGAAGATTCTTTTAGTTTTCTGCTAAAAGAAATACAACTGCCCATTGAAACTTCTATATTGGATCTATTTCGAAGTTTCTCAAGTTACAAAATCCTATTATACTATATATACAGTTTCATTCCACAGACTTTTGGCACCCTACTGAGAATTGAACCTAATATAAGCCGCATGGCCATACACCAATGCGCAAGTGCCAACTATTCAAACACAACGATACTTCTTAGCAATAGTAAACCCCTCTTGTAGAATGAGGATATTTGAAAATACATGTGGATTTTTCCAATAGATTCTCAGTTTTACAGCCGGCTAATAATTATACCATACACGATACTTTTGATGAAGAATAACAGAGACAAACATGTACGGCATAAGACCAGTGGTGTTCCAGGTTACAATAACATCCTTCCAAGCTCAATTGTTTTTTGTAATATACAACGTCAACATAAGTTTACTTTTCGATTTGGTCAAAATTATCTTTAACTTATATATGATTTTTATAAATTTTCATCAACTTTAATAACAACGCATGAGACTTGTATTTTTATACATGAGAAGTATTTTTATAATATATAATTTGCACATTGTTAAGGTTGATATAAATTACAGAAATTATTTATCAAAGTTGCGTTTGAGCAAACTTATTTAAAATTGTAGTTATTATGTTAAAATCATATGTCTAAACTCCAGAGAGAGAGAGAGAGAGAGAGAGAGAGCATATCAAATGTTACCAAACACAGCACCACATCTGGAAGAGGTGCTAATGATCCGACAGTACACGCATGCTCATAGTCTCCATTTTTTTTTTGAGATGTCATAGTCTCCAATTGGTGCAAGGAAAGCGAGCCGGGCATCTGCGCTCTGTAACTCTGAGGGTGCCATGGCCATGCATCTTACAGTTTTGATGATCGGTGGCTGCGTTATCTCGTGGACGTACCATACGTGCACAATGAACAAGGCGGCAGAATGGTATGTGGGTAAGGCCGTTTTTTCATGGTTGTGGGTGAGGGAGCGTAAAAGTTTGCCCATTTGTAGCCGCCACCATATATAATCAGTCATCCAGCTCAAAAGTTAATTTTAAAACTAGTTGTATGTTCTTGTGTTGCTAGGAGATCTAAAAATATACAAGAGAAAACTTATTAATAGCTACTCCCTCCGTCCTATATTACTTGTCATCCTACACTGTTTAATTTTTCCAATTTATTTGTCATCCTCACATGGTAATACATATTTTTCTCTTCCTAATATATCTCTATCTTTATATCTCTCCTTCTCGTTTTCTATACACCTATCTATTTTACATGTCCTTAGTCTTTATGTCCAGACAAGTAATACGAGACAAAGGGAGTATTATAGATAGCATGGAGAAGTTAATGTAGAATGATAGCTAATATTAGTTTTTAAGTCAACTATCTGTACTATACTTCTCTACAATATATTAATTCGGGTGGCGTCGTCCGCCCGTTACTCTGCCCTCCATTACGGAAGCCAATCAAGAACTAATAAAAGAAACAAAGAATCGGTTAATTTCCAGATAATTAAATATCATATGTGTCCGTTACCTATATCAATTAAGAAAAGAGTCAAGAAACAAAACTGATCACTTTCCAAATTTTATACAAGTCAAGTCAATCAATAAAAGAAAGGATTTTGCTCCACCGATGGCTCCCAGCATGGGGTGTGGTCGTCGGAGTAATGGGCTATTGTTTCCCACGTGAGCTCCGTGTGACCCCTCCTATCCTCGCATGCCACCCCCACCGGCGTGGAAGGCGCGGCGCACGCCGGCGCTTGGGCCTGCCTCCTCTTCGATGGCACCCGTGCGTCCAGCTTGGCATGGTAGTGCGCCTCATCCATAAACGGCAGCACCCAGGCACTGTGGCACATTCACTCTAGCCGTTTCGTGTTGAACGAGAACATCCCGCTTCTGTCCTTCCTGCTCCCCGATGGTAACTCCGCGGAGAAGAAGACGATGCGGCCGGTGGAGTGCGTCACGTGGCACATCATGAACGACGGATTGAACGACGGCGATGCTGGCATGGCCCCACTATCATCGCATCCGCCACCGCGGCACATCGATGGCTTCCCGTGACACCGAGGCGGTCGCGGCCCTCGTCGGCCCGATTCCTCTTCCGCCTCCTTCATCGGCATTGACGAGAATAGCAAGGCTCTGATGACGCTACGCGAGGCGTGTACAACGATGACGTGGCTCAGAGGTGGGAATGGCACGGCTGCGCACGGTCAATGCAAATGTGAAAGACAAGATTACACATGTTTTAAAATTATTTTTTAGAAAATACCTTTATTTTTTATAATTGCATAAATATCTTATACATTTTATACCAATTTAATTAGCTATTTTATATAAATATCCTTTCTGTTCTTTATATCTATATTCCTATAGATAGAAAATTGACCTTCATGTCAACGAACCACACGCGCAATGGCAGAGCGTGTCTTTTTTATCTATATATTTTATTAAAAGAGGTGAACACGTCCATACGGTGTTGCACAGTGTTGTACAAGGTTATAGCACATGACTCCGTGTTGCATAAGGTTCCAGAATTAATCTCGGTTCCATAAAATAAAATAAAATATGACTCATACTCAGTCACGTCCATACGGTATTGCACAATATTATACAAGGTTACAACACGTGACTCCGTGTTGTATAAGGTTCTAGAATTGATCTCGATGTTCCATAAAATAAAATAAAACACGACTCATAATCAGGCTCGATGCACAGGTGATGACTTGGAAGCTAGGGACGCGCTGTTCTCCTCATGTATGAGTTGATGTGTTGTGCATATAGCTTACTACACATTCTACCATTCGATAAGCAAAGGTACTCAATTACAGGTTGTGCTTCTAGGACCACGTTAGTTAACCGTGACCAGACGTAAGTGGCGACAGTGCTTGGTGTAAAAAGTTTTCGGGTTCTGACAAGATGAAATCTTATTAATTATAATCTTATATCTAATCTAATCTTGTAATAATCTATCTAACTAAAATGTACTTCTCTAGAGCGAGCCTATGTATATATATTGTATATTCTTTTTTTCTTTTTTTTAAATTCTTACTGGGGTGTTTTGCTTGTTGTCGAAGTGTTTGCTTCACACAAAAATTGCCGATGTGATTTGGAAATCATTTCATTTTATTATACAATAATTTTGTATTTTCATATATTAATTTAACTGTCACACGCATACAAATTAGATTTGACTTAAATTAGCTCTTTACCTAAACATTATTTAAATAGAGATAAGTGTATACTGGATTTAATTCATGAGTTACGCCTGTAGCAACGTACGAGTGTTTTGCTAGTATTAATTTAGGTGAGGTCGTCATTGGTGTTGCTTTAGCTTGGTGTTGACTTTGATGTTGCTTTTACGTATTGGTATTGAATTAGTTTGCTACGAGTTCACATGAGTCCGATTTATATATATGAGTTTGATTCATATCTCGCCCAGTGGTCGCAACAATCACCACCATGACCGATCGAGGAGCCATCCTCACCGGATCTGAGCTCGGGGAGACCAACCTCACTGAATCCGCGGTCGAGGAGAGGGCGACGAGGAAGGAGCTTGGGTCACCGTGGACTCAGCTCGTGGGCCAACAACACGGAGCAAGCTCAAGTGAGGGCTAGCCGAACACCAGAACGCCGTCGCCACGGGCTCGTGGAAAGCCACCACCGCCATCGCTGTGGCTGCGGGGTGCGGGCTCCTATCCGTCGTCGTGACTTCGGGCTGGCGTAGGCGAGGGGACGAGTAGGTTAAGTCCTGAGCATGAGAGGGAGCCCGGGGAATTCGCTTGCTGGCCGCCGCTGAATCTTCTGTCGGGGAGCGAGGGAGCTCATTGAAGGAGGAGCTCCGATGAGGACCACACCGGTGAGGGAGATCGAGAACGGTGCCAACAACGCGGGGTGAGAGCAGATGACAAGTTCCAGTGAAAGCATTTCCACTATGGGCCACCACGGAGGATTCGTCTTCTTGTGGAATCTTCACGATGAGATAAAGCGACAAGGCAGAAGACGAGCTATCCAAAACAATAAAGTTGATATACATTTTGTTTTTGTATTTTTGAGTTTCACCAACGGTGATAACAAATCAGTATATCGTGATTCCATTGTTTTAATCTTCCATTGTTGTTTTTTAATACATCACAAAACATTTTTCTGATATATTGCAAAAAAAAATTGTACTTTATCAAACATTACTGTAATATCAAAAGTAAGGATACAATTATAACTACTATTAGTATTTTGATTTCTATGCAAATCTGTGTATATCCTAAAAAAGTATATGTTTGATGCAACTACAAAATATCGTAACTAATCTGTTACAAAGAATCTACGGTATACTCACTAAATAATTCACTATATATATCAAAATTTAAAAAACAAATAACTCTCATTGAAAAAATTCTACATCTAAGTCAAAACAGCACGACACAATTAAACAGAAAAGAGGGAAAGAGAGAACCTAGGTGAAGGCCGCGTCTGTTCACCTCGGCCGACTCAATGCCGCTGCTTCGTCTACCTTCGACTAGGGTCAACGCAGACACCATGGAATGTGATGGCACTACACCGAGACTCGAGTTGAGGGAGAAAAGACTTGAGGGCGGCAAGCCGGGGCTCAGTCGGTAAAGGAGGCCGACGCAGCAGGCCTCGCATCGTGGGAGAAGTGGAACTCTAGAGAGATCGAGCGATTGGGTCGGCAGCGGGGCTGTTGTTAGGGTTAGTGAGATTTGCATGATGATAATGCGAATTGGGGTCGCGTATCGCCTCAACAGACACACCAGTGAGAGAGTGAAATTCCTCATTTTGGTAGTCTTTAAGGTCCCTTTGGTAAAATATATAAATGGGCTTTATCTGAAGACCCATAAAAGAACTATATTCGTCAGGTGAACCTCATTCTTGGTGGACTACGACACTTTGAATGGATGCATATCTTAATACTTCCCGATTCTCAAATTCGTAATAGCTCGACAAACAACATTGAAAATAGCCGTGACCTTTATTAAGTTTTTTTTTCTAAAAACCTACATCCGACAAAACACTGATTAGCAAACCACTTTGTTAGACGAAAGCAAAAAACAAAAAAAATTGAAATATATTTTTTAAAAATATATTATATAAAGATTAATGACATGAAAAAAAAACAAAACATTCAATATCTTATATAGAATAAACTTGTCATGTGTAATCTCACAAATGTTAATTATTTAATATTAAATATAATATATTATAGACTAATATAAAATATATAAATTTAAATTTTAAATTTTATCAACCATGTCTATTAAATTAGATTTTGAAATTTTAAAAGCCTGTGGCAACGAACGGGCATATTGCTAGTACAAGTATAATGTCAGAAGTAATTCTACGAGTATCCAAGATGATTTGGATTTGAATAATCATGTGGTTATTGCGAGTGAACCAACATTTGAATAATTGTACGAGTATCCAAGATGATTTTGTAATAAATTTGGGCTCCGGCGATATGTCGGAGGTTCGTAGTTGATGGAAATCCCATATTGAGTTAAAAACAAGTATTTGATGCCTCCGTCTTGTTGCATATCACGGCTAGGCATGTGCTCTAGCTTAACCTCACACTTGTCTAAATATCGTACATCTAGCAAGCAACAGTCTTCGCCAAAGGCCTGCTCAGTGCCACGTCTGCACTACAGCAAAAGGCTCAGTGTCACCCACTGATACGTGATCGCAGCTAAAAATAAAGGACAACAATGATAGGTCCGTGACTTCGCTGCAAAAAATAGAACTGAATTAATCCGCCGTTACAAATCAATTGAGAAAACAATAATAAAAAAGCGGTTCCAGCTGCCGCCATCGAGCTTCGTGGCCGCCATCACGCTGCCCGAAGAGGAGGGGCCCGCTGTCATGTGCTTCCTGATGAGCGGTCACCACTGCCGCATGTCGTTGGGGAGGGAGGCGGCCAGATCCGGTGGCCTTGCGACGCCCCTAGAGGGAGGGGGGGGGGGATCTACGGCGCATGCTTCTTGCAGAGAGAGAATGGGCCCCGCCACTGCTAGGGTAGGCTGCCCCTTGGAGAGAGAGAGAGAGAGAGGGAGAGAGAGGGAATGCTGTCGCATCGCGTCTTGGAGAGAAGGTCCTGCCGCCGTCGCGTGCCTCTCAGGGAGAGAGAGAGGGCCCACCATCATGCCGTCTCTTAGAGGGAGAGGGCCCGCCAACATCGTGCGCCTCACGGAGAGGAGAGGGAGGGGGGGGGGGGAACGTTGTCACACATCACCCATGGAGGAGGTGGCCATGTGAAGGGAGGTACCGACCACTTGATAGAGAGAGAGAGAGAGAGAGAGAGAGAGGCGGGTGGGTGGCGGCTTGTGTTGGAGAGAGTTAGGGCTTGAGAGGGTTTGGACAGCTGTTATATAGACGATGTTGGACAGTCCAGTTGGGCCAAATAGGCCACAAATTTTAGAGGCCAACCGTGTTATCATCCGTCTAAAATAGATTTTTAGGGGTGGATCATATTGTGCGCCTCTATAAATGAATGTCATTTATAGAGATAGATCATAACACAATCCACCTCTAAAAATCTATTATTAGAGGTGGATCACCTTACAGTCTACCGTTAAAAATCATTATACTTTTATAGGGGCAGGTTAAAAATCATTATACAGGCCGTTTTGGTGGTAGTGCTGGTTCCTACAAATGCAGTGGCGATGTCCAGCTCCATCTGGTGCCACCAGAGCATTGCTCGCATGAACGTGCTCGGGATTGGCAGCAAGGGCACGGACGACTTTAAGCAACATACCTGGCAAGCTATAAACCGAAATCATCAAAAGAAAATAAAATTAGCCCTTGGCCTAGAAAACAAATTCATTGTTCTTCTTCCCAAGTCGATCGACACATTATATTTCGGCATAACAAAATGCTTCGCTATGGTGGCGCGCTGACGGGGGTGCAGCAAAACAGCCAAAGTACAGGAGCTACTCACGAAAAAATTGACTTATAGGGAGCATCATACAGGGGCGGAGCCAGGCCATTTTGGTAGTGTCACGGGACACCAATAGATTTTGTTAATGTTCTTTAGAAGTAGATCTTTGCTGGTGCTTATTAGCTAGATGACACCATGTGTGATATATGGTGACACCATTCACTCTAGTGTCTGGCTCCGCCACTGGCATCATACCTTGTCATACTAAACGCTCAGCTACTACCACCACCGTCTCATGGACAGGCGCTAGAGCGTTAGAGCAAGGCACCATGCTCAGCATGTATCTCGGGCAGTACTCCTGGCTCGGAGTGACTGCGACCACGGAAGCACTATATACGGAGTGCGTTCCAAAACACGGACTGCACAATACACGTAACTGAAGTGCGGTAGGTCCATTGTGACCTCTGTTATGAGTCCGGTTTGATTTCTCAAGTGAGGGCAGAACAACCAATTTCAGGTAGACTGCACATGTTTATCAAAATTAATAAGTAGTAGAGATACTCTTTCCTCTCATTAATACAATGTTAGGACAGGTAGTACAATTTTGAACAAAACAACATGTACTAACGTCATGCAAATAAGAAATAAACTAAGGGCTTATAGCTGAGAACTATAATCTGTTTCTGCATCTTTGAATTTGTTGCATGCAGCTCAAAAGTTTGACAGTGGCATATAATGTATTTCGAGCCAGCCACTTATATGTCGATCTTTACTTAGGTAAAATAATGCATAATTAAGACTACTACTATTTTATTTCAGCCTGACAAATGACAGGTTTTTGGAAAACATGTTGCTATATATCACGCTGTGTTTTCTTAAGGCAATTTATAGGAAGAAACTGCTGAACTTGTATTCCATTACTATATAAGTAGCCCCTCCTGAATTCTGTACTGCCAGCCGGCAAGACAATAGAGATGCAAGTTTGTTATTTTTTGGGTCAATGGGTCGGCCCAAATTAATTTCTCTCAAATGAACTAAGAGTCACCTCTACCTTATCAATCTAGAAGAGCAAATGAACTATGAGTGTGACCCACTACTACCCAATGGGTAGCCCACTTGCATCCCTAAGACAAGCCAAACAGGCAAAGGCAATTGCTGATACCGACTGAAGCAGACAGCATGGCTTGTTAATTGTTATCATCTTGTGGCGGTTAACAACAGACCAGATCAGCTTGATAATATTGTGGTGGTGAGCAATCCAACGTTGAGGTACCATAATCATCCACAAGGGCAACCGTTACCTAGCTATTAAGAAGATGGAATCGCACCACAAACCTTCTCCATCCAAGATTATTATGTCCGCAGATATGGACTGTTAAATATAGAATCATGTTACCATTCAAAGTTTCAAGCAGGAACATATATGAGTATAAAGCGAAGAAAGCGATGCGCAAAATAAGAAGTAAATAGCGGGAAGGTAGCCAATAACAGCGCCGGGTCGTCTTTATCAGACGGTGATTTCTTACTGATTAACAAAAGACTTCTCTGTCCCCAATAAAAGAGCCAAGCTCCACCCACACAACAGACACACAAAAGTGTGTGCAACCAGACAAGAAGAAAATAAGCCTTGAATGTACCTTCTGTTTTCTAACAACCATCCTCACTGAATACCCAATTTTATACCAATTGTAATAACTCAGTCCATTCACAGGTGCGTGTCTAGATGCATCATCTAAAACGATGATATAATATCCGCAACTAGAACTGTTTAATTACTTTTTCTCAGCCCATCCATCAATTTTCAGGTCTCTTTTGAAAGCATGATTCCGAACACACAAGAGTAGGAAAAACATAGAATTGAAGTTTGTCAACCGTAGCAATCTTATGGGAATTGGAAACACAAAAATACATCCTAGCAAAACATTTGGTTACAGCATAGGAAAAACATACAAATTTGAAGAGAGCGATAGACTCATAGGAATTTTACAAAAGGTTGGAGCTTTTTCTTACATTCCCCAAAACTTGTGTGGAGGAAAGCGTTCCGTAAGGATTTAAAAATTTGGGGCAGAGAAATGTGACATCTGGAGCCATGAGATGAGGCCTATAGTAACCCATATATGTGGAAGAGAGGGTGTGATTTAGTCTCACTTGCTAGTTTAGGAGGAGAAAGCCAAGATATATATAAGCCTAGATTGTCTAACACCACTAACCTTAGGTTAACCCTTTTATGTGAGGATAAAAACGTAAATAGTTTGGTAGGTACATGGAGTCCATTTAAAATATGAGGAGGACTGGAGGACTACATAGGTTTGGATCTGTACTGGGTGTGTTGTGTCTTTTATCAAGGTCGTCGGGTCTTAGGGAAGGGGTGTGCATTTGGCATCCCGGCCTATGAGACGAGGCCCATAGTGGCCTATATGGATGAGGGGTTGGGAGGGGGGGGGGGGGAAGGTTGTCTGTATTTAACCCTTTTATGGTGAGCAGACCTTGATAGGTTTGGATTCTAGTATGTTACAAGAACCTGATGGCATGACCATATTCACAATGTGTAATATGTGTGTACGAAGTGAAAGGGTGATGTCTTCCAATATTCCTGCTTTTATTTTTTGGCATCATAGAAAGGGAAAAAAATATTTTGCGCGTGTTTCAAGTGACCTTATCGGCCATGCTAGCACCACACAAGCATATAAACGATGTAGCTTTTATGTGAAAGATGTTTTTTTTCTAGATAAAGATACTGCCCAGACATATATCATTGGGGGTTCCGAGGGACATATTTTATCATTTCCAATTGTAAACAAAACTAACCAGGGGAGGGGGGCGGGGGGGGGGGGGGCACTATAGCAAACAGCAAAAATGGTCTGTAGCGGCGGTATAAAAATTTGTGTAGCGGCGATTTCAAAATAACCCGCTGCTACAGTGGTATAACAAGTTATAGTGGCGGCCCATATTGTGAACCGTCTCTAAAAATCGATTTTTAGGAGCGGTTCACAACATGAGCCGCCGCTATAAATTGGATGTATTTTTAGCGGTGGCCCATATTATGGACCGTCCCTAAAAATCAATTTTTAGGGGCGGTTCACAACATGGGCCACCGCTAAAGCCCACTTCACAGTCCACCACGGCCCACTCCCTCTCTTCCATATAAAAATATTGAAACCTAACCTGCCACCCCCACTCCCTCCCTCCTTGACTCATCAGCCGCCACCTCTCTTGCCCTCCCCCAATCCCCCACTCCGGCGCCTCTCCCTTCCTTTCTCGACTCATCAGCCGGCACCTCTATCGCCCTCTCCCGATCCCCCACTCCTGGCGCCTCTCTCGCCCTCCCCCCATCCCCCACCCCGACGCCTCTCCTTCCCCAGGCGGCGACGACGACAACGGGTGGCAGTCACGGCGGCGAGAGGCGACCGCGATGGCTCGGGCCCGCAGCGGTTCTGGAGGCGAGCGCGGCAGCGTGGGAGGCGGTGGAGCATGGCGGTGGCGGCTTCACGCGGAGGCGGCGGGGCGGATCTGGCGGCGGTGCCCCTCCTCCTACCTTCCTCCACGCAGCGGTGGGGCTGATTCGACGGGGGCGCCCCTCCTCCTCACTTCTCAGCATGGCGGCGAGGCGGATCCGATGGAGGCGCCCCTCCTCCTCCCTTCCTCGATGCGGCGCCGGGGCGGATCTGACAGGGGCGCCCCTCCTCCTCCCTTCCTCGACGCGGCGACGGGGCAGATCCGACGGGGGCGCCCCTCCTCCTCACTTCTCAGCACGACGGCAGGGCGGATCCGGCGGCGGCGCCTCTCCTCCCTTCCTCGACGCGGCGGATCCGGCGGGGGCACCCCTCCTCCTCACTTCTCCGCATGGCGGTGGGGCGGATCCGACGACGACGAGGCGACGACCGAGGCGGGCCTAGCGCGGCACCGCGGAGAGGCCCGCGCGAGGCGCGACTTCAGGGCTGCGCGTGGCCGAGGCGCGACCGCCCCGACGCCCTTCCCCTGCGTGGATCCGGCCGGGCCCTGGCTAGATCTGGCCTTGGCACAGGCGGGTGACATTGTCACCCGTCGCTACAACAGGATTATTAGTGGCGGTGTATTTGTCTCGCGTACGACCCGCCGTAATAAAAATGTTTTTTTAGCTGCGTTTTGATAGCGGCGTGTCGGTTGGGCCGCCGCTACAGTGCACTTCGACCCGCCGCTACAGTGCTGTTTTGTGGTAGTGGGGGGACCATGCACACACATGTATTAGGAGATGAACAAGACATAAAAGCGTACTGCTGCAGCTACATGACGACAGTGTATGTACAAGATAGGGCACTACACGGTAGTGCATGTCATGCATCAAAACGTGGTAATTAAGATTACTAGGACTACGATCCTGCTATAGCCAGGAGAGATTGGTTACTTCGTGCACTATCACAAATTAGTACATTGTTTGTATGTAACCATGATCTTTTATTGATAGAAGACGATTTCTTGTGAATCAATGTCATTTATTCTTAAAAATATTTAAATTTGTTTACCAAATTAAAATTTCCGAAATTTCACATGTTTATTAGTGACCTCCAATATTTTTTCATATACTAATAATAATTTGTTTGCTTAAATTTGATGACGCCAGTTAGTTAAAGCAAGTAGTGTTGCAACATAGTACGTATTTGCCGACAAAGCAAGCGAAGTCGTGCATAGAGAATATGTTCGATTTGAATCACCTGAAGAACCTCTCACCAGAAATTAGTAAAATCGAAATATGGCAACAGAGGGAAAAGAGAGAACAACTGAAGAGCTGTTGGGCATTGAGCACGCACACGAATCCTTGGTTGTCACCAATAAATTATTCACTCCATCAGAGAAACTCAAGAATATGCAAGAAGCGCGACTATGAGGGATTAAAGATGTATTGGAGAAGTCACTCATTTTAGAAAACAGGAAAGGAAAGGGATGAGATACACCGATGTTGGAGAGCCAGCCTGCAGCCAATCATAGTCTAAGTGACAGGTCCAGCTCGTCAGTACGCTCGACGCCGTACTCCGACGAGCTGGTCTTGCTGAGCAGCAGGCCGGAAATCGGAACAGCTTGCCGCACGCCCATCCTCATCGCCTTCAGTGACGACTCGGCTCCTGCAGCGACGCCGGCGTCGTCGACCCGGGAGCTGGCCACGGACGCCCCGTGCTTGCGCATGGTGGCGGCGATCTCCCGGCGGCGCTTGGCCAGGGTGCGCTCGTACTTGTGCGCGTTCTGGTGGCCGCCGAGCGCCTGAGAGCTGTAGAACTTGCGGCCGCAGTAGGTGCAGAGGAAGAAGCCAGGCGGCTCCGGCTCCGGCGAGGGGTGGACGAGGCTGAGCTCAAGGTCCACCTCCATTAATAACGTAGCCCGTCTCTGCGACGAGGATTTTGTGGAGCTTAATCTTTGATACTTCACGGAGACTGGTGTGCGTTAAGCATAGGCCGATTAAATACAGTGGCGAACGGGACTGTGTGTTGCGTACGTTTTCTCGCACGTGTTATTTTGGCATATATGGTGACGGATGAAGCCAGCCAAAATTGCATGTGTACAGTATTGATTTCAGATCCATCCTATATATCCGATCCTGGGGTAAGGGAGACCAAAATTATTGATTCGGAAGGAATGGAGACATGCGGGAAAAGTTTCGAGATTTTTTTTTTATCTCAAAGCTTGGAGAATTGGAAGAGTAGAAAACAGTCTCATAAAATAAGGGAAATACCAAAGTTTAAATCTAAAACTCGCTCAGTTCTGGTTGGCAAGAAGAAAATTCTTTCCACTTTTAAGTGTTGTGTTTCATTTCCTTTATTGACATATACTAGTACTTCCTCCATACTTTGTTGATGTTCGGACACCATAGACCATAGCTTAAAGATTATATGTCCGAATGTCAATACTTCAAATACGGAAGTAGTACTTTTCTTGCAAGGAAAATATGGAAGTAGTACTAGCTAATGGTACAAGAATATAAGAAGTATATGTAACACTTTTTTCTGAAAAAAGAGATGTGTCTGTAACATCGTTCATTTATACATAGGAAGGGAAATAATTCAACGTTTTGTTTTTGAATGTCAACGGGGGGCACTACCGGAAATCCTCCATTTGCCGAGTGTCCGGTAGTTTGCCGAGTGTATTCTATCGAGCACTCGGCAAACCGGCTCTTTGTCAAGTGTAAAACAATTACACTTGGTAAACACTTTATCGAGTGTATTTTTTAGTGACACCCGGTAAAAGAAGATCTTTGCCAAGTGTTTGTTGATGTGACACTCGACAAAGATTATTTTTTAATTATTTTTAAATTAAATAATATGTTGAATTTTGAACTCAAACTTGCCATGTAACTGTTTAATGACAATTCCAACCTATTTATATTTTTGTTTCCTTTTTATTATGATTTTATAAAAAATATATTTTAAAATAAAACTATATGACTATTATGTTATGAAAATATATAGCCATATTCTATGTGTAATGAATCTAAATAAAAGTAAGTTCTTTTTAAATTTAATAAAAAATTATACTAACATATGTGTATTATTTCTACATACACACCAATTTGCACCGCAAAAATCATTAAGGTTGTTAAAATAAAAATAAATTAAGAAAATGTAAAAATCCTTTGTTGAGTGTATTATTTTTTACACTCGAGCCTCTTTGTCGAGTGTATTATTTTTGACACTTTGCAAAGAGCCTCTTTGACGAGTGTTCGACAAAAAACACTCGACAAAAAGGTAAAATATAAAAAAAGTGAAAATAATATATAATCACAAGTGAATGTGTGGTATAGTGGTTGGGTGCTCTACACATGAAGGTGAGGTTTTGAGTTCGAATCTTGATGGACGCACTATGACGTGTAGCGCATGAAAAATACCACGACTTGTGATTTAGATTTTTTTGGGTTTCTACTATTGTTTATGTTTTTTCGTGATTTAGATTTTACCAAGTGTATTTTGACACTCGGTAAAGAGCACTTTATCGATTTTTTTTTGTCGTGTGCTTTTTGCCGAGTGTTACACTTGGTAAAGGCTTTACCGAGTATATTTAAGTCTTTGCCGTGTGTTTTGGGTACTCAGCAAAGGGAGAATTTAGAGAGAGAGAGGGGGGGGGGGAGGGTGAAAATCCTCACCTAAAATTGCATTTTCATCCCCAAATGTCTGCAATGAATCACAGCATGCTGTACACAGATGTCGGGGTCGCAACAGGCCGTTTCGCCAGCGCTTGTGACACGACGCTGCAAGAAGACACGGACTGGGCCGTCCACACGTTGAGTGTCATGTAACGCGTGCGCCGTCATCGTTGTCTAGCCGGTGGCCAAGCGTTCACCGTCACGTCGTGAACGGATTATCGTCATTATTAGCGTGGCCGCCCCTTGATTCCTTCGGAGGGTTGGCGCCCATGGACCGCTCATCGCAGCACTACTTTGGATGTTTTAATTAGGAATGACGCGGATACTTATCTCGCGCCGATTGGTAGGCAATCAAGAAATTAAGTAAAATAATACCAACAGATGAGCCATTCGTGTAAGTAAAATGGATACTACTAGCATGTCAACCGATGCAGCAGGAGGTTCAATTTTGTCACTCAGTTTTCTTTCTTACCTAGCATAGTATAGATGAGAGGGGCGTATGCTCACCTTATGAACAGAGTCATGCATAATTTACCGTATGAACACATACTCTGATAAAGTCACCACAAACGTCGTATTTCCTATGGCCAATCCATTTGCTAGCACATAGAAAAAAAACTAGCGGTAATTTAGCAGAGTATGTGTATGAGTTTGATCTGGGACGGAGTCAGGATGGCCTAGCACCCGATGCTGTGCTAAATTAAAATTGGGCAAGGTTCTAATAATGTTAGACAAAGTTGCTTGAATTTACCTCTGAAAAACTGGAGCAGGCCGGTGCTGTACGTAGCACCACTAGCATCGCCGTGGATCCGCCCCTGGGTTTCATCATAAAATATGTAGCCATCTGAGTTTTGTCGACATCACTTATTGTTTACCTATTTTTAAGACTGTGACCCTTCACTCCTACTATGAAGCCACCTCTCATTTGTTATGCATGCATCCATATTTTTTTGTCCTTTGACATAATGGCACCATGATAATTTGTTGTAGTGACATTTTGGTGACAACAATGTAGCCATTCCAGCGTTAAAAAAATAGAACATGCTCATCTTAGGCTAGTACTAATGAGGATTTCATTCTCAATAAATAGGATGACGTGTTAGTATATTTTATGATATGATAAGGGATTAACAAGGATTCAGGAGATGAAAGCATGTGTACATTATTTTCGAAACAGTTTCTCTCTTGCATGAATACTAATGTTGAAACCACAAAATGAAACAATGCATTGTGGTGCCCTGTTCCATTTATCAAATGAATGGATTGTTGCTTATGTGGCACCATAGAGAGAACAAGATAAAATACACCATCGCTGCGCTGTTCCATTTCTCATTAAAAAGTGGAGTTAGAATTTTTTTGGTTGTTTCTATTTTTTGCTTATTAAAATTCTAATGTATTTTATATTTTAAGATATAAAAGTTTAAAATAATAGTTAAATAATCATAGTGTGTCACGGACAAATTTTTACAGAATCATAGTGTGTATCTGTTGGTGTTTCGAATCACCGGCTAGTAAGTTTGTTCACGGGGTTGCGCGTTTAGGCTCGGTCATGGCTTTGCAAGAGGCGGACACGAGGATGTATAATGGTCCGCGGTCGATGGCATGGTCGTCGGTCTTCATGTCGATGCGTACTGCTGAGTTGAGGCATGCCCCCCTATTTCGTTGATGGGTCGAGTCCTGTTGTTACTGTAGCAAGTGTCGTCAGCATGGTGTGCCGGCTTAACCTGTCTAGCATAGGCTGCACCGGGCCGCCATGTGCCGTCCCGTTGGGCAAAGTGATGATGGCGCTAGAAGTAGATTTACAATGGGATTTGACCCCCCCTCCCCGTCACTTACGCCCATCGTGTCATTTAAGGAGGAACACAGGGTGGTTGTTGACTTCCATCCTGCTCAACCCCCGTTGCTCGTGGTCGAGCGAACCGGACAGGGGTCGACCCATCATTGAGGGTCCAACACCTTGTCGGCTTGTGTTTGACGGGTAGATTTTGGAGTGGGTTCAGGCCCATCATGACTATGAAATCAGGCATTTTCCCCTCCATTACTTCTGCATGACGCAGCGATGCGACACCCTGTCCCGTCCGAGCGGCGTGGTCCACTAACAGGGCTGGCAGGGCAACGAGTGGTGTCAGTGCCACTGTGCGCGCATGTGCGTGCATCATCATTATGGGCATGGAGCTGTTACTCTTATCTGTTGCGTTCTCGATCCCAACTGCAGGGGTCTAGCAAGGCGAGGCGTGGTCGACCCCGTCCGCGAGGGGTCGAGTGATTCGGGGTGGGGTCGACCCCATCCGCGAGGGTCGAGCGAGGCACGGGGGTGTTGACCGTGTTGAGGTGGGTCTTATAGATCAAGATTTTCTCAAGCCCACCATCAGGCCTCGGCAAAAGTGTCTTTACTACGACTTTAATTATTGCCAAGTGGCATCACTAACATTTATATCGGACAGTAGCCCCCGAGCCCTCTAGCGAGTTAGAGAGTCATTCAGGGGGTTCGTTATTGTTCTTCAATCGAGGTGTTGCCTCTTTGGTAGTTATTCCGATCTGTTAGGTGCGCGTGAGCGCCCGATCTAGAGGGTGAGTGGTAGACTTGCGCTTTGGATTTAAATCGAACGAATGGGTTTGCAACCTCGTAGTTAGGCCTCTGTTTGGCGATGCCGACCCTCGAGCATCTGGGCATTGCGGTGGGACCGGTCGAGTGGTTGTTTTGACTTCGTTGATTTCCCTTCAGCATCTCGTTTGTGGGACGGAGGGTAGAGCCCGGCCGTGTTTTACCTTGAGGGCTGAAACATGGTGCTCCGTGAGCTGATAGCGGGTTCATTCAAGTGAAGCCCTGGTTCCCCGTCGAAGGGTTCTGAGGACCAGCTCATGGTCGACCTCATTAATCCGTCTTATCCGTCTCGACTGGTTCACGGGAGCGTTCAATTGGTCCCGAGGGCTTGATGCCTGAGATACCAACGATTGAGTCAAAATGGGGGCTCAAACATGATTTTGTGATGCCCTTGACACCGAGGTGTCTGGGTACTGATCACTAGTAGGTCCGTCACTTGTTCCCGTCACTAAATTGCACGCTCGAGGCAGCCGTCGAACCCATCAAGGGGCCAGGCTTCGAACCTCAGTTGGGCCGGGCCGTTGATGCAGTTTTTAGCCTCTTATCCCAGCTTACTTGTGTGGGTCAAATCCCACGGGGTCGACCGAGTCACAACTTACCTCGTGTTGACGGTCGTTGAGTACCAATTTCGACTATCAATATACCTATAAAATTCAGAGGACTTAGCATTTCATACCTGCATGTTAGTTAGGAATAATAAGATTCCACTTGTCCTTGGAGCAGGGATTTGATACAAAAGAAGTGGAAAAATGGAGCATAATCTAGGAAAACACCATTCTAGCCAATGGGGCAGTGCCAACTGGACTTCCCTCGGATTGCATATGTGGCTACACATTCCTTCGGAGAACACAAACTTAAATCAGAAGAGGACCAATCTACCAGCCATCCCTTGAAAGCACACCCTAAGGGGGCCCACCTGCAGGTCAGCCGACCAAGGGGCTTGATTGGCTGACCAAGTCATGAGGCGGTTCACTCCCCCTTCCTCGTGTCACTCCCTCTGCCCTTTGCTAATGTCGGTGCGCCGAAGTTCCATAGTGCTTACTCCTAGAAACCGACCTTTGGACACTATAAAAGGAGGGGAGTGCCTCCCACTTCCACACACATTCAAGAGTTACTCATTTCCCTCTTTCACTTAGTAGTTTCCTAGTCCTAGTGGAGTTTAGTTTAGGTGGAGCCTTGCTCAAGTCTCCAAGTCATAGGAATATTGGTATGGCTCTTGTATCCTTTCCTTTATTCTTTTATATGATGACTTTGCTCTATTTAATTAATATAGTTATTCCATATAGTTGTGCTTATGATATGTTTTCCTTGTTTGGTTATATATCATATTCATGTCATAGGACTTTATGTTTTCATGATGATATAGACTTGCTACCTTATTGTCATGATTGGCATATACCTTGACTATAGTCTAAATGTTATAATGCTAGTTTTACTTTAGCCTAGTTTTTGTGCCTTAACATAGGTTTTATATCCACATAGGTTTAGGGAAGATCTAGTGTTTGATCTATGCTAGATTTCTGCTTAAATGTGTAAGCAGAGTGCTAAGATGGCTAGGTAGTATTGATCACCTCGTATGTCGGGCATGAATCCATACACAAAGTGTTGAGTGCATTAGACTATGACTAGTATAGACATAATTGTTTGACTATGTGACTATATAGGTAGACTAACATTAGAGATACGACTTTTCTCTCCTAACTAAAACTCACTAAAAACTTAGGACCTTTCATTTATCTTTGGGAATGATGCTCTGTGTGTCACACTACCCATATCCTTATTATACTTACCCCTGTATAAATTCTAAGTACTAATACCATTCTTTATGTCTATGTTACTATTAACAATCATATACTCATGCTACGTCTTCCTTTGGTAGAACTATAAATGACAAACTATTGGAGCAATCCAATAGTGAAATGCTACAACGGTATTTTCTACGTGCTTGCAGATTTTATTCCATTGACACTGAGGTGCATCTTTATAATTATGTCTGGCGCCATTGCCAGGGATGATTATATCAATATAACTTAGCAAACGTCTACAAGCATTTCTAGCAATGTTGCCAGGGAAGGTATAGAAGAATATATTGTTAATAATGACATAAACATATTGATTATATGGTAGTCATTGCTTATGTAGGCTAACCTTGTATGTTTTCTACCTTTGCTGTGAAAACAGGGTAGAGCATGACTGATTTCAATCTGTTTGAAAACATCATCGATTATCCAAAAAGAGTTTTAAGGAAAAGTGGACTTAACGTCTCTTCTCTTCGAAGCTCTAAGCCAATAGATCAGCCAGTCATCTCCACACCACTACGATCCAAGCCAATGGCTGAGAAGGCTCTCAAGGACTACTCAGCTCCCTCTGCCAGTAACGTGCTCACTGGGCTCGAGATTAACATCGGGGATGGAAACTTTGAGATCAAGACCAATCTGATCACGATGGTGCAGCGTAGCCCATTTTGTGGGAAAGCCAATGAGGACGCCAGCGCTCACTTGTAGCAATTCTTGGAGTTGTGCAGCACCTTTACCATAAAGAATATGGCTCCGGATGCTATTAAGCGCTGTCTGTTCCCGTTCTTGCTGCTAGGCAAGGCCAAGCAATGGTTCTGATGTGAACAAGGGATTCCGATCTTCCGAAAGGTTCTTGGTAAGTTGATTTGGTCGGAGGCGACACACAAATCGATCCGGCTTCAGAACAGCACGTTCTAAACCCCGCAATCGCAGCACGACGTCTCCTCTGGTTATCAATCGTCCAAAAGACGATTGACCTCGCCGAGAAGGCTGATCCCTGCCTGCGAATCAAGAACACAAGCAAGAACAACAAAGATTGCAACACAATTGCAGATGTATGATTAAACTCTCGAAGTTGGGGTCTCACAAACCGATGAACGGCGAAACTGTTTATGAACAGAATTGATCTAAGCAAAACCCGAACCCTAATGGTGCGGCGGCGGCTGTATATAAAGACCCTAGGGTCGTGCAAGACCCTCTGGACGCGCCCCTAATTGGGCTCAACTAGATACAAAGCCCAAAGGCCAAAAATAGGCGACGCAGCACCGACACAGATTCTGGACTCTGTCTTGTTTTGACGATTCCCGATGACTCCGGATGAATTTTGACATGAGGGCGGCGGCATTGGAAAGGTCTTCTCCTTATCTTTCCGTGCATATGTAGAACGTCCAAATCCGAGTCCGTATGCGTCCTGGACGACTGTTTTAGTACAGACTGGTCCTGGGTCCCGAAACAGACTCGAAGTCGGTTTTGATTGGGCCTCCACTTTGGCTTCCAAGCCCTTGCTGGTCCTCCACGTTCCCAGCTCCTTCTCCCATCATCTCCTGGTCTTCTCCATGGTTTCTAATCATAAAATAATCATTAGGTAGCAAACCATTCTCAAAAGTAACATATAGCGAAGAACGTAGGAACGAGCTCACCTCTAAATTTAGTCGTCGTGCACGAGCTCTAGTCATTGGACCTTGCAAGTCCAGATTTGGAGGAGTGTTGTGTGTATCCATAGGAGGGATGTCCTCATCATCCTCCCCCTCTTGAAGTGGAGTCGTCCTCGACTCGAGCTCATCCTCTTCTCCCAAGTATGGTTTCAAATCTGAAATGTTAAAAGTAGGACTAACCCCGAACTCGGGAGGCAACTCAAGTTTGTATGCATTATCATTAATCTTCTCTATTATTTTGAATGGACCATCAGCTCTAGGCATTAGTTTAGACTTTCTCAATTCTGGAAATCTATCCTTCCTTAAGTGTAACCACACTAAATCTCCTACATCAAGCTTTACTTCCTTTCTACCCTTACTGCCAGCAATTTTATACTTTTCATTCATCTTTTCAATGCTAAGTCTAGTGGTCTCATGCATTTGCAAAATAAATTCAGCACGCTCCTTAGCATCAACATGAACTCTCTCATTAATAGGTAGAGGAAGTATATCAAGTGGAGTACGGGGATCAAAACCATACACTACCTTGAATGGACTTACCTTGGTAGTAGAATGTGTTGCCCGATTATAAGCAAACTCAACATGAGGTAAGCATTCTTCCTATTGCTTCAAATTTTTCTTCAAAATAGCTCGCAACATAGTACCCAAAGTGCGGTTTACAACCTCAGTTTGTCCATCAGTTTGTGGATGACAAGTTGTAGAAAATAACAACTTTGTACCCAACTTATTCCAAAGCGTGCGCCAAAAATGACTCAAGAATTTTGCATCACAATCTGAAACAATAGTAGAAGGCATACCATGCAAACGTACAATTTCTTTGAAAAAAAGATCAGCAATGTAACTAGCATCATCAGTTTTATGACATGGTATAAAGTGTGCCATCTTGGAAAAACGATCCACAACAACAAAAATGCTATCACTCCCCCTCTTAGTCCTAGGCAGTCCTAAAATAAAGTCCATAGAAATATCCGCCCAAGGAATAGAAGGAACAGGAAGTGGCATGTATAAACCATGTGGATTCAATCGAGACTTAGCTTTTTGACATGTAGTGCAGCGAGTAACAAAACGCTCAACATCTTTCCTCATCCTTGGCCAAAAGAAGTGTGTGGCCAAAATATCCTCCGTCTTCTTAGCACCAAAATGACCCATCAATCCACCTCCATGCGCCTCCTGCAACAATAAAAGACGAACGGAACCAACTGGAATGCATAGGCGGTTAGCTCTAAACAAGAAACCATCATTCAACAATAATTTGTGCCAAGCACGACCTTGTTTACAGTGCAGCAATACATCTTTAAAATCAACATCAGCAATATATTGTTCTTTAATTGCCTCAAGTCCAAAAATTATACAATCAAGTTGAGACAACAAAGTATATCGCCTAGATAAAGCATCAGCAATCACATTATCCTTCCCTTTCTTATGTTTAATAATATAAGGAAAAGACTCAATAAACTCAACCCATTTAGCATGTCTACGGTTCAAATTGCATTGAGAACGAATATACTTAAGTGATTCATGATCAGAATGAATAACAAATTCTTTGGGCAACAAATAATGACGCCACGTCTCTAAAGAACGTACAAGTGCATATAGTTCCTTATCATACGTGGAATAATTCAAAATAGGCCCAGTAATTTTCTCACTAAAGTATGCAACAGGTTTACCATCTTGCATCAAAACACCACCAATGCCTATACCACTAGCATCACATTCAAGCTCAAAAGTCTTATCAAAATTGGGTAATTGCAGCAATGGTGCATGTGTAAGTTTGTCCTTCAAAGCTTCAAAAGACTCATGATGTACCTTACCAAAATGGAAGTCAACGCCCTTCTTTGTCAACTCATGCAATGGTGCAGCAATGGTGCTGAAATCTTTGACAAAGCGGCGGTAGAAACCTGCAAGACCAAGAAAACTCCTCACCTGTGTGATAGTTTTTGGTACAGGCCAGCTCTTTATGGCTTCAATTTTCGCCTCATCCACCTCAATTCCCTGTGGAGTCACAACATAGCCAAGAAAAGAGACTCGATCCGTGCAAAAGGTGCACTTCTCAAGGTTACCAAATAAACGTGCAACTCGCAAAGCATCAAAAACAGCACGCAAATGAATCATATGATCATCCATGGATTTGCTATAAATCAAGATATCATCAAAGTAAACAACCACAAATTTGCCAATAAAAGGTCTTAAAACCTCATTCATCAAACGCATGAAAGTACTGGGTGCATTAGTTAACCCAAAAGGCATTACTAACCACTCATACAACCCGAATTTGGTTTTGAAAGCTATTTTCCATTCATCTCCAAGTTTCATTCTAATTTGATGGTAGCCACTACGCAAATCAATTTTAGTGAAAATTATAGCACCACATAACTCATCAAGCATGTCGTCTAGCCTAGGAATAGGATGACGATACCTAATAGTAATGTTATTAATGGCTCTACAATCTACACACATACGCCAAGAACCATCTTTCTTAGGAACCAAAAGTACAGGAACAACACAAGGACTAAGTGATTGACGAACATACCCACGATCCAAAAGGTCTTGGACTTGTCGTTGTATCTCCTTAGTCTCCTCAGGGTTGGTCCTATAAGCAGCACGATTTGGCAAAGTAGCACCAGGAATCAAATCAATTTGATGCTCAATCCCTCTCAAAGGTGGCAATCCCGAGGGTATCTCAGCTGGGAAAACATCCTCATACTCCTGCAAAAGGTTAGTGACAGCAGGAGGCAGAGCACTAGAAGCAATATCACCAAGCAAAAACAAGGCTTGTTTGCATATCAAAGCATAGCAAATATCATCAGTAGAAATTTCAGCAAGCTCAGATTTTGTGGCAAGACATGAACGACCTTGTAATTTAATTGCAGCACCCTTAGAACTTGAAGAATCATTAACATTACTTGGTGGAGAAGCAGAATTAACAGGTTGTTGAATTTCAGGGCTTTTATTTTTCAAACTAGCAGCTCGTTCTAAATCAGCTTGTACAATTTCAGCAGGGGTCATTGGTAACAAAGTAATTTTAGTTCCTTTATGCATAAAAGTGTACTTATTACTTTTACCATGGTGTACAACATCATTATCAAATTCCCAAGGTCTACCCAATAAAAGTGAACAAGCTTGCATGGGTACAACATCACAATCAACAGAATCCACATAGGAACCAATGGAAAAAGGAACTCTGCAAGTTTGTGTTACCTTAGCTTTTCCAGAGTCATTTAACCACTGAATGTAGTATGGATGTGGATGTGGGCGTGTGGCCAAATCAAGCTTCTTAACCACATCAGAACTCACCAAATTGTTGCAGCTTCCTCCATCAATGATGACACGTGCCCGACGGTTCTTGATGACGAAGAAAATCTGGAACAAGTTATGTCGCTGCATCATCTCGGACTGCTGGATTTGTGTGCTAAGCACACGCTGCACAATAATATTCATGTAGCCCGTGGTATCTCCGCCTCCAAGGACGAGGTCACCGCTGGTGGCAGCGACATCCTCCTCCTCATCCTCCACATCGGAGGTGCTCATGTAACCGCCATCATCTGTCGCCACATATGCTCGCCTACTTGGGCAATCTTTCTGCACATGGCCAAGACCATGGCATCGGTGGCACTGAATCCCTGTAGTGCGTCCCGTCGAAGCAACAGAGGAGGCACTACTAGCCGGTACCTGCACAGAATTTTTACCTGAGCGCATAGAAGGGGCAGGGGCTGATCTTGGTGCTGCAGAAACAACACTAGCTGGTGGGGGCGGCCGGAAAGATGGCTTGGGCAGCCCCGAAGTCCCTGTCTGCCGTGGTGGGTAGAAATTCCTGGACTTGCTGTACTCCTCAAAAGCCTGGAAAAGTCCCTGTGATTCTTTCTCTGCAAGCATAGCATACTGGAAACATTGGTTGAGGGTATAAAATTCTTTATAATCAAGGATGTCCTGAATTTCTTTTCTCAAACCAGAATAAAAGCGGCAAATCTGATCCTCTACTTTTTCAACCACAGCACAACGAATCAAACCCTTCTGAAGCTCACTAAAATACTCCTGAACAGTTTTATCTCCTTGATCTAAACGCTTCAGTTTATTACGAATTTCTCTATAAAAAGAAGGAGGAAAAAAACGATCATGCATTTCTACCTTAAGTTCTTCCCAAGTAGTAGGCAAATCGGTTTCAGCAGCTAGACCACTCCACCAAACAATAGCAAAGTCCTTAAACTCACTAGTGGCTTGTCTAACTCTATGTTGTTCAGGAACAAGATGGGCATTAAATTTTTGTTCTACCGTCATTTCCCAATCAAGGTAAGCATCACCATCGTACTGACCCGAAAACGAAGGAATTGAAAACTTAATTTTAGCATACGGATCATCTGGAGCATAGTTACCTTGTGTGCGACGGTTGTGGTTGTGGAAACCACCCATACCTTGAGGGTTACGTTGCAAACGGCGTCGTAACCTTGCGGTCCTTGTAGCTGACCTATCGACGGTGCCATCAGCCTTATACACTGTTGCTTCATCATGATCGTCTTCAACGTCGTTGTTGGTGTCGTTGTTGGTGTTGGTGTTGGTGTTGGTGTTGGTGTTGTTGTTGTTGTTGTTGTTGTTGTTGTTGTTGGTCTTGTGAGCGGTCTCCAATTCGACAACCTGATCGGTTAGCTTAGAGACTCTCTTATCCAACCGCTCAATGCTTTCTCCCAGGTGAAGCTTGGTGACGGCGTCGGTGACGGCCCTGGTGATCGTCTCTGCCAAATCACTCTGAACCGCCTGCAAAGCCTTCTGTAACTGATTTTGGCTCACGCACTCATCCCATTTGGAGGGTGAAGCACCCTCCCCATCGCTTCCTGACATCAGAAACACTAAAACAGGAAACAAAAAGTGAAGGTTATCCCTACAAAACTACTAAGCAGTGGTGTCTCTCAACACAGCAAAAGTAAGCTTCTTGCAAAGCTCTTACAAAGTTCTGAAAACAACAAAGCGAAGGATACCAGGGAGAAGTGATTGCAAGGGTTACCAAATAACCTATGTGCTGTCCAGAAGAAGTATATAGAGCTAGGAAGGCCAAATATATATATATGAGTGGCACACAAATCAAAAACAGATAGTAAAGCTGAATAAGTGCCCAAATAACTTATCCCTAGTTGCTGGTCTAACTATGTCCTAGAACAGTAGTGATAGCAAAGAAGAAACAAAGAGACAAAGGGACACAGTCGATAACAGGGGGCTTAGTGTAAAACAGCCGAACTCAGAAATTCCAGGGGGCTAGATGGAGCACTAGTAGGAATCCCAAATTTCTTTTTTTTTATTTTATTTTTTTGATATTTTTTCCAACTCACTAGTAAACAGGAAGAAACCACAAAAAATTTCAGCTCAAACCGAGATAGGACGTGGCCTACAGAAAATCTTGAAGTTTCAGAAAACGTCGGGTTTCAACTTGAATGAATTTTTTCTTTATCTTCCCGATTTTTTTTGAATTTTTTGACGCGGGCACACAGGGCGTAGCCGAGTGTGGGTATGCTCAACTTTTCGTCAAGAATCTCCTGTAAAAATTTCAGCCAAAACGGACAACCGAGCGAAAAGTTATGGCTGTTTTACCGAAGGGGTGTCGGAATCGGTTTTGAAGAACCCGGGGGTTTGAGTGAAATCCGAGTCGGGCTTGGGGTCGGGTAGGGAGTTTTTTTGGCAAGGTGGATGCAGCGGAAAGTGGAATTTATGAAAAGTGGTCCGAGGTGGTGAGGTTAGGTTTAGGGTGGGATTAGGGTGGGCGTGTTGAACAATCAACCCTAGCACACAAAGCCGACAAAACCGAGGATGGTGAAGGGGATGGCGGCTAGGGTTGCAAGGGAAACACTACTGACGACAAAAACACAAACTAAACCAGCGACTAAATAAGAACTAGGGCACAAACTCAACACTACGGACTCTGAAATTGAAATATGCAAATGCTAAACACGTGGTTATGGGTGGGGAAAATTTTTTTTTTGGTATTTTTAGTGGACGATAGGAAGAACACGAAAACAAAACTAAAGGGTAGTGTGAACCTGACGGTGCACCTGAAGCTCTGATACCACTTGATGTGAACAAGGGATCCCGATCTTCTGAAATGTTCTTGGTAAGTTGATTTGGTCGGAGGCGACACACAAATCGATCCGGCTTCAGAACAGCACGTTCTAAACCCCGCAATCGCAGCACGACGTCTCCTCTGGTTATCAACCGTCCAAAAGACGATTGACCTCGCCGAGAAGGCTGATCCCTGCCTGCGAATCAAGAACACAAGCAAGAACAACGAAGATTGCAACACAATTGCAGATGTATGATTAAACTCTCGAAGTTGGGGTCTCACAAACCGATGAACGGCGAAACTGTTTATGAACAGAATTGATCTAAGCAAAACCCGAACCCTAATGGTGCGGTGGCGGCTGTATATAAAGACCCTAGGGTCATGCAAGACCCTCTGGACGCGCCCCTAATTGGGCTCAACTAGATACAAAGCCCAAAGGCCAAAAATAGGCGACGCAGCACCGACACAGATTCTGGACTCTGTCTTGTTTTGACGATTCCTGATGACTCCGGATGAATTTTGACATGAGGCTGGCGGCATTAGAAAGGTCTTCTCCTTATCTTTCCGTGCATATGTAGAACGTCCAAATCCGAGTCCGTATGCGTCCTGGACGACTGTTTTAGTACAGACTGGTCCTGGGTCCCGAAACAGACTCGAAGTCGGTTTTGATTGGGCCTCCACTTTGGCTTCCAAGCCCTTGCTGGTCCTCCATGTTCCCAGCTCCTTCTCCCATCATCTCCTGGTCTTCTCCATAGTTTCTAATCATAAAATAATCATTAGGTAGCAAACCATTCTCAAAAGTAACATATAGCGAAGAACGTAGGAACGAGCTCACCTCTAAATTTAGTCGTCGTGCACGAGCTCTAGTCATTGGACCTTGCAAGTCCAGATTCGGAGGAGTGTTGTGTGTATCCATAGGAGGGATGTCCTCATTAGGTTCTATGCCAACAAGAAGGCTGTCAACACTTGGGAGAAATGCTGAACTACGTTCCTCGTGAGGTTCTCCCCGTTGGTTAAAACCAACTCCTTACATGAAAGAATTTCAAGTTTCCAACAGACGATTGGAGAAACAATACTAGAAGCATGGAAAAGGCTCCAGGAGTATATCCTGGCTTGTCCCCATCATCGAATGGATAAGTAGGTTATTATCCAGAACTTCTATAATGGACTGGCGGCTTCAAACCATCAGCACATTGATGCCGCCGCTGGAGGAGTCTTCTTCTCACTCACCGTCAATCGGGAAACCGAGTTGATTGAGAAGATGGTCTCCAATCAAGGCTAGAATGATGAGGGACTCTAGCCACTTGAGTGGGGCATGCACACCGTCAAGGAGACAAACATGCTCGCCACAAAAGTGGACCTTAATGAAGCAGCTTGACATCCATGACGACCCTAGCCTGAAGGGCACAATACAAGCTATGGACCATCGCATGACGTGCGAGGTCTGTGCAAACACGAGACATTCGGGCAATTATTGCCTAGAGACTCGTGAGGAGGTTGTGTTCGTGAACAATGAGTATCGCCCTCAAGGAGGTTAGGGGTGGCAACCACACCCTATCAAGGAGGTAACAATGGTTATTGCAATAATTTTTTCAATCCTAACCAACCTTCCTTGAAAGATCTTGTCTTGGGCTAAACTAAAATTAATGAAAACTTTAGTAAAACGTTTGCCTCCACTGACAAGAGCTTAGAGAGCATTAATGCTAAGTTAGAAGGCATTTCTTCTTCTTTTAAGAGCCAACTTAGTTTTTTGAAACTCAACTAGCTCAAATAGTCGTTCGGTTGTCTTTTTAGGACTGTGGGAAAATTCCGGGGCAACTCAAATCTACCATAGAAAATGTGAATGCGGTGATGCTTGTGGGTAATCCTACCCGCAACCCGTCGTATACTAAGCATGCAAGAAAGGATGAAATGCATCATGGGGTAGTTTTCAGTGCGCGTGGCGTGGTGGTCGTGCTAGGCCGGCGCGACGTGATGCTGCCTTGATGGTGGGATTTGTGGAGTCATGGGGTGATTGTGCGGTGAGGAGTTAAGGGCGGCTTACCTCGGGAGGTTTTAGTGGGTCTCGAAGTCAAATCAAAAGGCATAGGTGTTGACATCTGCTAAGTCACACCAAATAAATAGAGCTGGGCAACGCGCTAAAACTACTTGTTGGTAGACCTCAACATATGGTTACTGTGGGCAAGTTAAATCCGCAAGCGCACAGACATCCCGTTGTAGCATTTTACCATTGGATTACTCCAATGGCTGTTATTTATAGTTCTCCCAAGGGAAGACGGTGGTTTAAGAGATAGCATGTTCATAATCATATAACTAGTAGTATACCAAAGTCATAGATAGGGGTAACGATAATAAATGATAGTGGGTAGTGACACACAGAACAATCTAATCTAACATTAGTCAAAAGTCTAGGTTAATTGGGTTAGGAAGAGTTAAACTGAGTCCCTATGTACTTCTATACTCCTGTCTATAGGTTAGATACATGCAACACATACAAGCCTAAGTCCTATGCCAAGCCGAGATAGAGAGGATTAATAAGCACAACAGGGCTGTCACCACATGCTGGCAATTATTTACTAGGACACGTGATAAAAGGCAATTATGTCCTTACGGCCACACCTATTCCTGTTTGTGGGGCAACCAAACACTCATGGTTATTTACCAACCTAAGCATCATGCTTACATTGCTAAATAATACTTTTGATTCCCATCGGACTCTGGCCCCTCGGACGAACAAGTCTCGAATAAGAGTACACCTAACTCTGACCCAATGGGTCAACAAGTCAAGTACTAGAGAATGCATAACTCTAACCCTACGGATCAACAAGTCAAAGCCTAGGACATGCATAGCTTTATTCCTACGGATCAACAACCTAAATATTATAGCACGCATAACATTAACCCTACGGATTAACAAGTTATGGACTAAAGCATGTCTAACCATAATATGCATTGAACGAGTGCAAAAGCATAGATTGACTAGTATGAGTATGTAAAGCATAAAGCAACCAAACATGACTAGGCAACAATCACATAAATGGCACATGACAAGAAGTAAAGAAGATAATTCTATTAAGAAAAGGAACAAGTCTTACTAGAGAGGGATAGTGTAGAACTATACCCAAGACTCCAAGACTAGGTCAAGGACCTCTAGTCAGCTCTCCTCTATCCTAAACTCCACTAGGGCCTAAGGACTAAGTACAATGCTAGAGAATGGATTCTTCTTGATGTGTGTTAGAGTGGAGGCACTCCCCTTCTATTTATAGGAGTAATAAATTAGTATTGAGAAGTAACCGCCACAGAATCACCATGCCTCACCTTCAAGAATTCACTAAGGAAGCACCACTTAGAGGCCCATCCAAAAAGGCCTCAAGACCAGGTTGGGCGACCAAGGGGAAGGTCGACCGACCTGGCCCTGGGCCCTTTGGCTTTGTACTTTTGCTGGGTGGCTGATAGGTGGGTCCTCTTGTGTATTATGCCGGTGTTCTCCCGTGCAATCCTGTGTAGCCATGTCATTGATCCGCAGGGAGTCCGGTTGGCGCTCTCCCATTGGTTGGAATGTTATTTCACGGATCTTGCTCTATTTCTCCAGTCCTTTTATATATATTCTCTGCATGCACATAAACCTCCAAGGATAAGTGGAATCTTATTATTCCTAGCTAACATGTGTCTATGAAATGCTAAGTCTTCCTACTTTTATAGGTATATTGATAGTCGAAATTGGTATTTAACGACCGTGAACAAACCCCCGAAGCTAAACCTTTGCTCATCCTGAGTGAAGGCAAAACTCAGGTTTGTGTTGATCAGGAGTTGCTACAATGTTTTATTCTGAACATATACTCAAATGCACAACTAAGACACTCTATAAAGGATTGAATAAGGTTGCATGAGTACTTCACCTTATATTACCTGTGGAGCGTTGTAGCTTCTCCAAATCTTGGGCAGTTGGAAGACAGAACAATTTGTAGGTAATGAGGACATCACTCCTATGGATACACACAACACTCCTCCAATTGTGGAATTGCAAGGTCCAATGACTAGAGCTCGTGCACGACGACTAAATTTAGAGGTGAGCTCGTTCCTACGTTCTTCGTTATATATTACTTTTGAGAATGGTTTGCTACCTAATGATTATTTTATGATTAAGAACCATGGAGAGGACCAAGAGATGATGGGAGAAGGACTTGGGAATGTGGAGGACCAGCAAGGGCTTGGAAGCCAAGGCGGAGGCCCAATCAAAACCGACTTCGAGTTTGTTTCAGGGCCCAGCACTATTATGCACTAAAATGGATGCCCAGGACGCATTCGGATTCAGATTTGGATGTTCGACATATGCACGAAAAGCTAAGGCGAAGACCTTTTCAATGCCGCCATCCTCATGACAAATATCATCTAGAGTCATCGGGAATCGTTGAAACAAGAGAGGGTCCAGAATCTGTGTGGGTGATGCATCACCTGTTTTTGGCTTTTGGGCTTTGTATCCAGTTGAGCCTAATTAGGGGCGGTCCAGAGGGTCTTGCATGATCCTAGGGTCTTTATATATAGCCGCCACCGCACCATTAGGGTTTGGGTTTTGCTCTAATTATTCTGTTCATAACAGTTTTACCGTCATATCGGTTTGTAAAACCCCAACTTCGTGAGTTTAATTAGACATCTGCAATTGTGTTGCATTCTATGTTGTTCTTTCTTGTGTTCTTGATTCAGAGGCAGAGATTAGCCTTCTCGGCGAGGTAAATCGTCCTTGGACGGTTGATAACCAGAGGAGACGTTGTGCTACGATTGCGGGGTTCTGAACGGGTTGTTTAGAAGCCGGATCGATTTGTGTTTCGCCTCCGCCCAAATCAAAATTTACCAGAACCTTTTGGAAGATCGGGAACCCTTGTACTCATCAGTAGGACTACCATTTCACCTACTCTCTTTGATTGACTTTAGCCCAGAGGTTAATTTTTGTGATAAATCTAAGTTCCTCAAATGATTCATTCAGATCGTTCAAAGTGTATATATTCCTCACCAAGGCTTATGATGCCTCAAAAATCCTACCTCTAAAGGAAGATATGTGGAGCTCAGGTAAGGATAAATGTGGCATACCTGTATTTCACACCAAGTCAAAAGAGTGGATCCATGGAGAAAGCATTTCCTGCAAGCATGATCAAGATGTGCATGTGTGGTGGTTATGGTGGAGTGGAATGGAGACTCTTTTTATTTATCTTTTCTCTCCCTTCCTTGGCAAGTGTATGCTATCTCTTCTTTTTTCTTTCTTTTTCGATTAAGCTCTTCATGGAGCAAGAGTTTTTTTTGTCAACCTCTTCATGGAGCAAAATTATTTTTTTTCATTTTTTTGATAGCCATAACCTTGATTGCCTTGGGGAGAGATTGATGTGGACAAGGGTTCCCGATCTTCCGAAAGGTTCTTGGTAAGTTGATTTGGTCGGAGGCGACACACAAATCGATCCGGCTTCAGAACAGCACGTTCTAAACCCGCAATCGCAGCACGACGTCTCCTCTGGTTATCAACCGTCCAAAAGACGATTGACCTCGCCGAGAAGGCTGATCCCTGCCTGCGAATCAAGAACACAAGCAAGAACAACGAAGATTGCAACACAATTGCAGATGTATGATTAAACTCTCGAAGTTGGGGTCTCACAAACCGATGAACGGCGAAACTGTTTATGAACAGAATTGATCTAAGCAAAACCCGAACCCTAATGGTGCGGTGGCGGCTGTATATAAAGACCCTAGGGTCGTGCAAGACCCTCTGGACGCGCCCCTAATTGGGCTCAACTAGATACAAAGCCCAAAGGCCAAAAATAGGCGACGCAGCACCGACACAGATTCTGGACTCTGTCTTGTTTTGACGATTCCCGATGACTCCGGATGAATTTTGACATGAGGCCGGCGGCATTGGAAAGGTCTTCTCTTTATCTTTCCGTGCATATGTAGAACGTCCAAATCCGAGTCCATATGCGTCCTGGGCAACTGTTTTAGTACAGACTGGTCCTGGGCCCCGAAACAGACTCGAAGTCGGTTTTGATTGGGCCTCCACTTTGGCTTCCAAGCTCTTGCTGGTCCTCCACGTTCCCAGCTCCTTCTCCCATCATCTCCTGGTCTTCTCCATGGTTTCTAATCATAAAATAATCATTAGGTAGCAAACCATTCTCAAAAGTAACATATAGCGAAGAACGTAGGAACGAGCTCACCTCTAAATTTAGTCGTCGTGCACGAGCTCTAGTCATTGGACCTTGCAAGTCCAGATTTGGAGGAGTGTTGTGTGTATCCATAGGAGTGATGTCCTCATCAGAGATCAATCATGAAGACTGAGTCTTTATTTTATGGATGAATGGTGTGACATGGATGATTGCTAATTTCTAGTGTGGAAACTTAGCATGATGTGCGCGGACTTGATCATGAATGCAGAAAAATGTTTCTCACTAGGATCACACAATTTTGACAAGGCTCAATGAAATTACAAGTAGCATATGTATATAGGTTTTGCAATGTAGATCAACATATGGCTATGGTAGGAATTTATGTCATTGAGGAACTTGTCATTTTTATCAAATTAATTCTCCAGGTGACAAGTTTCACAAATTGAGCAAGATCACAGCAGCCCTAACTAACCATATATCATATCTCCCAACAACCTAGAAGGATAATGCTTATGCTACCCACTAGTGTGTTTGAGGTAAAATTTAAATCATGCCAACAAACCAAAACTAGATGGAGTGCTAGGTTGTAAAATAGGCATATGAAAGGAATAAGACAGAGCAACTATTTATCATCTCAACATAGGAAACCTTATGTATTCATACCACGCATGAATTTATTCATTATTATTTTTTTAGTTTCTTCTATTTATCATGCATTTGGTGATGGAATGGAAATAATACAACTTACCTCACATTTGGGGGGGGGGGACTCCCCCCAAGCTGGCTTGTGCTCACTTGAACAGCGGTGGTCGTCTACAGTGGAATGGCTATTTCCTATGGTTATATAAACAATAATCTGGGTTAGGTAATCGACTCTTTTATGGAATGAAAGTCCAGATCATACGCTCACGTAGGGGCGTAAGACTGGCTGGTGATAGCCCGAAGGATACCATGTTCTTTCTTTCCAACCAAGTGGAAGATGTTGTTGGAGGGAAGCTTGAACTCCACGTTTCTTGTGTCTGGCAGGGCTGTGGCTTCTTCCTCCATTGGCAATTTCTCCACTTGTGCATCCTCCATCAGACATTGGCGGTGTGTGCGGGTGTCATACACTATTGAGAGTACATGATTTGCTTCAATAGATGCATTGCTCGAGCACCCCGCACCTTGTATTTCATTCCTGCACATGTGAGCAAACCGATACAAGAGCAACTCGACCGGGGGTTAAGGTTAGTTGAAAACCAATCGAAAGCTCCGTTGCAAGCTCTTGCAAATGAGAGACCAACTTGCAAATGTAAATGAAACTCAAAGCAAATGTTTTTGGCAGAATTTTAGAGTGTTTAATGATGCTAGAGCCTAGAAAAAATGACGACAAATGGCCAGAGCATAATGGGGAGGTGAAATATGTGAATGTGGTGAAACTTCCTCTCATGGACCTTGCCTCAAAATGCAGAGTGAAACAACAGTCATATTGGGACATGACAGTTGCAAGCTAGCAATTGGGGCAAGTGGGGGCACAGAACCATTTTTCTCTGGTCGACCGACCAATAGGCCTGGTCGCCCGACTAGGGGATGGCCCCTCTGGTCCTCTGCTCTGGTCAGTGGGCCCAACTTGTGGTGGCCCAGAAGAAAGAAAATATATTTCAAAGAAAAACATTTTTGATCTTTTGTACTCTCAATTTCTCAAAAGCTGAACTCTGATAATTCTATATATTTTTGTATATAATTTTGAAAAAGGGAAATGGGTTGAAATAAATTCAAACATGTAGATGTGGTGGAAATATCAAATATGCCAATGCATTTGGAAATCCAAAGATTGGTGGAAAGCAAATATGAGATAAGTACCAATTTACCTTTGGGAAGGGCTCACCAATTTTTAGCGCAATGAGCTAGACTCCTGTAAGGGCCGAAGGCGTACCGAGAGGGGGTGAATCGGTAAGCCGACCATGATTTCGAATATGTCAATTTCACACCACTAAAACCCGTTAATCGTTGCAACCTATCAATTCTAGTAGGACAAGACCCTACACATGCTAGTGTTCATGATGAGTGCAAATGCGAAAGCTAAACACACTAGCCTATGCAAGCCACAATTTAACCTACTCACTAGAGCACACAATTGCGGAAAAAGGGGGGTCAAGGAATGCTCATGATTTTTTTCCCGAGGTCTCGGAACGATGGCGCCTTCCCCTAATCCTCGTTGGACCACTCCCGTCGGAGTGCCGGTCCCTCCCGCCACCAAGTGGAGTTCTCGCACACGAGCCCGCAATCACTCCCGGAGTGAAGACATGGTTGCATCACTGCAGCCACCAAGGCACAAGATCGCCTCCCTCTAGAACTCGCAGAACTCCCCGAGTCGACACAGACGCTCACTAGCGATACCCCTTTCAACGACAGGCTCAAACCATGTACAAACGTGTGACGGCCTTCACAACCAATCATGATAGGCTTGATCACCAACACCTAACCGGTCTAAGTCTCACCATAGATCAGGAGTAATAGCCTAGATCACACCATCAAGGACACCCTAGCCTTAGATATCGATAGATGCTTAAGTTACTCTCACTAGTAGTCTCAAGATATCCAATATCCTCTCCTAGTGCTCTTCTCTTTTCCCCTTGGCTTCCAATAGATGCTCGCAGCTATCCCAATGGCCAAGAGAGGTCTCCAAGACCCCAGCAACAAAGTTATATAGGCTTCCAACCTCAAACTAGTCGTTACTCCATGAAATCAGCTTTCTGGGCCAACTGACCGTACAGTTGTAAGCTTCATGACCATAGATGATTGGATCCCCAAGGTATGAATATTTTGGTGATAGATGACGACTATCAAATTGTGGGCTAATATATACACAAGTGTTGTGTTTATAGGAATCATCTCTAAACTCTATTACAAATCATATGGATGATGGTTTCCTTGGTGATGGATGACAGTGATCACAAGCATGGAGGCTTGATGGGCTTGGTGGAGTCCAAGGATTGATGGAGATGGTTCAAGGCTAAGGACAAGCTATGGAGCAAGTGTTGGGAACACTTGTCTAGTTTTTAGGGCTTTGAGTCCATAGGAAAAACTGGACTATCAAGGGTGTCTAGGTCATTTCTCTTAGGTCATGTCTAGTCGGTGATGTGCAAGGTTGCTCGGTGAAATCACAAGCACTAGGTGATAGTGGAGAAGCCAAGAAGCTGTTCAGAGAAGCCGGGAAACAAAGTCAAGCGAGGACGAGGAGTTTCAACTTCTGGACAGAGTGACCGAACAGAGGGGTCAGAGGAGACCGGGCTGTACGGTCACTAGGAGACCAGAGAGAAGCCTGCGAAGGAGTCTGTCAGCGCGAAGACCTATGGAGACCGAACGGTCCGGTCTGTACGGAGGTTGCTCGGGATAGAGAAGTGTAGAAGATGGTGCTCTCTGGAATGGAGAGAGAAAGTCTGACCAGACGGTCCGGTCTGTACGGAGGTTGCTCAGGACAGAGAAGTGCAGAAGATGGTGCTCTCTGGAATGGAGAGAGAAAGTCTGACCGGACGGTCCGGTCAGTACGAGGAGATCTTCTGGACAGAGCAGCCAACGGCTCTGGGAGCTGTTCCAGAGAGACCGGACGATCCAGTTTGGCAGTGACCAGACAGTCCGGTCAATGGTGTCCAAAGAGATGATTTCATGGAGAACGGCTAGTTGGAGGTTGGAAGCCTATATAACTTTGTTGTTGGGTCTTGGAGCCCACTCTGGCCAGTGGAATTACTTGGAGCATTTGGTGAGAGCCTAGAGGAAAAGAGAGGAGCATTAGGAGGAGATATTGCATATCTTGAGAGTGCTAGTGAGAGTAATAAGAGCATTGTGCACGTGTAAGGCTAGTATGTCCTTGAGGGTGTGATCAAGGCTGTTACTCTTGGTCTATAGTTAAACATGGACCGGTTAGGTTTTGGGGATCGAGCCTATCATGATCAGTTGTAAAGGCCATTACACGTTTGTACACGGTTTGAGCCTGCCGGTAAAAGGGGCATCATTAGTGAGCACCCGTGTCGGCTCGAGGAGTCCGACAAGTTCTCGAGGGAGGCGATCTTGTGCCTTGGTGGCAGCGGTGATGTGCACCATGTCTTCTCTCCGGGAGTAATTGCGGGCTCGTGGGTGAGGACTCCACATTGGTGGCGGGAGGGACCAGAACTCCGATGGGAGTGGTCCAACTAGGATTAGGGGAAGGCGCCATCCTTCTGAGACCTCGAGAAAAAATCATGAGTATTCCTTGACCCTCTCTTTACTATTCTACACTTGTGTGCTCTAGTAGGTAGGTTAAATTGTGGCTTGCATAGGCTAGTGTGTTTAGCTTCCGCATTCGCTCTCATCATGAACACTAGCAGCTGTAGGGTCTTGGTCTCCTAGAACTATTAGGGTGGAACGATTGTTAGGTTCTAGTGGTGTGGTTTGAAGTATTCGGATTCGTGGTCGGCTTACCGATTCACCACCCTCTCGGTATGCCTTCGGTCCTTACAAGTGGTATCAGAGCCAAGTGCTCATCTTTGAGGCTTCACCGCCTTGAGTAAGGATGCTGAGACAGGTGGGGAGTGTTTCCATATTCAATGGAGAGGACTACGGGTATTGGAAGGCTCGTATGCAAGCCTACCTGGAGTCCATTGATCCAGAGATATGGATGGTGACCCATGAGTCTCATGCGGATGTGAACCTGCTTGAACTTGATTTCATTAAGAACAACACTAAGGCCAAGAACGTTCTGTTTGCATGCATATCTAAGGATGTTTTTGCTAGATTTGATGCAAGTTCGACAACACATGGTATTTGGACTGAGATTCAGGGTCTCCATGAGGGTACTAGTGATGTCAAAGAGGAAAGATACTATGTGCTGAAGAACAAGTACGATAACTTCACTAGATTGCCACATGAGAGAGTTAACACTGTTTATTTGCGCTTTCATGTACTAGTGGAGGAGATCAATGCTCTTGGAGATGACTTCAAGCTCAAGCCTGTTGAGGTGATAAGAAGATTCTTGAGGCTATTCAAAGACCCCAAGTATGAGTCTATCATCTCCTTCACCCTGCAAGGTAACCTCAAGACCAAGACCATAAAGGACATGCTTGGCAAGATCACTGTCTTCGAGAGCTCCTAGCTGGATTTGGATGATCCTCAACCATCCAACCTTGCTCTTCAAGCTAAGAAGCAAGAATCTATCAAGAGCAAGAAGAGCAAGAAGAAGGTGGTGACTAAAGATGATGATGATGCTGATGCTGATGATGATGATGATGGTGATGATGATGATGATGATGATGAAGACAACTTGAGTGAGGACTTGATGATGATGATGATGATCCTCAACCATCCAACCTTCAAGAACAAGTTTGCTTCAAAGTCCAAGGGCAAGTGCATCAACTGTGGGTCCAAGAACCACTTTGTTCGGGATTGCCCCAAGCCCAAGAAAGAAGTTTTCAAGTCCTAAAACTCTAGTGATGATGATGAAGAAGAAAATGAAGACCCTAAAGCCAAGCAAAAGAAGAAGAGGTACTTCAAGGACAAGAGCAAAGGCAAAGGCAAAGCCAAAGACTACAAGAAGAAGTTCTCACGGAAGGCCCTTGTTGGAGAGTGGACAAGTGACAACTCAAGTGACACATCCTCTTCCTCAAGCGATGATGAAGAAGTGGCCGGTCTAGCCATAATCAAGACCACACTTCCACGAGCTCTTCCTCCACCTCCCACATGCCTCATGGCCACGAGCCAACTCGGGGAGAGTGAGGATGAGAGCAGCGATGACTGCGATGATGAGGAGCTCTCTTGTGTCAAGCTTTGGAGTATGCTTGAGAAAGCCCGCGATATCGCCGTCATGAAATCCAAAATGTTGGATGTGGTAAGAAAAGAGTGTAAGTTGGCTAAGGACCGTGTTGGTGAGCTTGAGAGTAAGCTCAAGGACCTTGTCACATGAGGCCCTAAACAAGAGTTATGACAAACTCAAGGGAGATCATGTAGAGCTACGTGAGAAGTACGAGGCACTGCACTTGAACTTACTTTTGAGGCCATCAATGTGGATGATCTTGCCTCTGCCAACTCTGGTTCATCAAAGAGTGATGCTTCTACTGTGTGTGATGAACTAACCACCTCAATCGAGGTTTATTCTCTTGAGCCATTTATTTTAGAGGAATATCACAAGCTTAAGGAAGAGAGGAAGATGGTGATGGATGGCTTAGAGAGGCTCACATGAAGTAGAGCCGTCCACAAAGATATTCTTTAGAGAAACCTTGTGAACAATGTCTCCCACTGGGGACTTGGCTCATATCCAGCCGCCATCGACATCATCAGGATGAGTGACTCCATCCCCGCATGGATCAAACCCCTAATCACCGATGACTACTGTTGCGAGAGGTGTTGCAAGGATGGCCACACCATCAAGGATTGTTCTATGGTGAGAAGTTCCATTGTTTTACCTAATGCTAACTTGTTCCATGAGAACACCCACTTCAAGCTTTTTAGGGACAAGGGTGGCAAGGTGAAAGCAAAGGCTTTGAGACCACCAAACAAAAAGAGAAAGGTCAAGAGCATATGGGTGCCTAAGTGCATTGTTGATCTTGAGAGGTCAACTACGTACAAGTGGGTGTCCAAGAACAAGACCTAGATGGTGGTGATGGTGGACCGAGCGCTTTCTTGAAGATCAAGTGAAGTCCACCACAAGTTGCATGGACCTCAACGTCATACCTACTCATGAGGGAGGTAATCGTGTTAGTTCTTGGTAGTTGTAGTGTGTTCTTTCTTTCGTTGCATTGCATGGTAATTAGGACTCCTTTGTAACTAGTATGCTTTACATCCATGCATGTGTAAGTAACTAAAAGAAAAACACATAAAAATTAGTCAATGTCTAACCCACTCAAGATATCTATAAGCAAGGTGGGGGGGGTGCTTGAGATGGTGGTTTGGCTTCTCTTAAGGCAAGGGCATGGTTTATAGTGAGCAAGCTTAAGAGGGGTTCAAACTTGACATTGTTAGGTTTCCTTTGTGTCTTGTTTAATATTGCTTGCATTCACATGGAATGTTTACTTTCATTGTATATGTAAAATGCTTGTTGCATGCATCATATAGGAAACACAAAAAAAAGCTTGTCACATTTGGAGATATTTGTGCCTCATGATCTATATGAGATTATATCTCCACAAGTGTGCCTAAAGGAAAGGATTGTGCTTCATGCCCATTGAGCAAGCTCTTATGAACTCCGAGGTTAAACCCACTCATGCGGTTCATGGACTAAGGCTCATACATACCCTTTTTGTTCTTAATTGCCACGGTTCTTATTTGCTTGATTTTTCATTTGGCATATTTAAAAATTATAAGGCCATATAGAGCCACTATTGGAAAAGGAGTGTTTCAGAGTTCCCTTCATGCTTCAAGTGTAGTGTTTTATTTGAGTGTTAAGTAAGGGCACTTGGAAAATAGAGAAATTCCTTGTTTCAACGAAATTCTGGGAGTGACCGTATAGTCCGGTCATTAGAGCGTACAGTCCAGCCTATGCTCTAAGCACAGTGCTTTGATATGCCTGGAAATGGAGACCAGACGGAACCGTCTCTGAAGACTGGACGGTCCGATCTATACGATGTTTTGTTCACAGAACCTAAATTTCCAGAAGGGTCGAAGTGACCGGACGGTACGGTGTAGTAAGCGGACGGTCCAGTCACTCTACTGAAAACGCGAGATCTGCCTTCTCCAGTGACCGTTGATCTGCTCCTTTGAGGATCTCGGCCGTCGATCATCTTTTGACCTAGGTCAGAGTCAAGGAGTCCATGGTCTTCATCCCTATTCACCCCCGACGCCGAGAGCACACCCAGGTCGCAAACGCGTCTCCACTGTTGTCGCCGAGCTCCCCTCGCCGTTGCTGTCACTGACCTCACCTGCACGCACCTCGCCAGCGCCACCACTCGCCCCTGCACACCCGCGCAGCCGCGCGCGCCCGCAAACCCTAGCACCGCTGCCACGCGCAAAGCTCCCGCGCCGCCGCCTGGCCAAGCCACTGCCGCCTTCACTAGCAGCGATGCCGCCTGGCCAACGTGTGTTGCCGCCAGTTGTCGTCTCTCCTCGCGCGCGTGCCCAGAGGCCTCATAGCCGAGCTCCACCAGAGATTAGAGCAAAGTTGCCCCCTTTGTTCCTCCACATTCATTGCCGGCGATCAAATCCTCACCCTTTCACAGTTCGGCTGCGAGTTCTTTGGTGTTCGACCCTATTCCTCTCCAGGGTATTGGCTATATCTTGTATTCATCATTTATACCCTGTTTTGTGAGAAATTAGCTTAAATTGATGTAATTGGATTTAATGCCCATGTTTTGTTGCATTAATTAGTTAATTGGCTCAACCTTGGTTGCAATTAATTCTCTGCATATCTTTTACTTGCAAGTCTAGTGTTGTCTCCTGTCTAGTCTAGAGTTAGATTCTTTGCCAATTATTTGACTGTACACTAGATGACTCGCACCAGCCACTTATAGTCAATGATCACTGTTGTCACATTGCTTTATTTGTTTAGTGATCATGTCCTTCATTTAGTGCTAGGATTTCTATTGTGCATTCTTACCTAGCAGTGCTTTGCTTGTAGATCATACTAGGTTCCATGCTTATCCTGTCTATACCGACGCGCGTGCAGTGACACTTGACAACAGCAGAGATGGCAGGATCAGGTCAGGATAAGGGCAAGGAAAAGATGCCAGAGAAGCCCAAGAGTAAGAAGAGGACCAGACTAGACCCGGAGTCAGAGAGAGCCTTAAGGGTTGCACAGCACCTAGAGGCCATGGAGACAGCACGTAGAACGCCCAAGGCATAGTTGATTATCGAGCAACCAGATAGTTAGCCACAGGGTCTTAGGAGGAGTACCAGACGGAGGACAGCAACTCAGGGCTTGGCCACAGGAGTTGTTCTACCACTGTGGTCGTAGGGTACTCCGGCTTCTCGTCAGGAGAGGTCGTCGAGACCTATGGTGCAGGGATCCTCCAGGCAGCAGGAGGAGTCCGAGAAGGAAGAGAGCTCAGAGTCAGAGTCTGAGACAGGGTCCAAGGAGGAGGAGGAGACTGAGCAGCCAGCACAGGCAAGACCCCAGAGGTCAGCTCACTGGGCAGGAGACCCGCAATGCATATGTGACGTGTGCACCAGAAGGCTGCAGAGACTTGTAGCAGCAGCTGGGGAGGGTGATATACTTTAGGTTCCTGCCAAGGACCTTAAGGTGAGTCGCCTTGTCCCCTTCGAGCGGTGGGTTCTAGTCCCGAGTGACCCTGCTGGAGGAGAGAGGTACTGGACTAGTCTTCAGAGGAGGATTGGTGTGGGACTGAGATGCTATCTTGCCAAGAAGGGCAAGGCTGGACTATTTGTGCCACAACAATACACGTTGTACCCAGCCATGAGGAGGGCCACAGGCACTGACATGGAGCAGTACTTCACGTACTTACCTGGACTAGCAGAGATAGTCACTGCTCCATACAGATAGAGAGAGGACATCGTCATGGAGTTCTATGCTACACTGTGGGTAGCCAGAGATCATTCACAGATTTTGTTCTTAGTTAGAGGAGAGCCCTAGCATTTGACCAGGGAGGATCTTACAGCTGCACTGGGGTTCCTTGCTTCAAACTTTCTATTGTACAAGAGTGCTTACGGGATGTTCGCTCCACTCCGCAGACCACAGGGAGGGATGCTACCTTTAGACGAGATGGTGTCGGCCGCCTTTCCACCATTGCACACCCTAGGATTTGACAGGGGCCCTACGAGATTCACCGTAGAGCTGAAGGTGGTCAGAGCGATAGTCACCAGGATTATCATCCTGAGGCCAGGGTACAGAGAGGAGTTCATGCTATTACACTAGTGGGCAGTGGCAGCTATCCTGAGAAGACAACACTTTGACCTTGCAGATCTTTTTATTGCTGAGATGGAGGAGGTTATTTTTGAGAGGGTTGGAGGATGTCACCTAGTCTACGGGCTGTATATTTCCTACATTTTGAGGAGACTAGGACTAGTGACTAAGGAGCAGTGTGACGCTTTCCCTGAGGTGACCACTAGGTACACATCTCGAGTCCCCAGAGGATCGCAGTCAGCCTCCAGCCAGCAGACAGAAGAGGAGGAGTAGGTGTCACCGCCAGTCACTCACGAGCAGGTAGGTCATCCAGAGACGGTGGTTCCTGAGTCAGCTAGTACCGGAGCACCACCCCAGCCTACAGGTACATAGTTCGAGGATGCCACTTCCATAGCAGCACTTGCAGGACGTCTGAGTGACTTCATTTGGAACTCTAGTGAGGAGGGCGTCAGATCATGGAGGTGATCAGGGGTCAGGCAGAGCTCCAGAGACAGCAGATGGCACTGGTGACCACACTTATGACACATAGGGTAGAGTTCACTAAGAGACAGGCCAGTCAGAAGCTAGGACCTTCTGCAGTTCCATGTTTCAACCGTTGGAGACATAGTCAGGACCATTCACTGCCATGATGACAACCCAGTCCAGTGGTTTGTAATCACACTCAAGAGTGTTACCGATAGGGGGAGCTAGACAGACTTTCTCACCAGCTTAGTTCTCCCCCGTGTCTGCCTTCTCAGTCTCTGCGTTGTTCTCTTCTCCAGTCCAGTCCACAACTTCGTAGATGACCATACCCTCCACCTCCCAGTAGCAGCCACCAGTCATGAGTCTGTTCTCAGACATAGTGCACTCTACTCGAGCAGACTCTCAGACAGCCCCAGAGATAGTTACAACTCCACATTCTTCTGCTATAGACTCTACGCTTGTCACACCTCAGGTAGCAGAGGATCTTGTGTGCAGAGGCTTCACTCAGGAGGATGTGGATGACCTTGCTCTTCTTCAGGTGACAGTTGCTAAGGAGACATCCACAGTTCCACCAACAGGACAGGACAGAGGGTCTGAGTTACCGGTTGACCTTGAGTACTTTGAGCAGCTTGACACTCAGGTGACACAGGATCAGGGAGAGCAGCAGGACCTAGCACAAGAGTAGCCCAGAGCAGAGCCCTCAGAGGACGTTGCTGCACCACCTCCATTGACCATGAGCGCTTAGTTGTTTCCTTTTTCCTCCTTTTGGTGCTTGTTGCCAAAGGGGGAGAAGTAGTCATAGGTCTAGGGGGAGTGGGAGTGTGATCCTGTACAATCGAGAGTCGGTAGCATGTATCTAGGGGGAGCATACGTGTACATGGGTTTTGGGAGTTAGACACATTTGGATCTTATTTTGATGGATTGATCGAGATGTTTGTGGATTTTGATGAGTCATGATTTTCATTCGCATGTGTTTGACGCAGTGCTTTGTCTTGCTTTATTTATCCTATTTGCCTGTGTATGATGTCATGATGATGATTACTTGCTTTTGTTTCCTATGCATTGCTATGCTATCCTGTTGCATATTATCATTCATGCCTTGCATTGCATGTCTTTATGCTTTCCCTAATATCTTATCATGACATGCTTGCATTATCATTTAGAGTGTGCTTCTCTTTTCATTCTCTTATATCTTGATGATGCTTGATTGAGTAGGACCTTGTTTGCTCTTTGCTTATGCTTTTGTGGTTCCTCTTGATCATAGTGTAGCTCTTTTAGCCTTGTTGTTTATTGATAAAGTTATGTTAAGTAGTGATTGTCATCAATCACCAAAAAGGGAGAGATTGTAAGCTTCATGACCATTAATGATTGGATCCCCAAGGTATGAATGTTTTGATTATAGATGACAACTATGAAATTATGGGCTAATATCTACATGAGTGTTGTGTTTACAGGAATCATCTCTAAACTCTATTAGAAATCATATGGTTGATGGTTGCTTTGGTGATGGATGACAATGACCACAAGCATGGAGGCTTGATGAGCTTGATGGAGTCCAAGGGCTGATGGAGATGGATCAAGGCTAAGGACAAGCTATGGAGCAAGTGTTGGGAACACTTGTCTAGTTGTTAGGGCTTTGAGTCCATTGGAAAAACCGCACTATCAATAGGATCTAGGTCATTTCTCTTAGGTCATGTCTAGTCGGTGATGTGCATGAATGCTCACTGAAATCACAGGCACTAGGTGACAGGGGAGAAGCCAAGGAGCTGTTCGGAGAAGCAGAAAAACGAAGTCAAACAAGGATGAGCAGTTTCAGCTTCTAGACAGAGTGACCAGATAGAGGGGTCAAATGAGACTGGACTGTACAGTCACTAGGAGACCAGAGAGAAGTCTACGAAGGAGTCTAGCAGCGTGAAGACTTGTAGAGACCAGACGGTCCGGTCTACAGACTGGATGGTCTGGTCTGTATGGAGGTTGCTCGGGACAGACAAGTGCAGAAGATGCTGCTCTCTAAAATGGAGAGAGAAAGTCTGATCGGACGGTCCAGTCAGTACGAGGAGATCATCTGGACAGAGCAGCTAATGGCTCTGGGTGCTGTTCCAGAGAGACTGGATGGTCCGGTCTGGCAGTGACCGGACAGTCCGATCAATGGTGTCCAAAGAGATGATTTTGTGGAGCAATGACTAGTTGGAGGTTGGAAACCTATATAACTTTGTTGCTGGGGTCTTGGAGACCACTCTTGGCCAGTGGAATTGCTTGGAGCATTTGGTGAGAGCCGAGAGGAAAAGAGAGGAGCACTAGGAGGAAATATTGCATATCTTGAGAGTGTAGTGAGAGTAACAAGAGCATTATGCACATCTAAGGCTAGGGTGTCCTTGAGGATTTGATCTAGGTTTTTACTCTTGGTCTATGGTGAGACCTAGACCTGTTAGGTGTCGGTGATCGAGCCTATCATGATCGGTTGTGAAGGCTGTCACATGTTTGTACATGGTTTGAACCCGCCGGTGAAAGAGGCATCGTTAGCGAGTGCCCGTGTCGGCCCGTGGAGTCCGGCAAGTTCTCGAGGGAGGAGAGCTTGTGCCTTGGTGGCAGTGATGGCGCGCACCATGTCTTCAGTCCGGGAGTGATTGCGGGCTCGTGGGTGAGGACTCCACATTGGTGGCGGGAGGGACCAAAACTCCGACGGGAGTGGTCCAACGAGGATTAGGGGAAGGTGCCATCCTTTCAAGACCTCGGGGAAAAACCATGAGCATTCCTTGACCCTCTCTTTACTATTCTGGACTTGTGTGCTCTAGTGAGTAGGTTAAATTGTGGCTTGTATAGGCTAGTGTGTTTAGCTTCAGCATTCGCTCTCATCATAAACACTAGCATGTGTAGGGTCTTGGCCTCCTAGAACTTTTAGGTTGCAACGATTGCTAGGTTCTTGTGGAATACTTACCTTTCGGGTATCCAAAGACATGCTTAAGTCGGCAACCGACCAGACACTTCATCAATAAGGGAATTGACCGAGTCAGCTTGGAGCATAAGGCAACTAGAGATAGATTTTCTATGTAAATCCTTGTAGACTACGAGTAGGACTCTTCATGTACCCCCTACCGACCGGATATATAAGGCGACAGAGAACCCCCCTTCAGGGACACGAAATTACAAGCAATACAAACCACAAAACACAGGACGTAGGGTTTTCACTCTCATTGAGGGGGCCCGAACATGTATAACTCGGCATCTTTTACAACCATCAAAGTTTTTAGTCTCGACATAGCCCTATAAATATATTATCGAGATCAAGTCTGGACAGTTGGCATGCCAGGTAAGGGACAAGGCTCGCAGGGATTCTCCGTTGACTACGATGGCCGAAACTCCCAACATCCAGTACTCATCGGACATCAAGATCTCCTTTGGACTGCTTGACTTCGCCATTAACACCAACAGAGAGCTACGTCTAGAGAGCTATCGATTCGACTCGGCCGCAACCGGTTCTATGGCGCGATCACCGAGCTCATCAGATCGGATCCCAGCATTGGCTCCTCTTGGATTCGGCAAAACAGACGTACCCTTTGGGTGCGACTCAAAGTCGGTCCGTTCCTTTGATGAGGATTCAGTCAGATCTGCCTGCTTATACCCTCTGACTGATGAGAACATCACTCCTATGGATACACACAACACTCCTCCAAATCTGGACTTGCAAGGTCCAATGACTAGAGCTCGTGCACGACAACTAAATTTAGAGGTGAGCTCGTTCCTACGTTCTTTGCTATATGTTACTTTTGAGAATGGTTTGCTACCTAATGATTATTTTATGATTAGAAACCATGGAGAGGACCAGAAGATGATGGGAGAAGGAGTTGGAAACGTAGAGGACCAGCAAGGGCTTGAAAGCCAAAGTGCAGGCCCAATCAAAACCAACTTCGAGTCTGTTTTGGGGCCCAAGACCAGTCTGTACTAAAACAGTCGCCCAGGACGCATACGGACTCGGATTTGGACGTTCTACATATGCACGGAAAGATAAGGAGAAGACCTTTCCAATGCCGCTGGCCTCATGTCAAACTTCATCTGGAGTCATCGGGAATCGTCAAAACAAGAGAGAGTCCAGAATCTGTGACGGTGCTGCGTCGCCTATTTTTGGCCTTTGGGCTTTGTATCTAGTTGAGCCCAATTAGGGGCGCATCCAGAGGGTCTTGCAGGACCCTAGGGTCTTTATATATAGCCGCCACCACACCATTAGGGTTTGGGTTTTGCTTAGATCAATTCTGTTCATAAACAGTTTCGCCGTTCATCGGTTTGTGAGACCCCAACTTCGAGAGTTTAATCATACATCTGCAATTGTGTTGCATTCTTCGTTGTTCTTGCTTGTGTTCTTGATTCACAGGCAGGGATTAGCCTTCTCGGCGAGGTCAATCGTCTTTGGACGGTTGATAACCAGAGGAGACGTCGTGCTGCGATTGCGGGGTTTAGAACGTGCTGTTCTGAAGCCGGATCGATTTGTGTGTCGCCTCCGACCAAATCAACTTACCAAGAACCTTTCGGAAGATCGGGAACCCTTGTTCACATCGCTGACCATGAACGTGGTCGAGATAGATGAGAATCCATCAGGAGACAATGATGAGGAGGGTTACTGAGAAGACGGTCACGAAGAAGATGGCCGCGTAGAAGAACGTGCAGAAGAAGGCCACAGGGAAGAAAACCCCCAAGACAACAACTTGTTGGAAGGACATCGCCGTTGACCGAGAGGATGGCGTGGATCCCGTCTTGCACGCTGACTGGACCTTGGACCTGAAATCAAAGTAGATGGCGTCAAGGTCTACGACACCCCGCAGAACAACATCACTGGGGCTAAAACATTGCTCTACACCTTGATGGCTGATGCAGCATACCAGACCCCCACGGTATAGAAGGCGGTGGCTATGCTTAAAGATGCTGCAGCCCAAGATGCGGCTAGGGACAAATCACAGTTTGTGGCAAGTTTAAGTCATGCGACATCATGCGGTCAACGAGGCGTGAGGACCTGAGAAATTCCCTCAGCATCCATGACGGTCGGGACACCATCAACTCCCATTACGAAGAGAGGGCTCGGGATGACCGACGCCACGAGGAGGAGCGCCGTGATCGGAGGACCGACAACCGACGAGAAGACCGACGTGACCCACATCCAAGAAACAACCGCGATGACCGACGTCGACGTGACGATCGGGACCAACCCGAGAATCGTGATGGAGATAATCGGCGTTGTCAGCATGATGACGATGTTGGCCCACGCCATAATCGTTGCTCGTCTCAATCTCCTGACCGACATAGAAGGTCAACTACTCCGAGCGATGAAGAATTCAATGACATCAAGGCCTATATACCTGAGCTTCGCATAGCTCGATGGCCAAAAGGGTTCAAGCCAGTTCTGATCGAAAAATACGATGGTCAGACCAACCCCTGAGAGTGGCTTCAGCTGTACCATACGATGATTCGGTCAGCCGAGGGTGATACCTTTGTGATGGCCAGTTATCTACCAGTCTGCCTTGACCTGACCGTTTGGATTTGGCTCATGTCTCTTCCAGAGAAATTGGTCACCTCTTGGGGAGACCTTAACAGGAAGTGATGTGAACAAGGGTTCCCGATCTTCCGAAAGGTTCTTGGTAAGTTGATTTGGTCAGAGGCGACACATAAATCGATCCGGCTTCAGAACAACACGTTCTAAACCCCGCAATCGCAGCACGACGTCTCCTCTGGTTATCAACCGTCCAAAGACGATTGACCTCACCGAGAAGGCTAATCCCTGCCTGTGAATCAAGAACACAAGCAAGAACAACGAAGAATGCAACACAATTGCAGATGTATGATTAAACTCTCGAAGTTGGGGTCTCACAAACCGATGAACGGCGAAACTGTTTATGAACAGAATTGATCTAAGCAAAATCCGAACCCTAATGGTGCGGCGGCGGATGTATATAAAGACCCTAGGGTCATGCAAGACCCTCTGGACACGACCCTAATTGGGCTCAACTAGATACAAAGCCCAAAGGCCAAAAATAGGCGACGCAGCACCGTCACAGATTCTGGACTCTCTCTTGTTTTGACGATTCCCGATGACTCCAGATGAATTTTGACATGAGGCTGGTGGCATTGGAAAGGACTTCTCCTTATCTTTCCGTGCATATGTAGAACGTCCAAATCCGAGTCCGTATGCGTCCTGGGCGACTGTTTTAGTACAGACTGGTCTTGGGCCCCGAAACAGACTCGAAGTTGGTTTTGATTGGGCCTCCACTTTGGCTTCCAAGCCCTTGCTGGTCCTCCACGTTCCCAACTCCTTCTCCCATCATCTCCTGGTCCTCTCCATGGTTTCTAATCATAAAATAATCATTAGGTAGCTAACCATTCTCAAAAGTAATATATAGCAAAGAACGTAGGAACGAGCTCACCTCTAAATTTAGTCGTCGTGCACGAGCTCTAGTCATTGGATCTTGCAAGTCCAGATTTGGAGGAGTGTTGTGTGTATCCATAGGAGTGATGTCCTTATCATCCTCCCCCTCTTGAAGTGGAGTCGTCCTCGACTCAAGCTCATCCTCTTCTCCCAAGTATGGTTTCAAATCTGAAATGTTAAAAGTAGGACTAACCCCGAACTCGGGAGGCAACTCAAGTTTGTATGCATTATCATTAATCTTCTCTATTATTTTGAATGGACCATCAGCTCTAGGCATTAGTTTAGACTTTCTCAATTCTGGAAATCTATCCTTCCTTAAGTGTAACCACACTAAATCTCCTATATCAAGCTTTACTTCCTTTCTTCCCTTACTACCAGCAATTTTATACTTTTCATTCATCTTTTCAATGCTAAGTCTAGTGGTCTTATGCATTTGCAAAATAAATTCAGCACGCTCCTTAGCATCAATATGAACTCTCTCATTAATAGGTAGAGGAAGTATATCAAGTGGAGTACGGGGATCAAAACCATACACTACCTTGAATGGACTTACCTTGGTAGTAGAATGTGTTGCCCGATTATAAGCAAACTCAACATGAGGTAAGCATTCTTCCCATTGCTTCAAATTTTTCTTCAAAATAGCTCGCAACATAGTACCCAAAGTGCGGTTCACAACCTCAGTTTGTCCATCAGTTTGTGGATGACAAGTTGTAGAAAATAACAACTTTGTACCCAACTTATTCCAGAGCGTGCGCCAAAAATGACTCAAGAATTTTGCATCACGATCTAAAACAATAGTAGAAGGCATACCATGCAAACGTACAATTTCTTTGAAAAAAAGATCAGCAATATAACTAGCATCATCAGTTTTATGACATGATATAAAGTGTGCCATCTTGGAAAAACGATCCACGACAACAAAAATGCTATCGCTCCCCCTCTTAGTCCTAGGCACTCCTAAAATAAAGTCCATAGAAATATCCGTCCAAGGAATAGAAGGAACAGGAAGTGACATGTATAAACCATGTGGATTCAATCGAGACTTAGCTTTTTAAAATATAGTGCAGCGAGCAACAAAACGCTCAACATCTTTCCTCATCCTTGGCCAAAAGAAGTGTGTGGCCAAAATATCCTCTGTCTTCTTAGCACCAAAATGACCCATCAATCCACCTCCATGCGCCTCCTGCAACAACAAAAGACGAACGGAACCAACTGGAATGCATAGGCGGTTAGCTCTAAACAAGAATCCATCATTCAACACAAATTTGTGCCAAGCACGACCTTGTTTACAGTGCAGCAATACATCTTTAAAATCAACATCAGCAACATATTGTTCTTTAATTGCCTCAAGTCCAAAAATTCTACAATCAAGTTGAGACAACAAAGTATATCGCCTAGATAAAGCATCAGCAATCACATTATCCTTCCCTTTCTTATGTTTAATAATATAAGGAAAAGACTCAATAAACTCAACCCATTTAGCATGTCTACGGTTCAAATTGCATTGAGAACGAATATACTTAAGTGATTCATGATCAGAATGAATAACAAATTCTTTGGGCAACAAATAATGATGCCACGTCTCTAAAGAACGTACAAGTGCATATAGTTCCTTATCATACGTGGAATAATTCAAAACAGGCCCAGTAATTTTCTCACTAAAGTATGCAACAGGTTTACCATCTTGCATCAAAACACCACCAATGCCTATACCACTAGCATCACATTCAAGCTCAAAAGTCTTATCAAAATTGGGTAATTGCAGCAATGGTGCATGTGTAAGTTTGTCCTTCAAAGCATCAAACGACTCATGATGTACCTTACCAAAATGGAAGTCAACGCCCTTCTTTGTCAACTCATGCAATGGTGCAGCAATGGTGCTGAAATCTTTGACAAAGCGGCGGTAGAAACCTGCAAGACCAAGAAAACTCCTCACCTATGTGATAGTTTTTGGTACAGGCCAGCTCTTTATGGCTTCAATCTTCGCCTCATCCACCTCAATTCCCTGTGGAGTCACAACATAGCCAAGAAAAGAGACTCGATCCGTGCAAAAGGTGCACTTCTCAAGGTTACCAAATAAACGTACAACTCGCAAAGCATCAAAAACAGCACGCAAATGAATCATATGATCATCCATGGATTTGCTATAAATCAAGATATCATCAAAGTAAACAACCACAAATTTGCCAATAAAAGGTCTTAAAACCTCATTCATCAAACGCATGAAAGTACTGGGTGCATTAATTAACCCAAAAGGCATTACTAACCACTCATACAACCCGAATTTGGTTTTGAAAGCTGTTTTCCATTCATCTCCAAGTTTCATTCTAATTTGATGGTAGCCACTACGCAAATCAATTTTAGTGAAAATTATAGCACCACATAACTCATCAAGCATGTCGTCTAGCCTAGGAATAGGATGACGATACCTAATAGTAATGTTATTAATGGCTCTACAATCTACACACATACGCCAAGAACCATCTTTCTTAGGAACCAAAAGTACAGGAACAGCACAAGGACTAAGTGATTGACGAACATACCCATGATCCAAAAGGTCTTGGACTTGTCGTTGTATCTCCTTAGTCTCCTCAGGGTTGGTCCTATAAGCAGCACGGTTTGGTAAGTTAGCATCAGGAATCAAATCAATTTGATGCTCAATCCCTCTCAAAGGTGGCAATCTCGAGGGTATCTCAGCTGGGAAAACATCCTCATACTCCTGCAAAAGGTTAGTGACAGCAGGAGGCAAAGCACTAGAAGCAATATCACCAAGCAAAAACAAGGCTTGTTTGCATATCAAGGCATAGCAAATATCATCAGTAGAAATTTCAGCAAGCTCAGATTTTGTGGCAAGACATGAACGACCTTGTAATTTAATTGCAGCACCCTTAGAACTTGAAGAATCATTAACATTACTTGGTGTAGAATCAGAATTAACAGGTTGCTGAATTTCAGGGCTTTTATTTTTCAAACTAGCAGCTCATTCTAAATCACCTTGTACAATTTCAGCAGGGGTCATTGGTAACAAAGTAATTTTAGTTCCTTTATGCATAAAAGTGTACTTATTACTTTTACCATGGTGTACAGCATCATTATCAAATTCCCAAGGTCTACCAAATAAAAGTGAACAAGCTTGCATGGGTACAACATCACAATCAACAGAATCCATATAGGAACCAATGGAAAAAGGAACTCTGCAAGTTTGTGTTACCTTAGCTTTTCCAGAGTCATTTAACCACTGAATGTAGTATGGATGTGGATGTGGGCGTGTGGTCAAATCAAGCTCCTTAACCACATCAGAACTCACCAAATTGTTGCAGCTTCCTCCATCAATGATGACACGTGCCCGACGGTTCTTGATGACGAAGAAAATCTGGAACAAGTTATGTTGCTGCATCATCTCGGGCTGCTGGACTTGTGTGCTAAGCACACGCTGCACAATAATATTCATGTAGCCTGTGGTATCTCCGCCTCCAAGGACGAGGTCACCGCTGGTGGCAGCGACATCCTCCTCCTCATCCTCCACATCGGAGGTGCTCATGTAACCGCCATCATCTGTCGCCACATATGCCCACCTACTTGGGCAATCTTTCTGCACATGGCCAAGACCATGGCAGCGGTGGCACTGAATCCCTGTAGTGCGTCCCGTCGAAGCAACAGAAGAGACACTACTAGCCGGTACCTGCACAGAATTTTTACCGGAGCGTGTAGAAGGGGCAGGGGCTGATCTTGGTGCTGCAGAAACAACACTAGCTGGTGGGGGCGGCCGGAAAGATGGCTTGGGCAGCCCCGAAGTCCCTGTCGGCCGTGGTGGGTAGAAATTCCTGGACTTGGTGTACTCCTCAAAAGCCTGGAAAAGTCCCTATGATTCTTTCTCTGCAAGCATAGCATACTGGAAACACTGGTTGAGGGTATAAAATTCTTTGTAATCAAGGATGTCCTGAATTTCTTTTCTCAAACCAGAATAAAAGTGGCAAATCTGATCCTCTACTTTTTCAACCACAGCACAACGAATCAAACCCTTCTGAAGCTCACTAAAATACTCCTGAACAGTTTTATCTCCTTGATCTAAACGCTGCAATTTATTACGAATTGCTCTATAAAAAGAAGGAGGAACAAAACGATCACGCATTTCTACCTTAAGTTCTTCCCAAGTAGTAGGCAAATCGGTTTCAGCAGCTAGACCACTCCACCAAACAATAGCAAAGTCCTTAAACTCACTAGTGGCTTGTCTAACTCTATGTTGTTTAGGAACAAGATGGGCATTAAATTTTTGTTCTACCGTCATTTCCCAATCAAGGTAAGCATCACCATCGTACTGACCCGAAAACGAAGGAATTGAAAACTTAATTTTAGCATACGGATCATCTGGAGCATGGTTACCTTGTGGGCGACGGTTGTGGTTGTGGAAACCACCCATACCTTGAGGGTTACGTTGCAAACAGCGTCGTAACCTTGCGGTCCGTGTAGCTGACCTATCAACGGTGCCATCAGCCTTATACACCGTTGCTTCATCATGATCGTCTTCAACGTCGTTGTTGGTGTCGTTGTTGGTGTTGTTGTTGTTGTTGTTGTTGTTGTTGTTGTTGTTGTTGTTGTTGTTGTTGGTCTTGTGAGCGGTCTCCAATTCGACAACCTGATCGGTTAGCTTAGAGACTCTCTTATCCAACCGCTCAGTGCTTTCTCCCAGGTGAAGCTTGGTGACGGCGTCTGTGACGGCCCTGGTGATTGTCTCTGCCAAATCACTCTGAACCGCCTGCAAAGCCTTCTGTAACTGATTTTGGCTCACGCACTCATCCAATTTTGAGGGTGAAGCACCCTCCCCATCGCTTCCTGACATCAGAAACACCAAAACAGGAAACAAAAAGTGAAGGTTATCCCTACAAAACTGCTAAGCAGTGGTGCCTCTCAACACAGCAAAAGTAAGCTTCTTGCAAAGCTCTTACAAAGTTCTGAAAACAACAAAGTGAAGGATACCAGGGAGAAGTGTTCCATGATTGCAAGGGTTACCAAATAACCTATGTGCTGTCCAGAAGAAGTATGTAGAGCTAGGAAGGCCAAATATATATATATGAGTGGCACACAAATAAAAAACAGATAGTAAAGCTGAATAAGTGCCCAAATAGCTTGTCCCTAGTTGCTGGTCTAACTATGTCCTAAAATAGTAGTGATAACAAAGAAGAAACAAAGAGACAAAGGGTCACAGTCGATAACAGGGGGCTTAGTATAAAATAGCCAAACTCAGAAATTCCAGGGGGCTAGATGGAGCACTAGTAGGAATCCCAAATTTTTATTTTATTTTATTTTTTTGATATGTTTTTCCAACTCACTAGCAAACAGGAAGAAACCACAAAAAATTTCAGCTCAAACCGAGATAGGATGTGGCCTACAGAAAATCTTGAAGTTTCAGAAAACGTCGGGTTTCAACTTGAATGAATTTTTTCTTTATCTTCCCAAATTTTTTTGAATTTTTTGACGAGGGCACACAGGATGTAGCTGAGTGTGGGTATGCTCAACTTTTCGTCAAGAATCTCTTGTAAAAATTTCAGCCAAAACAGACAACCGAGCAAAAAGTTATGGCTGTTTTACCGAAGGGGTGTCGGAATCGGTTATGAAGAACCCGGGGGTTTGAGTGAAATCCGAGTCGGGCTTGGGGTCGGGTAGGGATTTTTTTGGCGAGGTGGATGCAGCGGAAAGTGGAATTTATGAAAATTGGTCCGAGGTGGTGAGGGTAGGTTTAGGGTGGGATTAGGGTGGGCGTGTGGATCAATCAACCCTAGCACACAAAGCCGACAAAACCGAGGATGGTGAAGGGGATGGTGGCTAGGGTTGCAAGGGAAACAATACTGATGACAAAAACACAAACTAAACCAGCGACTAAATAAGAACTAGGGCACAAACTCAACACTACGGACTCTGAAATTGAAATATGCAAAGGCTAAACACGTGGTCATGGGCGGGGAAAATTTTTTTTTTGGTATTTTCAGTGGACGATAGGAAGAACACGAAAACAAAACTAAAGGGTAGTGTGAACCTGACGGTGCACCTGAAGCTCTGATTACCACTTGATGTGAACAAGGGTTCCCGATCTTCCGAAAGGTTCTTGGTAAGTTGATTTGGTCGGAGGCGACACACAAATCGATCCGGCTTCAGAACAGCACGTTCTAAACCCCGCAATCGCAGCACGACGTCTCCTCTGGTTATCAACCGTCCAAAGACGATTGACCTCGCCGAGAAGGCTAATCCCTGCCTGCGAATCAAGAACAGAAGCAAGAACAACGAAGAATGCAACACAATTGCAGATGTATGATTAAACTCTCGAAGTTGGGGTCTCACAAACCGATGAATGGCAAAACTGTTTATGAACAGAATTGATCTAAGCAAATCCCGAACCCTAATGGTGCAGTGGCGGCTGTATATAAAGACCCTAGGGTCATCCAAGACCCTCTGGACGCGCCCCTAATTGGGCTCAACTAGATACAAAGCCCAAAGGCCAAAAATAGGCGACGCAGCACCGTCACAGATTCTGAACTCTCTCTTGTTTTGACGATTCCCGATGACTCCGGATGGATTTTGACATGAGGCCGGCGGCATTGGAAAGATCTTCTCCTTATCTTTCCGTGCATATGTAGAACGTCCAAATCCGAGTCCGTATGCGTCCTGGGCGACTGTTTTAGTACAGACTGGTCCTGAGCCCCGAAACAGACTCGAAGTCGGTTTTGATTGGGCCTCCACTTTGGCTTCCAAGCCCTTGCTGGTCCTCCACGTTCCCAACTCCTTCTCCCATCATCTCCTGGTCCTCTCCATGGTTTCTAATCATAAAATAATCATTAGGTAGCAAACCATTCTCAAAAGTAACATATAGCAAAGAACGTAGGAACGAGCTCACCTCTAAATTTAGTCATCGTGCACGAGCTCTAGTCATTGGACCTTGCAAGTCCAGATTTGGAGGAGAGTTGTGTGTATCCATAGGAGTGATGTCCTCATCAGGAAGCTCATAGAAAGTTTCCAAGCTACTTGTAATTGTCTAGGCAATCACTTCGACCTCACTCGGATCAAGTAGAAGTCTAACGAGGCCCTACACGACTACATTAAGCGGTTCTGCGCCAAGAAGACCGTGATGCATAATGTCCCAGATCAGGAGATCATTGCAGCCTTCCAAGGAGCCATACGTAGCGATGACTTGGTGCGGGAGATCGGTCGGAGGAATCATGACCTCAAGTTGACCGCTAGGGAGTGCTTCGAGATCGCTGATAAGTTTGTGTTAGGAGAGTCGGCGCTGGATGACATCTGTGGCAAAGGCAAGGAGAAGCGCTCGAACAAGCCAGAGTCCTCCAAGAAGGACAAGAAAAGGAAGTCCGACAACATGGTCGCTGCGGTAGACCGATCCTAGAAAAACCCTCAAACGAGCCAACAGATCATGGACTACTTGCTAAGTGGCCCGTGCCTGTGGCACCCAAAGGGGAACCACAAAGCAAAGGACTGTTACCGACAGAAGGGCTTCGCGATTGCCGTGCTCAAGGTGGCCAAGGATCGGCCAAGGCGCAATGGCAAAGACAAGGCTAAAGATGGTGACAACAAGGACGAAGAAGGAGAGTTCCAGGATCCCCAGAAGGAAGTCAACTTCATCTTCGGAGGCCCGGATGCCTATGCGTCCAAGCGTAAGCAAAAGCTGGATCTACGTGAAATCAACTCCATAGAGCCTGCTACACCCAAATACATAAGGTGGGCTAAGGTACCAATCACATTTGATCGGTCGAATCACCCCAGGCACATGCCCAAGCTAGGTCGCTACCTGCTGGTACTCGCAGCCACGATGAAGGAGGTCAAGTTCAACAAAGTACTCATCAACGGAGGAAGCAGTCTAGACTTGATCTTCACCAAGACTCTCATGGAGCTAGGCTTGTCTGTCAATGACCTCCAGCCGAGTTCCTCACCCTTCCACGGGATTGTGCCCGACAATACTTCAGTTACCATTGGGTAGATCGTCCTGCCGGTTACCTTTGGAACCCGTGAGAACTTCAGGACTAAGCTTGTTATCTTCTAGGTGGCTGACTTCGGGTTAGAATACCATGCTATCCTCGGCAAACTGGCGATGGCAAAGTTCATGGCGGTCCCGCACTACCCATACCTCACTCTATAAGATGCCAAGCCCCAAAGGAATAATCTCCCTCCACTCTGACCTTTGGAATTCTTTCGATTGTGATGTGCAGAGTTGTGAAATGGCCGAACAGCAGTCGATGTTGTCCGACTGGCAGGAGATCCAGAAGGCAGTCGGCAATGAGGAGCATACCAACACGGAGATCCCCATGAAGAAGCCCACCAAGGACAAGATACAGACGGATGACATCCCTACTAAGGAGATTGCGCTTGACCCAGAGGACCCTGCTAAGATCACTTATGCAGGGGCCAACCTCGACGAGAAATAGGAACTTGTGCTCACTCTTTTCCTCTAGGAAAATAGGGACATATTTGCATGGAAGCCTTCTGACATGCTGGGAGTTCCTAGGGAAAAGATTGAGCATGGATTAGGGGTGCCTCCTAGGGTCACCCCTGTTAGGCAAAGGCTTAGAAGGTTTGCACAAGACCGCAAGGATGCCATGAAGACGGAGATAACTAGGTTATTAGATGCTAAGTTTATAAAGGAAGTGTACCATCCAGATTGGCTGGCAAATCCAGTCCTTGTATTCAAGAAGAATAAAGAGTGGCGGATGTGTGTTGATTATACCGATTTGAATAAGGTCTGTCCTAAAGACCCCTTTGCTCTGTCACATATCGACCAGATCGTAGACTCAACAGTCAGGCGTGAGCTTTTAAGGTTTCTGCATGCCTATTCAGGCTATCACCAAATCCCACTGAAAGTTGAAGATCAAATCAAGACTTCGTTTATAACTCCCTTTGACGCCTACTGCTACATTACCATGCCGTTCGGT